>CM077004.1:138102755-139486255 GCA_039090855.1 Macrothele yani
GATGCATATCTTATATTTGTCGATTTCTCTGCTTCTGAGAGTCAGATTTGAAAAATTATT
The DNA here is from genome assembly GCA_039090855.1 of Macrothele yani. Taxonomy (NCBI): domain Eukaryota; kingdom Metazoa; phylum Arthropoda; class Arachnida; order Araneae; family Macrothelidae; genus Macrothele; species Macrothele yani. Next base: position 138,102,816 of record CM077004.1, read on the forward strand.
TCTTTGTTGAAGAGCGTTTCCGCTGTGAAATGTTCCTCATATAAATTCAAATATTTCTTAGCGCAAAAGTCTCCCACCAGAGGGCGTAAGTTCACGTTTTCATTTACAGCAATATCTACGGGATTAAAAACCCGACTGAAAAAGTTCTTTCCTTGGTACAACTGTTTTCCATACCGGTTTCATTGACTTTGAATAACTTTGCTAAATTTAATTCGCGTCAGAATGGATTCAAAAGGCCTGCTCATTACACTCCAATCTTTTTTGTTTCATGTTCTTGCTGCATTGGTTTTATATATTTCTGTAACTTTTGTGAAATTCTTTAGTCGTATACAAAATTTATTGATCTGATACAACTGAAATAGTATCCTTAGCCCATAGGATTTTGATTTCTGCCATTAATTTTTTAGAAATGTGTCCTAGAGTTCGTTGTGTTACTTTTTGAGAAACTTCCGGTAAATTTAGACGTATCAACAAATAATTTTGTATCACATCAGCAAAAGTTGGTAATCAGTTGTCTTTAAATTTCAACTGTGATCCAAACACATGGCATTTAACGTCCTTTCTAGTTTTAGGCGTAGTTGCTCTTTATAATTCATAAGCGCATAACAATCAACAACACCAACTCTAATAGTCGGCACTGTTGCTTTGAGTTTTGGAACACAACATCACAAAAAGCGAACTCAGAAGCTTATTTCTCACAAGGAACTAAATAAACAATTACCACACAATTTACCATAAACGGAATGCACGATTGATTGCATCACGAACGACGCAAGTACGACTCCTCAAGCTACTGAGAAACTGAAAATCAAACCGAAAATGATACAGGTTCCCATTGCGGGGTGGGAGGTCGCATCCACTGCGCTGAAAATCACAATTCATCAAGAACACTCTTTCAGGGTGGTTAGGGTACCACTAAATATTGTTTGACCAAGCTGAAATTTTAGGCAGCCTTTTAACTCATCAGTGGACCACTTTTGCACATATAGACATTTTAAATTTGAAACATGACTTTTTTCGCTCTACCCTAATGTATAATAAGCATCAACAATAAAATAAAGTATGCAAGCAAAAATAAATGAAAAGAAAACAAATACTAATTCACAATTGCTGAGGAAAAGAATACCTTAAAATAAAGGTCAGTTTGTATATGGTAAAAGAAATGTGATGCAAACTTAAAAAGTTGAAAATATTATTTACATTTAGATTTCCTTGAGAGTTCTGGCTGAACATGTTGAAAGAGGCACTTACGATAGATGAGAAGCACTGGAGGAATGAAAGTTTTTATATCCGAAGGTAGATACGGTTATGATGAACGGATAACCATCCTGTAGATGTCTTCCAAGTTGAATGAAATTTAGAAAGTTCAGCAATTTGTCGAGCTATTGGGAGTTCAAGTTGAAGACGAGAAATAAGCTGAATGCGAAATTGAAGAAGTATTTGATAGCGAGATCTATGTAATGGTAGAGGAGTATTATCAGTGGCGTGATTAAAAGAGAAATTATAATTATATGCCGCAGATTTCACAAAAATGAAGATGAAGGCACATAATAGACTATGTTGCAGGGTCGAAAGCAGGTATGAGCGTATAATCACCGAGAGTGTTGAACTGTAGTGCTGACCGATGCAGTGATCCGAAACATGTAATTGAAGAGTGGTGAGAGGAGAGAACACCGAGAGTAGGCACGAAGAGTTGATCCAGTAGAATTACACTAAGAACATGAATCCGTGGGTAAAATTTGTAGTTGGTGAATTCTTGAATATGAAAGAAGACGATTATGAAGGAAACGCCAGTGGCAGACATTATCTTTAGGTGATGAAAAGAGGGATCATCATTAGGGATCAGGGAGGTCAAAAATAGGAACAGTTGTAGATCGGTCCTCAGCATGAAGTGGTAGAAGCTTTTTGTGGTAAAAGAAGAAGCACAGATGATTGATTGGTAAATTCATATAAAATGAAAGAAGTAACGCTGCAGATGGAAGATAAAATAATCCCGTAGGTGAGGCAAGATTTGGAAAACGGTATAATTGATTACTGTTGAAGTTTTAGTTGATTTGCTGCGGTATTGGGAATTGAGCTTGAAAAAGTCTGTAATGGATTTCCAGGATAAATTTGACTGAACGAGATGTCGAACTTGAAGAATTCCAGCAAGTGACCATGATGGAAAGAAGAAGTAAGAGCACGTAGGCGAATGGAAGAAAGAATTGTAAAATACCGGTTCTTGTAGTAAATCTGGAGTAGTGGGTGGATAAAAACGTCGAAGATGTAGAGAACAAAAAAAATGCTTTCACAGTATAATGATGGAAGACGAAGTGAAAGAAAAAGATATTTATCCATATAAAGGAAAATATCGAATTTGAGATGAATGTATAAAGATACATTGAATGTGAGATGAATGTATAAAGATATATTGAATGTGAGATAAATGTATAAAGATATATTGAATGTGAGATGAATGCACAACGGAATATTGAATGTGAGTTATATGGATGTATACAGGTATTCATAAAATCAACTGGAAGAGAAGGTGAGCAAGAAATTTGACGTATAAGATGCATATTGCGAAATACTAACGAAGAGAGATTTATGGTAGATTGACATCTCCATATAGGAAGCTGTATGAGTAAGTATTTCGGCTCGGATATGATGCATTTTGGAGCACATAAAATTGAAAAATGATATTTGCAGAGAGCGATGAAAGGTTCTTGGAGGAGAATGTAGGACCCAGTGTGGTATGATGAAGGTATTTAGAAGAGCTGCTTTCTGAAGATATGATATGAACGGAGAGAATCGATTCTAAGAACTGATAGAGCATTGAAGAAAGCTCGCATAATTTAAAATGTGCAATGTGAGTAGGAATATAAACCGAATTTCTTCATATTAGATAAAACAGCCACGAATAGGAATAGATAATTCCGTCCGCTAGCGCGTGAAATATGCACTACGAAAAATGACGCATTCTCATAAAGTATTTCTCATATAACGGAAAGCATCCAAACCAAAACAGATTTTTTAAACGGGTTCTTAGGGACGAAGGTGCGGCTGTAAATATGGGACAAATAGAAATTAACACTTACGCCCATGGGCGCCCATAGCTTAATTTTCAGAAAGGGGCAAACAGAAATTGTGACTACAAATAACATATACAAACACCATATGCAAATTTTTCTGTGGCTTCTTGTTATCCAACCGTTTTTACTACACTCTCAACACATAAATTTAATTGGAAACCAGAAGACCCAACAACTACATAAAGAGAGATGTCTTATTATAAATGACAGACAATAAGGACATTTTTGTCGTTCTTTTGATCATTTTTTTTATCAAAAGAACGACAAAAGCAGAACAGAAAAAGTCAAAATGAGGAAAATCAGCGAACATTCTCATTCCCGCTAATATTTCGACTTCAATTCCATGACCTTTCGTTGACTTTTGTCACTTCCTAGGCTTGGTATACATCCTGTTGTAGAATATGAAAGAATAATAAAAGACAAGAAAAAGAAAACCCTTTTTAATAAAAATTAAAAAAACAAAGGCGCTTCTACCAGCATCTTGCGGATAAATGACAAAAAATTGAGAGAAAATGGCAGGGAATAAAGCATTTTCCAGTTAAATTGGAAGAATTGGCAGCTATGATAACGGTTATCACCATCATAAATGTGCGTCTCAATGTTTAGAATGACAGCTAATCGGGGCGAGTATAAGTGGTAGTGTTTTTTTTTTTTTTTGCTTCTGAAACCTGTAAAAGTATCTAGCTCCACGAAAGGAACAAAACAGTGATGAGATGTAGATTGTTAACACAGAGGCATCAGATCCCTTATTGTTAGGGCAATAAGGACATTTTTTTGTCGTTCTTTTGATCATTTTGCCCACTTGTGTGACATGCGTCACGAAACCCTAGAGACTACTCTAGTGGTCATCGAGAATGAATAAATACCCTCAGGACAAAATTCTGCGAAACTTTTTGAGAGATCTTTGTCTAGCAGTGAATAACTGCTGTGGAAAATGATATATTTTACATTTCTTCGCTTTTCATACTTTTCCATGATGTACGTATGTACGTTGTTCTCGAGCGTGAAATAGGGAATTTCATTATTATTTTCTACTGGAAATGTTTGCTTTTTCTACTGAAAATTACCAATTTTTTTCTCTTTCTTAGAGCAACACGCGCATCCAAAAATTCAACAGAAAAATTAGCAATCAGAATTTGTGTTACTAGCGAAACTCTCTGTAGTATGTTCCAAGAAGAAATAAGGAATGTTCCTATTTCCAGGGGAAGAAAACTCCCCCCCCTTGCTCCCTTGTAAGAGCGCTCATTCTTACGCCCTCTGGCGGTAAAATTGTGTGGCCAAAAATTGGCAAATATATGAAAAATATTCCTCGCCACACACTATCAGCAACAAAAAGTACTTTATATTTCGGTCTTTCAGAAGAAGAGGTATCATCATTACAGAGATTTACATTAACGCCCTCTAGGCAGAAAACGAAACATAATTTTGAGAAAAAAGTGCACATATGTGTTTACCGCTGTGAGTGTCGTCTGACTGAAAAAGGATTTTTTAGTTAGATTTTTATAAACGAAGATAAGATTGAAAACCTGTAAAAAACAGAAATGCGGTCTTCACCTCCTAGTGGCAAAGCATTTTATTACAAAATATTGTCAAATGCGTGCTAAATATTCCTCGTCGTGACCTCTACCTAACGTAAAAAGAATTTTTAAATTTTAATTTTAGAAGTAGAGATTTTGGAAAAAAATTCAGAATACATTTGCGACTCCTAGCGGCGATACCATGCATTATTTCAAATAGAAACTGTGCGTAAAATGGTCTTCGTAGGAAAAGGTATTCTAAGTTAAAAATCATTCTTTTTAATAGGTTTTGAAGAAACTGTACGGAGTAAAATATATTTTGAATTTAATGGTATGGGAATATTACACCACTTAGCGGCGAGGTTTTACATCAGAAACAGACCAAAACGTACTGATCGTCTTTCTCACAGTTTAGAATTTCGACGGCAAAAAGAATTCTTCAAATCCGACTGATAGATAGTTACAGCGATATGGTGTCCAAAGTTAGATGGGCATAGTGATACAATAAGCACGTACTTTTTTTCAAAACACGTGTTAAAAGCTTGCATCGATCTTAACGAAGTCATGCGAATTATCATACGCACGATTCTCCCTATGCCTTAGCTACCGAAACTGAAGAATACATTCTATATAATCATTACAGAGATTAAATTCATTGAAGGGTTGGTTTAGAATGGAGAACACAACCGTCAACTTGATGATGTCTTGCATCAAAGACCACCAAAACTAAATCAAGCCTTAAAATATGGAAACACAGTTATAGCTACTAAATTTAAGTATGTTCGGAAAAGGAGGTAATACAGTGTGCCCCACGCGCTACTTTACCCCAGGTTTTATTAATAGCATCGTGAATAATTACAGGAATTGAATGATATTTGGTAAGAAGATGCCTTCATCGATGGAAAACAGAACCATATCATAAGAGATGTTGAAAGTATCCGCCCTGTGCATCGAGACAGGCTTGAACACGAGGCTCCATATTTTCGACAGTTCGGCCAATTGCTCCGGCTTTACGAAAGGGGAAGGAACAAGAACGAAAAAAGAAATGCGCATACGTGTTTGATGAGATATGTTCATTTCATAGCCTTGTTTATTTGTTGCCTTCAGAAAACCATTTATGCGAGGACCACTATTCTGAATGAATTACGATGGGATAAGGGTATAGGCAAATCGTTTGAGAATTTCTTCGAGACTTTGTGCGTCGAATTCTACACCAAAATTCCATCGTATCTAGCCTGAAACAGGAAATTATGTACTCAACATACAGATGGATTCATGGCTTATCATTTGCGTTTATCCAGTGTGCTTTGTTTTAAGACAGTTATTCTCTACAAGACAAACTCCTTACTAGAACTCCTTGTTTAGGCTTGCCTTTGTGTTTTAATTGGCCAAAACATAGAGTAAAAGTCCGATATTACCAGTACAGCTTATAGAGAGAATCGTGCTGTTACGAGAGATTTAAAATGCACCGTAAATGTGTTAATATTAAAGATAGCAAAAATTTGCGTGTATTACGAGTTGTAAATCTAAGTATCTCCCGCTGTAACGAGAAGCTTTCACGGCCAATCTTTCTTTCAAATATTTCCATCAAATTCGTTTCCTGAAATTCCGGAAGTGGTGGGGAGATAAACGCCTACAGCTGCATCCAGGGATGAGTCACCAGTAGTAAGTCTGCTTGCCTTCTTGGATGCTGTCTCACCGCTTTCTCCACCCCTCTGCAGTCGAGAGATACGTGTTACAATCATCAAGTCAAAGAGGGAACAAAAGACTCTCGATTCTTATACTGTATTTTGTAAAAATCCCAATTTGAATTAAAAACAAATATCATGTATGTATTGTTTTGATTAATTATCTTTATTATGTTGTAAAACATTTTTTATGTGTTATGTAGTACGTACAAGTACGTAGTATTTGTTTGATCCGGCTATAACGAGATTAATTACAGTAATCGTCGTTATAGCGGCAATATTTTCGATTTTAGTCAGCTCTAATAGCGGACTTTTACTGTACAAGTCCAACGATTGTTAAAAAAACATGCATGTTTACATGTTATCTTTCAACTTTTTTGACTTACAGATGATAAGCCTCAACTCCGAAGTTCTTCCGCAATACCGGCAAGAAGCTCCCAAAACTCCTCCCCACATTCTCCTTCACTACTGTGCTTTCAAAGCCATCTGGGACTGGGTGATACTGTGCCTGACATTCTACACTGCAATCATGGTCCCATACAATGTGGCCTTCAAAAACAAGACCAGCGAGGACGTTAGCCTTCTCGTACTCGACAGCATCGTCGACGTTATTTTCTTCATCGATATCGTCCTGAATTTCCACACTACCTTCGTCGGTCCTGGTGGTGAGGTGGTTTCCGACCCAAAGATCATCAGAATGAATTACCTCAAGAGCTGGTTTATTATAGATCTTCTATCTTGCCTTCCATACGATGTATTCAATGCCTTCGATCACGATGAAGATGTAAGTATAGATTGCTGAAAGTTACGGTTAATTCTCAAAGATATACACCGATGAGCAATTATATTACATTATGACCACCTACCTAATAAGCTGTAGGACCAGCTTTAGCTCGCAAAACAGCGGCCACTCGGCGAGACATTGATTCGATAGCGATAGGTTTCCTGAGGTATCTGGTACTATAATGTCAACAGCAGGTCCTCCAGTTCCCGTGCATTTCGGGGTGGTGTTGTTTAGCGCGAACCCGCTTTTCCAAGTCGAACAACAAATGTTCGATTGGGCTCATGTCAGGTGAATTTGGAGGCAAGGGCATTAACAGAAAGTCACCAGCATGTTTCTCAAACCATTTCTTGACGATTCTGGCAGTGTGACATGATGCATTATCCTGTTGGTAACGGCCATCACCAGTAGGGGACACAGTTGCCATGAATGGGTTAGGTTGGTTCCCAACAATGTTTAGATAGCTGACAGCTGTCAGTGATTGCGCTATTAGGACAATGGGGCCTAAAGTGTCCCAAGAAAACATTGCCCACAGCATAACGCCGCCGCCGCCGCCGCCGCCGCCGCCGCCGTCTCCGTCTCCGGCCTGTTTCCGCCCAACAGTGCCTCCAGGTGCTATATCCTTCGTTGGTAATCGGAGTATCCGCGCTCGACCTTCTACGTGATGCACCAGGAATCTTGATTCGTCATGCCAGGTCACTTTCTTCCAATCATACACGGTCCAATCTCGATGATCTTGAGCCTATTTTATACTTAGTTAGCGATAACGTGCAGTGAGGGGACACGGGTGGCTTTTCGGCTACGCAGGCCCATGCGCAGAACGCTGCGATAAACTGTCTGCTGTGACGCGTTGCCCTGATCACTACTGTTGTAGCTGCGGGTAATTTGTCGCACTCTGGCCCTGCTGTCGCTGTGAACAATGCGCGACTATCTCCACTCCCCTCTGGCATTAGTGAGCTGCGGACGACGGTTCGTCGTTTGACCATCTGTGAATCACTTTTGATACATACTCACTTCAGTGGCACGTGAACAACTCACAAACCGCGCCGTTTCTGAGATCGTAGTTCCGAGTCGCCGTGCCATCAGAATTTGTCTTTTATCAAACTCTGATAAATCGGCAGCTTTTTCCATTCTGACTCCGAACACTGTGCTAACGGAAAGCCCGTCCTCGGGTTGTATTCACTGCTCTGTGAACTTCACCTGCGCCACCGTTCGGTCTCCAGGCGCGCGCTCTTTCCTAGTCTGGGGGTGGTCATAATGTAATGGCTCAAAGGTGTACATCATGTCCCTTTATATTGCTCATTTTTCATATTGCTCATTTCTGTTTGAATGCATTTATCTATAAGTTGTTGAACTAAGATTTTCGTGTTGTTTTACAATCCTATTAGAATCGAATTTGGTCTGTTTATGCTTTCGCTTGGGGTTATTTCAAAAGTCTTGCACACTGTGATTTATCTCTGAAAAACGAATTTATTTCACAAAATACCTTTACAGGCCTTTGAAGGAATCTCTATGTTTCTTTATGACATCGGCCCGACGTTTGGGCAAGTCTTGTATTCCAGTTAGGACACCTCCATCGTTGAGGCGTCTGATTATTCCGGTCGTCTCATTAGAAACATCCTGATTCGTACTGAATCGTTTCCCGCGGAGTGGCTTCTTCAGTTTGGGGAGCAAGTCACAGTCTGGTGGGCTCATGTTAGGACTGTATGGCACGTGGGGAAGCAATTCCCATCCATACGTTTCCAGAATCTGTACGGCCAACATGCGACCTCGCGTTGTCGTGTGAAATGGTGACATCAGCTGCGACTATGTCGGCAAATCTTTGGGCGCAAAACATTTTACAGAAACTTTCTGTAGTATTCCGCTGTTACAGTGGTCCCCATCGGGCATTGCGTTGCTATATCACTCCAACCTTGTCACAGGCCATGATCACCATCATCTGAAGCTTCCATTGTTGGCGGCGGAATTCTTTCTGGCGAGGTGCTTCTGGATGTTTCCACTGAGCTGACTGAGATTTCAGTTCTGGTTCAAAATCTCATATCCAGGTTTCGTCTATAGCAACAATTCGGTCCAAAAACTGCTCGCCTTCTGTCTCGTACCGCTGAAGCAAATCTTCTGCGATTTTTTTTTGCGAACTGCTAGCTGCTCTGAACTCAGATTATGCGGAACCCATTTCGCAATCACTTTTCTCTTCTGTAAATTTTCAGTTGGGATTCTGAAAACCGAAGCGGTAGACATGTTTGCTTCATATGTAATTTCTTCACATGTTTTCCGTCGACCTTCTCCCAAAATGCTGTTAACGATAACTACAGAAGTGTCGTCCGTTGTATCTGATGGCCGGCCGCTTCTTGGGTCGTCGTCGATGCTTTCCCAACCTAGGCGGAAACGAGAAGACCACGTGACACTGAGCTACGATCCACTACACTAACCACACAAACTTCACACAAAGCTTTATGAATTTCCCAACCTTGGAGGAAACGAGAAGCCCACGTGACACTGAGCTACGATCCACTACACTAAACTCACAAACTTCGAATTTCGGTAGGGGATTTTCCTCGCAGAGCTTCAATTTTAATGTACGATCGCTAGTCGCTACGCGAGATTTGTTCTGACTGACTTTCTTCCTCCACTTCTAGGCAGACCTTTTTAGAACAGGAAAAAATTAGCCATCAAACGTAGACATAGCTTTGTACACTGAAGTCTGACTCACAACTGGTGCAACGATTGGAGCGATTGCCTCATCTACGGGCAGCGCCTGCGCAGTGTGCAAAACGTTTGAAATAACCTGCGTATAAACAAGGATTTCCATACAGTTAAAATCTACAGAATTTCTAATCGATGATGTTTCCTTCAAGGAACATGGTGTCTCCGATTTCATTCCAAAATAAACGTAGTCCACTTAATTAAACACTGTAGTGAATTAAGGGAAAAGTAATATAGAAGAAGCCACGGGGAAACGTGCACAAATAAAGTTGAGGACTTGCAAATCCATGACCTTCTGACCTTCTTTGCTTTACAAAGTGTGTTAACAAAGTTCGGTAAATGCACTGCAAAAATGAACAAGAGGTAATATTTCGGAAGTCACTTTATTGACCATCAAGAATCAAAAAGGTTCCCTCTCCCCTTCCCCCGATCCAATACACTTTTGGCATCGTTCTTATAAATGTTGAGACCTATGGGAAATTCTCTTTGTTCTGATCTACAACTAAATTGTCACGTTAGCTTGAATGTCCGAAAATTGTCTGCCCATCTCTTTTTTTTTTTTTTTAATTGAAGGAGGTTTAACGACCACCGTGAGCAACTTAATGGGCTATAAACAGTCACTCGTCCCTAATTTAGGGCCACTGGTTCTAGGGAAGGGAGAGAGCCAGCGAGACAAACACAACATCCATGCCTCACCGGGATTCGAACCCGGACCCTTCTTGAACGAATGGTCATAAGCCATAGCTTAGACCACTGCTCCACCCGGGCGGCAGCCCATCTCTTCTGTTTTAGAGTTAATTTTCAGTCAGCGAAGCAAAACGTAGTCAGTCGGTGGCAGAGCAGGTGAATGCGGTGGGTGATTCAACGGCCATTGGCCAAATTTGATGCAGAATTTGTTATTGGTTCTTTTGCCCATTTTTTCCCGCTATTAACGTGCACCTACATCAGCTGCCGCGACACGCTGTCTGTGCAGCACCCTTTTTCACAACTTCTTGACGGTTACAGACATGTAGGTGACCACACCTTTCACGACCTTTCCTTTTAGACGTTACTACAGATTCACGGAACTTTATTGGTATACCTTGTATACTTCATTTTCTGTATTTTTTTCTATTTTGAACGCACGGTAAACTCATCGACTGATCACTTACTTTCTTTTCAACACTTGTAACTCAATTACATTGGTGCGCGAGATGACATAACAGCGTTGCGATCACAGTTCCAGAGCTTAAAAATGGGTTAAACATAACTGCACTGCCTTATAAAAAAATCACAGTTTTTTTGTTATGGATTTCTTGAAGCACAAACATCGCTATAGTTGAGTTATTTCAATAACCTTTCTTGAAATTGAAAGACAGTATTTTTTTCGACATACTTCAAGCACACACACACACACAATGAGGCATTGACGAATGCTGCGTTTCACTGCGCCGCAGAAATGTCCGATGTGAAACTTGGAGTCCAGGGAAGCACACGAACTGCTTGAATATGGTCCTCGAAACATTTCTATATTTCTACGCTGTGCTGGTTTTGTAGCATAGAAGGTCACCCTGTAGAGCAACCCTCGGTGTGAAGCAGTGAACGGCAGGCTGTCATCCTGCTTGTAGTCTCCTGTCAACTGAGGTATCATCAGCCATCTACTGTTCCGGACAGCACGTGCCAATCGGTGTTCTTCTCGACAGTCATCCAGTAGTTATCTCCCTTTTCCCGGCATGCTCTTGTCCATCTTTGACACTATTTGCGCCTCACCTTCACTACTGAGGCCGCTGATCAGCCAACAATGTCTGGCATTGCTAACATGTTCCTGACAACGATCTTCATTCACCTTTCAAACTCCGACAAGTCCTTCTCTTTCCCAATTGCACGGGCTTCGTACTGGCCTACTGACACACCTACATATGCTGTTCCCATGCATTTCGCGCTGATCGGTGACATCACTTTGACGTGCTGTGTTACACACCCACCCGTGATCATAATGATCTAGGCCAAGATTTCCCAGACGTTGGTGATTCTTCACCCACCACTCAGCGATACGAAGATTCGGCGATCCACCTGCCCATTTTCCTGGCTTCAGAAAACAATTATTTCATGTTAGAATTCAGGGAGAAATTCTAAAAGCTTCTAGTCTCAGTTAATTATTTATTCATTTATCAAGAATGATCATTACAAAATCCCACCAGTCATTAAAAGTAATTTTGCATAAAAAGTGCAAAAACAAAGTTGACAAAAATTGCAAGCTTTTGTCAAAATTACTAAAGAAAATCAAAAATGCTTCATGAAACTTCTAGTGGCTGAGGTGTTGCTGTTTTTAGCACCCATTTAAACTATCAATGCCTGGACTGCCTGAAGTCAAAATCCTTCTCAAAACCGAATTTCTTAAAAGACACTAGGAATGAAGATTCCGCTTCACATAAGTAGGTAGTGATAAAATGGTACCAAATATTTTACTACCATGTACACCCAAAAGCTGATTTCAAAACTGAGTCAAATGGCAGTTCAATCACCATATCTTCCTCTCCTGAAAGTAGAACTGTCTTTTGAAGGGTTTTTTCTGGGAATGGATTTCTCATCCATTGCACTTTTTTGGTTATTTAGAAAAAGTGCTCTCCCGCTTGTAAAACAATGACAAAAGGTGTTCTTGAATAGTTGATGACTTCTAAATTGATTGCTTCTCCTATAGAAAGTCGTCTAACTGTGGAGTAATTCAAAGTGTCCTTCACTTGTTCATTCTGAAAATGCTTGTATGAGCAGCTTCTTGTTAGGGTGTGGAAGCCAAACTCTACAGCCGAAACGTTTAATGATCTTCTCCACTTTAGTGAATTTAAACGTACTGGAGTGCTACAATGCTCAAAATAATTAGGGAGGCATGTGACTTTGGCGACATTATGCGAGCCAATCGAGTGATATCGTATCGAAACGTGGATCACGCAAGTTAATTTGGACGTAGATAGCCGAATCATACATATCCTTATGCAAATTAGCGTGTGTGAAGTCAGAATGCATAAATCCCAGACTGGGATAAAAACGAAGATTTTCCGGGAGCTCCCTTATTATGTCGCGTTTATCATGACATTTCGTTTCTTGAAGTCTTCGATTCGAGCAGTGTTTTAACAACATAGTTTACCAGAACCTACGGCGTGGAGAGTTATCTGCAGGTTGGAAGCAGGTCAGACACAGCAGATGGTAGCAGAAGCTATTGGAGTGTCACGAAGTATCTCTTCCCGACTGTGGACAGGATTCCAGGATACGGGAAGTGTTCGAAGAAGGCAAGATGAATGTCATCTAAGAGCAACTACATCAAGAGACGGCCGTTATCTCTCTGTCGAAACAGGAGGCAAAATGCTACTCAACTTCAGCGAGAGCTTTTCGTGTGAAAAGTACGCAGGTTGTCAACGCAAACTATTCGCAATCACTTTCACCATGGTGAACTTTATGCGTCTGGCGCTCTTTGGCCAAACGTTGCTCTTGCGCCATAAAAATCCACCAACCAACCAACCTTTATACACGTAGACAAATAGTGTGTGTACATTTAACCGCACGATACCGTAAGGCGCCGCCCCGGTGACGCAGTGGCTTATAAGCATTCGTGCGAGAAGGGTCCGAGTTTGAATCCCGTGAGGCATGGATGTTGTGTTTGTCTTACGGCACTGACTCTCTCCCTTCGCTGGAGTCAGTGGCCCTAAATTAGGGACGGGCGACTGCTTATAGCCCATTGAGTTGTTCACGGTGGTCATTAAACCTGTAATAAAAAAATACACCGTAAGGCCCGTAGAAACTGGACTGAGGAACATCGTGGTTAGGAACAAGACGAGTGGAGTGAATTTCTCTTCTCTGATAAGACGAGATTATGTCTGGAGTCTGACAATGAGCGGGTTCTGATATAGAGGGAACCAGGAACACGAAATAAACCACCTTTTTTTTTTTTTTTTTTTTTTTGCAAAAAACATCACATTATGGCGGACATGGTTTGGTGGACTGGGAAGAACCATCAATCCATGTCCGCCATAATATGATACAGATCCTAGCAGATCAGTGGACGTACGGACCTGTACGTCATCCGAATCGGCTGTCTGACGGCCCAGAGATATAGAGACGAAATTCTTAGACCTATTGCCATGCCTCATGCAGCAGCTGTCTGCGATTGGTTCTTTTTGTGGACGATAACCCTCGACCTCTTAAGAGCTCAGCTAGTGGACAACATGCTTTAAGAAGAGAGAATCGAGCTTAAGGAGTGGCCAGCACGTTCAATAGAACATGTCTGGGAGCACTTAGCAGACGCATTGCAGCTCGACCGACACCTCCGATGACTCTTCGTAAACTGGAGACTGTCGTCATTGAAGAGAGCGAAGATATACCCAAAACCTTCTCGGTAGCTTCAGTTCCGTGTCACACAAGTGTGAAACGGTCTTAGCCGTTCGATTGGATCACACACCCTACTATAGGTCAGTTACCACCTTCAAAAATTCATTTTTTTCTTGTTGTACGTCTACGCATATTGATGTATATCATATCGCATCATGTGTATTAAATGATAATATTGCATAAAAATTCACTAATATGCTCTTTCTCACCCATATTACTGAATATTCTACTGTATATTACACAAAAATAGTATTTTACGTCCAACGTCAGTCGCACACGGTTTTCTTTGCAATATCTCTTGATCTCCTAATTCTTTTGAGAAGTGTAGAATCTCTACCACAACTTCCTCCACCGCAAAAGGCCACACGATGAGGTCCTTTTACTTAATACGCCAAAGTATAAATATTCTTATCCCACAGAAGGAGCCTCCTGGTCCACGTCAATGGAAATAGTATGTGAAAGATGGGTTTCTCTTAATATTTTGAAGTTATATGCAAAATATTTTGAATCAGAAACGCAAGCATTTTTCAGATCGGACTACTATAAACAGAGATATCGAGTAAAATCATATACATATCTATGCCTCCTGGCGAAAAAACTGTGCATTATTTTAAGCATATGCTCAAGAGTGTCTACCTGGTGAGCCATATATAATCACAAAGGGTTTTTTCAGTCGAGTTGGTCTCATCTCACATCGCTTCACATCCACCATTTTGAAAAATCACTGCCAAAATTTCGATGGACTTTTCCTAATGTCTACCCAAGTTAAACATCTTTACGCCTGAAGGTAAGGAACGTGGTGGAAAACGTTTCTCCTCTCCAAACGAAAATGTCAACGGGACTACTTTATAGGGACAGGACTATAATTGTTGCATAAAATGTGTCGTGTACAGTGATTTTTTTAGCTTTCTTTCCTTGTAGCCCTATTTGCTTAGCGAAGCAAAATTATTAGCCATATAGGCAATTTTAGTCAGCCAGGTGCAAAAATGTTCTGGAACTGCTATACATGAATATGGATCTCATCATGCATTAGGAACAGTCTGACTTCATCTCGGCAATCAAACAGCCACTCAAGAATTTTATTCCTTGATAGTCAGCGCACTTCAGTGGGTAGCAAAAGGCGTATTTATGTTTGCTGCTCAGCTCTTCACACAACGGTAAGAATGGAATGTTCTTGCACTTTTGGGACGAGACTTAATGTAGTTCACTATTCTTACAGACAGTTCAAGTGGTTTCTTCAAAATATCACTCATTCCCTTTGTTGCCAATGTTTCTTTGTACATACTGCAACATGTGCAGTCTTTTAAAGGAACAGCTTTCACTCTTGTGATTAATCCAAAATGTATCCCTGACATAGTACCAGCACCATCTGTTATAAGACGAACTTATTTTGTCCGGTCAGTATTGTGTGTCGTCACAAAGTTTTCGAGGTTCCTCAGCAGTGGTTTTTGTTGGTACCAACGTCTTCCTAATCCAATGCGGCTGTTCTCCCGATTGAACTATGGCAGCAAGCTTTTTGCTGCTTTTTGTAGTCCATTTGACTCATACCTCACACCATTGATATCTAAGAAATGAAAGAAATTGTGGAAATTACCAAAATTAGTGCTATTTTCAACCCATGGAGGGAAAATGGATTGCTTTTCCTTATTCAATGAATAATAATTTCTTTCAAGCTATCTGTCATATTATTAATTCGGTGTTCGACTGGATTATTTGACGGTGGAATTAGAGGAAACTGCTCAGCGTTTTCAATGAACCATCGCCTTTGTTTCAGGACGAATCAAATTCTTACCACTTGCGTGAAGAGTTCCTTTCTGAACGATTGTCATACGAGGCAAAGACGGCGTTTCTGTGAAGATCTCCCATAGGCATACACTGAAGTGCCAGAAAAACTGGTACACCAGTCTAATACTTGGTATGTCCCCCACGGGAGCGCAGGACTGCAGAAATACGACGGAGCATGGACTCCACTAGCTTCTGGAAATATGCTGTATGCAATGTACACCATACTTCGTGCAGAGCGAACCACAATTCGGGTGTATTCCGAGGTCTCGGACTCCTGTGTTCGATAGAGCGTTGCATGGCATCCCAAATGTGTTCTATCACGTTCAGATCTGGAGACTTGGGTGCGATGGTAACACCCCAAACTCACATGAATGCTCCTCTAACCATAATGTGGCGTTCCGACACTTGTGTGGAGGTGCATTGTCCTGTTGGAACAGGCCTAACCCATCAGCATGAATGCAGGGCATGAACGGGTGTACCTCGTCAGAAAGGATTCGCACATAGCCTTGACCGGTCACAGACGTTTGTAGACATACCAGGGGTCCCAGTGAAGTCCAGCTAAACACACCCCATACCATTACGGACCCCTCACCAACCCGTACAGTTCCCTGTTGACAGGCGGAATCCATGGCTTCATGGAGTTTGCGCCACACACGAATCCTTCCATCTGCCCGATACAGTTGGAAACGCAACTCGTCAGACCAGGCTACTTGTTTCCAGTCATCAAGTGTCCAGTGGCTGTGTTGCCGTACCCAAGCGAGGCGCATAGCTCTGTGTCGTGCACCCATCAAGGGGACTCGAGTTGGGCGTCGGCTCCCAAAGCCAATATCATGCAGGGTACGTTGCACAGTCTAGTCCGGACGCTGATGCTTGTTGAGGCTCCAGCATTGAATTCCGATGCTACCTGCGAGCGTGTCGTATGAAACGATTCTTGACAGCCGACGATGGTCACGTTCACCCAATGTCTTTTTACGGCCACACTGGTATCGTAGGTTGAAGGTTTTGCCGGAATTCTTGTAGTCACGGTACACCCTTACAATGGTCGTCCGTGAAAATCCGAACTTTGTTTCTACCTCCGAAATACTATGACCCATCTCACGAGCGCCAACTATGACATCGCGTTGAAAATCGCTTAAATCGTTATTACTTGTCATTCTCATGCCGAAAACAGCTCTGACAGCTGGCAAGGATGTCTATCGCTTTATATACGCACTGGCGGACGCAACAGAGTTCGCGCATAGGAGACCTTGCTATATATTTTGCATAAGCTGGTCTGTACCAGTTTTCTGGCACTTCAGTGTATACTGTATCTTCTATTGCATTTTTGTTCATTTTATCTCGCGCAGTTTAACTGCGATATAAATGGACAGAAATTCATTCGGCATTTTGACAAAAGCAGTGTGCTTAGTCGTTAACTGTCTTTCTAGTTCTGATGGTTTCTTACTTTCGCCGATCAGAATTCCGTTCCAAATCTTCTCTGCCAGGAAGAATGAAACAAAATTTTATATACATACTTTTGTAATGCTGCGATTAACTTAAATTTTGGGCTCGTTTGGTTTTCGGATTCAGGTTCCTTTCCTTGACCTCTGCTTCTGTACCCTCATTGTTTGTAGTCGACTGAACAATTTCACAATGCAGTTGTTTGAATATATGTCTGTTTCCGTTGCCTTCCTTTGATTCTGGAACTTTTCTTTCCCATACACTTTCAGTTTTACACAGCCTGGCTAATTTTACACAAAATCACTCCAAATTACAAATGATTGTCTCCTCACTGGCTCTTTGCTTCATTTCCGAACACCAATTAGCACTGGATCATTTTACGCCTCTTCTCCCCCGTGTACTTCTAGTCAAAAGTTTGAAAGAATACGAGAGTTCCAGAATGTTCTCAAACACTCCCGAGCACAATTGAAACCTCCGATATAAAGATCTGATGGTGTGGGGGAGAAAGCTTTTGAGTTAGCGAAACACCCCATCTAGGCGAGGGAAAGCATGGCAGGAAACGGAAGTGGAGAACTGTAGGGATTCACCAGACTGAATGCAATAATCGATTATTTTCCTTAACTTGCACTGAGTTATCGATTCTATTGAAATAATTGGCCCATTTTAGTTTTGATTCTGTGTGCAGAGAATCCTGAGAAGTTAGAATTTCTAAACGTGTGTTGCATTTTAGTTTTTTCCTTTGCCATTTATTAGTATGGTAATTAAATTTTCCCCATTTTTTTTTAATTTTTAGCCACTTATCTCGCTGCGGCTCGCCTAAATTTCTTCGCGATGCATATTTAAAAAAAAGAAACCTGATCTAACCCATGAGTCCATTTCAAAAGTAGTGCCTGTTATGTAATCACTCTTTGGTTGTAATAAATACACTATGTGGTAAAAAATTGAAGCACCGCGATAAAATGCAAATACCTCCTGGCCAGGCATGCAAATCATTATAAATTCGATGCCAATAAACGTACAGAGCGGTCCCAACATTGAGGGCTGATGTGCATCCCGAGGCTTACGTCACTTACACGCAATGACCAATCTGACCTCCCTTGGGGGTGCGCTGACATCAGTAGCCGATGAGAATGTCGCGACGACACACCCGAAGATCGTACCAACAGTTAGGAATTCAAGAGGAGACGGATCGCGGGCCTAAAAGAAGGCTGTTTGGGCATGTCAACGTATGGGCCACCATCTGGGTTGGATCTATGTCGCAGTGGGACCATGTCAGCAGTAGTGAGTCCAAGAGAGGAGACATACCCTCTACAAAGGCACCGGTCGTCCCAGGCAAACAACCGGAAGGTAAGATCGCGCGATAGTGAAAACAACCAGAACGACACCGACTGCAACCTATTTATCATTTGATGGCACGTAGCGTCCGTCAATGAGGATGCCGTGTCAAAACGCACTGTTGGGAAACGAGCCTTTGGACTACATTCTGCGTCGGAATGGCAACGTATAGCGTTCAATGACGAATCCCACTTCTGTCAAGGCGCGGATGAACAGCGCATGCGTGTCTGGAGGAGATTTGTTTTTATACCAAACACTATACGATGTCATTCCGACGCAGAATGCCAGTTGTTTGCATGGTAGGTGACTGTTGGAGGATGATCCATTTCCCTTGGCCGAGCATAAGTTTTCCATAGTTTTCCCCGACTCCAACGCGAGTCCATAGATGGCTCCCCGAAAAATTGGCCCCATACGTGTGAACTGCTTCCAGCGGTTGTCTTTACTGCTTGTGTCGTTCTTCCAGCATTGGCCTGGTCACCCAGCTTGGTGCATTACTTCCTGAGAAACCTAATGGTGACCGCGTCTGCATTCGGCAGCAAGGGACGTCGACAATCTGCGATGCCATATGAAGAAGAATGGACTTTCTGTCTCAACAATCTCTTAATTATTATATTCCGACTTTTAAGATCAGTTGGGGACCACAGTGCTCCACATCGTAAATGAAAAATCATTATTGTTAACATAAATTGCACTTGATTTCTTATGTTCATATGAAGCTTGCCTAAATTTCATTTTTCTTCCTTTCTCGCCGCAGCAAGGAATTGGGAGCTTGTTCAGCGCCTTGAAAGTGGTTCGCCTGCTTCGTTTAGGTCGGGTGGTGAGAAAATTAGACCGTTACCTGGAGTACGGTGCTGCCATGTTGATCCTCCTGCTGTGCTTCTACATGCTAGTGGCCCACTGGTTGGCTTGCATCTTCTACAGCATCGGCCGGAGTGACGCCGAGAATGGCGTGGCTTACAGCTGGCTGTGGAAGTTGGGCAACGTCACCCAGCAACCGTTCAACTTCACGCGAACAACCGATCACCGCACAAGTGCCATCAAGTACGAGCTGATCGGGGGCCCGCCGAGGGGCACCATGTACATCACAGCACTCTACTTTACCATGACCTGCATGACTTCCGTCGGCTTTGGCAACGTGGCAGCTGAAACAGACAACGAAAAAATATTCACTATTTGTATGATGATCATCGGGGGTAAGAATAATTCATTCCTTTATTTTCTTTTTCCTACAGAGAATCGATTATGAGGGATATAAAAACAGTTCCTGAATCGAATTATAAATCATATATACCTGGAATTAAACATACAGCTGTGTGATCACCCAGTGCTGTCTATTGGCGCGCGTGTACAACCCACATACACACACGTTTATTAATACTCAAGAAACGCATATAACGTATTAAATCGCTATATGCGTTTATTAAATTATCGGCGCCTTAAATCTAGTGCCGCCCCGGTGTTGCAGTGGTCTAAGCGATAGCCTCTGATCATTCGTCCGAAAGGGGTCCGGGTTCGAATCCCGGTGAGGCATGTATGTTGTGTTTGTCTTACAGCACTGGCTCTCTTCCTTCCCTGGAACCAGTGGCCCTAAATTAGGGACGGGCAACTGCCCATTGAGTTGCTCACGGTGGTCTTTAAACCTCCAGTAAAAAAATCTAGTTACTAACCATACCTATTTCAAGTTTGATGGAGGCATCTACAAACAGCCGCCCCGGTGGCGCAGTGGTCTAAGCGATGGCCTCTGATCATTCGTCCGAACGGGGTCCGGGTTCGAATCCCGGTGAGGCATGGATGTTGTGTGTGTTTACGGCACTGGTTCTCTCCCTTCCCTGGAACCAGTGACCCTAAATTAGGGACGGGTGACTGCTTATAACCCATTGAGTTGCTCACGGTGGTCGTTAAACCTCCAATGAAAAAAATCTACAAACAAATAAAAAGGAGTACCGATATGTTCACCTCTATCTTTAGATCTCATCTTTCTAAATTGTATCAAGAAACCCCGAGTGTGGATCCGCTACGCTGACGATATATTCTTCATATGGGAACATGGAGTAGACTAATTAAAAGATTTCATGCATGAGATAAACAATCTAAACAATACGATAAAGTTCACCGTGGAACTTGAAGTGGATGGGACGTTGAATTATCTTGACGTCACGCTCAGAAGAAAAAGAACATCCAGCTTCGATTTTAACGTTTATTATAAACCGACCGCAGTACCGAACCTGGTCTCTTCTGATTCGCACTGCCCAAAAGAGTTCAAATTTCTGCGTTTAGGGCATGGTTCTATAGAGCGTATAACGTGTGCAAACCCGACTACCTAAATAATAAGGAAATAGATAATATTTATAGCAAAGGTTTAAAGGCTCCATGTAAGAAGGATGACATAGAACTGCAAGAAATCGTATAATGTCAGCACTAACAAAATCACCTAGTAAGACAATGTGATGCGCAGGATCCTTCACATATATCCCAGGCTTTACATATTGGTTAAAGAATTTATTGCGTAAATATAA
This sequence comes from Macrothele yani, assembly GCA_039090855.1. Classification (NCBI taxonomy): domain Eukaryota; kingdom Metazoa; phylum Arthropoda; class Arachnida; order Araneae; family Macrothelidae; genus Macrothele; species Macrothele yani. The sequence goes on from CM077004.1 coordinate 138,124,014, forward strand.
CATATTAATAGCAATGAAGTCCCCGACTCCGTTATCACAAATAATATCAAGCTGCAAGGAGAGACAGTGTGAGAAAGAAAAGTCGGTGTGTACGCTACACCTTTGGTATATCCTGACAACACGGAAAAGATATATATCCGAATGACAAATCGATGCTTGGACACTAAATGTAAAGAATACGTGCGAAGTGTTAACCAGGATATGCAGAATACTGCCCCATCCAGAGAAGTCATGCATTCATCGGCTGCTCGTGTATGGAATAGTATTAGAATTGCCCCTTTCACGAACTTTAAAGAAACTGCCATCAGGAAAACAGTCGAAATCCTATCCAACAAACTAGCGTGCAATGATATATTTTTACTGAACTACCAAAGATTTCGCATGCGTTATTAAAAGATGGAAACACATTGCGACGCATGATAAAAATTCGTGTAATATGCTCGTGATGTCACCCACGTTATTTTTAAAAATCATCTTTGTTCCTTACGTGTTCCAATTCCTTTCATTTTTATGTCCGCCATTGCCTTGAAAAAGCCTCCCAGTGAAGTGTGAAAGCTTTGCGAATTTTTGTCATTATTACAAGACAAAAATGAGCGGATTTAATACGCTATATGCGTTTCCTGAGTTTTCACAGTCTGATGTCTTCAAAACAACGTCGCATATTTATTGTTCTGCCTCTTTCAAGAACGGAAAGATTCCCTTTCTTGGCAAAGTTCATGCAAACCCTCCTTGGTCATGACAAGGCGGCCAGTTTGTAAAGTCATCTTCATATTAATTAGTATGTATTATGAAACGTGACATTAGTTAGGAAAAGACAGTATTCAAATTTCACCTAAGCCATTAGGAAGGAACTCCTTCATTGGGAAAAGATGTCTCTCGCAGACTCCTAAACCATTACGGAGCAATGATGCTTTCATACACCCCAACCAATTTCGGCTTTAGTAGGGAAGAGAGCACCAGCGTCTTCCCTACTTTGGGATAGTAAATCAGGAGGTGGTCACGACTCCATTAAAGGGGATGCACTTAAAAACTATGCCCTATGTTCCCAATGGTAAAAATTTCTACGGACATTTTCTTCGTAATTAATGTATTCCCGAGAATGAAATTGTGCATATCGATGAAAAAGACTTTATATTATAGCCTAGTGCACTTAATATTTTCTAAAACTTAACCATAATTATATTAAAAATCAATAACTTTTTCTTTGGTAGTGTTGAGCGAACTACCAATAAATGGCGCCACCTGTACAGGTCGTTTACTAATTGTAATCATGTAGCTTTTTTTTAACAATTTTATTAAATTTCAAAATAGAATCAATGCTTGACTCGAACCACGCGATAGTCTGGAATGTTTAGAATGATTTGAGTTCGCTTATAGATTAAATTTTCTGACAATTTATCAGAAAACGTTAACAGAACTGTAGGTACGCTGCTGATTTTTAATTCCGAAATAAGCTAGCAAACATACTCTGTGACATTTTCAGCAAAATTATTGTCCGAAAATTTTATCTAAGTGGATCCAATCAATCTAAACATTCCAGGCTATCGCATGGATTGATTCAAATTTTAATTCAGTTCCGAAAATTAAAATTATTGAAAAAAAGTTACATAATTACGGTTAGTTAGCTATATGTATAGGTGGCGCCATCTATTAACAGTTCTCAAAACTACCAAAGGAAAAGTTATTGATTTTTAAAATAATTACGGTTATGTTTAAGAAAACATTAATTGAGCTAAGCTATAATATAAAGTTATTTCTACCGATGTGCTAATCTTTATCCTTGGGGATACGTTAATTGCAAAGAAAATGTCTGCGGAAGTTTTTACCATTGGAAATATATGGGAACAGTTATTAAGTAGATCTTCCTTAACTGCAAAAGGCAGCATCATAAAACACTTTTCGTCAGCAGATGTAAGAATAACCACTCTCCCACGCAACAGTAGCCAATTGAAACACACCTCGCGTCTGAGATCATTTAAAAGTACGCACCCCTGGAAAGATTAAAAGTAAAAGGGTGTCAGTTAGTGAGTTGAATCGGGACGAGCCAGGGAGGCGTTATAGTTTCTACATTGCTTGGAAAATTGCATACGGTGAATCGCTGAGAGTGATACTACTTACTTTAATGTTTTGGGTTGATTAGAAACTGATTGCTTGTGACGCCATCTGTCGTATGGAATAGCAAACGGATTAAAACTGACATACTAAAATTTTTGGATCTTCTACCACTGATTTTTATAAAAGGCTTTAAAGTGTTTAAACATTAATACAGAGGGACTAATCCATCAGGTACAGAGGTTGTCATCTAATACTGGATTTTGTGAAATATATTGACCTGGTCGAAATTATAGACTGTTTGCAACAGACTACCAACCATATACTTTAATACATTTTATTGATAATTACTGACTTTAGTCATGAAGTGTTATGCTTGTCAACAGCATCAATTGTATATTAATTCAGTGGTGTTCTCAGTGCAGCAAACATTATCATCAGCAATGCATAAGTTTAAGGTGGACGTCAAGTAATTTTTTCCTATACTTCCAATGGAAAAACTTCTGTACACATTTTCTTCACAATTAGTGCGTTCCCAAGGATGAAAATTTGAACATCGATTAACATATCTTTATTTTATAACTTGGAATACTTAATATTTTCTAAAACATAACCATAATTATGCAATCCAACATTTTTTTGTCTACTGACGTCATCAAAGTACAGGTCGCGTCATCTTTTTTATGGTTTCAACACCACCAAAGGAAACGTTATTAGATTATTAATATAATTATGGTTATGTTTTAGAAAATATTAAGTATTCCAAGTTATAATATGAAGTTATTTTAATCGATGTTCAAGTGCTCATCCTTGGGAGCACACTAATTGTGAAGCAAATGTGTACAAAAGTTTTTTCATTGGAAGTATAGGAAGCAAAATTACTTGACGTCCACCTTAACAGAGAAAATATTCAAAACATTAACACCAGGCATAAAAAACCTTATATGCAAAACTGGTTGTGAGGAACTATTATATTACCCAGTTATTATGTTATGTCTTTTTCAAAATTTCAAACTGTATTTTGTTTCGCCTTTCCGTAAATCGATATCCTTAATGAGTTTAAGATTTTCAAGAGCAACCGCATTTAGAAATTAATGAAGTATTTTCTAGTCTCTGGGCAGGAGCCAACTCAGCCAGCTACATTGACGCTCCCAATTACCCAAACTCGGAGCTAAATTATCTGAAAAATTAAGATCAAGAAGTACTGTAGTCCGTTTTGCATCCCTTAAATAAGTTGAAGTGATCTCACCGGCTATGAAGTACCTAGTTTAAAATTAACGCACGTTTCAAGACGGCAAAGTTGCAGCGACAAACTTTGTGGGAATAGCTTAATTGGGAAAGCATTCGGCTCCGGAGCGGAAGGATGGGGAGGTTGGATTCCCGCTGCCAGTAAATGGGTTTTACGCAATATTTAGCGCCTGAACATACATTATATTGACAAAACTCCCCGAACACCCTTTCAAAAGCAAATGAACGGATATGCTGCGTTGTTAAAATGCGCGGTACAACTGCGAATGGTATAATAACAAGCCTGCAGCTGACCGCGATCATATCGCACTGCGAGGTTGAATGAAAATGTCGCGGCAGGAGAGAACTGACTTTGAGAAAGGAAAGATTGTTGGGTGTTATATTAGTGGGTTGTCCATAAGAGAAACATATCCAAGTCAACTGTTTTGGATGTACTGAATAAGTGGAAGGCACATGGCGTGACTGAAGCAGCAAAACGTCGGCAGACCAAAGAAAATCAGTGATAGAGGACGTCAAAGCCTCAGGAGAGTCGTTACATCTAATCGACGGAGTACTGCACAAGACCTCAGTGTACAAGTGAGTAAATATGCTGGAACTTCGGTATGTACACGTCCCATTCGCTAAGAACTTCAATCCGTGGGTTACTGTGGTCGTGCTGCTGCTCATTAGCCTTTTATATCCACTCGGAATGCTACTCGTCGTTTTGCATGGTGTCAAGAACATTTATCGTGGACCGTAGATCAATGGAAACGGGTCCTATATGGACTGATGAATCCAGATACACGATCCATCAGTCTGATGGCCATGTGTGGGTATGGTGGCAGATGGGGAAACGCTATTTACCACAATGTACCGTTCCTACGGTCAAGTTTGGTGCTGGCAATGTACTCCTGTTGGGGGTGTTTTCCGTGGTATGGTCGCTGCCCATTGGTTATCGTGGACAAACCTATTAACCAGCTGGTCTGCCTCGATATTCTGTACAATTATGCCCTACCAACCCCGTGGCAATACTATGAAACCGAGCCTTGTTGGTACCAGCGGGATAATGCACCGAGCCATAAAGCAAGAACTGTTACGGCGTGGTTTGACGATAGTTCCGTATCGTGTGTGGACTGGCCAGCACAGAGCCCTGATCTTAATCCCATAGAGCACCTATGGGATGAATTAGAGCGCCGCATACGAAGTTTGGAACCAAGGCCTACTACTAAGCAACAGTTGGCGGCAGCATTATGTACGCGCATACTATCGCTGTGTTTCAAAACCTTGTCGAAAGCATGTCTCGAAGGGTCTGTGCCTGCATTAAAACCAAATGTGGACCGACACCGTACTAATAATACATGTATATGCCAATAAATGATGTGTTGTGTTTCTCTTCTTGGTGTCCGGTGACTTTTGTCGATGTAGTGTAAAATGAATCTACTGCCAGTTGAGTTCGTCGAAAAATGTGCGACGTTCGTTCCACAAATCATCTGGAATTAATAAGAATTCCTTCCTCTTAAGTGACCTCCTTTAAAAGTGGCTTGCCCGTTGACCCTGAAACCTGCGATTTCGCCACAGCTCTTTCTCAAGGGAGGGGGTATACAAGTGACCTACCTACCTCACATCTGATGCACATGCCAAGACGGTAAATTTGCAGCGACAAACTTCGTCGGTGTAGCTTAATTAGGAACGCATTCGTCTCCATAGCAGAAGGATGCGGGTTCGATCGTCGCCACCTGCAAATGGCTTTTACGCTATGCGGCAGACTATTTCAAAACTGATCGCCACAGCATAAATAAGAATTCAGGGTGCATTAAACCAACGGCGTTTGGTCGTATTGTGGGCAAAAGCTAATCAAACCGCTGCTGATGATTCCCATATCAGCTTGGTTTGTTTCTTGGGAAGTTTTCGTACCAATCGTAAGCATGCTGTGTTTTGGGTTACGAAAAGTACGAACCTTTTTTTTTTTTTTCTTATGATTCTTTGTACTACACTGGCATTTATTATTGACGGGACAGTAGCTGCAATTATTGTTCATCTTAGATAAAAATATGTGTTGAGATGATCTGTTGAGTTGTGACAACTTGTAGTACACTCTTTTTATAAAGATATGGTAATATTCCCCATTTTTTACGCTTTCCAACCGTAGGTTGAAGAAGCGTATATGCTCCAGCTTTGTCCGTCCGTCTGTCGGCACGATAACTCGCGTAAAAATTGTTCGATTTCGATGAAATTTTAGTATGTGGTAGGGGGTCACCTGGGAACGAACCCTGTTGAAAATGGACGAAATGGGGTCAAAGGTCATGTCATAGGAGCGGGATCCATTCCATTGCTCTTATGCGGCATAACTTACGTAAATATGGTTCGATGTCGATTAAATTTTAGTATATTGTAGGGGACCACCTGGGAATGAACCCTGTTGAAAATGGATGAAATGGGGTCAAAGGTCAGGACATAGGAGCAGGGTGTATTCCATTGTCCTTATGCGTCATAACGTGCGTAAGAATGGTTCGATTTCGATGAAATTTTATTATGTGGTAGGGGACACCTGAGGACGATTTTATAACGTCACAATCTCACGCTTGAGAAGTTGGCGCGCGGTCACGCCATCAGTCTCAATACGTCACGCGTTGTGTGTGGATCTTATTAAAGTTTGATGACGTCACACTCTTGCAAGCAGATGGTCGCGATTCCCATCTGCCTCATTACGTCACGCGTTGTGTGCGCATATCCGTCCGCACGATAACTCGCGTAAATATCGTTCGATGTCGATGAACTTTTAGTGTGTGGAAGGGGATTACCTGGGAAGGAACCGTATTAAAAGTGAACGAAATGGGGTCAAAGGTTAGGACATAAGAGCAGGATCCATTCCACTGCTAGGCATCATAACTAACGTAAAAAAGGTTCGATTTCGATTAAATTTTGGTATGTGGTAGGGGACCACCTGGGGACAAACCCTATTGAAAATGGGCGAAACGGGGTCAAAGGTCAGGACATAGGAGCGGAATCCCTTGCATCGCCATTATGCGTCATAACTTACGTAAAAATTCTTCGATTTAGATGAAATGTTAGTATGTTGTAGGGGACTGCCTAAGGACGAATCCTTATGAAAATGGGCGAAATGGAGTCAAAGGTTAGGACACAGGAGCGGGATCTATTCCATAGCCCTTATGCATCATAAATAAAGCCTGGAAGTTGAGGCAGTAAAAATGCTAAAAATAGGCAGGCAAATAAGCGAAATAAAGCGTCTAAATAGGCATCAAAAATAGGCATTTATAGAAGTGGTCGAAAAATTCTGAATGATACAGAGGTGTAAAGCTAAATTGGCAAAATCCTTTATCAGATTATCACTTACTTATTTTTGCGGTTACACTTAAGTACTAGGTGTTTTTTTTTTTAATGTTCGAACGTGAAACTTTTCCGTCTGTCACTTAGGATATGTTTTAGAAGCGAAAATGATCTTTCAACTTCTACGGAGGTAATGGGAGCGTATTTGAAACATGAGGCAGTTGCAGGATCCATTTCAATAGAAGTTGAACTTTCACCTTGGAGTATTTCAGCGATGACTTTGATTTTCTCCAAGTCGTTATTTGCTGAAAGAACTCGTTGACATTTTTTACTCACGGTTTGACCCTTTCTCCCGGGAACACATTTAATTGTACTAACTACATCAGTTAATATTTTCAAGGCATTCACTAACGTTTCGTTCCTTTTTTCCAGCAAAGTAATCATATCGGGCAACTGTGAAAAGTGTGCTTCAATAAAAGTTAAATCGTTACGAATGGAATCTTTAGCCAGTATCTGTTGAGCATTGCTTATTGCGCAGGATTCATCCGCTTGAAAACTGTTAACAATTTCAGCAATCTTGTTCAAATTATTTGCGTAATATACAGCGGCTGATATCCATGTTCCCCATCTTGTCAAAATCGGTTTAGGCGGTAAAGCAAGATTTGGTTCCATCTCTTTGAATAAGTGAACTCGATGAGGAGCTTTAAGGAAAATTTTCTTTACATTACTCACTAACGCATCAATATCTGGAAATAACCCACGTACTTCCTCCGCTACTCTGTGGAGAGCATGAACCAAACAAGTTAAATGAAGCATTTTTGGAAAGAGAACTTTCAGGCTGTGGGCAGCCTTTTTCATATAAGGAGCTGCGTCTGTTAAAAACAATAGTACATTTTCATACTTTATTCCGCCAGGCCAACGAAGAGCTGATGAAGAAGCAGAAAGCTGAGAAATCGTGCTACTATTTGTTTTTGGAAGTTGTTCTGATGTAAGTAAGTAGATAGTTGAGGGCTGAGCAGGTTCCATTGTACCTATAACAACATTTGCCACATACCTTCCCGTGGCGTCTGTTGTCTCATCGATACTGATCCAGATATATTTATCCCCGACATCTCGTATTTCTTTCATTATACCGACGTATCAGGAATCTAAGTATGTTTTCCGCAAAGTTGCTTCGCACGGAATATTTTCTTTTGTATATTTCTCAAAAAAATTCTTCCGTGAATTATTTTCCAGCTTCCACAAAGGTATTCCAGTACCTATAAAAGCATGGCACAAATCACTTGCAAACTGTGATTGCTTGCTCGAAGTAGAAGTGAGTGACGAAATCAAACATGTCTTTTTTTCACCAATCTTCCGAATAACAGCAGCTTTATGTTTAGCTGTTGCCAAATGTTGTGAAATGAAGAATTTCTCTTCGTAATTCAGTTTCGTATCGCATATTTTACAAACCAACACCATTCCATCAGTGAACAAGATATCACTTCCATACTCTTGAGCATACCGACTTAATTTAGCACTGGTTGAAGAAGCAGTTTTCGGCATTATTGTTTCACTTGGACGCAAGGCGAGATCTGTTAGGGGTAGCGAACTAACAGAATCTTCCTCCCTTGTTTTGCACTTACGTTCAAGGTATTATGTTTGTACGTGCATTCTTGGCTTTCACTCTAGCTTGATTGGTTACAATGTTATCTGACTGGATTCGGCTACTTCCGCCATGCGCAGAAACTATTATCTAGGATTCTAGGGAGAGCAAAACATAAAATGAGATGCCGACCATCGCAGACTCTGCGCATGCGTCTGCCACCACTGCTTAAATTGGAGCTCGTCGTTTTGAATGTACCGATTGTAGTCGTGTTTACTTTCAGATGTCTGCCGACTATGATTTCGTTTTAGAGAAAATGCTAATTACCTTATGGTTTGTACACCTATACCCTAAAAATGAGTTTTTTAAAAGAAATGAATAACTTAAAAAAAATTACGTGTTTACCCGGAAACACTACATACTGCATGCTAGATTGTTATCAAAACTTTGATTTTATCGCATTCTTAAGAAGAAATCATTTTTTAATAGTGCATTAGTTGATTATAGGCAAAAAAGGCATTAAAAACATAAAAAGGCATTTTCTTCAAATATGAGCCGAAAAGGCAAAAAACGCATTTTAAGGCATTTTGCCTCAACTTTCGGGTTTTAATCATAAGTTACGTAAAAGTGCTTCGATTGCGACAAACCTTTATCATGTTATTTCGGAGGTATACTGAACCGGTTCTATTGAATATCATCGAAATGGGATCAAAGATCAAGGCACAGGACCGAGATTTATTTCACAGCCATTATACTTATAACTTGAGTAATGATTTCTGGTATGTTGGAAAGCGTATCATAATCAATGCATTGCATGATTTTACTTACTTGTTACGTACATGGTGAACGAAGGTAATATATCTCTGCCATTCGTGGTCACAAAGTTACATTGGTCTACATTTTGAAATCAATTTTGCCGCCCCGATGGCTCAGTGGTCAAAGCGGAGGCTTATGACCTCTCGTCCGAGAAAGAGTTCGGGTTCGAATCCTGGTGAGGCATGGATGTTGTGTTTGTCTTGCATTACTGGCTCTCTCCCTTCCCTGGAACCAGTGACCCTAATTTAGGGACGGGCGACTACTTATAGCCCATTGAGTTAGTTGCTCACTGTAATCGTTAAACCTTCAATAAAAAAATCAATTTACTGATATTTTCAAAGTAATAGCTGATCCTTAATATTTCTTTTGCACTGATTTCAGAAACGCAAATCATTTTTTTGTATCACGTCAGAATTTTTCACAAACTGCGATAAAAATATTTACATTTTAACACTTTTCCAGTAATTTAAATCACTATTGCAAACAAATAAGTTTAATATAAAATTGAAAATATGGTATAGCAGTATGCCTGCCATACAAATATTTAGCTACATAAAAATGCCTTTTGGTTAAATAATATGAATTTCCACATATACAGGGTTCATAGGAAAGTCCCTTTAGCGTGCAAGAACTTTAGCGTGGAATAAAATACAGTTATGCAATTGAGATAACGGTATAGTAAAACGATTACGCCCAATCGAATGCAGCCGATACCAGCGCACCTAGTGGCGAAATGCGGAAGTTAGCCATTGCAAATCGAAAACGAAAAGAGATAGAGCAAAATTTCCAATTACAAAGTTGTAGAGCATCAATTAATTAGTGCAAAACGACATTTGTTTCACACGGATAAGATTAATTGTCGCCTGAATACCGTAAAATGTCCGAAATCGATGCGCGACCTTTTGTGTGAACGTTTGAAGGGAACAGGCATAGGTATGAGCAGATACACACAATTTATTGCATAAATGCGTACTTATGTCAAAACAGTTTGATGACGTCAGACAAAAAAAAGGCAAACTGGTGCACAATATTAAAAGGTTAATGTCGAGTATGTTCGAAGAGTACGCCATTGCCCACGATACACATTTGTATTCGTGAAAGTAACTCTGCATGCGCATTCCTCAGCATGGAAGGTGTCACACTATTGCAAGCATCTGTAACACGACGACTTAGATCCAGCAGACTTGTAGGCGCAGTTGCATACACCTGATTTTTTACGTAGCCCCAGATATCCAAGCTCACCATTCTTACACAGCGTACGTAGACCTAAACTTCTGATCAGGGTATATCCTGCTACTGGTTTTTATATCGTAGGTACAGTACAACGTCACAATCTGTATTTGCATACGACTACATTTGCGAAATGTGAATATGCAGATTTGAATTGTCACGCATCGATTTCGGACATTATAGGGTATTCAGGAGACAATTTATCTTATCCGTGTGAAACAAATATCGTTTCGTACTAATTAATTGATGCTCTGCAACTTTGTGTTTGGAAATTTTGCTCTATCTCTTTTCGTTTTCGATTTGCAATGGCTAACTTCCGCATTTTGCCACTAGGAGCGCTGCTATCGGTTGCATTCGATTGGGCGTAGTCGCTTTACTGTACCGTTATCTCACTTGCATAACTGTACCTCTCTCCGTTCGCAAGTTATACCAGGCTAAAGGGACTTTCCTATTCACCCTGTATATTCATTATGATAGATGCAATTCCCATTTTCTTCATTACCTTTTTATCCAACAGTAATCCGCTATCATATTTACATAACATTATTTCTGATATCACTTTTCCATTTCCTTAGTATCTTAATGAATGCTATTCTCTTACATCATCTAAATTTTCTAGGAAGCAGTCAATGTGCAAATTCAAAAAATAAATGTTCAAATTCACGTTAAAATCAGGTTTTTCAAAGTTTTCCCACATGTCTTCAATAATAGTTTTGTAATTTGGATCTTTTTTGTTTCCTAAACAGTTTTCAATTACATTTCTTAAACCTTTGTCCACGTTTACTTCTCATGTGTGTTCATTGTTTCTCATATTGTCTACGCATCATCAGTTTTTGAATTTGAGTACCAACTGAAGTAGCCCCTTTAAGCTTTTCATAAGTAATAAATGGAAAATTCTTGCAAATGAATTCACAACAGTCGCTCTCTCCATCCAACGCTTTAATAAACTGCTTCATTAAACGCATTTTCACGTGCACAGAGGAGAGTAACACTTTTTTGTGATCAACCAATGATTCATGTAATACCAGGGTTGTACCGAAAATAACGCAAAAGTGGGCATAACTTTTTTTTACTAACTGACAAAGATCTTTCAAATTGCACATGTTGGTAGAATAACTCTTCCTCTGTACTAGGTACTACTCAACGTATTCTCCATCGCAAGCGATGCATTTGCGCCATCGTTGAACCCAACTCTTGAATCCTCTTTGAAAAAATTCAGGTGTGGACTGTAGTACCCACTTCTTCACAGCCACTTTCTCCTAGCCTGCATCATCAGATCGTTGTCCATGGAGACAGTCCTTCATTGGGCCAAACAGGTGGAAATCGAAGGGCGCCAGATCTCATGGCATGTGCGGTGGATGAGGGACCACCGATAACCCTAATTTGCTGATAAAAATTGTTGTGGTCTGGCATTGTCATGGTGAATGTGGATCCTTTTCAGATTCTTGTTCGGTCTCTTCCTCCTTATGACTTCTCTAAGCTTTTTGAGTGTCTCAATGTACCGCTCGCTGGTCACGGTACGGCCACGTTCCAGAAAATTAAAGAGAGTATCACCCCTGTCCCGAAAAACAGTCACCAAGACTTTCTATGATGATCGCTGGCGTTTTAACTTCTTAGACCTTGGTGAAGAGATGTGACGCCATTCCATGGATTGATTTTGTTTCCAGATCGTAAAGTTACACCCACGTTTCATCCCTTGTCACCATATCGGGAAAAAGACTTGTCTTTATTGTCTTGCAACGCTTCCAGCATATCAGAGCATACTTCCACCCTTCTCTCCTTCAAATCGGGTGCAAACTGCCACTTTGCACACACTTTCCGATACCCTAAGTCTCCAACCATCTTCTGTATGACATTGTGACCACAGTCCAGTTGTGCAACAAGCTCACGGATTGTGACTCGTCTCTCCGATCGAATCATTTCATTCACTCGCTGAGGATTTGTATCAGCGAACAGTCCAGTTGTGCAACAAGCTCGCGGATTGTGACTCGTCTCTCCGATCGAATCACTTCATTCCCTCGCTGAGAATTTGTGTCAGCGAACAGTCCAGTTGTGCAACAAGCTCGCGGATTGTGACTCGTCTCTCCGATCGAATCATTTTATTCACTCGCTGATGATTTGTGTCAGCGATCGCAGATGACGGTCGCCCATTGCGTGGTTTGTTTTCAATGCTGGTTTCCACATCTTTAAACTTCTTCATCCATCTGTCCTCATTGCTCTTGTCAATGGTGTCATATCCGTAAACATTCTGTTGCCTCCTGTAGATGTCAGACAGCCTCCTCTCTTCCTTCGTCAAAAACTCAGTGACGGCACGTTGCTATGAAGAAGATGGGTTACTGTAGAGGAAGAGTTACTCTACCAGCATGTGAAATTTGAATGACCTCTGTCACTTAATAAAAAGGTTATGCCCACTTTTGCATTACTTTCGATACAACCCTCGAATGTTTACAGAACCAGTCAGTAAACGCACACTGTAGGTGTCATATTCCTTATTTGCTAGTGCTTGCTTTTGGCCAGGCTATCCGACTTGCACAAGAAACAAGGAATTTGCGTTAACACAATGTCCTTAACAATGAAACTGAAAGGTTTATATGATGGTTTTAACAAAGTAACTTAGCAGCGCAGTAACTGGATACAAAAGTCAAGGTTAACTAGGCATGTGACCAGAGCCGTGGAGAGCGAGCTCAGGTCCCAGTGCAATAAAATCCCCCCTCCCCCACCTCGGCTCCTCCACTAACCACATAATTCATATTTCCGTTTCCTGATCTACCTCAAACCCACCATTCCCCAACTTCCCGACAACCCGACCGGTTGCAACTCTTTAATCTCTTTTTTCTCGCACTCCGTAAACTAACCCTCGAACCCTCCTTTTTCGGGAAAAGAGTTTTCTCAGAAAACTCTTGAACGACGTCTACCGACAGACATTCTTATTTTTCGTAGTACTTTTTCATAATCATCACATTTTTCACCTTTCATTTTTAGAGTGTAATATACGTCTAAAGATGCAGCCTCTGGGAAAGTATCCACAAAGGGTTCTCGCCGCCCCGGTGGCGCAGTGGTCTAAGCGATGGCCTCTGATCATTCGTCCGAACGGGGTCCGGGTTCGAATCCCGGTGAGGCATGGATGTTGTGTTTGTCTTACGGCACTGGCTCTCTCCCTTCCCTGGAACCAGTGACCCTAAATTAGGGACGGGCGACTGCTTATAGCCCATTTGAGTTGCTCACGGTGGTCGTTAAACCTCCAATCAAAAAAAAAAAAAAAAAAAAAAGGGGGTTCTCATAAGTAAACATTAAATTTTGTGTTTTCTCTTTTACGTTGCCGCTGTGAACAGGACGACTTCATCGGTCATTGGAATAAAGGAAATAAACGAAGTCGGAATTACTCACAAAGACACTATATTCATTTATAAAAATTTCCGCAATGCGAAAATAATAAGTTGCGCATGAAATAAAAAGACAAAAGATGCCGGCTTCTGGTGGGAAACACAAAGTGACGACATCCACATGATGAAAATTGTCTGCAGCCTTTGATGATTAGCAATAACGCTGTATATCATACACAATGGTCTGTGTCGGCGAGTAGCAAAGCAACACAGAGAACCCAATGTGTAGTGTCGGCGTGTCGTTGGAAAGGAAAGAAGAAATGAAAAACGTAATATGGAGAGCTCGTTTGATTTGCCGCAGGTAACCCACGCACGTGTTGCAGTTAGCCTGGGAACTCAAGTAACATTGTAACACTTCGGGTTTTTTTTATTGTATTTAAAGCAAGTTTTGGAAAATGTATTACATTTTTTACATTTATGACATAAATTGCGCATTTCTACGCGTATTTTACGCGTAATTTCCCAACCCTGGTGACGGTATAGCGTGAAAAATATTCGGACACCATAAAATAATACTTAGAAAAAATTACTTTAGAAACGGGCTCTGGGCCCCGGTGATACAGCACCTCCTCCCCTCTCCTCTCTCCCCTCTCGTCAGGCCTGCATGTGACTAAACATGGTGCCGTCTATTGCGTACATTTGGAAATTATTGCCAAAACATTATCTCTCTCTGCATTTTTACTAACTTTGTTGAAATAAGTACCGCTCATATAAAATTCTGACGCGATAGAAGAAACTGGATTACATTTCTGAAATCAGCAGGGAAAATGGGCCTATTTCATTTCTAAACATTAAAATCCATACAGACCTGTGTTATTAAATACACTGCTCAAAATATATTCACTCGAGTAAAAAATTAAAGGATAGTTGGTAAATGGGCCATAACTCTCGTTGTTGTCCAGATAAAGGCATGAAATGTGCACAAAATATTTATTTTGTCATGACGCTCGTTGAGTCTCTTCTCCTGCAGTCTAGTACGCATATGCGTCCGTGTAGATGCAACAAGCTCTCGGGCAATCTGTTGTGCTGTCATCCTGATCTTTGTCTCCGCTATTAAAGCTAGGAATCGATCCTCTGACGTGGTTGTGGCCCATGGACGACACCCACACTGCGGTAGCTGATTGTTCAGTTATTTGGGGAGTAGCGCCCCCCCTCCCCCCCCCACGGCTCGAGCTGACCTTGTGACGGAACATTTTGTCCTTTCGTCTTTGTACGATACCTTCACCGCAGGAACAGCTGTTCGTCCAGCTGATGGGGAGTGGCAACCCCACGGCCCGAACCGACACGTAATGTATAATGTTTCCCCATTTCAGCCTTTTGTTGTTCAAAGGGCTAGCCATGCACCCGCCTCAGTTGTAGGTTACCGAGGTCATGACTATGCGCCAGCGCTGGAGTTTAGTTTTTCGTTCTCTTTCCTTTCTTCCCCATTTTATGTTTCCCTCTTTGTTTCTCTTGGCTGGTTAGATAGAGCTACCTGTGCGGTGACCCGTAAGGTGGAAAAGTGGATGCTGGAGGCTGAGGTATCTGGTGACCAGGGTGTAGCTCTCGCCAGCTGCCAACACTCCTCTTTGCCCCTGCTTCACCCTGAACGGGCGGCTTGGAACTAACCCACTCCTAGTCAATGAAGTCAGTGGCCCAATGGTGTCCTGTCTTCTAACGGCTTGTCGTTGAGTTTGACAGGGTGAGTTCGGGGATAGTGTTGGCATGCCGAAGGGGTGTTCCAGGACTCGAGAAACTCTCGGTACTCGCCGAGCGCATGTCTACCCTATCAACTTGCTATATCCGCTGCCTATCCCCAGAGCTGTGTCCTGCTGCGGACCCCCGGCTCTCCCCAGTTGGGGTGCGTGGGGAGATCAGCGGACGAACTGTATTCCACTATTTATGGATTCTCACAATCCTTCCCCTTCGTCCAAGCAGAAGAAACCATTGGATAAAAATCCTAGCTCCTCACATAAGAAAATGCGAACTTTGTCTGCTCACAATGCCTGATTCTTTATCATTCATGCACGGGAAAGATCTCACAAGCTTAGCTTGAAATCTCATTTCTCGATTCAGAAGGGTCTGCAGGGGGCCGTTGGGTCACCAGAAGATGTGAAGAAGTTACAATCGGAAGATCTCTTGGTGAACTCCACGCCTTTGTGACACCACCCAAGTTGTGTTTCCAACTTGGGTGGTGTCCTTGGGGATATCAAGGCTCACCAGTCCCTGAATTCATCCCAAGGTGTCATTTCCGAACGTGACCTCGTAGATGTTTAAGAGGAAGAACTTCTTGAGGAACTTGCTAGCCAAGGTATTACTGCTGTGCGTATCATCAAGTTTCGCCAGAACGAAGACCTGGTGAACTCCAGAACAGTCATTCTGACCTTTGATCGCCCCACTCTACCATCTTCCATCAATGCGGGCTATTTGTGCTGCGATGTGTGTCCATACATTCCTAACCCTCTTCGTGTTCCGCTGCCATGTGCGGGCACTCACAGTAGTCCTCCCGTGGTGCTGCCATTTGCAGTCGTTGTGGTTCGCGCGACCATCTTCAGTCTGATTGCTCTGCTGCTGCTGCTCCCATTGTGATAACTGCAAAGGCGTCAAAGCGGTCAATGCAAGGGTCTTCCCGATGTGGATTGAGGAGCGCAAGATTCTTGAACACCTTTCTTAACGGGAAACTCGCAGGAGGATCGTTCTCGCTGCTACGGGCGAACGCACTTACGCTTCCGTCATGACTTCTAAGACATCTTTGGCTACTCAGACGGATATCACTGTTCCGAAGGACTGCCCTTTCTCTTTCCGGGTGATTTATGCTTCTGAGCTGAAGGCCTTTGACGTTTCCACCACGGATACTTTGTCTTCGCTACCACAAACCACTGCTCCGGGATCTCCTGCAACCACACCCAGGCGAGTGGCTCCAGAACAGGTTTCCCGTGCTACGACATCTGCTTCTTCGTCTGGCAAACAAAAAGGTATGCCCAAAAATTCCTCAGACACACAGTCTCACATGAAGGCCTGAGTTGGGACAACTCCATCGAAGTCCTCCTCTTGGAAACAACCACCAGTCCTCCCCCTGATAGCACGCCGCCGAGGGGCACAACAGGCCTTCCTGAGGAACTGGTGGACTTTGAGACCTGTTAGGGGTCTCATTTTCTTCTCCAGCTTTCATCACGTTTTTCTTTCTTTCTCATCATCGCCTCAATCATAGAGTGGAATTGCCTAGGTCTCCGACCACGAATTGACAACTTGAAGGGCTTGCTGTTTTCATACACACCGGTGTGTCTGTGTCTCCAGGAGACTAAACTCCGCCCTGCGGATGCACTTTCTGTGCGTAGACATAGAAAGTGCATCCGTAAAGATAATGACTAAAGGGCTATGGCATGTGGAGGAGTAGCTCCTATGTTTCCTCATGGTGTTCCTGTCACGGCCGTCGCTCTGCGTACAAATCTACAAGCAGTGGCGGTGAGACTTTCTGTGCACATTTTGCTCACCGTCTGCTCGATATATTACCACCAGGTGAAGCAGTAAGTCTTTCCGACTTGGAAGCCTTGGTTTACCAGCTGCCGCCTCCTTTTTTCCTTCTTGGAAATTTTAATGCACATATCCGCTGTGGGGGTACAACAGTCGGGACGGGTGATACTCGACAATACGACGCCGCGTTGTCGAGTCCCTCCTGTACAACACATCCTTCTGTCTCCATAGCACGGGGACGAGCACGTACTTCCATGAACCCAGTCGCTCGTACTCAGCCATTTATCTGTCGTCGTGTTCACCATCCATATTACCTGACTGGTTCTGGAGCGTGTCTGATGATCTCCTTGGCAGTGATCATTTTCCAGTTTTTCTTCGGCTCGCGGGTGACGGATACTTCCTTCTTATCCGTCCCGCTCAATGAAACATTGATTGGGCCTAGTGGGACGCATTCACTGCTTCAGCGACTATCACTCTAGATATGGTGTTCACCGCTACAGTCAATGATGCTGTTGCGGCGGTTACGTATTGTATTGTGCATGCGACAGAATTTTCCATTCCCAAGACGTCAACTAAACTTTCAGGTTGTCTGAAGCCTTGGTGGCATTCCGAGTGCAAAGCAGCTCGTCAAGCTCAGCATAAGGCTTGGTATGGGTTTCGTCGTTACCCTACAGACGCCAGATTACTTGCTTTTAAGAAGGGAAATACGTATGCACGACTGGCCCGTCGTCGGGAAAAAAGGGGAATCTAGGATCCAGTATGTATCGGGGATCAACTCGTCTACCAGCTCCAGGAACGTTTGGGATCGACTCTTTAAGATTCGGGGAAAGTACCCATCAGGACATATCTCCATTCTCGAGAGTGGTGGAGGATCAGGGTATTTCTGACTGTCTTGGCGCAGCGTTTGCTCCTGTATCCAGCAGCAGCAATTATCCTCCTTCGTTCCAAGAGCTTCAGGCGTGGCTTGAGAGAAAAAGCATCTCCTTTCGCCCGTTTTCCTCGGAGGACTATAACAGCCCGTTGACAGCCGTGCAACTGAAGATGGCTTTAAATCAGTCTGGACGAATATCAGTCGGGACAGATAACATCCATTATGAGATTCTGAAGACTCTTTCTCCATCATCTCTTGAGTGTCTGCGAATCCTGTTTAACAGGATTTGGCACGAGCACGTTGTTCTCGAGTCTTGGCGTACCGCTGTTGTGTTACCAGTTCTCAAACCTGGTAAAGATCCGACGAACCCGTTCAACTACCCATCGATCACTATGACGAGCGGCTTCTGCAAGGTCCTCGAACGTATCATCAATTTTCGTTTCAGCTTTTTTCTTGAATTCCATCACGTTTTGTCATCTCACCAGAGCGATACCGTCGTCTTCGCTCTACCACTGATGATCACCTTTGCCTTGAGACATCTATCAGGGAAGCATTCGTATGTATGACGTCAGCACATGGTCTCCGTGTTCTTTGACATCGAAAAGGCGTAAAGAAATACGGCATTCTCCGTGTTCTTTGACATGGAAAAGGCGTAAGGAGATACGGCATTCTCCGTGTTCTTTGACATGGAAAAGGCGTAAGGAGATACCGCATTCTCCGTGTTCGTTGACATGGAAAAGGCGTAAGAAGATACCGCATTCTCCGTGTTCGTTGACATGGAAAAGGCGTAAAGAGATACGGCATTCTCCGTGTTCTTTGACATGTAAAAGGCGTAAAGAAATACGGCATTCTCCGTGTTCTTTGACATGGAAAAGGCGTAAGGAGATACAGCATTCTCCGTGTTCTTTGACATGGAAAAGGCGTAAGGATATACAGCATTCTCCGTGTTCTTTGACATGGAAAAGGCGTAAGGAGATACGGCATTCTCCGTGTTCTTTGACATGGAAAAGGCGTAAGGAGATACGGCATTCTCCGTGTTCTTTGACATGGAAAAGGCGTAAGGAGATACGGCATTCTCCGTGTTCTTTGACATGGAAAAGGCGTAAGGAGATTCGGCATTCTCCGTGTTCTTTGACATGGAAAAGGCGTAAGGAGATACGGCATTCTCCGTGTTCTTTGACATGGAAAAGGCGTAAAGAAATACGGCATTCTCCGTGTTCTTTGACATGGAAAAGGCGTAAGGAGATACAGCATTCTCCGTGTTCTTTGACATGGAAAAGGCGTAAGGAGATACCGCATTCTCCGTGTTCTTTGACATGGAGAAGGCATAAGGAGATACGGCATTCTCCGTGTTCTTTGACATGGAAAAGGCGTAAGGAGATACGGCATTCTCCGTGTTCTTTGACATGGAAAAGGCGTAAGGAGATACGGCATTCTCCGTGTTCTTTGACATGGAAAAGGCGTAAGGAGATTCGGCATTCTCCGTGTTCTTTGACATGGAAAAGGCGTAAGGAGATACGGCATTCTCCGTGTTCTTTGACATGGAAAAGGCGTAAGGAGATACGGCATTCTCCGTGTTCTTTGACATGGAAAAGGCGTAAGGAGATACGGCATTCTCCGTGTTCTTTGACATGGAAAAGGCGTAAGGAGATACGGCATTCTCCGTGTTCTTTGACATGGAAAAGGCGTAAGGAGATACGGCATTCTCCGTGTTCTTTGACATGGAAAAATCGTAAGGAGATACGGCATTCTCCGTGTTCTTTGACATGGAAAAGGCGTAAGGAGATACGGCATTCTCCGTGACCTGCACGACTGTGGATTGCAGGGAAATTTGCCAACTTTTATTGCTGGTTTTCTCCAGAAGCGGACGTTCCGTGTGCGCGTCGGTTCGACCCTCTCTACGCTTTACTCTTAAGAGCAGTGTATCCCTCAGGGCTCCATTTTATCGGTCACTCTTCATCCTTCGTGTCAATCACATTTTAACACTACTTCCTCCGATGGCTCGTGGTACTATGTATGTGGATGATCTTCAGATTTCCTGTGCCTCTGTCAACATGCGCACTATTGAGAGGCAGTTGCAGTCTGCCATTAACAAGATGTCTTCTTGGGCTTCTCGCAATGATTTCGGATTCTCGTCCCAGAAAACTGTTTGTGTGCATTTTTGCCGCAAGCGAGGTCTTCACCTGGACTTTCACCTCCGTCTGGGGAGCACTACTATTCCTGTGGCTCCAGAGGTTAAGTTACTGGGATTAACCTTCAACCTCGCACTCACCTTCCGACCTCACATTCTATCCTTGAAGGTGAAGTGCATGCGATCATTGAGTATCCTGAAGGTCCTCTCCGGTACGTCGTGGGGGCTGACAGGTGCTCAGTGCTTCGCATTTATCACTCTCTTGTCCTGTCAAGGATGGACTATGGCTATGTGACGTACGGATCAGCCTGGCCATCTGTGTTGAAGCTTCTCGATCTCGTGCATCACCAGGCTCTGCCTCTTTGCATCGGAGCTTTCCGTACGTCTCTCGTGCATAGTCTTTATGCTGAGTCTAACAAACCGTCGCCATACCTTCACCGTCAGCAACTGTCTCTCCAATTCTTTACCAAGCTGAAATCTCTTCCTGATCATCCACTGCATGCTCCCGTCTTCCAAATACAATGTGTTCGCTTGTTTTCTAACCGCCCACACAGGTGTACCTGCAGCTGTTTGCCGAGTACATTTCGCTCCATCCCGATTTCGTGCCTCTCTTCACCGATGGCTCAAAATCCGGTGATGATGTAGGCTCTGCATTTGCGTGTGGTGATACGACCTGTGCTGAGAGTCTTTCTCCGGAAGCGACAGTCTTCTCGGCGGAATTGTATGCTGTGCTCCTCGCCTTCCGTCACATCCAGTCTGGACCGCATCGTTGCTTCATGCTTTGCATTGACTCTCAGTCTGTCATCCAAGTTTTATCTTCTCCTGAGGGCATTGATTCTCCAGTCACCAGAGATATTCGTCTCCTCCTGTGGACTTTGACTGGTATTGGGTTGCTGGTCCGATTCTATTGGGTTGCTGGTCCGATTCTATTAAGTTGCTGGTCCGATTCTGTTGGGTTCCTGGCCATGTTGTAATTCGGGGTAAGTTGGCGGATGCCTCAGCCAGGTCCGTCGCCTCTATACCGATCACTCTACTGCAGCTGTTTTTCAGAGATTTTAGTCATGTTATCTGGGCATTCATCATGGCTGAGTGGCAGTCCCTCTGCTCTCAACAGAACAGGAACAAAGTTTCTCCATCAAACCACAGATCGGACTATGGCCATCTAGTTCGCGAACAAACCGTCGTGGGGAAGTTGTGCTTATGTGCGTCTCCGCATTGGCCACTGTCGTTTGACCCACAGCTTCTTGCTGTGTGGCGACACTGCGCCGATGTGTGAGACGTGCGATTGCCGACTCACTGTCACTCAAACTCTACGTAGTTGTGTTCGTTTTCGTGCTGTTCGTTTTCCCTTTTTTTCATTCTCATTTGTTGAACGACGACTAGCCACCCTACAGCGGCTCCTAGATGACCACTGCGATACATTCGCAGTCTTTTCATTTTTAAAATAAATTGACTTTTTTAAACTTATCCAGTTTTTAAACTTTTCATCATTCTTATTTTTCTTTTTTACAGAATCAGCCTGATTTTAACCATTATACTACGTTTTTAAAGCTGTTTCTTTGACTGTTTTGTGTCTGGCACTCTTTGGCCAAACATGGCCCTTGCGCCATAAAACTCCACCAACCAACCAACCGACCCGTGGACGACCTTTTCCTAGACGGTTGGATACTCCTCTGTCATTTTAAACTGTTTCCACAGTTTCAAAGAACATTTTAAGACATACGTAGTGCACGGGGAACTTCCGACTGACTCTGTCCGGCTACCATTCTTCCACTCGCCCTTCGTTTTTCACATTCATTCAAATACCTTCTTTTTGACACATTGGAACGTGCCCTATTTGAACTTCATCCGCACTAAATGATCCAGCGTCTAAAACCACAGTTATAATTGCTTTAACTCCACCCTTTCGATGCGTTCTCAGCTAACGCGTCTTAATTTGCGTATTCTTATTTGCGCAGGCAACCTTTTTTTTTTTTTTTTTTTTTTTTTTTTTGATTGGAGGTTTAACGACCACCGTGAGCAACTCAATGGGCTATAAGCAGTCGCCCGTCCCTAATTTAGGGTCACTGGTTCCAGGGAAGGGAGAGACCCAGTGCCGTAAGACAAACACAACATCCATGCCTCACCGGGATTCGAACCCGGACCCCTCACGGACGAATGATCAAAGGCCAGCGCCTTAGACCACTGCGCCACCGGGGCGGCCAGGCAACCTTTAAACCCTGCATTAGATAAAGCATGTCAAGACTAAGGTTTTCGGCAATTTGCATTCGACTCCGTCAAGTGAAACGCGAGTTTTAACTTTTTTTTACCGATTATCCTTTCATTGTTCGCTTGCGTGTAATAAGGGGAAGCATATGAGTTTGGCGACGTTATGCAAACCAATCGTGTGATACCTCACCGAAATGTGGAAAACGCAAGTTGAGTGTGACGTAAACTAAATGCAGCCAATGATATCATGGTAAGAATTTTTTTGTGAAACCCTTAGAAGTCCCATGAAGTATTTAAAGAAATTCGTTGATTAAAGTTGCACCAGAAGAAGGGAATTACTGGTACTAGATCAGAGGAAAGGGTTTTGCATTAACTTTTGCCTTTCTAAGAACTCTGATAAAAGTGCCTCAGGGATCTACTGATTTAGAACACAGAGTCAAATTTTTCATGCGGCGTCCTCATTATAAGCAAAACGATGATATGAACAGTATTTCCTTTATCAAGACTCAGATCAATTATTTTACTTCAAAAAATGTCAAAAAAAAAAAAAAAAAAAAAAAAAAGAAAAAAATCCAAGATTAAGAACATGCGTATTCAGAGTAGCATTTGATTCATAAATCTGAGTTTTGAAAATCATTCCTCTTTAATGAAAATCTTTTTAGTATAATTAGCTTCATGTTAAGAAGAGAAAACAGCAAAATGTCAAAACAAAGAGAAAATAACCTAAAGAGAGACCCCTACTTTTTTGTAGCGCATGCTTTCTAACTTCTTTTCTTTCTGTTTTACGCTTCTTCTGTTTTTCTCTATAACGCCTCTGCCCTACATTTTACGGTTTAAAGACATGTTCTTCTTTTTTTTTTTCTTTTTTTTTGGCTTTTTTGTCTTAGTTGTAAGACAAACTCAGGCAAGCAAGATAGCGTGATAACATATACCGACCCATTTCGTGTCGGTAACTTTTAGAGGCTTCTGGGTACATCTTACTCTGAAAGGAAGGAGAGCTCTAGCATTTCCTAAGGATATTTTCCACCGGAGCCGTTGATGAATAAGACAAGACGAGATGCATAAATAAACAAGAAATATGACACCGAATTTTCGGGTGTAATGAGCACATCTTTTGAGTCCATTCTGACGCAAATTAAATTTACCAAAGTATTCAAAATCAATGAAACCGGTATGGGAAACAATAGCATCTGACGGAAGAGAGAAGTTTTTCAATCGGGTTTTTAATCGCGCAGATATTGCTGTAAACGGAATCGTGAGCTTACGCCCTCTAGTTGCAGACTTGTGCGTTAAGAAATATTTGAATTTATATGAGAAGCATTTCACAGCGGAAACGCTCTCCAACAAAGAAAGAATTTTTCAAATCGGACTCTTCGAAGCAGAGATATGGACAAATATAAGATATGCAATGTACGCCCCCTGACGGAAAAATCGTGCATTATTTTAGAAAGAAAGTATTCTCAAATGGTTTTTCGATGTGGGCAGTATCGGTCCAAGGAGAAAAAAATTTAGTCGAGTTGTCAGTAGCTCAGATTTTGCTGCAAATACATCAGAAGCAGAAATTAACACTTATGGCTCCTGGTGGCCAAAACATTCCTTACCAAATATTAGAAATTATATGAAAAACGTTTGCCATCAGGAGCTGTTTCCGATACAGAAAGAATTTTTCAAATCGGAGTTTTAGAAGTAGAAATAATGTAGAAAATGCAATTTACCATCGCACCCCCTAGCGGAAAGTTTATGATTTACTTGAAAGTTTTGAATTCATATGAAAAAAATTTCGCATCCGAAACACTATCTAACAAAGAAGGAATTTTTCAAATCGGACTCCTAGAAATAGAGACATTGACAAAAATAGGAAATACATCTATGCCCCTTGGCGTAGAAACCATGCATTATTTTAAGAAGAAAATATTCCTAAAAGGTTTGTCGACGTGAGTGGTATCATCCAAAAACAATTTTTTTTAAATCGATATTTTAGAAGCTCAGATTTTGCTGCAAATACATCAGAAGTGGAAATCAAGACTTACGCCCCTTGTGGCTCAAATATTATTTACCAAAATTAGAAATTATATGCAAATGATTTCGCATTAGGAGCTGTATCCGGTGCACAAAAAAAATTTCAAATCGGAGTTTTAGAAGCAGAGATATCGGGTGAAACACAATTCACCTTTACGCCCTAAAGCCAAAAGCCGATAAATTACTAGAAATTTTTGAAATTATATGCAAAACATGTCACACCGGAAACTCTATCCAATAAAGAAAGAATTTTTTAAATTGAACCATTAGAAGCCGAGATATTGTCAAAAATAAGATATGCATCTACGCCCCCTGGCGGAGAAACCATGCAATATTTTAAGAAGAAAATATTCCGAAAATGTTTATCGGCGTGAGTGGCATCGTTCCACGAAAGAATTTTTTCAATCGAGATTTTAGAAGCTCAGATTTTATGGCAAATTTATCAGAAGCAAAAATTAACACTTACGGCCCCTGGTGGCCAAACTATTCTTTACCAAAAATTAAAAATTATATGCAAAAGAGTTTCCGTCAGGAGCTGTATCCGCTGAAGAAAAAATGTTTCAAATCCGAGTTTCAGAAGAAGAGATATCAGGGAAAACGTAAGTTGCTTTTACGCCTTCTAGCGGAAATCTATGCGTGACTTGAAAAAGTAACTATACCTAAAATACTCTTCGACATAAATGGAATGCAAAGGTAAAAGAATTTTTTCAGGGGAATTTTTAGAAGAAAATACAGTGTAACTTGGATAATTCGGAGCTGAAGGGACTACAAAAATAATTCGAATTATCGACAAATTCGAATTAGGCAAGTTTGAATATGGGCGCATTCAGTACTGTAAAAAACAATATATTTATTCATAGCATTCCAAAAAAAAAAAAGTACAGTACGGTAAATTTACAAAAAAATTCTAAAAAAAACGTGAAATTTTGGCTTGCTTCTTAAGATTTATGTTATGGGTAAGTGTAAATTCCTGAAGTTTATCGAGTGAATGAAATAGAGAGTCACTTACATTCTGCTGTCCCTCAACAAACTTCCTTAACTGTTGGAGGTGAACCAAGGCCTCTACTGAATTTGGAAGACGCTCTTCAGGAAATTCTGTCCGTTACAGTTCTTCATCTGAAGATACACAGCAGGTCTTCTTATTCATAACATCAGCCAAGATCTCATCATCTGTGAGCTCACCACAAACAGCTAAATTGTCATCAACGCTTACGAAAGCCTCATACGGTACATCATGGCCTACGTCTTCCCAGTACTCAACAGTTGGTATGATCTCCTCGCCAAGATTACATTCATGTAATTGAGACTCATCATCGGGGTGCTGGAAGCCTGCTTTTCCGAAGCAGCTGGCTATAGTTTCAGGTTTAACATGTTGCTTCATCCAGAACTCGGAACTTCATCCAGAACAGTACGTACCCGTTTTAAAGGCTAATTGTTGAAAACACGAAAATGGGGTTTTCTTCGAATTAAACAAAAAATAGTTCGAATTAAAGGGGTTTTTAAACATTATTTATATAGAAAATTCGAGGGACCAAAAGAACAATTCGAATTAACCAAGAATTCGAATTAAAAAGTTCGAATTAGACAAGTTACACTGCATATGAAATAAAATGTATTTTAAATTCGAGATCATCTGCATTTACGCCCTTTAGCGGCGAAATTGTGCATAGGAAAAAAGAGAAATGAACGATCATCATCCGCATTTTTCAAGCTTTCCAATGCAAAAAGAATTTTTCCAATCGGGCTAATACACTGGTGTGCAAAAATTAACGACGAAAAGGAGAAATTAGCATAACAGCGGAACGGGCGAGCAGAACGGACCGAAAGACCACTCAGGAGATAGGCTAGTGTCCGGTACGGTAGAGCAAGCGCATGTATGCAGCATGACGTTGGAGGGCGGAGTGTCGGAAGGGTGTAAAGCAAACGGGCGGTGTACGCTCAGCAATTCGGTGAAAGCCATTGCACGGTGTACATCGGTTTGAACGACGTCGAGTTGCTGCCACCGTGTGATGTGGCCAACAGGCAATCCAGTAGACGACATCTGGATGACTTTACCCGAGGTCGCGTCATTGGAAAGTTGGAAGTGTGGCCGAGGAGTTCGGGATCGCTCACAGCATCGTTTCACGAGCTTGGAGAGCATCTCAAACGACAGGAACAGCTGTCCGAGAGTTTGGCAGCGGTCGTCCACGACAAACCACGGCGGCGGACGACCGGTATATTGTCCTACAGGCGAGAAGAGAAAGACGGCAGACAGCGGGAGAAATCGCAAGGCACATGCAACAGCCAACTGGACGTCCGTTATCGCGTTTTACCGTGGCCAGGAGGCTGCACAAGGGTGGTCTATTTGCACAACGACCAGTACGGTGTGTGCCATTAACGACTGCTCATCGGAGAATGCGGTTTCTGTGGTACCAGGAACACAAGAACTGGACACATCAGCAATGGGGTCGAGTTCTCTTTACGGATGAGAGCCGATTTAGTCTGACGAGCGATTCTGGACGTATATGCATCTGGAGAGTGCAGGGAACATGCAATCACACCTCCAACATCATCGAAAGGGACCGGTTTGGAGGTGGAGGAGTTCTCGTTTGGGGCGGAATCATGCTTGGTAGCCGTACTGACCTCCACATCTTCCAAGTAGGTTCAGTCACTGGTGCCCGCTATTGTACCGAGGTTCTCCTGCCTCACGTGCGTGAGGTCTGTGGGTTTTGAGTTCCTCTTCATGGACGACAACGCTACACCTCATCGTACAGTGGCTGTCGCAGAGCTGTTGGAGAGTGAAGATATTCAGCGCATGGATTAGCCCGCAAGGTCTTCGGACCTAAATCCAATCGAACACGTGTGGGACCTTCTCGGGAGACGCTTGTTGGCAGCACGTCACCAGCCGCCAGCAACGATTCAGCAGCTGCGATTGGCGATACAAGAGGAATGGGCTTCCTTGCCTCAACAGCTCCTTGACAACCTCGTCCTCAGCATGGACAGACGTTGTAAATCCTGCAATGCAGTCAGGGGTGATCATATACCCCTACTAAAGACTGGATTTTTCTTGGCAGCCGACTGTTATCGCCCAGAAGGATCCCCACATCGCCCAGAAGGGTCCCCACATCGCCCAGAAGGATCCCTCTGTATTGGGCCAGATCACGTCACCCACCCCTGGAGCCCTGATTAATGGGCCTCTTCAGTGACGAGTCGCGGTACAGCCTAACCACGGATTCTCGACGTGCGTAGATTTGGGAAAAGGCGGAAAGTCGAAATCTTCCCTTTAACATTAGGAAAATTGACCGCTAGGGGGTGAAGAACTGGTTTGGGCTGACATCATGTTAGATGGACGTACGCTGATGCCCATAGAGCTCGGCTAGTCGACAAACCCCTGGAGAGTACGGATACTTACAGCATGCACTGGCCTGCTAGATTTCTGGATCTGAACCTTATAGAGCATGTCTGGGATGCCCTGGAAAGGGAATTTACAAGCTGGCAGTCCCCTCCTAGAACCCTCCCAAGACTTCGGCGCACCTTGGTTGAGGAGTGGTACTTATTACCCCAAATTCTTATTCATAGCATTGTAAACAACATGGTGGCTCGTTGAGCGAGCTCTATCGTTGTTAGGGTAGTCACACTCTCCTTTAGCCTCTCAAAATCTGCGCCACTTGCTGCACCACTTTTGAATTGCCATTCTGTCATGCGCATGCTTCCACCTCATGCGGTGATCGCATTCCTTTTCTGTTGAGTATTATTACTGCGTTATCGATGCATGTATGTCCGTACCAACTGCCATTAACGTGTGGATTTTGCGTTATTCATGATTTTGTGCTTGTCACGTTAATTGCAGACACCGTTGTATAGCCCTGAAAAAAACATAAGGTCGCACACAAAACAGTTTATTACATAACTACTACAATTCTAGAGGTCCTAAAATTTAACACAGTATCAAAGCAATGTTGTATAATCGGAGTACAGACAAAATATTTATGCGAATGTTGCATAATTAACAATGAAATACAGAATTGTAATTATTAGACCATTTTCATTTTGGAAAAAAATATAAGGTCGGCATACATGTTTGAGCAATTTAGCACTTAATAGTCTAATAGTTTGCCTTTCTTTTCAATGACTGCAATCAATCTATCAGTCATAGAGTTTGCAAGTCTCGATAGTGTCGGAATTTTGATGTTTGTCCATGCTGTCTGCATGGCTGCAATAAGGTCCGCTTTTGTTTGGAAATGTCTGTAGTCCTTGTTGACAGAGCGCACCATTATGCCCCAAAGGTTTTTCATCGGGTTGAGGTCGGGGCTCTGTGAAGGCCAGTTCAAAACACGAACGTCATTGGCTTCAAACTTCAACCCACGCTTTAGTTGACCGAGAGTTGTGGATGCTGGCTGGCATTGTCTTGCTGAAAAATCCAATCTCCCGATGCCATAATAAGGGAAGAAACAGGTAGTAAATTATCCGCCAGCATATCTTGGTACTTGTCGGAATTAATTTTTGTGTCAATAATCACAAGTGAGGTTTTTCCAGTAGCAGAAAATGGTCCCCAAACCATGACTGAGCCTCCGCCGAATTTGCGCTTTGGGAAATAGGCGTTTTCTTTCCGCAGATCATGCTAATATTTAGCGAAACCGTCGGTCCAAATTAAATTTCTTTTCATTGGAAAAGACCACGTCTTTCCACTTATCTCCGAAAGTAATATGCCTTTTTGAAAACTCTACTCGGGCAAATATATGTTTCGCATTCAGGTAGGGTTTGGCTTTAGCTTAATGTATTGGATGTTCGAATTGCTGGCTAAAACATTTCGTACAATTCAACCACTGCAGGACAAGTTCAGTTCACTAACAATTTCACTGGACGACTTTTTGTTAGCACATGCAAGTTTACAAACTCTACGTTTCATGCGATTTGGAATTGATTTTGGCCTACCTGTAGATTTCTTTAATCCATAAGAAGATGGACTTCGCAAAAAATTGTTCACTATGGTCTTGGATCGGCCTATAGGCTTTGCAGTTTCCGCACCACTCTTCCCACTCGTACGCAGTCCTTGTATTGTACTGCGTTCAAAATCCGACAACTTTTTGCCCTTCGCCATAGCAATACTCTTCTCAAAGCCAACACTGATGTTGCTACGTGCTCAACTTATCAAGGCGCCTGTTGTTACGCATGCATGAAACAACGTAATTCATATACTCTTCGGGAAACGTTCCTGACTTATCATTTTTCCCAGCTGCAAATGTAGTTAATTCGGTTTTCTTCTTTTTATTTTTTTCCGCAAACATTTTTATCGCATTGTTATTTTAGGAGGGTTTGAAACTTCTTTTAGCACTATTTGAACGGTTCGCTCGCTCCATTAACTTAATCATCTATTGTCTGCATTTTCGCATTTCTTTACACGACCTTAACATTTTTCCGGCACTGTATTGTTAAAGCTAAGCTTTAGGTATTAGTTTTAAAGAAGTTGCCTTTCATATTTTCATGGGAATCCGAATTTTTCGAAATGCCCTAGATTTTTTAGATTTTACCGTAGGTATAATAGCATGCATATATCTCTATATCCTGGAATAAGTTGCTCTTGTTTTCATGTTGTGAACTTTGTTAATGAGTTCATTTTCAATGGTATTTGTAGCTCTCCTCTACGCCACCATTTTTGGGCACGTGACTACCATCATCCAGCAAATGACGTCAGCAACTGCCAGGTATCATGAAATGCTGAACAACGTACGGGAGTTCATGAAGTTGCACGAAGTGCCAAAAGCGCTGAGCGAAAGAGTTATGGATTACGTGGTTTCGACGTGGGCCATGACTAAGGGTATAGATACTAACAAAGTAAGTGAAGTTACACTACTCATTCTGTTGCCTAATATGTACGTTTGTGTTTGTATATTTTTCGAAGAAGTTACTGTACATTTTTATATTCTTGTTGCATTCAAAGATAACGCAGCCAATTTGGAGTGGAAGTGTATTGGGCAGGAGGTTGTTAGCACATTTTAAGTTGAAGAAGTCCTCTCTTCAGCATCCGAAACCTGCCTCTAATGAAGCTAATAAAGAATGGCTGTTGTTTTGCATTGTGTTTGTCATTTTGTTTAATGTATGGAATAGCTAGATTATTCTCATTAAAAGAGAGTGATGTTCACACGTCATCCGCTTGTGAATATCATAGAAGAAGCGTGGCGTAGACGGAACCTTCTTGTTCAATGTAAGGTTTACTACGTCATACGAGGGTTGTACCGACAGTAATGCAAAAGTGGGCATAACTTTTTTATTGACTGACAGAGATCTTTCAAATTGCACATATTGGGAGAGTAACTCTTCCTCTATAGTAACACTTCTTCTTCATTGCAGTTAAGTAATGACTTCCAAGCATAAGCAACGTGTCGTCATTGAGTTCTTGACAAAGGAAGAGTGCAGGCTGTCCCGACATCCACAGAAGGTTACAAAATGTTTACGGAGATGAAACCATTGACAAAAGCAATGTGCACAGATGGATGAAGAAGTTTAAAGAAAGGGAAACCAGCATTGAAGACAAGTCCCGCAGTGGAAGGCCATCATCTGCGACCAGTGTCCGCGAGTGGATGAATTGAATCGCGCGGAGAGACGAGTCACAATCCGTGAGCTTGCTGCACAACTGGACTGTGGTCGCAATGCTATACAGAAAATGGGAGAAGACTTAGAGTATCTCGGAAAGTGTGCAAAGTGTGTACCTCGGCAGTTGACACCCGATTTGAAGGAGAGAAGGTTAGAAATCTGCTCTGATCTTCTGGGAGCGTTTCAAGCCAATGAAGACATGTTTTTGATTTTAGATCTGGAGGAAACGTGGGCGTATCTTTATGATTCGGAAACGACGAATCAATCCATGGAATGGCGTCACATCTCTTCACCAAGGCCTAAGAAGTTCAGGAGCCAGCGATCAGCACATAAAGTCATGGTGACTGTTTTTTTTTTTTTTGGGGGGGGGGGGAGACGACAGGTGTGTCATTCTCCTTGATTTTCTCGAACGTGGCCGTGCCGTAGCCAGCGAGCAGTATATAAAGACACTCAAGAAGCTTAGAGAAGTCATAAGGAGAAAGAGAGCGAACAATAATCTGAAAAGGATTCACACTCACCATGCCAGTAGTGTGAGACCACACACATCTTTGGCAACAAATCAGGCGATCAGCAAATTAGGCTAATCGGTTGTCTTCCAACCAACGTACAGCCCAGATCTGGCGCCCTTCGACTTCCACCTGTTCAGTCCAATAAAGGACAGTCTCCAGGAACAACGATTTAATGACACAGACGAGGTGAAAGTGGCTGTGAAGAAGTGCGTACGACAGTGCACACCTGAATTTTTCAAAGACGATTCGAGAGTTGGGTTCAACGATGGCACAAATGCATCGCTTGTGATGGAGGCTATGTTGAGTAATACCTTTGTATAGAGAAAGAGTCACTCTACCAATATGTTCAATTTGAACAACCTCTGTCAGTTAATAAAAACGTTATGCCCAGTTTTGCATTACTTTCGGTACAACCCTTCTAATAATAATGGTAAAACGCGATATGGGCGCCCATAGCTTTGTTTCAAGAAGGGAACAGACAGAAATTGTAACCACCAACATACACAAACACCACAAGCAAATTTCCATTGTGGCTTCTTGTTATCTAACCATTAAACTTAAGAGAAAATCAGACCCAGATACCTATACCGAAGAGCCAAAACATTATGAACAGGGCGTCTTTATAAAATTGAAGCAACTGCACCTAAACGACGGAGAGTGTAAAATTCACGAAACGATATAAATAACACCTGATACTGCGCTCTGTTAATCAGTGTTATTCTTGTTCCTCAGATGGGGAAGGCGGCTGATTTTGACCAAGGTCAAACTGTGTTGGCCTGACAACTGGGTCAGAGCATTTCCGAGATGGCATGGCTTGTGGAGTGTTCACGGTCATTCATGATTAACACCTTCAAAACGTGGTCCGAGAAGGGTTAAACCACGAACCGCCGGCAAGGTATGGGTGTACCACGGCTCATCGATGCCAGAGGTGAGCGAAAGCTATCCCGTATGGTACGAGCCAACAAAAAAGATACTGGGGCAAGGTGTGGGCCTACCACGGCTCGTCGATGCTAAAGGTGAGCGAAGGCTATCCCGTATGGTACGAGCCAATAGAAGAGATACTGTGGCAAGATGTGGGCCGACCACGGCTTATCGATGCTTGAGGTGTGCGAAAGCTATCCCGTATGGTATGAGCCAACAGAAGGAATACTGTGGCGAGGTGTGGGTCGACCACGGCTCATCTATGCTAGAGGTGAGCGAAGGCTGTCCCGTGTGGTACAATACAAGCCAACCGAATGGATTCTGTGGCGCAACCTGACTGTAATTTGAATGCTGGTGGTGACGGGAGTAATGTGTCACAACAGATAGTACATTGAACCCTGTTGAAAATGAGGCTGCGTAGCGTTCCGAGTGTCTATGCTAACCTCGTTACACCGTCGCAATTGCCTACAATGGGCACGCGAGCATCAAAACTGGACCTTGAATGAATGGAATAAAACGTCGTCTACTCCGATGATTTTGACCAAGGTCAAAATCATCGGAGCAGACGATGATTTTGACCAAGGTCAAATCTCGCTTCCTGTTGCATCATATGGACAGCCAGGTACGTGCGCGTCGTTTACCTGGGGAAGTGTTGGCGCCAGAATGCACCGTGGGACGAAAGCAAGCCGGTTGGGGAAGGGCAATGCTTTGAGCTATGGTCTGCTAGGAAACCCTGGGTCCAGTCATTCACGTTCAGGAAACTATGACGTCTACTATCTACCTAAATATAATTGCAGGCCAGTTGTATCCTTTTATGTCAGCTCCCATCCAGTAGTGCATTCTTTCAGCAGCATAATGCCGTACAGCCTGGGTTATTTCGAAAATGGCTCGCGGAACATGAGGAAGACTTCCAGATATTGTCCTGGCCTCCGAATTCTCTAGGCATCAATCCCATCGCGCATCTGTAATTTGTATTAGAACAGCAAATCAGGTCTGTGGTGGCGCAACCACGTGACTTACAAGAGTTAAAGGATGTGTTGATAACGTGTCGGTGCCAGATGCCACAAGATACCTTTAGAAAGCTTGTAGGATCCGTGTTTCAATAGGTGAGAGCTGTTTTAATGGTACGTGGAGGGTCAACATCATATTAGGCAGGTGGTCATAATGTTTTGACTCTTCGGTGTGCATACATATGGAAAAATGGAGTTAGACAGCTTACTGGAACAACAAAGAAATTTCTTTGTTCTTTTTCTAAGCCTTAACCCTATTGGCTACTTGTGACCCATGCGTCACGAAACTCAGTGATCCCTCAATCGGTCATTAAGAAGAAAAAATCACCGTCAAGAAAAAGTTCTGAAAAAAACTTCAGATATTTGTCCAGCAGTGAACGGGTGGCTCTGCAGAAATTCGAAACTTTTCACCTACTTTTACTACATATACTATTATATTGACAAAGGTCACCGGACACCCATTCAAAAGCAAATGAACGGATCCGCTGCGTTGATAAGATGCGCGGTACAGCTCCTAACGGTATAAAAATAAGCCTGCAGCTGACCGCGATCATATCGCACTGTGAGGTTGAGTGAATATGTCGCGGCGGGAGAGAACTGACTTTGAGAAAGGAAAAATTGTTGAGTGTTATATTAGCGGGTTGTCCATAAAAAAACCGAGAGGCGATTAAACATACCCAAATTTACTGTTTTGGATGTATTAAATAAGTGGAAAAACATATGGCGTGCTTGTATCAGCAAAACGTACCGGCCGACCAAAGAAAATCAGTAATAGAGGACGTCGAAGCCTCAGGAAAAACGTTACAGCTAATCGACGGAGTACTGCACAAGACCTCACTGTACAGGTGAGTAAAAATGCTGGAACCTCGGTATGTACACGTACCATTCGCAGATAATTTCATTCCATGGGTTGCGGTGATCGTGCGACTGAAGCCTTTCATCTCCACTCGAAATACTACTCGTCGTTTTGCATGGTGAAAAGAACATTTATCGTGTACCGTAAATCAATGGAAACGGGTCCTATAGACTGATCAATCCAGAAACACGATCCATCAGTCTGATGGCCGTATGTGGGTATGGCGGCAGCCAAGAAAAACGCTATTTATCACAGTGTACTGCTCCTACGCTCAAGTTTGGGGCTGGCAGTGTACTCGTGTGAGGGTGTTCTTCGTGGTATGGTCCATCCCATTAGTTATCGTTGACAAACCTGTTAACCAGCACGTCTACCTTGATATTCTGAACAATTATAACTTACCGACTGTGTGACAATACTATGGAACAGAGCCTTGTTGGTACCTGAAGGATAATGCACCGACCAATGAAGCAAGGACTGTTATGACGTGGTTTGACGATAATTCCGTATTGCGTGTGGACTGGCCAGCACAAAGCCCTGACCTTAATCTTATAGAGCACCTATGGGATGAATTGGAACGCCGCATAAGAAGTTTGGAACCAAGGCCTACTACTAATCAACAGTTAGAGGCAGCATTATGTTTTGAATGGAAGCTCATACCTATTGCTGTGTTCCAAAACCTTGTCGAAAGCATGTCTCGAAGGATCAGTGCATGCATTAAGGCCAAAGCTGGAACGACACCATACTAATTTATGTCAATAAATGTTATGTTGTGTCTGTCTTCTAAGTGTCCGGTGACTTTTGTCAATATAGTGTACATACGCATTCAGAAGTTCAACAGAAAAATTAGCGATAGAAGTTAGTGTCACCGCAAAAATATTGTAGTGCCTTCTAAGAATAAAAACTTCAGGGCCAAATTTTCAGGGGAGGGTAAGTGTCCCCCTCCTGATCCTCCATATGGGCGTCCATGAAACCAGACGTGTCAGTTAACGGGGTATTAATCGAACTCAGTACTCGCTAAGTTCACAAAATGATTGTGGACTGCATCTTTCTCGACAATAGTAAAGCAAATATCAAGTAAAAAATTCTGATATAACGAAAATGGGTAAGGGAAGTAGTCAAAACCATTGTTGAAATCTGATTTTTAAATGCTGTTCCCTGAATTGACGCAACAATAGTTAATTTCATTGTTGCTCAACAATATATTTTACTAAGCTATCGCCGAACATTACTTCATCGCGTTTTTCATAAACATAACAATATCTCATTGCAATCTGCGTAAATTGCTAGAACGTCATGCTCAATGTGATAAAAGCCACTACAGAAATGCATTTTAATGTTATGCATCTTTCCCGACACTAGTGAAGTATGCTTAGTAGCTAAATTTTGCATCTTTCTACATCCCCTCCTCAAGGGGAGGGTCATCTGCTTTTCATGAGATCTTTAAAATGATGTACAGTATATAACATAATGGGGTGTATAACCTGTGCATAATCTAGACCAAAAATCACCAAGCCTCCCCTCACTTACATACTTGCGATTCAGCTTTTCTTTCTATCTTGAAGTCAGATTTTAGCTTGCGCATGCGCACATGGACTTTCGTAGCTACGTCACATTTCATCAGTGTCAGGGTCGTTTTTTACATTCGTCTAAATATGAATGATAAAAATAAATATACGCCGTTCCTGTCCAAACGTAATCCTTCGAGATCATCAAGTGGACCACTACAGAGCTAGGGGAAATAATGCGCAATGCCAGCACCAACCGAAGTCAGCAGTAGAAAGATTGGCCATTGGACAGGCAGAAGAAGGAAGAGGAATGACTGATCTCCTAGAACACCGAGACAAAGAGATCAGCAGCCTCAGAAAATATTTCCATCCTGCATGGTTCCCCTTCACCAAGCGATAAACCAGAGTGACAAGAAGTACACACTTCTAGACCTCTCTACCCATAACATCGAGATTACAGCTAGGGAGCCAAAAAAAGAGAGAAAAAGAAGGTTCTACACGGAAGGCACTGCAACGATCTTCAATCTAACCATGTGGATAATACTGCCTCCAATGCATGACAAACAAGCGGATCATTCTTCTCCGATACCGAAGGGGTGCTTGATGGGTATATAAGATCAAGTTGTAAACGCCAGAAACTAACGAAAGCATATCCTGAAGAACAGCACACGTCAGTAGAAAGCGACATATATCGGTAATGCCATCAAGCGCCGGAGACCACCCAAGATATCGCAGCAAGGTGCGAAGTCGTCACTCAAACAGATACACGAACAGGCACAATCAAGTCGCCTAGGTCCTCCATCAGAAACTGGCAACAAATCACCACCTCATTACAACTGAGCCAGTCCCTCTAATACAAGTATGAGCCAACAACGCACCTAGAACAACACCCACAAGATGTACTGGGATCGATCAGAACAGATAAGACCATCCGCCATTATCAGCCCAACATCGTCGTGGTCGACAAGAAGAAGTCAACATCCCTAATTGGCATAATAATGCAACATTCAGAAGACCCATGGAGAGCGCCTGTCAAAGTATAACGATTTAAGATACGAAGTCAAGGAATTGTGGCACATGAAGAACATCACCACCGTTCCCATTGTAATATCAGCCATAGGAGTTGTACCTAAGACCATTCACGGCTCAATACAGACACTAGACCTTCAACCTAACACCTATATGGAACTACAGAAAGCAGCTATCCTGAACACTTGCAGCATAGCGAGGAAGTTCCTGGACAATTAAAACAATACCACTTCTCAGACTTGGTATATCGTACCCGTCCTGGAATGAAGAGAAAAAATTCCCCTAGAAAGGGGTAAAATCTTAGATAATAATAATATGGTTTTTTGAAAAAACTAAACTATGGAAGTACTATTGCCGTTGCCACAGTTTAGTAAATATTTACTTTTATGGCTCATATCTTCTTTCATTGGTTTTACGACAATAACATTCATTAATCCACCTACATAAGTACCGCTCAATCTCAAGAATTAGTAAACCCTATTGTTTCTTGCCATGATTTAATTAAATTTAGTATGTACCGGGCAGTGGCTTGTTGTGGTCGTGCGCGACGCGAATAAATGCAATGTGTTGTGCGTGAATAAAGGTACACTCTCGAATCACTCGTTTTATTTCACACCCATAAAGATCTTGGCATGCGAATGATGCATAGCATAAATTACTATCTACAAAGAGTACCAGGGTACTCTCTCGATTTTTTGCATCCTATGATTTCTTTTTAATTTGAGAATAACCTTTCAATTGTGTATCTTGTCAACTGTAAATCTTCGGGATGACTTTTGTACAGGTTGTGTTGTTGTTTATTTACTAGGTGTTGAGCTACTGTCCGAAAGACATGACTGCCGACATCTGCGTCCACTTGAACCGCAAAGTGTTCAACGAACATCCGGCCTTCCGTCTAGCTAGTGACGGCTGCCTTCGGGCATTGGCGATGTATTTTAACATGGACCACAGTGCACCGGGAGATCTGCTCTACCATACGGGAGAAAGTATCGACACGCTCTGTTTCGTCGTCACCGGCTCATTAGAAGTCATACAAGACGATGAAGTTGTGGCTATTTTAGGTAACTTTTAAAATATTTTCCATTATTTAGTTTTTGAGGCTAATCCTAAGTAAAAAATTTCGATGCAGCGAAAATGCGTAGCCGTGCATCATTGTCAAAACCATTGTTGAACACCAAACAGAATTCATCGCTCTTTCCACGTTGATAGGTGAGTCACGGAAAATTTCTAATCGGCCGCCACCGGAAATCGAACCCAGGGTCGTCTTCCAGTTACGCGCCGGACATACTACCACTGCACCACAGCGGCCTCGAATTGTTCAGACTCACATGAGATTAACTGCCAAACCACATGGCAGGTTGCTTCATGGAACCCCGCACAATGCTGGGGATTCACCAAAGATGGAAAGCGGCGACTGAACAAATAACTAAGAGGCGAATAACACTGAGTAGCCACTTTATTATGACCAGTACTTTGTTGGCCCACCTTTTGCCTTTAATACTGCGTCGATTCTTCGTCGCATGGACTCCACAAGATGCTGATAGGTGGTTTGTGGAATCTGAGACCATGCTTGATGAATAGCACTTTCCAGGAGTGTGAGATTGCAGGGTTGTGGATCCAGCTATCTGATGGCTTGTCCAACTTCATCCCACAAATTCTCAATGGGGTTGAGATCTGGAGACTATGGGGGCCACCTAAGCAAAGAAAACTCACCGCCATTTTCCTGAAACCAATCCTGTACAGTACGAGCACTATCGCATTATCTTGTTGAAAGTAGCCATCGCCATTGGGATAAATCATCCACATGACTGGATGCACTTGGTCCGCAACAATCTTTAGATATGATGTGCCAGTCAGACGTTGATCAACACGAATTAAAGGGCTCAAAGCATGCCAGGAAAGCATTCCCCAAACCATAACATTGCCTCCACCAGCTTGAAGGGTTGTAGCAATACATTTGGGGTCCATGCTTTCGTGCTGTTTCCGCCAAATTCTCACTTGGCTATCGGCATGGTGCAACTGAAAACGTGATTCATCGGACCACATAATTTGTTTCCAATTATCGACTGTCCAATCCCTGTGCTCCTGTGCTTACTAGAGACATTTTCTCTTGTTAACTGCAGACAGAAAAGGTGTTTGAACAGGCCATCATCTGCT
Source organism: Macrothele yani (assembly GCA_039090855.1). Classification (NCBI taxonomy): domain Eukaryota; kingdom Metazoa; phylum Arthropoda; class Arachnida; order Araneae; family Macrothelidae; genus Macrothele; species Macrothele yani. Next base: position 138,162,837 of record CM077004.1, read on the forward strand.
ATATCCCATCCGATGTAGTGTACGGCGAACAGTGCGTGCAGAGATCATTTGAGGGTATCCTTGATTGAGATGGTGTGTAATTTGCTGTTGTCTGTTACCAGTCTGGACACTCTCCGTTCCGCCCGAGCAGTCACTAGTCGATGACGACCACACGTTGCACTTAGACCCAGTTTTTTGGCTGACAGTCTAGTCTTTAAACACTTCAACAACAGCTGCTCTGGAACATTTCACGAATGCGGAGGTTTCGGTGATACTCGCTCCATGGCTCCGAGCTCCTGCAATCATCCCACGTTGAAAGTCCGTCAAACCACATTTTTTACCCATCTCGTCACCCAAAAATCACTTCTACTACTGTCGCAAGCACTAAGCTTTCTTTTTTATATTAGCCTCGGCCTCTGGCGGCAACGCATGCAGCCATAGCTCATTTGCTTAAAACTGTTAGGTGGTCATAATAAAGTGGCTACTCAGTGTACTTATTAGCGTGGTAAAAGCGATGACTTCTGTTTGGTGTTTCTGATCGACATCGAGTGTATGAATTAAGTATGAATTAACCATTGTTGAAATCTGATCGTGACGCATGAAGAAATTAATGCAACTGTAGTTAATTTCATTGTTACTCAACAATATATTTTACTAAACTATCGCCTTTCTTGAAAAAGCCATCTGGTTGATGTGCGATAGCTTGTAAATTTGATTTCTATTCTACACCAAGAAGTATCCGATATCTAGTATTGTTATACTATTTAAATTATTTCATCACGTTGTACATAAGTGTAACGATATCTCATTGCAATCTGCGTACATTACGAAACCCTGATGCTAAATGTGGCATAAGCCATTACAAAAATGCATTTTTGATGCGCTGAGTACGGTGCGTCCTAGCAAAATTTGGCTTCCTCTGAACCCCCACCACCACCACCACCACCACCCCTCCCCCGGGTTACCTGCTATTGAGGACAGCTTTAAAATGATGTTTAACACGATGGGGTGTAACCTGTAGATATGCTAGACCAAAAGTTACCAATCTCTCTTACTACTAAACACACTTGTGATTCCGCGTTTCTTTCTATCATGAGGTCAGATTTTCGCTTGCGCATGCGCAAATGGACTTTCGTAGCTCCATCACATTTCATCGGTGTCAGGGTCGTTTCTTACGTTCTCCTGAATCTGCGTAATACATATTAACAATAATAAATATTGTTTTTGTAAAGCTAAACATTCGAAATACTTACTATTGCCGCCGCCATAGCTTGGTAAATATTTACTTTTATGACAGACATATCTCCTTTCATTAGTTTTACGACAATAACATTCATTAATTCACTTACCAAAGTACCACTCAATGTGAGGAATGGGTAAACCTTATTTTTTGTTGTTATGATTTAATTCCACTTGCTATGTACCGGACTGTCGCTCGGTGGTGTAGTCATGAGCAAAGCAAATAAATGTAATGTGTTCTACGTAATAAAAAATGTATACTCACGAATTATTCGGGGTTTTTTCATACCTACAAAGATCTTTGCATGCAGAAGATGCATAGTATAATTTATCTACAAAGAATACCAGGGTACTCCCTCGATATTTTTTTTTCAAGGGTGCAGTTTAGTCTATTCGTATTCTGAGGGAAGGATTGGGAGAACAATATCAGGCCTGGAATTTTAGTCTTGGAGTTCAGTATAAAAACACACGAACCTACAGGGGAGCTGCACATAAATTCCCTCATGAAAATAATTATGTGAGAACTGCTGACATATGCATTGTAAAACGAATTCCATCGTGAACAAATTTTAACCACGATACGTGTATAACCGTGAAAGGATTTTTTAAAATCCGCTTAGGATTGAACGTAGTAACAAATAACGCCCAAAGCTGGTTGTAAAATCCCCTCATGATTGAAAGTAGCAACAAATAACGCTCAAAGCGGGTTTTTCTGAAATCCGCTCATGATTGATAGTAGCAACAAATAACGCTCAAAGCGGGTTTTTCTAAAATCCGCTCATGATTGATAGTAGCAACAAATAACGCTCAAAGCGGGTTGTTGTAAAATCCCCTCATGATTGAAAGTAGCAACAAATAACGCTCAAAGCAGGTTGTTGTAAAATCCCTTCATGATTGAAAGTAGCAAAAACAAACCGCCCAAAGCGGTTTGTTTTACCAGATAGTTAATTTCCTTCGAAAAGTTTGGTTTTGATTAAAAAAATAAATAAAAAGGAATCACCGATCTCTTGAATATCCCATTTCCTACTAAATCAATGAAGCTCATTCTGAAATGTGTGTGTGTGTGTGTGTACATGCCACATAACAATTTTCTTGCGCAACTGATCGCCTACTACGCAATGATTTTAGAGATGTTTATAGAGGATTTTATGAAGGAAGCTTCTGACTCCAGGTCTTAAACAACCCTTAGAAGTAGTAGGCAGCTAGGAGATTTGAGTGCTACAGTGCCCGACAGAAACGTCACACGGAAGCAAGGTAAAAAGGGGGAGGAAGACACCCTTATTTATAACCAGGGGGCCAGTACCCGGAGTCCGATGGCTTAACGTGCCTGTTTGACGCACGGCATATTTTTATTGGTTCGAGAATTCGTACCTTCCCTAGATCGATCCTGAGACTTTTCCGTGACAGTCACGAATGTTGACCACCAGGTCGCGGTCTACGCAATGATATTGATATCTCCTCTTTAGGTAGACGCCTTTTCTAAGTCTTCCTATTATTTTGACCCATGTGACCTAGTACTAGTAAATCGTTGTTTGATTTAAGATAAAAGTGGGTGGGACATGGATTTCGGAATATCTCTGTAGAATAATCGCTTTTTGTTTGTCTGTGGATGAGAGTGTGGGGATGATATGCTGTCAAAATAGGTGTTGGTGTCTCCTTCAAGATTACAAAAGGATGGCAAGGCATACCAATAACCCATATGCAAATCAGGACCTCGTTATAAAGGCGGTAGATAAACTTGCTTTTTGTCGCATCTCGTATTCCTTCTCGAAGTAGGCTGGACATAGGGAAGGACACCCATTACGGCCTTTTGTTTCAGGACACCACAGTCCCACTAGACCTCTGGAAAAATCCTTATCGATCTACTTTAAACCCGTAATCGCATCTCTCCAATATTCCGTTACAGGACCTTTTCAAGCCCTCTACCAGATTACACTCTTCAAACCTGAAGGGAGATCATACATTATGTCCTCATTGGATGTCGTGGCACTTTAGCCTAACGTTCCGATATCAACTGCCCACGGCATTATCGAAGAGAAACTCACAGTTCCAGGTTTGGTGTCTTCACTCGAAATACAGGCTATCATGTGTACATTACGTCTGGTGCATAAACACATCTCCTTTTGCTTTAATGAACACATATGTCGTCAACTTAAAGGGGCCCCAACGGGTTCACCCCTTTCGCCTATATTAGCTAAACTAATTCTTCAAACCTTAGAAGAAAAGGTATTGGAGCAATGCCGCATCAGACCTTTATTTTACATTCGATATGTAGATGACGTGCTTTTATTTTGGCTACCAACCTTAGAAGAATATACTCTATTTGCTGAAACTTCTCTCTTCTCAATACCCTACTATTAAGTTTACTATTGAAACTGAGTGTGACCTTTCTTTGCCATTTCTTGATTTCATTTTAACACGAAACCCAGTGACACATATCGTCACATTTTCAGTATATCGCAAACCAACCTCCAGTTCCAGTTTAATCCTCATGTCTAACCCCCAAAACTATAAACTTTCATCAATTTATTTTTTTAGTTCGTTGCGCTTTCTCACATTCCTCAATTCGCAGATTACGCCAATTAGAATTATCGAAAATATATTATATTGCTGCAGCATATGGATACCCTAAGGCCACAGTCACTAGGGTTTTGAACAAGGTAAGAGGATCTGTACTCTCCACTCTACAACGAGAACGTACTCAGAGCAGATTCGTGGGCTCGTTGGATCTGGGGTTATTTCGGCGACTACAATTTGTTTAGGACATTTACAATGTCCCAAAGAAACTGTAGTCGCCGAAATAACCTCGAATTTAGGATCAGAACAAAGAACATACTATCCTTAGTCAAAAACGATAGGGATTCCACCGAAATTGACAATAAATATGTTGTCTACTGCATGCAATTGAAATCTATGGACACAATTGTTAATGACCGTGTTTACATAGGATCTACTATGCGGTCCATGAAAACAAGAATTAAAGAACACAAATATAGTGTAATAATAGGCTCACATTCTTCAGCCCTCTCAAGATTAACCAACAAAGGAACGCACTACCCCCTTTGGAATTATACTACTATACTTGCTACCCCTCGCTCAAGGTTTAATATGTTTTTTACAGAGAGCATATTTATTTCTAAGTTTTCTAACTGTGCTGCAATGATGACACAACCTAAAACATTCCCCAAACTTCGAAACAAGTACTTAAAATAAACAATCGTAGGAACTGGAACTACTTACAACTCCCAAAATTATCGATCACAGTATCGATGATCATAACAACCGGATTGACATACGATGTCTGCGCACCACAGACGTCACGTATTGACGCTTACCTTATTCTCATGTTTCATGTAGTGTTACGTAATTTTACATCTGATGATGGGCCTCATCGAGGCTTAAAAAGTCTCATGTATTTTTTATTCAAGTGTGATGTATTTTTAATTGCGACTCTAGTAACGTAAATTTTGTGAATGGGTTATGGATTTTAAAATATCATCTCTTTTTAATTATCGTGCAACAACGGCAGTGTGTGTTAGTCTACTCGTAGGCTAGACTGTATTACCGTGTTAGATTGAATTGAAAATAGCTCGAACAATATTTGGAGGATTCAGCTGGCCGGTGATCGGTAGGATGAAAGCAGGGCAATCCCGGTCAGGGGTCTCCAGAGGATTAAGTATACCACGAAACGCTATTATGGAGGGCACGTTAAGCCGTCGGACCCCGGGTACTGGCCCCCGGTAATAAATAAGGGCGTCTTCCTCCCCCTTTCTACTTAGCTCCGGTGTCACTTTCCTATCGGGCACTCTAGCCCAAATCTCCTAGCTTCCTATTTCTAAGGGTTGTTTAAGACCTGGGGTCAGACACTCCCTTCCTAAAATCCTCTACATTTGAAAAAAAAATTATGGAGGCTGTCTCTTATTAAGAGGACTAGGAAGGTTTGATGTTTCAAAAAGTGGCTTGCGTTTAATTGTTTATAACAAGGCCGCGAATAAATATAAAATGTTTTGTCTATGTTGGGGTATTTAGAATAAAATGATAAAATAAGGAAGTGTCGCGATATTTCTTCCCGGGTGAATAATATTGGCGCTCCAACGTAATGAGGCAAACTATGTAAAATCCAATTTTACCACGATTACAGTCGAATGGATGAAGATTTCTGGAAATCTCAGGGATTTATCTTCTTCTTAGGCTTCTCTCTATTGATTATACCTGAAAAATTGAAAATGAAAACAAAATGCAAAAAATAGCGTCCCGATAACGAAAAATGTGGAGAAATTCGAGATATTCCTTATAATAAAATGGTGAAAACATTTTTATTCAATCAGATTGCAGGTATAATTACTGCGTCATCATGTTTTTTAACTCCTGTATAAATTTCAAGTTGATATCTCCAGCGGTTTTCGAGATATCGTGGTAAAATCACCAAAACATGTTGTTTCGAGAAAATCGCGTTCAAATATTCGGTACAATACTTATGTTATAGAACAGTCGTACTTACGCGTTAAAAATTTCCTGCACTATAGAATGCAGTTTCCAAAGTACGTTCAGTTTCAGTAGCAGCCGCAGAATGTCTGTTTTTTTTTTTTTGTTTTTTTTTTCTTGTCGAGCCTGCTTTGTACTGCCGAGCTCCTTTTTCATCCCCCCCCGCTAAGCGAATATTGTCTTGCTCGCTGGACATCTCGAAAGCACGCGGGCCCACTTGTAAATCTAATCCATTCATTATGTCCAGCAGGCGAATGTAGCCATCATTGAAGATTACAACTGCGACCTGTACGATTTCCCGCTGAATGATTCTTTTGTGGCAATTTTCCACACGAGCGAATGGCCGGTCGCGCGCCACATCACGTTTTATGATTCCCTGACCACAATTTTGCGATTTTTTTGAAAATTCAAACGGGAAGATATTCTTAAAGGATTGCGCTATCGAAATATGTGAAAAACCCGAAATCGATTTTTTCGATATTTCAATCCTCCCTAGTCCCTTTAACAGAAGATGTTCGTCGTCAACAAATACAAGGCCACCCAGGGCCACCACTGCTAACGAACACAGCTATATGGCTCTAACAGCAAGAAGACATCGGTAGATAGCAGATGAGCAAGTGACTGTGGAGCTCACAAGAGCCACTAGCACAAGAACAACTCGATTTACAGTTTACCGTCCGGTCGGTTGCGTGAAAGAGGTCTATATGAGAGGAGGCCTATGATTTGTGTCCACCTAACATCTCCTCCAGAGGAGCGCGTTTAAGATTGATCGCCAACATTACCTGTGGGGCTCAGACTACTCAGCACATGTGCTTTTTACGGATGTGTCACGATACAGCTTAAATACTGATTCTCGATACAACTTAAATACTGATTCCCGATAGAGTTTAAATACTGATTCCCGATACAGCTAAAATACTGATTCCCGATACAGCTTTAATACTGACTCCCGATACAGCTTAAATACTGATTCCCGATACAGCTTAAATACTGGTTCCCAATACAGCTTAAATACTGATTCCCGATACAGCCTAAATGCTGATTCCCGATACAGCTTAAATACTGATTCCCGATGTACACTCATCTAGCGAGAACCAGGGACTCCCTGCAGCCCCTGAAATACAGTATCTGTGGAAGGCCCAGTGCTCGTGGCGGCGATTTCCTTGTCTGGGGTGGCATCATTACAAGTGGTCTGTGCACAGCTTTCAGAGTAGCTTGGTGACCAGCCAGAGATACAGAGATGAGATTCTGGACCCCAAAGTTGGGCTGTTCAGGGGTGCCGTCAGCGTAGACTCCCTCTTAAAGAACAATAACGCCTGACCGCATCGAGCCCAACTGGTGGATGAGTATCTGGAAACAGAACAAATAACTCGAATGCACTGGCCAGCATGTTCGCTGGACATGAATCCCATTGTGTATGTCTGGGATGCCTTGGTTAGGCGAGTTGTAGAAAGACAGCTCCCACCTTGAAGACTCCAAGATAACCCAGTAACCCTTTAATGGCGGTTAATTACACAAGCCTTAATTGACAGTCTCGTTAACAGTATAGGGAGTCGTTGCGCGCTCTGCATGTCTGTTACACAAGCAATCATACGTCGTACTGACTATTTCGGACAACGACAATGGAAAACTCCTATTTTGCTCTTCCTGTCCCCAGTGCTTATTTCTTGTTTGATTTAATTGCAAAGTTCAGCAATACATAAATCTAGTAATATGTTTCAATTAAAGTTCAATTCAGTTTATTAATTTAGCTGTTATTACAGTAGCGAACAAAAGTATTTGGCGAAACACTTTTTCGACCATAATTTTTTTCCTGCTGGACGAAATCGGGTCATTTTGGGATATGATATGTGTTATTCAGTTGTAAACATGACCCATATGCAGATAGATCGGAAACCTGAACACAGATCAGGTACCGAGCTTAATCGCAAAGATGATACAAATTGACCAACAAAGTAGGTGTGTATCACATTCATTTAATGCAACAATAACAGAAAACAAGTACGAGAAAACGACAAAACAATAACTAATACTTAGTGGGATAACCACGAGACTTAATAACAGCTGCACAACGGGCCAGAATCGAGTCCACTAGCTTCTCGACGGTGACCTGCGGAATTCGCGCCTCTTCTGCAGACAGCTGGTTGAACTTCTGGGCTCTATTCCAGCAGGTTTTCTTCGCACATCGTCTCTCCAGCTCCTCCCACATGTGGTAGATGGGGTTGAGGTCTGTAGATTGGCTTGGCTAGTCTAGAAGTGTGACCTGTTGCTGCTGGAAGGCTGCCTTCGCTACTCTGGAGGTGTGCTTCGGGTCGTTGTCTTGCTGCATGATACATCCGGGTGGCATGTTCTGGTTTGCCCATGGGAAGACATCGTTGATGATCATGTTCGTGTAGCTTTTGCCGGTCATTATTCCGTCAGTCTTGATGATGGGGCCCATTCCATTGCGAGAGAAGGCGCCGTAAACCATGAGCGATCCTCCTCCGTGCTTGACAGTCGGCTGAATGAACTAGGGGTTGAATCTCTGGCCACACGAACTTTATACTTATCGGATGCCATCACTTCCGAACAAGTTGAACTTGCTCTCGTCGGTGAAAAGCACCTTACTCCAGTCTGCCGTGGTCCGGTGTCGATGACGGCTCGCGAATGCGACTCTGGCTCGTCGATTCTTGACTCTGATAAGTGGTTTCTTGGCGGGGCGTCTTCCATTCAATCCACCAGCAATGAGACGACGGGAGATGGTCATTCGGCTGACGTTCAGGTCGTCGTTCTCACGGAATTCGGTGGTGATGTCCACAGCAGTCAAGGTGGGATTCGCAAGAGATCAACGGAGGATGCATCTATCCTGACGCAACGTAGTAGAACGAGAACAACCACATCGCGGACTGTTCTCGACGGTCCCAGTCTTCTTATAAAGTTGCAGGACAGCTGATATGGACTGGTGTCGGATCTTCAGGGACCTCGCAATGTCGGTGACGCGCATTCCGGATTTCATCATGTTCACGGCCACCTGGCGAGCTCCAACAGGGATCTCTGCCTTTTTACCCATTTCTGAAAACCTAAGATTGATTAATTATCACACTACACATCACAAAAATCACAAGAAAAACATTAATACATGCAGCAAACAAATGGGTAACAATTGGCGACTCTTGAATATGGCCCATTTCGAACGACAAATTCGCTCTGAGCGAAATACAAACTACGCGGCATTTTAACCCACGAATCAACATATATCATATCCCAAAATGACCCGATTTGGTCCAGCAGAACAAAGATTATGGTCGAAAAAGTGTTTCGCTAAATACTTTTGTTCGCTACTGTATATACGTACAAAATGCTCACTAGAAGTAACAATTTAATAAATATATAACAGCTAGGGAGATTAGAAAAAAGGCCAAAATGACCTGACGAGTCCCGAACTCCCTTCGAAATAAGTACAAGTCAAGTAATAAAATATTTGACATCAAACGCGCATAATATGAAATATATCAGTAGTTAGTACTAAATGCATGGTAAAGATGCCTCAATGTGTTGAGAGCGATATTTATGGGGAACAAGTAGTGGTGTGAAATTATATTTTCAAAAAAATCATACATTTGCATTTCATATTTTTAAATAATGTGGACATCTTTATGAACTTCTAATTCGATAAAACCCTAACATACGCCATCGCAATGATATGGCCATATTTCATCCATTCTGTCTTATGATTAATTTCTCCCCCATCCCCTCTTTCTTCCATTCCCGCCTCACTGGTCTGACCAATCCCTTGTTGTTTTTTTATTACAATGTTAGTGAGTAAGTAAGTAAATAGTGATTCTTTTCTTAAATAAATTGCAGTTATTAATGTTATGAATTTTCTTGGGCAAGTCATTCCGAACTTTTGGCCCATGATATCCAATGCTGAGTTCTGTTTGTTGATTTTTTGGAAAGCATGGCTGCAACATATGTCTATATCTCGTATCATATTCATGAGTTTTTTTATGAATATCAATGATATCATCATCAAAAACCCAATTTTATTCTTTTAAACATATTAGTACCCAGAGAGCGTAAATACAACTCGTTAATGTTTAAAATATATTATGGTTTGAACATTAACCACTGAAATTTGAAAGTTCCTGTCAAATTTCAGTGCACTTTCTTTTGTCCACTGCGAGTAGAGTGGGATTTTGTTGGTTGTCCTTTTTGCACACCAGTGTAAAAAAATGTTGCTGTTCTTTTAGAGCAAACGTCCAACATTATAGATAGAAGGAAACTTCTTTTTTTTTTTTAAGAAAATAACTTTTCAGACAGAAATTAAGCTCAAATGAAGTTAGCGAGCACAGCGTCACGTTTTTCCCGATTGACAGAACCGTTGCTAGGTGATCATTCAGTCGACTAACCCTAAGTTAGGGGCAAGACACGTGCAACCGCGTGCTAAGTTTTGAACGATTGGGGTTGCCCCAATGTTTGTACCTTCGGTTCGTGTTCTTGTGTTTCGATTCAATTCGTGTTATTAGTAACTTCGAAGCGGATATGCCGCGTGGACTTGAACTTTCCGTGGTCCAGTGTGGTCATAGGATCTCATTTGAGTAACGTTTCCATTCGGGGTATTGCAGCTAAACTAAGCATATTAAAATAGACTGTAAGTTATGTCGTGAGGAGACGGAAGCAGAACAGTGCAACTACATAAAATAAAAATAGACCTTCAAATAGGATCTTTCGGGAAAAGTCCGTATGCGGTAGCTTACATGTTGTTCTGCTTCATCAGTGTCAGATGACTCAACTGTGAAATAACTGGTGTAACGTACCAGGAGATGTGACGTACCTGCCAGCAGGACGCACATGACATAAAGGCAGATAGGAATCAGAGTAATTGTCCGCGTAGCTTAATTGGTAGAGCAACTTATTCCGGAATGAGTGGACCCGGGTTCGAACCCCGGCGCGGATAAAAATGACGGAGAAATTCACTTCGTTATAATGGCGCCCGAACTATCCGGATGACCCGACCGTTCAAAATCTCGCATTGGTGTGATGTTAATTCCACACCGCGAGATAGAAAAAATATGAGCAGCACTTCGAAAGAAAAGAAGGGAGAGATGATGTAACGTACCAGGAGATGTGACGTACCTGCCAGCAGGACGCACATGACATAAAGGCAGATAGGAATCAGAATACATGTCCGCGTAGCTTAATTGGTAGAGCAACTTATTCCGGAATGAGTGGACCCGGGTTCGAACCCCGGCGCGTGATAAAAATGACGGAGAAATTCACTTCGTTATAGTGGGGTATTCTTCAAACAAACATAGACTTGAATGTGTAAATAAATTTGCTATTAAAACTTATAGTACTCTTTTATTTTGTTTTTTCGGAAGTTTTAATTCTAGAGATTCGTGGGGCTTGAACAAGGAATAAGATGTGTCCATTTCTTGGTGCTTTGTGCGTCCTTTTTATTTTTATTTTTTTTTAAGTTCCCTTTTGTGACTTTTCATAATTTTTCAATGCTTTTTTGTTTTTGTTTTTAAATGATTTTTCATATTCTTTTCTTTCATCCATCTAACTTTCCTCGTCTCTGTTATTTCGAGGTCTTTTTAGCACGTCTTTTGTGAAAAAAGATCATGCTTGCGTTTTCACTTTGTCCGTCCGTCCGTCTGTCTCTCTGTGGACACCATATCTCTGCAAATATTAGCCCGATTTGAAAACTTCTTTTTGTTCGCAGTGTAGGAATGATGAACCATGTATTCCCGTTCCGTTTTTGGTTTGTTTTTTTCCGATGCACAACTTCGCCGACAGAAAGCGTAAATCCAGATGATAGCGAATTCAAATGTATGCATTTCACTCCATATGTTTGCTTTTAAATACCCGACTGAATTATTTTTTTCGATGCCATTTATATCGACGACTATTTTAGGCAGTCTCATTTTCCAGTAATGCATTGATTTTCCGTTAGAGGGTGTAAAGTTAAATTGCATTTTCCACAATACCTGTGCTTCTAAAATTCCGATTTGAAAACGTTTAAATGTGTCGGATACAGCTCTTGATGTGAAATGTTTTGTATATATTTCTAATTTCTGGTAAAGAACGGTGCGACCGTCAGGGGACGTAAGTGTTTATTTCTGCTTCTGACGTATTTGCAGCAAAATCTGAGCTTCTGAAAACTCAATTCAAAAAATTCTTTCGTAGACCAATCCCGCTCCCCTAGAAAAACTTTTTTGAGAATACCTCCTGCTTAAAATATTAGAGAGTTTTCCGCCAGAGAGCGTAAATGTATCTTATTTTTGTCGATATCTCTTCTTGTAAGAGTCCAATTTGAAAAATTATTTTCTTTGTTGGAGAGTGTCACCGGTGCGAAATGTTTCTCATATAATTTCAAATTTTTCTTACGGACAACTGTGCCACTATGGAACGTAAGTTTACGTTTCTGTTTACAGCAATATCTGTGGCACTAAAAACCCGATTGAAAAAGTTCTTTTTCGGTCAGATATTACTACGAAAAAAATGTTTTGGATATTTTCTTCACAGAGTAATGCAAAATTTCGCCGCTTGGAGGCGCTAATATTTAATCAGTTTTTTTCAGTACCTCTACTTTTAATGTGCGATTTACAATATTCTTTGAACACCGGATACCATTTACCTTGTGGAACACTTTAGATTTGTATTTGAGCAGTTTTACAGTTCACAGTTCTGTCGCCAGGTGATGTTTTTTCCACTCCTGTTTGGAGTTGTACTCGTCTTCTACAAACGTTATTGATACTTTTTTTTTACCGTGCCATTCGCTACAATAAAGATGGGGAGCATTATTCTCTTTAAATAATGGACAACACTCCTGCTAGAGAGCGTAGGGAACCTTTTATTCGTTATCTCTGCTTCAGAGTTCGAGACGGGTCAAACATTTCGGACCCACACCCGACCCGATCCGGACCCGTAACTGACCCGGACAAATCTGCTTCGAACTATAATTGTCAACCCGTTGACCCGTGATGTGTTTCCATCTCTGCTGTCGGGAGAAGTATATGAAAAGGTCGTTTTCCTTAGCCTAGCTTTTGACATGAAGTCTACTTTTCGCTTATTTTCAACTTTTCCATTATGTAAATTCTTCCGCTACAAGGCGTAGAGTTATATAATGTTTGCTTCTGTATTTTTTAACTGTTCAATTTGAAATTCTCTCTGTCTCTGATACCTTCCTGCTACTATAAGAAACTTTATTTGCGCCATTTGTTAACTTTCGTAACATCCTTTTTAGCTGCTTGTAGAGGTAAGTAGCTGCTTCAATTTCTGGATGTTTTATCGATTGTAGAAATCCAGTTGATTATTTTCTAACCAGTTTCATTGACTTTGAATAGCATTGATCAATTTTATTCGCGTCGGAAAGGATTCAAAAGACATGCTCATTACAACCGAAAAGTTGATGTCATCTTACTTGTTTAGACCTGTTGCAGAATTTTCTGATCTATATAGAAGAGCAGTTCTTGCACTTGTCTTGAGTTTCTCTGATTCCACTTTTACTCATACTTTCTTGTCACAAGCTATAGCGATAGCTGCCTCCTTGTATTCCAGACACCTCTCCCCTTTCTCTCTCTCTCTCTCTCTCTCTCTCTCTCTCTCTCTCTCTCTCTCTCTCTGTCTGTGTGTGTGTGTGTGTGTGTGTTCTGGCAGCTTCTATCCGTTTACAAGCTTCTTTTTTCTGTTTCGTATGCTTAATGAATTTATATATCACTCCTGCGCGATAATATGTTTTTGAAACGTTTGTTCCTTGATTATTGAGTTAACCTCGAAATACAGGGTGTGAGGCGAAAGTTTCGCAATATTTGGATCATTTTATGTCTTCATACGTACCTTTACGACGACAGCTGACTAGCATGCAAAGTATAAACCATCGTGTTGCACTGTTTTCAGCCATCTGTCTGCCTGTTCTTCGATTCGAGGAGAATAGCTCCTTCACCCCAGCTGCCACCTCCTCCTAGTTGTTGAATTGCCGCCCGCAAAGGAAGTGAACCATGGACCGGAACAGGTAATAATCAGACGGGGCAAGATCCGGACTCTATGCTGGGTGTGTCATCAGTTCGATGCCCTCAAGTTCCTGGAGTTTTGCCCGGGTCGTTCGCGCTGTATGAGGCCGAGCATTGTCCTGCTGTAGGAGAGCGCGCTTTCTGTTCACCAGTGCCGGCTACTTCTCCTACGAAAAGGCATACATCCGCTCCAGCTGTTCAGAGTAGAGGTCGGCGTTGATGGTCCGACTGCCTCGAACAAATTCGTAATGGATTATCCCCTCGAAATTCTACCAGACGCACAGCATTTACCTTGTGCCCGAAGCTCCCACGTTTGGCAACAGGTTCAGGAAGCTAGCCCAGGCTCAACCACTGCCATTGTGTATTAGGATTACAGAATTAGACCCACTTTTCGTCGCACGTAACAGTTCTCTTGATGAAAGGTACATTGCCCGGGTTTTCTAGGAGTTTCGTGCGCACTTCCACTCGGCGGTTTGCTTCAGCTGGGGCAATGCGGCAGCTCCTGTAGATCTTGCCAAGTTCCTGAAGGAAACCAACCACGGTGGTCTGTGATATGCCCAGCTCGCCTGATAATCTCCGAGTGCTGGTTGTCGGATTTGCCTCTACGGCCTGGCGCACGGCCTGCGAATCCACGGTTCGCTGCCTATCTGACCTTGGCTGATCGTCGATGTTTCTCTCACGTGAACGAAATTTCTTGAACAATCTGGTTGCGGTGCTGTGGTCCACGGAACCTTCCACTTTCGCATGACAAATGTTTCTTGAACAGCGTTATGGCCGAGTTTAAACTCGTAAAGCAATAGTTCCCTAATTAGCCGGTTGTGGCTGTTCATCTTTTAGCCGTCCCAACCAGAGACAGAACGACTACATGCAATGCTATTCACAGCAACGACTACCACTTCATCTCCCTTCCGATTGACTGCAGTGCGCCACTTGAACTAGTTTAATCACGTGACATACCACATGCGTTTATGCAAATATTGCAAAATTTTCGACTCACCTTCTGTACTTGCTGCAAATTTCGCACTTGGCGCGCTTTTGATACACGCAACGGTAGATTTTCAGGGGCTCGACCTATTAAGACAACGGGAAATTGTTTCTTTCAGGAATTACACAACAGCATGATTTATGGAATTCTGTTAACTCAGTAATACAGCCGTTTGCGAAGCTTCTTCAGTTAAACATTAGAGTCGAAAACAAAATTTCGTTGTGGGAAAAGAGCAGCTAGCAAAGAGATACAAATATAATAAAAATGGCTCAGATGGGAATTTCGCAAACAGAGCAGAAAAGAAAGAAACACAGAGTGGCGCATAAATATCAAACATATTCCAATAATGAAACGAATTCCATTTCTACCCCTTGTCACTCCTTGTAAATGGAGATGTGAACTTCTTCTGCATATGAAATATATGTAAATTAGATTATGTCGTGTCCTGGTGAATTCGGATGAAAATTCCATGGGCCAGAGAACAATATTTTCATCTAGTGAGGCCTTCTTCCCATGGCAGACGTTGAGGAACCCACACATGCTACATGCATCTATTCGTTCTGAGTTGTTTCCCAAGCAGCGCTGGCAAGAGACCAGATATCTTCCGTTCATAAATCCGTCTGTTCTGTATGAGGACGAGCGGCTCCACTAAGCCTAATACTTTCGTCTCTTGACAGATGCTTTCGTTCAACATACTTTCTTAATCTTGTCTGGAAGCGTTTCAAGTGAAAATAAAAGGGAGAAATTCCTTCTCGCACAACTCGTTGCCAGTCAGCACTAGAATATCCTAAAGAATTAAATGTTCCAAAAGTTTATCTTGTCATAGAAACTTTTTTTTTCTACGCTATTGATTCTAAGCTCCGACAGTTTCCAGCTTTTGAGAATAAAACGAAGTAAACACTTTGAGCTTGGAAATATATGTGGTCTGTTATCTTCTGAAGGAACTGAAGAAAAGAAATGATGGAAATTGTGATGCTGTAACTCTCAATGAAAGTGCGCCTTGCTGGGCAGCAGACATATCTCCTCATATTTGGAATTTGATGGAGCTCGTTATAGTTATACTCGACAGAATGTTTTGATTTATGCGATCTCGGTTAAATAATGATGACTAGATTATTATATCTCTAAAATTGCAATATCATGTTACCTGAATTCCGTAAAATGCCCCCATCCCTGTGCCAGAGTGGTCTGAGGCTAAAGTTTCTGGCTAGTTGTCCGATATGAATGAGCCCAGATTCAAGTACCGGATGAAGTATCGGTGTTGCGATTGTTTTGTTGCGATTACTTTCTCCCTTTCGTAGAACCAGTGTCCTCAATTTAGGGACGGGGAACTACTATAACGAAGTAAATTTCTCCTTCATTTCTGTGCACGCCAGGATTCGAACCCGGATCCCCTCGTTCCGGAATAAATCACTTTACCAATTGAGCTACGCGGACGTTTTATTCTGATTCCTATCTGCCTCTATGTCATGTGCGTCCTTCGGGCAGGTACGTCACATCGCCTGGTACGTTACATCATCTCCCCCATATTTTTTTTTTTTTTTTTTTCGAAGAGCGGAAGAAAAGATTCTCTTATTTTTCCTATCTCGCGGTGTGGAAAGAACATCACACCATTGCGAGATTTTGAACGGTCGGGTCATCCAGATAGTTCGGGCGCCATTATAACGAAGTACATTTCTCCGTCATTTCTGTCTACGCCAGGATTCGAACCCGGATCCCCTCATTCCGGAATAAGTCACTCTACCAATTGAGCTACGCGGACGTTTTATACTGATTCCTATCTGCCTTTATGTCGTGTGCGTCCTTCGGGCAGGTACGTCACATCTCCTGGTACGTTACACTACTTATAACCATAAGAGTTGCTCTTGGTCTCTCAACGCCAAAACGCACTTTCTTTACGAACTGTGTTTGTATTGTTGCATTTAGGGACGGGGAACCACTTGTAGCCAAAAGAGTTGCTCATGGTCCCTCAACGCCGAAACATTTCGGACTGTGTTTGCATTGTTGCATTTAGGGACGGAGAACTGCTTATAGTCATAAGAGTTGCTCATGGTCCCTCAACGCCGAAACATTTCGGACTGTGTTTGCATTGTTGTGCTTAGGGACGGAGAACTGCTTATAGTCATAAGAGTTGCTCATGGTCCCTCAACGCCGAAATATTTCGGACTGTGTTTGCATTGTTGTGCTTAGGGACGGAGAACTGCTTATAGTCATAAGAGTTGCTCATGGTCCCTCAACGCCGAAACATTTCGGACTGTGTTTGCATTGTTGTGCTTAGGGACGGAGAACTGCTTATAGTCATAAGAGTTGCTCATGGTCCCTCAACGCCGAAATATTTCGGACTGTGTTTGCATTGTTGTGCTTAGGGACGGAGAACTGCTTATAGTCATAAGAGTTGCTCATGGTCCCTCAACGCCGAAACATTTCGGACTATGTTTGCATTGTTGTGCTTAGGGACGGAGAACTGCTTATAGTCATAAGAGTTGCTCATGGTCCCTCAACGCCGAAATATTTCGGACTGTGTTTGCATTGTTGTGCTTAGGGACGGAGAACTGCTTATAGTCATAAGAGTTGCTCATGGTCCCTCAACGCCGAAACATTTCGGACTGTGTTTGCATTGTTGCATTTAGGGACGGGGAACTGCTTATAGTCATAAGAGTTGTTCATGGTCCCTCAACGCCGAAATATTTCGGCCTGTGTTTGCATTGTTGTGCTTAGGGACGGAGAACTGCTTATAGTCATAAGAGTTGCTCATGGTCCCTCAACGCCGAAACATTTCGGACTGTGTTTGCATTGTTGCATTTAGGGACGGGGAACTGCTTATAGTCATAAGAGTTGTTCATGGTCCCTCAACGCCGAAATATTTCGGACTGTGTTTGCATTGTTGTGCTTAGCGACGGAGAACTGCTTATAGTCATAAGAGTTGCTCATGGTCCCTCAACGCCGAAATATTTCGGACTGTGTTTGCAATGTTGTGCTTAGGGACGGAGAACTGCTTATAGTCATAAGAGTTGCTCATGGTCCCACAACGCCGAAACATTTCGGACTGTGTTTGCATTGTTGTGCTTAGGGACGGAGAACTGCTTATAGTCATAAGAGTTGCTCATGGTCCCTCAACGCCGAAATATTTCGGACTGTGTTTGCATTGTTGTGCTTAGGGACGGAGAACTGCTTATAGTCATAAGAGTTGCTCATGGTCCCTCAACGCCGAAACATTTCGGACTGTGTTCGCAGTGTTGCATTTAGGGACGGAGAACTGCTTATAGTCATAAGAGTTGCTCATGGTCCCTCAACGCCGAAACATTTCGGACTGTGTTCGCAGTGTTGCATTTAGGGACGGAGAACTGCTTATAGTCATAAGAGTTGTTCATGGTCCCTCAACGCCGAAACATTTCGGACTGTGTTTGCATTGTTGCATTTAGGGACGAAGAACTGCTTATAGTCATAAGAGTTGCTCATGGTCCCTCAACGCCGAAACATTTCGGACTGTGTTTGCATTGTTGTGCTTAGGGACGGAGAACTGCTTATAGTCATAAGAGTTGCTCATGGTCCCTCAACGCCGAAATATTTCGGACTGTGTTTGCATTGTTGTGCTTAGGGACGGAGAACTGCTTATAGTCATAAGAGTTGCTCATGGTCCCTCAACGCCGAAACATTTCGGACTGTGTTTGCATTGTTGTGCTTAGGGACGGAGAACTGCTTATAGTCATAAGAGTTGCTCATGGTCCCTCAACGCCGAAATATTTCGGACTGTGTTTGCATTGTTGTGCTTAGGGACGGAGAACTGCTTATAGTCATAAGAGTTGCTCATGGTCCCTCAACGCCGAAATATTTCGGACTGTGTTTGCATTGTTGTGCTTAGGGACGGAGAACTGCTTATAGTCATAAGAGTTGCTCATGGTCCCTCAACGCCGAAATATTTCGGACTGTGTTTGCTTTGTTGTGCTTAGGGACGGAGAACTGCTTATAGTCATAAGAGTTGCTCATGGTCCCTCAACGCCGAAATATTTCGGACTGTGTTTGCATTGTTGTGCTTAGGGACGGAGAACTGCTTATAGTCATAAGAGTTGCTCATGGTCCCTCAACGCCGAAACATTTCGGACTGTGTTTGCATTGTTGTGCTTAGGGACGGAGAACTGCTTATAGTCATAAGAGTTGCTCATGGTCCCTCAACGCCGAAATATTTCGGACTGTGTTTGCATTGTTGTGCTTAGGGACGGAGAACTGCTTATAGTCATAAGAGTTGCTCATGGTCCCTCAACGCCGAAACATTTCGGACTGTGTTTGCTTGTTGCATTTAGGGACGGGGAACTGCTTATAGTCATAAGAGTTGTTCATGGTCCCTCAACGCCGAAACATTTCGGACTGTGTTTGCATTGTTGCATTTAGGGACGGGGAACTGCTTATAGTCATAAGAGTTGTTCATGGTCCCTCAACGCCGAAACATTTCGGACTGTGTTTGCATTGTTGCATTTAGGGACGGGGAACTGCTTATAGTCATAAGAGTTGTTCATGGTCCCTCAACGCCGAAACATTTCGGACTGTGTTTGCATTGTTGCATTTAGGGACGGAGAACTGCTTATAGTCATAAGAGTTGCTCATGGTCCCTCAACGCTGAAACACATCTTTTTTCGGACTGTGTTTGCTCTGTTGCATTTGATATTGCAACTACTTAACATTTCATGAATAAACTGAAGAAAACCTCATTAAACAAGAGCAAGTTAAAAGGTTTACATTATCATTCAAACATTTTTTCCTATTGTTGTAGTGAAAAATTGCTGCAGTAATCAATTGCAGGATTTAACCAGTTTTCCAACTTCAGTAACAGACTCTGCTCTTTGATCAGTTTGTTTCTGTATGCTATGAAAATAAGCACAAAATTCCAACTGAGGGAAGGAACCGGCATCGCAAGATTCGGATGATTCGAAAGGAAATAAAGGGAATGAAAGGTGAATAATTGAATTTCACAAAGACAGAAAACAGTGGGAGAAAAAATCGCACTCTCTTTGCTGTTAGTGGTGGGAAAAACTCGAAGTTACGTCAGAAAAAACTATATCTGCGACAAAACATTAAAATGTATCAATCAAATCGATAAAGGTCGGATGTTCATGCAAAATGCTGATTTTCCATATTTTTGCATGTTTAGCCAATATCAGGAATAAAAGCTTATTTTCACATATAGTGAATATCTTTGCATATATCCTGAAAATTTTCTAGAAAAGCACTTTTACAAAATAACGTTTTTTAAATTTAATTCTTAACAGCATCATGACACAACAGCGAAAGCACCTGTTATAAAATTCTTCCCCATTACAGAATAGTGGCACTAAAACGAATTCACTTCCAGAAAAAAAAAAAAAAAAAGAAATGTTCAGTCTACTTTCTACCAAACGACTGCACCAGCAACGTGGATGTGTTCTAAGGCAGGAAGGACACATGTTTACTGAAATTCTAGCTTTCTACTCGTAAAGGGAACATTCTCTGCCCATCGAAGTTCATCAGCCAGATGAATTTTTTATCGAAAGTGGCGCCGATCTCTTAACAAGAAAGAAGAACTTTCTTTGCGCATCAAAATCCATTAGCCAGATGAATTTTTTATCGAAAGTGGCGCCGATTTCTTAGCAAGAGAGAAGAACTTTCTTTGCGCATCAAAATCCATTAGCCAGATGAATTTTTCATCGAAAGTGGCGCCGACCTCCTAGCAAGAGAGAAGAACTTTCTTTGCGCATCAAAATCCATTAGCCAGATTAATTTTTTATCGAAAGTGGCGCCGATTTCTTAGCAAGAAAGAATAATTTTCTTTGCGCATCAAAATCCATTAGCCTGATAAATTTTTTATCGAGTGACTCCGATCTCTTAGCAAGAGAGAAGAACTTTCTTTGCGCATCAAAATCCATTAGCCAGATGTTTTTTTTTTTTATCGAAAGTGGCGCCGAGCTGTTAGCAAAAGAGGACTTTCTCTCCAGAAAAATCCATCAGCCAGATGAAGTTTTTATCGAAAGTGGCGCTGAGCTCTTAGCAAGAGAGAAGGCAAGAAGTGTATGACAAGGTTACTAGAGATATTATGTAAGGTTAGGTCCGCTACGAAGTCAGCTTGCCATTGGCTGTTGAAATAAGGGTAAAGGGCAAAGATGTTATGGCTCGTTTGTTTAAACGTTGTGTAAGACCTACCCTCCTCTCCCGAGTGCATAAGGATTTAGTAAGAAGACATTCGGAGCACACCACGAAAGTCATGTGGCATTTTTGCGTTTAATGAACAAGCAATGGAAGCTACTTTATGTGTAATCGAGCTTTAGATTCTCATTGATCCATCGAATTCAGATGAAAGAGTCCTACGCTGTGACTCTCAAGGGTGATTTCTGGCACTTCTGTTATTATTAGCTGATAACTGCACGATATTGTTTTAATATACCTAAAATGAACGCGTACAACAGCACGAGACTGAATAGGTTTCTGGTGAATTTTGATCCAGGTGTGTTTTCAACGGGTGGAACTATATTGTTTTTTTTATAAAGTTTTTGAAAAGCCTGTTTCCAGCGGAAAAAGGATTCAGCGTTTTCCAACTTCTGAAGGTGAACAAACATAAGCCTTTGGCCAGCCGAAAGCCAAAAGGCTAATTTCGAATTATTCATTTACATCCACACGCGAGTCGAAGTTTTCTTTGGATTTCTTACAAGGCCTTTATCGACGCAGGAATTCCACTGTGGCAGATAGAAAATTCCTACTCAAAGCATTTCTTGGAAAAGTACAACAATCAAATAGTTCCAAACGAATCAACCTTGAAAATGCATTATTTAGAGAAGTGTTTTGCAAATGCCATTCAAAAGATCATAAAAGAAGTTCACAAGAAAAAATCTGGATCTCTGTTGATGAAAAGATAAATGCAGTAGGTGGATGTGTAGCAAATATAATGCATTATCGGAACTATGGGCCCTGATAAATCATTTCAAGCATTTCTGATATGCGTGGAAGAATTAGAAAAAACTGACAGCACTGCAATAGCTCAGCTTTTTACGAAATCTTTTAACATCCTCTGGCCTGAGACAACAAATTAAGACTACAGAGGATGGTCACACATTTTTAGAATGTTTTTAATAAGAAATTACAGAAATAAAAGAAGTTCAAAGAACTGAAACTGGCAACAGCGTGTTACATGAACACGAAAGAAACAACTGTTGCAGTTAAATATCGTCTGCTAAGAAAATGACGCACGTACTCAAGCTGTGGATAGAAAGCTAGGGTTTGTTCTTTCCGAAGAGAAATATTCGTATTCTGTAATTAATGAACGCTGTGAAAATCATGGAATAAGCAATATGATTAATAATAGAGGGAAAATCGTCAATCATTGCTTTGAACAGGAAAAAGAACACCAAACGAATATTCAAAAAAGATGCGTACTTTTACGACTATTTCAAAAGAAAGGTAGGTCTGTGGTCTTAAAAGAAAATCCACCGATCCAAAGAGCAATCACTAAGTCGTTAAAAATCTCTGTATCAACTGCAAACAAAGACCTGAATCTGAAAAATAAAAAAACAAGTTAGTAAAATCATGCAATGCATTGATTATAATACGCTTTCCAACATACCAGAAATCATTACTCAAGTTATGAGAATAATGGCTGTGGAATAAATCTCGGTCCTGTGCCCTGACCTTTGATCCCATTTCGATGATATTCAACAGAACCGGTTTGGTATACCTCCGAAATAACATGATAAAATTTTGTCGCAATCAAAGCATTTTTACGTAAGTTATGATGCATAAGGGCTATGGAATAGATCCCGCTCTTGTGTCCTAACCTTTGACCCCATTTCGCCCATTTTCAATAGAATTCGTCCCCAGGCAAGACCCTACAACATACTAACATTTCATCCAAATCGAAGCATTTTTACCTAAGTTATGACGCATAATGGCGATGGAAGTGATTCCGCTTCTCTGTCCTGACCTTTGACCCCATTTCTCCCATTTTCAATAAGGTTTGTCGCCAGGTGGTCCCCTACCACATACTAAAAGTTCATCGAAATCAAACTTTTTTTACGTTAGTTATGACGCATAACAGCAATTGAATGAATCCCGCTACTGACCTTTGACCCCATTTCGTTCACTTTAAATAGGGTTCCTTCCCAGGTGATCCCCTACCAGATACTAAAATTTCATCGAAATCGAACGATTGTTACGCGAGTTATCCTGCGGACGGACATACGCACACAACGCGTGACGTCATAAAACTTTAATAGGATCCACACGCAATTCGTGACGTAATGAGACAGATGGCGTGACCATGCGCCAACATTCTCAAAGGCGAGATTATGACGTCATAAGATTTCTAAGCATTGGTAACGTTAATGGAACAACGCCATCACTAAAAACGTTATAATTCGGGCTGGTTATTTAACCCACTGAACGAATTCCTCTAAAGTGGAGATCAAGCTAAATCGATTTCTAGTACCAGAAAACGGTAGGTTAACGACTTTCATCAAATATCTTAGAGCTGTTTTCAAAATAAAATGTACATACATACATACAAGAATTGCTACTTTAAGGTGGACGTCAAGTAATTTTGCTTCTTATACTTCCAATGGAAAAACTTCTGTACACATTTTCTTCACAATTAATGCGTTCCCAAGGATGAAAATTTGAACATCGATTAAAATATCTTCATTTTATAACTTGCAATACTTAACATTTTCTAAAACATAACCAAAATTATGCAATTCAACATTGGTTTGTCTACTGACGTCATGAAAATACAGGTCGCGCCATCTTTTTTCTGGACAATTAATGCGTTCACAAGGATAAAAATTTGAACATCGATTACAATAGCTTCATTTCATAACTTAGAATACTTAATATTTTCTAAACCATAACCGTAATTATGTAATCCAACATTTCTTTGTCCACTGACGTATCAAAGTACAGGTCGCGCCATCTTTTCTCTGGTTTCAACACCACCAAAGGAAAAGTGATTGATTTTTAATAAAATTATGGTTATGTTTTAGGAAATATTAAGTTTTCCAAGTTATAATATGAAGTTATTTTAATCGATGTTAAAATTTTCATCCTTGGGAACACATTAATTGTGAAGGAAATGTTTACAAAAGTTTTTCCATTGGAAGTATAGGAAGCAAAATTACTTGTCCACCTTAATAATATAGGATAAGGGCAATGGAATGGATCGCAATCCTATGTCCTGACCTTTGACCACATTTCGTCCATTTTCAATAGGGTTCGTCTCCAGGTGGTCCCCTACTACATACTGAAATTTCATCGAAATCGAACCATTTTTACGCACGTTATAACGCATAAGGGCAATGGAATGCATCCCGATCTTATGTCCTGACCTTTGACCCCACTTCACCCATTTTGAATGGGGTTCGACCCCAGGTGGTCTCCTACCACATAGTAAACTTTCATTGAAATCGAACCAGATTTACGCAAGTTATGTCGCATAAGGGCAATGGAATGATCCCGCTCCTACGTCGTGACCTTTGACCCCATTTGTCCCATTTTCAATAGGGTTCGTCCCCCAGTGGTCCCCCTACCACATACTAAACTTTCTCCGAAATCGAACCATTTTTACGCCAGTTATCGTGCGGACAGACGGACGGACGGACGGACAAACCTGGAGCCTACGGTTGGAAAGCGTAAACAACAACATAAAGTTCACCGCCTTGTGTTAGGCACGTGGCTAAGCGTAGACAACGGTGTAGGAATCTTTATGAAAATCCCTTAGCTGGAGACAGATGCAAATTTATTGTGTCTATTGATGAAGCATGAATCTACCTATACGACTGTAACCAAAAACGTCGATCTACTTGCCTCAAAAGAGCAGAAAAAGGCTTATAAACTTGGTTCCAAGAATCCATAGGAAATTTCAGTAAAAGATTCATGATTATTGCTGGTTTCTCGAACAATGGGAAATTAAATGTAAGAAAGTTCAAAATAATGTTAAAATCAATTTTACATATTACCAAAATAATGTCTCAACTCCTATGTTTAAAGCGGAAATCCATTCCTTTATCCACTGCTGAGCCTTGAAAGTGTAGAACTCCATCGGAATAAGGTTACCAGTCATATATCCAATTCTACCACTCCATTTAATGAAAAACGAGACAGGTATCAAGTCTATACCTTTTGCCCATGTTCCTTCAAAGTCACCTAATGTGTCCCTAATGGGCCTTCAAACTGCTAAAAAGTGCGCTTTCTAAACGCAAACCTATGACAATGATTGAACTACGGAAAGAAGTGGAATAAAATGCCACTACCAATTTTAAGAAATTCCCTGTTATCTTGGAAATCTAGAGGTCTCTCCGAGTTTCTTCCACAACTCTCTGTGTTGAGCAATTCACTTCCACGTTACTCAGGCAAGTTTCCGAATTTCATCCACCCTCCTCCCACGTGGTCATCTTCTGGGTCTTTTTCTGTCCCATGGTATTTATTCTAATATTTCACTTGTCCGTCGCGGGTCCGCTATTCTAAGAGTATTTCCGCCATTGCCATTTCAGGGAGTTTATTTTGATCGCTTCTTGTTATTTTCCTAATCCATATGTTACTTTTCCTGTTTTTCTTAGTTACACCAAGTATGCACTTCTCCATGCTTCTTTGAGTTGTCCGCAGCCTCTATATGTATTTTTAATTAAGGCCCATGGAAAGGACTGAAAGGAGGTATTGCTTTAACACTTTTCTCTTAAGACATATGGCAAATTGCTTTTGTAAACTGTGCTGAATCCCGGTCGTGCCGGCCATCTAGTCTTTTCCGGGGTTTGCCGAAGACTCCCGGTGTTTGGGGACGCGAATGGGTAGGTGGTCCCCGTGAAGTCGGTCCCTGACGCACTTTGTCGCTTATCCGTATGCAGCAGAGGAATGGCAAGCCGGCTGCATTAATTTGCCAGTAATCCTCAAGGGCGCGTAGTCGTCTTTATGGAACTCAACCTGCCATGGGCGGACGAGATAGAAAATAGAGAGGAAAAGAAAGTGAGAAACTGTGCTGTTTCTTACAAACGCACTCCAGGCAAGATTTATAAATTCCTTTTCCGCTGTGGCTCTCTCTTGGTATGTATTGTCAAAGGTAGATGTAGTCATCGGTTACTTCTAAATTTGCTCCATCGACCTCCATATCTTCAGCTGTTGTAAGAAAGCAATGTACAAAAATGTTTTTTTCTTCTTTTGTAACCAGTAAAAATCAGAGTACACAGATTCCATCTTAAAAATTTAACCCGTTCGGCAAGTTTGAAATATATGGTCAAGGTCAGGAACTGGTATTCAAATTTACTGAATTTTACAACTGAACTACTGATATTACTGAAATCAGAACTGTAAATTGATGTAATCAATCGTAAGGGACTTTCAAAAGAATGCAAAACGATTATTAGATTTGCATTCTTATCGAAGGTTCTCGGATTTAACCTTTATTCGGCAGTCTCTTATAAGATGTGTCTGCGCTTCAACAGACAAAGCACATACCCAAAATCTTACCCGAAATACTGTATTTCGTGTCTTTGAATTTTTTTAAGAGATATTTGTTTCACTTCATTCAATGTTATTTACACTACTCAGCGCGTTTGGGTTCATTATAATACACTGCTGGACAATTGCTAAGGACGGATCATAAACGGCTATATAGCGCATACAAAAGTAAGTGTGGTTGGATGCTAAGTGAAATAAAATAATGTCAGAATGCCAGGACATTACAAGAAAGACAATTTATTGTGCTCTGAAATCCAGAAGGCTTTGGAACGTGTTCAAGGGACAAACAGGCCATTTTGTGCAGAATACGTAAACGTGAAAATAATGCAATTACCGTCCGCAGGCGTTCCGGCGTAAGATGTCAATACGGGATATGGCCACCATGGAGGGCGATGCAAGATTGCACACGTCGTGTCATGCTTTGCACAGCATTATCAAGCAGCTGTTGGGGTAATTTATCCCATTCCTCTGTCAGTGCACGGATGAGGGTGTCTTTGTTTATTGGAGGGCATTGGCGACCAGCAAAACTCCTCCCCAAAGCATCCCACACATTTTCAATGGGATTCAGATCTAGAGAACGTGCTGGCCACACGAGGCGTTGAATATCCTCGTTCTCAAGATACTCCTGGACAGCGACTGTTCGATGGCATGTTGCGTTGTCGTCCATGAAAATGAATCTATCACCGACAGCACCACGGAACATGCGAACATGAGGTAGCAGAACATCATTAATGTATCGTTGGCCAGTAGCAGCCATAAACTGATTTTCTACCTCACTAGCTGTGCTGCTCCGGTGTCTTTTTGTTAATAGCACTATGTACCGATCTTCTGCAGGTGTCGTACTGCTAACACGACCACCCCCGTGACGTTTGCTACACTCTCCATTTGTTTGAAATGGTTTTCAAATCCTTGAAACAACACTGTGGCTGACGTCGAACTCCCTGGCAACATCTGTTATTTTTCGCCCTTCTTCAATCTTGCCAATAATACGACCACGCGTAAAATCATCTAGGTGATGTCGGGAAGACATACTAAAAATTGCAAGTTCATCAATTGATTCTTTTCCTTTCAACTTTGCGTTTGAACAACAACGGTCAATACGCGTCAAATCCTTTATATCTCTTATCAGCGCTATCATGTCACGAACAAGTTCGGCAATCCAAAATTTGCATACGCACAACACGTCTTACTGTATCCCGCACTTATGCTAATTTCCACATTTTCCTGCCTTCCATTTTATGGTTGCTTTCATGCTATTGTCATCCGTCCTTAGCAATTGTCCGGCAGTGTATTAAGGCGTTCTAAGTTAACCCATTCTAAGTAGTCACAAACGCGTTGATTTCAGGTTTCTCAGTCAATATTTGGACGAGCCAAATTTTGTGGTTAATGGTGTGTTTCTTTGATTTCTCTTTAATGTACATCTGGAAGAGAGCATAATGAGTCTGAGTAACTCCTCGTTTTTGAATTAGCATATTCTCTAAACAACTTCAAGTATCCTACCTTAGTTCCTGTTCTTGTTTTTCTTCTTTGCTATGAGTTTAAAAAATTAAGAACATATTTTCTGCCGAGAGAGCGCTGTTTCTTCAGCGATAAGGAGTTCATTTCAATTGCAAATTGCATTAACGTATTATATCATAATGAGGCACCGGAGTTTGACTGTGTTGACGCTTCTGAGCAATCAACCAGATGTTGAATAAAGATAAATGATGACTAGAAAATGCGAACTTAGTTTGTTTGTTTTTTTTTGTTTTTTCGCGTTACATTTTTCTCTTTTTTTTTCCTTTTACTTCCAGAAAGAACAATCTACTTATGCGTAAAACTTGTTAGGTTAAAAAATCGTAATCTAGTTTCTGTACGCTTCTTAACAGAGATAACTTATCATTAACATATTTATTCATTTGTGCTCCTATTTTTCATGTAAGAGTAACTTTTCAGCATGCACCTGGACTTTTTATTTTCGTGTGTGAAGGGTCAACCTTTCAAGGATGAATTCAAATTCGTGTTCAAGATTACTCTATGATGTTCCCTGTTTTGGTGTGATAGCAGGGATGTATTTATCTAGAGTAACTCCAAAAATGTTCTTAGTTTGTCAGAATTTTTTCGTAATTTCAAAACCAAAAGCCACCGAGACGCATAAAAACATGTTAATACGTAGCAAAAGATTAATTTAGTCGCAAGATCTATGACTTTGATTTTTTTTCAAATACATATTTAAGAAAAATATAAATGAATAGCACTGCTCTGCACATAAAATTTAGGTTGTTAAGGAGGATAGGGTGCTTTTTTTACAACCTTTTAAAAACAAAAAGCATTGGGTTATCATTTTTTACGCTTTCCAACCGTATGTTGAAGAAGCGTATACTTTCCAGCTTTGTCCGTCTGTCTGTCCGCACGATAACTCGCATAGGAATGGTTCGATTCCGATGAATGTTAGTATGTGGTAGGGGACATCCTGGGGACGAACCCTATTGGAAATGGGCGAAATGGTGTCAAAGGTCAGGACATAGCAGCGGGATCCATTCCATCGCCCTTATGCGTCAGAACTCACGTAAAAATGCTTCGATTGCTACGAAACTTTATGATGGTGTTCCGGAGGTATACCGAACCGGTTCTGAATATCATCGAAATGGCGTCAAAGGTCAGGGCACATGAGCGAGATTTATTCCACAGCCATTATCCTCATAACTTGACTAAAAATACTTCTACTGCGACAAAACTTTAGTATGTTGTTCCGGAGGTATGCTGAACCAATTCTGTTGAAAATCATCGAAATGGGGTCAAAGGTCAGGGCACAGGAGCGAGATTTATTCCACAGACATTATCCTCATAACTTAAGTAATAACTTGAGTAATTATTTCTGGTATGTTGTAAAGCGTATCATAATCAATGCATTGCATGATTTTACTAACTTGTCTCCCTTGACTGCACTTTAAACAGAAATCAGTGGACTGCCTTAAAGTTAAGGTGTTAAATGAGAACGGTGTGCACGTGGTTTCAAAAAGCTGGTAGAAAACATAACTCGGTTGTTATCTGTTATCTTGATTGCAGTTCAAACAGCAATCAATCCTCCGTCCTAAAGTTAAGGGGTTCAGTGTGCATGTGATTTCAAGATGTTAGAAATAAAAAGAATTGGGTTGTTACCTAGATCGCAGTTTGAACAGGAATCATTGCTCTTCCCATGGGCGTACTGATCGCGGGGCTCTCACGACTAAAAGGGCCTCTAGCCTTAGCAGAAAGATTTTTCAATATTTTTGCAGGAACTTCATATGAAACTGGTTAAAGAAATAGCCAGGATTTTTTTATTAAGTTGTAAGGGCGAAAAATAATAATGAGATGCATATCAATTAAGATATGATCAAGTGCTAATTTATGTATATAAAAACAAGAAGAAAAAGAGGCTATGTCACGTGCAGAGTGACGACAAAATGTCGCCCGAGAAAAAGGTTTCTTTTACTCAGGAAATAACTTTATTTCATTAACTGTGTGCATATACAATGCCTAAGGTTAGAAGAGGGGCCAGCCTGTCTGGGAGCACTGAATACGTCCTTTATGTTAAAGAATGTCAGTATTGTTGTATGTTTTGTTCTGTTTGTATAGAGTCTGGTTTCCACGTGCAGAAATCCGTTAGAAGGAATGTGAAATATGCGGTCGTCTGACACGGAGACAACAAATCAGGCAGTTTGAAGCTGAGTTCCAAGA
The DNA here is from genome assembly GCA_039090855.1 of Macrothele yani. Taxonomy (NCBI): domain Eukaryota; kingdom Metazoa; phylum Arthropoda; class Arachnida; order Araneae; family Macrothelidae; genus Macrothele; species Macrothele yani. The sequence goes on from CM077004.1 coordinate 138,192,681, forward strand.
AGCAGGAACGGCTGAGGTACGGATACGAAGAAAGTTGGCCTACGGACAAAGGTCAGGTTCGCTCCGGAATCTGACAAGGTCAGCGCCTCGTGGTAGAGGGGGTCCGAAAAAAAGGAGGGGTCTTCCAGAGCGAGGGGGATAAGAGATAGCTTCGGAGAGAGGAGCAGGGATTGCGAGGTGGACTTGGAAGACGGGTAGACGTGCGGAGTTTAGGCTCCGAGGAACGGAGTTCCTGTCGTTAGCGTGAAGCTGGAGGCTTTGGGAGAAAGCGAAAAAGATTTGCGAATTGATCTTGGAAAACGGATAGATGTGAGGAGTTGATGCTCCGAGGAACGCAGTTTCCGGATTTTAGCGTGAAACCGAGTGTTTTGAGAGATAGCGTGGAGTAGGAACGACTCTGATATTAGAGTGGCCATAAGGACACTGATTTGTGATTGAACAGTTCGTGACGGGCGACGCATGCGACACAAATTCGTCGACGTGGACATTGGAACCGGAACCAGACTCTCATCCATACTTTTGCTTCATTAAATTTATTTGTCTTTCTTATTCACGAAGTATTTATTGAAGTTGATGCAGTGCTTTACAGTAGCCATTCTCTCCCTTCCTTGATTCGCGGATAATTACACAAAAAGGCAGAGGAAGAGAGGCCTGGATAATAAATTTATAATTAATAAATTACGAGAGTGAGAACCTCAGATTATTTGCTGTAAGGAGGGAGTTGTTAAAATAACTCACCGACGCCTATCGGAAAGAAGGCGGGACTTAGCACGAAAGTCTATGTCTCACCCCTACAGAAGTATTAAAGAGAAAACCATTTTTTCCCCAGTACATGAGTAAAATCTTCAAGAAATCATTTTCGCTGCAGTTTATAGCAAGTTAGTAAAATCATGCAATGCATTGACTATGATACACTTTCCAACATACCAAAAATCATTACTCAAGTTATTAGGATAATGGCTGTGAAATAAATCTCGCTCCTGTGCTCTGATCTTTGATCCAATTTCAATGATATTCAACAGAACTGGTTCAGTATACTTCTGAAATAACATGATAACGTTTTGTAGTAATCGAAGCAATTTTACGCAAGTTATGATGCATAAGGGCTATGGAATAGATCCCGCTCTTGTGTCCTAACCTTTGACCCCATTTCGCCCATTTTTCAATAGGATTCGTCCCCAGGCAAGTCCCTACAACATACTAACATTTCGTCCAAATCGAAACATTTTTACGTAAGTTATGACGCATAATGGCGATGGAAGTGATTCCGCTCCTATGTCCCGACCTTTGACCCCATTTTGCCTATTTTCAACAGGGTTTGTCCCTTGGTGTTCCCCTACCACATACTGAAATTTAATCGAAATCGAACCTTTTTTACGTTAGTTATGACGCATAAGAGCAGTGGAATGGATCCCGCTCCTATGTCCTGACCTTTGACCCAATTTCATTCACTTTCAATAGCGTTATTTCCCAGGTGTTCCCCTTAATACTAACATTTCATCGAAATCGAACGATTTTTACGCGAGTTATCGTGCGAACGAACATACGCACCCAACGCGTGACGTAATGAGGCAGATGGGAATCGCAAACATCTGCTCGCAAGATTGTGACGTCATAAAACTTTGATAGGATCCACATACAACGCGTGACGTAATGAGACAGATGGCGTGACCGCGCGCCAGCATCTGAATTGCGAGAGTATGACGTCATAAGATTTCTAAGCATGGATAACATTAACGGGGCGACGCCATGACACTAAAAACTTGGTAATTCGGGGCGGTTATTTAACCCACTAAACGAATTTTCCTTAAGTCGAGATCGAGCAAAATCGATTTCTAGTACCAGAAAACGGTAGGTTAACGACTTTCATCAAAATCCTTAGAGCCGTTTTCAAAATAAAATTTACATAGATACAAGAATTGCTCCTTTAAGGTGAACGTCAAGTAATTTTGCTTCCTGTACTTCGAATGGAAAAATTTATGAACACATTTTCTTCCCAATTAATGCGTTCCCAAGGATGAAAATTTTAACATCGAATAAAATATCTTTATTTTATAACTTGGAATACTTAATATTTTCTAAAACATAACCTTAATTATGCAATCCAACATTTGTTTGTCTACTGACGTCATGAAAGTACAGGTAGCGCCATCCTTTTTCTAGTTTCAACACCACCAAAGGAAAAGTTACTGTTTTTTAATAACATTATGATTATGTTTTAGGAAATATTAAGTATTCCAAGTTAAAATATGAAGTTATTTTAATCGATGTTCAAATTTTCATCCTTGGGAACACATTAATTGCGAAGGAAATGTTTACAAAAGTTTTTCCATTGGAAGTATAGGAAGCAAAATTACTTGACGTCCACCTTAATAATATGGAATAAGGGCGATAGAATGGATCACAATCCTATGTCCTGACCTTTGACCCCAATTCACCCCTTTTCGATAGGGTTCGTTCCCAGGTGGTCCCCTACCACATACTAAAATTTCATCGAAATCGAACCATTTTTACCCCAGTTATCGAGCGGACAGACGGACGAAAAAAGCTGGAAAGCGTAAAAAACTGGGTGACGGATAAGCAGCTATTCGAGACAGCTTGATGCCCCTTTTCACTGCCATAGCAATAGTTGTTATGCATGTATATTAACAACAGAATGTAAATGAAATATCAGTTGAATAAAGGCAATTTTATATCAATGAGAATAAGGCGATATATATTATACTTGCTTGCATATAACTGCGCATCCTTCAGAATATCAGGAAAAAGGTGAAAAGGTGTGGTTCACGGGAACAAAAAACAAGTTAGTAAAATCATGCAATGCATTGATTATGATACGCTTTCCAACATACTAGAAATCATTACTCAAGTTATTACTCAAGTTATGAGGAAAATGGCTGTGGAATAAATCTCACTCCTGTGCCCTGACCTCTGATCCCATTTCTATGATATTCAACAGAACTGGTTCAGTATACAATTTGCCAACAATGTAATCTACCAAATCCTGAAGATGACAATCCGATTTCCGGCGTAAATGTGACAAGGATGGTAAGTCAGATAATATCCGAAAACCTGAAAATCTTCCTCGTCCTGGAGCGGGACTCGAACCTGCGTCTCCCAGATAGCGCCCGGGTATGCTAACCACTACACCACCCAGAACGACCAAGTTTCAAGTTTCCGATTAATTTGAATATAACCATCACAGGATTCGCTAGTCGCGTTCTGGGTGGTGTAGTGGTTAGCATACCTGGGCGCTATCTGGGAGACGCAGGTTCGAGTCCCGCTCCAGGATGATGAAAATTTTCAAATATTATCTGACTTATCATCCTTGTCACATTTACGCCGGAAATCGGATTGTCATCTTCAGGATTTGTATTATATGGCGTAATCCCGTATTTCTTTCAGGATCTTTCAGAATGTAATCTACCTTTGTGCAAAGACTGTTTCATGTTGTATCATAAGAAATAGCATATTTTTGCACAAATATATCGTTCTACTAAACATCGTTTGTATTAATAGCTAATGTTGTCATTTCTTACCTGTTTCCTATTGGTACACATATATACCATCCACCCCTCCCCACACCCAACAATTAATGTCATTTATTTCGCTCAGAATCGTCACGGTGACTTTCAAAGAGCTCACGTTTGCTTGTTCCGGAAGTGGTATCCACTGCATATGTGTGTCAATGCAGTGGAAACCATTTGCCATTTATATTCCGGGACGAAACGGTTAAAGGTTTTAAAATCCTCACAACTTTGGTTCGTAACTCTAAATTGATCAATGGGAGGTACAAGGGTGCGAAAACTAAGAATATTATTTGTACAGCTTACTGAGAAAAGAGTTTTTAAGCTGGAAAACCCGGCTGCAATTATGACGATAGCGTGAAGACCATGTCAGATCAAATGTAGAGAATTTTATGAAGGGAGTATTTGAACCCAGGTCTTAAACAACCCTTAGAAATAGCTATCTAGGAGATTTGGGCTAGAGTGCCAGATAGCAAAGTGATACGGAAGAGAGTTAGAAAGAGGGATGAAGGTGTTATTACCGGAGCCGCCCCGGTGGCGCAGTGGTCTAAGCGATGGCCTCTGATCATTCGTCCGAACGGGGTCCGGGTTCGAATCCCGGTGAGGCATGGATGTTGTGTTTGTCTTACGGCACTGGCTCTCTCCCTTCCCTGGAACCAGTGACCCTAAATTAGGGACGGGCGACTGCTTATAGCCCATTGAGTTGCTCACGGTAGTCGTTAAACCTCCAATTAAAAAAAAAAATTATTACCGGAGGGTCAGTACCCGAGGTCCGACGGCTTAACGTCTCCATCCGACGCACGGCGGATATTTAATGGTTCGAGCGTTCGTACCTGCCTGGGATCAAACCTGAGGTTTCTCCGTGGTAGTCACGAACGCTGACCACTGGGCCATCCACGGCCCATCGAGACGATTAGTTTGGAATCAGGAATTATCTAGCAGATCTTTGAAAAAAGCTAGCCCATAAAATGTCCCTACACTAAAGTATAATAACCATTAGGCTGATTTCACCAGAAACTATTTATCCGCAGGATTTAAACACGCTTCAAGAGAGATAGTCGCTACTGAAGAATCACTCGCAGGAGACCACCCCACCTTGTGACTGTACTGAACAGGATTCAAGAAGCAACTGAAAATTACCCTCGAAACCATCGACGACATGAAGACCCTCAAGTTGGTTAAGTCCCTATAATCTGCAATTCTATGACCAAGCAACATGTGCTTATAGAGTTAGCAAGGATATGTGCTAAACACGTGCAACGCCGTTTGGACGTTACTTATTTTATTTCTGTGACCCAAAAATCTGTAAGTACTTTTTGGAGTATATATTGTTATTCGGAATCTACTATGAACCAATCACTAGAACTTTCGGGATATTAGGGCTAAATCGAAAGGACTGAATTTACATGGCAGTTGTCATTGGCTGGTGGTTAGGTATCTCTATTTTAAATAGGATCAATCTCGACTATTTTCTTTTTCTCAACCAATAATCTTAAACTTTTTTAGCGTAATCAAATATTTAATTAAATCTCTGTCCCTGTATGGTTAAAACTATCGGCTCCTATTTATTTGGCTTCCACGGTCTTTTCGGTGTGAATAGAAAAAGCTTTAAAATTATCTTTATCTCTCGCTTGAAACATAAGAATAATCCTACTTTCTCAGGTTATGACGCCACTGGTATTGGTAGAGCCAGGTCGTAACGATATCTTAGCACGTAGTTTTTTTTTTTTTTTTTCAGTTTTGATAAATATGAAACCAAAAGGACGCCAAGAGAAGAGGCAGACGAAAGATACTGCAAACAAAGGAAAGTCAGCAGAAGCAGTTGCCAAGGCTGCATGCTTCAGAACTCGTTTTGGCGGAAAAGCACGGCCCAAAACAGCCCCCCAAAGGACGGACAGATGCACTCAGAGCAAGAAACAGAAAGAGCAGATCTCCAAAGAGTCGAGGAAGGAAGCACACTAAATCCCGTATTGCTACCAGTGCTTCAGGAAAGCCTTGAAGGTCACGGAGATCTGGGTCTGGCCAGCTTCACAGCGGAAGGGTCACCATCAAGCAAGAAAAGTCTCCCACGAGGAAAGGGATGGAGACAGAAAGGTCTTACCAGAGGTCTGCTGTCCAGAAAGAAAAGTCTCCAAGAAGAGAGGGACTTTAACGGTCCCGTACTTCTACTCGCAGAAGCCAAAGCAGAGCGAGAAGACAGAGCTGACGGAGCTGCAGATAAGAAAGAGGCCATGGTGAACAGGGCAAGGAACTTCAAGCACTACATCAATAAACGTACTGTTTAAATAAAACAGAAACATTATGTATTATTAGTAATGGTACAACTATTTTACTGTGGAATATTTCTCCTGACTGTAAGTTTGAAGTATCAGCAGCAATAAATAATTTCTGAAGTAATAAAGCACACTCTCACATTCTGTTGCCTTTTAATAAACGCCCTCCCTCGCTTCCCCCAAAATATCATTGTTTAGCTCTCTAGTATCCATATGTAGCTTGCCCTGCTCAAAAGAAGCAATATACACTGACGGGAAAAAACTCCCAACACCACGAAAAAATAGTTGTAGAGGAATGAAATGGCAGCAATACATTCGTATAGGTAACATATTTAATCGATTAAGATTTCAAAATCACAGCTTATTGTAAGCGCGAGAAGAGCCATTTTAAATGTGAAATGCTGGCACATTAATAACCGGTGTAACCACCAGAATGTTGAATGCAAGCACGCAAACGTTCATGCATTGTGTCGTACAGGTGCTGGATGTCAGTTTGTGGGATGGAGTTCCATGCCTGTTGCACTTGGTCGGTCAATAAAGGGACGGTTAATGCTGGTTGGGGGTGACGCTGGAGTTGTCATCCAATGATGTCCCATACGTGCTCGATTGGTGAAAGATCTAGTGATCTACCAGGCCACGGCAACATGTCGACACTCTGTAGAGCATGTTGGGTTACAACAGCGGTATGCGGGCGAGCGTTATCCTGTTGGAAAATACGCCCTGGAATGCTGTTCATGAATGGCAGCACAACAGGTTGAATCACCAGACCAACGTACAACTGTGCCGTCAGGGTGCGTGGGATAACCACGAGAGTGCTCCTGCTGTCATAAGAAATTGCTCCCCAGACCATAACTCCAGGTGTAGGTCCAGTCTGTCTCGGCTGCAGACAGGTTGGTTGCAGGGGCTCACCTGGCCTCCTTCTAACCAACACACGGCCATCACTGGCACCCAGGCAGAACCGGCTTTCATCAGAAAACACAACAGATCTCCACTCCATCCTCCAATGAGCTCTAGCTTGACACCACTGACGTCGCAAATGGCAGTGGTTTGGAGTAAGTGGAATGCACGCTACAGGGTGTCTGGCTCGGAGCTGTCCTTCAAGTAACCGATTTGTAACAGTTCGTTGTGTCACTGTGGTGGCAACTGCAGCTCGAATTGCTGCCGCAGACGCGATACGACGCGCCACGGCCATACGCCGTACACGGCGGTCTTTCCTCTCAGTAGTGCCACGTGGCCGGCCGGAACCCGGTCTTCTTGAGGCAGTACCTTCCCTTGACCACCGCTGCCAACAATCATGCACAGTGGCTACATTCCTGCCAAGACGTTCTGCAATATTGCGGAAAGAAAAACCACCTTCTCGTAGCCCTGTTACACGACCTCGTTCAAACTCCGTGAGCTGTTGATAATGGCTTCTTCTTCTTTAAAGGCATTCTTGACTAACATCAACACCCTACGTTGAATCTCAACGATAACTAACGCTCACGAACGTTACAGCGCGTATTTACAGCAAACCTGCTTTGCATGTTCCGAGGGGCGCTACTAGCGCTACACGTATGCGCCGAGCGCGAAATTTGCATAGACGTCATCTTACAGATGTACTCTCACCGCCTACCAACTGTCGTTTATCTAACACAACCCCTTCTTGGTGTTGGGATTTTTTTCCGTCAGTGTATTAGTTAAAATATATTTTTGTTTGGAAGTTCCATGACACTCTTGAGCATCTAGTGCTATAAGGAGTCACCTGTCCCAAATTTGGGGCCAGTATTTCCCCTGAGAGGATAAAAGCAACGCATTGAGACAAGCATATCACTATACCATGAACCTCAGCCCCAACCCCACGATTTCCAGGGGGATACTTTCTGACCATTCGGTTGCTGGAACAGTGTTATTGCGATGTCTCATGATTTACTAGGCCTGTAATTATAGCTACATGCTTCGGAAAAATAATTTCAGACGTACAACAGTAAAGGCAGGCGTCATCAGAGAATTTTATTTATATGTTTACACTAGAAGATCATGTTTAATAACACTTGGGGGCTGATACAGATATCAACGCAAGTGGTGTTACGGATATGTAATCAGCGGATATAATGCAGGAGAAATAATTAAAAACTCGGAGAATTGGTATGGCCGAAAGTCGATGCTCGACGACTGAGACAGCAGATGCATCGTTCATGATGTCAGAAGGCGATATTGAAAAAGATAACCGACTCCTTCAATGCAGAAAAAGAGTACATATACACAAGAATAGCAGACAAGTAGTTCAAAATAGTGGGTCTTCATACGGAGGGTGTGTCGAAAGTTTTACAATATTTTGCCTTCATACGGAGGGTGAGTCGAAAGTTTTACAATATTTTGCCTTCATACGTACCTTTACGACGAAAGCTTACGACGAAAGCTGACTAGAATTCAAAGTATAGGCCATCGCGTTGCACCGTCTTCAGCCATCTGTCTGCCAGTTCTTCCATTCCGCGGCGGTACCAGTTCTTCTCCTTCGAGCCGAAGAACTCCTTCACCCCAGCTGCCACCTCCTCCTGGTTGTTGAAGTGCTGCCCTCCAAGAAAGTGGGCCATGGACCGGAACAAGTAATAATCCGACGGGGGCAAGGTCCGGACTATATGCTGGGTGTGGCATCAGTTTGATGCCCTCAAGTTCCTGGTGTTCTGCCCGGATCGTTCGCGCAGTATGAGGCCGAGCATTGTCTTGCTGTAGAAGAGCGCGCTTTATGTTCACCAGTGCTGGATACTTCTTCTCCAAAACGGCATACATCTACTCCAGTTGTTCAGAGTAGAGGTTGGCGTTGATGGTCCGACCGTCTGGAACAAATTCGTAATGGATTATCCCCTCGAAATTCCACCAGACGCAGAGCATCACCTTGTGCTCGAAGCGCGCATGTTGGGCAGTTGGGCAGCAGGTTCTGGAAGCTGGCTCGGGTTCAAATACTGCCCTTGTGTATTAGGATTGTAGAAATAGACCCACTTTTAATCGCACGGAACAATTCCCTTGATGAAACGTACATTGCGCAGGTTTTCTAGGAGTTTCGTGCACATTTGCACTTGGCAATTTGCCTCAGCTGGCTTCAGTTCGTGAGGGACAATGAGGCAGCTGCTCCTGTAGACCTTGCCGAGATCCTGAACGTGACGAACCACGGTGGTCTGTGCTATGCCCATCTCGCCTGTTAATCTGCGAGTGTTGGTTGTCGGATTTGCCTCTACGGTCTGGCGCATGGCCTCTGAATCCACGGTTTGCGGTCTACCTGACCTTGGCTGATCGTCGAGGTTTCTGTCACCTGAGCGAAATTTCTTGAACCATCTGGTTGCGATGCTCTGGTCAACGGAACCTTGCCCTTTCTTATGACATATGTTTCGTGTTGCTTGAGCAGCGTTATAGCCGAGTTCAAACTTGTAAAGCAAAAGTTCCCTAATTAGCTGATTGTGGCTGTTTATCTTTTAGGCGTCCGAAAACAGATATAAGGAAGACATGCAATGCTGTTCACAGCAAGGACTACCACTTTACATCCCTTTCGACTGGCTGCAGTGCGCGACTTGAACTAGTTTAAACACGTGACATACCCACCGCAGCACATGCATTTACGCAAATATTGCAAAACTTTCGACTTTCCCTCGGTATTTGTATGTTTATCCATAAGCCTTTGGTATGTCGGTGAAAAGTTGTCTGTGGGAGTATTGTGAACAGAGACGGTAACCGTCGGAGCATCGAAAATGTGTAACATGCTTAGGTCAACTATTATTAATGACGAACGAGTGAGAATATGGAAGAAATTGCACGAAGCTGTAAACCACAGCGGATAATGAGAATACAGATGAAACTTCACGAACCTTCTAACTACGTTCTGTTGTCAACTCAATCTCTCGGTTGTGGTGTATTCACGTGTTTTCTTGGTATGACGAGTTGGTCTGCTTACCTGCCTCGAGGATTCTGTAAACTGCAAGCTGTATTTGAGGATTTATATAACCCACATTCAAACGATGACGTTGTGTCTTGGCGGGGAACGATCATTCCAAATAATTCCGCAACGGTGGGGATATATCTGAATGGAGATAGGCTCTTCCAAACAATAATAAAGCAGCCCACATGGAACACACTTCTCAAGCGTAGTGTGCAAAACGTTCATTGTTGAGATCAGTTTATACTGGACCACAACAACCTAAAAGTTAGACAACAATAATTCACGGAGATCACACGAGAAAGTATTTGTGCACATTTGCTTGCATTTATTGCTATGGATTCAACCAAGATGGCGGAACTGTCTCGGTGACGTAGTGTTCTGAGTGCTGGTTTCTGAGCGTTCGTCCAAGACCGTCTACAAAATACAAAGCCATGGCATTAGAGAGATGAATTTCGTCTTTTAGTGACGTCACGCGGAATGCAACGCGTTCGATTGGTTTCCAACGCTGTCGTGTATGACGTCAAACACGACACCGACGTATCATGTAGTGGAACATGAGAGTGACGTCACAAACGGTGGGAACTCATCTCTCTAATGGTATGGACCTTATAGTTTCTAGACGGCTTTGGTTCGTTCCAGTGGGCCAGGTTTCGAGTCCCGAATAAAGCATGGGCGGTGGCAGGGCACTGATTCTCTCCCTTGTTGGATCTAGTGGCCCCAAATTATCGAGGGCGTCTATTTATAGCCCTTAAATTTCCTCACATTGGTCATTAGACCCCCCCGTCCAAAAAATGGAGTGAAATAAGCTGCAAACCTCTACTCTGGGTCGCTTACTCAAAATCCGAGTGCCCGATGTGGTATGGATGCTGCGCTTGCCCTACGCGTCTGGTTCTCTTCCTTTCCTTGAACCAATGGCAATACATGATCATGATCCCATGTAGAGGATTTTAGGAAATGAATGTCTGACCCCAGGTCTTAAACAACCCTTAGAAATAGGACTCTAGGAGATTTGGGGTAGAGCGCCCGATAGGAAAGTGACACGGAAGCAAACTAGAAAGACGCCCTTTTTTATTACCGGGGGCCAGTACCCGGGGTCCGACGGCTTAACGTGCCATCCGACGCACGGCGGCTATTTAGTGGATCGAGCGTTCGTACCTGCTTGGGATCGAACCTGAGGGCCTTTCCGTGGCAGTCACGAACGTTGCCCACTAGGCCACCCACGGCCCCAATGGCAATACATTAAGGACGTGAAACGTTTTATAGCCTTTAGATGTTCACGGGCAGGGGCGGATTGGTACACCGGGACACCTGGATATTTTCTGGTAGACCAATTGAGAAATGGCCCACTTTCTCGTATTCTCTTTGTCTGGATTGTTTAGAATGCACGAATAATTATTTTCCTGCTTATGAATAAGAATCTTTAACTTCATTTGAGCGTTATTTTATCTGCCTAAAATATTATTGTTGAAAAAACAAGTTAGTAAAACCATGCAATGCATTAATTATGATACGTTTTCCAACATACCAGAAATCATGACGCAAATTATGAGGATAATGGCTGTGGAATAAATCTCGCTCCTGTGTCCCGACCTTTGACCCCATTTCGAAGATATTTAACAGAATTGGTTCAGTAAACCTCCGGAACAACATACTAAAATTTTGTCGCAATAGAAACATTTTTAATCAAGTTTTGAGGATAATGGCTGTGAAATAAATCTGCCTGCTGTGCCCTGACCTTTGACCCCATTTCAATGATATTCAATAGACCCGGTTCAGGGTAACTCTGGAACAACATACTAAAGTTTTGTCGCTATAGAAGCATTTTTAGTAAAGTTATGAGGATAATGGCTTGGAATAAATCTCGCTCAAGTGTCCTGACCTTTGACCTAATTTCAATGATATTAAACAGAACCCGTTCAGTTCAGTTCATCTCCGGAACAACATGATAAAGTTTTGTCGCTTTCGAAGCACTTATACGTAAGTTATGAAGCATAAGGGCAATGGAATGGATCCCGCTCCTATGTCCGGACCTTTGACCCCATGTCGCTTATTTTCAATAGGGTGCGTTACCAGGTGGTTCCCTACCACATACTGAAATTTCATCGTAATCGAACCATTTTTACGGACGTTATGACTCATAAGGGTAATTGAATAGATCATGCTCCAATGTCCTCACCTTTGACCCCATTTCGCTTATTTTCAATAGGGTGCGTCCCCAGGTGGTCCCCTACCACATACTGAAATTGCATCGAAATCGAACTATTTTTACGCGAGTTATCAGGCGGATGGACGGATGGACGGACAGACAGACAGACAGACAGTCAGATGGACAAAGCTGGATATACATATACGCTTTTTCAACCTACGGTTGAAAAGCGTAAAAAAGGCGTTTTCTTCTGTCTTTGGGCGTTTGCTTGAAAATGACAAAGCAAAATTCTCTCTACTTGAGTAAAAACTTTGCCGCTGGACCAAGCACGCTGTTATACAGAGGGTGAGTCGAACGTTTTGCAACATTTGCATAAACGCATGTTCTGTGGCGGGTATGTCACGTGTTTAAACTAGTAAAGGAATATAAAGTGGTAGACGTTTCTGTGAACAGCATTGCATGTCGTCGTTCTGTCAGTCGTTGGGACGCCTCAAAGATGAACAGCTACAACCGGCTAATTAGGGTACTTTTGCTTTACGAGTTTGAACTCGGCCATAACGCTGCTCAAGCAACACGAAGCATTTATCATGCGAAAGGGGAAGGTTCCGCTGAGCACAGTACAGCAACCAGATTGTTCAAGAAATTTCGCTCAGGTGACAGAAAGCTCGACGATCAGCCAAGGTCAGGTAGGCCGCGAATCGTGGATTCGGAGGACGTGCGCCAGACCGTAGAGGCAAATCCGATAACCGGCACTCGGAGATTATCAGGCGAACTGGGCATATCACAGACCACCGTGGTTCGTCACCTTCAAGACCTCGGCAAGGTCTACAGGAACTGCCGCATTGTCCCTCACAAACTAACGCCACCTGAAGCAAACCGCAGTTGGAAGTATGAACGAAACTCCTAGAAAACCCGCGCGTTACGTGCGATGAAATGTAAGTCTATTTTCGTAATCCTAACACCCAACGGTAGTGGTTGAGCCCGAGCCAGCTTCTAGAACCTCTTGCCAAACGTGGGCGCTTCGAGCACAAGGTAATGCTCTGCGTCTGGTGGAATTTCGTAAGGATGATCCATTACGAATTTTTTCAGAGGTCGGACTATCAACGCCAACTTCTACTCTGAACAGCTGGAGCGGATGTATGCCGTTTAGGAGGAGAAGTTCTCGGCACTGGTGAACAGAATACGCGTTCTCCTACGGCAGGACAACGCTCGGCCTCATACCGCCCGAACGACCTGGGCAAAACACCCAGGAACTTGAGGGCATCGAACTGATGCCACACCCAGCATGTAGTCCGGATCTTGCACCGTCGGTTATTACTTGTTCCGGTCCATGGTCCACTTTCTTCGCGGGAGGCACTTCAACAACCAGGAGGAGGGGGAAGCTGGGGTGAAAGAGTTCTTCGCCTCGAAGGATAAGAACTGGTACCGCCGCGGAATCGAAGAACTGGCAGACAAATGGCTCAAGACGGTGCAACAAGATTGTCTATACTTTGAATGCTAGTCAGCTTTGTCGTAAAGGTACGCATGAAGACATAAAGTGATCCAAATATTGCAAAACTTTCGACTCACCCACTGAAGAATCGAAGAACTGGCAGACAGATGGCTAAAGACGGTGCAACACGACGGCCTATACTTTGAATGCTACTCAGCTTTCGTCGTAAAGGTACGTATGAAGACATAAAGTGATCCAAATATTGCAAACATTTCGACTCACCGTATGTATATAAATTAAATATATCTACGTTTAAGCGTATGTGGTTTAACTTGGAGCCAATGGGATATTAGTATCCTCCTTTTGTAATCTTCAACGAGGTACTAAGTAGTAGTACAATTTAGTAATATTTTGGTGGTCCATCATCCCACCCATATTTATCTTAAAAGAAACAACGATTTACCGGTATTGGTTTATGGTTCAAAATGGTAGTTCATGAGTCAAAATAATGGGGTAGACAAAAAAGGCGTCTTTTCAAGTAGGTATTACGAATACCGTTAGGCAGTAGACGATCATTGAGCAACTAAATACAATTTCTGGTGCGAAACCCCGTTCTGAACACGGTTTGATGCTACGTTCCGTCGTGCATCAATCCTACGTTCCAGCTTTCATTCGTTCACCTTTAAATTGCTCTTAACATTTGTTCGCGATTGAATTATTTTTACAATGCGTACTTTAACAGTTTTGCTCCATCCTGGAGTTAACAGAAATTTTTCCATGAGGAAATTTATTAGGTGTTTGTTCCCCTGTGGGTACGTGTGTTTCTGTAGTGGACCACAAGATTGAAATTCCCAGCTGGGAATTTAAAAAAGCTGTGACTGAAACATACTGTTTACAGGCAGTGATGGGCAAAATACGGCCCGCGGACCAGGTTCAATGCGGCCCGCGACAGGATTCTAAAACCTATCATTTTTGCATTGTTTTTGATCAGGAAACACGGGGGAAATGCATTTCGTACTCGGTTGCTTACTAATTAATGCGCTAACCATATATGAAAGTTAATGCGCGAACCATCCATGAAAGTTAATGCGCGAACCATCCGTGAAAGTTAATGCGCTAACCATCCTTGAAAGATGAGGCTATCGTGAGAAGACTCCATGGTGAATTTGAACGGAGGTTTCAATATTTCAAAAGCATTGAACAAGACTTGGATACTTTTCAGTATTCCGTTTAGTGTGGAATACTGAAAATATTCAGTAAAACCGGACATTCAGCTACAATTAATTGACTTGCAATGTAACACTCAATTGAAGCAGTTGTTTATCAACGTCCCAAAGCTTGACTTCCACAAGTCCTTACCGAAATCAAGTTTCACAAATTTGGTTTCGCATGCCCAGAAGGTTATCGCCATGTTTGCATCTTCATATGTGTGTGAGTAAGTGTTTCCTACTTCGAAACTTCGAAAAAGTGGTGTTCGAAACTGAATGACGGACAGACATTTGGCTTCATTCCTGAGGTCCCAGTTGCAACCAAACTATGAAAAGTTGTTAGAAGCACAGTCACAGTTCCACTCATCCCACACTCCTTCATATACACTACCTACAGAGCGTAAATAACAGGCAAATACCTGTTAATTTAACAATAGTTCTGTAAAATTTGCCATTTTAGCATTTCAATGAAGAAAAGAAATATATGTTGGCCCCCCTCATGTATTTGTTCTTGTCTTTTGGCCCGCTGCCATAAAAGTTTGCCCACCACTGGTTTACGGTGTTTTTAAACCCCCACTCCCACCCCCAAAAAGGAGAAAAATATAATCCATGCAACATAAGATCGTAGCTGTTGATGTTTCGTAATGCCCTCACTGTTTTTATACTGTAAGTAATACGGAAAGTGAGAAAGGGTCGTTATTTAAGGCATCAAGTATAGGATACACTGATTTTTATCGCAGCCTCAAAAAATTAGATTGGTAAATGGACTTTTGACGCCGAATACCATTCATCATGATGAATGATTTCTGTTTCAAGTAAAGCACTGTTTTCCCGCTAGATGGCGCAAATGTGCATTTCCGTTTGGAACCACATTTCCTCTTTTGAAATATTGATCGAACATAAAAAAAAAAATTCATCAGAGTCATCACTGCTTTCAGTGATGGGCTTTTTTCCTTTAGAGGGTGTAAGTGTATAATTCCATTCGCCATCCAGTCATCACTTCTAAAATTCCAACCGCAAGAATTATTTTTGCGTCGGATAGTTTTGTTTTTTTCTACTTTTAATAATGCATATTTTTCACATAGGTGTCTAAATGTGTTTCGATATCAGAATACATATCAGCTTCAAAAATACGGTTGTAATTTTTTCATCGGAATTCATTTGCAATAACGAGCATTCTCCTTTTTTTTAGTTTTCGAAAACTCTTCTTTATAGCACGTCTTTTGTAAAAAAAGATCCTGCTTATGTTATCGGTTTGTCCGTCCCTCCGTCCGTCTGTACCCACGATATCTCTGCAACTATTAGTCCGATTTGAAAAATTCTTTTTGCATTCGAAAGCTTGAAATATGCGAATGATGATCCTTTATTTCGTTTTCTTTTTTTTTACGATGTACAATTTCGCCGCTAGAGGGCGTAAATGCAGATGATGTCGAATTCAAAAATACGTTTTATTCCACATATTTGCTTCTAAACATCCGATTGAAAAAAAATCTTTTATCTTTCGATTGCATCTATGTCGAAGAGTATTTTGAATATAGTTTCTTTTTCAAATTACGCATAGATTTTCCGCTAGGGGGCATAAAAGTAAATTGCATTTTTTCCGATAACTCTTCTTCTAAAACTCCGATTTGAATTTTTTTTCAGCGGATACATCGCCTCATGCACAATCTTTTGCATATAATTTCGAATTGTTGGTAAAGAATACTTTGGCCACCAGGGGGCGTAAGTGCTAATTTTCGCTTCTGATGTATTTGACATAACATCTGAGCTTCTAAAATATCGATTGAAAAAATTCTTTCGTGGACTGATGCCACTCACATCGATAAACCTTTTTGGAATATTTTATTCCTAAAATATTCCACAGTTTCTCCGCCAGGAGGCGTATATGTATATCTTATTTTTGTCAATATCTCAACTTCTAGGAGTTCGATTTGAAAAATTCTTTCTTTGTTGGATAGTGTTTTCCGTGTGACATATTTTTCATATAATTTTAAAATTTTCAAGTAATTCATAGACTTTCCGCTAAGGGGCGTAAAGGTAAATTGCGTTTTCCCCTATATCTCTGCTTCTAAATCTCCGATCTAGAAAATTCTTTCTGCACCGGATACAGCACCTGATGGGAAATCGTTTGCTATTTCTAATTTTTGTAAAAAAATTAGGTTTACGTTTTTATCGTTTGCAATTTCTAATTTTTGTAAAAAATTAAGGTTTACGCCCACTGGTGGCCAAACCGGCCACCAGTGGGCGTAAACCTTAATTTCCGCTTCTGATGTATTTGCAGCAAAATATGAGCTTCTAAATTCTCGATTGAAAATAACGTCGTTTGTAGACCGATACTACTCATGCGAACAAACTTTTTAGAAACATTTTCTTCTTATAATAGTGCACGGTTTCTACGCCAGGGGGCGTAGATGTATATCTTATTTTTGTCAATATCTCGGCTTCTAGGAGTCCGATTTGAAAAATTCCTTCTTTGTTGGATAGTGTTTTCAGTGTTGCATGTTTTTTATGTAATTTCAAAATTTTCAAGTAATTCATAGACTTTCCGCTAGGGGGCGTAGAGGTAAATTGTGTTTCCCCTATATCTCTGCTTCTAAATCTCTGATCTGAAAAATTCTTTCTGCACCGGATACTGATCCTGGTGGGAAACCCTTTGCATATAATTTCTAATTTTGGTAAAAAATGGTTTGGCCACCAGGGGACGCGTAAGTCCTAAATTCTGCTTCTGATGTATTTGCAGCAAAATATGAGCTTCTAAATTCTCGATTGAAAATAATATCGTTTGTAGACCGATACTACTCATGTCGACAAACCTTTTAGAAACATTTTCTTCTTAAAATAGTGCACGGTTTCTACGCCAGGGGGCGTAGATGTATATCTTATTTTTGTCAATATCTCGACTTCTAAGAGTACGATTTAAAAATTCCTTCTTTGTTGGATAATGTTTCTAGTGTGACATGTTTTTCCTATATATTCAAAATTTTCAAGTAACTCATAGACTTTCCGCTAGGGGACGTATAGGTAAATTCCGTTTTCCCCTATATCTCTGCTTCTAAATCTCCGATCTGAAAAATTCTTTCTGCACCGGATACAGCTCCTGATGGGAAATCGTTTGCGCGTAATTTCAAATTTTTGTAAAAAATTGTTTGGCCACCAGGTGGCGTAAGTCTTAAAATCCGCTTCTGATGTATTTGCAGCAAAATATGAGCTTCTAAAACCTCGATTGAAAAAAGTCTTTTGTTGACCGATACTACTCATGTCGACAAACATTTTAGGAACATTTCCTTCTTGAAATAATGCATGGTTTCTACGCCAGGGGCGTAGATGTAGATCTTATTTTTGTCAACATCTCTACTTCTAAAAGTCCGATTTGAAAAATTCCTTCTTTGTTGTATAGTGTTTCCGATGCGAAATGTTTTTCCTTTAAATTCAAAATTTTCAAGTAAATCATAGACTTTCCGCTAGGGCGCACAATGGTAAATTGCGTTTTCTGCTCCTAAATCTTCGATTTGAAAAATTCTTCCTGTATCGTATACAAGACCTGGCGGAAAATATTTTTCACGTAATTTCTAATGTTTGGTAAAGAATGGTTTGGCCACCAGGGGTCATAAGTGTTAATTTCTACTTCTGATGTATTTGTAGCAAAATCTAGGCTCCTGAAAACTCGACTACATTTTTTTTCTTGGACCGATACCGCTTATATGGATAAACCTTTTGCGAATACTTTCTTCTTAAAATAATGCATGGTTTTCCCCACCAAGGGACGTAAAGTCACATCTTATTTTTGTCGATATCTCTGTTTCTAAGAGTTCGTAAGCTCACGATTCCGTTTACAGCAATATCTGAGGGATTAAAGACCCGATTGCAAAACTTCTTTCTTCCGTCAGATACTATTGTTTTTCATACCGGTTCCATTGACTTTGAATAGCTTTGACAAATTTAATTTGCGTCAGAACAGATTCAAAAGACGTGCTTATTACACCCGAAAATTCGGTGTCATCTTTCTTTTTTAAGATTTCTACTGACAGACGTTTAATGAGTACTGAATTTTACACTCTCGCACTTTCTTGCAAGTCAAAAAAACGAGCTCTTTTTTTCCCCCGATAGTTCGGCGGAATCCTTCTTGTTTAATTTCTTCATGTTCATAGCTTATAAAATGCCAAGTTTCTGTCTACAGAAAATGATATTTGTGTAACACAGTTGTTGTTGTTGATTGGAGGTTTAACGACCGCCGTGAGCAACTCAATGGGCTATAAGCGGTCGCCCGTCCCTAATTTAGGGTCACTGGTTCCAGGAAAGAGAGAGGGAGAGCCAGTGCCGTAAGACAAAAACAACACCCATGCCCATCTCGGATGGACTGAATGAACACAAGCCATCGCTTAGACAACTGAGCCACCGGTGCGTCAACACAGTTGTGAGCCCTTATAGAATTTGTAACAGTGACAAACGTTGGCGAGAATCTTACAGAAACAAAGTAGAAATGCTATTCGTCTCACAGTCAACGACGTGCTTTTTAATTGATGCAGTTCGCCCACAAGAATAAAGTATTCACCATTCCCTTACTCAAGAATTATCTGATAACTCATCCGCTCGCCATGTTAGCACGACGGAAATACCTAGTTTGCGTCTCTAAGACGTTAGGCTGCAATTGGAATGAACAGAATGTTAATGAATGGAAATTCATGCTGATAAGAAATTAACAATTTCCTCATTGCATTTTAAGTGAAAGTTACTCTTTTCTTGGTACTTTGTCTAGGAAAAACAAATAAGTGCAGCAATTTAATAGAGGAAACGCTTGTTTAAGATAATACACTCAGCGTTTTTTAACAAAAAGACTAATTGATTGAATAATATTTTATCATTTTGATCTTGTTTTTAAAGGTAATCTATACATTTTCCTGCCCCAAAAAAGAATGCACGTTGCGTAACTAATCAAAGTGTTTCTTTCAGTTTAAAGTATTAATTCACAAGCATCAAAAATAAGTAACATATGACTATGACATTAAAGCAGAACTTGTATAACGTAAGCTTTTTGTCGTGGGCTAATTCGGTGTTACGCTATGTCTAAGAAAACGTTGAACTAAATGAGAATAAGATGCACTAGTTCACGGCCAGACGAAACATAAACAGAAGTCAACTTACGATAACCTTTTATTGGCCCAGCAAATTGAAGAAATCCACATTATAACCACATATGATACCGTATCATCTGGTTTCTACACAGATCGAACATCTCCACACACACACATATCCTGAGCAACTACTGTATCGTCCTTTTTATCTATCGTTCTTATCACATTCATACGTCACTCTCTCTCTCTCTCTCTCTCTCTCTGACCTCAAAAGTGTTGCCAACCTTATTCATGTGAGAGAAAAGATTCACGTTAAGTTTGGAAAGTGTAAAAGAGAACAAACTCAAATTTCCATAGGAAAAGGAACTAAAAATGAAAGTTAAATTAGAATATACGTCGCACCTGTTTATTAAGAGCTCACATTTTTTTTTTTTTTTTTTTTGATTGGAGGTTTAACGACCACCGTGAGCAACTCAATGGGCTATAAGCAGTCGCCCGTGCCTAATTTAGGGTCACTGGTTCCAGGGAAGGGTGAGAGCCAGTGCCGTAAGACAAACACAACATCCATGCCTCACCGGGATTCGAACCCGGGCCCCTTCCGGACGAATGATCAGAGGCCATCGCTTAGACCACTGCGCAACCGGGGCGGCTCACCTTTATCGAGGTCTCAGATTTAACGATAACAGATTTAAGGTTAGTTGGTTCATTAAACCTGTGTAATAGGCTACGTCTATCCCTAACGCTCTGATGTCATTCGGTACTTTCAGCGCCATCTGCTTATATCCGGTTTCCGAAATCGGAACTAAGCTCACGGTTATCGCACGATACGTAAAATCAAGGAGAAATACCGAAAATAAAATAAAGTTAGTAAGACAAACGACGTTATTTGTGGCAACACACTGTCTGCGACATTTATTCTGTAACGTAGGTGTTATGTCGTGTTTTATTTCATTTTCTTCGCATTGCAGAGCGATTTTAAAAAACGTAATCAGCGTTATTTTATTTCAGAAGAAGGAACAAGTAAAATTGTAAGAAAGTAACAGCAGGCGGAGTTTTGATTCACAGTGATGGAAATAAAAAAAATATTGGTTTCCCTGAATTTTTCTTTGCAGTACAAGATGGAAGAAGATAAAGCTGAAAGAAAACGTCGCTTAGATAGAGAACTACAACGGCGATGGCGTGCAAACCAATCTTCTAATACTTTGTAGTACAAGATGGAAGAAGATGAAGCTGAAAGAAAACGTCGCTTAAATAGAGAACGACAACGGCGATGGCGTGCAAACCAATCTTCTAATACTTTGTAGTCCAAGACAGAAGAAAATAAAGCAGAAAGAAAAATTCGCTTAAATGTAGAACGATAACGGCGATGGCGTGCAAACCAATCTAATAATTTGTAGTACAAGATGGAAGAAGATAAAGCTGAAAGAAAACGTTGCTTAAATAGAGAACGACAACGGCGATGGCGTGCAAACCAATCTTCTAATGCTTTGTAGTACAGGACGGAAGAAGATAAAGCTAAAAGAAAACGTTGCTTAAATAGAAAGCGGCGATAGCGTGCAAACCAAGCTCATAATACTTTGTAGTACAAGATGGAAGAAGACAAAGCATTTTTAATCCAAGATGGAAGAAGATAAAGTTGAAAGAAAACGTCGCTTAAATACAGAACGACAACGGTGATGGCGTGCAAACCAGTCTTCTAATACTTTGTAGTACAAGATGGAAGAAGACAAAGCATTTTTAGTGCAAGATGGAAGAAGATAAAACTGAAAGAAAACGTCGCTTAAATAGAGAACGACAACGGCGATGGCGTGCAAACCAATCTTCTAATACTTTGTAGTACAAGATGGAACAAGATAAAGCTAAAAGAAAACGTCGCTTAAATAGAGAACGACAACGGCGATGGCGTGCAAACCAATCTTCTAATACTTTGTAGTACAAGATGGAAGAAGATAACATTGAAAGAAAACGTCGCTTAAATATAGAACGATAACGGCGATAGCGTGCAAACCAATCTAATAATTTGTAGTATACAAGATGGAAGAAGATAAAGCTGAAAGAAAACGTTGCTTAAATAGAGAACGACAACGGCGATGGCGTGCAAACCAATCTTCTAATGCTTTGTAGTACAAAATGGAAGAAGATAAAGCAGAAAGAAAACGTCGCTTAGATAGAGAACGACAACGGCGATGGCGTGCAAACCAATCCTCTAATGCTTTGTAGTACAAGATGGAAGAAGATAAAGCTGAAAGAAAACGTCGCTTAGATAGAGAACGACAACGGCGATGGCGTGCAAACCAATCTTCTAATACTTTGTAGTACAAGATGGAAGAAGATAAAGTTGAAAGAAAACGTCGCTTAGATAGAGAACGACAACGGCGATGGCGTGCAAACCAATCTTCTAATGCTTTGTAGTACAAAATGGAAGAAGATAAAGCTGAAAGAAAACGTCCCTTAGATAGAGAACGACAACGGCGATGGCGTGCAAACCAATCTTCTAATGCTTTGTTGTACTTCCTCTGGAAAATCCGTCCAAAATGATTTTGAACAGGAACCTTGTTTAATCCGGCTTTGGTCCCGCCGTGAGCATTTCTCTCACGCTTTGCATATGAAGAGCGCCATTTATTTGGAAGTGAACCTGGGTGCGCAACTCCCGTTGTAGGTGACTTTTAGAATCATCTTAATAATCTGCTATCAGTTTCGATAAGGGCTGGCGTATCTTTGACCTTCAAACAATCTGCTCTTTGCTCATGTATGCTTCCTGTGAATATTTCTTTCATCAAGCGACAGCTGGCGCTTGCGTCACGTGACTACTTTTTCTCATCAAGCGACCAATGGCGTTTGTGTTTTGTATTTTTATAGGTAACACGATGATACGAGCTCGTTTTGGGCATAATTTGACCTATTTGACTATTAAATGATACGACTTATTTGACTATAAGTCGTATGATTTAATGGTCAAATAAGTCATATTATGACTTATAAGTCAAAATATAAGTCATAATTTGACTTATTTGACTATCACGATAATACAAGCTCGTTTTGGCATAATTTGACTATATTTGGGTGTTCCGCTTAGACATATAATAAAAGGAAGTATTATAAATTCTGAACTTAACAAAATTTATTGCCATCACGTGTTGTTCCAAATACACAAACTGAGAAATATTTTTTTTCATTTCTAATGAACTTCAACATGCTGCACTGGTGGTGTGGCAAACATCCAACATGTATTCAACTTCAGTTCAAGTGTTGAAAAGCATGCGTGGTACCAACGTTGTTTATTGCACACAAATTCTGTCGCGTAAGTCTTACATATTACGCATCGGTGTAGCGTACAATTGGTCCGTAACAAACCTCTACAGGAAGAAGTCAGATGGAGTTAGGTGGTGGTCTGGGGGAGGGGGGGCATGTAGTGAACCATAATCCTCTCCCAATCCATCCTGCAGTGAAGTGGTCATCCAAGAATGTATTAACGTCATTGGCAAAGTGCGGGAGAGCCCCATCGTTTTGGAAAATTGCTCCTTCTGGCAGCTAAGGCTCAGCGTATTCCTGTAATACTGTATGCCCAGGTATGTTAGTCCTGCTGCCGTGGTCTCAGCAAAAATATTTTTTCCGTGCCGTCCTGTCATGCGGCTTAACTTTTTGATGCAGTTGAATCTTGTAAGCATTTACACACAACCTTTTATTGAGTACTCTATGCACTGTTGTTGGTGGGATGCCTAGCTGAACACTTACTTGCCTCTCGAATGGATTTCCTCTGGCTTCTCTGAAGTGATTTTCGAATCCGTTCAACGTTTTCCTCAGACACCCTACGCTTAGCATGTTTACCAGTCATCGGTAACAGACCTCCAGTTTCTCTGAGTTGTTTGTCCCGTTTCATAATGTACACGTAAGTCGGAACGTTTGCCGTCTCTCTAAGGTTATACTTGCGTCGAAAACAGCGCTTTACATGCGTCACGAACTTCAGTTCCGCAAGCGATAGCATACAAAACACCTTCTGCTGTGAAGCTCACATGGTGACTGACATAGAAGGTGCTGCAGAAGAAGATAGCTTCTGCACATGCACTGCGCCCCCAATTTGCCTCGTTCATAAATTTCACAGCTGCTCTTTACAACGGTGCCCGCCTTCTGTCATTCGAAGTAGTACTGTGTATGTTACGAAATTTTCTGTTATTATACGTCTAAGTGGAATACTCGTTGTATTACTCATATTTCTTGCAAGAGAAAAATTCTGAAGTGTTATTATCGCGTAAACTACTTAAACAGCGGGAAAAGGTTGTGTAAGAAAAATTCTCATGCGCGAGTCCTGCCGTTGTACGACGTCGTGTAGCGACCAACGACTGGTTAATGATGATCAACATGGTTTCTCATTTTCGTTTTTAGTACCTGGGGTTTGACGACCACCCTGAGCAACTCAATGGGCTATGAACAATCACCCGTCTTTAATTCAGAGTCACTGATTCCAGGGAAGGGAAAGAACCAGTGCCATAAAACAACACCCTGAATTCGAGCCCAGACCCATCTCGGACGAATGGTCATAGGTCAGCTCTTAAACCATTGCGCCACAGGAGCCAGCTCTTAAACCACTGCGCCACAGGGGCCAGCTCTTAAACCACTGCGCCACAGGGGCCAGCTCTTAAACCACTGCGCCACAGGGGACAGCTCTTAAACCACTGCGCCACAGGGGCCAGCTCTTAAACCACAGCGCCACAGGGGCCATCTCTTTGACCACTCTGCCACAGGGGACAGCTCTTAAACCACTGCGCCACAGGGGACAGCTCTTAAACCACGGCGCCACAGGGGCCATCTCTTTGACCACTCTGCCACAGGGGTCAGCTCTTAGACAACTGCGTCACAGGGCCGGCCATTGTCGATAATCATGTAACCGAACAGCTTACAGTAAGAGTCTGTTGTTAAGTCTCATCTCCTACTGCTATGGAACTTGAGGATTACTATCTGTCAGATGCGATAGAGAAACTGGAGAATAAAAGAGAGAATGAGAAGCGAGTTTGACAAAGGACAGATTGTAATGTGCAGACACCTGGGCAGAGCATTTCAAATGCAGCAACATTTGTGGGGGTGATCACGGTCATCCGTGACCAGTACCTTCAAAAAGTGGTCCGAGAAAGGAAAAAACCACGAACAAAATGCTCGTTCCTAGTTCAAAGCTCACTGTGCGTTCGATCACGGCATAAATAAGGCATTTTACACAGGCATCAGGTCGAGCCATTTGTGTTTACCGCACTGTCGAAGCGAAGATTTGTCTGTGAAAGACACACGTGAGGTTATCCGTGAGTCAAGAGAAGAGGAAAAATGTGGAAATATGAAAAAAATTATGAACTTTCGTCATCTACTATTTCCACGCTGAAACATTCACTTTGAAAAAAAGAAAGGCATTCCAAAAAAAATATTTCACGTAAGCGCCTGAGGAATTGTGAAAA
The DNA here is from genome assembly GCA_039090855.1 of Macrothele yani. NCBI lineage: Eukaryota > Metazoa > Arthropoda > Arachnida > Araneae > Macrothelidae > Macrothele > Macrothele yani. The sequence goes on from CM077004.1 coordinate 138,217,690, forward strand.
AGAAGATTTAGATGAAGCTTTGATAAAGCTTCGAATATTCAGGCTTGTGTGTTCAAACGATAGCTTGATCGCTTGTGGCGTATATTCTGATTTAACTTTTATTTCTAGTTCCTTTTCCTATGTAAATTTGAGTTTGTTCTCTTTTGCACTTTCCAAACTTAACGTAGCCGCCCCGGTGGCGCAGTGGTCTAAGCAATGGCCTCTGATCATTCGTCCGAACGGGGTCCGGGTTCGAATCCCGGTGATGCATGGATCTTGTGTTTGTCTTACGGCACTGGCTCTCTCCCTTCCCTGGAACCAGTGACCCTAAATTAGGGACGGGCGACTGCTTATAGCCCATTCAGTTGCTCACGGTGGTCGTTAAACCTCCAATCAAAAAAAAAAAAAACTTAACGTAATATCTTCTTTCTCACATGAATGAGGTTGGCAACACTTTTGATGTCACAGAGAGTGGCGTATGAACGATAGATAAAAAGGACGATACAGCAGTTGCTTAGCGTGTGTGTGTGTGTGTGTGTGTGGAGATGTTCAATCGCTGTTAAGGTAGATGTGAACTTTACAACTTGCAAGTGCTATATTTTGGATCTCCTCAAATATTGCTGGATCAATAAAATGTTATCGTAAGTTGACTTCTGTATATGTTTCGTCTGGTTATGAAACCGTCATTATAGCTATTCCGTGCAACTATTGTATCGTATTATCATTTAGTTCAACATTTCTTTAGTCATGGTTTTAGATACAGCGTAACACCAATCTCGCACACGAAACAAAATTACGTTATACGCTTCAAGAACAAACATAGCATTTCTTTCAGAGAATTATGCAGGGAATCAAAATATGCAAATATGGAAATGAGCTTGCCTTAAATAAAGCTCAACTGTTCCAAAAATCAAGAAATTCCAAGTTGTATATTTATTTAGTGTTAAGTGCGCGTAAAAGTGTTTGGAACAGGGTCATAGTAACAACGCCGAAAGGACTTAAAAAATTACTTCCATCACGCTCATCTGAGTTTTCAAAGCAACGTTTGAATTTAAGTTCCAAAATATTGAGAAATTCCATTCTTACTTTATTGCAAATCAAGCAAACTTATTTAGAGTAATGTCATACTGAAATAACTTTCTAGAAATGATTTCCAACTAAACTGAAGTAGAATAAAAAGACCAACGTTTCTCACAATGAATTTTTTATTTTACATCGACTATAGTTTCGCAGAGCTATTGGCTCGGCATCATCAGGACGAATGTAGCGTAAACATTCAAATCATTGTGACATCATCAGAGTTCTGACGGTCACGGATTTTGGTGAGTTGTTTCCACGCGCTTGAAAGAAATGGAGTCGACGTCATGTCGTTGACAAGATGTGAAGAGTTCCGATATAATATGTGGAAAGCTTCTAATATATTAAGCTTGATAGTCAAATCAGCTTTATCAATAAGCGTGGCGTTTCCAAACAAAAATTGATGGTTATTTTCATGATAATGTTGGGCTAGACAACTTCTTCAGTTCATATTTCCGTACGTAGTTCTTGTGTTCCTTCAGACGAAAATTTAAAGCCCTGAGCGTCTGTCCTATATATGAAAGTCCACATTCACAAGGTATCTGATAAATTCCCTAGGAATCTATGTCTTCGACGTAGTCTTTTGATCCGTGAAACTTCATCTTGTTTATGGGCTTGAAAATAATTTTGAAATTAAAACCTTTGAGAATTTTTGAAATTCGGAAGCAAATGGAATAACTGCCCAATTCTTTCGTACTGGGAGGTCTACTGGCGTGAGCGAGCAGACGGGCTTCGGTTTCCTAAATTTTTGGACCGCTTTTTCTATCACAGAAGGGCTATACCCTCTGTGTAGTGCAGTTCGTTTAAAAAAATCAAGCTCTTTCTGTAAGGAATCTTCAGTTGAGAATATATGTACTGCACGATATAAGTATCTCTAGAAGGCAGAGATCTTTTATTTCCATGGTAGATTTGATTTTTTATGTGGGAATAAGGAAACAGCAAATGGTTTTCGAGAAACTGTTGTACTGAAGGAACCTTCAGAGCGTGATATAAGGACATCAAGGAATGGTAAGCAGCCATTATTTTCAGTCTCACATGTGAACTGTACATGAGGATCAACTGAATTGATAAGTTCAACTAATTTAGGTATTTCCAAACTCATACCATTCCAGAGGACAGAAGTGCTATCATCTATATATCGAATAATCTGTATTAACACCGCAAGGTTAGTTGTCATAAATTACATATAAACTGAAGTAGCTAATTATTATAAACTTATAGCGTCATGCGTCGCCCTTGGGCTGCAAAACAGCCTCCATTTGATATCGTATTGATGCAACGAACACGTATGCTTAGTCAAGCGAAAGTGATGGGGTCTGTCAATTGCCGAATGTTCTCTGGAGGTGGATCTCTCTTACGAATGTGGCTCTCAATCTTTTCCAACGAGTGTTTAATTGGATTAGGATCTGGGAGATGTGAGGTTAATTTTAATTTTAAGGCATTGAAGCCTTTCTTGTACTTTTGGAACCAGTGTGTAGCAATCCGGAACATGTGTGACGGGTATTCCTGTTTCTCAGTGGCGTGAAGATACCTCGTGGCGTCCCAGTGCTTTTACAGAGGTATTAAAGAACCCAATGCCAGTCCTGAAAGCAGACTTAGATCATTACATCTTCTCCACTGGCTGTACTGTTACAACGAGGTAGCTGGGATCCATCGATTCGTGCTGTTTATGCCGTATTCTAGCCCGTCCATCAGCGTGTATTAATCGAAAACGTGATTCATTGGAACAAGCGACCTTTTCCAGTCCTCAAAGGTCACGTTTTGATGCTGCTGTGCCCACTGCAGATGAATTTGTCAGTTTTTAGCAGGGATGAGTATCTTCAAACGGGCATTCGTGCTAATGTGTGACGGGCTGTGTACGCTGGAATTCTTCTCTCAATGTCCGGTTGTACAATGGGGATGTCTTCAGTTGTAGCCCATTCATGCCAATGTGCGGCGGGCAGTGTATGCTTAAATTCTCCTTCATATGCCTTGTTGTACGAAGGGGATGTCATCTGTTCTAGTCCATTCCCGCCAATGTGCTAGTGTGTAGGCTGAAATTCTCCTCTCGATGCCCTGTTAGTTGTACGGTGGGGATGTCTTCTTTTGTAGCCCATTCATGTCAATTTGCGGGTGTGTATGCTGAAATCTCCTCTCGATGCCCTGTTGTATGAAGGGAATGTATTCTGTTATAGCCTATTTGCGCCAATGTGCGGCGGGCTGTATATGCTGGAATTCTCCTCTTGATGCCCTGTTGTACGAAGTGGTTGTTCTTCTGTTGTAACCTATTCCTGCCAATGTGCGGGTGTGTATGCTGGAACTCTCCTCTCTATGCCCTGTTTTACGAAGTGGTTGTTCTTCTGTTATAACCTATTCCCGCCAATGTGCGGGTGTGTATGCTGGAACTCTCCTCTCTATGCCCTGTTGTACGAAGTGGTTGTTCTTCTGTTATAACCTATTCCCGCCAATGTGCGGGTGTGTATGCTGGAACTCTCCTCTCTATGCCCTGTTGTACGAAGTGGTTGTTCTTCTGTTATAACCTATTCCCGCCAATGTGCGGGTGTGTATGCTGGAACTCTCCTCTCTATGCCCTGTTGTACGAAGTGGTTGTTCTTCTGTTATAACCTATTCCCGCCAATGTGCGGGTGTGTATGCTGAAACTCTCCTCTCTATGCCCTGTTATACGAAGGGGTTGTTCTTCTGTTGTAACCTATTCCTGCCAATGTGCGGGTGTGTATGCTGGAACTCTCCTCTCTATGCCCTGTTGTACGAAGTGGTTGTTCTTCTGTTATAACCTATTCCCGCCAATGTGCGGGTGTGTATGCTGGAACTCTCCTCTCTATGCCCTGTTGTACGAAATGGTTGTTCTTCTGTTATAACCTATTCCCGCCAATGTGCGGGTGTGTATGCTGAAACTCTCCTCTCTATGCCCTGTTGTACAAAGGGGATGTTCTTCTGTTATAACCTATTCCTGCCAATGTGCGGGTGTGTATGCTGGAACTCTCCTTTCTATGCCCTGTTGTACGAAGTGGTTGTTCTTCTGTTATAACCTATTCCCGCCAATGTGCGGGTGTGTATGCTGAAACTCTCCTCTCGATGCCCTGTTATACGAAGGGGTTGCTCTTCTGTTGTAACCTATTCCCGCCAGTGTGCGGGTGTGTATGCTGGAATTTTCCTATCGATGCCCTGTTGTACGAAAGGGTTGTTCTTTTTTAAAAACCGGAGGTTTTACTTTCGTGCTTCTCGTCAAAGAGTAATTAAGGCTGTCGAAGCACGATCAGATTCGACTTAATATAGAGCACAAACACCACAACACCCAATCACAATCTAAAAACGTAGGTTTAAAATGTCTTTATTTACAATCAAAAGGGTTAGGTTAAAAGCTCTAGCAAGCACTTTTGCGAACCACTATGGTCGCATCATCAGGCTTTAACCTAAACCTTTTAATTGAAAATAAAGACGTTTTTTAACCTACGTTTTTAGATTGTGATTGGGAGATGTTTCGTTTGTGCTCTACACTGGCGAAAAGTGAAAAAAGAACACCAAGAAGGAATTGGCGGACGATCATGAAATTTACATATGTTAATGGGGTCGAGTTTACGTAGGTATGGTGTTAATTTCGGAGCCAACCGGTGAGCGCTTGCGCCACAGCACGGCATAATATGCAAATTATCGTCGGTGGTATTTAAGGAGTACGGCGAAGTGAATGTAATCAGTCGTCGGCGTACGTACACGTGCGAAGATCCTGAAGAAGCTGCAATGCCTGGACATAAAAGACATGTATGATTTCAGCAGTTATCGGACTTTGAGCGAGGTCGTCTAGTCGGACTCCGCGAGGCCGGGTGGTCGTATCGTCGTATTGCGGAGCGAATTGGACGGGAAGTATCGGTGGTGGTTCGATGGTGGAGTAGATGGTCCGAGGAACATTCCCACACGAGAAGACGTGGAACCGGGAGAGTCACAGACGGACTGATGAGCGGACCGGACAACTACCATGACCTGCACGTTTACCGGATTTGTCCTCCATTGAGCACGTGTGGGGTTTTATGGGACAACGACTTATCCAGTCTCCACGGCCAGCCACGACCATCCCCGATTTATGCGTCCAGGTTGAGGATGCTTGGAACTCAATACCCCAAACTTACATCCAACATTTTTGTACGACAGACTCCATGCCAGAATTGCACAGTGTGACGTAGTTCACGGTGATTCAACCTCATATTAACCATGTAACATGGAAATGTTATTTTTCAGTTTACCAGCAAATACAGCAGTATTTTGCCATAATGTTTTGATCACGTTATCCTCTGTATTCCGTTATTATGCTGTATAAATTTCGTTGGTATCAGACGTCTCCTTCTTGGTATTCTTCTTTCACTTTCCGCCAGTGTATATTAAGACGAACCTGATCGTGCTTCGACAGCCTTAATTACTCTTCGGGTTGTTCTTCTGTTGTAACCTATTCTCGCCAATGTGAGGGTGTGTATGCTGGAACTCTCCTCTCGATGCCCTGTTGTGCTAAGGGGATGTTCTTCTGTTATAACTATTCCCGCCAATGTGCGAGTGCGTATGCTGGAATTCTCCCTTGCACTGCACGGTTACTGGACGCAATGGATCTCGTCTGTTACCTCGTACAATCCTTTCGAGTCGAGCTTGTCCTAGAACATCGGCTAGTGGTCTCCGTCCACAGGAAGATTGCTGACTGCTTGTTTTGTTGTGTGCACCAGTCATTGTACACCCTCGATACAGCTGTTCCTGCAGAGACGAGAAGGTTTGCCAGTTTCGAAATGCTTGTACCGGCCTGCCTTGCGCCCACTGTCATGCTTCTTTCGGAGTCGCTTGAAACACGAATCATTCCCATATGGCCGATATTTACGCTTGGTACACGTCTGAGTCCTTTGTGGTAATCTGTCTATAATGCCACATCAATGTCGTAGTTGGGTACGTAAGTGCGGATGGCACATGTTTGATTGTTACTGGGTGCTTCTAATAATTTTCTGCTTTAGTATATGAGACAAGAGAAGAATATAATATTCCTATTATATATTCATTATGTTTGTCGAAAAGCCGTTGTAATGCTTGAATATGGCCTTAGAAAGAGAGTATGAATAAGTGTTTTCTTTTCTGCTAAAAATATTTTACTTCTTTTGAAATCATACACTGAGTGGCCACTTTATTATGACCACCCCTCAGTACTTCATTGGGCCACCTTTTGCCTTTAATACTGCGTCGATTCTTCGTAGCATGGACTCCACGAGATGTTGATAGCTGGTTAGTGGAATCTGAGACCTTGCTTGATGAATAGCACTTTCCAGGAGTGTGAGATTGCAGGGCTGTGGATCCAGCTGTCTGATGGCTCGTTCAACTTCATCCCACAAATTCTAAATGGGGTTGAGGTCTGGAGATGTGGGGGTCGGCCACCTAAGCAAAGTAAACTCACCGGCATGTTCCTGAAACCAATCCTGTACAATACGAGCACTCTGGCAGGACGCCATTGGGAAAAACCATCCACATGACAGGATGCACTTGGTCCGCAACGATGTTTAGATATGATGTGCCAGTCACACGTTGATCAACACGAATTAGAGAGCCCAAAGCATGCCAGGAAAACATTTCCCAAACCATAGCGTTGCCTCCACCAGCTTGAAGGGCTGTAGCAATGCATTTGGGGTCAATGCTTTCGTGCTGTTTCCGCCAAATTCTCACTCGGCCATCGGCATGGTGCAACTGAAAGCGTGATTTATGGGACCACATAATTTGTTTCCAATTATTGACTGTCCAATCCTTGTGCTCTTGTGCGAACTGGAGACGCTTGCTCTTGTTAACTGCAGACAGCAAAGGTGTTCGAACAGGCCTTCGGCTGCCATATCCCATCCGATGCAGTGTACGGCGAACAGTGCGTGCAGAGATCATTTGAGGGGGTCCTTAATTAAAATGGTCTGTAATTTGCTGCACTGTTGCCCTTCTGTTGATTGGACACTCTCCTTTCCTCCCGAGCAGTCACTAGTCGATGACGACCACACGTTGCACGTAGAGACCCAGAGTTTTGGCTGACAGTCCAGTCTTAAACACTTTAACAACAGCTGCTCTGGAACATTTCACGAATGCGGCGGTTTCGGTGATACTCGCCCCATGGCTCCGAGCTCCTACAATCATCCCACGTTGAAAGTCCGTCAAATCACATTTTTTATCCATCTCGTCACCCAAAAATCACTTCTACTACTGTCGCAAGCACTAAGCTTTCCCTTTTTATACTAGTCTCTCCCTCTGGTGGCAACAGCGTGCAGCCATAGCTCATTTGCTTAAAACTGTCAGGTGGTCATAATAAAGTGGCCACTCAGTGTATAAATCCTATGATAACATGTCGTTCTTTTGAGATTTCATCCTCATCATCAGTATACTTCTTTTAGCCTCTAATCGCTAAATAATCTAACGAAAATGTTCCTATACCATGTGGCTTAAATCTAAGTATAGATCGTGTAAATGAAATTAACCAGTCATTTTTTATGATGAATGGTTATCTCACTCTGTAACATTCTATAGCAATTTATTTTTTTATGTTACTCTTTTTTTCGTTGGGATAAAACAGTGTAATATCTCGAAGTATCTGCAAATTTATGTTATTATGTGCTATGCCACGTTTAATTAACGAATGCCCCTTTCTCGTTTTTTGTTTCAGGAAAAGGCGATGTTTTCGGAGACGCTTTTTGGAAAGAACCGACAATAGGGCAGTCCTGTGCAAACGTCAGAGGTCTCACGTATTGTGACTTGCATTCAATCAAGAGGGATAAGCTTTTGGAAGTTCTGAACTTTTATCATGCCTTCGCTAACTCTTTCGCAAGAAATCTTATATTAACTTACAATCTTCGCCATCGGGTAAGTGACTTCATTATTTCTGATCAAGGGTCTCGCTACTCACACGATCTGATTAAGTTAAGGAAAGAGCAATTTGCTCATTCTGTATTTGTCATATTCTCGCACCAAAATAGAGGCAACTTCTTTCGTATGCGCCTCTCGCTCTACAGAAAAACGACTTCCACTCCAAGGATTGTCGCTTCTTAGAAAGTCTTAATTCATTTGGCCATTAAATGTATTATTACACTGGCGGAAAAGAACACCAAGAAGGAATTGGCGGACTATCATGAAATTTACATAAGTTATTGGGGTCGGCTTTACGTAGGTGTGATGTTAATTTCGGGACCAACGGGTGAGCGCTTACGCCACAACACGGCATAATATGCAAATTATCGTCGGTGGTATTTAAGGAGTACGGCGAAGTGAATGTAATCAGTCGTCGACGTACGGACACGTGCGAAGACCCTGAAGAAGCTGCAATGCCTGGAAATGAAAGACATGTACGATTTCAGCAGTTATCGGACTTTCAGCGAGGTCGTCTAGTCGGACTCCGCGAGGCCGGGTGGTCGTATCGTCGTATTGCGGAGCGAATTGGACGGGAAGTATCGGTGGTGGTACGATGGTGCCGTAGATGGTCTGAGGAATGTTCCCACTCGAGAAGACGTGGAACCGGGAGTCACAGACGGACTGATGAGCGGACCGATCGACGCACAAGAAGAGCGGCGTTGTCAAGCCGAACATCCATTGCGACGCAAATCCGAGCTGCCGTTGCACCTGAGGTGCTGTGCGAACAATCCGCAACCGTCTACTGGATGCAGAACTACGTGCACGTGTACCTCTGGCTTGTGTACCTCTGACTCCAGCCCACCGTCAGGAACGGCTGGAGTGATGTCGTCAACGTCTGCACTGGAGAACGCAATGGCGATCTGTCGTGTTCAGCGATGAAAGCAGATTCTGCTTGGAAGCCTCCGATGGCCGTATGCGTGTTCGCAGACGCACAGGGGAGCATCTCCACCCTTCTTGCATCCGCCAGCGACACACAGAGCCTACACCTTGTCTGGGGAGCGATCGGCTATCACTCCCGTACACAACTAGTGTTCGTACCGGATACGTTAAACAGCACCTCCTACATCAACAACATCATTCAGCCTGTTGTTGTGCCATTTGTAAGGTCGGTCCATCGTGGTGTTTTCCAGCAAGATAACGCACGCCCACACACGGCGCGTGCAACGCAACATGCACTTCAGGGTGTGAGACAACTTCCATGGCCTTCACGTTCACCGGCTTTGTCCCCTATTGAGCACGTGTGGGATTTTATGGGACAACGACTTATCCGGTCTCCACGGCCAGCCACGACCATCCCCGATTTACGCGTCCAGGTTGAGGATGCTTGGAACTCAATACCCCAAACTTACATCCAACATCTGTACGACAGACTCCATGCCAGAATTGCACAGTGTGACGCAGTTCATGGCGGTTCAACCTCGTACTAACCATGTTACATGGAAATGTTATTTTTCAGTTTACCAGCAAATACAGCTGTGTTTTGCCATAATGTTTTGATCACGTTATCCTCTGTATTCCGTTATTATGCTGTATAAATTTCGTTGGTATCAGATGTCTCCATTTTGGTGTTCTTTTTTCACTTTCCGCCAGTGTATTAACAGCTTACGACGAAATGGTACTCATCAAAGAGGCGGAAAAAGAAACTTCAAAAATGAAGTAATTTGCTACTGCTTATAGCATATGAACGTGTAACTCACTTCAGCTTCACAGGAAGAACGACACCCACATCCGTGGAATGAGTAGACATTTTTAGATCGCCTGATTTGTTTGTCAACTGAGCTGCTAGTTCATTCGCAAGAAGAAATATCTCCACATATCTGCGATGCGTGGCTGTTGTATCGTCTGATTCGTTTACCTAATGAGCTGCTAGTTCATTTACAATAACTTCCCCACACCCCTGGGGTATGTAGTTTTTGATCATGTGATTCATTTGCCGTATAATAGCGTGCAGTTCATTCAAAGGAAGAATGGCCCTCACATCTCTGGGATGAGTAGTTCTTAAATCGGATGTTTCGTTTACCAACTGAACTGCCAGTTCATTTACAGGAAGAACATCCCAACATCCCTGAGATACGTAGTTGTTAGGGCGTCTGATTCATGTATAAAATGAATTGCTAGTTCGTTTACAAGAACCCCTTACATACCTGGGATAGGTAGTTGTTAGATTGTCTAATTCGATTACCTAGTAGACTGCTAATCCATTCAAAGCAAGAACGGCCCTCGCGTCTCTGAGATGGGTAGTTTTTTGATCGTCTGAGTCGTTTACCTAGCGAACTACCAATTCATTTACAGGAAGAACATCCCTATGATGCGTAGTTGTTAGGTCATCTGATTCATCTACCAAATGAATTGCTAGTTCGTTTACAAGAACCCCTATGCATACCTGGGATAGGTAGTTGTTAAATTGTCTTAATTCATTTGCCTAATACACGGTTAATTTATTCTAAGGAAGAACGGTCCTCACATAACTGGGAGAAATGGTTATTAGATGGTCTGATTCGTTTACCCAATTGAATGGAAGTTCATTTACAGAGAGAACGCCCCCCAAAAATGGTATGGGTGGATGGGTAGTTGTTAGATCGCTGGATTCGTTTGCCCAATGAATGTCTAATTCATTGGTAAAGATTGGAAAATCTCAAAAGCGGCAGTCGCAGATTTTTATTAAAACAACGTATAACGAAGTTAATTTCTCCGTCATTTTTATCCGCGCCGGGGTTCGAACCCGGGTCCACTCATTCCGGAATAAGTTGCTCTACCAATTAAGCTACGCGGACATTTTATTCGGATTCTTATCTGCCTTTTATGTCGTGTGCGTCCTTTTGGCAGGTACGTCACATCTCCTGGTACGTTACATCATCTCCCCCTTATTTTTCTTTCTTTCTTTTTTTTTTTTTTTTTTCGAAGTGCTGCTCATATTTTTCCTATCTCGCGGTGTGGAATTAACATCACACCAATGCGAGATTTTGAACGGTCGGGTCATCCGGATAGTTCGGGCGCCATTATAACGAAGTTAATTTCTCCGTCATTTTTATCTGCGCCGGGGTTCGTAACCGGGTCTACTCATTCCGGAGTAAGTTGCTCTACCAATTAAGCTACGCGGACATTTTATTCGGATTCCTATCTGCCTTTTATGTCGTGTGCGTCCTTCTGGCAGGTACGTCACATCTCCTGGTACGTTACAAACGCTTATGTCTGTAGACGTAAAATTACACGCGAAACGTTAGCAGTGTCTCGGCGGAAGTCGCTACGCCGTCCCGGTGGCGCAGTGGTCTAAGGCACTGGCCTCTGATCATTCGTCCGTAAGGGGTCCGGGTTCGAATCCCGGTCGGGCATGGATGTTGTGTTTGTCTTACGGCACTGGCTCTCTCCCTTCCCTGGAACCAGTGACCCTAAATTAGGGACGGGCGACTGCTTATAGCCCATTGAGTTGCTCACGGTGGTCGTTAAACCTCCAATCAAAAAAAAAAAAAAAAAAAAAAAAGTCGCTACAAAATGAATTTTCAGTAGCTATCACGAACAGTTTTTCTCAATTTTTTTTCATACCTGGTTCTCCTAAAAATATTTTGTTAACTGTAGAACTCCATCCCCAGATTAATCTCAGGACTTGCACTAGGTACCTATAATAATGTTCGAGTAGTAACGGTACCAAATCGAAAAAACATTTAAACATTCGATTCAAAAAATAAAAAACATGTTAGTAAAATCATGCAATGCATTGATTGTTATACGTTTTCCAACATACCAGAAATCATTACGCAAGTTATTAAGATAATGGCTGCGGAATAAATCTTGCTCCTGTGTCCTGACCTTTGACCCTCATTTCGATAATATTAAACAGAATCAGTTCAGTGTACCTCCGGAACAACATGCTAAAGTTTTGTCGTATTCGAAGCATTTTTAGGTAAGTAATGACGCATAACGGCAATTTAATGAAGCCCGCTCATATGTCCTGACCTCGTTTCGCCCACTTGCAATAGCGTTTGTCCCCAGGTATTTCCCTACCAGATACTAAAGTTTCATCGAAATCAGGCCATGTTTACGTAAGTTACGACACATAAGAGCACTGGAACGGATCCCACTCTTATGTCCTGACCTTTGACCCTATTTCGCCCATCCCCAGGTAATAATCTCTTACCACATACTAAAATTTTATCGAAATCGAACCATTTTTACGCAAGTTCTGATGCATAATGGCGATGGAATGGATTTCGCTGCTATGTCCTGACCTCTGACCCCATTTCGCCCATTTTGAATATGGCTTCTTCCCAGGTTGTCCCCTACCACATACTAAAATTTCACCGAAATCGAACCATTTTTACGCGAGTTATCGTGCGGACAGACGGACAAAGCTGGAGCATATACGCTTCTTCAACGTACGGTTTGAAGGCGTAAATAAAAAACACGTGTTTTTGTTTAATGAAATTGTTGATTTTAACGTAATCTTTATATTTGTTTGAAAACAATTATTGAAAAAGCGATCAATTAATTGTTGCTTTAAATTGTCCGCATATGACAGCTAAGGTAAGGACAGTTTACCCTGTCACCTTGCTTGTTGTTGCTTTGCGAGTATCCTTCGCAGTGTTGATCTCATAAATGGTAAACTGGTAAGTAGCTAAAGCTGTTCATGGAAGTTCATTAAGGTGCCCATCGGTCAAAACAGAATGATGACTTGATTTAATCATTTTTGCATTGATTACAGGAACTCATAAGAATATGCTGTACTTAATACGGAAGGTTTTAGCGTATATTTTTTACTGGACCACTTTCATACTTCTACAGGGAAACAGGAATTCAAAGGAATGTTGCAATGCTGCGAAAACCCCTTTTTTTCATCAAAGTCCAACGTTAAGTCAACGCATATTTTGGCATGATTCACTATCTTTCTTACCCCGTCAAAGAAAATGCGAAAGATTTTGACACAAACCATTTGTTTGCTGCGTCCATCAACCACATTATCGCTGTTGAATTTTTGTGCTTTCAGGCCTTTTTTTTTTTTTTTTTTTTTTTTTTTGAGATCTGGACAATAGTCCGATAGACCCAAATCCAGTGAATAAGGCGGTAATGTAGTAGCTTGACCCACAGACTCGTAGTGTTGCTTGGGGCACAAATGTTGTGTGCTCCGATGTATTGTCTTGCTGGAATATTACTCTTTTCGACAACTGCACGTGCTTCTTGAGTAGCAGTTCCTTGCGGAAACATCTCAGCAGGTTAAAACCCATACTCTGCATATTTTGTTTTCGTTTTGGTTGTGCATTTTAACAACCACCGTGAGCAACTCGATGGATTATAAGTAGTCACCCGCTCCTAATTTAGGCCACTGATTCCAGGGAAGGGAGTTACTCTGCACTAACAGTGTCACCTCGTTCCAGGAAATCAACGATGATACTCCTTCTGCATTCCAGAAGACGTAAACCATGACTTTCCCAGTCGACTTCTGCACTCGAAACGTTTTAGAACGGGGAGCGCAGAGATGCTTCTACTGTTTCGATAGATGTTTTTTTTTTAAAGGTCGAATTTGTGCACCCACGTATCGTTCGTAATGACATACGGCCCCCAAAACTGAACTTCATTATCTTTAAAATGCTACACAATCTCATGTTAGCACTTCATTCTTCCTTTTTTCTGATCTGCATTCAGTGCTTTAATCCTTCAGCCGGCTGCAACCAATGAACTCGGTGTTAGCAAAATGAGCTGAAATTAGCTCGAACGGATATATTCGCTGTCTAAGAAGTGGACATAACGCTGCTGGAACGAGTAAATCTGGGGATGCTGCCCCGGTGGCGAAGTGGTCTAAACGCTGGCTTTTGATCATTCGTCCGAGATGAGTCCGGGTTCAAATCTCGGTGAGTCATGGTGTTATGTTTGCTTTACAGCACTGGCTCTCTGCCTTCCGTGGAACTAGTGGCTTTAAATTAGGGACTAGCGACTGCTCATAGCCCATCTAGTTGCTCACAGTGGTCGTTAAACCCCTAAAGAAACAAACGAAACCTGGAGATCAGAAAACGTTTTATAAAAGTAAATTTCTCCGTCATTTTTGTCCACGCCGGGGCTCGAACCTAGTCCCCTCATTCCGGAATAAGTCACTGTACTTTCGTTCTGACTGCTATCTGCATTTATGTCGTGTGCGTCCTGCTGTTAGGTACGTCACATCTTCCCCCCCCCCCGAAAGAGGGCTGGAGGCATGGCCCACGGGTCAGCCGTGACCATGAATCGTTGCAGGCAGCCATCCGCTGTAGAACGTGCACTTGAGAACTCCCAGTCAATCTGGTGTGTGGAATGCAACGTCACACACATTTATTTTTCGAAGCACTGGAGAAGGCATTCTCTTATTTTTCCTATCTCGCGGTGTGGAAAGAACATCACACCAATGCGAGATTTTGAACGGCCGGGCCATCCGGAAAGTTCGGGCGCCATTAAAACGAAGTAAATTTCTCCGTCATTTTTGTCCACGCCGGGGCTCGAACCCGGGTCCCCTCATTCGGGAATAGGTCGCTCTACCAATTGAGCTACGCGGATGTTCGTTCTGACTGCAATCTGCCTTTATGTCGTGTGCGTCCTGCTCGCAGGTACGTCACAGTTTCTTTTCCCTTAGTTTGTCATTAAAAAGTGGTCATTTAGGGGGATATTTGTTTGTTTAGTATTTGATCACCACTGAGAGCAACTCGATAGGCTATAATTTGTCACCCGTCTCGAATGTAGGGCCATGGATTCTAGGGAAGGAGGAGAGCCAGCGCCATAAGATAAACACAAAATCCATGCCTCAGCAGGATTCGAACCGTCACGCATCTCGAATGGATGGTCAAACGCAAGCTCTTAAACAACTGTGCCAACGGGACGGCCATTTACGGAGATGAATTACATTGATCTTTTCTGACTGATTACCTGCTGAAAGAGCTATAGCAATGGCAACGAACCTAAGAAAGGAGTGACTTGTTCTACCCAGTGACATATTGTCCGTGCCAGGGGGATTAACCTTTCTGTATCATGTCGTGGAAGGGAGCATTTGATACCCGCAAGAGTTTTGGGGTCGGTACTGCTATGATAAGAGGGAGAAAGGAGTTCTACAGCCATAACTTGCAAAAATCAGGTTGCTGTGTGAGTATTAAAATTTTGAGCTTTCTTTTGTTCAAGTGCATCGGCCACTTAAATGGTTAGGGAAGAAATCTTCTTCATTCTTAAAAGGAACCTTCTTTTTAAGAATGAAGAAACCATCTTCATTTAAAACATTCATCACAATATCTTGAGCTCGCATATATGAGATGCTGAGTGTTGTCTCAATGTGTTTTAATGTAATTGTGTAATCTAACGTGATCAGGTGATGAATCGCATCCATATTTAAAGCTATAGACAGTGTAACAGGCCTCCCATTGCAGAGTTGATCTTTCTTCTGAGCTGAAATCCTGCAACTTAGTTTCTGACTGTGACATATGAAGGACAGGATTCCCCTAATGTTTGCACCGTGTCCTCGTAAATTTCTTCAGGTGGCATTCTCTTTAAATGAAAATACTCAATGTCTATACGATGCTCTTGATTCTCTCAAGAGGCGTCATCTTAATTTGCCTTTGTCACTTCAACGTCCTCGACAGAGGGAAAAAAATAGTTCTGAAATCTTCTGTGAACGCACAGAAAGAGTCTATAAGCTTTCTTTACCGACACATCTTCCTACTCCGGAGCGGCTGCTCTTCCAATTGAATACGCCGACAGACTTATCGCTGCTTCATTGTCAATTTTGCTGTGTGATGATGCGAACAGCCGTCACAAAAAATAAGAGAAAGTGTGTGTTTATGTAAAGAACCACTCGTCACGGCGAAATTGAGCGAAACGATGAAAGCTTTTTTTTTCCGTTAAGTGCCGACTGATCACGCCCTTAATGCATGTTAGCTCCATTGCGTTTTGTTTATGTTTCTGCTGACACCTGCGAAAGCATAGTGAACTGTAAATCAAGAAGTGATTTGGAGACAGGGGTTCGTTTTTTTTTAAAGCGATGTCAGCAGACAGAATTTGTTTGGCGTCTTGAGCTGTTGATTCCCTCCGTGAGAGGAGAACGCCAGCATATTATATTTTTTAATGTTCCTAAATATGTTTACTGTCCTTGTGCTCGTGTGGTTATATTAAAAACCATTTCTTTAACGTTCTGCATTTTATTTGAATAATGCTACATGTTAATTTGCGCCAACCTGCCGTAATGAGGAACGACTGGTGATGACAAATGCCAATCTGTTTGCCCGACAGTATCATCGACAATAGTATGTGTGAGTGGAATCAAAACCACCACATGCATTATTTTATTTTTTTTTTGATTGGAGGTTTAACGACCACCGTGAGCAACTCAATGGGCTATAAGCAGTCGCCCGTCCCTAATTTAGGGTCACTGGTTCCAGGGAAGGGAGAGAGCCAGTGCCGTAAGACAAACACAACACCCATGCCTCACCGGGATTCGAACCCGGACCACAGACGGACGAATGATCAGAGGCCAGCGCCTTAGACCACTGCGCCACCGGGGCGGCCCACATGCATTAAAATCTATTGACGAGCGGTGGGATTAATAGCCGTATCAAGTCATTACATAACAGAATGATACGTCACGTCATCTCGCCTTGAAAAAGGTGGGGGCTTGAAATCGCTCAGCAGGTTTTGGGTCATCTGACCAGTAACACTCGGCAACCATTTCATTGCAGAAGTATTTATTTATTTTATAGGTACGCTGTGGGTAGAACCATCACATAATTTTTCATCCTCACGGCCGGGAAGTCCTTTTACGTTCGATCGCTAATACGGACTCCTACAACCTTTGTTTACCGACAGTGGAATTCGAAGCCACATCTTACCACTCCGGAGCGGCTGTTCTCTCAAATGAACTAGGCCGGCAGGCTTATCGCTGCTTTGTTCTCGATTTGACTCATACGTCAAGTGTCACAGCGCAGATCGGAGATATTGTCTTTCACGAAAAACTTTGCGATCACCGGTAAACTTGGCTGTTGGGTTAAAAACATTTAATTTTCCCTTCTTCATATAACTGAGTTGCAAAGTTAATGAAAAATGTTGTATCTCTTAACTATGTAACGTCTTCTAGTTGAAGGAAGAATTTGTCTCCTTGTGTAAGAAATTGTTTGATAGATTCCAACCAGGGCCGGTTGGATCATCGGGGTACTTTCATGGGGCCCCCGCGATCTTAGAAATAAGAACAAAATTATTTTTCGTAGAATCTTTCATACTTATTATTATTACTTTTTAAAATTTCAGTGCTTGAGGCTCTTAATTTTTTTTTTTTTTTTTTTTTTTTTTTTTTTTTGGTTTCAATCCCCTTACTTTGGAATAGGTTACCACCCTTCATCGCAAAGATACTGAAATTTGAATATTTCAAATAATTATTGTAAACACCTTAATCTTCTCCACATTCATGAAATAGCAAACTGAATTTGACCATTTTGTGGCTCTCAACTTTCACATATTCAACAATTTGTGTATAAACCAGGTACTTAAATTTAAAAAATAAAATAAAAAGGACAATATCAAAGTTGTTTTTATTTTATATATGTGGCCAGTCTTTATGTGACTTTTAAAACAGAAGCGTAAATTTAAAAAGCGCAGTTTGATATATATGTGCGTGAATAAAATTTTAAAAAAAAAGTCACTGATTTGTCAGTTACTCCTTTTTGCATTAAACATTAATCACCAGCATATGTATCAGGGGAGAAAAATATTTGTACGAATGTATTTCAGGGGCATCCTTATATGCAACGCAAATTGGTTTAAGTTTTTTATTTATCATTTTGTAAAGTTTTCATAAGAGTCAGAATATAACCTCAATACTTTCTCTTCCTCTATCTCTGTCTCTCTCTCTCTCTCTCTCTCTCTCTCCAGTGCCGTCTTAACACTTTGGGGGGGGGGGGGCAGGGGGCTGATCTTATATATACAGAACATATATAATATATGGTATGAACTATTATTAGAATATGTGGTTACTTTTTTATTCACATATGGCATCATTACGTTATATCCAACATATGGATATACTGTATATACAATGTATGAGAATTATTATGTACACCACCATCACCATGTTATCCCTATGAGAAGAAATATTCAATATCCGGTAACTTTTTAAATACCACTTGAATGAAAAATGGTACATGACAAAAGTTGCAGAACTCCGTGAAGTGTACTAAATGCATTCACATTTTGTTGCTTGCTACAAGAAAATGGGTGTTGAAAGATATAATGTTTCTTCCCCATTCTACAAATTATTCAACGAAAAATGAAATTAAAACAGAAGAAAGAAAGAAAGAAACCAACGAGCACCGTTTCCAGACAATATGACCCACCGGACAGAAATGCCGATATGGGGCTCCCGTCATTGTTATTTGTTTAAACAGCGACTATTGAAAGAGTGTATGCATAAGTAGCCCAGGTGGGCAACCCCCAGTGAAAAACATACGTGCAGTTCTTCGTGTGGACAACACAAATGACTGTTTAAAAGGGGAAAAATGATTCGGAAATAATGCGAATTGTGATGGCCCTCATGGCCCTCGAGGCTCAAGCCTCACCCACACTCGGGATCGGGAAGTCGGTCGGCTTTCTTTGTTTCTTATTTTGTCACAAGAGATCCACCCTAACACTTAACCCCTCCTGCCTCCTCGGGAAATCGAAGCTACGAGCAAGGTTTAAAAAAACAAGTTAGTAAAATCATGCAATGCATTGATTATGATACGCTTTCCAACATACCAGAAATTATTACTCAAGTTATGTGGATAATGGCTGTGAAATAAATCTTGCTCCTGTGTCCTGACCTTTGACCCCATTTCGATTATATTCAACAGAACCGGTTCAGTATACCTCAGGAATAGCATACTAAAGATTTGTAGCAATAGATGCAGTTTTACGCAAGTTATGAGAATAATGGCTGGGGAATAAATCTTGCTTTTGTACAATGACCTTTCACCCCATTTCATTGATATTCTACAGAACCGGTTCACTATACCTCCGGAACAACATGATAACGTTTTGCCGCAATCGAAGCATTTTTAGGTAAGTTATGATGCACAAGAGCAATGGAATGGATCCCACTCCAGCGTCCTGACCTTTAACCCCATTTCACCCATTTTCAATAGGGTTCGTGCCCAGGTGGTTCCCTACCACATACTAAAATTTTATCTAAATTTAACCATATTTACGCATGTTATGACGCATAAAGGCAATGGAATAGATCCCGCTTTTATGTCTTGACCTTAGACCCCATTTCGCCCATTTTCAAAAGGGTTCGTCCCCAGTGGTTCCTTACCACATACTAATATTTCATCGAAATCGAACCATTTTTACGCAAGTTATGACGCATAAGGGCAATGGAATAAATCCCGCTCTTATGCCCTGCCTGACCTTTAACCCCATTTCGCCCATTTTCAATAGGATTCGTGCTCAGGTGGTTTCCTACCACATACTAAAATTTCATCAAAATCGAACCATATTTACGCATGTTATGACACATAAAGGCAATGGAATGGATCCTGCTTTTATGCCCTGACCTTTGACCCCATTCCGCCCATTTCCGATAGGGTTCGTCCCCAGGTGGTTACTTACCACATACTAAAATTTCATCGAAAATCAATATAGTTTAGCTTTCACTACCAACGAGCGGCTTATCAGAAAGAAATATAATGTAATGTAAATAGAGAGTTCCAGATATTCAAAATTCAAAACTGTAAGAAAAAGATGATCAATGCCAGTGTGAAGTCGAACGCAATCGACATCACATAGGTACATTTTTTTATTGGAGGTTTAACGACCACCGTGAGCAACTCAATGGGCTATAAGCAGTCGCCCGTCCCTAATTTAGGGTCACTGGTTCCAGGGAAGGGAGAGAGCTAGTGCCGTAAGACAAACACAACATCCATGCCACACCGGGATTCGAACCCGGACCCCTTTCGGACGAATGATCAGAGGCCATCGCTTAGACCACTGCGCCACCGGGGCGGCCCTTGTGGCTTTGCAAGGAAGTTAGACAGAAACTTCCTAGTGACTTTTTCAAGGAAGTTTTTTCATGGAACTTTTTAAACAGAAACTTCCTAGTGGCTTTTTCAAGGAAGTTTTGTTTCAAGGAACTTCCGAGTGGCTTTGCAAGGAAATTAGACAGAAACTTCCTAGTGGCTTTTTTCAATGAACTTTTTAGACAGAAACTTCCTAGTGGCTTTTTCAATGAACTTTTTAGACAGAGACTTCCTAGTTGCTTTTTCAATGAGCTTTTTAGACATAGACTTCCTAGTGGCTTTTTAAATGAACTTTTTAGACAGAGACTTCCTAGTGGCTTTTTCAATGAGCTTTTTAGACAGAGACTTCCTAGTGGCTTTTTCAAGGAAGTTTTGTTTCGAGGAACTTCCTAGTGGCTTTGCAAGGAAATTTGTTTCAAGGAACTTCCTAGTGGCTTTGCAAGGAAATTAGACAGGAACTTCCTAGTGACTTTTTCAAGGATGTTAGACAGAAACTTCCTAGTGGCTTTTTCAAGGAACTTTTTAGGCCAGAGACTTCCTAGTGGCTTTTTCAAGGAAGTTTCGTTTCAAGGAACTACTTCCTAGTGGCTTTGCAAGGAAGTTAGACAGAAACTTCCAAGTACCTTTTTCAAGGATTGTAGACAGAAACTGCAATTTCTGTCTAACTTCCTCGAAAAAGCCATCTGGTTGATGTGCGAAAGCTTGGAAACGCCTATTTGTAGCCAATACATCGGATTACTGGTGTTGTTTTACTGTTTTCTACATAATCGGTTTATGGTTCCTCGTTATTAATTTCAAATCCATATTACGGTCTTTTTCTTAAACTTAAAAGCAAGTACTTCTTTAATATATAATTTTTTCTTAATAATACTTTCGTGTGTGTTGTTTACGAGCGACAGTTTTTACGTAACGACTTTATTAAAATACGATATTTATTTTCTAGAGCTAGAAATGAAATTGTGCCCCGGGTCACGCAAAAATACCATCCGACCCTGATTCCAGCAACTGGAAAACATTTCTGAACACGTTGCTTACTAGCAACGCAAAACCTTGACATATTATCAGAAATTACTCCAAATTTGGCTTCTTAAGGTTGAAGTACCGCCAGTGCGGCTGCAGAAGTTCGTTTGTCGGGTACATTTGCTATAGAAATTTAGCCCTTTTTGTTATACCCTGCATTTTTCCCGACAGTATTTAAAGTAAATACCTAGTAAAAAATTTCGGTGTAACTAAAATGGGTAAAGGTGAGTCATTGTCAAAACTATGGTTGAAATCTGATCGTGCCGCATGTTGTCCCATAAAGTGACGCAACAATAAAAATCTCACGCACGCCGTGACGCAACAATGAAATTCTCTCCCACGAAGGGACGCAACAATAATGCTAAATGTGATGAAAGCCATTACAAAAATGCATTTTTTGATGTTCTCCGTATTTTTCGAAAGAGGTAAGGTTAGCGTCTTAGCGAAATTTATGCAATTTTAATTATTTTTTTATAATGTGTTGTACGGGTTACCGGCTATTTTCAAGAACTTTAAATGATGTTATAACACGTGGGGTGTAGTAACCTGTAGATATCCTAAGCCAGAAGTAACCAATCCCCCTCACTAACACACTTGTGATTCAGTATTTATTTCTATCTTGAACACGATGACCAGATGTCCTCCTTTTCGTACTATGTCCTCCAAACATTAAGGGAAATAACACAAATGTCTGGCTTTTTCAAAAAGGAATAATGGAAATGCATTTTGCTTAAATTAAAATATAGAATCATATATCCTATCGAGCGATATCATATATCTCATTGTAATCATATATCCTATCAAGCCACCGCTAAAATGTATTCTTTTGTTTCTGGATCCTCGTTTCCTCTGTTGCCTCCTTCCCCGATCACTTTATGCCTACAATCCTGCAGCTGCCTGCCTCAGTATATCCCTTGTGAGTCAACAGCGCGGAGAAAACCCGCCAGTGCGCGTTAGTCTGTCTGTCGTTCATTGCCCGTTGACGGTGTCGTTCGGTGTAGTCGTGAAAGCAAACAGCTTACAGTTTTCTATTTATAATTCAAGTTTCTTAATCAATCAGTGAGGGGTATTCTGCTAGTTAAATACAACTTGAAAATCATGTCGTGCTCTTACTTTCAAGAATATTTGTTAAAGAAACCCGATCTACTAAAGAAAACCTATTCCAGTGAAAACTATAATTAAAAATTTGTAGCAGACTAAAATATTTCTTTGTTTTTTAGTCTTATACGTATAAACTCTCAAACTGTAAATTTTAAGAACAGAATATTTGCATTCATATTTATTTTTGCACAAATTTGTGTACTCTTTTTTCACGAAATGCCCTCCTTTTTTAATGAAAATGTCTTCCCATTCCAAAAAATCATTTGGACACCCTGATATTGAGGTCAGATTTTAGCTTGCGCATGCGCAGATGATCTTTCGTAGCTACATTTTTTACGCTCGAGCGTCTAAATCTGCGTAATACAAAGTCGAGTCACATTTTTGTGACCAACTCCTACATTTGACGTCAACAGCGCGTAGCCAATGAAAGAAGGCACGAGTCGTGAGCTGGCTTGGAGGGTATATAAGGTGTGCTGTAGGCATTCTGAAAACATATCACTCGTTGCTGCCATGGATAAAAGGAGCGATTTATCAGATTTGCAAAAAGTGATGATTATCGGCTTTCGGGACAAGGGTGGCAATATTTCTGAAATAGCGCAGTTTGTGAACTGTTCGCGTGCTGCTGTGGTTAAAGTGCATCGTGATTGGAGAAATGATACCATTGCGAATAAGCGACGTAGAAAGTGCGGAGCACCATTTGCCATTGATGTGAGAGGTGAACGTCGGCTGCGAAGGTGCGTAAGGGCCGATCGACACGCTACATTGGAGCAATTCACTGGCCGAAGGAACCAGGGGCTACCGGAAGTGTATCCAAAACGACAGTTCAGCGAACCGTGCTACGCATGCGGCTCCTATGCAGACGGATGGTCACTCCATCTATGCTAACGAAGGTGCATCGGCAGAAAAGGCTTACATTTGCACAGCAGTAACGGAATTGGACCCTCCGCTGATTGGCAATGGATTGCCTTCTCCGATGAGTCGAGTTTTCTGCTTCATCGAACGGATGGACGTTGGCGTATAAGGCGAGAAACATCGGAGAACAAACACTCTTCAACCATTGCTGGAAGAACACAAGCTGGTGGTGGCAGCGTTAAGGTCTGGGGAATGTGTTCGTGGCATTCCCTGGGTCCACTTGTGACGTACCTGCCAGCAGGACACACACGACATAAAGGCACATAGCAATCAGAACAAAACGTCCGCGTAGCTCAATTGGTAGAGCAACTTATTCCGGAATGAGGGGACCCGGGTTCGAATCCTGGCGCGGATAAAAATGACGGAGAAATTTACTTCGTTATACACTCATACCTGTGGAAGGCACTGTGGACCGAATTCGTTATAAATCCATCCTTGCAGACCACGTACACCCATTGTCTTCCCTGGGGCGGATGGGATCTTCCAGCACGACAATGAGACGTGTCACATAGCTAGAAATCAGAGCTGAGTTGGTGCTCAATTTTCGGATCCCGAGCCCAAATTTCGTGTTGCAAGGTAGAGCCCGCGCCCAGGCCCGAACGAGCAAGAAAACTGGCTAACCTGTTCACCTATTGGTAAAAAGCTTCTCCTTTTCCACACTTCCACTTTCTCCTTCTCCTGCAGTTAACCAATGTATTTCTCAAATGGTTAGTGGGGAAAGGACCTCTGTTTATTTTTATAGTGTAACTGTTCAATTTTCTTTGAACGTTCGTTTCCACCTGAAGTGGTTCGGACGGCCGGACATCCAAAATGATCGGGCGGTGCTGCAATTGTATGTTGCTCAAACAATGCTAATATTATCGCGCCATAATGCGCTGCAATATGTACGTTGCTAAATAAAATTAGCAGCTACTTCGTGGAGATAGGGAGTAAATTATCATCGCCATCAATTATCCAATATCTATTGTTCTTGAAAAAGCTTTTTCTTCTCTGCAGAAACACACTAACGCGCGGCCTATGGCATTTTCTACCCAAACCCGGAATAAATAGCCATCTCGAATGCACGCTCCCCAACCAGAACCAGTTGCCGAAGAATTCCCTTTACCAAAACTATAAAGTGCCTCATTTGCTAAATCATATAAAATCACATTTTTATGTAAAGAAATTATTTTGCTCTCCCTCTCTCTAAGAGCCCGAACAGCAGTAAATATTCTACAGCCCGAGCCCGACTGCTGCGGGCTTTCGGGCTCAGGCTGAGCCCGTCTCAGCTCTGCTATGTAGAATGTCCGAGAGTGGTTAGAAGAGCCCGATGAAGATTTCAATTACTCCCCCTAATTCCTCAGATTTAAACCCGATTGAGCATTTGTGGGACCACTTCAATTGCGTTGTTCGCTCTATGAATCTTCCACCACCCTCCAGTAGCTGTCAGATGCACTGCACGCAGCATGGCTCCACATACTTGTGAACACCTTCCAGCACCTTACTGAGTCCCTCTCATCCCGTCTAGCTGCTGTCCGCGCTGCACACGGCGGTTACTCTGGATATTAGCTGGTGGTCACAATAATGTGACTTGACCGTGTATCTAATAATAAATATCGTTTGTGAAAAACAAAACACTCGAAATACTTATTACTGCCGCTGCCTTAGTTTAGTAAATATTTACTTTTATGACTTACATATTTTCTTTCATTGGTTTTATGGCAATGACGTTCATTATTCCACCTACCTTAGTACCGCTCAGTGTTAGGAATTAGTAAACTTTATTGTTATGATTTGATTCCACTTAGTATGTACCGGAATGTCGCTCGGTGTGGTTGTGAGTGCCGCGAATGTGATGTACATACATAAATAAATGTATAGTATACTCTCGAATCACTCGATTTATTTCGTAACCACAAGGATCTTGGCATACGAAAGATGCATCGCATGAATTATGTATAAAGAGTACCAGGGTTACTCTTTCGGTTTTCTTTTTCATTTTTATCTCTTATTAGCTGTTGAAATGAAAAGTAATTGAATGAAATGATGGCTAATGAAATGTATGTCTGATTCCGCAAAGTAATTATATTATTCTTTACAATGGGCCAAACCTTTTGTTCATAAATTTTGGAAAGGATATGTGAAATCTCTCAGGCTGTGATGATGAATGCATTTTTCATGCGGTATATTGACAGCAAGCTTTGTGCGAAGAAGTGCTTTATTTAAAGCCACGCGCTTATCATCACTGGAGAATAATAAGACTTAATGGCAAGTTTAAGGCCACCGATATGATACACACACACACGGATCAGTAATTGCAAACTCAAAATAGCTGCATTCACTCTCCCCCTTTCCCCCTCTCCAACTCTCTCTCCCCCCTGCTTCCTATTGTGAATCTTGAAGTGAGGCATAACGTCTTTGGTCCAAATAATGCTGCGGAAATGCAGTCACGTGACGAAGTTCAGAGATTAGCATGTGTTGCCCCCGGTCTGTTCCCTGAATACCAATTCCTTAAGGAGTAATCTTTAAAGATTATGCTTTGGCAGATGAAGGGTGGCCTCTCTGGGAGATGATGACGCCTTCAAATAAGTTTCAGTGGGACCTGGTGAAAGTTAAGCATTCATTTCGCCTTTGTCTGAAACTGGTGGAAAGCAGTCCTTCGCTAAAGTCTGAAGCTAAGCAGTTGTTCCGTTGTAAGGCCGTGCAAATGTTGATAAACTTGCAAGATTTATAATAAACCAGATTTCTCACTCATACCTGAACTCATCAGCTGCAAAATGAGATGCAAACAATGTATCTAAGCTGAAAGAAAGAGTGAAACACTTCATTTTGCACTCTCGACATAGCACGTTTTCCGAAAACCTCGTACGCGCAATTTTTTTCTGTCCGTCTGTAATTGTATTTACAAAATGAGGTTGAAAAGTTTTTAGGCCGATGTAGATCACGATTTCCGTGAAAGACAATATAGCCAATTACAGCGTAAAAGACTACATTTGCCGCTAATTGGATTCGAACCCACATCGTAGAGATTTATGTAGAGGATTTTAAGGAGTTTTTTTTTTTTTTTTTTTTTTTTGATTGGAGGTGTAACGACCGCCGTGAGCAACTCAATGGGCTATAAGCAGTCGCCCGTCCCTAATTTAGGGTCACTGGTTCCAGGGAAGGGAGAGAGCCAGTGCCGTAAGACAAACACAACATCCATGCCTGACCGGGATTCGAACCCGGACCCCTTACGGACGAATGATCAGAGGCCAACGCCTTAGACCACTGCGCCACCGGGGCGGCGATTTTAAGGAGTGTCTGATCCCATGTCTTAAACAACTCTAAGAAGTAGGAAGCTATGAGATTTGGGCAGTAAAGTCACCCGAAAAGAAGGTAGGAAGGAGAAGGAAGGCGCCCTTATTTATAACGGGGGGCGGGGGGACAGTACCCGGAGGTCCGACGGCTTAACGTGTCCATCGAACTTAAGGTGGATATTTAATGGTTCGGGCGTTCATACCTGCCTGGGACCTAACCTAAGACTTTTCCGTAGTAGTCACGAACGTTGATCACTAGGCCATCGAACCTACATCTTCTTTCTCCGGAGTCAGATATTATATCGCTTAAACTTCACCGACGAAGCCTTACGCTGCGACTTTGACATTTGGGTCTTCTTTAATTAACACATAGCAACCGAAAAATTGTATTTCGACACCGCTGGGAAATACAAGTCAGATGCTGACAGATAAACACACATAGCGCCGTGGATTGATGGCCACCGTAGCGTAAGGCGAACGCACTCGGCTAGTTATCGAGAGATCTGGGGTTCGATCCCAGAGATGTCCAAATAAATACGATTTTTCGGCTGCTGTGTGTTGGTTAAAGAAAAACGTGGATAGAGTGAATGACTTTGTCTATTTACATTGTCTCCATGTATTTGGAAGATTTTCACCTTTTCATGTATGTCATCTCTGAGGTACGTCACACACTCAGTGCTGCTACTCTTCTTCAAAGAAACTTTCAGGTTCGGAACTAATTTCTTTTTCTTTACAGAGGGTGTTAGAGCAAGAAAGGTAGATGAAGATGGTGAGTAAGTCATCTAAAGGGAATGTCTCCGAAAGAAATTCATGAGGGCATGCAGCAAAGATTAGTTATAAAACTGGAATGTGGAATTTAAGCGTGGAAGAGACAGTGTTGAAGACGCACCTCCAGTTGGAGACCTCCTACCACATCCTCAAATGTGGATGTTGTTCGTGACCTGATCACATAAGATTGCAGAACAACACTGAAACTCACTGAGAGACAATGTACAACATCTGTTATGAGCGAGCTCAAGATATTTTGGTGAATATTTAAGGATTTTTCCGAGATGGATCCCTAAAACACTGAATGCGGATCAGAAGAGGAAAAATATGAACGAAGTCGTGACATTTTGCAATATTTTGAAGCCAATGAACTTTGGGGGGCGGTATGTCAGTCACTGGGGACGAAACATGAGTGCACCTCTTGACCATGAAACAAAATATACCGATCAGATAAAACATTAAAACCACCTCTGCGTTATGCAAATAAGAGCGAATGCAGCGAATCAGCGTCACGTGCCAAAGTCACGAATGATATGTACACTACATTGACGAAAGTCACCGGACACCTAGAAGAAAAGCACATCATAGCATTTATTGACATACATTAGTACGGCGTCAGTCCACCTTTGACCTTAATGCATGCACTGACCCTTCGAGACATGCTTTCGACAAGGTTTTGGAACACAGCTATAGGTATGCACTTCCATTCAGTACATAATGCTTCCGCTAACTGTTGCTTAGTAGTGGGCCTTGGTTCCAAACTTCTTATGTGGCGCTCTAATTCATCGCATAAGTGCTGTATGGGATTAAGATCAGGGCTCTGTGCTTGCCAGTCCACACACGATAAGGAATTATCGTCAAACCCCGCCGTAACAGTCCTTGCTTTATGGCTCGGTGCATTATCGTACTGTACTTACAAGGCTCGGTTCCATAGCATTGCCACAGAGTTGGTAGGGCATAATTGTCCAGAATATCGAGGTAGACGTGCTGGTTAACAGGTATGTCCACGATAACCAACGGGCCGAGACCATACCACGAAAAACTTCCCAACACAAGTACACTGCCAGCTCCAAACTTGACCGTAAGAACAGTACACTGTAGTAAATAGCGTTGTCCCGGCTGCCGCCATACCCACACACGGCCATCGGACTGTTTGATCGTGTGTCTGGATTCATCAGTCCATAGAACCCGTTTCCATTGATCTACGGTCCACGATAAATGCTCTTTACACCATGCTAAACGACGATTACCATTCCGAGTGGAAATGAAAGATTTATGAGCAGCCGCAGGACCACGGTAACCCATGGAATGAAGTTCTCAGAGAATGGTACGTGTACATACCGAGGTTCCAGCATTTTTACTCACCTGTACACTGAGGTCTTGTGCAGTACTCCGTCGATTAGCTGTAACGACTCTCCTGAGGTTTCGACGTCTTCCATCACTGATTTTCTTTGGTCTGCCGGTACTTTTTGCTACTTCAGGCACGCCATGTGTCTTCCACTTATTCAGTACATCCCAAACAGTTGACTTGGGTATGTTTAAACGCCTCTCGGTTTCTCTTATGGGCAACCCACTAACATAACACCCAATAATCTTTCCTTTCTCAAAGTCAGTCCAGCGACATTTTAACTCAACCTCACAGTGCGATATGATGGCGGTCAGCTGCAGGCTTGTTTTTATACCGTTTGCGGGAGTACCACGCATCTTAACAACGCAACAGATCCGTTCGTTTGCTGTTGAAGGGTTGTCCGGTTACTTTTGTCAATATAATGTATGTACCTACTTGGGTCGGAGCTCTCTCAGTCAGTATTTCGTTTTGTCTCAACATGAGAAAAGCAAAGGATTTCGACAAAGGCCAGATCGTTATGGCAATATACGATCTCTGAAATCAGATAAAGATCGTTATGGAAATATACGATCTGGCCTTTGTCGAAGTCGTGGTTTTGGAGATGATCTTACCACACCTTGAGAAGAGCATCTCCGGAACAGCGACGCTGGCAGGCTGCTCTCGCTATGCAATAGTTAGTACCATTAAAGATGGTCCGAAACTGGTGACACTTCAGCCATCGAAAGGAATGGGTAGGCCACACCTCATTAATGCCAAAAGTCAGCGCAGGCTATCTCGTCTTGTCAGCAGCAACAGGAGGGCTACTGTGGTTGACATTACCCATAATTCCAATTGTGGTGAAGGGCCGAACGTGCCCGACCACACACTTCATCGTATGCTCTTGGATATGGGTCTCCACAGCAGCAGATCCATTCGTGAGCCTATGCTCGCAGATGTTGACCGTCATCTACGCTTGCAGTGGGCACGTAATCATCGGCATTGGACAATAGAAGACTGGAAAAAGAGCTCATGGTCAGACGAATCCCGTTTTCTGTTACATCATGTCGACTGACGATCTCGTGTGCGACGTTTACCTAAGGATTCCTTCTCACCTGGATGCACTGTGGGACATATCCAGGCGGGTGGAGGGAGTGCGATGGACTGGGAAATATTCTCTTGCGGAACGATTGGACCTATTATCCCTGTAGAGCAAACTCTGCTGTCACTTACCTGCTCATCATGGCTGACCAAGTGCATCTCTTTATGGCGACTGTTCCTTGGGGGAGATGGCGTCTTTCAACAAGACAATGCTCCATGCCACACGGCGAAGGAATTTAAGTAATGGTTCCAAGAACATGAAGAGGAATTCCATTTACTGTCGTTGCCCCAAATTCGCCGGAAATGAATTGTATCGAGCATTTGTGGTTTGAGTTGGAGAAACGGGTACAAGCAGCATCACCTCGACCACGTAATTTACGGGAACTGCGAGATCTTCAATTACGGTCATGATGCCAGATATCAAGAGACACCTACCAACATGTTGAATCTATGCCTCATCGGGTGAGAGCTCTTTTGGTGGCGAGAGGAGGACCTATATCATATTAGGTAGGTAGTTTTATGTTCTGGCTGATTGGTGTATCAACAGGACCAGTAGAGGTATAACCCTCTTAAAAAGGTTAAAGTGTAGAAGTCGGTTGGGAAATCCATGGATTTCGTCTTCAGGGATGTAGGAATCTTCGTGGTGGATTTTCTGGTACTACGAGTTACTAGTAATGCAACCTGCTAAGACGTTTCCACAACAAATTGCTGCTGAAGAGGCGTGGCAAAAGACAATACACAGGAGCACACAACATTTGTGTCTCAGGCGTCTCTACGATACTGTGGGTTCTTGCTACTGTGCCACCTTCCTACTCCCCAGATTTGGCTCCATCTAAAGGTTTCCTATTTCCAAATCTCAAAGACTAGAAAGTGCAGAAATTCGATAGTGAAAATGCTGTAAGGAATGTAGTGAAGAAATGATTTTAGTCAAAGTCTTTTAAATTTTATTTGAACGGGTTACAAAAGTTAGTGCATTGTGCCAGAAAGTGTATTGAGTTTAAGATGATGGGGGGACTACGATGGAAAATGAATGGGTTTTCACATCATTCCTTCTACGAGAGGCTTGAATTTTTTCAATCCCCTTCGTGTATGTCGTATCAAAAAAAAATCTTATTTCCATCGCGTAGAGTAAGCGTAGTTCGAAAACTGCCACTTGTTGAAACAAGGCTGTCGTAATCAATAATTTCTGGTGAATTTTGCATGGACCACAATGCACGAGGCACTCGTGAATAAAATATTTTTCCAAGCTGTTCTTCAACACTTCTAGCTAATACAGAGTGTGTTCACACATTTTTAGAACGTTTTTGATAAGAAATTGAAGAAAATTGAAGAAGCTCTATGAATAGAAACTAGCAACACTGTGTTAAATGTGAAAGAATCTTTGATTGAAAAATTAAAAAGAACATATAGCTTTGCTTTTATTCGCCTCACACGCAGCAGGTCAGTGAATACCAAGTTCCAAAAGAAGTATAAACATGCAATCTGAATCTATTCTGTAATTTGTAATATAGTGTCAATCATCAAGATTTCGGAAATAACATACTTCAGCTCCAGTATTAATACCCAACGCATATATTTCAATAATACCTGTTGCATTTTAATACCAATAAGAAACTGTAGAACATAAAGTTAAAATATATGTACATTATATATAGCCCGTCGTTGGATCTCACTTCATGACGTAAAAACACGTTGCCTTCCTCTCAATTTATCCAGTTGTATGAGTTCATATCCTATGTACATTATAATTTACATTTACAGTCATTCTGTTTCACGTCATTCTATTTTTCACTTTGCTTCATTTCATCTCACGGCAGTCTTCATTCCTCTTGACTTCACAGAACATTACAGAGAAGATCACTTGAGTATTCCGGTTCACAGCACAACAACAACTCCTTTTTACAGTCACGGTTAGCAGCGGTTTCACGCACTTGACTTGCCTTAAGAAACTTCAGAGCAGTGAGGAATATGACTAACAAGTTGAAAATGAAAAAAACATCTGCTGCAGTTAAATACCAGCGGTCCTGATAGCGCAGTGGTCTAAGCGATGGCTTGTGACCATCCTCCATTCGTCCGAGATGGGTTCGAATCCCGGTGAGGCATGGATGTTGTGTTTGTCTTACGGCACTGGCTTTCTTCCTTCCGTGGAACCAGTGGTCCTAAATTAGGGACGGACGACTGCATATAGCCCATTAAGTTGCTCACGGTGGTCGTTAAACCTCCAATCAAAAAAGAAAGTTCAATACCGTCTGCTAAGAAAATGGCACATCTAAACAAGCTGTGGATAGGAGGTTATGTTTTTACTTTCTACGAAGGGAAATATTCGTATTCTGTAGAAAATTCCGCTGTGAAAATCATCGAATTAGCATTTCTGAATGTAAAATAAGCAATATTAATTATAATAGAGGGAGAAATCATCAAGCATTGCTTTTAACAGGAAAAAGAAAATGAAGCGAATATCCAAAGAAGGTACCTACTTTTACGACTATTTTAAAAGTAATTGTTGTAAAGAAAATCTGGACCCATAGAACAATCGCTAAATCGTTAAAAATCTCTGTATCAACTGTAAACAAGATAATGAACGGAGATTCAAACCTAAAAACCGTAATGTCCATTACCTTTTACGTAGGTACGTGGCTAAGCACAGAACACGGTGTGGACTTCTTTATGAAACTTACTTAGCCGAAGACAGATGGAAATTTATTGTGATTATTGGCGAAGCATGGATTTACCTAAACGACTGTAACAAAATAAGGTCGATTTACTATCGCAAAAGAGCAGAAAAAGACTTACAAACTTGGTTACAAGAATCCAAAGAAAGTTGCAGTGAAGGATTCAGGATTACTGCTGGTTTCTCGTTGAATGGGAAATTAAATTTAAGAAAAGTTGAAGAAAATGTTAAAATCAATTCTAGATATTACCAAAATAATGTTTCAACTCCTATATTTAAAGAGGAAAATGCTCTGTGGGAAAACCTTTACGCACATAGCTTCCAAAGAGCAGAACTCCATCAGGATAAGGCTCCTTACATCCAAATCTGCCACTGTATTTCTTGAAAAGATGAAACAAAAGACGGGTGTCAAGTCTAAACCTTTTGCTGATATTCCCTCAGTCCCTTACTGTTTCACCTTGTACCTTCGGACTGTTGAGAAGAGTGCTTTCTAAAGGCAAACCGAAAACAATTATTGGACTATGGAAAGCAGTGGAAAAGGAGTGGAATGAAATACCACTACCAATTTTAAGATATGCCCTGTTATCTTGGAAACCTAGATGTAGATTCATAGTCCAGAGAAACGGATATCAGATAGAACATTTAAGAAAGAAATAATTTTATTTTAAACATTTAATTATATTGCTGGAAAATCGTTCTAAAAATTTGTGAACGTCAAATGTACCAGCTTTTTGTTTTCTTCCTTTTCAGTTATCTATGATAAATATCACTTAGTGAAATGTTCTATTCTAAGAAATAGGAATTATAGTAACTTGATCCGAGATCTCCCAACAAACCGTAAACACTGACATCTCGCGACAAATCCTAAACTCTGAAATCTTGCGAGAAACACAGATATATCTTTGATATTCTGTCCAAAATTTCTATGATAGAAAAACTTCGAAAGTACATCACATTCCATGGCATGCTTTCTTTTGTCCTATTACAAAAATAATTTTTGATGTCCAACCTCCACGTGCGCAAATATTCTCTTTAGGGACCGACGCAATAACGAATGCGCAGATTATGCAATAATATCAGAATGCTTTCAATCGGTTGTATCGCAAAACAAAGTACCGCCGGTCTTCGTCCGTTTCCATAGGACAATTTTGATATTAATACAAATTCAAAAATCGCAAAAGGAATCGTAACATCGTGGTAAACAACTATACCTCGATCATTACACTATTTTTTTTCTTTTTTTTTCTTTTTTTTTTTTTTTCTGAACTCAGATTTCTGTTTTTTATTAATTTTGAAAGCCGCCATTCGACGATGAAAACCTGTTGACGAGGCTGCGATTTTTTGCGAGAAACATGCCTTCAGGAGATTGCATCAGGGATTTTACCTACGAGGGAACTAATGCTATATCTCCTTTATCACCTTCTTTAATCGATGCACCTGAACTACGCGTTAACCTCACTGGAAATGGTGTTTAGTGTTTAAAATTGTGTTATTATTTGATTTAGTTATGGTTTTTTTATTTTACCGTGGGCGGGAATACTTAACAGTGACTCATAGCTAAACTAAGCTTTGGTGTTCAAACCTTACTACTCCATTATGAACGCATCATCGTCATCATTGTCAACCATTGTCAATACATGATGGACGAAGGTATCTTCAAGTTTCTTCCACAACGGTCTGTCTTGTGCCAGTCTCCTCCATGTTACTCCCACATACTTTCGAATTTCATCCACCCATTTTCCACGTGGTTTTCTTCTGGGTCTTTTACTGTCCCTTGGAATCCAATCTAAAATTTCCATGGTCTGTTCTTCTGGCAGTATGTCCAGCCCATTGCCATTTCAGGGATTTTACTCTGATCATGATGTCTTCCACTCTTGTTACTTTTCTGATCCACGAGTTCCTCTTCTTATCTCTCCTGGTTCACCAAGCATGCACCTCTCCATGCTTCTTTGAGTCGTCTGCAGCCTTTGTAAGTCTCTTTTTAGTTTAGGTCCGCGTCTCTGCACCATACGTAAGCACTGGAAGGATGCATTGATCAAACACTTTTCTTTTAGGACATAATGACATATTGCTCTTGAAAATTATGCTGTTTCTTCCCAAAGCTCTCCAGGCAAGTTTTATACACCGATTAATTTCTTCATCAATGTGACCCTAACTTGATATCTTCTGTCCAAGATAAACGTACGTGTCTGTTATCTCCAGCTTTTCTCCATCAATCGATAAATCTTCATTTCTTGTAAAAGCAGTTTTGTCTTCTGAAAGTTAATTTTTAATCCCACTTCTTTACTGTTGTCGGCAAGTTCCTGGATCATACTCTGCAGCTCTAATGGGGTAGTTGCAAAAATGACTACGTCATCAGCAAAACGAAGGTGAGTTAGATAATCTCCATTAATCTTTACCCCTTTGTTTACCCAGTTCAGTGATTGAAAGACATTTTCCAATGTGGCATTAAAGAGCTTCGGAGATATGGTGTCACCTTGTCTCACTCCCTTTCCAATTTTTATGTGTGTTGTATTCTCAAACAGCCGAACTTTGCACTTGCATTTTCATAGATGTTATTAATAATATTAATGTATGCATCTTCAATACCGCAGGTTTTCAGAGCCATTGTAACTGCTGATGGTTTCACCGAATCAAAGGCTTTTTCATAATCGATAAAAGCCATGCACTTTGGAAGTTCTGATTCCTTCGCTCTTTCAATTAGTTCTCTCAGTACGTGGATATGATCTATAGTGCTGTAGCCACTCCTGAATCCAGCTTGTTCTTTCGGTTGAGCCATGTCCAGTGTTACCTTCAAGTGGTGAGAAAGAACTTTAGTGAAGATTTTATAAGCCACTGATAGGAGGCTGATAGGTCTGTAGTTCCTGAGATCCTGAATGTTACCTCTTTTATGTAGTAGGATCACTGTAGCATTGTTCCAATCCTAAGGAATCTTCCCTTCATTAAGGCATCGAGTGAAAACTTGGGCAAGTACTGTTTCAATTTCTGCACTTGCTTCTGCTATGATGTCTACAGTAACTCCATCTTCTCCTGGAGCTTTTCCCCGCTTCATGTTCATGATTGCATGTGCAACATCTGCTGGGAGGACTGGAAGAACTATGGTACTGGTACCTTTTATTATATCTATAGTATATGTGTCATCCCTTTTATATAATTTGGAGTAGAAATCTTTCAGTCTTGTCAAAATTTCGCCTCTATTTCTTGTTACAAAACCATCTTCTTTTCTCAGTGCCATAATCTGTTTTTTTTTCTTACTGAAATGTCCCTTTGCTATCTTTAGGCTTTGGTTGTTTTAAATTGCTTTCCTCACTAGTTCACAGTTGAATTTCCTTACGTCTTCAGTGATACTTTTTCGTACTGTCTTGCATAGCTCTATATATTCCACTTTGGAAGTCACATCTTCTTTAGTTGTCCTCATCTCTCTTCTTTTTTGCATCAACATTTTGGGTTTTCCTGATAATTTGTTCATATGCAACTTGTTCTTAGACCCAGCTAATCTTGTTGCTGTTTCCATAAGAGCTTTGGTAACTTTTCTGTTAACTTCAGGGATGTCCACTTCTTCTGATGCTAGACCTTCTAGAATAGAGAATCTGTTCCTCAGTTCTAATTTGAAGGTATTATGATGCTTTTTAAGGTTCATCACGTCAATACACTTTGTTTGTTTTATGAGCTTGCCACACTCGAGTTTAGCATTGAGGTGCATCTTACATCTTACCATTTTATGGTCACTACCTGTGTTGAACTTGTTCAGCACACTGCAGTCTTCCATGACAAATTTCTTGTTACGCATAATAAAATCAATTTCGCTTGTCCATCCATTGGGATGCCTCCATGTCCATTTTCTTTGCGGCTTTTTCTTGAAAAAGGAGTTCATGATGAAAAACCCTTCTGCCTCTGCAAACTCTACGAGAGTATTTCCACGCTGGTTTCTGTTGCCGTGACCGAATTTACAAACTACAGTTTCATTCTGTTGCCGTTGCCATATTTTTGCATTGAAATATCCCATAATTATCTTCAAGTGCTGCTTGCCTTTATTATTTAGATGACGAATTTCCTCATAAAATTCTTCAATTTCTTCTTCAGGATGACTTGTGGTGGGTGCATAAGTTTGAATAATCTGAGCCTGGTATCTTCTCGAGAGTTGGATAACGAGTCGTGCAGCTCTGTCAGAGGAACTTTCAACTTCTACAACTTTATCCTTCGGTTTCTTGTTTATTATAAATCCAACAACACTAGTTCTGCCAGTATCTGTCCCACGATAATAGAAGAGATGTCCAGTTTTCAGTTCAATGAGATTTTCTCCTTTTCTCCTTACCTCACTTCGCCCGACGGTGCCTCACTTGATCCTTTGTATTTCCTCTTCCAATTCAAGAAGCCTTGAATCAGAAGATAGGGAGCGTCCATTTTAAGTAGCCAAGGTCAGCATCAAATGGCAGCCTAGTCCGGTCCTCTGGTGATTCTAAGCACCCTCTGCCTTCATGTCGCACTGTCCGCTGCCTTGGCCAGGTACATTTCAGCTGCCGGAGACTGAGGACCAAGATTTAAGTTGTGTAATCATTTTTGAGGGGTTTGGACATAACTCACCACGCTGGCCAAGCGGGTTGGTGAGTGTGGGATAGCATTTCCTCTAATCCCGATGGTATACCGCTATTGGCGGTCGTCAGAGCTCCTTTAGTGGGAACAGGATGCACCACGAAAAGGCGGGGTTGACATTTGTCAAGGAAAGGCTGTGATGTTGCACATCACCTGACCTTACATCCTAACTTGATATGAACGCATATCAAGTTGGAAACGATGAAAACGAACAAAGAAAATGCAATTTTTTTAATATCGAAGGATGGTCATTATCCGTTGAGAGAAACTGAACAAAGCTTGCTTATGCCCCTTGGCTGCACAAATCACCAAAGAGGACTCAGATTCTAATTACTTTAGGTAAATTTTATTTCTGATCAAATCATGTAAAGGCAACTTGTGAATTAAAGTGATGCCGCAACCAGCAGTAGCTGGCAAATGTGAACACTTCGTAATGACAGTTAAAAAAAATCGCACCTGCATCGTACAATATTACATGTCAGTCTGGTTCAATGTGTTAACATATCACATGAGTCAAATGAAAGCCTTAAAAGCGCAATAAAAAGTTCAAAATACAGAGTCACTGTCCTGTAACTTAGCAATATTGTTACCAATGACTGAAAGATTTTCTTACAGGAGGCATAACGGTGCAGACAAGCTTAGTGACGTCACAGTAGCAGTACAAAAATGGCCGCTCCACTTGAGACATGTACCTTATGTCGCGGATGGCCTAGTGGTCAACGTTCGTGACTGCCACGGAGGAACCTCAGGTTCGATCCCCGGCAGGTACAAACGCTCGAACCACTAAATATCCGCCGTGCGTCGGACCCATGGTACTGGCTCCCCGGTAATAAATAAGGGCGTCTTCCTCCCCCATTTTACCTTGCTTTCGTGTCACTTTCCTATCGGGCAATCTAGTCCAAATCTCCTAGCTTCCTGTTTCTAATGGATGTTTAAGAACTGGGGTCAGACACTCCCTAAAATCTTCTACATATGAGATGACAGCTACCAAAGAGGAGCAACGTTCTGGCATCCGTTTTTTTTTTTTTTTTTTTTTTTTTTTTTGTAGTGAAAGCGTGAAACCCATTGAAATCCATCGTCGAATGAAGTTGCAGTATGGTGACGCATGTCCGTCACTCCAGCAAGTGTACGAATGGACTAGGAAGTTCCGAAACTGCGTGAGCTCTGTGACAGGTTCTTCTCGACTGGGTCAGGCACGCGGAGTAGTGACACCAGAATCCATTACAACAGTTGAAGGCATTTTGATGGGAAATCGCCGAGTGACGGTGAATGAAATAGCCGCACTTCTGAACATCAGTCGTTGTCCAGCGCACTACATACTCCGCGATGTTCTCCAGTTCAACAAAGTGTCTGCAAGGTCGGTGCCATGCCAGCCGACTCCAGAATTGAAACAACGAAGTGTTGATGCCTGTCAAAAACTTTTTCGGTGCTTTGAAGCAGAAAGTGATGGCTTCCTAGAGAGAATTCTTACTGGAGATGAGACCTGAGTTCACTTTCATCAGCCAAAAACCAAGAGAGCGAGCAAGGAATGCCGCCATCCTTCCTCACAAAAACCGAAAAAGTTCCGCACCCAGCCAATTGCAGAGAAAGTTATGCTGACAATCTTTTGGGATGAACGAAAGGTAATTTTGGAGCACAATATGCCTAGGGGAAACTTTGTAACCAGTGAAACGTACGCAGATCTTATCAGGAATCATCTTCGACCTGCCATCAAGTCCAAATGACGTCGACTTCTGAATACTAGTGACTTGTTGCAATATGACAACGCTCGGATCCATACTGCCCGTGCAACGGCTGCAACCATACAAGACCCGCACTTCGAGTGTCTTCCACACTCGCCGTGTTCACCAGACCTTGCCCCAAGTGATTGCCACACCTTTGGACCACTCTAAGATACGATGGACGGAAAGCTTTCAGGTCCGTTGAAGAGGTGCAGCAGGTGGTGCATGAGTGGTTGCACACGCCAACGAAAGAATTTTTTTCTAGAGGAATCTATGCACTTCGTAAGCGCTGGAGGACTTGTATTGCACAAAATGGAGATGATATTGAAAAATGATACAGGTATATTGAAAAATGATACCTCTTTTGTTCAATAAACTGTGGGGGAAAAAAAGGTTTTCATTTGACTCTCCCTTGTACTGCAGTTGATCAGCATGTTGTAATAAGTTGTTGTTGTTTTTTGCAAAAGTGATCAAGCCCGAATAAATTCCCAATTGTATTAAGTAGGTATTAGAGAATAAGGAGCAGCTAGAGAAAAATTGGCTTTAGTGAATTCATCGGAAGCGAAATCACCGAAAGATGCAATATCGTAGTGTAAGCTTTTCGAAAACCACGAGTATAAAAAATTCAGCCAAATGGCCACAAAAGCGTTAAGCGGCCGAATAAAATCTGCATTTTTTATTTTTGCGTGTCTACTTTCATGTAGAATAAAAACAGAACCGTTATGGGGGGCTTGCCAAAATTACACTTTTCATTTCACCTTGTCCACTTCTCAGTAGATCGCCTAAAAAGATTACAATTTTATTGCTGTTACCTCGTCGTACTCTTACGTGTTAGTGAAGAAACAGTTTTTAATCAGCCTTACTGGTATTCATAAGTTTTGCATACCAAGTCAAGCGAGCAATATGTTTTTACGTAGGCCCTAATTATCAGCTCCTAGGCTATTTTAAAATTATTAACGTTATTAACTTTACTTGTTATTCAAACCTTATGAAAATTATATCTTCTGATTAAAAACTGTTAAAAGGCCTAGGCCTAGGGCCTATTAATTAATTTTTAATGGTTAAGTAAATGCGGAATATTACTAACTTCACTTGGTGTACAAACCTTATGAATATGAGCATGACGGAATAAAATCTGTTAAATAGGTCTAAGCTAAAGGTCTTATAAATAAAGTATTGTACCTTAGTAAAAGTATAACATCTGACTGTTCTTAAGCGGAATGAAGTCGTGTTCATGTTGCCAAAGAAAAAATTTAGCACTGCCAAAATCTCTGCAGTCTCCCATTTCCGTATAAAATTAAAAAACAGTCCCACGGACATCCTCCAAAAAGCATCCCCAACGGAATTATAGCATCAGCCATGTATAACGAAACGTCTTTTCGTACTGATACGTTTTTTTAAAAACATAACCATACGATGAAATAGTTCCTAAATTAAACCTTAACGGCCAGACGAAACATTTAAAACAGAAGTCAAACTTACGGAATTTGGCTTTTATTTCTACAGCACAGGTTATAGCACTTCAGGATAGTATAGAAATCACATAACACAAATCAGCACTCCACGCTCCACATTTCACTTTCCACCACCACATTCCACCACACAAGCAACTGTTGTATCGTAGTTTATATCTCTCGTTCTTATCTGATGACAGGCATACGTCACATTCATTCTACCTCAATTGTGTTCCCAACAGTATTCGTTTGAGAGAAAAGATATCACGTTAAGTATGAAGTATAACTGAGAACAAACTCAAGATTTACATAGGGAAAGAAACTAAAAAGTAAAATTAATTTGGAATATACGTCACACATGCTATAAAAAAATTTCGTTTTACCGAACACTGTTAAGTTTAAAAAACCTATAAAGTCACGGCAACCTATTTCCCCAAATGAAAATGCAATTCTCACTTGACCGCATAATGCAGTTCAACAAAGCACGTTTCTAATGGTATAAGATCAAGTCATTTACGTCGATGGAGTTTCCCATTCAGTTCTCATTTTATGAGTGAAAATAATATGTATTTCGCTCGTCAGATTTTGACAGCAGTCTATGTCCATTATGTAGGTGAAGTGGCAACGAATCTGCAATTTTTATACGGGCCCCTAAAGTGTATTTGGTCACTTGTCCGTATGACCAGCTGTCTAGTGACCAGTTGTCATGTAGCCACTTGTTTGTGTGGCCATTTGTCCGGTGTCCACTTTCCCTGAACTCCATTTCGATTAATTCGTTTCATTGTTTTCGAAAAAGTCGTCTTCAGGTAAATTGCTCGTTCGATGAATTCGCAATCGATGAACTCGTTTTCGATGAATTCGCAATCGATGAACTCGCTTTCGATGAATTCGCAATCGATGAACTCGCTTTCGATGACTTCGCAATTGATGAACTCGCTTTCGATGAATTCGTCTTCGATAAATTCGCCTGCTCCCATAGAATCAAGACTCTGTCGGTTGTAGACTGTTCCAGCCGCCCTGGTGGTGCAGTAGTCAGAGATTTGGCTTCTTGCTGTTAGTTTGAATTGGTCCGGGATAGAGTAGCGTACGTGGCATGATTACTGTGTTTGTCTTACGTCATTGTGTGTCTCCCTTCCCTGGAACTAGTGGTTAAAACTAGAGACAGCTCTGTCGACTGTGGCTGATATTTTACACGTAACTTATTGGTCTGCCTGTGCAATGGTCCATGACAACTTAGGATGTAGAAGAATGTATGCCAATTGTATCCCGAAACAACTGAGTGATCAACACAAATATCAGGATATGAAAATTTCTACCCAATTTCTCCAGGGTTATGAAAAATATCGAAGTTTACTGCAAGGATTGTAGGGACGAGACCTGGGCGAATCTATTTTACCTTGCAAGCAAAACAGAAAGTAACCGGCGGATACACCTTTCATCCCTAGCAAAAAAAATATGTTCAAAGTTGTCCAATCTGGCAAACATTTCTTGCTAATATTGTTCTGGAGTACTCATGGGCTAATCTTAGAGCTTTATCAAGTGCACGAACGAACTACGGGGTGATCGAAAAGTCCCCTAGTGCTTTCGATTGATAACTGTACAAAAATGAACAGATCTACAGCAATGCGGTTTGCAGCATTTGAAAGAGTAAATATTCGAGTTTAATAATCTTACCTTAATACACCTCTACATGTGCGCCTTTGGTGGCACGTAAGACATCCAGTCGGTATTCTATTTCTTGCCACGTGCGCTCCAACATGCCAGAATCGATTCTATCAAACACTGCTGTAATGCGCTGTTTGAGCTCCTGAAGGCTGCTTAATCTTTCCAGGTAAACCATTTCCTCGGCATAGCCTTAGAGGAAGAAGTCTAAAGGAGTGATATCCGGGGACCGGCGTGGCTAAAAAATGCAACCATCTCTGCCGATCCATCTGTCGGGAAACCCGCGGTTCAGGTATTCACGAACGTCAAGTCCCCAATGTGGGGAAACGCCATCTTGTTGCAGCATGACGATTGGTTGCAAAACCTGCAGTTGAGGAACCACAATGTTATGAAGCATGTCCAGGTAATTATTCCTTTGCACTGTGGGCTCAGAGAAGAAGAGTGGCCTAATTACACGATTATGCATGAGCCCACACCAAACATTCACCTTTGAACTGTGCACGACGTGCTCCCTGACTGAATGTGTGTTTTCACTACTCCGTACACGAACGTTCTGAGTGTTGAATTTTCCGTGCACGTAAAACGTTGCCTCATCCGAGAACATTATATGGCATAGGAAACTTTCATCAACTTCCAGCCGCTCCAACATATCCAGATCGAATGCTAACCCTGAAGTCCATCGTTCAGTTTAATCTGGTGTAAGAGTTGCACTTTGTATGCGGTTAGTTTCAGGCGTTTGTGAAGCACTCCCATCAATGTGGATTGTGACACATTCCGTTGTAAAGAAGCCCTTCTCGTGGACTTGCTAGGACTGCGAGCGAAAACCACCTGTATGCTCCGCAGAGTTTCTACACTGACAATGAGTCTGCCACTTCTTTGCCGGTCCAGGACGCTACCAGTATCCAAGAATTTCTTCTGTCACACTCTGACACTGAAATCACTCGGCGGATCTTTCCCATATGTTTGACGGTAATTT
This sequence comes from Macrothele yani, assembly GCA_039090855.1. Lineage (NCBI taxonomy): Eukaryota > Metazoa > Arthropoda > Arachnida > Araneae > Macrothelidae > Macrothele > Macrothele yani. Next base: position 138,260,208 of record CM077004.1, read on the forward strand.
CTTTGTACCGTAATCACAGACTTCGTCTCAACAAACCAACGCACGCACATTGCTTTCTCCTGCGGCGACGACATTTTCAGTTGTTTTGCAATCGGCGTTGGTATTTGCGAGCACGTAACGCCATCTGTTGGAAAGAAATGGCGTTAAAAACTCGAATATTCACTCTTTCAAATGCTGCAAACAGCATTGTTGTAGATCTGTTCGTTTTTGAACAGTTGTCAATCGAAACCCCTAGGGGACTTTTCGACCACCCTGTATTATTTTATCATTGAAGGTTTAACGACCACCGTGAGCAATTCAATGAGTATAAGCAGTCGCTCGTCCCTAATTTATGGCCACTGGTTTCAGAAAAGGGAGAGAGCCGGCGCCGTAAGAGACAAACACAACATTCCTGCCTCACCGGAATTCGAACCGGGACCCTTCTTGGACGAATGGTCAGAAGTCAGCTTTTAGACCGCTGCGCCGCCACCGGGACGGCGAACAAACTATTAACAGAACAGCAAACTATTTGCGGGGGATGGTGGATATGATTTGACGATCACCTTGAGCAACTCAGTGGACTGTAAGCAGTGGACAGTTCCTAATTTAGAGACACTGGTTCCAAATGACAAGGGGAGAGGTGCAGTAAGCCATCCTCACTATCCATGTCTTACCCGAGCTTCCAACATGGATCCATCTCAGACTAATTACGGATGGTACCAGTCAGCCACTGGGCTGCCGTACAACATAATCAGCAATGCTTTAAGACAAAATGAAACCCGCATTCACAACAAGGCAGACGGATTTTCTTTTTTTTTTTTTTGTGTGTGTCAAAACCTGTTCTTCTGCAGGACTACAATGCTTGCCCCTGTACAGTTACTGCAACCTTGATGGCAAATATCCATAAGTCATTCAGATGAAAATCTCTTGCTATCTTGCATCAAGCGAATTTCGTCTATTTGGCCCACTTAAAGAAGAATTGAGTGGAATGTGGCTTGGTAGTGATGAAGACGTGAAAGCGGCGGTGTATACATGGCTCTCAGGACAACCGAAAACCTTCTCCACTGATGGGCATCAAACAGAAGTCATCGCTCTTTCCACGTTTATAAGTGAGTCACGGAAAAAATTCTCATCGGCCGCCACCGGGAATCGAACCCAGGGTCTTCCAGTTACGCGCCGGACAGGCTACCACTGCACCACAGTGAACTGGAATTTCTCCAGACTCGCATACGGCTAACTGCCAAGCCACTTGGTAGGTCGCTGCTTGTAGCCCCGCACAATGCTGGTGATTCACCAAAGATGGTAAGCAGCAACTGAACAAATAACTAGGAGGCGAATGAATATAATTAATACAGACAATTGACGTGGAACATCAAACAGACGTCATCGCGTGGAAAGAGCGATTACTTCTGTTTGATGTTCCTAATCCACGTCAATTGCCTGTATTAATTATTCATTCGCCTCCTTGTTATCTTTGGTGAATCCCCAGCATTGTGCGGGGTTCCAAGATCCAAGAAGCAACCTACCAAGTGGCTTGGCAGTTAGCCGTGTGTTAGTCTGGAAAAATTCGAGGTCGCTGTGGTGCAGTGGTAGCATGTCCAGCGCGTAACTGGAAGACCCTGAGTTCGATTCCCGGTGGCGGCCGATGATAATTTTTCCGTGACTCACTTATAAACGTGGAGAGAGCGATGACTTCCGTTTGATGTTCTTAATCCACGTCAATTGCCTGTATTAATCCTCTGATGGAATCACGCAGCCTGTGAACCGTTACAAGAACATCGTGGGTCTACTACTTTGTAAGTTTCACTTTGCCTCTGGTAAATGCAACGAGATTGCATTTACATTTCGATTTGCCCTCATATATTTGCCTCATCGCGTTTATGTATATTAGGTGGAGTTAGCACTCCTGTCCACGCAGCACCGGCCACCACAAGTCACCGCGCGTGCTGCAGGTGACGTCACATTCAAGCAAGAAGCTGCTTTGAAACTACTGAATCCAATGGAACAAAAGCTTTAGACAGATAAAATAAGGGATTTACAATGAGCGAGTCGAAACTTTTGCAATATTTGGGTCACTTTATGTCTTCATACGTACCTTTACGACGAAAGCTAACTAGCATTCAAAGCATGCGCCATCGTGTTGCACTCTCTCTAGCCATCTGTTTGCCAGTTCTTCGATTCCGCGGAGGTACCAGTTCTTGTCTTTCGAGGCGAAGAACTCCTTCACTCCAGCTGCCACCTCCTCCTAGTTGTTGAAGTGCCGACAGTGCAGAAAGTGGGCCATGGACCGGAACAAGTAATAACCCTACGGAGCAAGGTCCGGATTATATGCTGCGTGTGACATCAGTTCGATGCCCTCAAGTTCCCGGAGTTTTGCCCGAATCGTTTCCGCGGTATGAGGCCGAGCGTTGTCCTGCTGTAGGAGAGCGCGCTTTCTGTTCACCAGTACCGGGTACTTCTCCTCCAAAACGGCATACATCAGCTCCAGCTTTTCAGTATAGAGGTTTGCATTGATGGTTCGACCATCTCGAACAAATTCGTAATGGATTATCTCTCGAAATTCCACCAGACACGGAGCGTCACCTTGTGCTCGAAACACCCACGTTAAGCAACAGGTTCCGGAAGCTGGCCCGGGCTCAACCCCTGCCGTTGTGTGATGGGATTACAGAAATATATCCACTTTTCATCGCACGTAACAATTCTCTTGATGAAACGTACATAGCGCGGGTTTTTTCTAGGAGTTTCGTGCAAACTACCACTCGGCGGTTTGCTTCAGCTGGCATATCAGTTCATGAGTGACAATGCGGCAGCTCCTGTAGATCTTGCCAAAGTCCTGAAGGAGACGAACCACGGTGGTCTGTGATATGCCCAGCTCGGCTGATAATCTCCGAGTGCTGGTTGTTGGATTTGTCTCTACCTCCTAGCACACGGCCTCTGAATCCACAGTTTTCGGCCTACCTGACCTTGGCTGATCGTCGAGTTTCTGTCACCTGAGCGGAATTTCTTGAACCATCTGGTTGCAGTGCTGTGGTCCACGGAACCTTCCCCTGTCGCATGACAAGTGCTTCGTGTTGCTTAAGCAGCGTTATGGCCGAATTCAAACTTGTAAAGCAAAAGTTCCCTAATTAGGCGTCCCTCTTTTAGGCGTCCCAACCACTGGCAGAACAACAACACGCAATGCTTATCACAGTAACGACTACCACTTTATATCCCTTTCGACTATCTGCAGTGCGCGACTTGAACTATTAAGGGTATGCAAAAGTTTCCGCCGCCCCCGCTAGTGGGGGCTGTTGGGGTCAAACCGGCAGACGACTCGTGCTGTCAGTTCGTACATGAAGCCAAGCATGGCAGTCGATAAAGTTAATACGCGGCACTGTTTGTTATCCATGTTTAATTTTGGGAAAAGTGCGAGTGAAGCATACGGTTCAATATGTCAGGAGTATGGCGAAAGGGTTATGGGTGAGCGGACGTGTCGACAATGGTTTGCCAGATTTAAGAAAGGTGATCTAAGTTTGGAAGACAAGCCACGTGCTGGTGTCTAGACCGTGGGAACTCGCAGACGAGGAGCTGGAATCGCTGTTGAAAGAGGATGGTACACAATCGACCACGCAACTGACGAAACGTTTGAAAGTGGCTCAGTCGACGGTGGTACGGCGTCTACAGGCCTTGGGGAAGATCCAGAAGATTGGTAAGTAGGTTCCGCATACTTTAACGGATCGTAATATTGGTCAACGATTGGGCATCTGCATGTCGTTGCTGAAGAGGTTTGAAGGGAAGAATTTCTTGTGGAAGGTTGTCACAGGAGATGAAAAATGTGTCTATTGCGACAACCCCGTACGGAAACGATCCTGGGTTGACCCAGGCTAGCCATCAACATCCACTGCAAAACGGGATATCTACAGGAAAAGGGTGATGTTGTGTGTGTGGTGGGATGAGTGCTCTACTTCGAACTGCTGAAACCTGGCAAAACAATCACTGCAGAACATATAGCAATCAGGTGATGAAACTGAACGCCGCAATCGAACGAAAACGTCCATGGACAGGTAAAGGACGCCGTCCAGTCATCCTGTTGTACGATAATGCCAGACCACATGTCGGTGCCACCGCGAAATCAACCCTTGAACAGTTACACTGGGAGGTTTTACCGCATGCGGCTTATTCCCCGGGCATTGCACCCTCAGACTTTCATCTGTTTCGCTCTATTGAACATGCCCTAGCCCAGGGTTTCCCAAACTTTTTGAGACCGCGCCGCCCTTCATATGTCACATGTTCCGTGCGATGCCCTTGTACCCAAAATTAAAAAACAAATTGCCCAAATTAGAGTTTGTGGTATTTTTAAAAAATAAAATGGTAATTTACATCACTAGCTTGTATTCTTTTTAATGTAAAAATACAAAATTAGAATAAAATTACAGAACTGAATAAAAAGAAATTGATTAGTTAAGCATATTTTCACAATGGTAACACTTTTTATTCGGCTTTCACATTTTTAATATAATTTTAGAAGCTACATAACAGAGGTATTTTCGTCTTAAAGGGATGAGGAAGCTTGTTTCTCGTCACACAAAACATCGAATATGGGGACAATGTTTGATACAGCTACGCGAATCTCCTTCTCAACGTTAACTTTGCTTCTATATCTGGATTTTATTACCGCTAGAGCTGAAAATCCTGCCTCGCAAAGGTAGGATGTGGCAAAAGGGAGAATTACTGTCACGACTTTTATTCTCAATTCTGGGTAGTCCTTAGTCACACTGTTCCAAAACTGTAGCAGAGTTTCGGAAGAGAATGTCATTATCACTGTGGAGTCTGAAGAAATGTCTCTTAAGGCACTACGAGACACGCCATCTTGTATTGCTGCCTTCTCTTGTTAACCAACGGGCAAGCGTATTTCACAAATTGCTCGGGCAATTTTGCACATTTTGGAACACCGTTTGTGGGTAACGCAAGATATATGATAAATAAAGAGTTCCCTGGTTTCAGATTTTCATTTTGGACTCTTTAAGTATTTTTATTAGTTAATAAAACTATGGAATACACCTCGGTACGATTTTCGCTGCAGATAAAAAGTGAAGGGAAAGGTCAATAAAAATTCTGAAACCAGGGAACTCTTTATTTATCATATATCTTGCGTTAGCCACAAACGGTGTTCCAAAATGTGGAAAATTGCCCGAGCAATTTCTGAAATACGCTTGCCCGTTGGTTAACAAGAGAAGGCAGCAATACAAAATGGCGGGTCTCGTAGAGCCTTAACTGTTTCTGCTCGGCAGTAGTGAATGTTGTTGGTGATTCTGCTGTAAACGGGGCTAGTCATAAACCAGTACACACTCACATAGAAATAACTACGTTCACAGTTATTAAAACACAGCTGCTCAGTTCTAACGAATGTTTATACACGCTACATATGTATCGAATAAAGACTGCATAGTAAAGTAAACCCCCAACAATTAGAGGCAGAATGTTGTCGTTTGACCTTGCCTGGCGCAGTGCATTTTCAGACTGCAGGGGGAGCGGGATCTGCACGACGTCACGCCAAGTTTTCAAAGAGCATTACTGCCTGAAACTCAGATGAAGGGAGCGCTATCACAACAAGAAAAAATATGCGTTTGCTTTTTTTCTTCAACACTCTTTCTTACAAATCATTCTTTAAAATAATATACACGTCTTCAAAATTTACATGTTGCGTTTCGCTATACATTATAAGTTTTAGTTTTTCCCTCTAGTCGTGACGCCCCGCTAAAAGACCGGCGACACCCTGGTGCGTCGCGACGCACAGATTGGGAACCTCTGCCCTAGCCCAAAAGCGGTTCATCACAGTTCGAAAGGTGGAAAATTTTTTCACTGCGTTTTTCAGATCAAAACCCGAGTCCTTCTATGTATTACTGGGGCATTCATTTGTTGCCTGGAGAATGGCAAAAGGTCATTAATGCTAACGGACAATATTTCGTTGAATAAATGTGTACTGGTTTCCTGGTTGTTGCTTTCTCCTTTCTCCTTAAAACGGAGGAAACTTTTGCATACCTCTAATAGTTTAAACACGTGACATACCTGCAGCTGCACATGCGTTTATGCAAATATTGCAAAACGTTCGACTCTCCCTCTGTAATAAACTTTATCAATTATACAAACTCACTGTTTTATCAACTGCATAAATTAGTTTGTTTTTGCTTGTATGTGATTTCATTCTAAAGGTTAGCTATGACTTATGGCGGCGGAACAAGTTGTATCTCCACCTAATATAAGCTCGATGATTTGTCTGGCTAAAGCATTACTTTTTAAATACCTTACAGCCTGTGGTGGATTGGGACGATCAAACCAAACCTGAATTTTCAGCCTTGCGGTCCATTACAAAAGCCCACATAACGGAAAAGTCATGACGTATTTTAGCCATGTTTTGCGAAGGTCATTTATTGATAGAAAGAACAAAGATCAATCAATGATATAATGCCCGTTTTGTTCCACGACATTTTGCCATCTTTCAGTGAGCTGCAGAATGCCTCGTTCATAGACGGACCTGTCTTTCGTGGCGAAAAACTGTACAAGGTGCTGATTTACAGCCTCATCTGAATTGAGCGTTATACCACGCAAGGACTGTTGAAGAGAGCGAAACAAGTGAAAGTCTGACGGCGCAAGGTCAGGCGAGTATGCTGTGTGTGGCAACACATCCCACCCAAGCTCCAGTAATTTTTGGCGGGTGATCAAACTTGTGTGTGGTCTCGCGTTGTCGTGATGAAACACAACACCTTTACGATGAACGAGCTCTGGACGTTTCTGGATGATGCATTCGTTCAAACTGTCCAATTGCAGACAGTACACATTCGAATTGATTGTTTGGTTCCGTGGTAGGAGCTCGAAAAGCACGTCACCTTTAAAATCCCACCACACTGAGACCAGAACCTTCCGCTGATGAATGTCTGCTTTGGATGTTTGAGGCAAAGCAGCACGTCGGGACTAAGACCCTTTGCGCAGCACATTGTTGTACACAATCCACTTTTCGTCACCAGTTATCAGTCGCTTCAAAAAAGAATCGTTTTCCTCACGTTTAATGAGCATATCGCAGATGTTTATACGCGCCGTCAATTGAGCTTCTTTGAGTTCATGAGGAACCCACACATCGAGCTTGCTTACGTATCCCAGCTTCTTCAGCTGGTCGTGAACGCTTGAATGATGGATGTGCAATGTGTCTGCAATCATCTCTCGTGTCGTGTAACGTGGGTTTGACTCGATCAATGCCTTGATTTGGTCGTCTTCAGCCTCGGTGGGCCTCCGGGACCGAGGAGCATCGTTGAGGTCAAAATCACCAGCACGGAATTTTGCGAACCGCTTCTGTCACTGGCGTTCTTGTAGAGCATTATCACCGTACACTTTACGCAACTTTTCACAAGCTTGACTCGCGTTCTTCCTTTTACGGAAGTAAAACAGTAAAATATGGCGAAAATGCACAGTTTGGTCTTCCATCTTCAACTTGATGTCAAATCTCCGCAAATCAACCAAATCGCTCACTATTCCTTTTAGACTGCACCTAGAACTGGCACCTGTTGAGTGCCATAACGATAACAGAGCTGCATGCCTTTAGTACTTCCAAAACCGCCCAATCGCCATCGGCTGCCAAAATACGTCATGACTTTTCCGACAACCCAATACATACCTTATAAATTCTTTCACGTAAAGAAATTCTATTAGATCCTGAATGAAAGAGAACTGTCGAAAAATGCATTTTAGAACGAATTTTAACAATAATTTAACGGTAAAACAATTTTCTAAGTCCGCTTATGATTGAATGTAACACCAAACCACGCTCAAAATAGGTTGTTGCACAGGACAATGTATTTTCTTTGAAAAATGTGGTTTTGGTAAAATCATAAGTCTCTCAAAAACCCAGTTCTGACTTAATCATCATGAAGGCTATTCTGAGAGCCCAAATGTGTGCACATGCCTTATAACAATTTTTCTACGCAATTAATTTTTAGATTTATTCGATCACTGATCACCTACTGCTTTATCAATACGTATTGGTACCTCCTCCTTCAGTAGGCCCATAGTTTGATCACCATGAACCAGTTCTGTAGTAAATCATTGTTACTTTTAAGATAAATGCGAGAGGGACACGAATTTCGCAATATCTCTACCCAAGAATCGCTTTTGTAAGTAAATAAGGGTGTGAGAACGATAAGTCGTCAAAGTGGGTGTTAATGTCGCCGTCCAACGACCTACGTCTAACTGTAGTTAACTTTTTCTTAATTAACTATGGGCTGCGCCTCTAGTCTCCCTATATGCTCGTTTCCAGAGTAGCGCTCGGGGCCTGCAGCCCGATCAGCAAGTATATCACAAGAAATAAAAACTGGAAAATTCATATAAATTTCAATTTTTATTGTATGTCTAAGCAAATAAGGCTTGTTATTCCGAAATTTCAGAATTTTTTTTTACTGTCGTTATTTTTTGGAAGGGCGGACTTTTGTCGTTTGAACTTATAGGATTTACTAAATTTACCACTAAGGAAAACAAAAGCAGTCCAAAAAGCATTTCCATAAACTGTTATGCTAAACCGTTAAGGTGGACGTCAAGTAATTTTGCTTCCTATGCTTCCAATGGAAAAACTTTTGTACACATTTCCTTCACAATTAGTGTGTTCCCAAGGATGAAAATTTGAACATTGATTAAAATAACTTCATATTATAACTTGGAACACTTAATATTTTCTAAAACATAACCATAATTATATTAAAAATCAATAACTTATCCTTTGGTGGTGTTGGAACCAGAAAAAAGACGGCGCGACCTGTACTTTGATGATGTCAGTAAACAAACAAATGTTGGATTGCATAATTATGGTTATGTTTTAGAAAATATTAAGTATTCCAAGTTATGAAATGAAGCCAATTTAATCGTTGTCCAAATTTTCATCCTTGGGAACGCATTAGTTGTCCAGAAAAAAGATGGCGCGACCTGTACTTTCATGGCGTCAGTAGACAAACAAATGTTGGATTGCATAATTATGGTTATGTTTTAGAAAATATGTATTCCAAGTTACAAAATTAAGCTATTTTAATCAATGTTCAAATTTTTATCCTTGGGAACGCATTAATTGCGAAGAAAATGTGTACAGAAGTTTTTCCATTGGAAGTATAGGATGCAAAATTACTTGACGTCCACCTTAAACAACTAAGATAGCTTTACCAACAAAGCATATGCATAACACATAATCTCTGCGTCACCATGGCAGCAGGTCATGGGACCAGAACGTTCCTCTGTGGTTATCGTGAAGACAGACGGGCCTTCGTTTCTTTCCTTTGCGTCTTTAAAAAATGCTTAAAAATCAGAAAATGACTTTTTCTTAAAACATTTTTTTGTAAAAACGCGATGATAGTTGTAAGTTTTTGCTATAACAATTACAAAGCGTTATGATGTATAGTTTGCCATATATCCGTTTTTTTAAATGAATCCCATCGCGAAATAGAGAATTTTGTGAAATTTAGAAATTTAATTTCTCGTAAACTAAATCGAAATTCAAAAAAAAAAAAGGGCGACGAGGTGCAAAATTTCGGTCATGGCTGCCTACAAAGTTTCGTGGTTCTTGTTGCTGTTAGTGTGTCCGGAACACGACCTGATAGCACTTTTTTGCTTAATTGAACTTTGAAATACAATAGCTCTTGAAGTATCGTCAGAATCGAAAAACAGTTTATTTCAGCGTGTTCTCCAAACAATTCTCTACAAACGATGTAAATTTCGTATTTTTGTGTTATATACCTTTTGCACTGCGAGCTAGGAAAGCAAGAGTGTCGCGAAATTTCTAAAACAGCGGCAGCAGTTACTTTTTTTTAGAATAGAGAGATTTATAACTGAACTTAGTCCCGCTGCACTTTTCTCATATAAATGCAAATAATTTTGCTATGTCTTTTTTAGAGCAAACACCCAAATTATATATAGAAAGAAACGCTTTTCTTCTTAGGGAAATAACTTTTCAGATAGATATAAAGCACAAATGAAGTCACCGATTTTTATTCATAAGTTGTAAAATAATTATTCGCTCGTTAAAATAAATTCAGATTTAAAGATTAGAAGAAAATGGAACATTTCTCGAGAGGTCCACCGGGAATTGTCCCGATGTCCCGGTGGGCCAAATCCGCCCCTGCTCCCAGCGCATAATAAAAATTTGATTTTTTATTACCAGATATACAAAAAAGTGATTTAAATTTGTCTCTCTTTGCACTTACTGTTTTATAGCCTTACATTTCTCTTTCTTTCTTTTCTTTTCCTGTAGCTGATCTTCCGGAAGGTGTCCGACGTCAAAAGGGAAAGAGAGCTGGCAGAGCGCAGGAAGAATGAACCGCTACAGGAATTATCTCAAGATCATTTAGTAAGGAAGATATTCTCCAAATTTCGTCGCAACGGCCATGAAAACAGGGTGGGAAGTGCTACTCAACCATCTCCTCTTCCCGACATAGAAAAGGGTGAAAAATCCACTATGAGTCCCGTGGAAACTCCATCCGAGATCAAGACCCCGAAATTCGTACAAGTTTCTGAATCCGGCGATCCCAGGAACGGTTCGATCGGAAAATTCTCCAGATGGTCGGTCACGCAAGATCCTCACGCAGGAGACAACAAAGAAAATCACGTGACTTCCGACAACGTGCTGAAAAAAAGCGGGGAAGGGAATTTTGCGCGAACGACAACGGCCGGAGGACCTGCAAATCGATCGTCTTTTTCCAAGTGGACCAAGATTTTGGCGAAGGAGACCACCATTGAAGAGGTAACGGAGGACGGCAATTCCTCTCAGGATGTCAGTCCTAGCAGCGGCAGCGGACAGCTGCAGCCGGAAGAGAACAAACAGTCCGCACAGCAAACAAAAGACTCCAACAACTCACTTTCACAGGAATCAGGGGCTTCTCCTAAGGCCCTCTCGAGTTCGGAATACCAGAGAATCTTAGCCACTTTGATGGACATGAGAGTGGACTTGAAACTAGAAATGCAGCGACTTAATAATAAGATCGGTAGGGTAGACGAACAGATAGCCGAACTTCTGAGGTATGTTCGCCCCCAGAACAGTCCAGATAGTGGAAGAAATTCTCCCCCATACTGATCCTGCGTGAGGACTCTGTTGAAATGCCGTCATCAAGGTCCAAAACTGACTTCCTTGCGGGCAAACACGGTAGGAACAAAATAAGTTTGGTAAAGAAAGACTCAGGTTCGGGGAATGTGATAAGTTCCGCCTCGGACAACACCAAGTCCTGTTTGACAGTTCCTGTTCGAAAGAGAAGTAGTCACCTGAAGAAGGCAAAGAGCTCTCCACCTCCGCCTCCTCCAGTTTCTCCTTCTCAGGCAACTCATCAGTCACCTTCAACAGATTCTTTCGTCAGAGCTATGCTTGAAAATGAAATTGAAGAGCAGGAAAGAGAAATGGACGTCGAACTAAAAGACGTATCAGACCAAGAGAAAGAACACTGAAAGCGCTTCCTCTGAAAAATACATCGTGAAATCCAAAGTGTGCCTGAATGACACGAGGAGCCTCTGGTTGTGTCATGGGATCTTCTAGCGCTATATGTTGCCACTGACAGCAGCTGCCCAAAAAGAAACTAAAGACGTAAACTTGATTTAGTTGTTGGAGGTCACTTGGTCGCGCAGTTCCTGTGCTGTGGTGCCATGCAAATGAGCAACGTTCGGAAATGCAGGCAACAATGTATTGAGACACGCTCGGCGACAATCATCTATGGGAGCTCTATAACGATGAAATCTTCAGAAGCCGCGCCCCGGTCAAACTTTGTACTTTTCAGTTTACCTCTAAGAGCAGTGATCAGTTAAATCATTTCAAATATTGTTTATGATTCAAATAGCCTACTAGGCTTTCACTTTGAATTATGCGTAAGTATTTTTTTATTTTTTAGTAAACGTTGTTAGAGGATTTCAGTTACAGCGCAGAATTCATCAGTGTAAGCAAAACGGCATCTAGTTTATTGCATAAGAAATACATCCAGCGTATAATATCATATTTGTAAATATTTGTCATAAAAAATCGTTTGAAACTTTAGTAAATTTTGGAAGAACAGTTGAAAGGAGAGTTTTGATTAAATGATCACAGATATATATTTTTTCCTCTCTGATAGAAAAGCAATATGTTTTATCAGAACACAGTGCGTATATATACAGTGCGTATATATACAATATGTGCATTCACTACATAGGCGCTTTCAAGGCTCTTGGTAAAGAGAATGTGCAGCAAATTTCGACCATTATGCAAAATACTTACTTTTGGGGGTGGAGGTACTTAGCAATAGTTCAAAGGGTAAAGCACTCACAATTATTAAATTAAATTTAACTTGGAGGGGAGGGGAGATAACCTAGCGATGTAATCCTCAATATCCTTCTACGAGGCAAAAACACCACTGTCTGAGATTCTGCTGGACACCAATACAGCCCATTGCTATCAACGTTTGATGGCTGAATTATTTCTCAAAGTCATACTAAATCTGAGAGATCAATGGACAGCTTGCAACCCAGGTTCATCGGAGACATTTTTGTCCGGTTGTGATAGTTCTGTTCCTTCCCTGAAACCAGTGACCCTGAATTAGAAAGGGACATCTTCTTATAGTCTTAAACGCTCGTGAAGGCCGTTTAACCCTCCACAGAAACAAACACATAAAAAGTTCAACTAATGCTACACTGAGAAAAACGTTTTGTTAATTCTGCAAAAAAATTGTTGCATCAACCAAAAAAAAAATGTTGATATGCAGTCAACAAAAATGTTTGTTGAATTTACAAATGCATTTTGCTTAAAAGCTGAAAATTATTGTTGATTCAACAAAAATGTATTGTTATCATGACAAAACGTTTTGTTCGTTTAATAAAATGCCTAGGTTGATTTTGGGGAATTTGTTTGATCCAACAAAATGTAACTAAATTGAAGGTATATAAATATACTTTAAAACTTTATGCACATTTTCATCACTTGTGGCAAAATGAAGGTGACTAGTGAACTTTTGAATAAATGAACCAACTTTCCTTTAATCTATGAAACGTGCAGTTATCTCTGTTATACATGATCCATAAACACATATATACGTCATTTAAATTGTGAACTATGAAGACTTGTATAAATGACTTTTATATATGTGCTTATGGATCATATATAATTATTATGTGTTATGATCATGTATTATCCATGATCCATAATATATACAAGTCATTTAAATTGTGAACTATGAAGACTTGTATAAATGACCTTTATATATGTGTTTATGGATCATGTATGTATAATTGCTATGTGTTATGATCATGTATTATCCATGATCCATAAGCACACATATATACAAGTAATTTAAATTGTGAACTATGAAGACTTGTATAAATGACTTTTATATATGTGTTTATGGATCATGTATAATTGTTATGTGTTATGATCATGTATTATCCATGATCCATAAGCACACATATATACAAGTAATTTAAATTGTGAACTATGAAGACTTGTATAAATGACTTTTATATATGTGTTTATGAATCATGTATAATTGTTATGTGTTATGATCATGTATTATCCATGATCCATAAGCACACATATATACAAGTAATTTAAATTGTGAACTATGAAGACTTGTATAAATGACTTTTATATATGTGTTTATGGATCATGTATAATTATTATGCGTTATGATCATGTATTATCCATGATCCATAAGCACACATATATACAAGTAATTTAAATTGTGAACTATGAAGACTTGTATAAATGACTTTTATATATGTGTTTATGGATCATGTATAATTGTTATGTGTTATGTTCATGTATTATCCATGATCCATAAGCACACATATATACAAGTCATTTAAATTGTGAACTATGAAGACTTGCATAAATGACTTTTACATATGTGTTTATGGATCATGTATAATTGTTATGTGTTATGTTCATGTATTATCCATGATCCATAAGCACACATATATACAAGTCATTTAAATTGTGAACTATGAAGACTTGTATAAATGACTTTTATATATGTGTTTATGGATCATGTATAATTGTTATGTGTTATGATCATCTATTATCCATGATCCATAAGCACACATATATACAAGTCATTTAAATTGTGAACTATGAAGACTTGTATAAATGACTTTTACATATGTGTTTATGGATCATGTATAATTGTTATGTGTTATGTTCATGTATTATCCATGATCCATAAGCACACATATATACAAGTCATTTAAATTGTGAACTATGAAGACTTGTATAAATGACTTTTATATATGTGTTTATGGATCATGTATAATTGTTATGTGTTATGATCATGTATTATCCATGATCCATAAGCACACATATATACAAGTCATTTAAATTGTGAACTATGAAGACTTGTATAAATGACTTCTATATATGTGTTTATGGATCATGTATAATTGTTATGTATTATGATCATGTATTATCCATGATCCATAAGCACACATATATACAAGTCATTTAAATTGTGAACTATGAAGACTTGTATAAATGACTTTTATATATGTGTTTATGGATCATGTATAATTGTTATGTGTTATGATCATGTATTATCCATGATCCATAAGCACACATATATACAAGTAATTTAAATTGTGAACTATGAAGACTTGTATAAATGACTTTTATATATGTGTTTATGAATCATGTATAATTGTTATGTGCTATGATCATGTATTATCCATGATCCATAAGCACACATATATACAAGTAATTTAAATTGTGAACTATGAAGACTTGTATAAATGACTTTTATATATGTGTTTATGGATCATGTATAATTATTATGCGTTATGATCATGTATTATCCATGATCCATAAGCACACATATATACAAGTAATTTAAATTGTGAACTATGAAGACTTGTATAAATGACTTTTATATATGTGTTTATGGATCATGTATAATTGTTATGTGTTATGTTCATGTATTATCCATGATCCATAAGCACACATATATACAAGTCATTTAAATTGTGAACTATGAAGACTTGCATAAATGACTTTTACATATGTGTTTATGGATCATGTATAATTGTTATGCATTATGATCATGTATTATCCATGATCCATAAGCACACATATATACAAGTTATTTAAATTGTGATCTACGAAGACTTGTATAAATGACTTTTATATATGTGTTTATGGATCATGTATAATTATTATGCGTTATGATCATGTATTATCCATGATCCATAAGCACACATATATACAAGTAATTTAAATTGTGAACTATGAAGACTTGTATAAATGACTTTTATATATGTGTTTATGGATCATGTATAATTGTTATGTGTTATGTTCATGTATTATCCATGATCCATAAGCACACATATATACAAGTCATTTAAATTGTGAACTATGAAGACTTGTATAAATGACTTTTATATATGTGTTTATGGATCATGTATAATTGTTATGTGTTATGTTCATGTATTATCCATGATCCATAAGCACACATATATACAAGTCATTTAAATTGTGAACTATGAAGACTTGTATAAATGACTTTTATATATGTGTTTATGGATCATGTATAATTGTTATGTATTATGATCATGTATTATCCATGATCCATAAGCACACATATATACAAGTCATTTAAATTGTGAACTATGAAGACTTGTATAAATGACTTTTATATATGTGTTTATGGATCATGTATAATTGTTATGCATTATGATCATGTATTATCCATGATCCATAAGCACACATATATACAAGTTATTTAAATTGTGATCTACGAAGACTTGTATAAATGACTTTTATATATGTGTTTATGGATCATGTATAATTGAGATAACTACACGTTTCGTAGATTAAAAGGAAAGTTGATTCATTTATTCAAAAGTTCATTTGTCACTGTCAGTGATGTGATGCCTTCATTTTGCCATAAGTGATGAAAATATGCATAGTTTTAAAGTATATTTATATACCTTCAATTTAGTTATCTTTCAGCACATTAACTTCATCAAAAAAATTTTTGGTCTTCAACAAAATGTATTGTTATCGTGACGAAACGTTTAGTTGAATTAACAAAATATAGCCAACGAAATAATTTTGTGTTGCCAACAAAACATTTCCGATGGAGTCGGTCTAAAGCAACAAAATAATTCGGCAAAACAGCTCAACAAAACTATTTTGTTGTTTCAAACAAACTTTTTTTCTCAGTGTAGGTGTTTTTTTTAAGGTTATCTTACTACACCTAACCACATGATTTGGGTTTGCTCTAGAAGAATTTAAAACAAGAGTGAAGTGCAAAAGTGGGACATTATAAATAGCAAAGAAAGGCTAAAAATTTAAGCCATAATTTATTTGCACCGGAATGCTGGAATAGACCTCTTTTGCAAGTAGACATGCCTCAGAAAACTTGGAAATTACATTGTTCTGAAACGGGAATCGAATCCGTATCTCCCGATTTACGCTCGAGTGTCTTAGAATTTAACACCTGTTTGACTAATCATTCATTTCTGAAGAGTTATTTTTCCAGGGAATTCGCTTTCTGCTCCTGTGCCACTAAGATGAAGGATCACATACGCTTCGATTTGCGCATGGTCGAGCGTTTCATCTAACAAGGGAAACTATCGGACCTCCCGACGACAATCGTCACGGAACGTTCTGTGGTGGGCAAGCATGACACCAAAGTAACAGGTGTGAAGTAGGGCACTTCGCAATCGCCCGCAACCCCTAGAACATGGCTTTTAAAAGTGGGACGCCCGCCTGTAATGTATGCATCCATAAAGTGTCAAACAACGTTTACCTGTTAGATATGAGGCCCCTAAATTTCGAGAGAGACCACGTACAGCACCATTAAGTTGCAAATACCATATACATACCTCACTCCACGTCATGGTAATGTGTTGAGAGAAGGCAGTGCTGCAACGCTTTTCTTTGCGACCTTTACATTGTCATAGACACTCTGCATGGTTTGTCCGAAAAACTCTTCGTGAATGCCATTTCACTTTGGCGGGTGATGGTTCATAGAAACTCGAACTGCTTGGCACGTTGTGTGCTAGAGTACCCGGTGTATCACTATGTTCAGATAACGTGTCTGACGTTTCATCACTATCACGCCACGATGTCTGTTCTTCAAACATGTCATCGCCTCCAATGACATATTGCTCCGAAACGCTATACAACTGCTTTGCAAATTCGCCTGTCGATGTACGTTGGAGCCGTGTCGTCCGCTTGGTATTTCTGCGTCACCTCGTTCACCAGTATCTGTACTACGGCATGAGGGTTACAAGTCATTGTCTTAAAACACACAACACAATATTTGTATGCGTACGAGCAGGCCCGTGCGCTATCTCACACTACTCACGTTTAACAGTCACTGACGTACAGAACGCAAGACACCTTCCAGGCATGCGCAGTATCACCCAATCATATCACACCCATATTTACATGTTGTTTGACACTTTATGGCTGCATACATTACAGGCGGGCGTCCCACTTTTATAAACCATGTTCTAGGGGTTGCGGGCGATGGCGAAATACCGTGCTTCACACCTGTTACTTTGGTGTCATGCTTGTCCACCACAGAAAGTTCCGTGACGATTGTCGTCGGGAGATCCGATAGTTTCCCTTGTGAGTCCCGAAAACCCATCCTCAGTTGCTTGTTGCTTGTTCTGGGTGATGTAACGGTAACGTAAATCGGGAAATGCGGGTTCGATTCCCGTTCCAGGAAGGTGTAATTTTTTAAGTTTTGTGAGGCATGTCTACTTGCTTGATTGATTTGGCATCCATCCGCGCGTAGTACCTATTTGACTAGACCTCTTTTGATTTCAACGAAGTGCTGCGTTTTTATGCTATCAGCAATTGTGTTAGTCCACACTGAAGAAATTCGGCTCAAAAAGTTTTTGAGATGAATAATTTGAAACGAAGCTGTCATGCTTCATTATAGACACTACGCAAGCTAACGAACTCGAGACGCTGTGTTTCCTGCCTATACTCCCCAATGTTGGAAACGCAACTTCACATTCTGGAATGTAACATATGAACCAAAAGCTTTGAAAATCTGCAACACAATTGAAAATGCACTGAAGTTTAGCGTATGATGTATAAACTCTTAAAATTCAGGGTATTTATTCGCGTAATAATCAAGCGCGCAACTAGACATTGTTTCTAATGGGAGGGAAGGTTGTGATATCGATGAGAGCTATGCGAACAGTATGCCATATAATTTGCATGCAATATTGATATACTATTGCTACTTTGGGGAAACAAATGTTTGCCCAAATTTTTATTACTAGAAATTTAATTTATCATCAGCCATGGGTACAATTCCCGTAGGTGTCTGTTGCCATTTTAACTGTATTGTCCCATTGAAGTCTGCTCATTGGAGATTGGCTCAGTTCTTGAAGAGTTCCACCGCATCAGTCTTTAATATCGTCAGCCCACACACGGCGAGGCCGTCCTCTTGTATTTCTTCCGTTCATTAAGCCAAACACCAATGTCTTTATCTTTCTGTCCTTTTTCATTCTGCAGACGTGTCCAAAGAGTTTTAGTTTTTCCTCTATGATTTTTTTTTTTTTTTTGGAGCAGGGTCTCGTTTAGTTGTATTCCTCTATACAATTCTTCACTTCTTATAATCTGGGTCCATCCGATTCGTAAGATTTTACGATAGCACTTTCTTTCAAAAGTAACTATCCTTCTCTGATTTCTTTGTCAATTTGGCATCAGATTTCAATAATCTTTATTGTTTTGCTGCTAGCAATGGAATGCAATTTAAGTGGTGTCCTCAAATTAAGTATCCTTTTTTGAGCGAATTAAAGTACAGATATTAACAAAGTAATTTATAATAGAAAGGGTGAAATAATAAATTCCATTAGGAATAATTAAATTACAATAATGCAAGTATTTTATCATAAACATAACTATTATACTGTATAAAGATGATACAATGAAGAAATGTGCCTCTTTTGTATCTGGGGTATCTCCTGTCTGAATGGCAAATGACGACTTCGTTTTATATATATATTTTTTTCCTTTTGTTCGGGTGTATGTTTCGCTGAATGCGCACAATTGCTTCGAGAAAAGGAACTCAACATGGGTTTGGAAGATGAACCCCAGACATTCACTTTGCGAAGCGAATTTTAGTGTCGAGTGACCGGTAACAGAAAATCCTAAAATCCCTTTATCCTACCATGCCTTACAGGGGTTAGACCAGGGCTGGGTTAGACCGTAGTGTGTTAGAACAAGTACAGGTGGGAGTCATAGCCTAGAGCAGTGTTTCTCAAAGTGTGTTCCGTGGAACCCCGGAGTTCCGCGAGGGTTCTCCAGGGGTTCCGCAAGCAATTCGTAAAACAGCTCCGAAATTTTCAAGAAAATCTGTGAATTCCCTATTTTTGCCGATGACAGCCTTAACTAACCAATTTCCCACAGCCAATAAAAAACAGTTCAAGAAAATAATACACGTTCTGGAAGGTGTGATCAAGATAAAGCTGTCAAATTTGCGAAAAGAAGAAAGTACGATCAGAGCTATATTAGTTTCGGATTTATGAACGCTGATGATAATTCGCAGTGTGTCACATGCAGCAAAGTTTTTCATAATAGCTCAGTGGCCGCTGCTAAACTGCGGCGCAATTTAAGGAGTACATATCTAGAGCTGAAAGTTTAAAATGTTGATTTTTTTGTACGCAAGCATGATGAATTTTTAAAAGGGAAAAAGGTTTTTTCATGCAGCACATTTAATACATTGAATGAAAAAGTTACTGGGGTTTCCCTTTTAGTAAGCTATCAAATAGCGCAAGCAGGTGAACCTTATACAATAACCAAGAATCTTATCAAGCCATGTGCTATTGACATTGTTAAGTGCATGCTTGGTGAAATCTCGGCCAAAGAAATAGCGAAAATTCCGTTATCAAGCGATACAGTGTCTCTCCAAGTGAAGGAAATAGCACAGCCCCGAGGCGCAGTGGTCAAAGCGATTGCTTCTGATCATTTCTCCAAGACGGGTCCGAGTTCGCATCCCGGTGATAAATATAAAACAAACAATGGCTCATAAATATAAAACAAAAAAAATGTGATGAAATCACCCATCATTTGGAAGCTCTCCATGATTCAATCAGGCACTATTTTCCTGATGAGCAGCACGAAAAATTAAAAAGTCAATTATGGATTAAAAATCCATTTGTTATTAATGAAAAAACTCCATGCTTTTCATGTGATTGATATGAAAAATTTATTGATGTGATGTCGGATTTCTCAGTGACATCCCTTTATAAAACAGTGCCAGTGGTAGAGTTTTGGTGCAGTTTGAAAGGGGAAAATCCAGTATTATCGCAAAAAGCTGTCAGTATTTTTACCATTTGCGACAACCTGTCTTTGTGAAACGGGCTTTTCTGTGTATGCCTTAACAAAAACTAAGCACCGCAATAAGCTGGATGCAAAGCCCGTCATGAGTTACAACTTTCTTCGATAGAACCGAATTTTAAAGAACTAAGTGGCAATAAAAAGCAAAGCTATTCAACAGATTTATATTTTTTATTAATGATTACTAGCAACATTGGCATAATAAATTTTATTGGCTTAATATTACCTTTTTATAAGTATCATCTTTTTTATTGACTGATTGCTTATTTTTTCTTTTCATTTTTATTTCAAATAAATACTTAGCTCTTATGTTGTAAAAAGAAATCTAGATTTTTCAGCAGCCCCATGGAACCAAGAGAACTACATTGAAAATTCACATTCTCATAATCGGGTAAAATTATGCATTTCAGTGAGCTATAGAAAAGCAGTTCAGTGGTTATTATAAGTGTTTACCGAACGTTATAGTCTTATATTTCTTTTCTTCGTAATGAATTTTCAGAATGTAGATGGCGCCACATATCGATGCATTAACTTTAGTGCATTTCTTATCGTGTCACAAATTTTCAAAGCTTTTGGTGCATTTCGGTTCTGTTGCTAAGCATGATGGATTGAGGGGGCCCCCTAAGCCATCCGTTATACTGTATATGTATATATAACTTTTGAAATAATATTTTCTTCAAACAACAGCCAGAAGCAAAGATGTGCAACTCGACAAAAGCTATCCAAAGTACCCTGATTTACCTCAGTTATTTATAAAACTGGAATAACGTCGAACCTTATACATACGAGATTTCCCCTCTGTATCACAGGACAATTGTCTGAAACTGAATTTGAATAAAATCAACAATAAATAAAGCATTTTTGTCTGGAATGCATTTCTTGTGTGTTAGAGAGCTCGTGCACACAGTGACTACTTGGGTTAAAGACTGTTGTTTGACGCTGTTTTGCAAGAGAAATATTTCGCGAGGCTATTTTTTAAAAAAATTCCATCCTAGGAGCTTTGAAAATATAACTTGGAGTGGACAAAAAAAATCAACTGCACTTTTTTGATAAGAATACGTAGCAGCACTGTTCTTTAAAAAAGAATCTATCATACGACAGCTCTCCACTCTCAACGCCCTTATTCTATTTCCCGCTCAATGCCTAAATACATCCACCAATAAACTACCCCACCGAAATCCCTTTACCCCGTGAAACAAACGCCTTCACTTATTGGAAACTTCTGCTCCCTTTCATGCTGTTTTTATTACCCTAGTAAAGAGGCTCCCTTTTGGCATGAATTTTACCATTTCCGACAAGCTGTTGCAGTTGCTGTCGTACATCGTTCCTTCAGTCTTTTGGCCTATGGCTGATTCTCAGGGTTTGGAAATTCTTTAGCTTGGGACTGATGGTACATGTCTCCACGATATTCCCAACCCCGTAAATCATTAAGTTGTTTGACATGTTCCCTAATGGCCTAACCCTTGCAGAGACCAGGCGACGAGATTACCCCAAGTAGAGTAATGTTATTTTAATGCTGTTGCTGTGACACCTGACCCCCTCATCGGAAAAATGTAGGGAATCGAAGGAAGAAGTTTTTTGCTTTGACAACAAAATATTTAAGAAAATTTCCATTTGCATTTTTTTTAATGGAAAGCTACATTATATAGGTAAAGTAAGCTAATACAAGAAAAGGTTGGTTTATTTTGATTGGGAGGGCTTTGCGCTTCTTTGGGGGGGGGGGCTTGAGCCCCCAAAATTGGTCTAACGACGCCACTGGTGCATTTGTAATATTCCAAAATGTGAATTTCCGTTTCCGCCATTGATGACTGTAGGCTCAAAAGACAGCCTACAATCATGCCTGAAGGTTTATTGCGCATAATGGTTAATAGTGTGTGACTGCTAGTACAGGCCAATTCGTTCTCATGCTGTACTTAACACATTCTTATGGTTGCGGTGTATATGAGCTCTTATTCTTGCGTTTACGAGATAAACCTATGTTTACTTGTATTTTCTGTTTCCACCGTAATCTAAAAACATCGCAGAACAGTTAATATATCAGAAAACGACTTTTACCAGAGAAAAGTCACTAAACTACTTCGGTATATTAAATTGAGCCGTTCTGGTGATCGAGTAAGCAGATGAGCAGGTTTCTGACTATTCATCCAACATAGATTCGGGCTCAACTCCCTGATGAGGGAAGGGTGATGTGTTTGTCTTAAAACGCTGGCTCTCTCCCCTTCCTGGAACAAGTAGGCTTTAATTTGGGGGAGCGACTGCTTATATAGCCCTCAGTGCTGCTCAGGGTGTTTTAAGAACACCCTGAGCAACACTGAGTGGGTGTTTTAAGAACAAAGTGGGTTTTAAGAACAAAAATGTTTAAGAACATTTTTGTTGTTTAGGGGTTTAAGACCCCTAAACAACAAAAATCTATGTATTTAAAACAATAGGCCGTTTCTTTGTACAATCCGCCAGCGCCACCCACTGGAGCGATTTTCAAGATTTTTTTTAATGAAAGCTACTGACACACAGATTTGTCATCGCTAATTTTAATTGTCATAAGTAAATTTTTTTTATGTTACCATGTCATTTTCTTTGTACAATCCGCCTTAAGCGAAACGATACACGGGAAATCGTGAACTACTTGAAAGCGATCTGATTCGGTAGTACAGCCAAAATTAATAAACAATGAACGAAATAGCCTATGTCCACCGGAAAGAAGTAAGCTTCGCAACGGTGAAATAATTATCCGAATCTATTTAGTAGTTTTCGAGATTAGTAACGAAAATTCCGTATGTTATCGGGAACTACTTTCTTTCACGTTGGGTGTGATCAGGTTGTATGTAAACAAAGCGGAACGATACACGGGAAATCGGGGGAACTACTTGAAAGCGATATGATTCGGTAGTACAGCCAAAATTAATAACAAAATAAACGGAACAGCCTATGTCCACCGGAAAGAAATAAGCTTCACAACGGTGAAAGAATTATCCAAATCGGTTGAGTAGTTTTCGCGGCACATCAAACACACAAAGTTTCTGTCTTTATATATTAGTACAGATTATATAATGATACAAAAGAAATTGTTAAAACCAAAATTGTTCATTTTAAATCCCATTGTGTAGTTATATAGGCACGATATCATTTCAAGTCACTAAAAGAATGCCTCACTACTCCAATGCAAGCCCGTCAACGACGGGTAAGCACATGTTTATACAATAATGAGGAACGTCATCGTTAAATTGGTATACGAGTAGCTGGAAAAATTTTAAATTAATGGGAATATTAAGAAAAAATTTTTGCTGGTGACCCATCTTATGAACTGCCCATTAATAATGCAACCGTTTATTATAGTTACGCATTTTATTACGATTCGTGTTATATGACAAGAAAAAATTCCAGTCACTGCTTTTTCAGCCGTGCAGGTTACAAACTAGTATGTATATTAAATTCAGTGCATACTGAAATAGTAAGATAAAACTTATTTAGGAATCAAATACCTGACACACAGTGACAGTTTGGATCTAACAAGTGACCAAACTAAATTTGAAAAATGTAAGCAAGCATTTGGCAAAAATGTGTCAGTACGAATGACATGGGTGTCACATTTCGTAAGAAAACCACTTCGCATTTCCCCAAGTGAATCAGAAGGTCCAGCCTTAGTAATATGGCGACACTAGACAATGACTGACTTGTCTGCTCCTAATAATATTTTTGACTGGAAAAAGTGCATCGTGAGAATATCAATTTTCAAACACTACAGCTCATTGATTCAGGTGAGTACACCAATAAAATATGGGAAGATCTTTGATTTCACACAATTACTGCACTCTTACGCAATCTTCTTTCAAACGCATGATTTGGTGGTGGTAACTGCGCCATTTCAAAGTAATATGAGGAATCTTGACTTGAATTTCCGACATACTGGTTGCTTTTCAGTCTTCCAGAGCCAACCGGTGCAACACAGAGTTACAATACGTACTGCATATTGTTTATATGGACTTAAAATTCGCTACAATGGCTTGTCGCCTTCCATTTTCAACATCGACATTCTTTCCCCAAATAGTGCTTACAAATGATTCTGCAGTTTGTTTTCAAAAGTTCATAATACAATAATGAAATTTGTTTACCATAGGAAATGAATCAATATTTCAAATTAGAAAACGATTGCGAAATTTCAACTCCCAGAATTCTTTTTAGAGATTGAATTGAAAGGTATGATTCACAATGCCATTTTTGTAATACTGGTATGTGTACGTGTTCACCTATGTATCTTCCGAGAACGTTTCGACACGCTTGGAATATCTCTGCTGAAGGTGGCATGATTTTTGTTTCCTTTTTCATTTAGAAGACGATAGATAATTTCTGCAAAAAAGCTTCAAGAATGCAAGAGAAAGTACTTTTCATTTGTTTCGAATGATCAACTGTTTTAAACGCTCTCAAGATAGCTTTTGAAAGGAAATTAAATCAAAAACACTTAATCTAAATAATAGTATACTGCGATTCTGTTTGTCGTAATAACAAGAAACTGCTTACTCTTTCGTTTCTATGGATTGAATAAAATTAAATAAACTGGAAAAATCCATTAAATAAAACCCTTGATTTTAGAATATTGCTTATTAAACATAAATTGCAAATTTAGTGATCGGTATTCCCAGTGATTTTCAGATATTTAGAAGAGTAAAATAGAACCCCAAATATTTAAAATTTTTGTTAAGTCTTGGTTTAAATAAAGTGAATAGGTGACATCTATCTTAAATAGTGTGTGTGTGAGAGAGAGAGAGAGAGAGAGAGAGAGAAAGGAAAACACTCAAATTCGAAAATAGGTGGACTTGAATTTTAAGAGATCGCACCTCTACATATATTTTTAGTTTATTTTAATAGTTATCTGGCAATAGTAGATAATTCACTGTCTGAAGGTTACAATAAGGTAATGCGTTACTTGAAGAGGTGCATTTCAGTCTTTCGAAAAATATGGAGCGTTTGACTCAACCTGTCGTGATTTGTATTTAATGCAATAAATAACTGTACAACACGTGAATTTGTATTGCAATTTTTCTTATTTATGCACACGAATCTATGAATCATAATCTTTCAGGTTAACTAAACTCTTCAGAATAAACTATATCATAGAATATAAATGGAAAAACACTAACCAATACCTGCACCTCTTCTAAAAGAGCTGCAGTTATTGGTTAATGAAATAACGATTCCAGCAACACAAGATCGGATGTCTGTATTTAGAACTTTCGTTGAAAAACAACGCAAGAACAAAGAAACGCAAAGAATCTTGGGGTCTAAGCTGTCAAATATGCCTTCTTCTTTCCGACAGCATGCACTGAAAATGAATGTGATTTTTTTTTTAATGTAAAAACCTTTAAAGTGTTTTTTTTTTTCATTTAGACTCTTAAGCTTTTCGACATAAGATATGTTCAAGAACTTGAGTTTGAAACTACAAGATTTTGTTTATTGTTTGCTTATGGTTCTTTTCCAATTCTTTTTCTTTTCCTACATCAGAAAAAGAGTTGAAATTGGACAGAATTAAATTCTTCGGTAATTCTTTTTCACGAGAATAATTCAATCAATTTTGCTTTTAACAACGTTAATGATCTTCTTTCAAATATGTTTTGTATTTGGACTTTATCTCCAAATAAATCTGAATAAACGAAAATATGAGCTTCTTTAACATTCTTTATGTGCTTTTACGAATTTAATACAGTGCAACCCGCTTACAAAGAGTCCGTGTTTAAGATCTCTGATTTAACGAGTAAAACGAGAGCTTCTGTTTGGTATAATTTTTATTCATAGCTAATTTGATCGTTTTTAACGAATAAAATTTAATGAATGATTTAACGAGGGAGAGAAGAGCTGAGATAATCACTTTTAATAAGCAAAGTTACGAAATTCAAAGGAATTGCATATTTAACGAAGTACAAAAATCTATTGCGCAGTATCCTAGATTGGAGGAATAGAAAGGGTGGTATACGCAAGATGAAATTGCAGCAGCGCGGAGGTATCCATGTATGCTAGTGGAAGGATGTTAATAGAAAAGCAATGGGGAGACATGTTTAACAAGCGAATTGTGCAAGAGAATTTCTCTGTCATAGACTCCATTGTGTTTCGCGTCCTTAGAGTTGAAAAACAGACCACCTATTCGTTGACAAAAAGAGGATGAGTGGGGCTAAGAGGGATAGGGGAGTAATGAAACGAGGATATCGCCAGAGGAGAAGTGCGAGACAACAATTTCTGGAATTGTGTCCATTGCACTTTTCACCCTTCAAGTGAGCGTTGCATTGGAAGAATTGCTTTTGCTTTCTGTGTGATGTGTAGCTAAACAAACAGCTGTCAGTCTCAGGTGGCCGTCAAGTTAAACATACTCGAAAGATTTAAATAATCAACTCTAATCTAATGTTGTAAATTAATTAAACCTTTCAAGTAATTTATATCCAGTTGTTATAGATATGTAATGTAAACGTAATTCAGTGGTATAAATCGGCTATTATAATTACGCATTGATATTTCGTCCGTTTTTTTTTTTTTTTTTTTTAATTTTGGCAAGGATCTTTTGGTATGGCTAAATTACAGTACTTTCACTTTTGACGAACGTATCTTCATAAGAAAAATCATGAGATAGCCATAAATTTCAGATGCTACAAAAGGGTACTCAAAGATTCATCTAGTGGGAAACAGTTCTTTTTTTCCGGTGTGATCCATCAAACTCTGTAAATATATGCAAACTTTCAAAGTTTCTTCTGATTTCACGAAATTCACAACTTCTGTTTTATAAAATTCCAGACAGCCAAATTACATGATTTCCTTGCATCTCTCTCTCTCTCTCTCTCTCTCTCTCTCTCGCTCGCTGAACTATTTAAGACCAGGTTACACCAAATACGGAAAGCATACACCACAGAGCAAGTGTAAAAATGTTCCTTCAGGGTCAAACATGCAGAAACTTAGCCATTCGCATGAACGAACATAAATGAAAAGTAAAATATGAGGATATTAAGTTGATACTAAGTTAATTGATGGCTTGATGGGCAACACGCATATAGGAACAGTTATGATTAAGAGATTATTTTTATACAAATGTCAAATATTACGAAAAACATTTTTTTTACGCTTAAGTTGTTTGTTTACTGTTTGCTTAGGGGTTTAGCTTTTTGTATATTTGTTTATTGTTTGCTTGTGGGTTCATTATGAGCAACTCTGAGGGCTACAAGCAATCGCCAGTCCTGTTTTTGGGACCACTGATTCTAGGAGAAACCAGCTTCATTAGACAAACACACCGTCCATGCCTCACCTACGACTCGAGCCGAGCATTGACGCATGCATGTTCAGAAGCTAGTGCCTCAGCCCACCAGGCCACTGGGAAAACGCGCATTTTTTGTATACAGTAGTAATACTTATATCAAATTGAACGCTCCACTTCTTTCGAATGAATAAAAACAATCAGTCCTGTTTAAGACATGCTTTTAATATAAAGCTGAGAGTTAACTATATCCAGATAGTAATGTAAAACTTTAAAGTTAAATGAAACAGTGAATGGCGACATTTTCTCAAAATTTCCAGGTGGCTACTATGGGTTTGTAAGTCAGAAATGTTGGTATCTGCAATAAAGTTTTGATATAAGGATTAAATTTTAGCAACTTTTTTTTTTTTATGTAGGTGAGGAAGATAGAAGAAAGACTTGAACATTAATTTCGTCTTATTCCACCTTATATCAGCGTCAATAACTAAATTTTTTGTCTTTACAGTTCTGGTTATGCTACCATCTTTCGCTATGCATGAAAACACACACGCACACACACACACACACACACACACACACACACACACACAATAGTATAACTGTTAGTTGCACGCAAAAATAATTGTTAAAATTGCAACCTTTAGATCCATAGTCCTGTAAATACAGGAATCTGATACATTTCCTCACGCTTTAGAATTGGAGCTACTAAATATATTTGTAACTGTCTCATGAATGCACTATAATAAACTTAAAAATAGCCTGTGCTCACTCAGATGTTCTGGTCTTAATATTGTATAAAATGTCAATATAAAAACACGAATATTTTACTTAAATACAAGTGGATATCTACACAGCTAAGCCTCTAGCGTGATGAAAATAAAAATAATTCCTTAAGAAATAACAGAGAATCACCACAGCAGAAAGAGGATGTGAAATAACCACCCTCGAAAGAAAATCAAGTATTTTGAATCACTAATGACCATATTGCGGCTTATATTGAGATCACATTCAAATATATAGATTTCCTTAAAATTTACACAATTTGTTAAAAAGCCAAATTCAAGTATGCTAAGATAATATTTCTGGAAAAAGAATTATTTGTGCCTAAGGATTTGAAAAGTTACATTCACTCAATGTGTTTTCGAAAGAATGAGTGTTTTGTCTAGTTTCGAACTTAGGTTATTTAGTTGTACATCGCATGACAGTGCTGCGTACTATTCTCGTTTTTAACAATGTAGTCAATGAATAACTTTGCAAATTTGAGTAAAGAAATTATGACAGTAAGATCTAAGATTTTTTTAGATTTTTCATTTCTCTCTTTTTTTTTTTTTTTTTTTTTTTTACAAAAAAACGTTTTTGCGGAAATTTCGTTTTCAGGCATAACTACTTTATGTGTTCTTTATATGAAGTGCAAATTATGTGCATTAGTTTATTGAAAACGCCATGAGTTTCTGGAGAAGTCAGATTCCTTCCTTGTTACCGAAGATCTGTCACCCGCACAATTTATAGCGTTGTTTAATTAAATAATGCCAAGGCCTTTTCTACAAATTTTGCGATTCACAAAAACATTTTGTTGTAAAGAATCTGGTTCACTAGCTTGATTATCACTTGCTCTTTCACTTCCCATGATGAGATAGATGTGCGTCATATCTAGTCTCGTTCACAGCAAGAAAGGTATTGCTTCAGTTGCATCTCGTCTGTGGTGTGTTTGCCGTTTACATTGGCAAGGCTATATTGCTGGAGGCAGGTCTGTTAAACTGAATTTACTATATTCCTGGACCCTAAACTTAATTGTTACAGAATTCTTTAAACTCGTGCGCTAAAAACATAGTCCAAAATATCAAACACCAGCACGTACTGAAAACATTTTCCTATTGCTGTCTTAATGCCATAGATCATGTCCCCCTTTCGATGGTCCAATAAAAAAACCCTGCAAATAGAGGATTTTATCCTTTAAAATGTGATGCAGCAATTTGAATTTCAAAGATTAAACTATTCAAATGCAGCCCTACTATTTGGTGGGATTCATCAGGCTCCGATAATATACGCGAAGTTTCTTCTGAGCTCACAAAATTCGATATTTATTTTTTTTAATTCCAGCCAAATTTCATGATTTTCTTCCATCCCTGAATATTTTAATACCAGACTACTTCAAATGCGGAAAGTATACTCTATGATGCAAGTGTGAATACGTTTTGTTAAGGTCAAACATGCAGAAACGTAGCCATTCGCATTAATGAACATGAACAAAAAGTAAAATATCGAGACATTTCTGAACACTGAACTTACCCTGATCACAATGACTGAAACGACATGAGCCGCCCCGATGGCGCAGTGGTCTAAGCGATGGTCTCTGATCATTCGTCCGAAAGGGGTCCGGGTTCGAATCCCGGTGAGGCATGGATGTTGGGTTTGTCTTACGGCACTGGCTCTCTCCCTTCCCTAGAACCAGTGACCCTAAATTAGGGACGGGCGACTGCTTATAGCCCATTGAGTTGCTCACGGTGGTCGTTAAACCTCCAATCAAAAAAAAAAAAAAAAAAAAAAAGAAACGACATGAAATTAATTTTCAAGACTTGTCGGCTTCCTGACGCGGATCATTGAAAATTTTTAAATTTGATTCTTATATCATTATTTAGAGCCATCCACCGATATTCTGAATTTTCAGAACTCGTCATCAGCAGAAAGTCCAAAATATGACTTGGTAGTAGGTGTTTATTCCTGTAATCCATTATAAAATGTCACATTTGGAAAAGCCTTATGTACTCCTGAATAAGAATGAACCTTCGGTTTTTGTAAGTATGTTAGGAGTTTGATAAAATTAATACCATAGCGAGTGGAAATAAATTATTATCATCAAACAAACAAAGTTTTGTCGTGATTTTTTAATATTCATTAAGCATTGAATGCTTAATTCTAAATACAGCATTCGTTGTCAAAAAACTTAAGTCTCGTGAAATATCATTCACTATCCAGCATCAACCATAATACCACGCAAATAAAATTTCTGAAGAACTCTTCTGTTTTATTTTCTGGGTGTTGATTTTTTTAATATTTTACAGTAAGGAATGTTGTTGTTTTTTAGTTCTGCTAAAGTGTGTGGTAATAAAACATATGATTCATTAGGATTGATCCACCAATATTTTCAACTGTTCTTTCAATCACCGTTGTGTTATGTCTTCTATACCATGTAATTTTGAATGAAACACCAGTTTCTCTTCATACTCACAGAGGAGGAATTGTCTTTTCTATTTTCGTTGAAATTTTCGACTCTCTTTTGGTGCAGGATATACAGTACTAAACCAATTTCTTTTTGTTTCGAGCAACAAAAACTGTTAATTGCGTGCGTAAAAATATATGTGCAGCTCTGTAATGCCTACACATAAAAGCATATCTCCTTTTTATATGCATTAATATACTGTATATGTGCAAATTTTGCTTGGTGTTGAAACATGCAGAACGCGGTCTTATTTCTTCAGATGACCACGTATTGCCTCGTAGGTATTACGTTTTTGTTTGTACGTCAGTAATTCAAAGGAGTACATGCATTGTTTGTCTTCATATATATTTATGACGTGTTTTTCTCATGCCTTGAATGCAAAGTATCGAAAAGCTGTAATAGTTTTTCTACGCCGCGCTATCCATGCAAAGCATTATGCAATGATACCGGAAATGCAGATAACATTATTTATAGCAGTTGCAGCTTATTTTTCGTAACATCAAATATAAGGATTTTTTTTAAGAGCATTTTTCCGGTGAAAGATGAAATTTTATTTATGAAAGTTATAACATATAGGTTTAATATATAACGAACTTTTGCTTGTGTACATTAAAGTCACTTTCGTAAAACAAGAAAAGACGCTTATTTTGGTGTATACTGATAAAGTTACTGTTAATCTATATGTACAATCTGTTTTCTACGTAAACAGAAAAAAAAACACAAATTGCTGACTAAAAATCAGCATGAGAAATCGTTGTATAATGTTAACTTCACTGTACATTGCATTTCTTTGCATTTAAGCACAGCAACTTACTAGAAATCTTACATAACTGCGCACAGATCTGTTAACATTAACACGAGCTCCCACAGCAAGCTGAAGTTGTTCCGTAGCAAATATCTGTTTGATAAAGGCAACTCCAAACAGGGGCGCCGACTTCTCCAAATTATTGGGAAGGGGGCAGGCGTGAAGACATCAGACGTGGAAGGGGCATGTCTCTTCCATTGTCAGGAGGAAAATAGAAAAAGAGGGGCGGCCAAAGAGATAAACTACGAGATTTGACGTACATTTTAAAATGCAATTGTAATTGTTCGCCAGCAAATGAACAAGGAAACAGAAATATTATTTTGCTGATTATTAATGTTTTTAAAAAGAATATTCAGTCTGTGATTTTATAAAAATATCCAGAGATTTTATTTCCAAACTTTAGTAAAAAATATGAAACATTAGCTCGGTTACTCAAACAAAGAACAAAAAGCGCAAAAGATATATAGATAAATAAAGGCGCTAGAGATTATATGTTTCTGTATTTTATTTATTTTAATTTTGATAATTGTTTTAAGCGTTTACCACATATCATGAGTTCGTGTCCAACACTATTAATACGGGGCTGCCAATCCAGTTTCATATCAAATGAGCAATGCTGAGAATGGGAAAAAGTTTTTATTTATTATGTTATTTATGAATTTTTTTGGAAATAAATCGCTTTGGCCTCATTAAGGTGGAGCTTGGTCCTCCTTATGAGGCTAAAGCGATTATTTAATTAAACAGGACCAAAAATATTGGGTGTGCACTGGCCCCCCAGTAAAATTATGGGAGGGGCAAGATTCACCTTGTCCCCCTATAGTCGGCGCCTAGGGTTGGAGTATCCGATAGGAGCTTTTCTTTTCCGTCTGTCATATCCACTTCTTTTGAAAAATCATTGGTTTAATCCCTATTAAAGCACCTATGTGCAGTGTTTGTTAACAAAAGCAATTCCTAAAAGGTATTTGCTTCCTGACACAGTTTCACTTCACTCATTGTCAGATTTACATGGACAGTGCGGAATGCCAGGCGAGGACTGGGCCGCCGGGATACCGGGAGAATTCCCAGTGGGCCGCCATATTCTGAGCCGGTATAGGTTTCATGCTTGCTCAGGAATAAAAAAATGGCCAGTGGTCTAAGCGATGGCCTCTGCTCATTCGTCCGAAAGGGATCCGGGTTCGAATCCCGGTGAGTCATGGATGTTGTGTTTGTCTTACGGCACTGGCTCTCTGCCTTCCCTGGAACCAGTGACCCTAAATTAGGGACGGGCGACTGCTTATAGCCCATTGAGTTGCTCACGGTGGTCGTTAAACCTTCAATCAAAAAAAAAAAAAAAAAAGAATAAAAAAATGCATATACACTTGTACTTCACTACTCTTGTAGAAGAAAAACAAGTTATACTAAAACAGCAAATTTTGTTTACCACTTTAACGGCTTCAGAAAAAAAAAAAACTCAAAAACGTAACTTCGCAGCAAATGTTCTGTTGAGCCAAACACTGTTTTTGATAAACCCCCTTCCCCTTTCTGGACTTTAAAGTTTAAGCCCCGTCCCTTCAGGCTGATATCCTGTACCTCAGCCCACTTTTGCCAATTCCAATTGCAGTTCAATAATCAATACAATTTAATCAAATATGCTATCATTAGTCTGGGATAGAAACTCGATAGTAAGTTTACTGTGTACAAAAATGCCTTGGATTCACCTACGGTTAAAAATTCGGGGGTTCCTGCTTTTTATATGTATATACTCTTTCATTTTTTCTTGAACGAGATCTACACTTTATTTATTACATCTTGGGCCTTGCTGTTACGGGAATTTTTGAGCTGCAGTTCTGAAAAGTCTGTTTCAGTTACCACAAAATACTTTTTTTCATTTGAAATGAAATAAAACTTAATTTTCGCATTCTTTAATTTATCTCAGTTTATAAAATTGCACTGAAATTCTTGCAATTCTGGACATTTTCAATTTTTTCAAGCGATTTTTTCGTAATTATTTTATTAATGATAGGTAAGTCTTGAAAGAGAAATCAGTGTTTTTGCACATTTGGATTTCCGTTCTCACTAAAAGCGACGAAACTATTACAAATTCTGAATTCAGTTAGAGCAATAAAATCTATTAGAACGAAACAAAGTCTCTCTCATATCTTGTTTATTGCTTTTCCGCAAAGGAAGTAATTTTGTTGTTACGTTAAATTTTACTAGGGATCTGCGATCCAGGAAAATGCGTGAAATGTTGTTGATGCCTCAATACAAAAAACTGCAATGATTCGTGAACTGGTAAAATGTTATTATTGCCTTAATACAAGAAAACTGCAATGATTCGTAAACTGGTAAAATATTATTATTGTCTCAATACAAAAAACTGCAATGATTCGTAAACTGGTAAAATACTATTATTGCCTCAATACAAAAAACTGCAATAATTCGTAAACTGGTAAAATACTATTATTGCCTCAATACAAAAAACTGCAATGATTCGTAAACAGGTAAAATATTATTATTATTGCCTCTACACAAAAAACTGCAATGATTCGTAAACAGGTAAAATATTATTATTGCCTCTACACAAAAAACTGCAATGATTCGTAAACTGGTTAAATATTATTGCCTCAATACAAAAAACTGCAATGATTTGTAAACTTGTGTTGAAAAGATCTTTAAACAGTAAACGGTGATGCTGACGTACCGTTTTTTTATTGATTTTGTTAGAGGAAGGGAGTGATACCTTGATAATTTTTCCCAAAAGTGGGGTGCTCAAAAGCTGCTTCCAGGGCCGTTTAAGGATCGCCAGTTCGCCACTGCGCGATGCCGAAAATCTTTACCTTTTTGCATCCCCAGAAGGAAAGACGAAGGACACTATGTACCAAATTCATTACTTTCAAAGAAATAAAGTCAACCGTTACGTTCTGTACATCCTCACTTAGCACAATCATATCGATGTTTAAGCACTCATAATCGCTTTTAAAATCCGCATGCCAAAATTTAATATGATTTCCTGGATATCGTCATGTTTTAATCTCAAATAATCGGGAAGATTTTATGGTATAATTTTCATCTGAAGTATACATTCATAATTTAAAACACACTGCTGATCCGTGCGATGACTTTTCATCAGGAAACTGTGCTAATATTGTAATTCTATGAAATAATGAGAACACAATCTCATTTATATTATTTTACTACTCTGAAACTCTACTCGAGAAGTTCAGTATATATTTTACTAAGACATTTTAAAATATAAATATTTTAAATTGTTTCGCTGACAGCTACTGCTGAATTCTGCATACACTCCTGCTCCCTTGTAAATGGTTTTTCTGTTCGGAAAATGTATATTACCTTTTGTGCTAGCTGCTTTTAAATGTTAAATGCTTTGCACTTGAGTCGTTCATATATTGTGAGTTTTTTAAAAAACTGGACGTGCCATTCCCTTTGTTGGACGGTCGAAACAAAGTGCTGCTTATCTAAGAAAGGGAAAGGAAGCACGCTGAAGAGAAGTAAAACCGAAAATGAGGGAATTTGCAAAATATCTAAGAACCTTGATATAGTCAGGATGGTTTGTTTGTGTTGCACGCTTTTAATTCGTATCTGTACAGGATCCATTAAAATAACTAATTTATAGAGTGATATATATAATAGCAATATTTTTGCTCATAATGTAAAAAATACTTTAGAACGTGCTTTTAAGAATGTCATTAGAGGAAGACGCGAAATTTCTAATTTTTGATGATCACTTTAGGATATGTTAGAAAACTGTCATGCTTGTCTGTGAGAGAAAAAAAAAGAATTATTTTGTTAAAACATAAAAATGTTGAAAATTTTATTTGTTCAGTGTTTGTAAAAAATCTTATCAATGTATGGTATTAAAATTTCTCAACAGCTTTTTCGTTTACATTTGCAACAATTTCATGAAATGTCTTTTTACATGTGAAGTTTCTTTTCAGAGACAGGAAAAAAGCTGTTTATCTGTGTCCTAAATACCTTTTCTTCTGAAATGCTAACCTAATTCAACTGAAAAATCTCCCTTTTTATCACATAATTCGTAAAATGCAATGAACCCATATGACCACTATTCGTTGTAACGAAGACGTTCTTCGAATTTTCATGAAACCTGTTTTGATTTCTGCCTTTCTCTTATTTTTTCTTGCTATATTTTTAATGTATTTCTTTCAAGCGTAAGAATCACTATTCTCAGTTCGGTCATCCTTAAATATCTTGCCGTATCGGTGGCCGAGTGGTCAGAAGCGCGATCCTCTGGCTGATCGTCCGTACTGGACCTGAGTCCTGAAATTAGCATGGATGATGATTTCGGCCTTTGGTTCTAGTCAAGTTGCTTTCGTGGAACCAGTAAACCTAAACGATGTTTTTATCAAGCTAGATTTTTTAATTGAAAACAATTTAAGAAAAAGAAAAACACCTAGCTTCCCAGAATCTTTGGAATCGAACATTTCCAGAAATAGTGATTCAAACATTTCCAGAAATAGTGATTCTATATGAGAATATAGAGTTAGGAATCCATAATACGATCCGATTGTTAAAAGTGTTAAATTTGTCCCAAAGTACGAATATCTCTGTGTCCAGGAGTAACTGATCAAGGTTGACCAAACTCTCCATCGAAATCAGTATTATGATCCGATTGTTACAAATGTTAAATTTGTCCCAAAGTACGAATATCTCTGCATCAAGGAGTAACTGGTCAAGGTTGACCAAACCCTGCATCGGAATCCATAATATGATCCGATTGTTAAAAGTGTTAAATTTGTCCCAAAGTACGAATATCTCTGTGTCAAGGTGTAACTGATCAAGGTTGACCAAACTCTCCATCGGAATCCATATTATGATTCGATTGTTACAAATGTTAAATTTTTCCCAAAGTACGAATACCTCTGCGTCAATCAGTAACTGGTCAAGGTTGACCAAACCCTGCATCGGAATCCATAATATGATCCGATTGTTAAAAGTGTTAAATTTGACCCAAAGTACGAATATCTCTGTGACGAAGAGTAACTGGTCAAGGCTGGCCAAGCCCTCCATCGACCGGAAGTCTCTCACGGCAAAGTTCCCGAAACATGTACAGTATATTCAAATAACGATTTCCCGCATGCACGCTACATTTTGAAATCCGCAGTCGTTTCCTATATACATGATGTTCAAAAAAGCCCGTATCATACGTATTGATGTTAACGTTTTCCCGCATCTATAGTTCCTATATGACAGCCCCAGAGCTTTTTTCATTCCGAATGTAGCGCGTTTTTTCCTTTGTAATTTGGACCAGAATGGCGTAAATCATGTACAGTACATTCAAATAACGATTTTCCGCATGTAACGCTACATTTTGAAATCCCCAATTGTTTCCTATATACATGATGTTCAAAAACGCCCGTATCATACGTATTGATGTTAACGTTTTCCCGCATCTAAAGTTCCTATATGTCAGCCCCAGAGCTTTTTTCATCCCGAATGTAGCGCTTTTCCTTTGCAATTTGGACCAGAATGACGGAAATCTTAAAAGCCACTTTGCGTTTCCTGTTTCCTCCTGTCTCCCTCACAGACTTGTAAGGAAACGGCACAATGGATTGTGACAACAACATTCAAATGAGCGGCGCAGCAAAAAATTTATAATAATGCGATAGCAGATAATGTACAGTATATAGCAATGATGAGGAGCAAAATGAGCATGTTCTTTCACTGAGGCAGTAGCAGGTTTAGAAAAAATTAAAATGTTGTTCGTATCATTTGATGTGGAGGAAAGTGTGACGTTACATTTCAGGGGAATCGAAATAGATCTACTTTTAGTTAGAATCCAGCAAGCAAAGCCAACGACTATCACAGACCTTTGCAAACGTTAGTACAAAAGAGCTCCTCTTAGCAAGGTGGTAGGAAGCGTATGTACGTACTTATACACAAATTACGCATTTTTTTTATTGTACTATTACTACGTTTATATTTTCCTGTGAGTATTTGCAATAAAAATTTTGTTTAACTCACTCTTTTTACTTGCTTGCGTGATAACGCTCAACAAAAAAATAATCCGATTTTTGCCATCACATGGCGTTTTAAATCGCCATTTTGAACAGAAATTATTGTACTTCCGCATTTAACGATTTTTCGGATTCAACGTTTATTTTTGTTGTTCTCTCCAAAAACTAAAGATCGCAGTGCGACTGCACATAGAAATTGCCTAAACTGAAGTGACTAGATGGAAACCACAGTTTGGTAATGAATAATTATAAGAACAGTGGATATGTTAGTCATAAAGCATTTCTCCTGTGTATGTAGCATTCACCGGTTCGTAATGGCACGACTGAAACTGTTATTAGCTATGTCGCTAAGAGGAACTCTTCAGCAACAAGGTTTTGGAAGTAGAGGTCCGTGGATGACATATGGGAACTTGCGATACGTGCCGCATGAAATAACCGACCATTTAGAAGCAACTGCGCATTTCTTCAGATAGAATCGTAAAATTCCAAAGACAAGAAGAGGGCACA
Organism: Macrothele yani; assembly: GCA_039090855.1. Classification (NCBI taxonomy): domain Eukaryota; kingdom Metazoa; phylum Arthropoda; class Arachnida; order Araneae; family Macrothelidae; genus Macrothele; species Macrothele yani. The sequence goes on from CM077004.1 coordinate 138,298,230, forward strand.
GGGGTATTTCATTGAAGCAGAAATACGTTTTACTGACAGTTTCTGACATATAAAGATCATTCCGCACTAAATTAGATGCTCTCCGTGAGGACCTTGCTTTTTGTGTCTACCTATTTACGCGGGAAACGAGGACCTGATTAACAGAACCCGCTTTGCTGAAGAATAGACCACAGCAGCAGAATTTCACAGGAAAAACACTGACATGAAAAAATAGATTTTTGCTAGAAATACGAAATTGATTTTTTGCTAGAAATACGCAGTAATTGAATACTTTTAAATGAAATTCGCTGCCCATTTATATTTTTTTTTTCAGAGGATAATCCTTACTGCAAAATGGAAAGGGGATCCATCTTGTGCGAAACTATGGATACCGTCGTTTTCTCACAAGATGAATCCTCTCCCCATTTCGCAAACATCAAACATGATTATATCAATATGACATTGTTGAAGAACTCTATGAGACAAATTCAGAATATCATGCAGGCTTAAAAACCTTCAAATTTACCAAAAATAAAATTTATTTCCGTTTGCATATCTTAAATCGCCGTTAGAGTTGTTTTTAAAAGTTACAGAGCAACTGTTCGAAACGTTTGGAATTTCCCAGCGCTTCCCTTGAAACTGCTTAACTTTTTCGTGAAGTCATCATGCAGATGGGAAAATGGGAATTCGCAGATTTCTTGAGCCCAAAAAACAAACAGAAGAAGAAAAACTCTGTTAAATTTATTCTTGACCGTATATGTAAACGCGCATATATTATAACACTTTCTTTGTTGTTTTCGCAGAAAATAATTGGGTACGAGTGATATAGAGGGGAATTGTGCGCAGTGTCTCGATGTGATGGCAAAACGCTAAATCTGTTTTTAAGGGAGAGGGGGCAAAGACCCCCTTAGCAACAAGGACCATCCCTAATTTAGGACCATTGGCTCCAGGGAAAGGAGAGAACCTCGGCATCCGACAAGCACAAAAAAACACCCTATCGCATCTATGACACAAATCCAGCACGGGCGTTTAACAACAATTTTCTATCCACTAGGGCGGGAGTCGGCAACCGTTTGGCATATGAAGGCCGCATTTATTTATATCCTGGTAAAGGTTAATTTAAAGTTAGCAAAAAGCTTAAAACACTGACAAATATAACTTTGTTAAATCATAACAGCAAAATATTAGTTAGAAAAAACAAAACAAAAAAGACAGTTTACACGAAAAAACAACTTTGAAATTTTGAAGAAAATGTACAAACTCATTTGCCCTATTTAATGGAATTTCTGGGGTTCTATGTCCTTTGCTGATTTTTCAATGTCTGCTATAAGACTTGAAGAAATTCGCATCGTCGCATGTAAGTACTCATCATTCAGTCGAGAATAAAAGTTACTTTTTCGATGGTTCGGTACTGGAAACGCTTGTTCCCATATGTACGTACTACCACCAAACGAAGTTAGAATTTTCTTTATCGAACTTTTGATCAGTTCAAACTTTTTTTAGTAATCTCCAGTAAAACTGCTGAATATTTTCCTTGCAAAAAACGTCATTCAGGATGTCATTATGTTGTAGTTCAAGAACTTCCATTTACATTTCAACTGGTACTTGATCGATGTCAATAGTGACAGGATTTATGATTAGTCGATTTTTTTTTTATTGGAGGTTTAACGACCACCGTGAGCAACTCAATGGGCTATAAGCAGTCGCCCGTCCCTAATTTAGGGTCACTGGTTCCAGGGAAGGGAGAGAGCCAGTGCCATAAGACAAACACAACATCCATGCCCGACCGGGATTCGAACCCGGACACCTTACGGACGAATGATCAGAGGCCAGCGCCTTAGACCACTGCGCCACCGGGGCGGCTTAGTCGAATTTCATTATTCCTCATGTGGAAATCACTGAATTGTGACCAAAATTCATTTCGGAGCTGTTGAATTATGCAAATGAACTTGTTCTGCGTTTTCCACTCGTCTGATGAAATTGATGATGATTCACAAAGGGATTTGCAAGACGGAAAATGGATCAGTATTTCTTCGCTCATGTGTTGGTGAAGAAGACACAATTTGGCTTCAAGAGCCTTCACGTCAGAGAACATGTCAGGTGGCAATTTGCCTTTTCCTTGGAGGTTTTTTTTTTTTTTTATTGGAGGTTTAACGACCACCGTGCGCAACTCAATGGGCTAAAAGCAGTCGCCCGTCCCTAATTTAGGGTCACTGGTTCCAGGGAAGGAAGAGAGCCAGTGCCGTAAGACAAACACAACATCCATGCCTCACCGGGACTCGAACCCGGACCCCTTTCGGACGAATGATCAGAGGCCATCGCTTAGACCTCTGCTCCACCGGAGCAGTCCTTGGAGTTTCATGTTGAGTTCGTTAACATACGTTATGTCCACCATAAATGCGATAGCCGTGATTTATTTCTCATCAGACAACTGAGGCACAAGTTTGCCCTTTTCTTTGATGAAAGTGTCAATTTCTATTCGCAAATGAAAACATCTACTCAGTACTGCACCTATACTTACCCATCTCTCGGCAGAGAAGTACACAACGTCGCCGAACTCTTAACCAACTTCTAGAAATTATCTGAACTGGCGGTGGTTCAGACCATTACGCTGAATGTAGTTCACTGTGACCAAAACGTCTTTCATCTCGGAGGAAAATATTTTGCTGCACAGTTCCTCTCTCTTGATGTATGATGCAGTGAAACATCATTGGATCAATACATTGCATATGACGCAATTCAGCGCGAACTCTTCGGACAACTCCAGTTTTGGAGCCACACATATATTTTCCACCATCGGTTGTAATACTTGTCAATTTTTCCCAGCCAAGTTCCAAATAATTAATAGTTGTTGTTTTTTTACCTTTTTGAATAAATCTTCTCCACTTGTAGTGCCTTTCTAGCTGCATAAACTAGCAAGCTCTTCTTGAATATTAAAGTCACTATCAACGCCTTGAAGAAATACCATCAACTGCGTAATGTCTGTGATGTCATTACTTTCATCTATTCAGTACATCATAGTCAAATGGTTTTACCAAATATTTAAGTTACTCAAACAAATGTGCTCCAAGTTCTTCAACGCGTCTTGTGCAAGTTCTGGCAGAGAGGCTCACGTTTTGAAAAGATGTATTCTTATCTTTACACACTTTTTCAGCTACAGCTAGTAAACAACGCTTCACAGATTCGGAATCGGTGAAGGCCCTCCCTCCTTTTGTAATTATTTCCGCCACTGCGTAACTAGCACGAGCAAGATATTTACTTCCACTGCGTTGTTTCTTAAATATGCTTTGCTGAGCCGTCAAAAAAGCTGGGCAATTTTATTTTTCCGGACTTCACAAATCAAACCCTTAAATTTCTCTCCATGCTCAGTTTCGTAATGACGTCTTATGTTGTATTCCTTCATTACCAGCATGCTTCTCTGGCAGATAAGACAAACCGGCTTTCCGGCACTTTGAGTAAAAATGAACTTGCTGCTCCATTCGTCATTACAAATTCTGCCTTCAATTTTACGTTTTTGATGCCGTGTTCCAAATTATTTTTCACTCAATATAAACGTACAGCTCAACCCAGCACATTTAACGCCCGCCGCCACTCAACACTGGTTTATCATGTCTCACTCGCTCTTCCCAGCTCGCGTCCTCCGCAGCAGAAAAAAGTTATCACGTGCCAACAACCAGCTGGAATGGCACGCAATGCGAACGAAGGGCGCATGTCTGTTACGTCATAGCTTGCCTCCTTTTCCACAACCAGATGTCCAATTGCCTTGAGCTCCCACGCACCATTACTGTTTGTACGCTGCAGGTGTTTATTGTTACTTCACGCATTCTCATATGACAAAGGTTGAAAGGTGAAAAAATATGAAGTCGAGTGGAGCCCACTTCCGATTTTTAGCTGTTTTTTATAGCAGGGATAGGTCATTTTAAAATAAAAAATAAGGTGATTGATAAGGCGTCCGCGGGCCGCATAAAAAGACAGGACGGGCCACATGCGTTGCCGATCCCTGCACAGGAGCAGTTCCACGACTGATAAAATGAGCATTATGTTTGGAGTTGTGGACACCTCACTGCCAAATGAAGTGGCGCGTACCTTACATAGTGGAAAATGTTGAAGATATAATGACCACTTATGTCGTAAGGACTGCGTTGCTTTGTCTCTCTGGTTTAACATAACAGAAACTCATTTTACAAGAATAAGTCCTCAGAAAAAAGCAACTGACATAACTGTAAAGGAACTTCACAATGTGTTTAAGGGGAACCTTAAGAGAGAATGTATCCTATACCTTCAATGTTAATTCGTTCTACACATAATTTCTCAAAGACTATTGCGTTCTGGTCTGCAAAAGTTTGAGCGAAAAAAAAAATCATGTCCTTAACTAATATATATCCTAGTTGTGGTTTCGAAAAATTTGTCAATTTTTTTTTTAATTCAGTTTATAACAATCGATGCCAAATCGGAAATTTCTCGATGGAGATAAATTTAATTTTTAAAACAATTCTTACAAATTTTTCGAAACCACAGCTACAGTACATATCACTCAAAATGTTGAAGAACAGAGCATTGTAGTCGTTGAGAAAATGTGTATAGAAAGCGAATTGACATTGTAGGTATATGATAGGTTTTCATTTGAAGTCCCTCGTAAAGCAAGAATTTTTTATAAAAGTTATAATTCAATAAGCACTGCTCACGATAGGGTAATTTTAGAACACTAATGTTGATCCTAATTTCAACTTTAGAGATAAAAAAATGCCACAAATTTCGAAAAATTATATAACATTTCAACTATGCAGAGTGTCTTATACTTTCTTTGTAAATGTTGTATTTTGGCGAACTCTTATTTTATTCATCGTGCTTAAGGGATGTTGGTAATAATCTGATATTTTTTATAAAATTTCACAGTTGTTGAGAAATTTTTACATGTTTTTTAGACTTAGAGTTAAGCACTGCAATTTTTCCGAGCGTCATAGAATTCATACTGCACCCTATTGTGCACAAGAAGTGAGTTTGAGTACAGTGTGACAATATATTGCATATATTTTTGCCAAGCTTTGTACTATTCATCATTTTCGATTTGAACACTGCTTCGCGGATGTAAATTGCGTATTTGTTGTCGCACTTTATTTTTGTTCTGGGTAATGAGATATTGTGCTGCTACATTTTATGTAAACTGATTAACTGTCCTACCTTTTTAGTTAGTAATTAATTTCAGATGTCAGTGAAGGGTCTGGTTTTGCTTCACGTTTGTATGTGCAGTATTATTGTTATTTGGCGACAACTGGTAGTATTTTTGTCCAATGTAAACAGCGCTTTCTAAATATATTTTATACAACAGCTTCTATCTAGCCTTCACTCCACAGCTAATAAGTTGCCATGGACTGCGCTTGTAAAAATTTTTGCCTCTTAAAGTAAGTCAACTAGAAACTTAATTCTTTCTCTCAAAGACAGTCTTGTGACGATTATATATAGATTAAGATACACAACGTAGTTGTCACAAATGTTTATTTTTTCAAGTCGACCATGGTTTCGCTGGGTATTGACCTAGCTTCATCAGGACGAATGGCACGTAAATATTCAAATTGTATATGACATCATAAATGGTGTTTACAGTCACGTGTTTTGGTTAGATGCTTCCACGCGTTTGATAGAAATGGCGTGGATGTCATGTCATTAACAAGTTGCGAAGACTTCTGATATATATGGAAAGCTTCCAAAATATCAAGTTTGGTGGTTGAATCTGGCTTGTCAATAAGTTTTGCTTCTTCAAAGAGAAATTTGTGGTCCTTTTCGTAACAGTGTTTAGCCATCGATGACTTCTTTAGGTCACAATTCCGAATGTAGGTCTTGTGCTTCTTCAATCGAAAACGCAAGGCTCTACGGGTCTGTCCTATGTACGAAGCGTCACATTCACATGGAATTTGATAAATTCCCCACGAGTTTTTGTCTTCAACATAGTCCTTTGATCCTAAAAATCTAATTTTGTTTACTGGTTTAAAAATCACCTTAAAATTAAAGGTTTTGTGATTTTTAATCCCATAAACAAAATGAGATTTTTAGGATTAAGGGACTGAAGGAGCACAAGACCAACATTCGGAATTGTGACCTAAAGAAGTCATCGATCTCTAAACACTGTTACGAAAAGGACCACAAATTTCTCTTTGAAGAAGCAAAACTTATTGACAAGCCAGATTCAACCACCAAACTTGATATTTTGGAAGCTTTCCATATATATCAGAAGTCTTCGCAACTTGTTAATGACATGACATCCACGCCATTTCTATCAAACGAGTGGAAGCATCTAACCAAAACACGTGACTGTAAACACCATTTATGATGTATGACGTAGAAGTATTTTCGTACTTCTACGTTAATTTAAAACATGAACATACTAAGAAGTAGTTCCTAAATGAAAGAAACCTTAACGGCCAGACGAAACATATAAACAATTGAAGTCAAACTTACGGAAAAGATGCTTTATTCAAGATTGTAGCACGTCCATAACAGAACGATATCAATATTTAAACACACCACACAGCTTCACAGCTCTAAACACAACGCTCGCTTTACAACGCACTCTTTCAACGCTCTCAATAATCGCTCTCCTACAACAGTTTAGTCGTCGCTTTTATCTCTCGTTCTTATCAAAACAGGCATACGTCACGTTCACTTAACCTCAATTGTGTTGCCAACAGTATTCTTTTGAGAGAAAAGATATCACGTTAAGAGTGAAGTATAACAGAATAAACTCAAGATTTACATAGGGAAAGAAACTAAAAAGGAAAGTTAATTTAGAATATATGTCACAGATGTCATATACAATTTGAATATTTACGTGCCATTCGTCCTGATAAAGCTAGGTCAATACCCAGCAAAACCATGGTCGACTTGAAAAAATAAACATTTGTGACAACTACGTTGTATATCTTAATCTATATAGAAACTTAATTATCTGCATTTGCATTCAATAATTAAAATCAGACGTGTAATTTTATAATCTGGAAACTGCTTTATAACACAACTCAGTGTAAAGCAATCAACAAATATTACGCTTAATGAGTAGCATAGCCCCAACGCGGTAGATGTCTCAGTTGCAGTACTTGTTGAAAAAATTTTCTGCAATTCTGGTTCGCTTCCTTTCCTAGAACTAGAACTCTAAATAATGCCCTGCCTTTGACTTTCATCTTGAACCACGAAATATCCTTCTTGTGGTAATTATTAAAGAAACATTTTAATGAATTTTCGTAATAGAGGATTTACATCGTTAAGTAGTGAAATCATACCCAAATTAGGCATTAAATATTTTTCTCCTGTATGATAGTTTTTTAAAAAAAAAGATGTATTTAAGTGTGGTTACTAAAAAAAACAGATATGCTTTCCTGTTGGCATTCATGTGGTACAGAGAAATCGTCACTCGCCTTATTACGTTTCAATGATGATTTGAGCAAATGAACTAATAAAAATGTACTAACCATTACTTTAAAAATTATACCTCTTGTTTTAATGCAATGAGATTCACGTTTTATGAATTTCATTTAAAACACAACAATGCCCCTATTAATTTTCACCAAGACCCACCAGAAAATTGTTCTTAGATTCAAATTTCTCTTATCACAACAGAATCCGTCTTCCCTTTCCAGGCATTAATAGGAGCACACTTAGACACGTATTTAGGTTTAAAATATGTTTCCACTTAGCGACAATCAATAACTGAGTGATTTAAAAATGACACACATTCAAGGAAGTGAAATCTATTTAGTTAATTTCAACAAATTCATTTTAACGCAATATTCGCTTGAAACTTTCTTCGCAGAATGCACTGAATAACTGTTAATTCTATGTCGACGCCAGATAAGCAACTGTAATTTAAGTACCTGTTTCCAAAAGCATACTCTTTAGCACCAATTTAAGTGAACATTATGCCTCACGTAAGAGAATCATAGTCATGGTGATAACCACAGGCCTAGAATAATGTCAGAACCAAAATGATGACTAAGTTTAATTTGATCATGTGCAAACGTGTCAGAGTAATAATTATACTATCGGCAAGGCTAACCTGACTATGAAGTGGGAAGTGCTGAATGTATACTTCTAGTGCATAACATACGGGGTGATCCGTTTGGGTAGGGATAAATTAAAAATTCTTTGGTATGGTTTGTAACAGATATAATAAGTCAATATTTGGCAGAAATTACCCTTATGGATAAGAGTTTGTCTGGGCATCTACATGACCCCCTTTGCAGACTCGGCTGAGTTCATACCGGGTGCTCAATACTTGTCACGTGTTTTCTAACATCTGCGGAGTGATTTGTGCTAACGCAGCAGAAATTTTCACCTTCAAGTCATCCAGGCTTTGAGATCGTTGCACAAACCCTCACACGAAGAAATCGGGGCGAGTGATATCCGGGGAGGGGGCAGACCAAGGAATGGCCACCAGTTGTCATTGAATGTGTTGTTGAGGAAGTTCCTGACTTCCAGTGACAAGTGGGGAGGGCCTTCGTCTTGCTGTAAAATGACATCGTTATCTAGTTGTGGTACCAAAAATATCTATAGCATGTCCAGGTATGGTCCTGATCGTACAATGTCCTCAGAGAAGAAACAAATGAGCCTACAGCTGGTGACTCTGCCGAGACCGCAAAGGGGGTCCATGTACCCATAGAAGCCTAGACAAACTCCCTTCCATAAAGGTAATTTCTGCCAAATATTGACTTACTATGTCTGTTCTAAGCCGTACCACAGCATTTTTAGATTATCCCTACCCAAAGGGATCACCCTGCAGTTGCAGTCTAAAAGCTCGTATTCCAGCTTGAACTGGGACTTAAAAACTATATAGATGTTCTAAAGGTTGTATGTACATTTTAAAAAATTAAGATCTCAGTTTCGGTCATGTTTAAAAAAAAAAAAAAAGTTTTTTGCGTTTTGGGGACGTCATTGTCACCCACGTGCGTTCGAGACTATACTAGGAGAATATTTACTGCCGATGGGAGAATAAGTTAACAAATAAGTGGTTTTGTACGGCACTAAGCATAGCTCCTTACTTCCTGGGTGGGAAGAAGCCTATAGAAAAGAATTGGCCGAAAGCTTCCTTTTTTTCTGTCTCCCGTTACGGTGACACACCCTCATGATTGTAGGAGGGTTCCCGACACATTGCACCCGATTGGTGCGGGAAAATACTGAAAAAACAAAAGATTTCTTTTCGGTAAAAAGGCTTTTCTAACGTCTACATGTAAGCAGGTTAGATTTGCCTGGAGTATAGTTTGTTTTTATGGTGCGAGGGTTAACGTCCAAAGTGATCACTCATCCCTAGTTTGAGGCTGCTGGCTCCAATGGGGAGCCAGCAGTGTAGGGCAAGTGCGTCATCCACGCCTCATTCAACACCCGGGCCCACTCAGAGGATCGGTCAAAAGCGATCGCTTAGACCACTGCGCCACCTGGGCAGCGGTGATGACTAGTTAAGCTGATCTGGCATAATAATGTCAATTAACACGGCCGTCCCGGCCATCAAATAGTCAGGGGCGGAGGTGTCTGGCCAGTCGTCCCAACGGGGCCCGCTTCGAATCCCGGATGAGGCTTGTGTGTTGCGATTGTCCCTCGGCGATGGCTTTCCCCTCCTTCTAGCCTAGAACCAGCGTCCATACTTCCGGGACGTCAGAACACTTTTAGTCCTTAGAGCTGTGTTCGTTACCCGTGTCCTCACCCCGAAAGGAAAAACTCGTAGCAACTACGATTGACTTGCCGCTGTGTAAAAGTGGCAGATTCAAGATAATTCACATTGCGTGGCATCAAATACATCATTATGACTACGGTTCGTATCAGGAAAACTTCTGTCGTTCCATCACTGTCGAACACAACGCTTTCCGTTTAGCGCTTTGAATTACCCTAATTGGAGAGATACTGAAATCATTCCTACACACTACTCACACACACACTTTCCTTCAGTAGCCATTAGAGAGGATTTAGTAATGTTCAGAGGGGAATCATATATAGATTCTTTCCGAAACACGGCATAAGCACTTTTATCTTGCGAAACAAACGCTATTATTACTCAGCAAAAGATTGTTTGGCAGGTAAAGAAATTTATTTACTGCTCAACTGAACATTTTATTGTAAAATAACGCTAACTCGTACTGGAAAGCTTTACCATTCATTCTAAAACTGCAGCGCTTTCAAGAGATCACCACCCCATTCTTGATACTTTTAGCAAATAGCAGTCTTTAGCGGAAATTCATTGTCCCTTGTATTTAAGTCTCAAAGTTTGCAGTAAGCGTATATATGTTTTTTCGAATGCAGCTAGCATGTATTACACTGCAATCATCAATAAATATTTCAATGTGAGTTGAGTGACTAATCCATTACCCTCGGTAGATATTCCTTTTTTACCCCCTTTGCGCTATTGCGCGATTTGCAAACCCACCGCTGTACAAAACTTAAGGAAGAGGTACATTAGGACCTGTCAAAATCGGAAAAAGCAGTTTCACAGCTGTAAGTGGATTTGATAGCAACCGCAAAATGCAACGCACGGCATGAAACATCATGTGTAATATATGACATAGATCGAGACAGTACGAAAGGTTACGACGGAGGTACAGGCTCACCTATCGTCCAGTAACACTCTTTCATCAGCACTGCATAAACAGACTACAGAGTGAAGTCTTCAGTGGGAGATATGTCCTCTCCGCACCGCAATGCTTGTTTGGCATCGGTGTGTGTCGTGCTTAGTACCAAATGGTTTAGCAGCTCTTCTGGTAAATTTTCCGATTCCTGCTGGGGAGCCCTGATAAATACTTGAATGGTTTCTGGTGGGGGTTCCTTTGCATAACACGTATCCCGAGAGCTCCCCGTGCATGTTTAATGGAGACTCGGATCAATGCAGCTCGCTGCCCACTCAATCCGGCGTATATGCTCACTAGCCAATACTTCATCCGCTGCTTCTATACGCTGAGGACAGACGTTACCTTCCACAGAAGTAAAATCCCCCACAGCAGCACGGGACAAAATGAATGGCGAAGAATCGCATCGCAGTGCCGCTTCCCGGTGATTCTCCCTTGATCTAACACCTGCAGTTCGGTACGCCCATTGACCATGATACTGCCCTACGCCGTGACCGCCATAGTTGACCCGTTCAACGATGCTCCTTGCTCCATACACAGTCCAAAGTTCCTTCCAGATCACTTGCCGCCTGGAAACCACCTTTCATCTGTGAACATTATTGTAAAGACCCTTGTTATAATATTGTGATTTATTAATGCCAGTTATACTTCCGTAAGTGGTAACTGACGGAAGTATAACTGGCATTAATAAATCACAATATTATAAAGGAAATTCCGTAAGTGGTAACTGACGTCAGCAGGCATCAGCGCTGAGTTGAACGATCCAGTACGCCTGGGGGTATACAGACGCTCCTAAAGTGAGAAGAACCGGAATGGCCTTGAGGAGATCAGCACGTTAGACGCCGACTCTAGAGCACGGTTCAGATCATAGAGAGCTGTTATGGCGACATGTAACTAAAGACCTGCTGTTTTATATATAGCAGTGTATTACTTTCAGGCCGAGAGTACTGTAATAAAGTTGTTAATTCATGTATGCGTGTATTTATGTGTGAAGAATTATGGTTGCTAACAAATCTTGGTCGAATAAGGACGTTTGGTCATGAAATACTTATTGAATGCTGTGGCGTTGTGACAGAGTGTACCACCACGGCGGCGGACTAGCCATCCCTAGGTTCCCTACAATTACCTTGGCACATTCCTTTGAAGGCCCGTCAACGTATGACATACACCACTGATTGTGAGCTGTATGCTGCATAGTAGAAATACGGGTTGGTTTCCAGGCATATAGTCCTGCTACATTTAGACATCCTGACATGGTTTAGTGGCCAAATTCGCACACCTGTGCTTGCTTGAAGACGATTAGTCTACTGTCCTGCAGTACTTTTTAGCTTCGTTTTGCCTTTGCGCCAGGTAACAGTCATCGTTATGGGTTATAAGAGCGAAAATGGCCTCCAGCAAAACATCTGGCAAAGGTTTTCTGTGTCTCCTGGACACTGACCGAAGCAGTAACACCGAAGCCGCCCCAAACTCTTTGGCGACATCGTTCACAGTCCGGCATTCTTCGAGATTTCCGATGATTCAGCCTCGGGTAAAATCATCCATGTGATGTCTGTGAGACATGATTTTGTTACCTCAGGCACGTAGCTTCCCGCCCTAACGCTGAAACATGAAAAACAGAGTGAAATCTAATGAGACACGACTTTGCTTCCAGCCTATGTAAACCCACGGCAGCTGCCACGTGTTCACAGAGAATTAGCATACGGACTACGCGTCGTGAAATATCTTCATATGTAACACCTCGTACGTGTGAATATGTTAGCAAGATCTTTTATCCTCACGATGCTCTGTACCCATCGTATCCATGTTCGTCCTTAAGTTTAGGACATTAGTGCAATTTACTACAGTAGATTACGGTTAATTGGGCCAGCGGTTAATCGGGGCAGCAGTTTGTCTGGAACACGCGTGTGCAGGTTAGCAAGATCTTTTATCCCCATGGCGTCTGTAACCATCGTATTTCATGTTCTTCTTTAAGTTTTGGACATCAGTGTAATTTATTACAGTAGATTCCAGTTAATTGCGCCATCCATCAATCGGGGCCGCAGTTTGTCTGGGACACGCGTGTATGCATGTTAGCAAGATCTTTTATCCTCATGATGCTCTGTACCCATCGTATTCATGTTCGTCCTTAAGTTTAGGGCATAGTGCAATTTACTACAGTAGATTCCGGTTAATTGGGCCATTGGTTAATCGGGGCAGCAGTTTGTCTAGAACACGCGTGTGCATGTTAGCAAGATCTTTTATCCCCATGGCGCTCTGTAACCATCGTATTTCATGTTCTTCCTTAATTTTTGGACATCAGTGTAATTTATTACAATAGATTCCAGTTAATTGCGCCATCGATTAATCGGGGCAGCAGTTTGTCTGGTACACGCGTGTATGCATGTTAGCAAGATCTTTTATCCTCGTGATGCAGTACCCATCGTATTCATGTTCGTCCTTAAGTTTAGAGCATCAGTGCAATTTACTACAGTAGATTACGGTTAATTGGGCCAGCGGTTAATCGGGGCAGCAGTTTGTCTGGGACACGCGTGTGTATGTTAGCAAGATCAAAAATCCCCATGACGCTCTGTAATCATCGTATTTCATGTTCGTCCTTAAGTTTTGGACATCAGTGTAATTATTATAGTAGTTTCCTGCTAATTGAGATATCGGTTAATCGAGACAGCGGTTTATCTGCGACATCTCGAATTGGGTCTTTGGGATGAAGATTAGCAAAACTAAGACAGCCGCTTAATTGAGTCAACGTATTCTAGCCCCGTTGTGTCCCAATTAACCGAAATGTACTATATTTCCCTCATGTCCATTAGAAGCCTTGGGCAAATGTCGGGAGTATCACGTGGTCACCCTGGCCAGACAGCTTCATGATAACCTCGCGTCCATGTCCGAATATCCACTCAGTTACCCTTGACTTAGTACTTGCTGAGAAACCTTTTGTTTTCATTTTTATTTGAAACATGTATCTCGGTGCATTGAAATTCTCCCCCTTCTACTGGTTTGCTTTAGTGTCCGGATGCTAAAAAGAAGTTTCAAAAAATTCGACAATGGATCGTACATTGAAGTTGAAATCACCACTGATTTATATATATTGAAGTGATTGAAAAAATGGCTAAACACTTTAAAATTTGTCTCGCCTAACGAGACTCTTCGATTCAATGCTTCAAAATTTTCAAGTTTCACAATCATTGGAACAGTTGAATAATAATTAGTGGTTTCCACGTGATGATGATTTCTTTGAAAATACTTCAGCTCCCCCTTTCGGCTGAAGTATGTTTCAAAGCGATACATTTGGTTTCGTGTTTCACAATGTTAGGTATTATACCATTAAATGATCATTGACTGATATTTTCATAAGTGCATTTGCAACTGAAAGCGCTTTCTTCCCAAAATAAATTTCTAGATGTGTTAAGAAAATGTAGCACAATAGAACCGTTTTATAAAGAAGTTATTTCTATTAGTAAAATTGCAATAATACGCAAAAAGATAAAAGAGATTTTTGTAAAAACTGAGCGTATTATTGGTAGGTTGCTAAAAGTAGTGTTCAAATGAAAACATTTGTCTGATGAGTACAACTCAGAGAGCGACACTGTAAATATGTTAAATAAAAAGGTGTAGAATTTTTTTACAAATGATGAGAAAATAAAATGTTACTTGCAAAGAGATGTATGTCTGTTTCATTGATTTCATTCGTTCCTCTGTCACAACCTAAAGTAGAATTTTTACTTTTTCTTTATCACAGCTTACCCTTCTCCCTCATTTGTTCTATAATTTTTATTTACTTTCTTTCGATGTATACATTTTTTTTTGCTCATTTTCAAGATTTATCGCATGTGTGAAAAATGTATTTAAATCGAAAGATGTGTCGTGGATAATTAATGTGTGACAAGAAAGCCTCAAAAAATGAAATCGAAGTATAGGAAACAGCTCTATAAGCGGAGCATTATTATCTCCTGTTACTGATGTTTGAATCGTTTCAGTCGCGGAGGTGTACACGTGTGAAGGTCAAAAGCATTTGCAGCGCCATGTGTCGTACACGCAGTTAAACGATGAGTGCAATGAGTAAGGAACCAGTTTCAATTCCCTTGAAAAAGGGCAGGATCATCGGATACATAGAAAAGCGTGACAATATCCGGGAAACTGTGAATTTCGTAGACTGTTCACGGGATGCCGTGGTTTAAATGTTCCGAGAGAAGCGCGACGCATAACAGGCGATTGGATGTTGGACAGGCGTGACTGTTTAATGTTTGGGGAGATTGGCCGTATTGTCTGCGGAACAATAGGCCTGCTACCTTGGCACATCTGAGTGCCAGGAAGTACAGAGGAGTGTATCCACAATTACAATACGACCTGGGCCTACGGTGTAAACAGGTGACCATAGCACCGTCGCCCCGGTGGCGCATTGGTCTATGCGATGGCTTCTGATCATTCGTCCGAGATGGGTCCGGGTTGGAATCCCGGTGAGGCATGGATGTTGTGTTTATCTTATGGCACCCGCTCTCTCCCTTCCCTCAAACCAGTGGCCCTAAAGTATGGACGCCTGACTGCCTATAGCCCGTTGAGTTGCTCAAGGTGGTCGTTAAACCTTCAATAAAAAAAGACCGTATCACCTGTCATTATATCATGCCATAAGCGACAGTCACTAGGTTTTGCCATCAGGAATAGGCCGTGAAGATCTGAATAAAGTTGCGTTCTCTGATGCTTCCTACTGCATTGAGGGGATGAACGGTAGCAGACAACGATAACCGCTACGGAAAAGATAGTACAAGATGACGCGCTCCGCCGGTACAGGAAGGTAGCGAGGATGAAATCTTCTGGGGAATGCTTCACTGGAACATTCTCGTCCCCTGATAGCGGTGGATGGCTCCCTGAACGCCAACAGGTTCATGCTGAGAGTGTATCTACAGCATGAATACTCTCAGCATGAACCTGGTCAGCAATGACCAGGTTCATGTTGAGAGTGTGGCCACACAGAAACGGGAGCTCCAACAGGACAAAGATCCGTGTCATAAATCTCTCGTGTAGCCCAGGACTGATTCAAGGAACACGAGGATGACATCCATTTTCTCCTATGGTCATTCATGTTGTCCGCTATGAACCCAACTGAACATACACTATCTACCAACGAGTAATTGGACACCTGTGATAGCAAAGGAAAACGAAGTTTATTCACCTTCAATAGTTGGTGGAGCCTCCACGAGCGGCGATTACAGCTGCAACCCTTCGGGGCATACTCGCAACCAGGCGTTGTACGACGGCTAGCGGTATTTTCTTCCACTCGGCTTGGAGAAGACAGGTCAGTTGCTTCACCGATTTCGGACGGTGGGGGCACACCTTAAGTCGACGCTCCAACTCGTCCCAGAGGTGCTCGATAGGGTTACGGTCCGGGCTCTGCGCAGGCCAGTACATTCGATTAACCCCATTGTCACCATACCAAGCCATGGTGGACCTCGCAGCATGACAGGTGGCATTGTCATCCTGAAAGTAACATGGGTCCACCCCGTAAAACTGCCACAACGTAGGAAGCGCATGGTCATCCAAAATGGTACAGTAGGTCTCGGCGTTGAGTCTACCAAGAATTGCGACCAAGGGTCCCGTGCCATACCAGGAGAAACACCCCCATAGCATAATTCCACAGCTGCCGAACTTTACAGTTGACGCAATACATTCCTGCAGGAGGCGTTTTCCAGGAAGACGCCAAACCCAGACCCTGCCATCTGAACGGTAGAGGGTGAACCTTGATTTGTCGCTCCAGAGAACCTGTTTCCACTGTTCAACGGTCCACTGTCGACGTTCTTTGTACCACGTTAGCCTAGCAGCGCTATTGGACTTGGTGATCAAAGGCTTGTGGGCGGCAGCACGTCCATGATAACTGAGCAGACGGGCTTCCTTACGGATGGTATTCATCGAAAGAACACTCCCGGATGCCTGTTGAAACTCCTCGCGGATGTGGCCCATCGATTTGGTGCGGTTCTTCCGAATTTCTCTGGCCAGCACCCGTCGGTCTCTAACTCCCAGTTTTGTGGGTCTGCCGGGTCGGGGCACATTCCGACAGTCACCTCTCATCTTCCACTTGCCAACCACGTAAGCCACTGTCGATTTTGGGTACTTCAACTCGCTGGATATGTCACGTATGGATCGGCTTTTTCCGTGATACCCGACGATTACACCTTTCTCGAAATCAGAGAGCTCCTAACTGCGTGGCATCTTGCATGCGACTGGTTGCGTTGTTGTTTCCCACACGATATTTAACGACGGCGGCCGTGACGTGTATCAGGACCGCAAGTATCGTCGATTGCAGGGGTGTCCAATTACTTGTTGGTAGATAGTGTATTTGGTTCCGTATAGCTAAGACGTATACGCATACGTAATCACCTCGTAACGGACACTGGATAAGCTATAAGCAGTACTTATACAGATGCAGTACGACACACCAGTGGAAACCTTCGGACAACTTGTGGAGTCCATACCTTGTTCCATAGATATAGATATAATATAGCATAATATTGGACACCACCCGGGGACTTCTGGAGTCCCTGCCTTGTTGCATAGATATAGTACAGAATACCAGCGACACCTTCCGGGGACATGTGGAGTCCATGTCATGTTGCGTAGCGTGGTCGGCATTCGAGTGGGCACTTTTCGGGGACTTGTGGAGTCCATGTCTTGTTGCGCAGCCATGATATGGCATACCAGTAGACTCCTCCTTTGATCATTTGGAGTTCATGCCTCTTGGCACGGCTACGCTGGTGGTAACTCACGGAGAACCTCCACAATACTAGGTTGGTTGTGGTAATCTTTTGTGCTTAAAGTGTGAATAGATCAGAAATATAGTCAAAAGAGAAAGAGAGAATAGAGATGAAAATGAAAAAAAAATCGATGAAGGGAAGAGAACGTTAAAGAAAAAGAGAAAGCTTGAAACTGGGAAAATTAGGGCAAAATTCAGTACCCGTTAAAATGATGGGGTACGTACGGAGAAGAAAAAACACACACACACACACACACACACACACACACACACACACACACACACACACACAATACAAATGGAGGTACCAGAAAACAGGGGAGAAAAAGGTCAATAAAAATATCGGAAAAATAATGAACTACATGAAGGAAGTCAAAGCAAAAAATGCGCAGAACACAGAAAATTACTGGAGAAGACGTGTTCGGGTGAGTGACTCTAAAACGGCCTGAGACAAAAACTGCAGGGAAGAAGAAATTTATGATACATCGCACTATCCATTTTGTACATAATATCGAAATACGCTTAATCGAGAAAATGTAATATTAACAATCGCATTTACAACAAATGAAAATTCGGACTGTAAAGTAAACTAACTAATAATGAAACACATATAGCGTATGAAATCCATTTATTTTCGTGGTGTAGTCAGCACAAATATTCTCCAAGCTTTCGCACTCCACTGGGAGGCTTTTTTAAGGCAATGGTAGACATAAAAATTTGTGCTGACTACACCACGAAAATAAACGGATTTCATACGCTATATGCGTTTCAATATTATTCGACTCTGGTGTATTTAAAATTAAAAATAAACTAACTTTTGTGCGACGCCACAGGACATTAGGATAGCATTGCATGGTGGATTTATCAATTCTTTTGTGTAACATATTAGTAATAGATTCATTTTGTCTTTTGAGGTAAAATAGAATCTCCGTACGTTGAGAAGTCGTTGTACGAAATATCTGCAGCTTAAAAATTCAGATAAAACGTGGGGATGACAGCTGCTCGGTTGATAACGTATCTAAATATCAATATTTTTTGTTTTCGGAGTTACGTAACATGAACTTTGTTCACATAGTAGAACTAATTCCTGATTTATGTTTATACATCTATTAGTCATCGCAAATCATATTATATATGTTGATGGTAGTGTGCAGTTTATCCGTTATAGTATGCCCTTTTGCAACGGAAGTTCACAGTCGTAACAAATTTTGCAATTTGCGTAGCATAATTTTGCGCTGCAAAGTTCATAGTTGTGCCAGATGAATAATTAAATGAAGTGGTGCGAAAAACGTATAGCATGGTTTACGCAAATGTGTGGCTAATCACCAACTGTCAGTTCGTAATTTTTTTTAAAAAGAAAGAAAGACATTTTAATGCAAAGACATATGGTTGTAAAAGTCCACATGAATAACCAGAAAGTGATTCTTAATTGTTACAGCTTGTGCCACACCTCCAATGTCTATTCATTCCAGAAGAATTGTTTTTTTCTTCGTAAGTATGATTTCCTTTCTGTCTCTTTCAAAAAATCCCATTTTAATTTCCAAAGTGTTGCCTTATGCTTTTATTTGTGAGGGATGTTCAAATACACTGCTGGACAGTTGCTAAGGACGGATCATAAACGGCCATATAGCGCATAAAAAAGTAAGTGTGGTTGGATGCCAAGTGAAATAAAATAATGTCAGAATGCCAGGACATTACAAGAAAGATAATTTATTGTGCTCTGAAATCCAGAAGGCTTTGGAACGTGTTCAAGGGACAAACAGGCCATTTTGTGCAGAATATGTAAACGTGAAAAAATGCAATTACCGTCCGCAGGCGTTCCGGCGTAAGATGTCAATACGGGATATGGCCACCATGGAGGGCGGTGCAAGATTCCACACGTCGTGTCATGCTTTGCACAACATTATCAAGCAGTTGTTGGGGTAATTTATCCCATTTCTCTGTCAGTGCACGGATGAGGGTGTCCTTGTTTATTGGAAGGCATTGGCGACCAGCAAGACTCCTCCCCAAAGCATCCCACACATTTTCAATGGGATTCAGATCTGGAGAACGTGCTGGGCATACGAGGCGTTGAATGTCCTCGATCTCAAGACACTCCTGGACAGCGACTGTTCGATGACATGTTGCGTTGTCGTCCATGAAAATGAATCTATCACCGACAGCACCACGGAACATGCGAACATGAGGTAGCAGAACTTCAGTAATGTATCGTTGGCCAGTCATAGTTCCAGTTGGAAGCACATAGAGGGACGCACGGCCATTGATCATGATGCCAGCCCATACCATGACACTACATGTCGGATATCGGTCCCTTTCCTGTATGTTTGCTGGACAATATGCAGTACCACTATCACGCCAGATCAGTTGTCGTCGACAATCAGACGATAGACTGTATCTACTCTCGTCTAAGAAGAGGACAGCAGACCAGTCGTTATCAGTCCAATTGCGATGTTGATGGCACCATTGCAAACGGGCGGTACGGTGACGTCTGGACAATGGGATGCACACAACAGGACGGCGGGCGTATAGTCCTCCTTCGTGCAAACGTCTGGCGACAGTTTTTCGGGAGATCCGCTTGCCAGTAGCAGCCATAAACTGATTTGCTACCTCACTAGCTGTGCTGCGCCAGTGTCTTTTTGTTGATAGCACTATGTACCGATCTTCTGCAGGTGTCGTACTGGAACACGACCTCCCCGTGACATTTGCTACACTCTCGATTTGTTTGAAATGATTTCCAAAGCCTTGTGGCTGACGTCGAACTCCCTGGCAACATCTGTTATTTTTCGCCCTTCTTCAATCTTGCCAATAATACGGCCACGCGTAAAATCATCTAGGTGATGTCGGGAAGACATACTGAAAATTGCAAGTTCGTCAATTGATTCTTTCCCTTTCAACTTTGCGTTTGAACAACAACGGTCAATACGCGTCAAACCCTTTATATCTCTTATCAGCGCTATGACGTCACGAACAAGTTCGGCAATCCAAAATTTGCATACGCACAACACGTCTTACTGTATCCCGCACTTATGCTAATTTCCACATTTTCCTGCCTTCCATTTTATGGTTGCTATCGTTGCTATTGTCATCCGTCCTTAGCAATTGTCCGGCAGTGTATAAACAAGAATTTGACTCTATAAAATTTATTCAGCGCAAAACATAAAAATTATACATAAAATTGTATGTACAATTTTTATGTTTTGTGGTGAATAAATGTATTTCTATTAGGTGTACAAATAAGTTTTAAGACAACAGAACACATAATTTGAGAAAAAATAACAATATCATTACGAATCAAAATATGCGCCGTCATTATCTATCACCTTCCGCCATCGATCGGGTAGCTGATGGATTCTAATCATGAAGAATACTTCGCCGTGTGACGCGATGAAATCGTCAACCCATTTTTGCACTTCGTCACACGTCCGAAACCATACAGCAGACAAACCATGTTACATAGATCGGAACAAATGATAGTCTGAAGGGGGCAATGTCAGGGCTACACGCCGGGTGCTTCAAAACTTCCCAGCCAAGCGTCAATAACGTTTTCCTTACCGATTTCGCGACATGCGGCCTGGCGTTGTCATGCAGTTATTTCATGGGATGCAATCTTTTGCTTGTGAATGGACGTTTTCGATTGATTTTCTGGTTCAGTCGCAGCAATTGTTACTTGTAGCGATGAGCAGTAACAGTTTGACCCTGTTCCAATAGTTCATAATAGAGCACACCCTTCATCGTTTGATATTATCGTACTATATCCACTTTTCATCACCCGTAACGATTTTCCACAGGAAAGACTTTCTGGGTTGTTTATTCAACAGATTCAAACACTTCATCACACGCTCATCCTTGTTCCTCTGGCTCAGGTTATGTGGCACCCATTTTCCTTCCTTCTGAATCTTTCCCATTGTGCGTAAACGATTGGAAATAGTTTGTTGAGTTACCCCCAGTTGCTGAGCTAGTTCTTTTTGCGTTTGAGATGAATCTTCATCCAGCAATGCTTGCAGTTCCTCATGTGCAACCTTCTGCGTGGCGCCGCCGCTACGTTCTCGATCGCTAACATGAACATCACCTGCTTTACACCCTCTAAACCAAACCTCACACGTGCTTTTCGATACAATATTCTCCCCCAGAACAGAACAGATTGATGCACACGCTTTTTGCAGCGCTTTTTCCTTGATGAAATTCGAAGCAAATGCAGTATCGCTTGCCATCTTTCACCTACTGATGTGCAAGTGCGTTTGACTGTTGGGAAACTTCTGTGTCACATTTTATACTCTGGACCAGTTACGGTCACGTGACGACAATGCGCGGAATGTCGGATATGTAAATTAACGGTATACGTCACACACAAAACGCTTTAAAACTTATTTGCACACCTAATACTTCTGGGTATTTTACCGATTGTAGAAATCCGATTCATTTTTTCTAACCAGTCCCACTGACAATGAATACCGTAAAAAAAATGTATTCATTTCTGAAAGGACTCTAAGGACGTGTTCGTTACAACCCAAGTTTCGGTGTCATATTTCTCGTTTTTTATTATAACCAAAACGTGAAATCTAAATAAAACAAAAGATAACATTTGACTCTGGTTGGTAGTTGCTAGATGTTGTTGCTTTATTAGTGTGAAAGCTGAAAGAAAAAGAAATATCTATAGCAGAAGAGAAAAGTACATTTTATTTCCACGTGTATGTTCCAATAATTACAATTCCGTTAGAGCTTCCAGCTATTCGTTTTGCCAGGATTATGTAGGCGCGCATTGTTCTTTCGTTGATTAGCTTTCATTTTTCGTCTGATAGAGTTGCGACGAAGGATCTTTGCCCAGACAAACTGAAGAAGGAGTACAGCTGTCTCTATGAAGTCGCTGACAGCCACCAGCGAAATACCCAACCACATGCCAAGATATCCACCAATATAACCGAAAAGTTCAATGCTCTGTGCAACATGCAAGGAGAGAGAAGAAAAACACCATTTATTAAAAGAGCAAGACACATTTCTCAAATGCTTGTAAAATTTGCTGCGCATATTTAAAAATTTAAAAGAGCAGGACTCAAAACGAAGTGGAGTACGAAAATTGAGGGGGACAGACACAAATGTCTTGGCCATCAAAAGCTTAAAGAGCGGAATACAAATGCGCGAAAAACAAACAGAGAGGTACGTAAATATTCGTGCCCCCCCCTTCGGTAGCGCAGTGGTCTAAGCGATGGCGTCTGATCATTCGTCCGTAAGCGGTCCGGGTTCGAATCCCGGTGAGGCATGGATGTTGTGTTTGTCTTACAGTACTGGCTCTCTCCCTTCTCTGGAACCAGTGACTCTAAATTAGGGACGGGCGACTGCTTATAGCCCATTGAGTTGCTCACGGTAGTTGTTAAACCTCCAAAAAAATATATATATATATATATTCGTGCAAAACTTTCACTGCGCTGCTGTGTCAGAGTGTGTAAATATCGCAACATGACGATTCGGACTAGGTGTATATGCAAATCAGAATGCCCGATAAACAGAGTGCTCTTCATCACAGGCTGTCAATACAACTCAGAATGTTGCAGCTCAAACCGTAGGGCACACTCTGGAAGATCCGTAACGATGGAAGCTGTTGGGAGATTAGAGGCCGGTCAATCAATCAATCACGATGGAGAAATGTTTAGAGATTAGAGACCGGGCAATCAATCACGATTGAGAACTTTTCCGAGATGGTAGGGCAATCCATCGCGACGTAAAACTGCTGGGAGTTTGGAGGCCGGTCAATCAATCAGTCACGACGAAGATCTGTTGAGAGATTAGAAGCCGGTAAATTAATCACGATGAAAAACCTTTGGAAGATTACAGGCCGGCCAAACAATTATTATGAAAAACTATTGGGAGATTGGAGGCCGTTGAATTAATCACGATGAAGAACTATTGGGAAATTAGGGGCCGGCCAATCCATCACCATGGATAACTGTTGGGAGATTAGAGGCCGGTCAATCAGTCAATCAATCACGATGGGCAACTGCTCAGATATCAGATGCCGGGCGATCAACTATGAAGGAGAACTTTTGGGAAATTGGAGGTCGGACAATCCATCACGACGGAAAACTGTTGGGAGTTTGGAGGCCGGTCAATCAATCAGTCACGATGAAGATCTGTTGAGAGATTAGAGGCCGGTCAATTAATCACGATGAAAACCTGTTGGGAGATTACAGGCCGGCCAAACAATAACGATGAAAAACTGTTGGGAGATTAGAGGCCGGGCGATCAATCACGATGGAGAACTCTTGAGGGATTAGAGGCCGTTCAATTAATCACGATGAAGAACTGCTGGGAGATTACAGATTGGCCAAACAATAACGATGAAAAACTATTGGGAGATTGGAGGCCGGCCGATCAATCACGATGGAGAACTGTTGAGGGATTAGAGGCCGGCCAATCCATCACGGCGGAAAACTGTTGGGAGTTTAGAGGCCAGTTAATCAATCAGTCACGATGGAGATCTATTGAGAGATTAGAAACCGGTAAATTAATCACGATGAAGAACTGTTGGGAGATTACAGGCCAGCCAAAACATAACGATGAAAAACTGTTGGGAGATTAGAGGCCGGCCGATCAATCACGATGGAGAACTCTTGAGGGATTAGAGGCCGTTCAATTAATCACGATGAAGAACTGCTGGGAGATTACAGACTGGCCAAACAATAACGGTGAAAAACTATTGGGAGATTGGGGGCCGTCCGATCAATCACGATGGAGAACTGTTGAGGGATTAGAGGCCGGCCAATCCATCACCATGGATAACTGTTGGGTGATTTGAGGCCGGCCAATGCATCACAACGGTGAACTGTTGGGGGGAGATTAGAGACTGGGCAATCAATCACGATAAAGAACTGCCGGGAGATTTAATGCCGGGCAATCCATCACCATAGATAACTGTTGGGAGATTAGAGGCCAGCCAATCAATCACGGTGGAGAATTGTTGGATATTAGAGACTGGCCAATCCATCACCATTAATAACTATTGGGAAATTAGAGACCGGACAACTGCGTCACGATCATGTCGACGACTGGACCTTGGAATATTGGGCAAATGTCTTGTTTACAGATGAGCCGTGCTTCTCCCTTAATCTGATAGCATAAGTACATATATATTAGATCAATTATATAGACGTTTGGTAAAGATGAAAGAACGAAGTGCTATGCGTGGTAGCAGTGTAACTGTATTAACCGATTTTTCACTGGGTGGTTGTGCGGGGTCACGATCGTTTCGACTGGACCTTCGAGTATTGGGTTCATAACTTGTTCACAAATGGGATACGTTTCACCCTGGGTCTGATAGAATAAGTACATATACTGTATATATCAGTTCAATTATATGGAGATTGGAACCCCACACACGTTGGCTAAACATGAAAGAACGAAGTGCTTTAGATGGTAGCAGTGTAACTACATTAACGGATTTTTCAATGGGTGGCAGCGCTGTGTCACGATCGGGTCGTCTGGATCTTGGAATAGTGGCTTAATGTCTTGTTCATAGATGAGTCGCGTTTCTCCCTGGATCTAAAAGCACAGGTTTATTATCTCAAGCATATAGAGATAATATACGACACACGTTTGGTAAACGTGAACGAACAAATTACATTTCATGGTAGAAGTGTTACTGCGTTGGCCGATTTTGCACTAGGTGGCAGTGCTGAAATTCGTGTTTTTCTTCTTACGAAGCTCATGTGAGGGTGATACCTGTCGGAGATTCGCGATTCCTATGCATGGCCGTATGCCAATGGACTTGGCGTAGGTGTGACGTACTACAGAGGTGAAAACATGAGTCAAGACGACAAATCTGCAGCGAGACATTCTGTCCGCGTAGCTCAGTTGGGAGAGCGACTTACTCCGGAATGAGGAGACACGACTTCGATGCCCATAGCGGACAAACTTGTGTTTTCACATAGGTTTTATCCTGATGGATGATGATACGCGTCCACACATAACTAACAACACGAACTCATATCTTGAAGAACAAGCTGAACGGTCAGCGGGATGGCCTGCATTTTCTCCAGATCTCAACCCCATTGAACATCTGTGAGGTACTGCAGACAGGAGTTCTGCTGATTTCCAGAACCCTCCGAGACCTGAAGGCGGCTGCCATGTACAAGTGGGATTTGTTTCTTTCACATTGACTAGATCACCTAATTGAGAGTATTTCTCTTCGGCGTCAAACCTGCATTACTTCGAAAAGGCGGCATACTGATCTGGAAGAAACGATCTAATTTACAAAACGGGGTTGTTCTCATTAAGAGCAGAAAACAGTCATAAATCACGATGAGAAAAATTAACTGCGGTATCAAGAGCCAGGTTATTTCATTCACTTAAGAGAGCAACCACAAAAATGAAAAAAGAAATGAAGTAGCTGAAGGCTGTGTATTCGCAGAAACATTTTAATAACAACCATAAATTCTTCAAATCTACGTGCTGTTAGGAGCTCCCAGAACTACTGCACCGGGTACGGCTGTTTATGCAAAACAGCCCAACGAAAGAGAACGTTCATCCTACTATACTTGCAACCAAATTTCAGCAGAGTCTTTCAGTCTTTTGCAGCTGCGCACAGAGGAAAGAATGGCGTTCAAATATCTCGATTTGCCTGTTGAGTTCTCCATAAGATTTTTGAGCATTGCTGATTCTTTAATATTTACGTAAGCAAATTAAATTCAAAGACCTTACTTCGAAACATTTCTTTCGTGATGCTGCGATTTTTTCTACGATTCGAGATCTCCCATGGAGTGATTTATTTCTACAACTTCATTAACTAAAAATTGAGTGATATAGTCTGTATACGTGCCTTAACAAGAGATGGATTTTCTATTCGTAGTTATTATCCAGCTTAATAATGCTAGTCGCAATCGATTATCACTCGTAGCCTTTCTTTTACCGACAGTGAGATTTGAATCTACATCTTCCTGAGCGGCTGTTTTTCCAACTGAACTACGCCGGTAGGTTTATCACTGCTTCATTGTCCATTTGACGCATACGTGACACACCTTTTTTTTTTTTTTTTTCGGTGTTCAAAGACCCCGATGAGCGTCTTCGGCGATAAGTCACGGTATGTCCCTAATTTGAGGATATTGGTTCCACGGAAGGGAAAGAACCTGAGACGTAGGACGAATTCACCGCCGAGTCTGGTTCATTTGCCCGACGTTTACTTCACCGAAGGTTCACTTGACCGAAAACCACTTCACCGAAAGATCACTTGATCGAAACGTTCATTTCACCGAAGGGTCACTTGGTCGAAAGGTACATTTCACCGAATGGTCACTTGATCGAAAAGTTCATTTCATCGAAAGGTCTCTTTACCTAAATGTTCATTTCATCGAAAGGTCTCTTTACCTAAATGTTCATTTTATCTAAGGGTGAGTTTATCGAAAACTTTGGATTTCTTTAGAGGATCTGTTGAAGCATGGTGCCAGATCGGAAGACAGACCACCGAAACGTTAGGGGATCATACTCAAATTGCACTTTTGATTTCACCGTGTCACAAAGAGCGCAAATATTTAGTTTTAAGACAAAATTAATTAATTTTAAGTCGCTATGCCTCAGTTTAGGTTTTTAGCAAATTTTAATCGTGCTCATGTTCATGAGGTTTACATAAAAACCTTATGAACATTAAAAATTCCCAGATCTAGGTCTAAGGCCTTAAAATTAATGTTTTAGGTTTGAGCTAGAGTGCAACTTATTTTACTTTAAATGTTATGTAACACTTATGAATATGAGCAGGTTTAAAATCTGTTAAAATGGCCTGTATCTGGGCCTACGATCAAGATATTAATGTTTTGTGATTGAGTAAAAGATGGAACATTATTTACTTCACTTGCTATGTAAACCTCATGAACAAACATGAGCTCGGAGGATTAAAATTTGATAACAAGGCCCAGGTCTAGGCCTTATAATTAATGTTATATTTCGAAAAACCTACTTATGGAGAGGTGTTTCATAGAAATTAAAAGTGCATTTTTTACACACTCCCATAACGTTTAGGTGGCCAGTTTTTCAAAAACCCGCACCACACTCCAATAGATCTCTAACTAAAAAATTAATTTTCGATATACTGACTATTCGGGGAAATGATCTTTCAATATAAGGAATTGTTAAGTGAAGTAATTATTTGGTGAAATGATCTTTCAATATAAGGAATTGTTAGGTGAAGTAATTCTTCGGTGAAATGAACTTTTCGATCAAATGACCTTTCGATGAGATGAACTTTTAGGTGAAGTGACCTTTCGGTGAAATGAAGCTTTCGGTCAAGTGACCCTTCGGCGAAATGTACCGTTCGATCAAGTGATTTACGGCGAACTGATTTTCGGTCAAATGATCTTTCGATCAAGTAAACGATACCCTTCACCACCACGTCACATCCGGTTCCCATGTCCCAATTTAAACGATTAGCCGTAGCCCACGCTTCTTACTACTCGACGATTAGGTCTTCCGATTGCTGAGTTTTCACTCTACATTTTTCTTTTTAAGTCACTCGTGAAACTTAATACATGCTGCCTACAGAGTGCTTCAAAAATTTTCTCAACTCACGATTAAAAAAAACGTTCAGGGTCTTTACTATGCCGTTGAATTTCTTCTGCTATGCCAGATGAATCAGATTAAAAACCTGGCCGAGTTATCTGAGCCCCTGGCTTCTGACCATTTCTTTGAGACTTTTTTTTTATTGGAGGTTTAACGACCACCGTGATCAACTCAATGGGCTATAAGCAGTCGCCCGTCCCTAATTTAGAGTCACTGTTTCCAGGGAAGGGAGAGATCCAGTGCCCTAAGACAAACACAACATCCATGCCTCACCGGGATTCGAACCCGGACCCCTTTCGGACGAATGATCAGAGGCCATCGCTTAGACCACTGCGCCACCGGGGCGGCGCCTTGAGACTGGACAGAGTTAAAGTTCAGGCTGAAGCATTGGGTGTGCGCTTATTTGATGTCGCTGTTTCTTTCCTGGAAACCGTGGCCCTACATTAGAGATTTTGTGTAGAGGATATTTTTTTTTCTTTTATTGAAGGTTTAACGACCGCCATGAACAACTCAATGGGCTATAGTCGCATGTCCCTAATTTAGGGTCACTGGTTTTAGGGAAGGGAGAGAGTCAGTGCCGTAAGACAAACATAACATCCATGCCTCACCGCGATTCGAACCCGGACCTTCTCCGACGAATGGTCATGAGCCAGCGCTTAGACCACTGCGCCAGAGGATTTTGGGAAGAAATGTCTGAGCCCAGGTCTTAAAGAACTCTTTTGCCGCCCCGGTGGCGCAGTGGTCTAAGCGATGGACTCTGATCATTCGTCCGAACGGGGTCCGGGTTCGAATCCCGGTGAGGCATGGATGTTGTGTTTGTCTTACGGCACTGGCTCACTCCCTTCCCTGGAACCAGTGACCCTAAATTAGGGACGGGTGACTGCTTATAGCCCATTGAGTTGCTCACGGTGGTCGTTAAACCTCCAATCAAAAAAAAAAAAAAAAGAACTCTTAGAAGTAGGAAGCTTGAAGATTTGGGCTAGAGTGCCCGATAGGAAAATCACCCGTAAACGAGGAAGAAAGACAGTAGAATAGATTACCTTATTTGTAACGGGGGACCCAATACTCCGGCACTGCCATTAGCGTGCTCTCGGAGGCACGGTGAATAATTGGTGCTTAGGCAGTCGAGCGGGGATCGAACGCCCAACTATATGGTTGGAAGCCGGCTACACTAACCAAAGGATCACCCGCGGCCTGGCGCTGCATCAAGAGCGGGAGACTACTTATAAATGTATGTCTTCTGGTTTGTTTGTTTTTTCTTGTTTAGGTGATAAACGACCATCTTGAGCTACTCTAATGCCTAAAGTGCGTCGCATAAATATCGAGACACAACAAATTCTCGAAAAAAAAGAAACAACAACGAGCTGAAATGTACACCTCATATTTATAGTAAGAATAGCATAGGACTCGCAGCTGCACAATAGTTTGACGAAAAAATAACAATTCCAACACCAAGTACAAGAAAAAAACAGAAATACACTGTCTCAAAAATATAAAGACTTACTAGTTATGAGCACCTTCGGTACGAATAGTAGAGCCGTTGTTCTCAATAACACTGAAAACCCGATTGGGCATGCTGTCCACCAAGTGATGTAAGTGTTCTGGACGGAGTGCGTACCAGCCTCGTTCAATCTGCTCTTTCAATGCGGCCACACTTAAGAACTACCGTCCATTCACATACACATCACGAGCTAAGATACTCCAGGGTTTTAGATAATGTTCAGATCTGGACTAAGTGCTGGCCAATCCATTGCGGTCACATGATGAGTGTTAAACCAGCTTTTCGTTGATGCAGACCGATGCATTGTCTCGCTGGAACACATAATCAACCCCCGCTAGAATTTCGGCACCCGATAGAAGGTGGCTGCTGAGTATGTCCTGATACGTTTCGAAGTTCTGCCTGTCCTGGAGGAAAGCGATATCCCCTGTCCCATTGAGCACACAAAAGCTCTTCCAGACCACCACAGATTTCTGCCTGCTGAAGAAGGTGCGTGGCTCGCTTCGTAAATTATGCCAATAGC
Organism: Macrothele yani; assembly: GCA_039090855.1. Classification (NCBI taxonomy): domain Eukaryota; kingdom Metazoa; phylum Arthropoda; class Arachnida; order Araneae; family Macrothelidae; genus Macrothele; species Macrothele yani. The sequence goes on from CM077004.1 coordinate 138,328,112, forward strand.
AGTTCCAACCGTCAGGACCATCCAGGTTGAACTTCTTCTCATCGGAGAAAATAGTCGTGATCCACTCGTCCGTTCAGTTCATTGGCTGCTAGCCAATAACAGTCTAGCTTCCTTGTGGCGTCGCGTGAGGTGAGGCAGACGGCGCATTTTACGGAGCACAATGTTGCACTTTCCTTGATTCGTCGATGAACTGTGTCCTTTGAGACGGTGACACCAACAGTCCGAGAAACTTGACGAAGTGATAACCTTTGGGATGAAACTAAACGCATGATGGCACTATCATCTGGTTTGGTTGTTATTCGAGGCCTTCCAGACCGTTTTCTGGCCGTGGACACACCACGTTTCAATAAAGTCTTATAAATTACTGCCCTACCATTCCATGGCTTAATTAACTTGTAAAAACAGAATATGTGTTGAGTACCTCTTTACACTGTGGAAAATAAATGCTTTAAACAAGATTGGTTATTTTTTCTGAACCTTTAGCTTTTTAAATTGCAGGTTCAACTTTATGAAGTACATGAAAAACGTCATTAGTAATATCGAAGCGCATCAAGTACGTTTTTAGCACATTCTACATGTATACCGTTTGCAGCATCTCTAAAGCTGCTGACTTTCAGTTCTGCTTCGTTGTCTTCATCAGAATTTGATGCATTTAGTCCGATCTGTTCATCCAAAACATCATCAAGGGATTGCATTTGACAGGTATGCAAATTTGCGTCACACTCAACATAATGAGAAAACACAATATCTGATGAGGCAATTTCATTCCATTCTGCAAGATTGTCATCCGCAAAATTATCAGCAGCATTTTCGGTTTTGGATCCACTTTCTTCTTGTTCACAACCTGAAAAACATACTTTGTTAAAGCGGTTATTAATGGTATCTGCCGTAACTGTATTTCACGACTGTCGCATTGCATCGAGAATGTTAATTTTAACTTTAGATGCATCATCCTTTGCATCGATAACAGATAGTACTTTTCGCGTGAAAAGCTTTCGATAATGGGCTTTAAAAGACCTAATGACACCCAGATCCAGCGGTTGCAATTCACTAATACAATGTTTTGGGGGGGGGGGAATGACTTCAAAATTTTTCAGATTGTTTACCTGAGGATGCGCGGTACACTGATCAATGAATAAGAGGACTTTTCTCTCTTTTGCGCGCATCTGAGCATCCAAGGCTTCTACATAATTTTTGAATAAAGTTGTGGTAATCCACTACTTTTTATTTGCTTCATATTTGGTGGGCAAATATTTTACATATTTGAAGCAACGCGGTGTAGCAAATTTGCCTATAACTAATGGCTGTAATTTTTCTGACCCGTCTGCATTGGCAGCTAGAAAAAAGTGATTCTGTCTTTCGACTTCTTTCCTCTATGACAGGTGTCATTTCGAAAAACAGTGTTTTATCTGGCTGCAGGTTATAAAACAGTCCAGTTTCATCAGGATTAAAAATGTCACACGGGATGTACCCTTCAATAATTTGTGGCAGCTGTTGTTCATTTTTTCACGTTTGTGCTGTCGCGGGATCAACACTTTTGCTTTCGCCGGATAGAGCTCTGTACACTGTGTTATATCTTTGCTTAAAACGATCAATTCATCCATTTGATGCGGTGAATTCCTTTATTTGAAGTCGCTGGGCAAGATGAACTGCTTCTTCCTTCAGAAGTGATCCACTAATAGACAAATTACTAGCCCGTGTTTGCTGCAACCAAGTGACAAGAGCGTTTTTCAACTCACGCAGGGGCGATGAATTCATAGAATTCCTTTTACTCGAAAATTGTCCACACTTTGATGCACAGCTTTCAATTTCCTTTCTAGTTTTCGCTACGGTACACAACGTTGACTTGGAAATTCCGAGTTTCTCTGCTACAATAGTCTGTGACCTTGAGTTCGCATCGAGCTGCGACAAAATCTTCCATTTTTTCTCTGATTGAAAATCTTTTCTGCTTTTTTTTTCTTCTTTTTTTTTTTGCTTCAGTCATTCATTTTTTTAAATGCTCTCACAAAATGCACGTTTGCAAACTACAATGATCAGTGAATTTCACTTCTAACTTTTCTAGTGCTATCTATGTTCATCAAAACTTTATCCGTAAACAAGCTGTGTTGTTTAATGTGACGTCTGAGAAGAAACAAAAGAAACGCAGTTTGGGGAAGAATTCCGCATGCTCGGGAATGGGTACGTGCGGTTAGAGGACGCCGCGCGTGTAACGTCAAAAACGCAGGAAATTCGTAAGAAAAACTTTCCCACGTTAACACTCTCGGGGAAAAAACTGCGCGCGCATCAGCATCGAGAGAAAGACACCTCTGACCCACTTATGTGACTCGGACTTTTTCTCAGCTTTGCTCTTCTTGTAAAAACGCGTGTGTGTGCAGTCGTGATGTGAACGAAGAGAAACAATATCGCAACAAGCCGAATATCGCACAAGCCAGTTGCCTCTTGCAACTGTTTTGATAAATGTACCATGTGAAGTGTTATACACTGCCGGACAATTACTAAGGACGGATGACCAACGATAGCAACCATAAAATGGAAGGCAGGAAAATGTGGAAATTAGCATAAGTGCGGGATACAGTAAGACGTGTTGTGCGTATGCAAATTTTGGATTGCCGAACTTGTTCGTGACGTCATAGCGCTGATAAGAGATATAAAGGATTTGACGCGTATTGAACGTTGTTGTTCAAACGCAAAGTTGAAAGGGAAAGAATCAATTGACGAACTTGCAATTTTCAGTATGTCTTCCCGACATCACCTAGATGATTTTACGCGTGGCTGTATTATTGGCAAGATTGAAAAAGGGCGAAAAATAACAGATGTTGCCAGGGAGTTCGACGTCAGCCACAGTGTTGTTTCAAGGCTTTTGAAATCATTTCAAACAAATGGAGAGTGTAGCAAACGTCACGGGCGAGGTCGTGTTCGCAGTACGACACCTGCAGAAGATCGGTACATAGTGCTATCAACAAAAAGACACCGGCGTAGCACAACTAGTGAGGTAGCAAATCAGTTTATGGCTGCTACTGGCAAGCGGATCTCCCGAAAAACTGTCGTCAGACGTTTGCATGAAGGAGGACTATACTCCTGCCGTCCTGTTGTGTGCATCCCATTGTCCAGACGTCACCGTACCGCCCGTTTGCAATGGTGCCATCAACATCGCAATTGGACTGATAACGACTGGTCTGCTGTCCTCTTCTCAGATGAGAGTAGATACAGTCTATCGTCTGATTGTCGACGACAACTGATCTGGCGTGATAGTGGTACTGCATATTGCCCAGCAAACATACAGGAAAGGGACCGATATCCGACATGTAATGTCATGGTATGGGCTTGCGTCCTGATCAATGGCCGTACGTCCCTCTATGTGCTTTCAACTGGGACTATGACTGGCCAACGATGCATTAATGATGTTCTGCTACCTCATGTTCGCATGTTCCGTGGTGCTGTCGGTGATAGATTCATTTTCATGGACGACAACGCAACATGTCATCGAACAGTCACTGTCCAGGAGTGTCTTGAGAGCGAGGATATTCAACGCCTCGTATGGCCAGCACGTTCTCCAGATCTGAATCCCATTGAAAATGTGTGGGATGCTTTGGGGAGGAGTCTTGCTGGTCGCCAATGCCCTCCAATAAGCAAGAGCACCCTCACCCGTGCACTGACAGAGGAATGGGATAAATTACCCCAACAGCTGCTTGATAATGTTGTGCAAAGCATGACACGACGTGTGGAATCTTGCATCGCCCTCCATGGTGGCCATATTCCGTATTGACATCTTACGCCGGAACGCCTGCGGACGGTAATTGCATTTTTTTCACGTTTACGTATTCTGCACAAAATGGCCTGTTTGTCCCTTGAACACGTTCCAAAGCCTTCTGGATTTCAGAGCACAATAAATTGTCTTTCTTGTAATGTCCTGGCATTCTGACATTATTTTATTTCACTTGGCATCCAATCACACTTACTTTTTTATGCGCTATATAGCCGTTTATGATCCGTCCTTAGCAATTGTCCAGCAGTGTAATTTCTTCAACTGGGCAATTAATACCAGGATTTACACTCATCATATATGTCATCATAATAATTACTTCTGCTATAATTCTGGTTGACAATAGTTTGGTGGTTTAAAAAAATTAAAAATGTTCGCTAAATTGAGGAAATGTGTTCGTTAAATCGGGAAACGCCAAGCATTAATTTCAATGTGGTTCCGTCCGGACCACAGAAAATGTACGTAAAATCGCGGAATTCGTTAAATCGCAGTCTATTAAATAAGGGTTTGACTGTATTTACCTTTTTGTAAATTCGACGAGTCAATGCAGCCAATAACGTATACAGTACCTTGACAAGAAAATCGGAATTTCCGTTGTTAATTAGAGCCATAAATGACTTCACACAAAGTGTTAACACTTTAAATAACTTTTTTTTTTATTAGTGTAGCTCTGAAATCAAAGTAGTTATGAAAATATATATACTCTAGAGCAAAATTTGTTGCTCTAGATGAGAATGCTTTTGTAAATTTGTTTATTAAATGTAACAATTGTCCATGTTAAAAATCTATTACGAAGTCCTACCAAAATTACTTAATACTTTCTCTGGATAAAAATCAGGACGGTAGAAGAAGATCAGTTCATCTTGATCATATATGCAGGAGGGGTAAACAAGAAAACCACGAATTGTTTCACAATTCTGTAAAATTTTTAAAGCCTTTTATATTTGATAGTTAAATTGCACTGCAATACGTCATCATATTTTGGAAACTGGAATTCAGCTTTGTTTCAGTCTTCTGGATGCTGAGTTCTCGTGTATACGGTAAGCCTCAGTGTAGCTAATGTGACGTTAGGGCTTCCAATACAACAAAATATTTGCGTTACCTAATTTTGAACGGGAGCAAATTATTAAAAATTATTCCCCTAAAAAGTTGTTTTTTTTTCATGGCTGTATGTGGTTTACACTCTGACAAAAAGAAAATACAGGAATTTCAAACTATTAATTAGTTGTTGTTTTTTTACTACTATGTGCTTAGCTAAATAATCTAAAGTGTCTGAAACCAAAAGGCAGGGGAATGGCTTACATCATACGTTTTCAGGTAACATTGTAATTATTCCTTAATAATCAGAAACACGCTTGTAGTAATACGAAGATATTTTTGCCACTCCTGATGTTTGTAGGGGAGGATTTTCTCCATCACAGCATTATCTTACTAGCATCCTTCATATTTTACACCACCGCAGGGTGAAATCCGTGGTGCATTACTGAATTAAAATAAAGATATAACATTTTTACATTTTTAATCATTTGTATGTGTAGATTTCTTGGAATTTGCATTTGCGATACACGAGCACAAGAAAATTTACACTGCTGGCCACCGAAATGCAGCACCAAGAAGGAAGCATCCGATTGGCCTGAAATTCGCAGCATGCGTCGCCCGCGAGAGGACATGCAAACGATTAGCATTGCAGGGCATATGCAAATCATGTGCGCCCGGCACGCCAACGAGAAGCACTATAAGAATGGTGCACAGAAGGCGGGGTGTAGGTAGTGGAAGTGTGTTGTGCTGCCGGACCTGTGCGTGGAAAGCTTCCTGATGCCTCGCCGCAGAATACGGCAGTCATTCCATCACGTTTCGGAGTTCAACAGAGGGCGAATAGTGGTTTATCGCGACAGCGGTTCATTGTATCGAGACATCGGCACCCGTGTGGGACGACATCTAGCCACAGCGAGACGAGTATGGATTTGGTGGGTGCAGGAGAGACAGACGGGCCGACGTGAGAGATTGCCGCAGCCGCATCACACCACCGAACGAGAGGACGGGCATGTTGTGCGGCGGGCATTGACGGCTCGCACCGCAACATCACGAACGTTAGCGCAGGAATTAGGGTGTGTTGCGCAACAACCTGTATCAGCACGTATCCTTCTTCGACGTCGTCTGCAGGAGCGGGGACTTGTCGCACGGCGCCTATTGCTCCGATTCCCATTGACGTTATACCACCGGCGAGTACGGCGGCTGTGGGCCGTTAAACGTCGCACCTGGACTACGGAATGGCACGACATTTTCTTTTCCGACGAATCCCGCTACTGCCTACAACACCACGAAGGTCGGATCCGCGTGTTGCGGCACCGAGGCGAGAGACTGTATGGCGCCTGCCATTATGCATCGCCATATTGGTCCGTCGCCTGGCGTTATAGTTTGGGGCGCAATTGGATGTGACACCCGCACCCCTCTGGTACGCATCGCCGGTACACTCAACAGCCACCGCTACATCTCCGACGTCTTGGAGCTTGTAGTCCTCCCTTACATACAGGACCTGCCAGCGGCCACGTTTCAACAGGACAATGCGCGCCCGCACGTGGCACGCATCGTGCAACAATTCTTCACGGCCCACCAGGTGTCACTGCTGCCGTGACCCGCCTGTTCTCCCGATATGTCGCCCATCGAACACGTCTGGTCGCTGATCAGCAGCCGAGTGGCCCGGCAAGCACCACCCGCGGCTACGCCTGAGGAACTGTGGCAACGTGTGGAAGCAGCCTGGACCGACATACCCCAAGCCCACATCCAAAGCCTCTTTCGTTCGATGCCGCGGCGTGTAGCGGCCTTTATTGCCAGCCATGGGGCCGCACGAACTATTGATGTCTGCGTGTTCCTCAAGTCGCACGGGCCTGTAAGCTCAATCGTTCCATCTTTGTATCTGTTGTTATGTGTCCAGTAAATCTGGCTTTGCTATCTCATGTCCTTCTTGGTGTTGCATTTTGGGTGGCCAGCAGTGTATTTGCAAAGAATTATTACGTTGTCCCTGAATTAGTAACGGTATGTCACCATTTTCATTTCGTGCTTAAACGTGTTTCCAACACCCCCTTTAAGAGAGCCAATTGCTATTAATTGTTGCGGCGTTTAAGTATTTTGCCAGTTTTTCAGGACTGTAGTATTCTATGTATATCAATAACATAATGTGCATTAATGTATATATAAAAAACAAGTTTGATCCCCTCAAAATTTTTAACTGCCTCCCCTCAAAATTTGTAATTGCCTCCCCTCGGAAAAAACTCTCTGAATGCAACACTGCATGCCACACGTCTCAGCATAAAGTTATACAGGTTTCTAATGGTGTCATGCGGTATGCCATCCCATGCAGCTTGAATCTTCTCACGCAGTTTCTGAAGATTGTGCGGTAGGGGTGGAGTGCTCATAGCGTGTCCAATAACAGCCAACACTTTTTCAATCGGTGATAAATACGGCGATGCGGCTGGCCATGGCAAGGTGTCAGTGCCTTGAAGGCAAGCTCTCGAGACAGCAGCAGTATGCGAACGAGCGTTGTCCTGTTGGAAAATCGCACCGGAGTGAGCGTTTAGAAAAGGTCCCTACCTTTTCTGGTTGCATGACCTCGTTAACCTAACGTTGGGCTGTCAAAGTGCCTGTAATGAGCAGCTAAGATGATCTGGAATCGTAAGCAATTGCACCCCACACCATGACACCAGGTCTTCTGGACGTATGACGCTCGACAACAAGCCGTTCATCTTAGAGCTGGCCACGGTGCATCCCCACACGGATTCTTTGGTCTTCTCCTCCAAAACAAAAGCTGGACTCGTCACTGAAGATCACCCGCTGCCATTCTGGGTGGCTCTATGACAGTCTGGCGAGACACCTTTGCAGTCTTTGGCGACGATGTAATGTTGTTAAGGGGAGTCGTTGTAACGGTCTGCGTGCGTGTAGTCCTACGTCGTGCAGCTGTCTTCCAATGGTGCTGGCACTCACTAATCATACGAAGCTTGGAGAGCACCACTACTCGCTGAATATCTGCAATTGTGGCTGTTGGGTCGGTCCGCGCATGTCCGACAACCGTCGGTCATCTCTCTCTGTGGTTCGTCTAGGTCTCCCAGGCAATTCCTGTCGCTGTTCCGTGCCTTGTTCTATTCACTGCCGCCAACAGCGTGCTATGGTGATATCCGCACGACCCGTATGGCGCACAATATGGCGATAAGATCATCCTGCTTCCTGGAGCCCAACGATGCGGCCCCTCTTGAACTCCTCCAACTGCTGGAATTGCATCCAAACTGTTCTCCGAGGCATACTTCACTTGCAAAGGATGCAACCAACACAACAGCACGAGTCAGAATGGCAAGCAACGGCATGAGTCAGAACCGCTCAATGTCAGGAAGGCACAGCACTACGACTCCTCATACCCGGTCAGGCACAGCACTACGACTCCTCATACCCGGTCATGCACAGCACTACGACTCCTCATACCCGGTCAGGCACAGCACTACGACCCTTCTTTGCCTGCGTTGCATGCGCGACCGAATGATTCAAATCGCATGCGCGGCTTGAATCATTCGCATCTCTCACGATGTAAAATCTACCTACCCAGTTTCATTCCTGTGGGTTGCTTCCTTCTGGGTGCAACTATTTCTTTATTTTTTTTTTTTTATTTTTTTTTTTTTGACGTAGAGTGTATGTACGTCGTAGTACTAAACAGTCGAAATACGTATTACTATTGCCGTCGCCATAGTTTAGTAAATATTTACTTTTAAGACCCACATATCTTCTTTTATTAGTTTTACAATAATAACATTCATTAATCCACCTACCCAAGTACCACTGAATGTCAGGAATTAATAAACCTTATTCTTTGTTGTTAGGATTTAATTCGTGAGTGACGCGAATAAATGCAGTGCGCTGTACGTAAATAAATGTGTACCTACTCTCGAATCACCAGGTTTATTTCAGACCGAAAAAGATCTTGGCATGCGAAAGATGCATAGAATAAATACGTATCTCCTGAGAGTACCAAGGCACTCTCTTGATATTTTTTTTATTCTTTTAGAAACTTCTGAATACGGTTTGCCAAACATTTCTAGCCAAAACAAATAAGTGTTTTGTTTTTCAGATTGGGTATCATCATGATCAACTCAATGGGCTATAGAAGTAACCGTCCGTCCCTAATTTAGGGCCACTGTCTCCACGGAAGGGAGAGAGCCAGTGCTAAAACACAACATCCATGCCTCACTGAGATTCGAACCCGGACCAATCTCGGACGAATGATCAGAAGCCATCGTTTAGACCACTACGCCACCGGGGGACGGCCAAACAACTTTGCAAAATGCCTCCGAGACAGTTGACCTAAAGAAATCTTGCGCTCGTGACACGAGGTTTAAATCTTTGCAATAATCTTATGCTTACCTCATATTTTGGCAAATAACGATACACTGTCTCCTCCATTTTGTTGAATCTGAAGAAAATTAAAGATAGACACCTGAAAATAAATAAATATTATTAACAAAACTTAAATACTGAATTTTTTTATTGCAATAACAGTAAAAACCATAGCTTCAGAAGCATTGGAAAGGTAGCACAGCACACGAGAAAAAAGTGATTCATTCCAAACTGGTGGACAAGAACTGGATTCTCGAAGTGATTTGTTTTCCAAGGTTAATAGAATACAAGGTTTGTGTTCTATTGGCTTTCCCCGCATGCGCAGAATCAGTGACGTCACCGTCCTAAGAGGTGGATGGTGGATCCAAACTGAAGCAATGGAAAAAGGGAGACCTAACAACAATCTTTAACTCAAACAGAATATAAAACTTAAATTTTTAATTGCAGCCAAAGTTTATGTGGCATGGCATTTTTATCACATACAGATGAAATTAACGGCCTTTTAAATATTTTTTTAAGAGTAAACCAAAATTGCAAAAATTTTTCTTGAAGAAGCAAAACTAATTTTGGTTAAAGAAGCAAATTCGGTTGAAGAAGCAAATTTTGGTTGAAGAAGCAAAACGGCATTTTCGTCACATGTAGATGAAATTAACGGCCTTTTAAACATTTTGGTTAGAGTAAACCAAAATTACAAAAATATCTACTGCAAATATTTATAAAATGGAGGACTGGGAAAGATATATATTATTTTTGAATGCTAATTTAAGTACCAGGGTAATTTTCCTTTTTTTTATGCATGTTCAAAAGAAAAGAAAAACAGAGTATGTACTATTACATTATTGTCATATCATAAAGAAATTTGTTTATGCCCATCTGAATAATATCTCGGCAACATTCCACAAATTAAAAGTTAAAAGCAATGAACTTTAAATACTCTGATAAAATATATGAAGGCTATTCCTTCACTGGTTTGCGAATGATAATCCCAACACCTTCCTATGGATCAGATACATAAAAACATGGCGATTAGGTAGTAGTATCATGGCGATTTAGACAATGACATGGATATGCGGCCACTGAATGTGTGGGATGAGCGTAACTTTGTCCTGAGCTATGATTATTTTCAACTACCAGCTAAAAATATGAAGCTAAAATTCTGCAGACGGTACTTGGAAAGTTTTAGGTATATATAGAAAGACGCGTTTAATATATTACGTAATATGTTACGCGTATTACCAGTCCCATACTGAGTCCTTTAAAAGTGGACAAAATCTTCCTTCATTTGTCAATAGGAAATTAAATACTAAGTCTTGATATGAATACTACCATGCTACCCCCATTGGGATAACATAGGATTCACATTGAAACAGAACTTTTACCATTTTTTCCAGTGCCTCAAAGAAACTTGGACTTCTCCGTTGGGCTAGGAGTTATTTTTGTCCTCAAAAGCTTGTGATTCACTCGGTATAAACCCCATGCCGTCACCCAACTCTTGAGCATGCATTTGAGATCGTAAGTTGTATGTATGGCGTTGGTATATTTGTTTTACACCAAAAATTCATCAACGCCACACAGAAAACAGCAGTTTGACTCATCGACATTATTTCGCTCACTTCTCATATTTGCTAACTTTCACGCAGATGTATAGTAATAGGTCTCTGTAACTTTCCCGCAGTTGTATAGTGATAAGCATTAGTAACTTTCACATAGATCTACAGTAACAGGTCTCAGTAACTTTCACCCAGACGTTTAGTGATGTGTCTCAGTAATTTTCATAAAGATATACAGTATAGCGATAAGTTTCAGTAAAATCCACATAGATGTCTCAATAACTCTTACAGAGATGTGTAGTTATACACCAGCGTGCAAAAATTAAGGACGAGACGATTTTTCGAATGTAACGTCGTGCAGAAGTGCTCCACATCGACTCAGATCGTACCATAAGATCCCCAAGATGTAAGAATATGGGACAAGTGAGCAAAACCGTCCAAACAAGGAATCCAAAGGATACAAAGGCACTTTATTGAAAAGGTAGCTTCGAGCACAACTGGACAGAAGCGTCCATGTGACAGGCGGCTGCCAAAACGAATCCAGTCTTTAGTAGGGGATATGATAACCCCTGACTGCGTTGCCGGATTTACAACGTCTGTCCATGCTTAGGACGAGGTTGTCTAGGAGCTGTTGAGGCATCCCGGCCCATTCCTCTTGTAGCGCCAGTCGCAGCTGCGGAATCGTTGCTGGCGGCTGGTGACGTGCATCCAAGCGTCTCCCGAGAAGGTCCCACACGTGTTCGATTGGATTTAGGTCCCGGGACCTTGCGGGCCAATCCATGCGTTGAATATCTTCACTCTCCAACAGCTCTGCGACAGCCACTGTACGATGAGGTGTAGCGTTGTCCATGAAGAGAAACTCAGGACCCACAGCACCTCTAAACAGACGCAAGTGAGGCAGGAGAACCTCGGTGCAATGCGGACACCAGTGACTGAACCTCCTTGGAAGATGTGCAGGTCAGTACGGCTACCAAGCATGATACCGCCCCAAACGAGAACTCCGCCACCTCCAAACCGGTCCCTTTCGCTGATGTTGTAGGTGTGATTGCGTGTTCCCTGCTCTCTCTAGGTTTGAATACTTCCAGAATTGCTCGTCAGACTAAATCGGCTCTCATCTGTAAAGAAAACTCCACCCCATTGCTGATGTGTCCAGTTCTTGTGTTCCTGGCACCACACAAACCGCCGTATCCGATGAGCAGGCGTTAATGGCACACAACGTACTGGTCGTCGTGCTAATAGACCACCTTTGTGCAGCCTCCTGGCCACGGTAAAACGCGATAACGGACGTCCAGTTGTCTGTTGCATGTGCCTTGCGATTTCTCCCGCTGTCTGCCGTCTGTCTCTTCTTGCCTGTAGGACAATATACCGGTCGTCCGCCGCCGTGGTTGCTCGTGGACGACCATTGCTAAACTCTCGGACAGCTGCTCCTGTCGTTTGAAATGCTCTCCAAGCTCATGAAGCGATGCTGTGAACGATCCCGAACTCCTCGGCCACACTAGTCACACTTCGACCTTCTTCCAACTTCCCAATGACGCGACCTCGGGTAAAATCATCCAAATGTCGTCTACTGGATTGCCTGTTGGCCATATCACATGGTGGATGCATCTGGACGTCGTTCAAAATGATGCACACCGTGCAATAGCTTCACCGAATTGCTGAGCGTACACCGCACGTACGCTTTATACCCTTCCGACCCCCCCCTTCCCCTACGTCATGCTGCATACATGCGCATGCCCTACCATACCGGACCCTAGTCTATCTCCTGAGTGGTATTTCGGTCCGTTCTGCCTGCTCATTTTGCTGTTATGCTAATTTCTCCTCTTCGTCCTTAATTTTTGCACACCAGTGTATATTTTAGTAACTTTCTAACAGATGTACAGTGACTTCAGAAATTTTCACACTGATGTAAAGGGATAGATCTCAGTGTCTTTTGAATTTACTTTCAGGAATATTTCACTGAACCATTGAAGTTTCTCGGCCGCTCTTGGTGGCGCAGTGTTCTAAGCGCTGGGTTCTGACCATTCGTCCGAGATGGGTCCGGATTCGAATCCCAGTGAGGCATGGATGTTGTGTTTGTCTAACGGCCATATTCTGATTAATGTAAGTAAATTAAGAGTCAATGAAATACCTTCGTACACAGTTCGACGTTTCAAACATGTTTCCTTATGATGGTGATATGCATTAAATTGTTCATTTTATATGGTCTATCATCTCAGACCAAAAAAGGATATTGTTGGCAAAGTGAAGAACAAAGATTTTTTTGTTCAGGGTTGAATGACCATCGTGAGCAACTTGATGGGCTATAAGGAGTCGCCCGTCCCGTTCCAGAGAAGGGAGAGAGCGAGTGCCGTAAGACAAACACAACATCCATGCCTCACCGGTATTCGAACCCGGACCCATCTCGGACGAAGAACGTAAATAAATAATTCCCACATGAGGTAACGGAACAGTACAAAACACGACGATTTGACGGCTGCTCTTCTACTCTTATACGTAACCAAACGAATGACAGTTTGAAACGCCACGTCACTTGTGATGAGAAATGGATGCTGTACGACAATCGTAGACGTTCGACGCAATGACTTAACCGTGTTGAAGCTCCCGAAATACACCCCAAGACAGTGCTCCATCCCATTAAGACGATGGTCAGTGTTTGGTGGTGCGCAGCTGGTGGGATCCACTCCTCCTTCTTCAACCGGATTAAACCAACGTCGTCTAGAAAATACAAAGCCGTGACATTGGAGAGATACGTTCCCTCCGTTTGTGACGTCACTTTCATGTTACACGTTCTAATACGTCAGTATCGTATTTACGACAGCGCTGGAAACCAACCTGAAGCCTTGATTGCCGCATGACGTCGCTAAAAGAGGGAACTCATCTCTCTAATGTCACGGCCTTGTGTTTTCTAGATGGCCTTGTTGAAACCATCATGGCGGATAGGTATGTTGTTGTTTTTTTTTTTTTTTTTTTTTGAGGGTTTAACGACCACCGTGAGCAACTCGATGGCCTATGAGCAGTCGCCCGTTCCTAATTTAGGGCCACTAACTCCAGGGCAGGGAAGGAGTCAGTGCCGTAAGACAATCACAACATCCATGGCTCACGGGATTCGAACCCAGGCCCATCTCGGACGAATGGTTAGTAGTCAACGCTAAGACGACAATAGATATTGTCAATAACTTGACATTATGCGTGGAAAACTGTCCATAAAACAGTCGTAATTCGTGATTCGCCATAGGCACGTACTTCTTTATGATAACGCGATACTCCACGTAGTACGCCAAAGGACACAGAAGCTGCATCAGTTGAGGTACATAACCTTACCTCACCCACGTTATTCGTCTGATCTGTTCCCTACGAACCATCACTTCTTTAAGAATCTGGACACTTTTCTAAAGGGTAAATCGTTTCTCAATTAAACTTTATTTGAAACAAGCCGCACTTTTTCCGTGAGTTTGTGGTATCCGGGAGCTCAAGATTTTATCACGACAGGATAAAGAAGGATATATCTGATTGACAAGAATATGTTGCTGCTGGCTGGTGGCGATTACTTCGATTAAAAAAGTTCATTTTACAGCATATTTTGGGTGTTTGAAGTTCCCATCAATATTCCGGAATTTCATCTAATGCATCAGTGTCAGCTATGAGTTAGCGAAGTCGTTTCTCTTCATATGTTCTGAATAATGGCCAACAGTTTTTCTACTTTTAAACAGTGTGACGTCAGTGTTCAAGGCCGCCCAGGGGATGCAGTGGTCTAAGTTAATGTCATGGCACTGGCTCTCTCCCTTTCTGGAACCAATGGCCCTAAATTAGGGACGGGCCACTGCTTATAACCCATTGAGTTGCTCACGGTGGTCGTTAAACCCTTTATAAAAAAAATGTTCAAGCGTTCCTTGTTTTTTGTCTTGCTCACACAACGTAGCAGTAACATAATTCTTCCGGAAGAATTCCCCATACGTAATATGTAACTATGCTTTTTGCTTTATCTTATCTCCTACACTTGTATGCTAACTTGTAACAATATATCAAACATCCAAAGCATCTCACGAACTTAAGATTATTTCGAGGTTCACATAAAAGCTACAGTTGTTTCTTTCATTTGTAAAAAAAATTTGAAAACTGGAATTTAATAATGTGTACTCACTCGTTTCCGTTATTCTTTTTGTCACCCTGCAAAATAAAAAAAAGAAAGATCATTTAAAGAAAATGCTGCAGGAAAAATCTATTAAAATTCACCTTCACAGGCTTTAAATACGTAAATGTTTAGTATACGTAAGCTGACCAGAAGTCCAGAATTCTTGAGGACAGGTCTCGGATGAATTTACTTTACTGTCCCCAAAAACGCCTGATGCCTTTGGGGACGCAAATTGTCCTCAAAGTTCCTCGAATTTACACTTCCTCATTAGCTCGTTAGATTTCTAATGAAATATGTTCTTAAAAATAGTTTAACTGTTGGCAGTAGAGGTCAGCATTTATCGTTCGGTTAGTTACCAACACCTCCCAGTGTATTATTCCCTGGACATCCCACCAAACACTCAACAAAACCTTTAGGGGATGCAGTCCTCCTTTTGAGGTCGATGGAGCAGGCTCCTCACCTTGGCATACAGTCCGTCGACGCTTTACATTACTGTACAGTACCCATTTCTCATCACCCGTTACAATTCGTCCCAAAAAGGGTTCATTTCTGTGACGAGAAAGCAAAGAAACACAGGTACGGATTCTCTCCTCTTGTTGCTTTGCAGAAAGCTGGTGCCGAGCCCGGTTATCGAACTTAGTGATGAACCCAACCGCATGCATCTATCTTTCGACTGTTGTTCTGCGTACCGAGAACTTTTCCCCTAATTCCTGAACGGTTGGATGTGGGTCATTTGTTATGGCTTGATCCATGTCCTCGTTACAAACCACGGATGAACGTCCAGGATGTGATGGATCGTTACAGCTTCTGCCCCGTCCCGGAATTTCCGAAACCAACGGTGATATCTGCTATCATCAACTACATCCTCCCCATATACTATGAAACCACAAGTTTGTCCGTGTCCCCTCAGTCTAGAGTATGTCACTCTCCCAACTGAGCTACGCGGACAGAATGTCTCGCTGAAGATTTGTCGTCTTGACACATGTTTTCACCTCTGTAGTACGTCACAGCATTTGACAGATGTTGCGGGAAGCCACGGATGCAGTATTGCCTTTATCGAACTCGTACTGTAAACAATGTCTAATGTGTTCCTTATCGCATGCCATGTCACACCGTCCGTGATTTCCGTTACGAATGACTTACTCGGACAAACCTAGTGCCTCTATATATGTTATACTGTTCCACGCTTTATTGGCCGAAAATTCGGCATCGCAGCGTCATCAGTGACGTAACTACTCCGATCGAAATTTGCATCTATTACAAAAACAGGTTGAACTTTTGCACGCACCCAATGCTTCATCCAAAAGACAATTTTGAATTTAATTAAGATAACCATTAATCATTTGTAAATGTTTTTCAAGTAAAATTCGCTGGTCCTGGAACTGAACTTCACTGGAAGTAAAAAACTATAGAAAAGGGATGAGTGCACGCTCAGTATTTTTGTTGACCAGACATAACCGGAGAAAACATGGAACCATCTGTCCAGTAAGTTATTACAACAACTCTTCGCCTGAGCGCAACACATCTATGATAGAAGTTTTAAGCAGGTAATTCCATTGAAATGCCGGATATTTCCCAAACAGCATTATTTATCCCGTGTCTTTATTTCAGCTGGTGCGTGAAGTAGTAAGGCCGCCCCGGTGGCGCAGTAGTCTAAGTGTACCATTCATCCGAGATGGTCCGGGTCCGAATTCCAGTCAGGCATGGATGTTGTGTTTGTCTTACAGTACTGGCTCTCTCAGAAAGTATAATCGAAGCGTTGATTCTGCGTCGGAAACCACGGCTATTTTCGGGTTGCGTTGCTGCTGAACCAAATGATTCGAGATATACCATTTTAAAAATATGTACAGCTCTTCAGACGTTCGTTTAAAGATTCACGAGTTCATGATAACCAATAAAGATGTACAAGAAACAAACGAAAACTTAGCGCAAATATATTTAAACAAGAAAGATGACACCGAATTTTCGGGTGTAATAAGCACGTCTTTTGAATCCGTTCTGACGCAAATTAAATTTATCAAAGCTATTCAAAGTCAATGCAACCGGTATGGAAAACAATAGTATCTGACGGAAGAAAGAAGTTTTTCAAGCGGGTTTTTAATCCCTCAGATATTGCTGTAAACGGAATCGTGAGCTTATGCCTTCTGGTTGCAGTCTTGTGCGTTAAGAAAAATATGGATTTATATGAGAAACATTTCTCACTGGAAACGCTCTCCAACGCAGAAAGAATTTTTCAAAACGGACTCTTAGAAACAGAGATATCGACAAAAATAAGATCTGACTTTACGTCTCCTGGTGGAAAAACCTTGCATTATTTTAGGAAGAAAGTATTCTCCAAAAGATTTTTCCATATGAGCGGTATTGGTCCAAGAAAAAAAAAATTTAGTCGAGTTTTTAGGAGCCCAGATTTTGCTACAAATGCATCACAAGCAGAAATTAACACTTATGTCCCTTGGTGGCCAAACCATTCTTTACCAAACATTAGAAATTATGTGAAAAATATTTTCCATCAGGTCTTGTATGCGATACAGGAAGAATTTTTCAAATCGGAGTCTTAGAAGCAGAAATAACGCAGAAAACGCCATTCGCCTTTGTGCCCCCTAGCGGAAAGTCTATGATTTACTTGAAAATTTTAAATTTATAGGGAAAACATTTCGCATCGGAAACACTATCCAACAAAGAAGGAATTTTTCAAATCGGAATCCTACAAGTAGATATATTGACAAAAATAAGATATACACCTACGCCCCCTGGCGTAGAAACCATACATTATTTTAAGAAGAAAATATTAAGAAAAGGTTTATCGATGTGAGTGGCAACAGTCCAAGAAATAATTTTTTCAATCGATATTTTAGTAGCTCAGATTTTATGGCAAATACATCAGAATAAAAAATTAACACTTACGCCCCCTGGTGGCCAAAGTATTCTTTACCAAACATTTAAAATTATATGCAAAAGATTTTTGATCAGGAGGTGTATCCGCTGAAGAAAAAAGTTTTTTTCAAATCGGAGTTTTAGAAGAAAAGTTATCAGGAATAATGTAATTTACTTTTACGCCCCCTAGCGGAACATCTATGCGTAATTTGAAAAAGTAACTATATCTAAAATACTATTCGACATACACTGACGGAAAAAAATCCCAACACCACGAAAAAATAGTTGTAGAGAAATGAAATGGCGGCAAAACATTTGTATAGGTAACATATTTAATCGATTAAGGTTTCAAGATCGCAGCTTATTGTAAGCGCGAGAAGAGCCATTTTAAATGTGAAATGCTGGTACATTAATAACCGGTGTAACCGCCAGAATGTTGAATGCAAGCACGCAAACGTTCATGCATTGTGAATGCAAGCACGCAAACGTTCGTACAGGTATGTTGAATGCAAGCACGCAAACGTTCGTACAGGTGCTGGATGTCAGTTTGTGGGATGGAGTTCCATGCCTGTTGCACTTGGTCTGTCAATACAGGGACAGTTAATGCTGGTTGGGGGTGACGCTGGAGTTGTCGTCCAATGATGTCCCATACGTGCTCAATTGGTGAAAGATCTGGTGATCTAGCAGGCCACGGCAACATTTCGACACTCTGTAGAGCATGTTGGGTTACAACAGCGGTATGCGGGCGAGCGTCATCCTGCTGGAAAACACCCCTGGAATGCTGTTCATGAATGGCAGCACAACAGGATGAATCACCAGACCGACGTACAACTGTGCCGTCAGGGTGCGTGGGATAACCACGAGAGTGCTCCTGCTGTCATAGGAAATTTGCTCCCCAGACCATAACTCCAGGTGTAGGTGCAGTGTGTCTCGGCCGCAGACAGGCTGGTTGCAGACGCTCACCTGGCCTCCTTCTAACCAACACACGGCCATCACTGGCACCCAGGCAGAACCGGCTTTCATCAGAAAGCACAACAGATATCCACTCCGTCCTCCAATGAGCTCTAGCTTGACACCACTGACGTCGCAAACGGCAGTGGTTTGGGGTAAGTAGAATGCACGCTTCAGGGCGTCTGGCTCGGAGCTGTCCTTCAACTAACCGATTTGTAACAGTTCGTTGTGTCACTGTGGTGGCAACTGCAGCTCGAATTGCTACCGCAGACGCGGTACGATGCGCCACGGCCATACGCCGTACACGGCGGTCTTCCCTTTCTGTAGTGCCACGTGGCCGGCCGGAACCCGGTCTTCTTGAGGCAGTACCTTCCCTTGACCACCGCTGCCAACAATCATGCACAGTGGCTACATTCCTGCCAAGTCGTTCTGCAATATTGCCGAACGAAAATCCATCTTCTCGTAGCCCTATTACACGACCTCGTTCAAACTCCGTGAGCTGTTGATAATGGCTTCTTCGTCTTCTTAAAGGCATTCTTGACTAACATCAACACCCTACGTCGAATCTCAACGATAACTAACGCTCACGAACGTTACAGCGCGTATTTACAGCAAACCTGCTTTGCATGTTCCGAGGGCGCTACTAGCGCCACGCGTATGCGCCGAGCGCGAAATTTGCATAGACGTCATTTTACAGATGTACTCTCACCGCCTACCAACTGTCGTTTATCTAACACAACCCCTTCTTGGTGTTGGGATTTTTTTCCGTCAGTGTAAATGGAATCGAAAGATAAAATAATTTTTCCAATCGGATGTTTAGAAGCAAATATGCGGAATAAAACACATAGGAAGTCCTGTTTCGCCGTACAAGCTTTCTCAGACGGCGGTGATCTCTTTCCTGATAGATTGTTGTTGCGCCACGTTTACGCCTCTTAGATAAGCAATGTTGGTTATTTTTCCACAGGTTAAAGACCCTGGATATCTCAAGAAACCAGTCAGTTTTCAAAATCGTTGCTCCAGCCAGATGGGCCCCCACAGTAAGCCATTTATCTAACTACAAGAGATGCTTTGTTTTTCTAATTGGGATCAAACTACCGACTATTAGAACAGATCAGGTCATATGTAGAGGATTTTAGGGAGGAAGTGTCTGACCCCAGGTCTTAAACAATCCTTAGAAATAGGAAGCTAGGAGATTTGGGCTAGAGTACCCGAAAGGAAAGTCACACGGAAGCGAGGTAGAAGGGAGAGGAAGACGCCCTTATTTATTACCGGAGAGCCAGTACCCGGGCGGGGTCCGACGACTTAACGTGCCCAACCGACGCACGGCGGATATTTAATGGTTCCAGCTTTCGTACCTGCCCGGGATCGAACCTGAGGTTCCTCCGTGGCAGTCACGAACGTTGACCACTAGGCCATCCGTGGCCTACCGACTGTTACTCACGAACAGCAGTCTTAAACAGTTACCTATATGAATTAGAAAAATTTATTCAGATGTACGTAACCGTCACTTACGCAGTAGCGTATATGCAAAATACGTAGTCACGTGCGTCACCGTGAGCAACTCAATGGGCTATAAGCATTCGCTCGTCCCTAATTTAGGGCCATTGTATCCAGGGAAGGAAGAGCCCCAGAGCCGAAAGATAAACACAACATCCATGCTTCAACGGGATTCGAACCCGGACCCCTCTCGGACGAATGATCAGAGACCATCGCTTAGACCAATGCGCCACCGCGGCGTCTCTTAAATATTGATAGTTACCTAGATCACGTGGTGACGCACATGAGCACGTATTTTGAGTATACGCTGCGTGAGTCACGTTTACGTACACCTGAATAAATTTTTCCAAATTAGTGACCGGTGTGTGTGTGTAATAGACAGAAAATATGCTGAAGCTACAGAAATTGCTGAGACAAAAGCAAATTAACTTAAGACGATACCTTTTGCAATAAGGTAAATGTATGAATTAAAAATATTCCAGACAAAAAGTCATGCGATAGTACAAAGTGAAGGTAATTTCAAAGTTCAGATTTCACAAAGCCTAGTGCGAGAAACATGCAGGTGGAGAAATTACAATTGAAAAGCTGTCTCAAAAACGTTATAAGTCAAACGCACTGTTATTGAATATTTTACTACTTGTAGAATTTGTACAAAATACAGTTTATCTTAAAATGCGTCGAAGCAGCGCTATTAATACACTCTGATTTACCACTAGTGTTCTGACATAAGCATGTCTACAAATAATCTTTATTTACAAAAACTTTAATACACTGTGCTGAAACCCTCGGCCATATACACTGTCTGACAGAGAAAATGCCCCACCATGAAGGAATGCTCAAAAACAGACCAAACTGCACACACAGATAGCCACGTAGGTCCTGTACAAATGATTTAATTGTCACATACACACTAAGCTCCAATGGCCGAATATACAGGATGATAAATAAGGAGTGTGGCCCCTATTTTGGGCGATACAGCGTTGAAACCGACGTGGCATCGAGGCAATGAGAGTCCGAATGGAGTCCTGGAGTATTGTGGACCATGTGGTTTTGATCCGATTCCACAGTTCATCTTCATTTTACGGGTGTGGGAGGGTACTCAACCGACATCCAGTCGGGTCCCACAGATGCTAGATATGCCAGAGATCGGGGGATCGTGCTGGCCACGGAAACATCCGCACACCGTGCAAAGCATTGATGCTGATCCGAGCGATATGCGGCCGGTCGTTATCCTGTTGACAAACAGCGTTTGGGATGTCCTGAAAATACGGCAGTCCACGGGCCGCAGCAGCTCGTTAACATAGCTGCGTGCCGTCAATGTACCCGTAATGCGTACCAGCGGGGAGCGGCTGTTGGCGCTGATAGTACCCTACACCATACTTCTACGTTACCTGGCTGTGTGGCGCTCCTCAATGGCGGAGGAATCCACCCGTTGGCCACTTCGCCTACCCAGACTCTTACATCCGTGGTGAGACAGAACCGCGATTCGTCGTTGAACACCACACAGTTCCATTCGGAGGCCTTGGAGCGGCACCATGCCAAACGGTGACAACGAAGGCTCGTTGTTAAGGGTACCCTTGGCAACGGACGGCTGGACAGCAAACCAGACGCAACCAATCGGCGCTACACTGTCTACGTCGATATCGGAACATCCAAGCATCCCCGTACACTCCGCAAAATGTAGCTCGTTGTGCCCTGTGGGTCCGCTACGGCATGACGTCGTATGCGACGATTGGTGTGCTCGGACGTTCGTTTCCGTGCTCTGGTCTTCCTACGACGTTGTACAGATCCAAATGCGACCGACGGTTGTGGCATCACGTTGCGTTTCTTCTGCAGTGCGACGCAAGGACCATCCGGCGGTACGAAGGCCTACGATGACGCCTCTCATGAACTCATCCGTTTGACGAAATCTGTACGACGGCGTCTTAAAGGCATTAGCACCCCTTGTTCGTTCTCCAGAGACGCTTACAGCAGAACCACTCACTTCTCGCGACCCTGACGACGTCTCGACTGATGGCCTCATGGGCTGATTGTCCGCTTATATCCCGCGCGCCGTTTGTGCGATTGGCCTGAAAATGCAATCATTTGCATAATTGTACGTGTGCACCCACCCTACAATTTGCATGGCGCTGCGTTCACGTCTTCGTGGTGTGGCATTTCCTCTGTCAAGCAGTGTATATTGATAGACCGCGCACTGGTAATGCCTACGCCTGAGCCGCCGTGGTCCCAACATGAGAGCCCTCAGATCACGTGACATTAGGCAGAAGTGATTTCGAGCAATCTAGCTTCAGGGCTTTCCTATGGTTTGACAGATTATATTTAAATATTCATCATCATCAAAAATCGTGGGTAGTAGTCCGATAGGTGCCTGACGCCACGTGACATCAGATTTCATTCGTCTTACATTTTTTTACTACCAGCGCATCGACACTCCTCCGGTAAACCCAGGCATCCTGGGGAAGGGATAGGGGGGTGGGGGTCCACGGAAGAAGCGCGTCCGAGGCCGACTTCAGAGGGGGTCGTCACGGAGAGTCTGCGGAAAACCCGCAGACTAAATGGCCGGCAGGACAGGGGTTACATTTAAATATAATTCTAGACTGGATTCCGAGGGACAGGAAAAGACCCAGAAGAAGAGCACATGGCAGATGCTTGGAGGAAATTCGAACGCATGCGGGAGTGACATGGAGGAGACTGGCGCAAGACAGACAATTCTGGAAGAAACTTGGATAGACCTTCATCCAGCAGTGGATTGATAATGGTTGTTGTTGATGATGATGATATTCATTAACAAATTGTCATTTATAAAAATTTAATTGCTTTCGTTTCGATGTTACAGGATGAATCGTTAGGACGAAGGAGGATATTTGTTTCATGTGCGTTCTCCTGTGAGCCGGCTTTGTTTCTACTCGATACTCCACTTCAAGTGGTGTTCTCATTAAAAACTTATGATACACACCTACAATATTTTCTGTGTATTTCGTATAATGTGAAGAATCCCGATGTATACAGTTATAGCATAAAAATATACTGCAATGACACTGCCGTACTCAGAGTAAGTTTACTGTAAATGTGCATAGAGAGACTTGATTATGAGCCTTAATTACAATATTGTGATGAATATTTGCGAAACATTTAAAACACGTAGATTCATTTTTTTTATCGCGAATGATTACATGTTAATATGCACACATTTTCTAGATTGGGAACTGAACCTTAATATTGATTATTTCTTCCCGTATATTATAATCATTTCTGTAAATATGAAAAACTTATGTCGAATTGTCGCCCTTGCTAATCGTAGAGGCCCAGCAGGGTTTACTGGATCAAAACCTTGGTTTGGAAAAAGAAAACTTCGTTGTAAAGTACCAGATCGAGAGCAGGCAAGGAAACCACTGGGTGATAGAGGTCGAACCAAAGGTGTTTAGGTTGGTTACTAAGGCAGGTAAGTTGAACGTGGGCTGTAGGTCCATCCACTCAGGGGATATTTGCGGGAGACTCGTTGCTTCAAATGCAATGAGTTCGGACACTTCAAAAGTTCGTGCCCGAAAGTGTTTGAGCTGTGTGGGAAATGTGGTGAGGCGAGCCACAAGCACTTCAAGGGCGATAAAGATCCCAGCTGCTCAAACTGCGAAGAAGTGAACTCTAAGTTCAAGAAGAAACTGAGTGTTAACCATTCAATTTTCGACAAGGATTGTCCCTGCCTTGTGCGTGAACTTGAACTCCTGAAATCAAGGATCAATTATGGTTGATTCCTTTCGCATTGGCGTAAAGATGACTCAGCTGAACTTGTGCCACGCAAGGGCAGAAACAGCACAGCTATTGGTCACGGCCAATGAACGTAAGATAGGGGTGTTGCTCCTCCAAGAGCCGTACACCGAGGGAGGGAGAGTTTCGGGGTTCCTCAACTCCCACAGAATTTTCCACTCTCCATCAGTGAAACCTGTGGCGGCCACGGTAGTCTCGGATCCAGGGGTTTCAGTTCTGGAGCTGGGCTGCACTCCAGACGTGGTAGCGATAGGAATAGAGAGTGGATCGAGACAGTTTCTACTGATCAACATCTATTGCTCACCTTTGGGGATCCTCGGAGAGGTAATAAGTGACCTGGCTGAGCTTATGGGGTAGATACCAAAGTCATGAGATAATCATCGCAGGCGACTTGAATGCGAGGTGTCCTCTCTGGGAAAACCAAGAGGAGGACGAACGTAGGAAGTCGCATATCGACTTTGCTAATTCGATGGAACTGGTGGCTCTAAACGATCCAGAAAGTCCCCCGACCTTTCGAGGTGTGAGAGGCTCCTCGTGGATAGACTTCACCTTGGCTCGGGTCTCGCATGAGTCCCTTATCCAGAACTGGGGAGTAATTGATGACGAGAGCTGTAGCGACCACCAAGCTATTTCCTTTGCAATAGGAATGGATCCTCCATCCCTAAATTAAAAGTTGTGGTTTTCGGCCCAAAACCTCAACTGGATGAACCTAAAGACCCAGCTAGCCCACCTTCAGGGCGGCAGGCAAAGAGCAGAATTCGTGGGTGTTGAGGATATTAACGATCACATAAAAGACCTCACTGATCAAATCATCTCAATCTGCAAAAGCTGCAGGGAGCAAAACGGAGGGCCCGAAAGGTCCGCACTCATGGTGGTCGGACAAACTCCGAGTCCTTAAGAGCAAAACCAGGACCCGTCGAAGAGGAATGCAGAGGATTTGGAAAAACCCTGACGAGCGAGCAATTTTTAGCTATGATTATAAGAATGCTTGGGCGGAGTATAGAAAGGAACTCGTAATCTCCAGGAACGCATACTAGAACGAGATATGTGAAAAAGAACCAGAAGGTAACCCCTTCGGGTTTCCATACAAGGTAGCCAAAGGTTCTTTAAAGAGCCCCCTAACCTTCGCGACAGTGAGTGAAAGAGACGTACAACATCTGCCCCTCTTAGAGACGGTGGAAACTCTCCTCGACTACCATTATTACGAACTGCAGGGAAAAGTTGCATAAGCGGATAATGTTATCAATGCTTGTGCTAGGGCTACTGCCACAAAGTTATCAATGCTTGGACTAGGGATATTGGTAACGTTATCAATCCTTGGCTATTGCCATAGAGTTATCAATACTTGGACTAGAGGCTGTTGCCATAGAGTTATCAATGCTTATACTAGGGGCTATCGCCATAGAGTTATCAATACTTGGACTAGAGGTTATTGCCATAAAGTTATCCATGCTCATACTAGGGGCTATCGCCATAGAGTTATCAATGGCGATAGCGCCTGGTCTAAGCATTGATAACTCTATGGGCTATTACCATAGAGTTATCAATGCTGGGCTATTGCCATAGAGTTGTCAATGCTTGGACTGTGGGCTATTGCCATAGAGTTATCAATGCTTAGACTAGAGGCTATTGCCATAGAGTTAGCAATGCTTGGACTAGGGCTATCAATAGCCATTATCAATGCTAATTAAATAAATAACGTTATCAATGCTTGGACTAGGGACTATTGCCATGGACTGGGGCTGTTGCCTCGAAGGTTTGTGGGCTGTTTAATCTGTTCCAATCATCTCAATATTTGGTGCCATTCACACTGTGTTTTCCGTAATGCATTACTTCTTCAGATTACTTCAAACGCATTACTTTATTACTTTCTTGTGTTTCGCGAAGGGCAAACTTTTTTTACTGCTTAGCCGCTCGAATAACCGAACGAATGCCAAAATTAATTGTGGACCGAAGTAACAATAAAATAAATAAATAAGGATATACAGTAAATCTGTAAATATTAATAATGCATACCCGTAATAGTGCTTGTTACGAAAAAAAACACTCTTGCATATCAATCTACAGCAAAAATAAGAGGATAACACAGTTAACACAAGTAATTATTCCTTAGCTAATTTTAACAAAGAGCCTACTGAACTGATTATGGTAACTATATTAAACTACTGTATTAAGAGCCTCAAAAGATGGAAGAAGCTTGCACTAAGTCACATCTGAAAGTCTACTCTAGCAGCACCAACAACTACCTCAAAACTAATTCTGGACTTAATCCGGCGCGTGCTCACTAATCCATCTGCTACGTCCAAAATCACATGCTGATACCCCCTGTAGGAGCTTTCATTTCCCTTTCTTAATGCCTTAGAGTATACTCCTTTAACTCTACTTTTTCAACCCCTTTTATGTGCCCTCTCCTGTCAAGGCGCTCTGTCTGTTTCTTCCTTTCAACATGTAACTCTGGCAGCAAGCGTGGCGCAGTTAAGTGTCAGCAGACCATGAGAGTTACAGCGTTCCTCTCTTGTTATGGCCCGATTTTAGGTTTATGTGAATAGGAACTAAAATGTTAGTGGGGACATTTTGATTGATTAATTAATTCGATTGCTAGAAAGTCAGATTTGCAGACCTTAATTTTGGAGACCGATAGAAGATCCTTTCTCCTATATAACACAGAGACAATGGGCACTCAGGTAGCGGCCCATTCATCTAAGCTTTAAGTTGGACGTCTAGGGAATTTGCTTTCTATACTTCCAATAAGCAAACTTGTGTACACATTTTTTTTTTCACAATTGATGCGTTCCTAAGGATGAAAATTTGAACATCGATTAGAATAACTTCATATTATAACTTGGAATACTTAATATTTTCTAAAATGTAACCATAATTATATTAAAAATCAATAACTTTTCCTTTGGTGGTGTCGAGACCAGAAAAAAGATGACGCGACCTGTACATTGATGACGTCAGTAGACAAACAAATGTTGGATTGCTTAATTATGGTTATGTTTTAGAAAACATTAAGTATTCCAAGTTATAATATGAAGTTATCGATGTTCAAATTTTCATCCTTGGGAACGCATTAATTGTGAAGAAAATGTGTACAGAAGTTTGCCCGTTGGAAGTATAGGAAGCAAAATCACTAGGCGTCCACCTTAACCGCTGAGGTAACCAAGCTAATGCCCAAAGGAGGGTTCAGGCTGGGTTCAGTCAAAGCCAAGGTTGTTAGAATAGAAGTGTTGGATCATAGGCTTCGGACTCGCGGATCCCTACGAACGCAAGCGTGTGACGTCAGTATGTTGTAACGGAGCTGACCGCTGGATGGCTGCAGAGGGAATGAAAGCTAACGAGCATTTCAGTGTCTTTTGCAAAGAAATATAACAAATGATTATTAATTTTAAGTATTTAAGAGACTTAAATAAAAAGTAAGAGAAAAGGCTGGAGTATCTGGTAAAGACAAATGAAAATTTTCATTATACACACGCAATACATTTAAATTTTCAGGTCACAAGTTTTCCTCTCAACATCTTGCTCCAGCAGATGTTTACATCAAAATATATTTGATCTGCAAGATTACGCAAATAGATTACCTGAAGTGAAAAGGTATTTAAGGTATTTTTTTTACCGCGTTTCATTCTCTGTTTAATTTCTTAAATTTCGAACAGCAATAATAAATCATGAATGGATTGCTTCATGATTTATTATTGCTTATTATTTATTACGGTTGCTTCGACTGGCGAATCCTGTGATGGTTATATTCAAATTAATCGGAAACTTGAGACTTGGTCGTTCTGGGTGGTGTAGTGGTTAGCCTACCCGGATGCTATCTGGAAGACGCGGATTCGATTTCCGCTCCAGGACGACAAACTTTTCAAGTTTTCGGATATTATCTGACTTGCCATCCTTGCCATATTTACATCAATAAAACAGATTGTCATCTTCAGCAATAATAAAATTGCAAATTTTTTCGTATGTTTTTTTTTTTTTTTTTCGTTTTTCCTTAAACCTTATTTGCGGTGTTTTCGTAGTGAGTCTTCGATGTCTTTTTAAATCAGTATTGTTCTTGTTTTTTTCCAGTAAAGCAGTAATGTACTACTTTTAAATTACGAACTTTTAATGCGCGAAATTTTAAAAGAATCAGAAAGGTAACAACACAATGTCCTTATTCATTTGTATACCATTGTTAAAAATCTATGAATTAATGAATATATATTTTTGTATAGTGGCCCCCACTTTGGTTGAACATCAGATACCTTTGAATTCTGAATTATTGCTATATATGCACTTATATTTTAAATGGTTAGTACACTTTTAATACGGGCTTCCATTATTAACAGCTTTTTATTCTTTAAATCAATAATTTTCAGCTTTGTTTTCAGAACTCTGTTTTCCTACAATAATCGTTACATTCGTAATTTTCTCTGTCGTCTTCCGTTAGCTTTCATTTTTAACGCCTTGGTTCTCTCCAATTTTAAAATTTCAATTTCATTTTTAAGGATGCAACGTTTTCAAGTAGCAATTTATTTTCCTCCGTTATTTTGATACAGGAAGAACAACTGATATCCTCTGACGTTTCATCAACTTCATAACAGATATCCTGCATTTCTTGCACACAAATCTTTTTTACGCTTTCCAACAGTAGGTTGGAGAAGCGTATATGCTCCAGCTTTTTCCGTCCGTCTGTCTGTCGGCACGATAACTCACGTAAAAATGGTTCGATTTCGATGAAATTTTAGTATGTGGTAGGGGACCATCAGGGGACGAACCCTATTGAAAATGGGTGAAGTGGGGTCAAAGGTCACGCCATAAGAGCAGGATCCATTCAATTGCCCTTATGCGTCATAATTTGCGTAAATATGGTTCGATTTCGATGAAATTTTAGTAAGTGGTAGGGGACTACCAGGGAACGAACCCTATCGAAAATGGGTGAAGTGGGGTCAAAGGTCACACCATAAGAGTGGGATCCATTTCATTGCCTTTATGCGTCATAACATGCGCAAATATTGTTCGATTTCGATGAAATTTCAGTATGTGGTAGGGAACTACCTGGGCACGAAGCTAACTGAAAATTGGCAAATCGGGGTCAAAGGTCAGGCAGGGCATAAGAGTGGGATTTATTTACTCCATTGCCTTTATGCGTCATAACTTGCGTAAAAACGGTTCGATTTCGATGAAAATTTGGTATGTGGTAAGGAACCTCCTGGGAACGAAACCTGTTGAAAATTGGTGGAATGGGGTCAAAGGTCAGGACATAAAATCGGGATCCATTTCATTGCTTTTATGCGTCATAACATGCGTAAATATGGTTTGATTTCGATGAAATTTTAGTATGTGGTAGGGAACTACTGGGCACGAACCCTATTGAAAATGGGCGAATGGGGTCAAAGGTCAGGCAGGGCATAAAAGCGGTATTTATTCCATTGCCCTTATGCGTCATAACTTGCGTAAAAATGGTTCGATTTCGATGAAATTTTAGTATGTGGTAGGGAGCCACTGGGGACAAACCCTATTGAAAATGGGTGAAATGGGGTCAAAGGTCAGGACACTGGAGTGGGATCCATTCCATTGCCCTTGTGCATCATAACTTACCAAAAAATGTTTCGATTGCGACAAAACGTTATCATGTTGTTCCGGAGGTATAGTGAACCGGTTCTGTTGAATATCAACGAAATGGGGTCAAAGGTCATTGCACAAAAGCAAGATTTATTCCACAGCCATTATTCTCATAACTTGCGTAAAACTGCTTCTATTGCGACAAAACTTTAGTATGTTATTCTTGAGGTGTACTGAACCGGTTCTGTTGAATATCATCAAAATGGGGTCAAAGGTCAGGACACAGGAGCGATATTTATTCCACAGCCATTATCCTCATAACTTGAGTAATAATTTCTGGTATGTTGGAAAGCGTATCATAATCAATGCATTGCATGATTTTACTAACTTGTTCGGACTTAAAATAACCATTCGATTGAAAGCACTTTTTTAAATATCTCGTTTTTGCTTTCTATTACTTCGTGGAGTGACACAGTGTCCGTTTTGCTGACAGTTCGGCAGGTTCAGGACAGGCAACGCGTTTTGTTTCAGTACTTTTTTTTTTTTTTTCGGGAGTCCAAGTAGGCGATTTTTCAAATCATCTTCGTAATCGGAAGAATGAAAATGTTCGCTGCAAACTCTAGCATTCGCTACATTCACAGCGTCTGACCAATAGCACTTGTTCAGCCATTCCTTCACCAAATCTGGATTTTTTTGAGGAAATGCGTAGTGCACAATACACTGACCTTTAGTTTTTTTGTAATGGTTCTTACAAGTAACCACAGCACAACTCGACATTGTTATCAATATATCAACGTAAACTGACTAAACGATTTCTCAAAGAACAAGTTTTAAGAGCTGAATACTTATCCACAAACAGCAAAGGAAAGAATGTAGCGTAAATAGAGAGTTCCTTCACGGCAGCTTCACGGTTACAACGGTCCAATCGGAGTTCCAACACAGTGACGTCAGAGACAAGTCATCTGTCACCGCTGAGAGGATCCGTGGCTGCAAAGTTTCTTCAAAAGAATGACTCCACCCAGTATTCTAACAGCCCTTGTCAAAACACGAACAGTTGCGGCGATTATTTCTTCTTTAACCCCGCCTCCTGGGGTTAAAGAAGAAACAAGTAAATCATCTCCAAACTGCCTTCAGTTAAAATATGAAACTGGAGCTCTTTTAAATAAGGATTGTTTTTCTCTGGAAACAATTTAAATGTTATGCAATGATAAGAAAGCCATTTCTTTAACATTGCATCGAATGCTAAAGAAAATATTATTTGCCGGGATATTGAGGCCCCTTTCCGTCTGTCCGTAGCGTAGGAGGCCCCTGTCTGCCTATGCTAAGCCACTGTTTCCTTCACTTCTTAAGTTATAACAAATAAAATTAATTCTAAAAAGAGTATTTTCAGGTCACTTGAATACCTTCTTAAATTCATAATTCTGTTTATAACTCTTTGCCAAAGATTCCCGCTGCCGGCTGATTTCAAGAATAACATTTCTAAGTGACCTGAAAACAGGTCATTTAAAAAGGTCATACAAAAATATGAAAGGAAAGCAAATGAAATTTAAATAGAAAAATTAAAGAATCACTCCAAAATTTTCTAACAGTCACTTCTCATCCACAGATACATTCTGACGCTGCAAAATCTTATAGCCATGCATTGAAAACAATAATAATGGGGGAGGAGGGAATTTACTCTTGCTTACAGCACTTATTTTATAAGCAAAAATGTATTTCATTTAATTGGTTAAAAAAATTACCTTTCTTTTGATGTGAGCAAGCTGTTGTACATCAAAGTCAATGTCTTCTTCCCTAAGTGATTAAAAAAAAGACATTTCTTAGTGAGTTGACGAAATGATTTTCACATCTGTACATAGTATAAAATAAAGTCCCCGGTAGGCGTCTGTTTGTCTGTTCGGGCTAATTTCGAGAATCGCTGGAC
Source organism: Macrothele yani (assembly GCA_039090855.1). Lineage (NCBI taxonomy): Eukaryota > Metazoa > Arthropoda > Arachnida > Araneae > Macrothelidae > Macrothele > Macrothele yani. The sequence goes on from CM077004.1 coordinate 138,359,491, forward strand.
GGATTTTGATGCGGTTTTCACCATTCCATAGAGCATTTGTCGAGAATATATGAAACATTAATAATAGCTATATGAAACAATAATCTATGACAAAAGAGAGCCGAACAGTAACGATTTTAGGGACAAGTCAAAGAAAAAAACGCCTTTCGCGTTCTTTCGTGGCTTCCACTGCCTAAACGATGCGCGGCGACCGGTTTACGAAAATTTTTCGCGCATTGGAAAAAAAACACGAGGCGCATGCCCGGTGGCCAGTTTGACAGCATTTTTAGACCACAGACTAAATGCGTAGTTACATCGGACGCTGAAAGAATTGGTTTATCTGCGCTCGCACAGACTAAATGCGTCGTTACATTGGACGCTGAAAGAGAATCGGTTTATCGGCGCTCGCACAGACTAAATGCTTAGTTACATCGGACGCTGAAAGAGATTTGGTTTATCGGCGCTCGCACAGACTAAATGCGTAGTTGTTTTCGTCCACACGTATGTATCTCTTTGAGTAGCTCTTTAATTAAAATTTAAATACTGTATTAACATTTTGCCGAGACGAAAATCGAATATAGGTCGTAGTACGTTAGACTCTAAAAGAGTACATTGGACGCTCCCGTCTTAAGGAAACTTTCCAAGAAACAGAATTTCGATTGGCAAATGGCAGACAAAGAATGGCTTTACAAAGAGAAAGGCAGTCGCCTGTTGAACGTAATAATCGTTTCTCTTTAGATTTTTCAGTAAATTCTAAATTGCTACCGTACGAAGCCGGGCTGGGTCGCTAGACTTCAAATAAAGTAAGAAGAAAAATCTGGTGTGAATAAGTCTTTGCTAATTTCGAGAACATTTATTAAACAATTTTAAAACAAGAAAGCTCACAGCCAGTTCTTTGGTGTTATCAACACGTCTTTTTAATTCTTTCCAACATGAAATAACTTTTCATAGCAGATTTTTAGAAAAAGAGCAAATCAGCGTAAAACAAAATGCACTTACGCCACTTATTGGAAGAATTAAATATTATCTGATGTTCTTCATACTGAATGGAATGAGTTACGTTATTTGAATAAAGAAATGGGTGCAGAATGTTCTTCATAGGCAAAGGGATCCGACCACGATAGGTTTTTTAAAAACGGATATGCTCTTGCAAGTAGAAATATACATACACCAACTTCTCTAGCCGCAAAATTGTGGATTACAAAAAAGAATGAAATATAAGTAGTAGGAAATGGCGGGTCGGGCGCCAAGGAGCAGCTCCTTCTAGAGAAGGAGCAGGGGGCGTGGCCTGGCGCCGAAGGATGTGGAGGCGTGGCAGATGACCGAAGGATGTGGGGGCGTGGCAGGTGACGCTAGTGTGTGTAGGGTCGGTGCTGCCCCCTAGCGGTGCTTCTTGGAACTTTCGATGGATCTTTGAGAGATGGCAACGACCGAGTGGGGGAAAGGAGATGTCCTGCCCCCTAGCGGTGCTTCTTGGAACTTTTAATGGACCTTTGAGAGATGGCAACGACCGAGTGGGGGAAAGGAGATGTGCTGCCCCCTAGCGGTGCTTCTTGGAACTTTATTATTGTGTTAGATCTTTGTGTTTGAGTGATGGCAACGGCCGAGTGATATAGGGGGATGTCAACTCGATGTGCTGCCCCTAGCGGTGCTTCTTGGAACTTTTAACGAATCTTTGAGAGATGGCAACGACCGAGTGGGGGAAAGGGGATGTGTACGTTGCCCCCTAGCGGTGCTTTTTGGAACTTTTCTCGGGAAATTTATTGGACGTTGACAAAATTTGGGGAAGTCTTTCCAATATTTATTTATTTTTTTATTTTCTCGGGAGATTTACTGGACTTTGTCAAATTTTTGAAGGAAGTTTTTTTGTCGTTTCCAATTTTTTTTACTCATATTTTTTTGTCCTATTTTTTCTCTCTAATTTATTTTATTAAATTTATATTTTCAGGAATTCCCTGAGGTGTTATAATTTTTATAGACGTTGCAGTATTTTTTATATTTTCTCGGGAGATTTATTAGACTTCATCAAATTTTTGAAGGAAGTCTTTCCAATATATTTTTTTATTAAATTTATATTTTCAGGAATTCCCTGAGGTATTATAATTTTTATAGACGTTGCAGTATTTTTTTTATTTTCTCGGGAGATTTATTAGACTTTATCAAATTTTTGAAGGAAGTCTTTCCAATATGTTTTTTTTTATTAAATTTATATTTTCAGGACTTCCGTGAGGTGTTATAATTTTTATAGACGTTGCATTATTTTTTTAATTCTTATATTTGTCCCCCCTCCAATTTTAATTTAGGCGAGAAAAGGCTTTGTTTGAAAAGATTTCGTTCCCGTTGATTCATGTTCCGCCATTTTAGTTTCACCACGTTGTCATTTTGTGAGCCATGTGTTTTGGGATGACTCACAATTTTCTCTTTGACTCAGAAAACTTTGTATGACACGTGTTTTGGGAAGAGTGACTATGCCGGATGACGCATGTCGTGATAGCAGACATGACATCAGCCAACGCCATTTCCTCCACGGGGTCGGCGGTTGACGTCATTTGAGATTCTGTAGCCACATTAAGTTCCAAGACTGATTTTTTCAATAACTTGTTCATTTTGCAACGAATTTATTCCTTATTTTTTCCTCATAATTTCCCATTTTATATTCATAATTTTTCAACGTAACGATTTTTTTATTTTCTTCGAGGAGACTTCACGCATTTTTAACGGACGTTCCAACATAAAAACGTTTTCCAAAGTTTTGTGCTGCAGACATAATCTTAAAACACGATAGTTTATTAACGTATTTACGTGTTCATGACATTTTCTGTTACATTTTTTTAACGCTGTACCACTTTCCAACGTACAAAGCCACAATTTTTTATGCATAGTTAAAATATTTTATTTTTTCGTATTTCTTCATGATTAATCAGTGAAATGTACCTTTTAACGCATTATCTTAATCTTTTTGTTCTAAATGCTTGCGTACTCCTTAAACTTTTTGATGTACCAACATTATTTTATTTTCTAACTTTTCAAACTAAGAACTACTTTTATCGAGGCTTTATTTTTTCTGATTCAAACAAGCAAACGTTTCTTCATTATTATTTCCGTTACCTATACAAACAACTTTTCTTACTTGCTTTTAATGTATGACTTAATCTGGTTTTCTATATAGCTGTTTCATGTTTGTGCAAGAAATATACAGATCTATAGCAGCTATACATAACATTCGTTCGTAACAGTATCTTTTTTTTTTTTCAGATTTAAACCAACACACGCTTCTTAACGACTTGATATCGGTTTTCTGGGGTACTTTTCTTTTTCCTTCATTCAATTTTATTCCAGATCATGAGACGAGGAAATGCTTCTTTATAAACGATTTCGTTCCTGTTCGCAGTAATTATTGGATTTTGACAAATTTTTGTGAAACGACTGCATGCTAATTCTGAGTCTTTCGCCTTTACAATATTATTTTCTCGTAATTTTTTCGTGTGTTCAAGAACTCTACAGGTCTTTCACAGTTAAAATTCTGGTGAAACTATATTTTCTTACTTTATTTAGCATATCATTATAGCTTCCCAATTTTCGCTATTTTACTTCATCTTTTTTGAAATTTAGTAAAACTTTTCAGTATGTCAATAATTTATTTCTTACTTGGCCAAACTTAAGACTCCTTTTATTTAGACTATTTTATTTTCATTTCATTTCAGCAAAATGATTATTTTAGATGTTGCAAATCATCAGGTTTTTTGTTTCCTTATATATCATATTTTCCAACTTGCTTTTAAAGTATTTCTCAAAGCTTGCATGTATGTCAAATACGCATTTTTTTTAATCCTTCCCTAGTTTGCTATACTTTTTCGTGGACTGCCCCAACAGGAAAGCATTCATTGTCAAGGCATGAAATCTGAAACCTTTTTTCTTACGATAAAATTTGTATTCTTTGGGACATATTTTCTGTATATTGTTCTGTCTCGTCCGAAAAAAACATTCATTCTGGAGGCAAAGCGAGTAATTCCGTTCTTCCACTAAACATCATTTTTTTACGTTTTACTAACTCACCACCCCCATAGCAAAAATAAAGAAATACTTACTCTGTTCTCTACATATCGACTCAATCTATTTCTTTTCGAAATGCTGATCATGACATTTCAACTAAAATTTCATACTTTCACCAAAAATCATATTCTTAAACGAGCTATTTTTTACACAATTATTTCATGTATAACTAAATTTTTGTTGTTTACTCACCTCATAAAAGTCAATAAGAACTCCCTAATCTCATTCCTTTCCCTCATTTAGTTAGCTTAAATTGAGATGTTTCAAAATTTCGCGTATATTTCATTCCCTTAATGTCCAGTTATCCCGTGTCTGCCCCTTCATTTTCAACTTCTGTGCATATTGCATTTTATCTTTAGACGTTTAGTTTCATTGACCTTTTCTTTCGTTTTAATTAGGTTTTCATTATCGTATTTTTTATTCATTGTCTCAGCAGAAAAATCTTTCATTCTGGAGACATAGCGACTAAGTCCTTACTTCCTCTAAACATTTTTTTTTCACATTTTACTAATTGTTCAGAAAAGCAGTTGTTTCCAAACTCCCATAGTGAAAATATCGTATTCCCCTTATAGTACTTATTATATTTTTCCTTCTGTTCAGTGTTGTATGATTCTTCAAACTTTGGTTTATTTTTATGAAACTTCTTTTTTCTTAGTTTTTTTTTCTGATTCAAACTTTCAATCTTTTCCTATCGATTTAATTACTCTTATTTTCCCATTCGACTTTACTTTTGAACAGAAATGTATCTAAAATCTTCAGATGTATTTTAGTCTACAAGGCCGATTCTTCCCTGTTTCAAATAAAGTCATTGTAGGATTTTAGTGTAAATGCTGCTAAATCTTTAGAACTTACTTTTCATAGTTAGATACAAATTCCTCGAGGTTTACATTAAAACATGAAAGAAGAGTGTTTTTACGCTCTCTCCAGTGTGTGAGCTTTCCCCAAGAAATTAACTTTGTCAGTTTCCGACAGAAACAGGGGGGAATTCAATCTCCTGTGACTGTTTTCACGCGTCTCTTGCTTACAGGAAAACCTCATATGGCATGAAATCACTTTGCTTGGCAGATTAAACTAAATTCTGGTTTTGAACTTTGAATGCAAACTCAAGCTCGCAAAAGCATAGTTTTCTGAGCAAACTTAAACTGTCTAAGATGACAAAAATCTAAAACTGCTGACTCAATGGGACAGAGCGTTTGAACTTTGCCGTTAATTCACCATTTAAGAGATCCGTCGTGAACCACTAGAAGGGAAGTAAGCAGACCCTGATTTAGTCCACTGTTTCCAAGGAAGGTAGAAAGCTAGTGTCGTAATTCAAAAGCTCTTAACTCAAGCCTCCCCAGGATTCAGTTTCGGACGAACGAATACTCAGATGTCCATGCTTAGACATTGAAAAATTGCTTCAGACAAATATTTTCTTACTTAAAGTGCTTCAATTCAGAATTTGTACTATTTAAGATTTTCGTTAGTCAATATTTTTTCTATCTTAAAAACTTCTAAAGGGTTGATTTTGAAAAAAACGAGTTCTCACAAAAATGTAAAATTTCCTCAGATTGTATGAGGAACCCAAAAAAAAATTGATTAAGCTTGGACGTTAACCATTCCAACCATTTCTTTCTCTTCATGTTTCATTCCATAAACTTTCTTCAAATTCCTATATGTCCAAGAATTTTGTTAAATGTCCAAGTTCGACTCCCCCAGAAATTTTCTGAAAATGATATTCTGGAATTTTTTTAAAAGAGAAACTAAGAATCCCTTCACTGAAACAAGAAATTCATATTCAAAGCATTACATCCCTCTTTCTACTTCAAATACTCTATTTGTAAATCTAAGGAAGTTTTTTTTATTATTCATATATTTTCCCCTCTAACTTTAGAAGATATTGTCCCAAAATGTATGTACATATTACGATAGTAAAATATCTTACTACTTACTGCTTGATGTTCAATTCACTTCACACCGTCTTAAGGAAATTCGTTCATTTTCTCATAACACATAGACATGTTATTTTTCTTTCCATTTACTTCAAAGACTCAATTGAGATCAACCTAATGGAGTCCTTTGAGAAAACCTTTCATAGGAAAGCATAAATTTGCCTAAAAACTACATTAAAAATAAACAAATGTTGAAAGTTCCTGTACAAGAAGGAAATTCTGTTGTAACTTCTAAACGAAAAAGACAAATTCTAAGAAAATATGTAAAAATGTTCGTTGGATTCCATATTAAAAAAATTAGTTGAAGAAAAGTGTCATTCTTTTTTTTTTTTTTTTTTTTTTCGGAACAGTTCACTCTTTCCTAGGGTTAAAAATGGAACACTTCATTTTTCTTAGTAGACAATTTTGAGAAAACACATTTCATTAAAAGCAGGGAAATTCCCATAGAATAACATGGGAAAACTAGTATGCATAAAAAGACTGTTTCGAAACGAGTAAAAATCTGTTGAAGTTCGTTTTCGAAAAAGTTGGAAATGGAATGAAGTAAAAACAGTCATAGCAAGTTCCTGAAAGTTGAAAATTGGATGTACTAAAAATGTCTAAGGAAAGAAATTTTTATAAAACACAGACTGTTTAGTTTTTCCAGGCTAGGGGGTCTTCAGTGAGAGCGCTTCTTTTTTCAACTGAAAGAATAAAGCGAGTCAGTTTGAAACATTTCAAACTCCCCGAAATTAAGCTGTGTACTCTGGTTTCGACTCAATACTGTAAAGCATTGCTCTCAGACCAGTCGGAATTCCGCCCCGATTGGTTGCCTAATGGAAAACATCAGACCCCTTTCCAATAACAATCCCCAAATATCCTTAAGAAAAGTCTAGCAAAAAAGCACTATTTCACCATTAAAACAATTGGATTCATTCTGTTACTGTTTTAAACATTTCAAAAAAGAAGTTTACATTCTCACTTTTACTTTAAAAATCTTGAAAGCTTAAATTTTGACCCATTTAAAAAAATTCACCTAAAATTTAATTTAAAAAAATAATAATTACTCTTTAAATTTATGTCTTAAAACTAAAAAATATTTACGCTTAATATTTCAATAAATAATAAATATTCACAAACTCACCTTCTACCTTGCCCATTTAAAAAATAATTCTGAATTTATATAATCGAAATCATTACTTCTCCAAATAGTTCTTTTCCCCTGATTGTAGAGAAGAACTCTTCTGAAATCTTCACTTTTCCACATGTGTTCATAAAAGCTTGAGCTACTTCCTTAGGATTCAACAAGGCCACAACGTTCTGGAAACTTGAAATCGCTTTCCTGTTCCACTCAGTGGTTAGGCATGGAGGATGCATCTCAATAGGTGGAAGTACTTCCGAAATGCATTCGCGACATCTACATACCTTCAGGATGCTCTCCCCGATTAAATTTTTTAAACATTCAATTAAATTGTGTCTAAGTTCACACTCCTCAATCGACGTACTTTGAAACTTTCGGGATTCTCCGAGTACGATTTTCTGGAATTCTGAACCCATTAACAATTCCTGGATGCTGTCCCACACGCCATCCAAAATAATTTGGAGTTTCTTAAACTGCTTTCTGGTTAATGCAACTCCTGTTGTTAAGTGAAAAATCCGGAACCAGAATTTGAAAGACTTGAAGACTTCTTACTTTATTCAAACTTAGAACAGAACTAAAATTCGCTCAGCGTTTCCTTTGCATACTGTAACCAACACATGACCCTTATCACCACGTGGTGATTGATGTGTCACGATGCGTCAGCACACTAACTGCACGATGACTGTTTCCTTATCTGGTCATCTCGCAACGAACATGCTATTGATTCTAATCAGGCAAAGCTAACTTCAGCTTGAGAGATAAACGAAAGGATTTCATTATAACTTTCATATCTTGAGAGAATAAACTAAAAAAATCTTCATAGAGTGCATAATAAGCGTAAAGAAATTTTTCAAGGCTGAATTTCCACTAAAATGATGGTGGTATACGGAAAGCGTGAGAATTTAATCAGAGACCTTCAAATAATTCATCTTGGAATTAACGCTGCTTTTGAAAAACGAGTGAACTATGAAATTCTTTGTTCTCCACACAAGAAAATTTCAGATTTCGAAATTTCGCCGTCCTGACCCACTTTTTCCTGAGTGAAATTTAAAACAGGGTGGAAATCTCCACTTACGCATTCCTTTGAGTGGGGAATAGCTCTCATGAAAGGGGTCAACGGTTCCAAACAACATTGATTAAAACTGGAGAGAGGAAAAATATATGAATTAAAAAAATAATGCATAAGCAGGATTCCCAAAAACATAAAAAAATATAAGTTTTATATAAAAAAGAAATTCCAGGAAAAATATTGGTGGGGCGAAAGATTTCCCATTCTTCCATTCCCACAAAAAATTTAACGAAGTCTAATAAATCTCTCGAAAAAAAAATTAAACAAATACTTGGACTGACAAAAGAGAACGACACGTGACGTCAACCTATCCCACGGCTAGTAGTAGGAGATACACTGTTCCCCCTCTGACATCAATTTTTTTTCTATGCGAACAGAAATTTACTTGAACAACTGTCTTAGAAAATGCCCCTTCCACGTTTTTCTTCCCAGCCATGCAAAAACAATCAGATTGCCTTTTCCCACCAAAAGTTCTAGCAAGAAGGAGCAGGAGACGCCGGAACGAAACCCGAAGGACCCGAATCCCTGTCTCGACACCTTGTTATTCGGGAGCTCCTTCGGGTTTCGTTCCGGCGTCTCCTGCTCCTTCTTGCTAGAACTTTTGGTGGGAAAAGGCAATCTGATTGTTTTTGCATGGCTGGGAAGAAAACGTGGAAGGGGCATTTTCTAAGACAGTTGTTCAAGTAAATTTCTGTTCGCATAGAAAAAAATTGATGTCAGAGGGGGAACAGTGTATCTCCTACTACTAGCCGTGGGATAGGTTGACGTCACGTGTCGTTCTCTCTTTTGTCAGTCCAAGTATTTGTTTAATTTTTTTTTCGAGAGATTTATTAGACTTCGTTAAATTTTTTGTGGGAATGGAAGAATGGGAAATCTTTCGCCCCACCAATATTTTTCCTGGAATTTCTTTTTTATATAAAACTTATATTTTTTTATGTTTTTGGGAATCCTGCTTATGCATTATTTTTTTAATTCATATATTTTTCCTCTCTCCAGTTTTAATCAATGTTGTTTGGAACCGTTGACCCCTTTCATGAGAGCTATTCCCCACTCAAAGGAATGCGTAAGTGGAGATTTCCACCCTGTTTTAAATTTCACTCAGGAAAAAGTGGGTCAGGACGGCGAAATTTCGAAATCTGAAATTTTCTTGTGTGGAGAACAAAGAATTTCATAGTTCACTCGTTTTTCAAAAGCAGCGTTAATTCCAAGATGAATTATTTGAAGGTCTCTGATTAAATTCTCACGCTTTCCGTATACCACCATCATTTTAGTGGAAATTCAGCCTTGAAAAATTTCTTTACGCTTATTATGCACTCTATGAAGATTTTTTTAGTTTATTCTCTCAAGATATGAAAGTTATAATGAAATCCTTTCGTTTATCTCTCAAGCTGAAGTTAGCTTTGCCTGATTAGAATCAATAGCATGTTCGTTGCGAGATGACCAGATAAGGAAACAGTCATCGTGCAGTTAGTGTGCTGACGCATCGTGACACATCAATCACCACGTGGTGATAAGGGTCATGTGTTGGTTACAGTATGCAAAGGAAACGCTGAGCGAATTTTAGTTCTGTTCTAAGTTTGAATAAAGTAAGAAGTCTTCAAGTCTTTCAAATTCTGGTTCCGGATTTTTCACTTAACAACAGGAGTTGCATTAACCAGAAAGCAGTTTAAGAAACTCCAAATTATTTTGGATGGCGTGTGGGACAGCATCCAGGAATTGTTAATGGGTTCAGAATTCCAGAAAATCGTACTCGGAGAATCCCGAAAGTTTCAAAGTACGTCGATTGAGGAGTGTGAACTTAGACACAATTTAATTGAATGTTTAAAAAATTTAATCGGAGAGAGCATCCTGAAGGTATGTAGATGTCGCGAATGCATTTCGGAAGTACTTCCACCTATTGAGATGCATCCTCCATGCCTAACCACTGAGTGGAACAGGAAAGCGATTTCAAGTTTCCAGAACGTTGTGGCCTTGTTGAATCCTAAGGAAGTAGCTCAAGCTTTTATGAACACATGTGGAAAAGTGAAGATTTCAGAAGAGTTCTTCTCTACAATCAGGGGAAAAGAACTATTTGGAGAAGTAATGATTTCGATTATATAAATTCAGAATTATTTTTTTAAATGGGCAAGGTAGAAGGTGAGTTTGTGAATATTTATTATTTATTGAAATATTAAGCGTAAATATTTTTTAGTTTTAAGACATAAATTTAAAGAGTAATTATTATTTTTTTAAATTAAATTTTAGGTGAATTTTTTTTTAAATGGGTCAAAATTTAAGCTTTCAAGATTTTTAAAGTAAAAGTGAGAATGTAAACTTCTTTTTTGAAATGTTTAAAACAGTAACAGAATGAATCCAATTGTTTTAATGGTGAAATAGTGCTTTTTTGCTAGACTTTTCTTAAGGATATTTGGGGATTGTTATTGGAAAGGGGTCTGATGTTTTCCATTAGGCAACCAATCGGGGCGGAATTCCGACTGGTCTGAGAGCAATGCTTTACAGTATTGAGTCGAAACCAGAGTACACAGCTTAATTTCGGGGAGTTTGAAATGTTTCAAACTGACTCGCTTTATTCTTTGAGTTGAAAAAAAGAAGCGCTCTCACTGAAGACCCCCTAGCCTGGAAAAACTAAACAGTCTGTGTTTTATAAAAATTTCTTTCCTTAGACATTTTTAGTACATCCAATTTTCAACTTTCAGGAACTTGCTGTGACTGTTTTTACTTCATTCCATTTCCAACTTTTTCGAAAACGAACTTCAACAGATTTTTACTCGTTTCGAAACAGTCTTTTTATGCATACTAGTTTTCCCATGTTATTCTATGGGAATTTCCCTGCTTTTAATGAAATGTGTTTTCTCAAAATTGTCTACTAAGAAAAATGAAGTGTTCCATTTTTAACCCTAGGAAAGAGTGAACTGTTCCGAAAAAAAAAAAAAGAATGACACTTTTCTTCAACTAATTTTTTTAATATGGAATCCAACGAACATTTTTACATATTTTCTTAGAATTTGTCTTTTTTCGTTTAGAAGTTACAACAGAATTTCCTTCTTGTACAGGAACTTTCAACATTTGTTTATTTTTAATGTAGTTTTTAGGCAAATTTATGCTTTCCTATGAAAGTTTTTCTCAAAGGACTCCATTAGGTTGATCTCAATTGAGTCTTTGAAGTGAATGGAAAGAAAAATAACATGTCTATGTGTTATGAGAAAATGAACGAATTTCCTTAAGACGGTGTGAAGTGAATTGAACATCCAGCAGTAAGTAGTAAGATATTTTACTATCGTAATATGTACATACATTTTGGGACAATATCTTCTAAAGTTAGAGGGGAAAATATATGAATAATAAAAAAAAACTTCCTTAGATTTACAAATAGAGTATTTGAAGTAGAAAGAGGGATGTAATGCTTTGAATATGAATTTCTTGTTTCAGTGAAGGGATTCTTAGTTTCTCTTTTAAAAAAATTCCAGAATATCATTTTCAGAAAATTTCTGGGGGAGTCGAACTTGGACATTTAACAAAATTCTTGGACATATAGGAATTTGAAGAAAGTTTATGGAATGAAACATGATGAGAAAGAAATGGTTGGAATGGTTAACGTCCAAGCTTAATCAATTTTTTTTTGGGTTCCTCATACAATCTGAGGAAATTTTACATTTTTGTGAGAACTCGTTTTTTTCAAAATCAACCCTTTAGAAGTTTTTAAGATAGAAAAAATATTGACTAACGAAAATCTTAAATAGTACAAATTCTGAATTGAAGCACTTTAAGTAAGAAAATATTTGTCTGTAGCAATTTTTCAATGTCTAAGCATGGACATCTGAGTATTCGTTCGTCCGAAACTGAATCCTGGGGAGGCTTGAGTTAAGAGCTTTTGAATTACGACACTAGCTTTCTACCTTCCTTGGAAACAGTGGACTAAATCAGGGTCTGCTTACTTCCCTTCTAGTGGTTCACGACGGATCTCTTAAATGGTGAATTAACGGCAAAGTTCAAACGCTCTGTCCCATTGAGTCAGCAGTTTTAGATTTTTGTCATCTTAGACAGTTTAAGTTTGCTCAGAAAACTATGCTTTTGCGAGCTTGAGTTTGCATTCAAAGTTCAAAACCAGAATTTAGTTTAATCTGCCAAGCAAAGTGATTTCATGCCATATGAGGTTTTCCTGTAAGCAAGAGACGCGTGAAAACAGTCGCAGGAGATTGAATTCCCCCTGTTTCTGTCGGAAACTGACAAAGTTAATTTCTTGGGGAAAGCTCACACACTGGAGAGAGCGTAAAAACACTCTTCTTTCATGTTTTAATGTAAACCTCGAGGAATTTGTATCTAACTATGAAAAGTAAGTTCTAAAGATTAAGCAGCATTTACACTAAAATCCTACAATGACTTTATTTGAAACAGGGAAGAATCGGCCTTGTAGACTAAAATACATCTGAAGATTTTAGATACATTTCTGTTCAAAAGTAAAGTCGAATGGGAAAATAAGAGTAATTAAATCGATAGGAAAAGATTGAAAGTTTGAATCAGAAAAAACTAAGAAAAAAGAAGTTTCATAAAAATAAACCAAAGTTTGAAGAATCATACAACACTGAACAGAAGGAAAAATATAATAAGTACTATAAGGGGAATACGATATTTTCACTATGGGAGTTTGGAAACAACTGCTTTTCTGAACAATTAGTAAAATGTGAAAAAAATGTTTAGAGGAAGTAAGGACTTAGTCGCTATGTCTCCAGAATGAAAGATTTTTCTGCTGAGACAATGAATAAAAAATACGATAATGAAAACCTAATTAAAACGAAAGAAAAGGTCAATGAAACTAAACGTCTAAAGATAAAATGCAGTATGCACAGAAGTTGAAAATGAAGGGGCAGACACGGGAGAACTGGACATTAAGGGAATGAAATATACGCGAAATTTTGAAACATCTCAATTTAAGCGAACTAAATGAGGGAAAGGAATGAGATTAGGGGTGTTCTTATTGACTTTTATGAGGTGAGTAAACAACAAAAATTTAGTTATACATGAAATAATTGTGTAAAAAATAGCTCGTTTAAGAATATGATTTTTGGTGAAAGTATGAAATTTTAGTTGAAATGTCATGATCAGCATTTCGAAAAGAAATAGATTGAGTCGATATGTAGAGAACAGAGTAAGTATTTCTTTATTTTCGCTATGGGGGTGGTGAGTTAGTAAAACGTAAAAAAATGATGTTTAGTGGAAGAACGGAATTACTCGCTTTGCCTCCAGAATGAATGTTTTTTTCGGACGAGACAGAACAATATACAGAAAATATGTCCCAAAGAATACAAATTTTATCGTAAGAAAAAAGGTTTTAGATTTCATGCCTTGACAATGAATGCTTTCCTGTTGGGGCAGTCCACGAAAAAGTATAGCAAACTAGGGAAGGATTAAAAAAAATGCGTATTTGACATACATGCAAGCTTTGAGAAATACTTTAAAAGCAAGTTGGAAAATATGATATATAAGGAAACAAAAAAACCTGATGATTTGCAACATCTAAAATAATCATTTTGCTGAAATGAAATGAAAATAAAATAGTCTAAATAAAAGGAGTCTTAAGTTTGGCCAAGTAAGAAATAAATTATTGACATACTGAAAAGTTTTACTAAATTTCAAAAAAGATGAAGTAAAATAGCGAAAATTGGGAAGCTATAATGATATGCTAAATAAAGTAAGAAAATATATAGTTTTACCAGAATTTTAACTGTGAAAGACCTGTAGAGTTCTTGAACACACGAAAAAATTACGAGAAAATAATATTGTAAAGGCGAAAGACTCAGAATTAGCATGAAGTCGTTTCACAAAAATTTGTCAAAATCCAATAATTACTGCGAACAGGAACGAAATCGTTTCTAAAGAAGCATTTCCTCGTCTCATGATCTGGTATAAAATTGAATGAAGGAAAAAGAAAAGTACCCCAGAAAACCGATATCAAGTCGTTAAGAAGCGTGTGTTGGTTTAAATCTGGAAAAAAAAAAAAAAAAAAGATACTGTTACGAACGAATGTTATGTATATCTGCTATAGATCTGTATATTTCTTGCACAAACATGAAACAGCTATATAGAAAACCAGATTAAGTCATACATTAAAAGCAAGTAAGAAAAGTTGTTTGTATAGGTAACGGAAATAATAATGAAGAAACGTTTGCTTGTTTGAATCAGAAAAAATAAAGCCTCGATAAAAGTAGTTCTTAGTTTGAAAAGTTAGAAAATAAAATAATGTTGGTACATCAAAAAGTTTAAGGGGTACGCAAGCATTTAGAACAAAAAGATTAAGATAATGCGTTAAAAGGTACATTTCACTGATTAATCATGAAGAAATACGAAAAAATAAAATATTTTAACTATGCATAAAAAATTGTGGCTGTGTACGTTGGAAAGAGGTACAGCGTTAAAAAAATGTAACAGAAAATGTCATGAACACGTAAATACGTTAATAAACAATCGTGTTTTAAGATTATGTCTGCAGCACAAAACTTTGGAAAACGTTTTTATGTTGGAACGTCCGTTGAAAATGCGTGAAGTCTCCTCAAAGAAAATAAAAAAATCGTTACGTTGAAAAATTATGAATATAAAATGGGAAATTATGAGGAAAAAATAAGGAATAAATTCGTTGCAAAATGAACAAGTTATTGAAAAAAATCAGTCTTGGAACTTAATGTGGCTACAGAATCTCAAATGACGTCAACCGCCGACCCCGTGGAGGAAATGGCGTTGGCTGATGTCATGTCTGCTATCACGACATGCGTCATCCGGCATAGTCACTCTTCCCAAAACACGTGTCATACAAAGTTTTCTGAGTCAAAGAGAAAATTGTGAGTCATCCCAAAACACATGGCTCACAAAATGACAACGTGGTGAAACTAAAATGGCGGAACATGAATCAACGGGAACGAAATCTTTTCAAACAAAGCCTTTTCTCGCCTAAATTAAAATTGGAGGGGGGACAAATATAAGAATTAAAAAAATAATGCAACGTCTATAAAAATTATAACACCTCACGGAAGTCCTGAAAATATAAAATTAATAAAAAAAAACATATTGGAAAGACTTCCTTCAAAAATTTGATAAAGTCTAATAAATCTCTCGAGAAAATAAAAAATACTGCAACGTCTATAAAAATTATAATACCTCAGGGAATTCCTGAAAATATAAATTTAATAAAAAAATATATTGGAAAGACTTCCTTCAAAAATTTGATGAAGTCTAATAAATCTCCCGAGAAAATAAAAAAAATACTGCAACGTCTATAAAAATTATAACACCTCAGGGAATTCCTGAAAATACACATTTAATAAAATAAATTAGAGAGAAAAAATAGGACAAAAAAATATGAGTAAAAAAATTGGAAACGACAAAAAAACTTCCTTCAAAAATTTGACAAAGTCCAGTAAATCTCCCGAGAAAATAAAAAAATAAATAAATATTGGAAAGACTTCCCCAAATTTTGTCAACGTCCAATAAATTTCCCGAGAAAAGTTCCAAAAAGCACCGCTAGGGGGGCAACGTACACATCCCCTTTCCCCCACTCGGTCGTTGCCATCTCTCAAAGATTCGTTAAAAGTTCCAAGAAGCACCGCTAGGGGGCAGCACATCGAGTTGACATCCCCCTATATCCACCCCTTTCTCCCACTCGGCCGTTGCCATCACTCAAACACAAAGATCTAACACAATAATAAAGTTCCAAGAAGCACCGCTAGGGGGCAGCACATCTCCTTTCCCCCACTCGGTCGTTGCCATCTCTCAAAGGTCCATTAAAAGTTCCAAGAAGCACCGCTAGGGGGCAGCACATCTCCTTTCCCCACTCGGTCGTTGCCATCTCTCAAAGATCCATCGAAAGTTCCAAGAAGCACCGCTAGGGGGCAGCACTGACCCTACAAACACTAGCGTC
This sequence comes from Macrothele yani, assembly GCA_039090855.1. NCBI lineage: Eukaryota > Metazoa > Arthropoda > Arachnida > Araneae > Macrothelidae > Macrothele > Macrothele yani. The sequence goes on from CM077004.1 coordinate 138,375,552, forward strand.
ACCTGCCACGCCCCCACATCCTTCGGTCATCTGCCACGCCTCCACATCCTTCGACGCCAGGCCACGCCCCCTGCTCCTTCTCTAGAAGGAGCTGCTCCTTGGCGCCCGACCCGCCATTTCCTACTACTAATATAGGCATAGTATTTTCCATAGCAGGAATAATTAAGGGAAAGAAATTTTGAAATCTTACCTTTATCATAGAAGCAGAGACATCCAGAAAACGATTATTACATGCAGTATATGCTCAAGCGAGAAAATTATGCAAGCGAATAATGATCGCAATTTTACTATAATAAATTCCATATAATACGAAAAGAAATTTTTCAGTCCGGTTTTTAAAAGCGAAAATAAAACTGCATACAAAATTTCACACTTATGCTATTAGGCAACGGAATTGTGCGCTATAAGAAATATGCGCAAAATGTTTCCCTCTGTAAACGATATCAGATAGATAGAATATTTCAAATTGGACTTTGTGACGTAGTACAGAGGTGAAAACATGTGTCAATACGACAAATCTGCAGCGAGACTTTTTGTCCGCGTAGCTCAGTTGGGGAGCAACTTTCTCCGGAGTGATGGGACAATTCGATGCCCGTCGCGGACAAACTTGTGTTTTCACATTGGCACCCGATTGTGGAAAATGGATCCACTGGCCGTTGGGTTCTTCGAAAAATGTGTGATTTTTGTTTCACGCATTGTATTGAATTCATGAAAAATTCCTCCTTCGCTTCAAAAGAAAAAATTCAGAGTGAGATGATACGACGTACTACAGTAGAGGCGAAAACACGTGTCAAGACGACAAGTCTGCAGCGAGACATTCTGTCCCCGTAGCTCAGTTGGAAGAGCTACTTATTCCGAAGTGAGGGAACACGAATTCGGGACACGGGTTTGATACTCGTCGCGGACAAACTTGTGTTTTCATAAATTCTAGAAGATGAGATATCCAGAAAAATAAAATATGCCTTTACGCTATCTAGCGCTTATACAGTTTCTCCCTGTATATTATTTGAACAGGAATTATACACAAAATGCTCTCCGTAGTAAGTGGTGTCTGACCAAATGACATTTTTCGAGTGATATTTTGGATGTGCAGCTACAGATGCAAATACGTTTTAGCATGAAATACTGTATGACCTAAAGCCCCCAAGTGGCAAAAATCCTCCTTATGAAACACTAGTAATTACACTGATGGAAAAAAATCCTAACACCACGAAAAAATAGTTGTAGAGGAATGAAATGGCGGCAATACATTTGTATAGGTAACGTATTTAATCGATTAAGGTTTCAAGATCACAGCTTAATGTAAGCAGGAGAAGAGCCATTTTAAATGTGAAATGCTGGTACATTAATAACCGGTGTAACTGCCAGAATGTTGAATGCAAACACGCAAACGTTCATGCATTGTGCCGTACAGGTGCTGGATGTCAGTTTGTGGGATGGAGTTCCATGCCTGTTGCACTTGGTCGGTCAATACAGGGACGGTTAATGCTGGTTGGGGGTGACGCTGGTGTTGTCGTCCAATGATGTCCCATACGTGCTCGATTGGAGAAAGATTTGGTGATCTAGCAGGCCACGGCAACATGTCGACACTCTGTAGAGCATGTTGGGTTACAACAGCAGTATGCGGGCGAGCGTTATCCTGTTGGAAAACATCCCCTGGAATGCCGTTCATGAATGGCAGCACAACAGGTTGAATCACCAGACCGACGTATAACTGTGCCGTCAGGGTGCGTGCAATAACTACGAGAGGGTTCCTGCTGTCATAGGAAATTGCACCCCAGACCATAACTCCAGGTGTAGGTCCAGTCTGTCTCGGCTGCAGACAGGTTGGTGGCAGGCGCTCACCTGGCCTCCTTCTAACCAACACACGGCCATCACTGGCACCCAGGCAGAACCGGCTTTCATCAGAAAACACAACATATCTCCACTCCGTCCTCCAATAAGCTCTAGCTTGACGCCACTGACGTCGCAAACGGCAGTGGTTTGGACTAAGTGGAATGCACGCTACAGGGCGTCTGGCTCGGAGCTGTCCTTCAAGTAACCGATTTGTAACAGTTCGTTGTGTCACTGTGGTGGCAACTGCAGCTCGAATTGCTGCCGCAGACGCAGTAAGGTGCGCCACGGCCATACGCCGTACACGGCGGTCTTCCCTCTCAGTAGTGCCACGTGGCCGGCCGGAACCCGGTCTTCTTGAGGCAGTACCTTCCCTTGACCACCGTTGCCAACAATCATGCACAGTGGCTACATTCCTGCCAAGTCGTTCTGCAATATTGCGGAAAGAAAATCCACCTTCTCGTAGCCCTATTACACGACCTCGTTCAAACTCCGTGAGCTGTTGATAATGGCTTCTTCGTCTTCTTAAAGGCATTCTTGACTAACATCAATACACTACGTCGAATCTCAACGATAACTAACGCTCACGAACGTTACAGCGCGTATTTACAGCAAACCTGCTTTGCATGTTCCGAGGGGCGCTACTAGCGCCACACGTATGCGCCGAGCGCGAAATTTGCGTTGACGTCATCTTACAGATGTACTCTCACCGCCTACCAACTGTCGTTTATCTAACACAACCCCTTCTTGGTGTTGGGATTTTTTTCCGTCAGTGTATATGAAAGATGTCCTTCGCTAAAAATTCTGTCCGACTCAGAAAAAAAAAGATTTCAAATCGGACTTTTAGAAGATGAGATATCGAGAAAAGTAAAGTACACTGAAGAGCAATTGAATTACAGATACCTGTCTAGTAACGTGTAGCACCACCTTTCTCCCTGATGACGGCGTCGATTCGTCTCGGCATGGACTCGACAAGACACCGGAAGCGTTGGGAAGCCATATGGATCCACGACTCCTGAACTAGCTCCCACAGTTCACGATGATTTGACGGAGGAGGGTCAGAGCCTCGAACATCTCTCTTGATGGCATCCCAGATGTGTTCGATGGGATTGAGGTCAGGTGACCTAGCTGGCCAAGGAAGCGAGGTCACGTCAATGGAGTGTTCATCCAACCATTCGGATGCAATTCGGGAGCGATGGCACAGTGCATTGTGTTGTTGCAGGATGAGGTCTCCAGTGGGATGTTGAAAGCGCACAAACGGGAGCAAATAGTCGTCCAGGATATCCCGATGACATTGACCTGTAAGGGACGATGTCACACGTACCAGGGGTCCCATTTCAGTCCACGTAAACAGTCGCCAGACGAGAATGCCACCCCCACCAGCTTGAAGAGTATCCTGCTGGCAAGAAGAATCCATCGCTTCATGTGGTTTGCGACGTACTCGTATCCTGCCATCCGCATGTACCAACGTGAATCTCGACTCATCAGTCCAGGCAACATTTTTCCATATGTCTAGGGTCCAGTGGCGATGTTCCCGCACCAATGCTAATATTTGCACCCTGACACAGTGGCTCCTGAAATCCCATAGCCTGCATGACTTCCGAGATGGAGTGACCCATTCGTCGGGCCCCGACAATTTGCCCACGATCAAATGCGCTTAGATCTTTCGTCTTACCCAAACTGCGTCTGACTCTTACTGACTCCCGTCGCATTACTCCTTATATTGTCGGATCGCTGCATACGTCATGTCGTTTCCGTTTACAGGGCCACATTTGCATAACGCCAGCTGTCTCTTATTCAATTGCTCTTCAGTGTATACGTTTATGCTCTCTAGCGAAAAAAAGAAATTTTTTTGAGCAGGAAATATCGTAAAATATCTTCCGTATTGAGCGGTGTCAGTCTAAATATGGCCGCCCCAGTGGTGAATGGTCAAAGCGGTGGTCTGGTTCTACCCATTCATCCGAAATGGGTCTGGGTTCGAATCCCAGTGAAGTTTGGATGTTGCGTGTGTCTTACGGCATTGGCTATCTTCGTTTCTGGAACCAGTAGCCCATAAGTATGGACAGGAAACTGATTATAACCCATCGTGTTGCTCACTGTGGTCGTTAAACCCCCAAACAGGCGAACAGATAAGATTTTTCTCAAGTGAGCTTTCAGGAGTGCTGATGCACATGCGTTGTAAAGTAAAATACTTTATGACCTTACTCCCCCTAGTAGCAACATTGTTCAGTATGAAAAACTAGAAATTACATGAAAATTATTCTTCATTATAAATTCTGCCCGACTTAGAATTTTTCGAATCGGGCTTTCAAGAGCAATGATATCGAGAAAACTATGAAAAAGATTTTTACTGGCATTGTTTAAAGCAGATACCCTATGTGGACAAAAGTGATTGGGAACTTCCACGCAGGCGCAATAGTGTGCTCCCAAAGTCACGTGGTCCGTAAGGTATAAAAACGGCAGCGGGAGTACGCTCATATCAATCGGGCCGCGGGTGGTCTAGTGGGCAACGTTCGTGACTGCCACGGAAAGGACCTCAAGTTCGATCCCAGCAGGTGCGAACGCTCGATCCACTAAATATCCGCCGTGCGTCGGATGGGCACGTTAAGCCGTCGGACCCCGGGTGCTGGCCCCCGGTAATAAATAAGGGCGTCTTTCTCCCCCTTTCTACTTCGCTTCCGTGTCACTTTCCTATCGGGCACTGTAGCCCAAATCTCCTAGCTTCCTATTTCTAAGGGTTGTTTAAGACCTGGGGTCAGACACTTCCTTCCTAAAATCCTCTACATAAGATCATGATCATGCTCATATCAATCGCTGAAAAAATGGCTAGCAGATGAAAGATCTCCGAGTTTCAAAAGGGCGTTATAATAAGCTGCTTAATTGGAGGTATGAGAATAACAAGCCTTGTTAATGTCAGACAGGTAGCTAAATCGACTGTTGCCTTTGTCATCAACAAGTGGAAGAAGACGGGACTATGCAGGGATTCACCACGCCCTTGAATACCCACAAAACCGCAACACAGAGACCGGAGTGTGCTGAAGATGAAGATCAGGAAAACTAAGTCCTGACCAATGCACGCCATAGCACATAAGTTCCAAATGGCCCATGTACTCGGGCATAACATCTGTGGGTCACATGCCCACAGATGTTACACCCCAGTGCATGGACCTGTCTTCAAAGACACTTCCTCGGGTATCATGGCGGAGTCATCTGCTTGCCATGGAGAAAATGCGCCATCGCCCGAAACATGAGGTAGTCTAAAGGGACAATGTCGGGGCTGTAGGCTGGATAATGCAGCACCTCGATTCTATGCAGTTCTTTAAGTAATAAAAAAAAACTTCGTGCTCAAATGAAATCAATAATAAGTCACCTCTGTCTCAGTACGATCCACTAAAAACTTCCATCTAACACACATGCCGTAGTTAAAAATGATGTTTATTTACACTAAAAACGTATGTACAGATAAAAGCCGAAGAACTTGAAATGGCGAGATATTTCGAGCTTGCTCCAAGCTCATTTTCAAGCCGAAAGTGTCATCGATGTACGGAGAGCAGATATATATATATATACAAGTATACAGTAAAAAAAGGAGGGGAGGGTGAATGTGGGTGGGGGACTCGGAGTTGAACAATGTGTGTATGATGGTTGCGTCTACTTGTATATGCTGTAGATCTCTGCTCTCCGTACATCGATGGCACTTTCGGCTTGAAAATGAGCTTGGAATAAGCTCGAAATATCTCGTCATTTTAAGTTTTTCGCTTTTGTCTGTACATATATCTTTAGTGTAAATAAACATCATTTTTAACTACGGCATGTGTGTCAGATGGAAATTTTTAGTGGATTGTGCTGAGACAGAGGTGACTTATTATTGATATAGTTCTTTAAGTTTAACTTAGGTCCTATTAGCGGTATGAGGTTTAACATTAACTTGTTGCAGCAGTTCGTTTTCTGTTGACTAAGGCAGGATACTTCCACTGAAGTTTACATCCTGTCCAATGACTGAGAATACATTTAAGATAAACCGACGTTTCGGAATGAACTCAAGTGTGGATTACACCTTCATAATGCCACCAGACACAGAGCCTGACCTTTTTCTCAAAATGTCCACGTTTGGGGATAGGTTAAGCTGGTTTACCTCAATTCAACCACTGTTGTGAATAATCTGTATTACTCAGATATATTCACTTTCTATCCCCAGTAACTATTCGTTTGATCAATCGAGTGTCGCATGGATTTCTGAGAAATTCTTTGAATACCTCAACACATCCTTTAGCTTGAGCCGGGGTGAGTTCATGAGGCACCCACGGCAACGTCTGTAAACCTTTCTGATCTTGTGAAGATGCTCAGCGATGCTAGATTTAGAAACTCCTAGTTCTTCTGACAATTTGTGAGTGCTTCTTTGTGAAACTCCTAGTTTTTCTGACAACTTGTGAGTGCTTCTTTGTGAAACTCCTAGTTTTTCTGACAACTTGTGAGTGCTTCTTTGTGAAACTCCTAGTTTTTCTGACAATTTGAGAGTGCTTCTTTGGGAACTCCTAGTTTTTTCTGACAATTTATGAGTGCTTCTTTGGGAAACTCCTAGTTTTTTCTGACAATTTGTGAGTGCTTCTTTGTGAAAATCTTAGTTTTTCTGACAATTTGTGAGTGCTTCTTTGTGATTTTGTGGAGGGCGTCTGAGTCAACAGCAGCTGGCCTACTCGAACCTTCGTTTCTGTTCAAGCATAATTCATCAGCCAATCAACAGATCGCGCGAACCTGCTGATTGGCTAAAGCTTTCACCAGGAGATCGCGCGAACATGGTTCAATTTTCTTGAACCATGCTCGCGCGATGCGAGTGACAGCCAGGCCTTCACCTTGAAATTCGTTAATTTTTCGAACCGCTTCAGCAGCTTTAAACCTTTGTTTCCAGTAATATCGCAATAGAAGCAATATTTCGAACTTTGTAGCCATTGTAATTGTTAGAGGTACAGGTTCAACGCAAGAGTCGCGACATGTGCTTCACGACTCATTTTATTCCCCGTGGTACCCTCTATTCTATTCGTCTGCGGCACAAGAAAACTGCCCTGCAGGAAACATGGGTCTGGTTCATTTGCCCGACGTTTACTTCACCGAAGGGTCACTTGACCGAAAATCACTTCACCGAAAAGATTGTTTCACCGAAAGATCACTTGATCGAAACGTTCATTTCATCGAAGGGTCACTTGATCGAAAGGTACGTTTCACCGAAGGGTCACTTGATCGAAAGGTACATTTCACCGAAGGGTCACTTGATCGAAAGGTACATTTCACCGAAGGGTCACTTGATCGAAAAGTTCATTTCACCGAAAGGTCTCTTTACCTAAAAGTTCATTTCATCGAAAGGGCATTTCACCGAAGGGTCGGTTTATCGAAAACTTTGGATTTCATTACAGGATCTGTTGAAGCATGGTGCAAGTTTGGCAGACAGACCACCGAAACGTTAGGGGATCATACTCAAATTGCCCTTTTGATTTTTCCGTGTTACAGAGAACGCAAAGATTTAGTTTTAAGACAAAAATAATTCATTTTAAGTCCCTAGACCTCGGCTTAGGCCTTTTTAGCAAACATTTTAATCATGTTCATAAGGTTTACATAAAAAAGTAAAATTAATAATGTTGCACATTTTTTCAGGCTAAAAGAATCCATTTTAGGTCCTTAGGCCTTACCTTAGGCCTTTTTACCCAATTTTAATCGTACAAACTCATGCTCATAAAGTTTACATAAAAAGTCAAGTTAATAATGTTGCACATTTTTGGAGGCAAAAAGAATCAAGTTTAGGGCTCTAGGCCTCGGTTAAGGCCTTTTTAGCAAATTTTAAATGTGCGTGCTCGTATTCATAAAGTATACATAAAAAGTCAAGTTAATAATGTTGCACATTTTTTCAGGCAAAAATAATCAATTTTAGGGCCCTAGGTCTCGGCTTAGGCCTTTTAGCAAACTTTAACCGTTCGTGCTCATGTTCATAAGGTTTACATAAAAAGTTACTTTACATTTTATGTAATGCTTATAAATATGAGTAGGGTTAAAATCTGTTAAAATGGCCTGTACCTAGGCCTACGGTCAAAAAATTTATGTTTTGTGGTTAAGTAAAAGTGGAACATTATTTACTATGTAACCCTTATGAATATGAGCTCGGAGGATTAAAATTTGACAAAAAAGCACAGATCTAAGCCTTATAATTAATGGTATATTTCTAAAAACCTACTCATAGGGAGGTTTTTCATAGAAATGAAAAGTGTATTTTTTATACAATCCGAGAATGTTTAGGTGGCCAGTTTTTCAAAAAACAGCACCACACTCCAACACATCCCTAACAACGAAATTCTAAGTGTTCGATAAACTGACCATTCCGTGAAATGATCTTTCGATATAATGAACTTTTAGGTAAAATAATCCTTCGGTGAAATGAACTTTTCGATCAAATGTCCTTTCGATGAAATCAACTTTTCGGTCAAGTGACCTTTCGGTGAAATGAACTTTTCGGTCAAGTGACCTTTCGGTTAAACGTACCTTTCGATCAAATGATTTTCGGTCAAGTGACCTTTCGATCAAGTGAACGATACCCAGGAAACGTGCATATTTACGTCGTGGACCTGTCATATCGAAAAACACCGGGGTTTTTTTTTTTTCTGACACTCCCAATACAAATTACGTAGCATACTTCGACTCTATGTTCGACGTTGAAGAACCTACCAATGAAATCAAAACTTGACTTTTATATGACAGCCATAAATTTGTGAAAACACAAATTTGTTCGTGACAAGGTTCGAACCAGCGCCCCCTCCCTTCGGAGTAAGTTGCTGTCCCAACTAAGCTACACGGACGGAATGTACGGCTGCAGATTTGTCGTTTTGACACGTGATTCACCTTTGCAGTACGTAACATTATCTTCATCTTTTTTTTTTTTTTTTTCTTTTTCTTTAAGCGAAGTAGAAATTTTTCAGTAATTGCAGACGATGTGTGAAAGGAACGTCACACATTTTTCGAAGAACCCAACAGCCGGTACATTCATTTTCACGTTCGAGCGCCAATGTGAAAACACAAGTTTTTCCGTGACAAAAATAGGGTCTCTCCCCTCACTTCGGAGTAAGGTGCTCTCCCAACTAAGCTATACAGAAAGAATGCACCGCTGCAGATTTGTCGTAATGACACGTGATTCACCTCTGTAGTACGTCACACATTCTTATAACTAAAGGCTCTTCTTTATAAACAATGTTGAAAACATGCGACTATGTCCTTTAAAATTGGTTGTACTTCCGAACAGAAAAATCTGAAAAGCACGGGCTCGAAAATCTTCGAGAGACATGGAAGCAAAGCAAATAAATCGAACCTTATTTTTTTTTTTTTTTATTGGAGGTTTAACGACCACCGTGAGCAACTCAATGGGCTATAAGCAGTCGCCCGTCCCTAATTTAGGGTCACTGGCTCCAGGGAAAGGAGAGAGCCAGAGCCGTAAGACAAACACAACATCCATGCCTCACCGGGATTCGAACCCGGACCCCTTATGGACGAATGATCAGAGGCCATCGCTTAGACCACTGCGCCACCGGGGCGGCCCGAACCTTATGATACCATGTTGATAGAGAGATCATTTTGTATTTAATTACTTCTTGTGGTCCTTATTATAACTATTGGAGGGACGGAAACATTCTGCAGTTTGTGTTCCGATTACCAGGGCGACACCGTCGAGAACACTTTTTCTATGAACGTTATTGTAGGCATAGTCATTTGTTCTACTTTGTCATTTATAACGTATCCCTTTTTCGTGTGCGAGATTGGTGTTACGTTATGTCTAAAACCATGACTAAGGAAATGTTAAACTAAATGAGAATACGATGCAAGAGTTCCTAATTAAGCTTCTACGGCCAGATGAAAGATATACAGAAGTCAGACTTACGGTAACCTTTTATTGGCCCAGCGCGAATGATGACATCCACAATATAGCACTGCTATTATTACAATTCACGTATCTCTTATTCAGCGATCGAACTTCTCCACACACACACACACACACACATACACTAAGCAACTGCTAAATCGTCCTTTTTGTCTATCGTTCTTATCACATTCATACCTCACTCACTCTGACCTCAATTGTGTTGCCAACCTCATTCTTGTGAGAGAGAAGATATCATGTTAAGTTTGGAAAGTGTAAAGGAGAACAAACTCAAATTTACATAGGAAAAGGAACTAAAACTGAAAGTTATTTTAGAATAAACGTCACGCATTACTTGTTAAGTAAATCTACTAACAGCAATATAAAAACATCGTAAACACGTAATAGAAAATATGGCAAAATCTGTTCTTAAATATGAATGAATAGTCATTTATTTATTGGCTTACTTGCATGCAGACGGACATGCGTGAGCGCACTTTTCATAAAATCTATCATTGTCGATTCCTAAGAGAGAGAGAGATAAAGAGAGAAATAAGGAGCCGTCATACGCAACATGAATCACCGTCAACATCACACAAAAAATACATTACACAACTCTAATGTTCTTTCACCTCATTTTTTACCCATATAGAAAATATTGTATAAAACTATATGAAACCAAACAGCTCTTACCCAGCTGCAACCAACACAGCTTACAAGAGCTGTTTTGGTAGCATATGGAGGACATACATCATATTAGGTAGGCGGACATAATGTTTTCGCTCTTCGGTGTGTATATACACTGAAGAGCAATTGAATTAGAGACAGCTGGCGTTATGCAAATGTGGCGCTGTGGGCGGCCCTGTAAACGAAAACGAGATGACGTATGCAGCGATCGGACAATATAAGGAGTGATACGCGGGAATCAGTAAGAGCCGAACGCAGTATGGGTAAGACGAAGGATCTAAGCGCATTTGATCGTGGGCAAATTTTCGCGTCCAGACGAATGGGTCACTCCATCTCGGAAGTCGTGCAGGCTCTGGGATTTTCACGAGCCACTGTGTCACGGGTGCAACGTGAGTACATCTAATCCGGTAAAACCATCCCTGCAAGGGCCAACTTCCGTGGACAACAGCGTGTGGATGAGCGGGGTCATCGTCGGCTAGCTCGCATTGTAACAGCGGATAGACGGGACACAGTGCAAGAAATGACTCGGTAATTTAACGCTGGTGCACAAAAACGTGTAAGCAGCCACACCATCCAGAACTATCTCCTCGCTATGGGGTACAGAAGCCATCGTCCCACGAGGGTACCGCTGCTGACCGCACATCACAGGGTGCAAGGATTAGCATGGGCGCGGGAACATCGTCACTGGACCCTAGGCATGTGGGAAAATGTTGCCTGGACTGATGAGTCGAGATTCGCGTTGGTACATACGGATGGCAGGATACGAGTACGTCGCAAACCACATGAAGCGATGGATCCTTCTTGCCAGCAGGGTACTCTTCAAGCTCGTGGGGGTGCCATTCTCGTCTGGGGACTGTTTACGTGGACTGAAATGGGACCCCTGGTACGTGTGACATCGTCCCTCACAGGTCAACGTTACCGGGATATCCTGGACGACCATTTGCTCCCGTTTGTGCGTCTTCAACATCCCACTGGGGATCTCATCCTGAAACAAGACAATGCACCGTGTCATCGCTCCCGAATTGTATCCGAATGGTTGGATGAACACTCAACCGACGTGACGTCGCTTTCTTGGCCAGCTAGGTCACTTTGACCTCAATCGCATCGAGCACATCTGGGATGCCATCGAGAGAGATGTTCGAGGCTCTGACCCCCTCCATCAAGTCTTCGTGAACTGTGGGAGCTTGTTCAGGGGTCGTGGATCTGTATGGCTTCCCAAAGCATCCGGTGTCTTGTCGAGTCCATGCCGAGACGATTCGCCCCCGTCATCAGAGCTAAAGGTGGTGCTACGCGTTACTAGACAGGTATATCTAATTCAATTGCTCTTCAGTGTACAATACAGTCGTGGCCAAAAGTCATGCACCAGTAGACCGAAATTCAATTTTTGATGTTTGAAGTCAACCTATACAGCGTAATGGTAAAGTCAAGAATACATATTATTCATCATTTTAACGGACATTTTGTGCTAAATTCAAATATTTTTGCTGAATGTTATTACCAGAAGTGAAGTTAGAAGCAAACATGTGCAAGTGAGGAAACACAAATCCCGTTCTGAAAAAGCGTTCGTGCCCCTCTAATCCACTATAGCTTCCTCCGACGTCCACTAGTGAGATATAAAAAGATGTAGAATCGTCTGCCGACTTAGAACGCAGCTGCTTGTGGTCAGTTGATGGAAGTTTATGCAGAATTCCAGCTGAGACTTGAATTTCGGAAATTCAAAAACCAGAAAATTGATCCTGTCTCGTCAAACCAGGGCAAAAATTATTACTTTGCGTCAACTTTGATTCAGTAGTCGTAAAATTGCTCTTAAATGTGACTATGATCATTCCACTGTCTTGCGCACCATTAAATGAGTTGCAGAAACTGGATGTGTGGGAAACAGAAAAAGAACAGGTCGACCAAGGCTGTGTATTGAACGTGATGATCGCATGTCGATTCGTCGTTCCTCAAAAATAAAGGTTTAAAACAGCCACTGATTTAAGAAATGTGTGTGAGAATGAAGTAGGCATTATTGCATCTGCACGTACAGTTCGTCGTAGTATACAAGAAAATGGACTGACTGCACGAAAACCTTTCCTTACTGAACAACAACGGCTCAAAAGAATTGCTTGGGCCAAGGCACACAAGAATTGGACTGTTGATGAATGGGAAAATGCTATTTTCAGTGATGAAATAACTGTTACTATTTCCGCTAACAATGGAAATAATTATGTACTATTTCCGCTAATAATGGAAATAAGCATGCCTTATATATAAAGATATAAGGCATGCTGCACCAAACCAACAATCAAGCACCTACGTTCGGTGATGTTATGGTCCTGTATTTCTGCCACTGGTGTTGGCCGTCTGCACATTGTTGACGGCACATTGAATGGATCGAAATATGTGGATATTTTGCAGTCCAAACTGCTACCATCTACACAAGACATGGGTTTGCGGAATTTTATCTTTCAAGATGGTAACGCGCCATGGCATCGGTCAAAGTTGGTTGACGAGTGGTTTAATCGAAAGTTATAAGAAAACTTCAGTGGATCTTAATTTCATAGAGAATCTGAGGGTGAGATTAATGTAAAAGATCCGTCAACAAGAACCCACATCTAAAACGGCATTAATTGAGTCTTTAAGGGCCGTATGGCCCCGTGTTATCACGAATGGACAACTACAGAAGCTCATTAGTTCCATGCCAAGAAGGTGCACTTTGTTACCAAGAAACCGTGGTTATCCAATTACATATTAAAGCGTATTTTGCATGTTGGTAAGTTATTTCAAGTGTCCTTCAAGTTTCAATAATGTACTATACAGTAATTTTACGTAAAATGCATTGTACACTAATTTCACAAATTCCATTTTTTTATTACTTGACGCTGTACGTTTGCTTGTAATTTCCTTTCTACTACCGGTAATAACATTCTGTAAAAATATTTGAATTCAGCATAAAATTTCCTTTAAAATGATGTATAATATTATATGTATTCCTGACTTTTGCATTACGCTGAATAAGTTGACTTCAAACATCAAAAATTGACTTTAGGTCTACTGGGGCATGACGTTTGGCCACGATTGTAAATATGCAGGTTTCACTTCAACTAGGAGGCCTAAATGCCTCTTCTTTGTCATTGACTTTTTTCTTTTTCTAAAAATCCGTTTTGAAAAATTACTTTCTCTTGTTCGTAAGGATTCAAAGGAGGTGCTCATTACAACCTGGAATTCTGTCATCTTACTTGTGTTATTAACTTTATCGGTTACAGTGCAGTTTTTAACAAATGAAGAGAACCCTTTAGTTTCTTCTCCTATTTTTGACTGACCTAAATTTCTCCTCGTTGTGCTGCGAATTGATACCCATCTCTTTCTCTCTATTGGAAAAGTGTCGGAATGCCAATCGAAACTTTAGCCAGATTTCAAAATATTTGCCGGCAGGGAACAAAACAATGCGTTAGCAACTTCACCTCAATATTTGCTTCCGCTGTCAACTAATATTTGCAGACGTTGTCTATAGAACACGTCTCTTATGCTTTTGTTCGAAGCTCGACTGCAGATATAAACGATCGTTTTTCTGATATATTAAATAATTCGAAGGTCGTTTCGAAATGAATGGGTTTCCAGTCTCACAGTGAGATATGTGGTAATTACTGGACTTTCCACAAAGATGTATGTTGTAAATCAGAGATACTCAAACTACATACAGTACGCGTGCTATCACTTGCTCTGAGAGATATATAAGAAAATTCAAAGCACAACCATGTATGTATGAGTGTATGAACTCATTTCTACGCTTGACTATAGTACTTGAACTCTAGAAAATGTCATATTATATCGGACTTCAGAGTCGGGCCCAAAAATTCGAGTTATATTTATATTAAGAAACAAAAATAGGATCATAATGATTCAAAAGCAGCGAAGTTGGTGAAGTTTTAATGTTGAAAAATAAATTTTATCGCAATCTGGAGACGAGTTTCAAATTCCAAATCAATTTACACTGCTGTCTGTCGAAAATGCAACACCAAGGAAATTCGAAGATATTGAAGTGAGATTTATAGAGTACATTACTTATGTTACAAGACGTAACAGATCAGAAGTACAAAACTGTAAGTGATGCAGAATACATAATACTCTGCACCTTGTGTACCCACTGCGAGTGGCGATCTCGGCTCGTACACGGGATGGCATCGACTGGAAGAGGTTCCGAATGTCGCACTGCGGAAGGAAATTCCGTGTGGTCTCAATTCGTACCTAGAGTTCGTCTTGGGTAACTAGTGGCGGAGACTGACGAACCAAGCATCGGCCGACCATATCCCACATTTGTTCAGCAAGTACCAAATCAGGCGAACGCGCTGGCCGCGAATGACGTGGCACATGTATGACATCCAGGTGCTGTAAGACATTCCGCGCCACATGTGGTCGGGCAATTTCATGTTAAAAGACGGCGCCGGGGACCGATTGAAAATACAGCAGCATGTCGGACTTCAAAACTTGTACTGCTGGGTGGTCACTGTTCCTGCAATTGGTAGGAGACTAGAACGTGAATAGAACCCAACAGCACCCCACACCAGATCGTGAATGGAACTCAACAGCACCCCACACCCGAACGTGAATGGAACCCAACAGCAACCCAAACCATAACGTGAGTGGAACCCAACAGCAACCCAAACCAGAACGTGAATGGAACCCAACAGCACCCAACACCAGAACGTGAGTGGAACCCAACAGCACCCCTTACCAGAACGTGAATGGAAATCAACAGCACCCCACACTAGAACGTGAGTGGAACCCAAAAGCGTCCCACACTAGAACGTGAATGGAACCCAAAACATCCCACACCAGAATGTGAATGGAACCCAACAGCACCCAACACCAGAACGTGAGTGGAACCCAACAGCACCCCTCACCAGAACGTGAATGGAACTCAACAGCACCCAACACGAAAACGTGAATGGAACCCAACAGCACCCACACCAGAACGTTAATGGAACCCAACAGCGTCCCACACTAGAACGTGAATGAAACCCAAAACATCCCACACCAGAATGTGAATGGAACCCAACAGAGCCCCACACCAGAGCGAGAATGGAACTCAACAGCTCCCCACACGAGAACGTGAATGGAACCCAACAGCACCCCACACCAGAACGTGAATGGAACCCAACAGCGTCCCACACTAGAACGTGAATGGAACCAAAAACATCCCACACCAGAACGTGAATGGAACCCAAAGCATCCCACACCAGAACGTGAATGGAACTCAACAGCACCCCACACGAGAACGTGAATGGAACACAGCAGCACCCCACACCAGGACGTGAATGAAACCCAACAGCGTCCCGCACTAGATCGTGAATGGAACCCAAAACATCCCCCACCAGAACGTGAATGGAACCCAAAACATCCCACACCAGAACGTGAATGGAACCCAACAGGGCCCCACGCCAGAGCGGGAATGGAACTCAACAGCACCCCACACCAGAACGTGAGTGGAACCCAACAGAACCCCACACCAGAACGTGTTCTGTCTGATAGCCCTTTCTCTAGACTAGGAACCTACATCTAAATATTTAAGATAATAGGGCATTTCTTAAAACTGGTAGTGGTATTTTATTCCACTCCTCTTCCACTGCTTTCCATAGTCCAATCATTGCTTTCGGTCTGAGCGCTCTTTTTAGCAATCCGAAGGTACAATGATCCATTGGTCACACATCAGAGAACTTTGAAGGAATATGAGCAAAAGGTATAGACTTGATATCCGTCTCATTTTTCATTTTTTCAAGAAATAGAGTGGTAGATTTGGATGTATGACTGGTAGCCTTGTCTTGATGGAGTTCTACTCTCTATGGATAAAGCATTTCCTCTTCAAATATAGGAGTTAAAACATTATTTTGATAATATGTAGAATTGATTTCAACTTTCAACATTTCTTAAATTTAAATTCCCATTGTACGAGAAACCGGCAATAATCATGAATCCTTTACTGAAACTTTCTTTGGATTCTTGGAATCAAATTTGTAAGCAATTTTCGGCTCTTTTGCGGTAGCAAATCAACCTTTCTTTGTTACAATCGTTTAGGTAGATCCATGCTTCATCAAAGGTCACAATAAATTTCTGTCTCCGGCTAAGTGATTTTCATAAGGAAGTCTACATCGTGTTCTGCGCTCAGCCACGTGACTAGGCAAAAGGCAGTGAACATAATGTAACACATGCACACACTTTCTGTTTCCCCTTGCCAGTTCTACAATCGCAAGTCTATCGAGACTGCACGTTTCAGGTGTACCAAAAACCTGTCGAGCTCAAAGTAAGTTCTCAAACTCACAAAGCCCGAATATAATGTCATGAGACCAAGGAAAAGCAACAGCAAGGATTAAGTGAAATTATTTAACTATGCTCCTCGGTATTTTTCAAAGCATCGAAAAGCCATGGAGAGTCAAACTTTTCCGAGGTGTTTCCCGAACAATAGAGAACTTTCAGAAAATATCTTCTTACTTGCGGTCTCAGGGAAAGCCTCGCCACTGGAATCGGTAATGGACCAAGTAAATAGACCTGAACTTGGCATTCTTAGCGGCAATGCCCGGAATTTAGAAAGTGGACCCTTGAGAAATTTTAAAGCCCCATATTTTAGGGCAGACCACGAATTTTGTAGCTGGTGTTCGCCGCAAATCCCAGCCGGTAGAAAATTCTGGACTTGCATATCAAACGTCTTGGAACATTAACAGTGAACAAGGAAACACCAGACGCTACTCTTAGGCAAAATCGCTCACCCCCTCAGGATATAAAGACCCTGTGGACGCAAAGAAAAAAACCGTGGAAAGAGCGATGACTTCTGTTTGATGTTCCTGATCCACGTCAATTGTGTGTATTAATAATTCATTCGCCTCCTAGTTATTTGTTCAGTTGCTGCTTACCATCTTTGGTGAATCCCCAGCATTGACCGGGGCTCCAAGAAGCAACCAGCCATGTGGTTTCGCAGTTATTCGTATGTGAGTCTAGAGAATTCGATGCCGCTCTGGTGCAGTGGTAGCATGTCCGGCCCGTAACTGGAAGACCCTGGGTTCGATTCCCGGTAGCGGCCGATGAGAAATTTTCCGTGACTCACCCATTAACGTGGAAAGAGCGAAGACTTCTCTCTTTGATAAACGAGGAAGACTTTTCTATCTCGTAGCTATGTATGATCAAATTTCCTCCTATCTCAGTGAGTAAAATATTTTTTAGCGCACCACAGCTTTCTTCTTTTGTGAGAGGGGGGGGGGTTTAATGACCACCGAGAGCAACTCGATGAACCATAAACAGTCGACCGTCCCTGACTTAGGGCCATTGGCTTCAGGTAAAGCAGAGAGCCAAATCTGCAAGACAAACATAATATCCATGCCTCCCTGGGATTCGAACCCGAACCCATCTCGTGCGAATGGTCAGAAGCTATCGCTTAGACACCTGCGCCACCGAGGCTGCCCACGATTACAGTTTCGAAACCAAAACTATGAAAAAAGTTCAATTCTGTGGAAGAAATATTCTTATCACAATACGTGGAGATATGTCAGAATCGTCAATACAGCAATCAGATTACTCTGAATTGCCTGTATTTACTGTTCTTCATTTACATGCAACATTAATCACATAAGAAAACTTGAAAATTACATTGTCCTGGAGCGGAAATTGAATCCGTATCTCCCGATTTCCGTTCGAGCATGCTATTCGTTAAACCACCGGGAGATGCCTGTTCGGTTTCCGCTCTAGGGCGATGTAATTTTCAAATTTTCTGATGTGATTAATGCTAAGTAAAGAATAGTAAATACAGGCAATTCAGAGATGTCTGATTGCTGTACTGACTATTACGTTCATTAAGTAATCGTCAATGCAGCAATCAGACAGCTCTGGTTTTTAGCACGTCTTTTGTAAAAAAAGATCGTGCATATGTTATCGGTTTGTCCGTCCATCCGTCCGTCCGTCTGTACCCATGATATCTCTGCAACTATTAGTCCGATTTGAAAAATTTCTTTTGCATTGAGAAGCTTGAAATATGCGAATGATTATCCTTTATGTCGGTTTTTTTTACGATGTACAATTTCGCCGCTAGAGGGCGTTAATGCAGATCACGTCGAATTCATAAATACGTTTTATTCTACATATTTGCTTCTAAACATCCGATTAAAAAAATTATTTTATCTTTCGATTACATTTATGTCGAAGAATATTTTTGATATAGCTACTTTTTCAAATTACGCATAGATTTTTCGCTTGGGGGCGTAAAAGTAACTTACATTTTTCTCGATAACTCTTCTAATAAAACTCCGATTTGAATTTTTTTTCCTTCAGCTGATACACCTCCTGATGGAAAATCTTTTGCATATAAATTCAAATTTTTGGTAGAGAATACTTTGGCCACCAGAGAGCGTAAGTGTTAATGTTTGCTTCTGATGTATTTGCCATAAAATCGGAGCTTCTAAAACATCGATCGAAAAATTCTTTCGTAGATTGATGCACCTCACATCGATAAACCTTTTCGGAATATTTTGTTCTTAAAATATTCCAGTTTCTCCGGTAGGGGGCGTAGATGTTTATCTTATTTTTGTCAATATCTCTACTTCTAGGAGTCCAATTTGAAAAATTCCTTCTTTGTTAGATAGTGTTTTAAGTGTCTCATGTTTTTCATATAATTTCAAAATTTTCAAGTAATTCATAGACTTTCCGCTAGGGGGCGTGGTGGTATATTGCGTTGCCCCTATATCTCTGCTTCTAAATCTCCCATTTGAAAAATTCTTTCTGCGCTGGATACAGCTCTAATGGGAAACCGTTTCCCCATAATTTCTAATTTTTGTTAAAATTGGTTTGGCCACCAGGGGGCGTAAATCTTAATTTCCGCTTCTGATGTATTTGCAGCAAAATATGAGCTTCTAAATTCTCGATTAAAAACAACGTCGTTTGTTGACCGATAGTACTCATGTCGACACACCTTTTAGAAATATATTCTTCTTAAAATAATGCATGATTTCTACGCCAGGGGGCGTAGATATATATCTTATTTTTGTCAATATCTCTACTTCTAGGAGTCCGATTTGAAAAATTCTTTCTTTGTTGGATAGTGTTTCCAGTGTGACATATTTTTCATATAATTTCAAAATTTTCAAGTAATTCATAGACTTCCGCTAGGGAGCGCACAGGTAAATTGCTTTTTCCCTATATCTCTGCTTCTGAATCTCCAATTTAAAACATTCTTAGTGCACCGGAAACAGCTCCTGATGGAAAATTCTTTGCACGTAATTTCTAATTTTTGTAAAAAATGGTTTGGCAACCAGGTGGCGTAACTCTTAATTTCCGCTTCTGATGCATTTGCAGCAAAAAAAGAGCTTCTAAAATCTCGACTGCAAAAAAAGTCGGTTGTTGACCGATACTACTCATGTCGACAAACCTTTTAGGAACATTTTCTTCTTGAAATAATGCATGGTTTTTACGCCAGGGGGCGTCGATGTATATCTTATTTTTGTCACTATCTGTACTTCTAGGCGTCCGATTTGAAAAATTTCTTTTTTGTTGGATAGTGCTTCCGATGCGAAATGTTTTCCCTATAAATTCAAAATTTTCAAGTAAATCATAGACTTTCCGCTAGGGGCACAAAGGTAAATTGCGTTTTCTGCGTTATTTCTGCTTCTAAAACTCCGATTTGAAAAATTCTTCCTGTATCGCATACAAGACCTGATGGAAAATATTTTTCACATAATTTCTGATGTTTGATAAAGAATGGTTTGGCCACCAGGGGCATAAGTGTTAATTTCTGCTTCTGATGTATTTGTAGCAAAATCTGGGCTCCTGAAAACTCGACTAATTTTTTTTTTTTTTTTCTTGGACCGATGCCGCTCATATGGAAAAACCTTTTGAGAATACTTTCTTCCTAAAATTTTGCATGGTTTTCCCACCACGGGACGTAAAGTCGCATGTTATTTTTGTCGATATCTCTGTTTCTAAGAGTCCGATTTGAAAAATTCTTTCGGTGTTGGAGAGCATTTCCGGTGCGAAATGTTTCTCATATAAATTCATGTTTTTCTTAACGCAGAAGTCTGCAACCAAAGGGCGTAAGCTCACGGTCCCGTTTACACCAATATCTGGGAGATTAAAACCCCGATTGGAAAACTTCTTTCTTCCGTCAGATACTATTGTTTTCCATACCGGTTCCATTGACTTTGAATAGCTTTGTTAAATTTAATTTGCGTCAGAACGGATTCAAAAGACGTGCTTATTACACTCGAAAATTCGGTGTCATCTTTCTTGTTTAAGTTCATTCTGAAATTAGTTGTTGGCAGATTAAATCCTAAATTATGCTATTAAATTGCTTAACTGAACCAACTTCACCGGTACTCATGTAGCTAACCTTAAGCTTATTTCTTCAGAAGAAATGTTTGTTTGTTTTTTAGAATCAAGCCGTCGGACCCCGGGTACTGGCTTACCGGTAATAAATAAGGGCGTCTTCCTCCCCCTTTCTACTTCGCTTCGGTGTCACTTTCCTATCGGGCACTCTAGCCGAAATATCCTAGCTTCCTATTTCTAAGGGTTGTTTAAGACCTGGGGTCAGACACTCCTTTCCTAAAATCTTCTACATATGATCTGATCTGATCTGATCTGATGTTGCAACAAATGAAGAGCCAACGTTAGGTCGAAAGGGTGTTTCTCGTGTCTCGCTATGCTCCGTCGCCGAAGAAGGTCGCATTATGTACATCTCACGAACTTTGAGCGAGGAAGGGTTTGGGGCATGAGAGAAGCTGGATTTTTCTACCGCGGAATTGCCACTCGTACAGAACGAAACGCCAGTGCAATGATGTGAACGTGACGTCAGTGGACAGATGAGGCTCGAACGCCGAGAATTCCGGGAAATGGACCGCAAAATCGCACGACTGCACGAGATGACAGACACCTCTACCGCATGGCAGTGACCAATCACACAGCGACATCCACTGTGTTAGCGCAGCAGTGGAGCACTGTCACAAGATCTGTCCTCCAGCACAATTCGACTCCGTCTGCTTAACAGAGGACTGGTCGCTAGCAGCCTATTGCTGCGCATTCCTTTGACCCTTAACCACATACGCCTCAATACGGTTTCGACGAACACAGAGATTGGCTCGCTGATTGGCAAAAGGTCGTGTTCTCCGACGAGCCACGATTCGAATTGATTCACCATGATGGTTGCATGCACGTTCGAAGATATCGTGGTGAACGGCACCTTACAGCGACTTCCTTGCCGAACGCCAGGTGTCATGTTTTTGGGCGCCATTGGGTTCAATTCGCGATCTTGCCTGATACGAATTGAGCGAACCCTCAACAGCCAGAAATAGCTCAGGAATATTTTAGAAGCAGAGGTGATACCCTTCTTTCAGAGTTGTCCTGGCGCTATATTCCTGTAGGACAATGCTCGGTCACATGTAGTCCGGATTGTTCTAGACCTTTTCCATGAACAGCAGCGACACCGCTTTTTTCCTGGCCTGCACGTTCGCTGGATATGTCCCCGATCGAACATTGTCTGGGCTATGGGAGCTAAGCGACTGGCCCGTCAAGCTCTCCAGTCACGACAAATGATCTCTTTTTTTTTTAGCATGCCGTTGGTAAAAAAAGATACTGCTTTTGTTATCGGTTTCTCCGTCCGCCCGTCCGTCTGTAGACACCATATCTCTGCAACTATTATTCCAATTTGAAAAACAAAATTGCATTGAGAAGCTTGAAACATGCTAATGATGATCCTTCATTTAGTTTTTTTTTTGTTTACGATGTACAATTTCGCCCCTAGAGGGCGTAAAGCAGATGATATCGAGTTCAAAATACATTTTATTCCATATATTCGCTTCTAAACAACCGATTGAAAAACTTCTTTTATCTTTCGATTCCATTCATGTCGAAGAGTATTTTAAGTATAGTTACTTTTTCAAGTTATGCATAGATTTTCCTCTAGGGGGTGTAAAAGTAAATTACGTTTCCCTCGATATCTCTTCTTCCAAAACTCCGATTTGAAAATTGTTTTCTTCATCAAATACAACTCCTAATGAGAAATTTTTTGTATGTAATTTCTAGTTTTTGGTAAAGAATGCTTTGGCCACAAGGGGGCGTAAGTGTCCATTTTTGTTTCTGATGTATTTCCCATAACATTTGTGCTTCTAAAATCTTGATTGAAGAAATTAGTTCGTGGACCGATGCCACTCACGTCGGGAAATCTTTTCAGAATGTCTTCTTCTTAAAATATTGCATAGTTTCTCCGCCAGGGGGTGTAGATATGTATCTTATTTTTGTCAATATCTCTTCTTCTAATGGTCCGATTTGAAAAATTCTTTCTTTATTGGATAGAGTTTCTGGTGTGATATGTTTTTCATATAACTTCAAAATTTCCAAGTAATTTATAGACTTTCCGCTAGGGGTGTTTAGGTAAATTGCGTTTTCTCGTATATTTCTGCTTCTAAAACTCCGACTTGAAAAATTCTTCCTGTATCGCATACAACTCCTGATGGGAAATGTTTTTCATATAATTTCTAATAATTGGTAAGGAATCATCTGGCCACCAGGGGCTATAAGTGTTAATTTCTGCCTCTGATGTATTTGCAGCAAAATCGGAGCTCCTGAAAACTCGACTGAAAAAATTTTTTCCTGGACCGATGCCGCTCACATCGAAAAACCTTTTGAGAATACTTTCTTCTTAAAATGATGTATTTTTCCCGCCAGGGGGCTTAGAGGCATATTTTATGTTTGTCGATATCTCTGCTTCTAAGAGTCCGATTTGAAAAATTCTTTCTTTGTTGGAGAGCATTTTCGCTACGAAATGTTTCGCATGTAATTTCAATTTTTTCTTAACGCACAAGTCTCCAACCAGAGGGCGTAAGTTCGCGATTCCGTTAACAGCAATATCTGCGGGATTAAAAACCCGTTTGAGAAACTTCTTTCTAAGGTCAGATACTATTGTTTTCCATCCCGGTACCATCGACTTTGAAAAGGCTTGATCAATTTAGTTCGCGCCAGAACGGATTCAAAAGACGTGCACATTACACCCGAAAATTCGGTGTCATCTTTCTTGTTTGATATTCTCATCGGAGCAATGCTACTAACTTGAGTTTAACATGCATCAAATTTTAGAGGACTTATTTGGATCCCTGAGGTTTTTAGTTATTCATTTAAGCCAAACGTGTTGATATTTGTTTCTATTTTTACGCTAATAAAGCGGATTACTAAAAAGTCCATTCCATAAAGACAGAGTAATTTTTTTTTAGTTGGCAACAGTGCAAAGGGAAGAAATAACCACGCAGACGACTAAATGAATTAAGGTTGAGTCTATGGCAACAGTTACTAGCCGTGGCAGAAGATTCTGTTATTGTTGTCGTTGTTGTTTTTTTTTTTTTGGGGTTTTTTTTTTCTTATAGATTGAAGGCTTAACGACAACCGCGAGTAACTCGGTGGGCTATAAGCAGTAGCTCGTCCTTAATTTGGAGCCACTGGCACTGGTTCCAGGGAAGGGAGGGAGCCAGTGTCATAAGACAAACACAACATCCATGCGTCACCCGGATTCCAAACCGGACCCATCACGGACGATTGGTCAGAAGCCATCCGCTTAGACAACCAACTGCGCCGCCAGGCCGGCCAAATGATCTCTAGTCTCTCATAAGAGCAGCCTGGCAAGCTATTCCGCCGAACGATATTTAAAACCTCTTCCATTCACCGTGTAGAGGCTGTTATTGTTACTCGAGGTGTTTTGACTACGATACTGAGTTTGTATGGCTCTAAAAATGTAATCAGTTATCTCGTGTAACATGAGGAATCTGTGGTATAAATCTCATTTGAATAGCGCGATTCTTTTGTGGTATTGCGATTTTCACAAACAGTAGTGTATATTTATTTATTGATAGAGTGGTGATGACTTTTGTTCTGCATGAATCACCATGGATACTTACTTGCGGAGCAAATCTTTACATTATTCGGATACGTGATGTAAAAGGGATCAACACATCCTTCGTTAGACACAGATTGATTGAGGAGACACTCTTCTGTGCACAGCTAATAAGAGACAAAGGTACAGTCATAGAAAATTTTAATTATTAATTAAATGCAAAAAAAATAATTTTTACGTTTAATTTCATTTCTTTTCAACATTAACATTACACTATGAAATTTCCATAAATTCATTTTAAAACAACATCAACAGATATTTCTTTCTCTCGCATACTCGTTTTGTGTATTTTCATTACTTCATATGGTATCGTTGTAACGAAGCTTTCCGCAAAGGATTATAAAACAGAATAATTGTAGAACACAAATGGGAAACGACGAGCTTTTACACTTGCTCAAAACAATTTTCCATAAAAATACAGTAGAACCCAGATATGACGTATAACGAAGTAAATTTCTCCGTCATTTTTAGCCGCGCGAGGATTCGAACCCGGGTCCACTCATTCCGGAAGAAGTTGCTCTACCAATTGAGCTACGCTGACATTTTATTCTGATTCCTATCTGCCTTCATGTAGTGTGCGTCCTTCTGGCAGGTACGTCACATCTCCTGGTACGTTACATCATCTCCCCCTTATTTTTTTTTTTTTTTTTTTCGAAGTGCTGCTCTTATTTTTCCTATCTCGCGGTGTGGAAATAACATCACACCATTGCAAGATTGTGAACGGTCGGGTCATCCGGATAGTTCGGGCGCCATTATAACGAAGTAAATTTCTCCGTCATTTTTATCCGCGCCAGGATTCGAACCCGGGTCCACTCATTCCGGAATAAGTTGCTCTACCAATTGAGCTACGCGGACATTTCATTCTGATTCCTATCTGCCTTTATGTCGTGTGCGTCCTTCTGGCAGGTACGTCACATCTCCTGGTACGTTACAGACGAAGCTGAAGGGAGGCCGAAAAACTTCGTTATAAGCAAACTTTGTAATAATCACCCCCCCCCCCGTCCCCCACCCACCCACCCAAACAAAAAAAGTCAGTTAAAACGTTCGATTTCACAACTGACAGTGTATTTTCTTAAGAGAAAAAGAATAAAGAACTATACAACATACCTAATGAACAAAAACTTACAAGGCAATCAAATGGAATTTTTAACTTTTAAGAAGGGTTGTACGGTATGTACCTAGTACATACATACTACAGTAGTACGCACTACAACTGTACCTTGGAACAAAAGTATCTGTCGATGATCGCCTGCTTTCGGCTTCCTACAACAGCAACAGTTAATTGTTTTTTAACTTCATCAAGTGTTGTAGTGCACATACAATTCGACGTCAAGTAAATGAGCAAATACCTCAAGGTTTTGTATAGCAACTTCGTTGGAAATTGAAGAGTTTTTAGCACGTCTTTTGTACAAAAAGATCGTGCTTATGTTACCGGTTTGCCCGTCCGTCCGTCCGTCTGTACCCACGATATCTGTGAAACTATTAGTCCGATTTGAAAAATTCTTTTTGCATTTGGAAGCTTGAAATATGCGAATGATGATCCTTCCTTTCGGTTTTTTTTACGATGTACAATTTTGCCGCTAGAGGGCATAAATTCAGATGATGTCGAATTCAAAAATACGTGTTAATCCACATATTTGCTTCTTCTAAACATCCGATAGAAAAAAATCTTTTATTTTTCGATTCCATTTATGTCGAAGAGTATTTTAGATATAGTTACTTTTTCAAATTTCGCATAGATTTTCCGCTTGGTGGCGTAAAAGTAAATTACATTTTTCCCGATAACTCTTCTTCTAAAACTCCGATTTGAAAACTTTTTCTTCAGTGGATACATCTCCTGATCGAAGATCTAATTTTTGGTAAAGAATGCTTTGGCCACCAAGGGGCGTAAATGTTAATTTTTGCTTCTGATATCATCATCATCATCATTGTCAACCATTATCAATCCACTGCTGGACGAAGGTCTCCCCAAGTTTCCTCCACAACGGTCTGTCTTGTGCCAGTCTCCTAGATGTTATCCCTGCATACTTTCGAATTTCATCCACCCATCTCCCATGTGGTCTTCTTCTGGGTCTTTTCGTGTCCCTTGGAATCCAATCTAAAATTTCGGCTGTCCATCGATGATCTGTCCTTCTGGCAGTATGTCCAGCGCATTGCCATTTCAGGGATTTAACTCTGATCATGATGTCTTCCACTCTTGTCATTTTTCGGATCCACGAGTTCCTCTTCTTATCTCTCCTGGTTACACCAAGTATGCACCTCTCCATGCTTTTTTGAGTTGTCTGCAGCCTTTGTATGTCTCTTTTAGTTAAGGTCCACGTCTCTGCACCATACGTAAGCACTGGAAGGATGCATTGATCAAACACTCTTCTTTTAAGACATAATGGCATATTGCTCTTGAAAATTATGTTGTTTCTTCCAAACGCTCTCCAGGCAAGTTTTGTACGCCGATTAATTTCTTCACCAATGTGACCCTCAGTTGATATCTGCTGTCCAAGATAAACGTACGTGTCTGTTATCTCCAGCTTTTCTCCATCAATCGATAAATCTTCATTTCTTGTAAAAGCATTGAACATCACTTTTGTCTTCTGAAAGTTCATTTTTAATCCCACTTCTTTACTCTTGTCAGCAAGTTCCTGGATCATACTCTGCAGCTCTGATGGGGTAGTTGCAAAAATGACTACATCATCAGCAAAACGAAGGTGGGTTAGATAATCTCCATTAATCTTTATCCCCTTGTTTTCCCAGCTCAGCGACTGAAAAACACCCTCCAATGTGGCATTAAAGAGCTTCGGAGATATGGTGTCACCTTGTCTCACTCCCCTTCCAATTTTTATGTGTGTTGTATTTTCAAACAGCCTAATCTTTGCACTTGCATTTTCATAGATGTTATTAATAATATTAATGTATGCATCTTCAATACCGCAGGTTTTCAGAGCCATTGTAACTGCTGATGGTTTCACCGAATCAAAGGCTTTTTCATAATCGATAAAAGCCATGCACAATGGAAGTTCATATTCCCTCGCTCTTTCAATAAGTCCTCTCAGCACGTGGATATGATCTATTGTGCTGTAGCCACTCCTGAATCCAGCTTGTTCTCTCGGTTGAGCCATGTCCAGTGTTACCTTCAAGCGGTGTGAAAGAACTTTAGTGAAGATTTTATAAACTACTGATAGGAGGCTGATAGGTCTGTAGTTTCCGAGATCCTCAATGTCACCTTTCTTATGTAGCAGGATCATTGTAGCGGTGTTCCAATCCTCAGGAATCTTACCTTCATTAAGGCATCGAGTGAAAATTTGGGCGAGTACTGTTTCGATTTCTCCACTTGCTTCTTGTATGATGTCTACAGTAATTCCATCTTCTCCTGGAACTTTTCCCCGCTTCATGTTCTTGATTGCATGTGCAACTTCTGCTGGAAGGACTGGAGGAACTCTGGTACTGGTATCTTTCATGATGTCTGGAGTGCATGTATCATCCCTTTCATATAATTTGGAGTAGAAATCTTTCACTCTTGTCAAAATTTCGCCTCTATTTCTTGTTACAGAACCATCTTCTTTTCTCAGTGCCATAATCTGTTTTCTTCCCTTACTGAGATGTCCCTTTGCTATCTTTAGGCTTTGGTTGTTTTCAATTGCTTTCCTCACTAGTTCACAGTTGAATTTTCTTACGTCTTCAGTGATACTTTTTCTTACTGTCTTGCATAGCTCTATATATTCCACTTTGGAAGTCACGTCTTCTTTAGTTGTCCTCATCTCTCTTCTTTTTTGTATCAACATTTTCGTTTTTCCTGATAATTTATTTACATGCAACTTGTTCTTAGACCCAGCTAATTTTGTTGCTGTTTCCATAAGAGCTTTGGTTACTTTTCTGTTAACTTCAGAGATGTCCACTTCTTATGATGTTAGGCCTTCTAAAGCAGAGAACCTGTTCTTCAGTTCCAACTTGAAGGTATTATGGTGTTTTTAAAGGTTGGTTATGTCAATAGATTTTGTTTGTCTTATGAGCTTGCCACGTTCAACTTTAGTGTTGAGGTGCATCTTACATCTCACCAATCTATGGTCACTACCTGTGTTGAACTTGTTTAGCACACTGCAATCTTCTATGACGAATTTTTTGTTACACATAATAAAATCAATTTCACTTGTCGTCCCATTTGGATGTCTCCATGTCCATTTCCTGTGTGGCTTTTTCTTGAAGAAGGAGTTCAAGATGAAAAACCCTTCTGCCTCTGCAAACTCAACGAGAGTATTTCCACGCTGGTTTCTGTTGCCGTGACCGAATTTACCTACTGAAGTTTCATTCTGTTGCCGTTGCCATATTTTTGCATTGAAATCTCCCATAATTATTTTCAAGTGCTGCTTACCTTTATTATTTAGATGACAAATTTCCTCATAAAATTCTTCAATTTCTTCTTCAGGATGACTTGTGGTGGGTGCATAAGTTTGAATAATCTGAGCCTGGTATCTTTTCGAGAGTTGGATAACAAGTCGTGCAGCTCTGTCAGAGGAACTTTCAACTTCTACAACTTTATCCTTCAGTTTCTTGTTTATTATAAATCCAACACCACTAGTTCTGCCAGTATCTGTCCCACGATAGTAGAAGAGATGTCCACTTTTCAGTTCGATGAGATCTTCTCCTTTTCTCCTTACCTCACTTAGCCCCACGATGTCCCACTTGATCCTTTGTAGTTCCTCTTCCAATTCAAGAAGCCTTGAATCAGAAGATAGGGAGCGTCCATTGTACGTAGCCAAGGTCAGCATCAGATGGCAGCCTAGTCCGGTCCTCCGAGGATTCTTAGCACCCTCTGCCTTCATGTCGCACTGGCCGCTGCCTTGGCCAGGTACAGGGCCAAGATTTAAGTTGTGGAATCATTTTGGAGGGGTTTGGCCATAACTCACCACCCTGGCCAAGCGGGTTGGTGAGTGTGGGATAGAATTTCCTCTAATCCCGATGAAATAGTTATACCGCTATTGGCGGTCGTCAGAGCCCCTTTAGTGGGAACAGGATGCACCACGAGAAGGCGGGGTTGACATTTGTCAAGGAGAGGCTGTGATGTTACGCATCACCTGACCTTACATCCCGCTTCTGATATATTTACCATAAAATCTGAGCTTCTAAAATATCGATTGAAAAAAATATTTTGTGCACTGATGTCACTCACATCGATAAACCTTTTCGGAATATTTTCTTCTTAAAATATTCCACAGTTTCGCCGCCACGTGGCGTAAATGTATATCTTATTTTCGTCAATATCTCAACGTCTAGAAGTCCGATTTAAAAACTTTCTTCCTTGTTGGATAGTGTTTTCAGTATGACATGTTTTTCATATAATTTCAAAATTTTCAGGTAATTCATAGACTTTCCGTTAGGGGCGTAGAGGTAAATTGTGTTTCCCCCTATAACTCTGCTTCTAAATCTCCGATTTGAAAATTTCTTTCTGCACCGGATACAGCTCCTGATGGGAAATCGTTTGCACATAATTTCTAATTTTTGTGAAAAAATGGTTTGGCCACCAGGGGGCGTATATCTTAATTTCCGCTTCTGATGTATTTGCAGCAAAATATGAGCTTCTAAAATCTCGATTGAAAAAAACGTCGTTTGTAGACCGATAGTAATCATGTTGACAAACCGTTTGGAAACATTTTCTTCTTAAAATAATGCATGGTTTCTACGCCAGGGAGCCTAGATGTATATCTTATTTTTTTCAATATCTCTACTTCTAGGAGTCCGATTTGAAAAATTCCTTCTTTGTTGGATAGTGTTTCTAGTGTGACATGTTTTTCATATAATTTGAAACTTTTCAAGTAATTCATAGACTTTCCGCTAGGGGCCGTAAGGGTAAATTGCTTTCCCCTCTATATCTCTGCTTCTAAACCTCCGATTTGAAACATTCTTTCTGCACCTGGTACAACTCCTGATGGGGAAATCATTTGCACATAATTTCAAATTTTTTGTAAAAAATGGTTTGGCCACCAGGTGCGGTAAGCCTTAATTTCCGCTTCAGATGTATTTTGCAGCAAAATGAGCTTCTGAAATCCCGATTGAAAAAAAAGTCATTTGTTGACCGATACTACTTATGTCGACAAACCTTTTAAGAACATTTTCTTCTTGAAATAATACATGGTTTCTACGCCAGGGAGCGTAGATGTATATCTTATTTTTGTCAATATCTCTACTTCTAGGAGTCCGATTTGAAAAATTCCTTCTTTGTTGGATAGTGTTTCCGGTGCGAAATGTTTTTCCTATAAATTCAAGATTTTCAAGTAAATCATAGCCTTTCCGCTAGGGGACACAAAGGTAAATTGCTTTTTCTGCATTATTTCTGCTTCTAAAACTCCGATTTGAAAAATTCTTCCTGTATCGCATACTTCTTCTTCCTGTATCGCGTGGAAAATATTTTTCACATAATTTCCAATGTTTGGTAAAGAATCGTTTGGCCACCAGAGGGCATAAGTGTTAATTTCTGCTTCTGATGTATTTGTAGCAAAATCTGTGCTCCTGAAAACTCGATTAATTTTTTTTCTTGGACCGATAGTGCTCATATGGAAAAAACCTTTTGAGAATACTTTCTTCTTAAAATAATGTATGGTTTTTCCACCAGGGGACGTAAAGTCACATCTTATTTTTGTCGATATCTCTGTTTCTAAGAGTCCGATTCGAAAAATTATTTCTGTGTCGGAAAGCGTTTTCGGTGCGAAATGTTTCTCATATAAATTCATGTTTTTCTTAACGCACAAGTCTGCAACCAGAGGGCGTAAGCACACGATTCCGTTTACAGCAATATCTGAGGGATTAAAAACCCAAATGAAAAACTTCTTTCTTCCGTCAGATACTATTGTTTTCCATACCGGTTTCATTGACTTTGACTAGCTTTGATAAACTTAATTTGCGTCAGAACGGATTCAAAAGACGTGCTTATTACACTCGAAAATACGGTGTCATCTTTCTTGTTTACTTCTGTCTCCGTATCTTCGTGGTCGGACTCTTCCGAAGGGGAATGTTTTACACTTTCGACGATTGCTTAGTCTGTGGTGGTCGGTCCAGTTACAACACAATCATCAGCCTGTAGATAATCTCTCAGGAGTACATCAGAAGGGATAACTCCCATTTGATTCAGATGATCCCAAATTTCGTCTTCCGTTTCCACAGCGACCACATGAGCAGCAGCATCACTTTCAATGGAAAATCCCCTATGTTTCCAAAGTTTCTGACTGTTTCTGAAGACACATCAATCCAGGCATCTTTTATCATGTCGTATGCCATTCTGACATCAATAATTTTTGTTTTTTTGGGGGTTTCTAGTTTATCAAAAGCTAGGGGATTGTATTGCTTAAAGATGTGCCATTTTGACCGCGATGATCTTTTTTCTGCAAACCACAAACTGTTGGATTGGAAATTTGCAATCCAGGTGTAAACTTACACCTTTATTCTTCTCTCAGCTAAAGTTCGTTATAAGCGGTTTGCGACAAAAATGTCATTCGTAATATGCGATACAATTAACATTAAATTGTCGTGTAAACTCAAGGGAGCCGATAAAAATTCGTTATATACCGAACTTCACTTTATGCGAGCTCATTATATCAAGGTTCTACTGTAAGTGCAAAAGAGCGAAATATCTGAATTCTGGCAATAAAGAGGCTAATTTTTAAAATAAAATAGAAAATTATCCCTGACTATTACTCTTTCTCATCGGCTCTAAGGAGCATTTATTTGCATCCCGACTTCATGCAAACATACCCAACAAGAAACTGTACATTAAGATGATCTTGAAAAGCAAGAAAGAGGACACCGAATTTTCGGTTGTAAGGAACACATCTTTTAAATGCTTTCCGACGCGAATAGAAATTATCAAACTCATTCAAAATAAATTGAGCCGGTAGGAAAAAAATCACACAACCGGATTTCTGCAACTGATAAGACATCCAGAAATAGAAACAGCTACTTACTTCCATCACCGGCTAAAAAGCATGTTACATAAATTAACAAATGGCACACAAAACGTTTCTCACTGAAGAAGTATTAAAGAGATTTTCAAATCGAGCAGTTAACATGATATAACTCTACCACCCCTAGCTGAAGAATTTTGCGTAATGGAAAAGTTGAAAATAGCCGGAAAATATTCACCATGGTCCAAAAGTCATGAGATTTTCAAATACGTCTCCCAGAAGCAGAGATAGTGAGAAAAATATTTTGATTTTTACGCCCCCTTGCGGGTAAGCTGTGAATTATTTAAAGGGGATAATGCTCCATATCTTTATTGTAGCTAATAGCATACACTACAAAAAGAAATTTCTCACTAGGATTTTTATTGGGTTGTCGGAAAAGTCGTGACGTATTTTAGCAATGTTTTGCAAAGGTCATTTATTGATAGAAAGAACAAAGATCAATCAATGATATAATGCCCGTTTTGTTCGATAACCTTTTGTTATCTTTCAGTGAGCTGCAGAATGCCTCGTTCATAGAAGGACCTGTCTTTCGTGGCGAAAAACTCTACAAGGTGCTGATTTACAGCCTCATCTGACTTGAACGTTATACCACGCAAGGACTGTTGAAGAGAGCGAAACAAGTGGAAGTCTGACGGCGCAAGATCAGGCGATTATGCTGGGTGTGGCAACACATCCCACCTAAGCCCCAATAATTTTTGGCGGTTGATCAAACTTGTGTGCGGTCTCGCGTTGTCGTGATGGAACACAACGTCTTTACGATGAACGAGCTCTGGACGTTTCTAGATGATGGATTCGTTCAAACTGTCCAATTGCCGACAGTACACATTCAAATTGATTGTTTGGTTCCGTGATAGGAGATCGAAAAACACGACGCCTTTAAAATCCCACCACACTGAGACCAGAACCTTCCGCTGATGAATGTCTGCTTTGGATGTCGTTTGAAGCGAAGCAGCACGTCGGGACCAAGACCGTTTGTGCAGAACATTGTTGTACACAATCCACTTTTCGTCACCAGATATCAGTCGCTTCAAAAAAGGATCGTTTTCCTCACGTTTAATGAACATATCGCAGATATTTATACGCGCCGTCAATTGAGCTTATTTGAGTTCATGAGGAACCCACACATCGAGCTTGCTTACTTATCCCAACTTCTTCAGGTGGTCGTGAACGCTTGAATGATGGATGTGCAATGTGTCTGCAATCTCTCGTGTCGTGTAACGTGGGTTTGACTCGATCAATGCCTTGATTTGGTCGTCATCAACCTCGGTTGGTCTCCTGGACCGAGGAGCATCGTTGAGGCCAAAATCACCAGCACGGAATTTTGCGAACCACCGCTGGCACTGACGTTCTTGTAGAGCATTATCACTGTACACTTTACGCAACTTTTCACAAGCTTGACGCACGTTCTTCCCTTTACGGAAGTCATCATCATCATCATCATTGTCAACCATTATCAATCCACTGCTGGACGAAGGTCTCCCCAAGTTTCCTCCACAACGGTCTGTCTTGTGCCAGTCTCCTCCATGTCACTCCCGCATATTTACGAATTTCATCCACCCATCTCCCATGTGGTCTTTTTCTGGGTCTTTTCCTGTCCCTTGGAATCCAATCTAAAATTTCGGCTGTCCATCTATGGTCTGTCCTTCTGGCAGTATGTCCAGCCCATTGCCATTTCAGGGATTTAACTCTGATCATGATGTCTTCCACTCTCGTCATTTTTCGGATCCACGAGTTCCTCTTCTTATCTCTCCTGGTTATACCAAGCATGCACCTCTCCATGCTGCTTTGAGTTGTCTGCAGCCTTTGTATGTCTCTTTTAGTTAAGGTCCACGTCTCTGCACCATACGTAAGCACTGGAAGGATGCATTGATCAAACACTTTCCTTTTAAGACATAATGGCATATTGCTCTTGAAAATTATGCTGTTTCTTCCAAAAGCTCTCCAGGCAAGTTTTGTACGCCGATTAATTTCTTCATCAATGTGACCCTCATTTGATATCTGCTGTCCAAGATAAACATACGTATCTGTTATCTCCAGTTTTTCTCCATCAATCGATAAATCTTCATTTCTTGTAAAAGCATTGAACATCACTTTTGTCTTCTGAAAGTTCATTTTTAATCCCACTTCTTTACTCTTGTCAGCAAGTTCCTGGATCATACTCTGCAGCTCTGATGGGGTAGTTGCAAAAATGACTATGTCATCAGCAAAACGAAGGTGGGTTAGATAATCTCCATTAATCTTTATCCCTTTGTTTTCCCAGTTCAGTGATTGAAAGACATTTTCCAATGTGGCATTAAAGAGCTTCGGAGATATGGTGTCACCTTGCCTCACTCCTTTCCAATTTTTATGTGTGTTGTATTTTCAAAGAGCCGAATCTTTGCACTTGCATTTTCATAGATGTTATTAATAATATTAATGTATGCATCTTCAATACCGCAGGATTTCAGAGCCGTGGTAACTGCTGATGGTTTCACCGAATCAAAGGCTTTTTCATAATCGATAAAAGCCATGCACAATGGAAGTTCATATTCCCTCGCTCTTTCAATTAGTTCTCTCAGTACGTGGATATGATCTATTGTGCTGTAGCCACTCCTGAATCCAGCTTGTTCTCTCGGTTGAGCCATGTCCAGTGTTACCTTCAAGCGGTGTGAAAGAACTTTAGTGAAGATTTTATAAACCACTGATAGGAGGCTGATAGGTCTGTAGTTCCTGAGATCCTCAATGTCACCTTTTTTATGTAGCAGGATCATTGTAGCATTGTTCCAATCCTCAGGAATCTTCCCTTCATTAAGGCATCGAGTGAAAATTTGGGCGAGTACTGTTTCAATTTCTCCACTTGCTTCTTGTATGATGTCTATAGTAATTCCATCTTCTCCTGGAGCTTTCCCCTGCTTCATGTTCTTGATTGCATGAGCAACTTCTGCTGGGAGGACTGGAAGAACTCTGGTACCTTTCATGATGTCTGGAGTACATGTATCATCCCTTTCATATAATTTGGAGTAGAAATCTTTCACTCTTGTCAAAATTTCGCCTCTATTTCTTGTTATAGAACCATCTTCTTTTCTCAGAGCCATAATCTGTTTTCTTCCCTTACTGAGATGTCCCTTTGCTATCTTAAGGCTTTGGTTGTTTTCAATTGCTTTCCTCACTAGCTCACAGTTGAATTTCCTTACGTCTTCAGTGATACTTTTTCGTGCTGTCTTGCATAGCTCTATATATTCCACTTTGGAAGTCACATCTTCTTTAGTTGTCCTCATCTCTCTTCTTTTTTTCATCAACATTTTGGTTTTTCCTGATAATTTGTTCACATGCAACTTGTTCTTAGACCCAGCTAATTTTGTTGCTGTTTCCATTAGAGCTTTGGTTACTTTTCTGTTAACTTCCGAAATATCCACTTCTTCCGATGTTAGGCCTTCTAAAGCAGAGAATCTGTTCTTCAGTTCCAACTTGAAAGTATTATGGTGTTTTTTAAGGTTGGTTATGTCAATACATTTTGTTTGTCTTATGAGCTTGCCACGTTCCAGTTTAGTGTTGAGGTGCATCTTACATCTCACCAATCTATGGTCACTACCTGTGTTGAACTTGTTCAGCACACTGCAGTCTTCTATGACGAATTTTTTTGTTACACATAATAAAATCAATTTCACTTGTCGTCCCAATTGGATGTCTCCATGTCCATTTCCTGTGTGGCTTTTTCTTGAAAAAGGAGTTCAAGATGAAAAATCCTTCTGCCTCTGCAAACTCAACGAGAGTATTTCCACGCTGGTTTCTGTTGCCGTGACCGAATTTACCTACTGAAGTTTCATTCTGTTGCCGTTGCCCTATTTTTGCATTGAAATCTCCCATAATTATCTTCAAGTGCTGCTTACCTTTATTATTTAGATGACGAATTTCCTCATAAAATTCTTCAATTTCTTCTTCAGGATGACTTGTGGTGGGTGCATAAGTTTGAATAATCTGAGCCTGGTATCTTCTCGATAGTTGGATAACGAGTCGTGCAGCTCTGTCAGAGGAACTTTCAACTTCTACCACTTTATCCTTCAGTTTCTTGTTTATTATAAATCCAACACCACTAGTTCTGCCAGTATCTGTCCCACGATAATAGAAGAGATGTCCACTTTTCAGTTCAATGAGATCTTCTCCTTTTCTCCTTACCTCACTTAGCCCGACGATGTCCCACTTGATCCTTTGTAGTTCCTCTTCCAATTCAAGAAGCCTTGAATCAGAAGATAGGGAGCGTCCGTTATAGGTAGCCAAGGTCAGCATCAAATGGCAGCCTAGTCCGGTCCTCCGGGGATTCTTAGCACCCTCTGCCTTCATGTCGCACTGGCCGCTGCCTTGGCCAGGTACATTCCAGCTGCCGGAGACTGAGGGCCAAGATTTAAGTTGTAGAGTCATTTTGGAGGTGTTTGGCCATAACTCACCACGCTGGCCAAGCGGGTTGGTGAGTGTGGGATAGCATTTCCTCTGATCCCGATGGTATAGTTATACCGCTATTTGCGGTCGTCAGAGCCCCTTTAGTGGGAACAGGATGCACCACGAGAAGGCGGGGTTGACATTTGTCAAGGAGAGGCTTAAAACAGTAAAAATATGGCGAAAATGCACAGTTTTGTCTTTCATCTTCAACTTGATCTCAAATCTCGGTAAATCAACCAAATTGCTCACTATTCCTTTTAGACTGCAGCTATAACTGGCACCTGTTGAATGCCATAGCGATAACAGAGCTACGCATGCCTCTAGTACTTCCAAAACTGCCCAATCGCCATCGGGTGCCAAAATACGTCATGACTTTTCCGACAGCCCAATAGAAGGGAGATTCAGCTGTAAGCTGAAGTACACAAACACCACCTAGCGACGAAACTTTGACAGGGTCGGATCCAGAGGGGGCACGGAGAGCGTGAGCCCTCACTTAAGGACCAAGATAAAGCTTCGATTTGTTAGGTTTTAATAACAAATTGAATACTTTTTCGTGAAAGA
Organism: Macrothele yani; assembly: GCA_039090855.1. NCBI lineage: Eukaryota > Metazoa > Arthropoda > Arachnida > Araneae > Macrothelidae > Macrothele > Macrothele yani. The sequence goes on from CM077004.1 coordinate 138,412,783, forward strand.
AAGTATTACTTAAAAGTATTTTAATTTGCTCAATTAAGTGGATGAATTTATAGGCATACTAAGAACACTTTTTCATTTTATTTTGAGAAAAATATCAGAAAGGTGCACGGTTATTCCCGACACTTGCCCCCCCCCCCCCCTCCCTGAAAATCTTGGATCCGCCCTTGAACTGTGAAGTACAAAACTCCTCAAATACAAACCCTAAAGTGTTCTGAACACTAGAGTTTTCATAGTTAGCAATATTTGACAGTAAAAGAATTTTTCCAATACGGTTCTTAGCCTCGCAGACATTGCTGTAAACGTAAACGTGAATTTACGCCCTCTAGCGGCACACTTGTGCGTTAAGAAAAATTTGAATCTGTATGAGAAACAGTTCGCACCAGAAACGCTTTGCAAATAAGAAAGCATTTTTCAAATCGAACTGTTAGAAGCAGAGATGTCGACAAAAATAAGATATGGCCCCCCTGGCAGAAAACGTGTGCACTATTTTAAGCAGGAGGTATTTCCAAAAGTTTTTCCGAGATGAACGGTATCGGTCCACGAAGGAATTTTTTCAATCGAGTTTTCAGAAGCTCAGATTTTGCTGAAAATATATCAGAAGCAGAAATAAAATTTTACGTCTTCTAGTGGCCAAATTATTTTTTACTAAAAATTAGAAATTATATAAAAAAAAATATTTCCTATCAGGAGCTATATCCGATGCAGGAATATTTTTTCAAGTCGGACCTTTAGAAGAATAGATATAGGAGAAAACGCAATTTACCTTTACGCCCCTAGCGGAAAATCTATACATTACTTGAAAAGAGATTGTACCTAAACTAGTCTTCGATGTAAATAGCATGGAAAGCAAAAAGAATTTTTTCAATCGGGTATTTAGAAGCAAATATATGGAATCATCAGCAGTAACAACGGCAGTAACAATGGCTTTGAAATCCTGCGGTATTGAAAATGCATACCTTAGCATTATGAATAACATCTATGAAAATGCAAGTGCAAAGGTTCGGTTATTTGAGGATACAGTACAAATAAGAATTAGAAAGGGAGTGAGACAAGGTGACGCCATATCTCCCAAACTCTTTAACGTCACATTACAAAATGTCTTTCAGTCATTGAACTGGGAAAACAAAGGGATAAAAATTAATGGAGATTGCTTAACTTACCTTCGTTTTGCTGATGACGTAATCATCTTTGCAACTACCCCTTCAGAGCTGCTGAGTATGATCCAAGAACTTGCTGACAAGAGTAAAGAAGTGGGATTAAAAATGAACTTTCAGAAGACAAAAGTGATGTACAATGCTTTTACAAGAAACGAAGATGTATCGATTGATGGAGAAAAGCTTGAGACAGCCAATTCCTACATTTATCTCGGGCAGCAGATATCCACTGAGGGCCACATTGTTGAAGAAATTAATCGGCGTATAAAACTTGGATGGAGAGCTTTTGAAAGAAACAGTACAATTTTTAAGAGCAGTATGCCATTATGTCTCAAAAGAAAAAGTGTTTAATCATTGCATCCTGCCAGTGCTTACGTATGGAGCCGAGACATGGACCTTAACTAAAAATGACATACAAAGACTGCAGACAACTCAAAGAAGCATGGAGAGATGCATGCTTGGTGTAACCAGGAAAGATAAGAAGAGGAACTCGTGGATAAGGAAAATTACAGGAGTGGACGACATCATGACCAGAGTGAAATCACTGAAATGGCAATGGGCTGGACATGTTGCCAGAAGAACGGACCACCGATGGACAACTGAAAGTTTAGACTGGATTCCGAGGGACAGGAAAAGACCCAGAAGAAGACCCCATGGGAGATGGAAGGATGAAATTCGAAAGTAAGCTGGAGTGTCATGGAGGAGACAGACCCAAGACATACAATTGTGGAAGAAATTTGGGAAGACCTTCATCCAGCAGTGGATTGATAATGGTTGTTGTTGATGATGATAATGATGATATGGAATAAAATGTATTTTGAATTCGATATGATCTGCATTTAAGCTCTCTAGCGGCGAAGTTGTACCTCGGAAAAACAGGAATGCAAGGATCATCATTCGGATATTTCAGGCTTCCCAATGCATAAAAAAAATTTAAATCGGGCTAATAGTTTCAGTTGTATAATGTCCGAAGGCGGAGAGATGGAAGGACGAAGTGATACTATATAAACACTAACTTTTTTCATGAGCGACGTACTATCATCTATCTTTCGCGGAGAAATCTTTCCCAGCTCTGCAGTGGTCTTATGTGCATTGTGACGTACTACAGAGGTGAAAACATGTGTCAAGACTACAAATCTGCAGCGAGACATCCTGTCCGCGTAGCTCAGTTGGGAGAGCGACTTACTCCGGAGTGAGGGGACACTGGATAAACTTTTGTTTTCACAGCACCCGTACTAACAACTTTGCTATTCCTGAAAATACAGTAGGAGAAGATTTTCTGACAGTCCTCTCATCGTAAACCGAATGGACAAATTTTTGTATACACCTACCTAACGGCGTGTTGCTTAATCTTTTGCGCTCACGGGACCAGCCAGACTCATAGTAAGAACTCAATGAGGTGTTGTGAACACGGAGGTGGTATGTCTCCCATGAAGCGGGGATCGCTTGTCGTAGATCATTTACAGTTGCCGGTTGGGGATGGCTGGTGGGCTCGAACAGATCTTTGCAATTTGTCGTACAAATCTTCAATGGGGTTGAGATCCAGCGATCAAGAAGGCTACTAAAGTGCGGTAAACGCGCCTGAATGCTCCTGGAGCTAATTGGTCGCCACTCAGGTAGTGTACAGTGTGTCGCTGTCCTCTTGAAAAATGGCGTCCTGGTGCGAAAATGGAATCATTACAAACGTATGTAGACGTTCGGCGACAATGTTCACTTGTGACGGTGAACGAGGTCTCGAGAAGGGTTCCAAAGTGTAACAGTTTATCGAGTAAACGCACCCCAAACTGTTACACCTCCTCCACCTTCCTGAATGATCCCAACTTGGCTAGCTGGGTCCATAGCTTCGTCTGATTTACGCAACGCACGCACCGTCCCATCGGCGTGATAGAGTTGAAACTGCGATTCGTCAGACCAGCTGACGTGTTTCCAGTCATCGACACTCCAGTTGCGTTTGGCCTTTGCAAAATGCATCCCAATCTTTCGGTGCCTTGCAGTCAACAAGGGTACACGATGTGAACGTCGACTTCCATGGCCTATGTTTTCCATAGTGGGACGAATAGTTTTTGTACATAGGGCGTGTGGACGCGCTCTCAATAAATGCCGACGCTGTCTGCTCCGCCATAGCCCTGCAATATTTTCTAATGATGCGAATCAGTCTGCGCTCATCTCTGAAGTCAATTGCACCTTTACGGTTGTATATCTCTCGTTGGTTGGACGTTTTACCGTATTTTGTGGTCTTGGTATACATGTGCGACGGTCTGAAGTAGGAATCCCAACAGTTTTTGGTCCATATACATCGGCCAGCCAGGTTTTCCCGACCTAATCCGATTGAGCATTTCTGGGATGCTCTAGGGAGACGTATTGTTGCCGTCAATCCCCCTCCGCAAGACCTGGAGAGGCTTAGACAAGCTTTTGACAAACACTGGTCGTTGCTACTTACTCAACTACTTACTACCAGAGATGGAAACGGGTCAATGAGTCAGCGGGTCGACAATTTCTAGCGGGTCGGGTCAAGGTGCTGCTGACCGGGTTTTATTTCCGATTCACTTTTAAAAAGCAAAAATTAAAAAAATTCCAACTAAAATGCGCACTGTAGAATTTTATGCTCGATACTGGTGCCCGCGGAATGAAAAATGATTTGGCATGCCATACGAAGGAAGAGTATCCTCATAAGAAAAAGTGTCCCTTCCTTCTGACGGGCAATGATTAAAACAATATCCACATTTTGGAAACATTCAACTTATCATAAACTTGTGAAAATCGGTGTTGCTGAGAAACATATTCTGAAGCTTGATATGTTATCAAGAAAACAGCAGAAACTGAATAAAAGTTGTTTAATTCAAAACTTTTGACTGTAGCGCCATCAAAATTAAGAAAAACAGCCTTAACATTACTGTGGAGGGACTTTTTGATTGTCGCAGATGTGTTTGAAAACGTGTGTAAGACAGTTAGGTTATGTCTTGCAAATGAAGAACGACAGTTTCAACACTTCCTGTAAGTGAGTAAATTATACGTTCCTATTATACATTTGTTTGATTAGCATATAACCTAAGATACCCACTGCTGATAGACTTTTTGAACGCCCTGTATATATACACTCATCGTCAAAAAAATAGTTGCACCCAGAAGGAAACAACCGACTGGAATGAAACTTGGTGGGTAGGTTTGACTTCGTGAGACATGCAAATGATGCAAGTATCACGCTCGGCCGCGCATATGACGCAAGCAAGGATGGGTCGTAGCACTGTGCCTGACCGGCTATGTAAGGTCGTCCCGTCAGGCGCGCTTGCCATCCTGACTCATGCTGTTGTGTTGGTTGCATCCTTTGCAAGTGACGTATGCCTCGGAGAAAAGTTAGGAAACAATACGAGCAGTTAAAGGAATTCGAGAGGGGAGGCGTTGTCGAGCTACGGGAAGCGGGATTGTCTTATCGCCGTGTTGCGCGCCATACCGCTCGTGAGAATATCACCATAGCACGCTGTTGGCGGCAGTGGATAGAACAAGGAATGCAGCAGCGACGGGAAGGGTCTAGGAGACCTAGACGAAACCACGGAGAGAGAGAGAGGACCGATGGGTTATCCGATATGCGCGGAGTGACCCAACAGCCACGATTGCGGATATTCAGCGAGCAGTGGTGCCCGCCATGCATCATCCGATTTGTGCCAGCACCATTGGCAAACGGCTGCAGGACGTAAGATTGCACGCAAACCGTTACCACGACTGCCGTTAACACCATTGCATCGTCGCCAAAGACTGCGATGGCGTCGTGCCAGACTGTCATGGAGCCACTCAGAATGGCAGCGGGTGATCTTCAGTGACGAGTCCCGCTTTCGTTTTGGAGGAGACGACCGCCGAATCTGTGAGTGGAAGGACAGTGGTGAGCGCCAATATGAGCGGTTACACGTCCAGAAGGCCTGGTGTCATGGTTTGGGGTGCAATTCCCTATACGATGCCAGATCATCGTTGGTGTTCATTACAGGCACTTTGACAGCCCAACATTACGTTACTGAGCTCCTGCAACCAGTGGCCCTACCTTTTCTGAACCCTCTCTCCGGTGCGATTTTTCAACAGGACAACGCTCGTCCGCATACTGCTGCTGTCTCGAGAGCTTGCCTTCAAGGCACTGACACTTTGCCATGACCAGCCGCATCGCCAGACCTATCGCCGATTGAAAATGTGTGGGACGCTATGGAACGTGCTATCCACATTCCACCCCTTTCGCGCAATATGCAGGAACTGCGTGAGAAGATTCAAGCTACATGGGATGGCTTATCGCAGGACACCATTAGTAACCTGTACAATTCCTTGCCGAGACGTCTGGCATGCTGTGTAAGCAAACGTAGCGGCCCGACGCCATAGTGAGAGACACTACTTATTGGCGTGTAGCTCAATAAATATTGCCCATATAAGTCTCGATGTTTAATCATTTATTGTTCCTGGTCACCTTTACCTTCTTCCCGAATAGCATTGCAATCCGACACGTCCTTCTGGGTGCAACTATTTTTTTGACGATGAGTATATTGTAGTTCAAAACATATTTGTCCGGGTCGGATCCGGGTTAGTTGCAGATCCGGATCGGGTCCGAATCCAAACTTTTTGACCCGTTTCCAACTCTGGCTACTACACGGCATCATCAACAGCGTGAAACATTGCTGTGTAGGGTGACCATACTTCATATTTGATGCATTGGCTATTTCGTTTTGGACAATTAACCTTGCTCTGTATGTGGCAATTTTTTGTCGGAATGAAGTGTTCGTTACGAAATGCTTTAGGATTTTTCTCTAGCGTAAGGTATGGTACAGGTTTTTAATAAATTTCATAACATTTCATTACGCATTTTTTTTTATTATATTGCCATTTTTCTGTTTTTTCCTTGGTAAAATGTACAAAACAGTTATAACGAAGTGAATTTCTCCGTCATTTTTGGTCTACGCCGGGATTCGAACCCGGGTCCACTCATTCCGGAATAAGTTGCTCTACCAATTAAGCTACGCGGACGTTTTATTCTGATTCCTATCTGCCTTTATGTCGTGTGCGTCCTTCTGGCAGGTACGTCACATCTCCTGGTACGTTACATCATCTTCCCCTTATTTTTTTTTTTTCGAAGTGCTGGAGAAAGGATTCTCTTATTTTTCCTATCTCGCGGTGTGGAAATAACATCCCACCAATGCGAGATTTTGAACGGTCGGGTCATCCGGATAGTTCGGGCGCCATTATAACGAATTAGCTTTTCTCCGTCATTTTTGGTCTACGCCGGGATTCGAACCCGGGTCCACTCATTCCGGAATAAGTTGCTCTACCAATTAAGCTACGCGGACGTTTTATTCTGATTCCTATCTGCCTTTATGTCGTGTGCGTCCTTCTGGCAGGTACGTCACATCTCCTGGTACGTTACACAGTGTAGCTTGTGCGAAAAGAATCCTAGAAGCTGACAATATGAAATGCTCTCTGAAAACATTTTTCTGATCTACTGTGACATAACTCAGGAATCTTCCGTCGCTACGAGGTTCTGCGACCTGCGCAGAAGAACGACTCATGGCCAGCGTGTTAGATTAGAAAAATTTCTAAAGTACAGTCATAGTGCTTCAGTTGAACAAAACGAATTTTTAAAACGAGTTTTTCAACTATTTAAAAAATTCAAATTTTCGTTCGATACTAAAAATTAACTATGTCTTACACTTGGAGTATGTGGTTCACAATGTTCTACGATATAGGGATGTTTTATTTATTTTTAGATTTTAGTTATCATACTTTGGCAAGCGAAATTTACTAGAAAATAGTAATTTACGAGTAGGTATGCCTTACCCTTTTTGTTAGCGGGCCTTTACCACCACGTTGGCGCCACTGTGTCCAGTAATCTCTGCACTTAGTGGAATATGGTGGTGGCAAAAGAAGATTAATTTGCTGCAAATAAAGACAAAACAAAAAGAAAATAATGAGGTAAAATTAATACATAGATATAACATAAGTAAAACCTGTTACACAGTACCTTCTTTTTTTTCAATGAACAGAAGGTTCCACGTACAGATAGATGTACACTGGTGTGCAAAAATTAAGGACGAAGAGGAGAAATTAGCATAACAGCGGAATGAGCAGGCAGAACGGACCGAAAGACCACTCAGGAGATAGACTAGGGCCCGGTACGGTAGGGCATGCGCATATATGCATCATGACGCAGGGGGAAGGGGAGTGTCGGAAGGGTATAAAGCACACGAGCGGTGTACGCTCAGCAATTGGGTGAAAGCTATTACACGGTGTACATCGCTTTGAACGACGTCGAGTTGCTGCCACCGTGTGATATGGCCAACAGGCAATCCAGTAGACGACATCTGGATGACTTTACCCGAGGTCGCGTCATTGGGAAGTTGGAAAAAGATCGAAGTGTGACTAGTGTGCAGAGCAGTTCGGGATAGCTCACAGCATCGTTTCACGAGCTTGGAGAGCATTTCAAACGACAGGAACAGCTGTGCGAGAGTTTAGCAGTGGTCATCCACGAGCAACCACGGCGGCGGACGACCGGTATATTGTCCTACAGGCGAGAAGAGACAGCGGGAGAAATCGCAAGGCACATGCAACAGACAACTGAACGTCCGTTATGGCGTTTTACCGTGGCCAGGAGGCTGCACAAAGGTGGTCTATTTGCACGACGACCAGTACAGTGTGTGCCATTAACGCCAGCTCATCAGAGACGGCGGTTTCTGTGGTGCCAGGAACAAAAGAGCTGGACACATCAGCAATGGGGTCGAGTTCTCTGTACGGATGAGAGCCGATTTAGTCTGACGAGCGATTCTGAACGTATACGCATCTCGAGATAGCAGGGAACACGCAATCACACCTCCAACAACATCGAAAGGGACCGGTTTGGAGGTGGCGGAGTTCTCGTTTGGGGCGGTATCATGCTTGGTATCCGAACTGACCTCCACATCTCCCACGCAGGTTCAGTCACTGGTGACCGCTATTGTACCGAGGTTCTCCTGCCTCACGTGCGTCTGTTTAGAGGTGCTGTGGGTCCTGAGTTCCTCTTCATGGACGACAACGCTACACCTCATCGTACAGTGGCTGTTGCAAAGCTGTTGGAGAGTGAAGATATTCAACGCATGGATTGGCCCGCAACGTTCCCGGACCTAAATCCAATCGAACACGTGTGGGATCTTCTCGGGAGACGCTTGGCAGTACGTCACCAGCCGCCTGCAACAATTCCGCAACTGCGATTGGCGCTACAAGAGGAATGGGTCGCGGTGCCTCAACAGCTCCTTGACAGCCTCGTCCCCAGCATGGATAGACGTTGTAAATAAAAAAGACTGGATTTTTCTTGGCAGCCTCCTGTCACATGGACGTTTCTGTCTTCTGTCCAGTTGTGCTCGAAGCTACCTTTTCAATAAAGTGCTTTTGTATCCTTTGGATTCCTTGTTTGGACGGTTTTGCTCACTTGTCCCATATTCTTACATCTTGGGGATCTTATGGTATGATTTGAGTCAATGTGGAGCACTTCTGCACGACGTTACATTCGAAAAACCGTCTGGTCCTTAATTTTTGCACTCCACAATATGTACGTCCATTGTTTCGCTGCACAAGACAACCTCTCAGGTAATCCATGGTACCCACGATGCGTGTGCATCACAGCTGAGTTCACCTGCTCCGGCGATGGAGTGGTCAGATGCACCGGCGTGGCTAATAATCCAAGTTGAAAAAAGGCTCGAATCCCGGATGTAACCCTAAATATGGACCTATTTCCATAAATACTTACGGTAGTCAGTAAACACTGAAACAAGCAAACAAACAAGCAGTCGTTCCCCAAAGAAAGAATACGTTAGGAAAAATTAAAAGGGCACAGTAGCAACTGTGCCGCAACCTGCTACGTAGAACTACGTCAACTGTCACTATTTCACTAGTTCTATTATACGTCCTTAAAGTATTCAGCGAAGGACAGTTGACGTACAACTACGTTGTAGGTTTGGCAAAGTTGCTACTGTGCCCCTTTGATTTTTTTCAGATATGAAATTTTTAAGAAATGGAATGAAAGAAATGTTTTACTTTATTTACTTAAAAGCAACTTATACTATGTGCAATTGATACTAACTTATGCTGATTATAAATAAATATTAATAGAAGGCGTAGTATCATCGTTGTCAGCAGTTATTGCAAAAATGGTTTCTCAAGAAATCGTCCTTCAGAAAACAAAATGCAAACTCCTTAGCTTTATTATAAATTCGGCGATACGTCTCGGGCCTAATGTGCTCTTCTTGTTGTTGCTCTTGTTCTTGGCAATGCATCGGCGCTGTAAAGCTTTGAGACGTAATACATTCATTATCCAGCGAAGTTGTGAAGACTGGCGATGTACTCTTCTTGTTGTTGCTCTTGTTCTTGTCTAGATTCAGAATGCATCGGCAGTGTAAAGGTTAGAGACGTAATTCATTCATTATCCAGCGAAGTTGTGAAGACTGGCGATGTACTCTTCTTGTTGTTGCTCTTGTTCTTGTCTAGATTCAGAATGCATCGGCAGTGTAAAGGTTAGACACGTAATTCATTCATTATCCAGCGAAGTTGTAAAGACTGGCGATGTACTCTTCTTGCTGTTGCTCTTGTTCTTGTCTAGATTCAGAATGCATCGGCGCTGTAAAGCTTTGAGACATAATACATTCATTATCCAGCGAAGTTGTGAAGACTGGCGATGTACTCTTCTTGTTGTTGCCTTTGTTCTTGTCTAGATTCAGAATGCATCGGCAGTGTAAAGGTTAGAGACGTAATTCATTCATTATCCAGCGAAGTTGTGAAGACTGGCGATGTACTCTTCTTGTTGTTGCTCTTGTTCTTGTCTAGATTCAGAATACATCGGCAGTGTAAAGGTTAGAGACGTAATTCATTCATTATCCAGCGAAGTTGTGAAGACTGGCGATGTACTCTTCTTTTTGTTGCTCTTGTTCTTGTCTAGATTCAGAATGCATCGGCGCTGTAAAGCTTTGAGACGTAATTCATTCATTATCCAGCGAAGTTGTAAAGACTGGCGATGTAAAGCTTTGAGACGTAATTCATTCATTATCCAGAGAAGTTGTGAAGACTGGCGATGTAAAGCTTTGAGACGTAATTCATTCATTATCCAGCGAAGTTGTGAAGACTGGCGATGTACTCTTCTTGTTGTTGCTCTTGTTCTTGTCTAGATTCAGAATGCATCGGCAGTGTAAAGGTTAGAGACGTAATTCATTCATTATCCAGCGAAGTTGTGAAGACTGGCGATGTACTCTTCTTGTTGTTGCTCTTGTTCTTGTCTAGATTCAGAATCATTCATTATCCAGCGAAGTTGTGAAGACTGGCGATGTACTCTTCTTGTTGTTGCTCTTGTTCTTGTCTAGATACAGAATGCATCGGCAGTGTAAAAGTTAGAGACGTAATTCATTCATTATCCAGCGAAGTTGTGAAGACTGGCGATGTACATTGATATTCCATGCTCGATGTGAAAATTTTAAAATTTGGATCGATGACATCAATCTCCATCTGTTCTTGCTGTTCAGGCTCAATTTGTGCAGTTATAGTGGAAGGTTGTGTCTCTAGAGTCAAACTGGGGTGAAACGCATCCTGGCGTGAGGACTTTTGACACTCCCTATATTCCCTTGACCTTTCAGTTGACGGCTTAGTGGGCCTTTTCGGATTCCTCTCATTCTCCTTTAGCTGTTTCTTCAACTTTCGTCGGTTCTAATAGTAATTTTCCCAGGATTTTCGCGGCATTTCTAAATTACCGTCACGAATGTTTTTTCACTCTAAAAATAAATCAATTTTAAATCCACTTAATCTCGGTTTATCACATACGTCCGTTAGCCATGACCGTCAGCTACGGAATGTGGGGATGAAGTCATCGCTATCATTATCTGTATTGTTTGTTCCAAAAGCTCTAGAACCAAATTTTATGCGTCCATTAATTTCTTCATCAATGTGACCTTTGCTTCGTACCTTCTGTTCGGTTATCTCCAGCTTTTCTCCATCAATCGATAAATCTTCATTTCTTGTAAAAGCATTGTACATCAGTTTTGTCTTCTGAAAGTTCAGGTTTAATCCCACTTCTTTACTTTTGTCAGCAAGTTCCTAGATCATACTATGCAGCTCAGTGTGTGTGTGCCTGTGTGTATTTGTTTCGTGGGTTAGCAGCCACCATGAGCAACTCTCAGTGCTATAAGCACCCCTAACTTAGGGCTACTGCTACCAGGAGAGCACAGAACTAAAGATATCGAACAAACACATCATCCATGTCTCGTCAGGGACTGGAAGTAGGTCCCATAGCGGACAGAAGCCAGAGCCTCAGACCACCGGTGCAGTTAAACAAATGTATAACTGGCTGTTGTGCTTCTATACAAGCACCACAGCCATTTATACATTAGTAACATATTGATGCTGTCGCGATCCCACCGCGGACCACCAATTGATACGTTCGGGCAGACCGGTTAAAGATTTCACCGCTTGCCACCAATTGTTACGTCAATGAATTCCAAGCGATTATTCTTCAAAATAAAGGGATTGGGTAGTTTTTCTCGCGAAGACTGCTGTAATGGGGAGCGCACTTACTTCAACTTACTTTTACCGTTACAAGAGCAACCACGAATCTACTGCTAGGATTGCCGGCACATAAATACACTTTAATTTAGACAGTCATATACTGAAGTGCCAGAAAAACTGGTACACCAGTCTAATACTTGGTAGGTCCCCCACGGGAGCGCAGGACTGCAGAAATACGACGGGGCATGGACTCCACTAGCTTCTGGAAATATGCTGTAGGAAATGCACACCATACTTCTGCAGAGCGTTCCAAAATTCGGGTGTATCCCTCTGTTTCCTGTGCTCGATAGCGCGTTGCATGGCATCCCAAATGTGTTCTATCACGTTCAGATCTGGGGACTTGGGTGTGAATAGGAACACTCCAAACTCAGATGAATGCTCCTCTAACCATACACTGAAGAGCAATTGAATTAGAGACAGCTGGCGTTATGCAAATGCGGTGCTGTGGGCGACCCTGTAAACGGAAACGACAAAACGTATGCAGCGATACGACAATATAAATAACGCTGCGACGGTAATCAGTAAGAGACGGACTCAGTATGGGTAAGACGAAGGATCTAAGCGCATTTGATCGTGGGCAAATTGTCGGGGCCCGACGAATGGGTCACTCCATCTCGGAAGTCGTGCAGGCACTGGGATTTTCACGAGCAGCTGTGTCACGGGTGCATCGTGAGTACATCGAATCCGGTAAAACCATCCCTGCAAGGGCCAACTGCCGTGGACAACAGCGTATGGATGAGCGGGGTCATCGTCGTCTAGCTCGCATTGTAACAGCAGATAGACGGGCCACAGTGCAAGAAATCATTCGGCAATTTAACGCTGGTGCACGAAAACGTGTAAGCAGCCACACCATCCAGAACCATCTCCTCGCTATGGGGTACAGAAACCATCGTCCTACGAGGGTTCCGTTGCTGACCGCACATCACCGGCTGCAAAGATTAGCATGGGCGCGGGAACATCGCCACTGGACCCTAGACATGTGGGAAAATGTTGCCTGGACTGATGAGTCGAGATTCACGTTGGTTCATGCGGATGGCAGGATACGAGTACGGCGCAAACCCCATGAAGCGATGGATCCTTCTTGCCAGCAGGGTACTCTTCAAGCTGGTAGGGGTGGCATTCTCGTCTGGAGACTGTTTACGTGGACTGAAATGGGACCCCTGGTACGTGTGACTTCGTCCCTCATAGGTCAACGTTACCGGGATATCCTGGACGACCATTTGCTCCCGTTTGTGCGTCTTCAACATCCCACTGGGGGCCTCATCCTGCAACAAGACAATGCGGCTCCCGAATTATATCCAAATGGTTGGATGAACACTCCACAGACGTGACCTCGCTTCCTTGGCCAGCTAGGTCACCTGACCTCAATCCCATTGAGCACATCTGGGATGCCATCGAGAGAGATGTTCGAGGCTCTGACCCCCTCCATCAAATCTTCATGAACTGTGGGAGCTTATTCAGGGGTCGTAGATCCGTATGGCTTCCCAACGCTTCCGGTGTCTTGTCGAGTCCATGCCAAGACGAATCGCCGCCGTCATCTGGGCGAAAGGTTTTGCTACACGTTACTAGACAGGTATCTCTAATTCAATTGCTCTTCAGTGTATTAAAAAATAATGAGGCAAAATTTTTAACAATATTGATCAATTATAATTGGTCAATATGTTGCTTATTTCATTTCCGATCTAACCATTTTAAGTCTTTGTTTGTGAGAGGTTTTCCCAAAACCAGTTTCTTCAAAGTGATTTTCTGAGTTCGAGAACAATATGATAGAGATAACGTTTACCATCCATCTATAAGTTTTCTAGCTTTTATTGCTCAATTCAGAGCCCGCATGGATATGAATTATTGAAACACGTTTCTGTTTTTTTTCACTGTGTATGATTTAGTACAATTGCTGTATCTACTAAATAAAAAAATTCCTTTTAAAATGTACAGGTTTTCATACATTGTTTTTTTAAACTTTGACAAATGATTGGAATAAAGTCACTTACTTTTGTAATATAGACATTGTAGTTGTTACAGGGGTTTATTGCAAATCCATCCCTGAATGGGTTGATCAGAGAATAAGGACTGTGAAGAGAAAGCTGCATGGCAAAAGGCGTTCCTGTGTAGAAATGGTCCACATCTGACTTTACGGACGTCAGAATTACGAAAAATACTGAAACGCAGAGAAAGAGACAGAAAATTTCGTTAAACAGCCGCGCAACTCTTTCTGTTTTCTTACTTTTATGAATCGTGTTCTCACTAACAATACATAAAAATTTCGTTAAAGTGTTTATTAGGAAGTGAACATTTCTTGAGGGTTTCCTTCTGGCACAGAAGTCTCAGGTATTTGCTGCTCTCTTGAAGTGTGCCTGCAAATAATGAGTTGTCCATTATGCCAATCGAGCATCTTCGTGGTTTATAGAGTAAAAGCACTATTGAGAAATGTCAGGTGCGGACCGGTGTCCCGGGTCACTAGGAAAAAACTTTTTTGGGGCTGCCTTATCCTGTTTAGGTAGGGTAGGCCTTTTGCTAACACGCAAAAAACGACGGTTGTGCCAAAAGTAATGCAAAAGTGGGCATAACTTTTTTTATTAACTGGCAGAGGTCGGTCAAATTGCACTTGTTGCTAGAGAGTAACCCTTCTCTATACAAAAGTCTCCATCGCAAGCGATGCACGTGCGCCATCGTTGAACACAACTCTCGAATCCTCTTTGAAAAAATTCAGGTGTGGACTGTTGTACCCTCTTCTTCACAGGCACCTCATCTGTGTTATTAAATCGTTATTCCCGGAGATTGTCCTTTATTGGGCCAAACAGGTGGAAGTCGGTGGGCGCTAGATCTGGTCTGTACGGAGGATGGGGCACCACAGACCAGCCTAATTTGCTGATCGACTGATTTGTTGCCGAAAATGTGTGTGGTCTCCCATTGTCATGGTGAATGTGGATCCCTTTAAGATCCTTGTTCGGTCTCTTCATCCTTATGGCTTCTCTAAGCTCCTTGAGTGTCTCAATGTACCGCTCGCTGGTAACGGAACGGCCACGTTCCAGAAAATCAAGGAGAATGACACCCCTGTCATCCCAAAAAACAGTCACCATGACTGCTGATCGCTGGCTCTTGAAGTTTTTAGGCCTTGGTGAAGAGGTGTGAATTCATTCCATGGATTGATTCTTTGTTTCAGGACCGTAAAGATGCACCCAAGTTTCATCCCCTGTCACCAGATCAAACAAAAACGTGTCTTCATTGGCTTCAAACAGTTCCAACAGATCAGAGCAGACTTCCACCCTTCTGCCCTTCAAATTGAGTGTCAACTGCCGAGGTACCCAGTTTGCACACACTTTCCGATACCCTAAGTCTTCCACCATCTTCTGTATGGCATTGTGACCACAGTCCAGTTGTGCAACAAACTCGTGTATTGTGACTCGTCTCTCCTCGCGAATCAGTTCATCCACTCGCTGACGATTCGTGTCAGTGGTCGCAGATGATGGTCTCCCACTGCGTGGTTTGTCTTCAATGCTGGTTTCGCCTTCTTTAAACTTCTTCGTCCATCTATGCACATTGCTCGTGTTAATGTTGTCATCTCCGTAAACATTCTGTAGCCGTCTCTGGATGTCAGACAGCCTGCATCCTTCCTTCGTCAAGAAACCCATGACGGCACGTTGCTTCTGCTTGGAATCCATTATTAACCTGCAATGAAGAAGAAGGGTTACCATAGAGAAAGAGCTACTCTACTAACATATGCAATTTGATCAACCTCTGTTAGTTAATAAAATGGTTATGCTCACTTTTGCATTACTTTCAGTACAACCTCGTATATATACATAAATATACAATCGTGGCCAAAAGTCATAAACCAGTAGCCCGAAAGTCAATTTTTGATGTTTGAAGTCAACTTATACAGCGTAATGGTAAAGTCAGGACTGTACATCATTTTAAAGGAAATTTTATGCTGAATTCAAATATTTTTACAGAATGATATTTCCAGTAATAGAAGTGAAGTTACTAGCACAAGTACGGTGTCTAGTCATAAAAAGGAAAAAAATAATGGAATTTGTGAAATTAGTGTACAATGCATTTTACGTAAAATTACTGTATAGAACATTATTGAAACTTGCAGAACACTTGAAATAACTTACCAACAAGCAAAATACGCTTTAATATGTAATTGGATAACCGCGGTTTCTTGGTAACAAAGTGCACCTTCTTGACATGGAACTAACGAGCTTCTCCAGTTGTCCATTGGTGATAACACGGTGCCATACAGCTCTTACAGGCTCAATTAATGCTGTTTTAGATGTGGGTCCTTGTTGACGGATCTTTTGATTCAATCTCACCCACAGAATCTCTATGGGATTAAGATCCGGTTACTGTGTCGGCCACTAAAGTTTTCTTATAAATTTTCGATTAACCACTCGTCAACAAACTTTGACAGACGGCGGGGCGCGTTATCGTCCTGAAAGATAAAATTCCGCAAACTCACGTCTTGTGCAGATGGTAGCAGTTTGGACTGCAAAATATCCACATATTTCGATCCATTCAATGTGCCGTCAACAATGTGCAGATGGCCAACACCACTGGCTGAAATGCAGGACCATAGCATCACCGAATGTGGGTGCTTGATTGTTGGCTGGGTGCAGCATGCCTTATATCTTTCACCTGTCCGACGACGTACATAATTATTTCCATTATTAGTGGAAATAGTAACAGTTGTTTCATCACTGAAAATAACATTTTTCCGTTCATCAACAGTCCAAATCTTTTGTGCCTTGGCCCAAGCAATTCTTTTGAGCCGTTGTTGTTCAGTAAGGAAAGGTTTTCGTGCAGTCAGTCTATTTTCTTGTAGCCTACGACGAACTGTACGTGCAGTTCCAATAATTCCTACTTCATTCTCACACACATTTCTTAAATCAGTGGCTGTTTTAAACCTACACACGGGAGATGGGTGGATGAAATTCGAAAGTATGCAGGGGTGACATGGAGGAGACTGCCACAAGACAGACCGTTGTGGAGGAAACTTGGGGAGACCTTCGTCCAGCAGTGGATTGATAATGGTTGACAATGATGATGATGATGATGATATATACAGTATATATACACTATCTACTAACAAGTAATTGGACACCTGTGATAGCAAAGGAAAACGAAGTTTATTCACCTTCAATAGTTGGTGGAGCCTCCACGAGCGGCGATTACAGCTGCGACCCACCGGGGCATACTCTCAACCAAGCGTTGTACGACGGCTAGCGGTATTTTCTTCCACTCGGCTTGGAGAAGACAGGTCAGTTCCTTCACCGATTTCGGACTGTGGGGGCACCCCTTAAGTCAACGCTCCAACTCTCCCAGAGGTGCTCGATAGGGTTAAGGTCCGGGCTCTGCGCAGGCCAGTCCATTCGATTAACCCCATTGTCACCATACCAATCCATGGTGGACCTCGCAACATGACAGGTGGCATTGTCATCCTGAAAGTAACATGGGTCCACCCCGTAAAACTGCCACAACATAGGAAGCGCATGGTCATCCAAAATGGTGCAGTAGGTCTCGGCGTTGAGTCTACCAGGAATTGCGACCAAGGTTCCCGTGCCATACCAGGAGAAACACCCCCATAGAATAATTCCACTGCCGCCGAACTTCACAGTCGGCACAATACATTCCGGCAGGAGGCGTTCTCCAGGCAGACGCCAAACCCAGACCCTGCCATCCGAACGGTAGAGGGTGAACCTTGATTCGTCGCTTCAGAGAACCTGCTTCCACTGTTCAACGGTCCACTGTCGACGTTCTTTGCACCACGTTAGCCGAGCAGCGCTATTGGACTTGGTGATCAAAGGCTTGTGGGCGGCAGCACGTCCATGATAACCAAGAAGATGGGCTTCCTTACGGATGGTATTTATCGAAAGAACACTCCCGGATGCCTGTTGAAATTCCTCGCGGATGTGGCCCATCGATTTGGTGTGGTTTTTCCGAATTTCTCTGGCCAGCACCCGTCGGTCTCTAACTCCCAGTTTTGTGGGTCTGCCGGGTCGGGGCACATTCCGACAGTCACCTCTCATCTTTCACTTGCCAATCCCATAGGTCACTGTCGATTTTGGGTACTTCAACTTGCTGGATATGTCACGTATGGATCGGCGATTTCTGTAATACCCGACGATTACACCTTTCTCGAAATCAGAGAGCTCCGAACTGCGTGGCATCTTGCATGCGGCTGCTTGCGTTGTTGTTTCCCACACGATATTTACCGGCGGCGGCCGTGACGTGTATCAGGACCTCAGATCTCGTAGATTGCAGGGGTGTCCAATTACTTGTTGGTAGATAGTGTATATTGCAAACATCAAATTGACTTTCGGTCTATGTATATATATTGTGTTGGCCTACCTTAAAAAACATCATAATACCTTCAAGTTGGAACTGAGAAACAGATTCTCTGCTTTAGAAGGTCTAACATCGGAAGAAGTGGATATTTCTGAAGTTAACAAAGAACTCACTAAGGCTCTTATGGAAACAGCAAAACAAATGTAGGTGGTACTAAGATCAAGTTACATATGAAGAAAATTTCAGGAAAAACGAAAAATGTTGGTGCAAAAGAGAAGAGAGATGAGGACAAATGAAGAAGACGTAACTTCCAATGTAGAATATATAGAGCTATGCAAGACAGTACGGAAAAGTGTCACTGAAGACATAAGGAGATTGAATTGTGATCAAGTGAGAAAAACAATTGAAAACAAACAAAGCCTGAAGAGCGCAAATGGATATCTCAGTAAGGGAAGAAAACATTTTACGGCATTGAGAAAAGAAGATGGGACTGCAACAAGAAATAGAAGCGAAAGTTTGACAAGGGTGAAAGATTTCTACTCAAAACTGTATGAGAGGGATGACACATCTATTCCAGACATTACGACAGGTACCAGTATCAAAGTCCCTCCAGTCCTTCCTGCAGAAGTTACACATGCAATTAAGAACATGAAACGGGGAAAAGCTCCAGGAGAAGATCCATGTGTTCTGCCTTTGTATTACGTTTGTCATTGTAATGTGCTCCTTTCCCGCGATCTGGTTTTTGTCAAGCCCCGCCCGTTTTGCCTTGAGTGCTCCGCTATGTTTTGTTGCTGTTTTACCGTAACCCGGTTTTCCCTGTTCTTCGATGTAATGGTCCCTGAAACCCATTAAAGCGATGTTGAAATCAGGAGAAGGTGGAATTACCATGGACATTATACAAGAAGCAAGAGGAGAAATTGAAACTACGCTCGCCCAAGTTTTCACCAGATGTCTCAATGAAGGAAAGATTCTTGAGTATTGGAACAATGCTACAATGATCCTGCTACATTAAAAAGGTGACGTTGAGGATCTTGGAAACTACAGGCCCTTCAGTCTCCTATCAGTGGTTTATAAAGTCTTCACTAAAGTTCTTTCACATCGCTTGAAGGTAACACTAGACATGACTCAACCAAGAGAACAAGCTGCATTCAAGAGTGGCTACAGCACAATAGATCATATCCACGTACTGAGAGAACTAATTGAAAGAACAGCAGAATATGAACTCCCATTATGCATGGCTTTTGTTGATTATGAAAAGGCCTTCGATTCCGTGAAACCATCAGCAGTTACAATGGCTCTGAAATCCTGCGGTATTGAAGATGCGTACGTTAACATTAGTAATAACATCTACGAAAATATAATTGCAAAGGTTCGGATATTTGAGGATACAGCATTAATAAAAATTGGAAAGAGAGTGAGACAAGGTGACACCATATCTCCCAAACTCTTTAACGCCACATTGCAAAATGTCTTTCAATCATTGAACTGGGAAAACAAAGGGATAAAGCTTAATGGAGATTTTTTAACTCACCTTCGTTTTGCTGATGATGTAGTCATTTTTGCAACTGCCCCTTCGGAGGTGCAGAGTATAATCCAAGAACTTGCTGACAAGAGTAAAGAAGTGGGATTAAAAACGAACTTTCAGAAGGCAAAAGTGATGCACAATGCTTTCACAATGAAAGAAGAGTTATTGATTGATGAAGAAAAGCTTGAAACAACCGATACCTACATTTATCTTGGGAAGCAGATATCAAGTGAGGATCACATTGATGAAGAAATTAATCGCCGTATAAAATTTAGATGGAGAGCTTTTGGAAGAAACTGTACAATTTTTAAGAGCAGTATGCCATTATGCCTTAAAAGGAAAGTGTTTAATCAATGCATCCTTCCAGTGCTAACGCATGGAGCAGAGACATGGACCTTAACTAAAAAAAAATGTGCAGAGACTGCAGACAACTTAAAGAGGCATGGAGAGATGCATGCTTGGTGTAACCAGGAAAGATAAGAAGAGGAACTTGTGGATAAGAAAAATGACAAGAGTGGACGACATCATGACCAGAGTGAAATTATTGAAATAGCAATGGGCTGGACATGTTGCTAGAAGAACAGACCACCGATGGACAACTGAAATTTTAGACTGAATTCCAAAGGAGATAAAAAGACCCAGAAGATGACCCAATTTGAGATGGATGGATGAAATTCGAAAGCATGCTGGAGTGACATGGAGGATACAGGCTCAAGACAGACAATTGTGGAAGAAACTTGGGGAGACCTTCATCCAGCAGTGGGTTGATAATGGTTGACAATGATGATGATGATGATGATGATGATGATGACATATATATACAGTATATAGCTGTAAACATCATCTCAAAGCGAACAAGACAATTTTAATAAAATTTTAAGACCTGAAAACATAACCGCGCAAAAGCAGTAGAGAAGAATTTTCAGGAAGACAACGAAAACAACATGACATATATTTAAACAGAGCCAAAAACAGGAGAAAAAAATTGCAATGAAAACAAGCAGGAAAAATAACACAAAATGCAGAGCATTTTGAAAATGCTGAGCTTTGGCTTTATCACGGACCAGCAAAACACAACATTATCTCATCTCTCCAAAGATCTCGTTGAACATTGGTTTCTGTTAAGTCATATATGAATATAAAGTATTATACTAATGACTCCCACAAAATTATAAAACACTTTAAACTAAGAAAAGGTAAAATTTAAATTTAACAATATATATATATATGACATACATGACCCAACCCACAACTACCCGTTGTCAACAAATCCAGAAAAAACTCAGACAGAGCCAAAACGCAAAAATTAAAAAAAATGTCTAACATTGCGGGGAGACATGTTAAGACTTGCACAAATAAAACGTGATCCAAGTACTGGGAAATTACTT
Source organism: Macrothele yani (assembly GCA_039090855.1). NCBI lineage: Eukaryota > Metazoa > Arthropoda > Arachnida > Araneae > Macrothelidae > Macrothele > Macrothele yani. The sequence goes on from CM077004.1 coordinate 138,433,683, forward strand.
AAATAGTAAAAGAAAAGTTGCAATATAAACACAATATTATAAAAATGCTTTACTTGAAAGTACATACTCAACAAAAAGGTTCCTTCCTCCAACACACAAAGCTTCAGGGCAGAAGAGCCACGAGGCCCTTTAACGAGAAGCGTGCTACCAGAACAAAGTCAACAGGGAAGCAAAAGCTAAAGAAAGAAATTCAAGCCTTTTGAACAAAAGACACACCAGTGTGTTGAAAAAATATAAAAAGAATACAAACGAATTTTAGCAATGACAAAAACGCGAAAAAAAACCCACCAAAAAGGATCAAAGAGAAATTGCAAAACGAAACAACTTGCCAAGGAGACAAGCACAGCAAAAGACCTCCAAGGAATGACCAAACATGGCCGTTCAAACTTCCCATCAGCCAGGACGCATCGCCTTGGTGCCGAGAACAAAGCCACTGCAAGGAAGGACTGTAGAGGACATTACAGGCCTCAGAAAACGGCACCCCCCCAACAAAACTCTTAAATGAAGAAACAATCCGATTGTTTGGAGAGAGTAAAAACTCAACAGAATACAAGAAAATTGCAGTAGATGAAATTCTTTTCCTGGTTAGACTTTTCTAAATTGATTTAACAGAACTACTCCCTTATAATTATTGTATGTTGTAATTATACGATACATGATTAAGAAGTTTATGCGGATCATGTAACGTAATTTTTGTTTGAAACTTCGAAGTAATATTTTTTTCCTCCGCTCTGTCCGCCCAAGGGGGACAACCCCCCCCCCCCCCCTGGGTGCTCCACTGCCGGTATGCTCATTTTAGCAAAAATCACCCGAAAAAAATACCTCGCCAGCAAATCTCCAAAACTGAAAAAGGAAAGAAATCGCTGGAAGGAAAACCCCTTTGTTTGAAAATGTAATTGACAATTCGATGGAATACAATTGCACGGTAAATCAGACAGCATGGCGATAGATTTCAGTTGGTTGGTACCTAGATCCAGCGGGCACTACTTATGCTTCACCGAGGACTAGGGTTAGACTTGTTTATAACGAGGAGTGTCTACCCCGGGAGCAACGGATTAACGAGACTTCTGAACCTCGGCAAATCATTAGTGATTCAACTGGACTTGAACTCAGAACTTTAAGGTATCGAGCGATAAGTCAGCCTCCCTTCCCTCCCTTCCAACAGGGACTTTCATGAAACAGAAAGTCGGGCAGTTAGAATCTTCGCATTCAGAATGAATATTCAGTTTTAAATTAATAGCAATCTCGCCACCCTAAAAAAAAAAAAAAAAAAAAACCCGGTCCGAAGTGGAGAAAGTTTATGCTCATTGTTGCAAAACTAAAATTTGTGTCAAACCTATTACTCCCAATTCTTCATTCTATGAAGACGCTCTTCTAATTGAATATATTAAATTAATGATATAATAAAAATTATAGATATCTTTAGTGGGATGATCTGGAGCTTTTGCAGGATGTGATCATAGATTGATTTCCATCCTTTAAAAGATTGAACTTACAACTTAGCTCACGTGTACACCACTCCCCTTCCCTTTTCAGCAGGGATGGCGAACCTATGACACTCGTGCCACTGGGTGGCACACTGATATGAAAATATTAACATTAAATAAAAATTTAGTTTTTTGAAAGCAGTAATTTTATATTTAGATATTTTTGGTTAGATATCTTCACTAACATTAATTTACCTTCTTACCTATTCTGCTAATGTCATTTTTATGTTATTCGCAAAAAACGTTTCATGACGAAATGTTAATTTAAAAAAAAATAGAAAAAAAAACGCGAACGAGAAGTGGCACACTAGACACTTGAAAGCAGTAAAGCAAAATTCAAGTGGCACACTAGACTCTGGAAAACAGTAAAGGAAACTTCAAGTGGCACACTAGACACTTGAAAGCAGTGAAGCAAACTTCAAGTGGCACACTAGACACTTGAAAGCAGTAAAGCAAACTTCAAGGGGCACACTAGACACTTGAAAGCAGTGAAGCAAACTTCAAGTGGCACACTAGACACTTGAAAGCAGTGAAGCAAACTTCAAGTGGCACACTAGACACTTGAAAACAGTAAAGCAAACTTCAAGTCGCACACTAGACACTTGAAAGCAGTAAAGCAAACTTCAAGGGGCACACTAGACACTTGAAAGCAGTGAAGCAAACTTCAAGTTGCACACTAGACACTTGAAAGCAGTAAAGCAAACCCTAGATACTTGAAAGCAGTGGAACAAATTTCAAGTGGCACACCAGACACTTGAAAGCAGTAAAGCAAACTTCAAGTGACACAATAGACACTTGAAAGCAGTAAAGCAAACTCCAAGGGGCACACTAGGCACTTGAAAGCAGTAAAGCAAATTTCAAGTGGCACACTAGACACTTGAAAGCAGTAAAGCAAACTTCAAGTGGCACACTAGGCACTTGAAAGCAGTAAAGCAAACTTCAAGTGGCACACTATACACTTGAAAACAGTAAAGCAAACTTCAAGTAGCCCACTAGACACTTGAAAGCAGTAAAGCAAACTTCAAGTGGCACACTAGACATTTGAAAGCAGTAAAGCAAACTTCAAGTGGCACACTAGACACTTGAAAACAGTAAAGCAAACTTCAAGGGGCACACTAGACACTTGAAAGCAGTGAAGCAAACTTCAAGTGGCACACTAGACACTTGAAAGCAGTGAAGCAAAGTTCAAGTGGGACACTGTACACTTGAAAGCAGTAGAGCAAACTTCAAGTGGCACACTAGACACTTGAAAGCAGTAGAACAAACTTCAAGTGGCACACTAGACACTTGAAAGCAGTAAAGCAAACTTCAAGTGGCACATTAGACACTTGAAAGCAGTGAAACAAACTTCAAGTGGCGCACTAGACACTTGAAAGCAGTGAAGCAAACTTCAAGTGGCACATTAGACACTTGAAAGCAGTAAAGCAAACTTCAAGTGGCGCACTAGACACTTGAAAGCAGTAAAGCAAACTTTAAGTGGCACACTAGTCGAAAAATGTTCGCCATCCCTGATCTAGGGTTTCCACAGACTATTTCTCAAGGGCATGAGGCACATATGGACTTTATGTTTAAGAATGTGCGCTGGGAAGTTAGGGCCAAAGACAAAAATCCTTTCTGCACTTCCCAGTATTGAAATTTGTGCCGGTATGTAAGTTCCGGGAAAAATAAATTGCCGGTGTGCCATACCGGCGTATACAGGCCCATTTCGAGCACTGGCTACATTAAACAACGATATTATTTTTTGCTGTGAAATAGTGTTGCTTAAGTAATTTTTTATTCATTTCAAACAGAAAAAATATCTTTCGATTGGCGCAGTAATTAAGCTAAGACAATAATTGAGGGTAAGGAGGCACAGTGGTCTAAACGATGGCTTCTGATCGTTCGTCCGAGATGGATCCGGGTTCGAATCCCGATGTGGCATGGATGTTGTGTTTAACTTACGGCGCTGGCTCTCTCCCTTCCCTGGAATAAGTGGCCCTAAATTAGGGACGGGCGACTGCTTATAGCCCACTGAGTTGCTCACTGTGGTCGTTAAACCTCGAATAAAAAAAATTGAGGGTTAAGTAAGAACTAAAAAGAAAAAACAATTTATACACTACTCGGGATACATCCTTCTGTACGTTATATGTCTGCAACAACGTGCACTCTGTATTATTTCCTGGATTCATTTTTTCAACAAAAGCCTGGATCCAGAACACGTGAAGAATAATAAAGAAACAACACTGAAACTGAAGTGCACAGCGGAAGAACCAGGAGAACAGTCTTAACTCAAAATCGCACTGCGAGAAGTGGCGGCTACTATCACTTCACTTCGTTCATTCACGTCATTGGTTACCATAGCAATCCCTATTACTCAGAGATATCGAGTCCAGGTTCCTATGTCGTCGTCTGCACGGTCCCGGAATGAAGTGAGTTAGAATGCGGCTCTTATATCTTCACATGGCCTTCGCGTAGCTACAAGGTCGTCTGTTCATCAGTTCGTAGTGCCATTTGAAACGGCATGCTTACGCTTCTGTATTGCTTTTAGAAACGGGAAAGCTTTAGTTTCAAAGCCACAGCTGACGGAAGAAAGAAGTTTTTCAATCGGGTTTTTAATCCCTCAAATATTGCTGTAAACGGAATGGTGAGCTTACGCCCTCGGGTTGTAGATCGACTTGTGCGTTAAGGAAAACATAAATTTATGTAAAAAACATTTCGCACCGGTAACGCTCTCCAACACAGAAAGAATTTTTCAAATCGGACTCTTAGAAACAGAGATATCGAGAAAAATAAGATGTGACTTTACGTCCCCTGGTGGGAAAGCCATGCATTATTTTAGGAAGAAAGTATTCTCAAAAGGTTTTTCCATATGAGCGGTATCGGTCAAAGAAAAAATAATTAGTCCAGTTTCCAGGAGCCCAGATTTTGCTACAAATACATCAAAAGCAGAAATTAACACTTATGCCCCTGGTGGCCAAACCATTCTTTACCAAACATTAGAAATTATGTGAAAAATATTTTCCATCAGTTCATGTATGCAATACAGGAAGAATTTTTCAAATCGGAGTTTTAGAAGCAGATATAACGCAGAAAACGCAATTTACCTTTGTGCTCCCTAGCGGAAAGTCTATGTTGATTTACTTGAAAATTTTGAATTTATAGGGAAAACATTTCGCATCGGAAACACTATCCAACAAAGAAAGAATTTTTCAAATCGGACTCCTAGAAGTAGAAATATTGAAAACAAAAAATATATATACATCTACGCCCCTGGCGTAGAAACCATGCATTATTTCAAGAAGAAAATGTTCCTAAAAGGTTTGTCGACATGAGTAGTATCGGTCTACGAACAACGTTTTTTTCAATCGAGAATTTAGAAGCTCATTTTGTTCTGCAAATACATCAGAAGCGGAAATTACGATTTACGCCCCCTGGTGGCCAAATTATTTTTTCACAAAAATTAGAAATTATGTGCAAACGGTTTTCCATCAGGAGCTGTATCCGGTGCAGAAATAATTTTTCAAATGGGGGATTTAGAAGCAGAGATATACACTGGCGGAAAGTGAAAAAAGAACGCCAAGAAGGAATTGGCGGACGATCATGAAATTTACATATGTTAATCGGGTCGAGTTTACGAAGGATGTGATGTTAATTTCGGGACCAACCGGTGAGCGCTTACGCCACAGCACGGCATAATATGCAAATTATCGTCGGTGTTATTTAAGGAGTACGGCGAAGTGAATGTAATCAGTCTTCGGCGTACGGACACGTGCGAAGACCCTGAAGAAGCTGCAATGCCTGGACATGGAAGACGTGTACGATTTCAGCAGTTATCAGACTTTGAGCTAGGTCGACTAGTCGGACTCCGTGAGGCCGGGTGGTCGTATCGTCGTATTGCGGAGCGAATTGGACAGGAAGTATCGGTGGTGGTACGATGGTGGCGTAGATGGTCCGAGGAACATTACCACACGAGAAGACGTGAAACCGGGAGTCACAGACCGACTGATGAGAGAAACCGATCGACGCATAAGAAGAGCGGCGTTGTCAAGCAGAACATCCACTGCGCCGCAAATCCGAGCTGCCGTTGCACCTGGGGTGACTGTGCGAATAATCCGCAACCGTCTACTGGATGCAGGACTACGTGCACGTGTGCCTCTGACATGTGTACCTCTGACTCCAGCCCACCGTCAGGAACGGCTGCAGTGGTGTCGCCAACGTCTGCACTGGAGAACGCAATGGCAATCTGCCGTGTTCAGCGATGAAAGCATATTCTACTGGGAGCCTCCGATGGCCGTATGCGTGTTCGCAGACGCACAGGGGAGCGTCTCCACCCTTCTTGCATCCGCCAGCGGCACACAGGGCCTACACCTGGTCTCCTGGTGTGGGGAGCGATCAGCTATCACTCCCGTACACAACTAGTGTTTGTACCGGGTACAAACACTAGTTGTGTAAACAGCAACTCCTACATCAACAACATCATTCAGCCCGTTGTTGTGCCATTTGTACGGTCGGTCCATCGTGGTGTTTTCCAGCAAGATAACGAACGCCCACACACGGCACGCACAACGCCACATGCACTTCAGGGTGTGTGACAACTTCCATGGCCTGCACGTTCACCGGATTTGTCCTCCATTGAGCATGTGTGGGATTTTATGGGACAACGGCTTATCCGGTCTCCACGGCCAACCACGACCATTCCCGATTTACGCGACCAGGTTGAGGATGCTTGAAAGTCAATACCCCAAATTTGCGTCCAACATCTGTACGATAGACTCCATGCCAGAATTGCACAGTGTGACGCAGTTCATGGCGGTTCAACCTCGTACTAACCATGTTACATGGAAATGTTTTTTTTTTCAGTTTACCAGCAAATACAGCTGTATTTTGCCATATGTTTTGGATCACGTTATCCTCTGTATTTCGTTATTATGTTGTATAAATTTTGTTGGTATCAGACGTCTCCTTCTTGGTGTTCTTTTTTCACTTTCCGCCAGTGTAGGTGGAAACACAATTTACCTCTACGCCCCCTAGCGGAAAGTCTATGAATTACTTGAAAATTTTGAAATTATGTGAAAAACATGTCACACTGGAAACACTATCCAACAAAGAAGGAATTTTTCAAATCGAACTCCTAGAAGTAGAGATATTGACAAAAATAATAAATACATCTACGCCCCTGGCGGAGAAACTGTGGAATATTTAAGAAGAAAATATTCCGAAAAGGTTTATCAATGTGAGTGGCATCAGTGCACGAAATAATTTTTTCAATTGATATTTTACAAGCTAAGATTTTATGGCAAATACATCAGAAGCAAAAATTAACACTTACGCCCCCTGGTGGCCAAAGTATTATTTACCAAAAATTTTAAATTATATGTAAAATATTTTCCACCAGGAGGTGTATCCGCTGATGAAAAAAGTTTTCAAATCGAAGTTTTAGAGGAAAAGTTATCGGGAAAAACGTAATTTACTTTTACGTCCCCTAGCGGAAATTCTATGCGTCATTTGAAAACGTAACTATATCTAAAATACTCTTCGATATAAATGGAATCGAAAGATAAAATAATTTTTTCAATCGGATGTTTAGAAGTTAATAGTGGAATAAAACATATTTTTGAATTCGACATCATCTGCATTTACGCCCTCTAGCGGCGAAATTGTACATCGTGAAAAAAAATATTTTTTCAAGTCTGACTAATAGTTGCAGAGATATCGTGGGTACAGACGGACGGACGGACAAACCGGTAACATAAGCACAATCTTTTTTTACAAAAGACGTGCTAAAAATTGGCCAAAAAGTTCAGACTCTCAACAGCGAATCAGCGATCAGAATTTTTTTATTGGCTCGCGGCTCTGATAGAGCTGAAGAATTTTCATTGGTTCCTAACATTCAAGATTCAATTGCATCGTTTGAATGGTTATAAATTCGCGGCCATTTCAGAGCTCTGTACTGAAACGTGATATTTCATGGAATATTTCGTTCCAACTGCGTGCTTATTAAACAAACGAACGGCAAAGGGAATTTCAAGGCACTGCAACTGAGTCCTCTTAAGTTTTGGGGAGTTCTCTCCCATGCACGTGGCATTCTGTGACTTGCCTGGGATGGGAGGTCCGTGTTATCCTATTCTCCCCCCCCCTTCCTTGGTACTGATTGGTACTCCGTTCAATTAGTACCAGGGAAGGGAGGGGGAATAAGAGAATAGGCTGTCTTTTTCTCTGAAACTTCATGGGCTCACCCCTAAGTTTTCTGTTTCTTGTGCAAAGAGCTTTATGCTAGCGTATTCTTGGCCCGCTAACTTCAAATTTACTCGTTTATGGAGAGTAAAGAGCGAGTTTAGTTTTGTGTGTATGTGTGTGTGTGTGTGTGTTTTGTTGTTTTATTAATTTAACATTGTACAGTCCATTTCATTGTTCTTGTTCTACCATAATGAAATGGAAATTCCCTCATGAAAAAAAAAATATGTTGGATCCTGGATGAAATAGAACTTGTTGGAATATGCATTGTAAAACGAATTCAGTCGTGAATAATTTTTAACAACAATTTAATGGTGAAATAATTTTAAAAATCCACTCGTTATTATATGTAGCGTCAAAATCACACTCCATTCAACTGCAAGCGGTTTTTTAGAATTCCATATAATTATTTTCCTTTGAAAAATTTGATTTTGACGAAAAAAATAGATCTTTTGAAGACCCCATTCCCAACTAAATCAGTATAAAGATCATTCTGAAAGTCGAAATGGCCACATAGCTATTTCCCTACGAAATTAGTTTTCATATTTTTGGCTGCGCAATGTATTGGAATCTTCTCCTTAAGTAGACGGCTTTAATGCGGACACGGATTTCGGAACAACTGTGCCGAAGGATCGCTTTGTGCTCTGTGTCTGTACAAGAGTGGTGTGGAAATGATGGACCATCAAAATTGTTTCTAGTTCCTCCTTCAAGATTACGTAAGGAGGGTTGGGCTTACCAATGTCCCTTTGACTTCAAATCCAACGACCTACGCTTAACCGTAGTTGGCTTAATTTATTTATAACAGATGCATTGGTCAAGCGGCAAATTTTTCACTGAAGTAGGGAGAATTTTGCTTTGTCATTTTTGAGCAAACGACCAACATGTACTATACATCAGAGGCGACGACTACACCAAATTATTAGGAGAGGGGAGGGGTGCAGACATGAAGAGATCAGACGTAGGAGGGGCACTTCTCTTCCATTGTCAGAAGGAAAATAAAAATAAAAACCAGCCAAAAAGTAAACTACGAGATTCGACGTATAATTCAAAATGCAACTGTAATTATTTCTTACCAGCAAATGAACAAGGAAACAAATATTCTTTTGCTGAATATTAATATTTTTAAAAATTAAATTCAGCCAGTGATTTTATTAAAATATCCGGAGAGATTTTATTTCCAAACGTTTATAAAGAAAATTGAGAAATTAGCTGGTTACTTATACAAAGAAGAAGAAGAAGCGAAAAGCAAAATAGAAAAATAAAAGCGCTCGAGATTATACGTTTCTGTATTTTTATTTATTTTATTTTTGATAATTGTTTTAAACATTTACCACTTATCACGAGAACATGTCAAACACAATACGGGGCTGGAAATCAAGTTTCTCATCAAATGAGTAATGCTGAATATGGGGGGAAAGTTTACTTATTTTGTTATTTATTAATTTTTTTGGAAATAAATCGCTTTGGCCTCAAGCTTCACCTTATGAGGCTAAAGAGTTTATTTAATTAAACAGGACGAAAAATATTGGGTGGGCATTCCTCCCAGGTAAAATTTTTGGAGGGGCAAGATTCACCTTGCCCCCGCTTCCCTAGTCGGCGCCTTTGCTAAACTGATGGAATGAAACGCCAGTTTTTTAAAGACAGTTACGTTTTAGACAGATAACACAAAGATCAAATGAAGTTAACGATTCTTATTCATAAGTGAATTAATTTATTGGTTCTTTTCAAACGATCCAGACAAACAGGATACGAGCAGTGTTTCTTTCAGGACTTTTTGGCCTGGGAAGCAAATGGAACCTTGGAGGGGCAAGTTTTCCATTTGCTATATATATATATAATTTTAACTACTATATTTATATATGTAAAAGTAATTACTATATATCTAGCACAGGGGCGCATTTAGGGGTGTCTTGCCCTCCCCCTCCGGAAATGTTTCTTTTTTTTTTTTTTTTTTTTTTTTGTTAAAATGCGACTTACATTAGAAAAAAATGCCTTAATTTTATAAAAATGTATGAACTTATATTATTAGAAAAAAATGCTTTAATTTTTCTTACATTTTTCATCAACTTTAATTTTGTTCCATGCAGATGGTGGATTTCAAAAACTTCCTTTTTTCGTCCTCCCGTATCCCCCCCCCCCGAAGAATAATTCTATATACATCCCTGATCTAGTTATTACTTCTGCAAACATTTCAGGAATAACAAACTTTTTTCAGCTAAAGGATGGGGGGGGGGTCCGCAGGCTTGATATTTTTATTTATTAAAATGCATTCAACGCACTCTTGACCCTGAATCACGATTCCCAGACAATTAGGTATGATTAGTCTACTTATTATATTTTGAAGAATATCATGCGTCGTAATAGACTTTTTAATAAAATAAACTATAACTAGTACCATTTGAACAAATATTTAAAAAACTATAATTGGAGAAATATTTGTAACATAAAAAGAAACAAACCTTCCTTTTTCATCATAGCTTGAATTTATTAAAATTTTGTTCGGTAACCTAAAATGTCTCCGGGGGAGCCGAATGGTTGCTTCCTGGAGGGCTTTGCCCCCTTGATGTATGCCTGAAAGAAACACTGGATACGAGAAATAGTGGGCCATTTCTCGAGTGGGCCACTGGGAAATATCCTGGTGCCCCCGGGAGGCCAGTCTGCCTCTCGTTCAAAGCCCTCTTTTCATATCACTGAAGTTCAAAGCATTTAATGAAAGTTTTTTGAGCCAGTCGTTATCATTTCTTGTATGTCTCTGGTCATTGACTGTATTCTTAAAGTGCTCCAAAACAAAAATTGCACAGTTTTTCACGTGAAGGTTTAGATATAACAAACCGAATTCAGTTCTTTTGAATTTCCGTTAACCTTTAGGTTAATCCACCGTCCCTAGATGGCAGCACAAGTACAGCTCTCCTAAATGTTGGGAGACCGAATTACTTCTGCAACTTTTAAGACTCACAACCTGTCTTAAACACATCAACTTCTAATTCGCCTTAAATAAAATTAAGGCAACTCAGAAAATAAAAAACAGACGCAAAAAGTTGCTAAGAAATTTCACAAATATAAACGATGACACAATGGCATTTCTCGTCTTCTTCTTTAATGCCTAGATCGATTTCGTATTGATTCCCATTTGGGTATACAGGGTCGTATCAGAATAATGTGACCACCCCCGGAATCACAGTGCACCCGCCCAGGCGCGTCACACAGTGCACGTGACACGGTCGACCACACGGAGATATAAGCAACCGGCAAGGACAGATGAGCCATAGTGTGTAACGTGAGCAAAATGGGCAGAGGTAGTGATTCCACGGACGTTCAAAAAGGAATGATCATCTACTACAGCGCCAAGGATGGAAGCATCTCAGAAACAGCAGACTTCGTGGGGTGTTCGCGAGGTGCAGTAGCAAGGGTGTACCAAGAATGGACCGCTGGAACACCTAGTACCTTCCGGCGTCATAATTGTGGAGCCCCAAAGACCGTTGACCCCAGAGGAGAACGTCGACTGGTAAAGGGCAATCGACGCGAAACAGCGAAACAATTGACCACGCAAATGAACGCTGGGGCACCCAGGTACGTGTCCCCGATAACAGTGGAGCGAACGCTGTTACGCATGGGTCACCGGAGTCGACGCTGCGTCAAGGCGCCCATGTTAACCCAGGTCCATCGGCAACGACGCCTGCAGTCCGTATGAGACTAGGTCGTTTGACAGTGGAAGAGTGGGGAAAGGATGCCTTTTCTAATAAATCGAGATTTCTGCTCCACAAAAGTGACGGGCGGTGGCGGATACACACGAGAACCAATACCCGGACACGCTTGTCGGTCAACTACAGGCCTGCGGTGGCAGTGTACATGTCTGGGAGAAGTTTTCCTGGTATAACCTGGTACCGCGGGTACCACTGGTTGGGTCCCTGAACGCCAATGGCTACCTGTCCATCCTTGCAGACCACATGCATCCCTTCATGTTGGACGTTTACCCTGGTGGTGATGGTGTCTACCAACAGGACAGTGCGCTCTACCATGTCGCTAAGAGGGTGCGTGACTGGTTCCAGGAACACGACAGCGATGTCTCCGTTCTCCCTTGGCCGGCGAAATCACCCGAACTCAATCCCATAAAGCAGTCGTGGGGCTATTTAGATCGACAGGCTTGGCGTGCAGACACGTCATCTCCGGGACCTTCCTGCTCTGCTACAGTCCGAATGGGCATGTGTGCCTCGGGTAACCTTCCATGGTCTCATTGCGTCCATGCCACGCCGTCTCGCCCCTGTCATCCGGGCCGAGGGTGGTTATTCCCATTATTATGTAGGGGGTCATATTATTGTGATACGATTATGTATGTCTTTCACATTAGTCTTTATATGCATGGGTGGATTGGGACCAACAAACCAGGTTGGGAATTTTAGTCTTGCAGTCCATTACAAAAACACACCACATAAAATGCCTCATGAAAAATTTTTTTTATTAGATCCTGTATGAAAGAAAACTCGCGAAACATGCATTTTAAAACTAACTGACTCGTGAACAAAATATGTTAACAACAATTTAGCGGTGAAATAATTTTCTGAATCCGCTTGTGATTGAATGTAGCATCAAACCGCGCTCAAAACTAGATGTTGTACCAGACAATTTTTTTTCTTTGAAAAATTTGGTTTTGACAAAATCACGAGTCTCTTGAAGGCCCTAGTTCCAAAATAATCACCATGAAAGTTATTCTGAAAGTTATTTCTCTCTCTCTTTCTCTGCACATGCCGTATAACAATTTTCCTACGCAATAAGAAAAACATTACCACTAAACCCTAACGAAGTTTTTACGTTTAAAGTAGCGAAGATCGTAAATGACTAACTTTGCATATTTTGTTTTCGGTTTCTCTAAAAAAAAATAAACAATTAAACGTACTACGGAATTGAATTTAAAATACGTATTACTTTGATTTAGCTTCTGTAAAAACGAAAGAGAAGGGAATGGAATAAAGAGAGAGAGAGAGAGGGGGGAGAGAGAGAGCGCGCAAAAGATAAAGGGAAGACAGGGACAGCGGGAGGGAAAGCATGGGGGTATTCTTGTTAGTTCTTTGCTATTGTCATACTGTCTAGCGTTTTTTTTTTTTTTTTAACTTCTCGAAACAAGGTAAGGCTCTCGTTCAGGTATTTACCGATTTAACATTTCTGAAGCAAGTGAAAATGTTTTAAACAGCGTTGCATTCAGTGAGTTCATCCGGGGGGAAGCAATTACAAATTTTGAGGGATCTGAAACTTGTTTACTGATCATATACATATAATCACAAGTTTGTTGTTCCTATATACATTAATTTATAAATATATATAGATATTTTTAATAGAGTATAAAAATTTTCTTATGCTCGTATACCCCAAATGGAAATTCCAAGAAATCTACACATACAAGTGATTTAAAATGTAAAAATGTTATACCTTTGCTTTAATTTAGTAACTCACCACGGAATTTCCCAAGGGGTGGTGTAAAATATTGAGGATGCTGGTAAGATAACGCTGTGCTGAAGAAAATCTCCCCCAAAACATTAGGCGTGGTAAAAATGTCCTCGCCTTACTATAAGCGTGTTTCTGATTATTAAGGAATCATTACAATGTTACCTGAAAACGTATGACGTAAACTGTAAACCATTCATTCCCCTGCCATTTGGTTTCAGCCCCTTTAGATTATTGAGATTTTCACATAGTAAGTAAAAAATAAAAATTAAAAAAAAAAATAACCGGTTGTTTGGATGGCAGTTTGAGGTGCACTGATTTTTTTTTTTTTTTCTTTGTCACAGAGCGTAAACCACCCACCGCCAGAAAAAAGAAAAAAACCTTATTATGGGAACAATTTCTAATAATTTGATATTATTAAAAATTAGGTAGCAAATATTTTGTTGTATTGGAAGCACTAATAACGTCATGTGAGCTACACTGAGGCTTAACCGTATACATGAAAAGTCGGCATATAGAAGACTGAAACAAAGCTGAATGCCAGCTTCCAAAATATGATGATGTATTCCAGTGCAATCATCTCTACTCTGTGGAATTAGGTTTTTATTGCGGAAGTAGTCTGAGTTATCAGTGCTTCATAGATTGTCCCTTCAGCGAAGACTGTTTAATGTTTTATTGAAAAATGATAGAAATTTCAGATTGAAGTCCATGTGGATGTTATTTTTTATCATTATTACAATATTTTCTCTCATTTTCTTAATTTTTTTACATTAATTTCTTCAAATATTCAGCTAGAAACGAACACAATTAGACTAAATGTAAGGGAAGATCGCCCTAAAACCTACGAGGGGGGCGTTCATGGATTTTCAGGGAAGCTTCCCCAAGAAGATGCCTGAATACGTCATTGGCTTTAAAGACCTTGCAAAGGAACCCCAGGTTGGAGCGGCACCGCCAATGTGTTCAATGTATTTCTAAAAAAACCCTTCTATATAATGTCTTCTCCCCCCACTTTATACCCGACCCCCCTCCCTAGGGTAAACTTCTGGATCCGCCCCTGTACTTATTGGTACCTCTATAGTACTAGTACCATGTCCTTCAGTAGACATATTAGTTTGATCAATATGAACCAGTTCAGTAGTAAATCGTTTTTGCTTTCAAGATAAGTGCTGCAGGGATACGGAGTTCGGAATTTGTCTGCCGGAGAATAGCTTTGTCTATATGTGTAAGTGTGAAGGGACATACATCACAATGGGTATTAGTGTCTCCCTCAAAATCACAAAAAGATGGTACGGCCTACCAGTTACGCTGGTAGGCCGGCCAACTGTAGTTAGCTTTTGCTTAATTAATTAAAAGTGTACTTGGTCCGACTGCACCTTCCTCGTGTAGGTACAAAGAATTTTGCTATGTCTTTTCAGAGCAAACATCCAAATTATGGATAAAATGAAACGTTTTTTTTTTCTTAAGGAAATAACTTTTCAGACAGATGTAAAATACAAACGAAGTTACCGATTGTTATACATAAATCATAAGTTATAAAATAATTATTCGTTCGTTAAAAGAAAATCAGACTAAAATATTACGAGAAAATTGACCATTTCTCGAGTGGACCACCGGGAAATTGTCCCGACGGACCAATCCGTCCCTGCTTACATGTTCTTCACGGAGAAGACTTCCAAGGTTATCGCCAGCCCCATTTCACCTTATTATTTTCCTCGTAAAACGAAAGGGAGATTAGTTCCTTACTTTAGTGATGTCACGTGAAAATCCGATTGGTTTCCAACGCACCGACGTACCAGGCCTTGAAACCAGAGTTGGGAACGGGTCAAAAATTTCGGACCCTGACCATTTTCGGACCCGCGACTGACACGTAATATATATATATTCATCCAAATACCTGCTTGATATTTAATAACTGAAATTCTTTTTGAATAATAAAATTTGGTTACTTGCTAGTGCCATTTTTAGTGCCACTATTTTGCGTAATCCAGAAGTAATGGCTGATTATGACCTTGACCATGGAGCATATTACAAATGGGAATCATTATTTACGATTGCACAAATGTATTTTTTTAAATGTATTTAGATTGTTCACTCTTTCCACGCTTTGATGGAGGTGCGCAAACTTTAATATGGCCCGTTAGATTTTTGGTTCCATAATCTTTTATTACACCGCCGACATCTTTCTTTGTAATTATACACTTTCCACTTTTGAACAACAAGCAAGACCAAACAACACAGAATTATACAACTTGAAATGTTTATTCCGTATTGAATGGTGTAACAATTTATAAAACACACAACGACTAAGTGCCAAGCTTTCACACTCCGAACGGGAGGCTTTTTCAAGGCCAGTGAACACAAAAATAATTTCGGGAACGACGATAATTTGAAATCTTGGAGCGCGTATCTGCTACGTGTCTAGGTGATATTGCCTCGCAACCAAGCCCATCATCAAGCAGATCATCCCATATCTGGAATCAGCTATTGGAAAGCTTCCGCCCACAGAACAAGAACCAGTAAGACATTTCTCATCAGCAGAGCTGAGGAAGATCGTCTTACCAAGCATGAAGCATGACACCAGAGCGTGGAGAACCCTGAAGGATCTAAAAAGCGATGAATCGGTAACTATTACGTTCACTGACAAGTCCGGCCAGATAGTCCTAATGAACAAAACAGATTACGTCACTGAGCTAAACAGTTTCATAGCAGACACATCTTCTCTAGAAACCAAAGCAAACCTTACCAACGCTCTAGTTAGTAAAGTGAAAGGCCTAACCAAATGGAAGCACTTACCTGAGAGCATCAAAAGAGCGGCCATTATTCCACCGGGACCATCCATTCCTCCCCTGTATGGCAGCCATAAGCACCATAAACCGGGATTTAAACTCAGACCTATTGTTAGCAAAATAAGAGCGCCAACGTATTACATAGAGAAAGAGCTGGCTAGTTTCCTAAAAACCTATCTACCTGCCTCCCAGCACGCTCTACGCTCGACTGCGGACTTTATAAGCAGAATAAAAGACATAAGTTTAGATAAAAAGGAGATTATGGGTTTCGACGTGACATCATTGTACACGTCAATCCCGGTCAAAGAAGCGTGTGACAACCTAGAGAACTTTCTTACCAGAGATGGTGAACAAACCCCGGATGCAGCGCAAGACATACGAAGGGTGCTGGACCTGGTTGTAAACAATAACTACTTCCAGTTCCTAGGAACACACTTCAAGCAGACAAAAGGTGGCCCCATGGGGTCTCCAATATCAGGAGTGCTCGCGGAAGCTGTCCTACGCCCGCTAGAGGAAAATATCTTCTCAAGCAGTGGCAAGAAACCAAAATTATGGCTTAGATATGTGGACGATGTGTTCTTAATTTGGCAACATTACGACAGAGACCTCGAGGAATTTCCACAGCGAATCATCACCATCCACCCCTCCATTAAATTCACTTATGAAAAGGAAAAAGACGGGAAGCTTCCGTTTCTTGACGCTGAGATAAGCAGATCCCAAGATGGCCGCTTATGCTCCACCGTATATTACAAACCAACAACAGTGACAAATTTCATCCCTCCTAAGTCCGTATCCCCTAGCTCATATAAAATGGCGGCATTCCGTACCCACTTCAATAGAGCAATCACGATTTGCTCCACCAAAGAATCGGGGGACAGAGAAATAACAAATATCATCAACAAAGGAGTCACTGCTGGATTCTCGGAACTGACTCTGCTATCCATATCCCACAATATGATAACCAGGAACCATAAGACACCACGACCAGGATCGACAACTTGTAGTTTGATCCATTTCATATATCCCGAAATTTTTGCTTGTGTTTAAGAACCTTATGAAGCGCCATGGATTACGCATTGGAATTAAATCACCAATGTTCATCGCCACAGCAACAACAAATACACATAAGGACCCTGACGTGAATTCTGGAGCTGGGGTGTATGAGATACCATTGGAATATCCAGATGGCTTGTCTCGATCATGCATCGGAATGACCAAAAGATCCCTTACAATTAAGGGGAAAGAACACATAAGGGACATTAAAGCAGGAAAAACACAAAACACGCTTTGCAAAGAAGTAGACCAAAATGACGCCGTACCAGTATGGAAAAACATAAAGAGGATCGTTCCATACACTGACTACAAAGGAACACTGACTAGAGAAAGCATCGAAATGTCCATGCATCCCAACCCTTGCAACGAGAGCCCTTCCCTCGAACTCTCGGCTGCGTGGAAGATCCTACTGACATAGAATATTAAGGGGGAAATGAGAGAGAATGTTTGAACGGTAGGTCACGAGACTCCACCTTCTGCGAGACGCAATATCACCTAGACACGTAGTAGATACGCCAAGATTTCAAATTATCGTCGTTCCCGAAATTATTCTTGTGTTCACTGGCCTTGAAAAAGCCTCCCGTTCGGAGTGTGAAAGCCCGGCACTTAGTCGTTGTATGTTTTATAAATTGTTACACCATTCAATACGGAATAAATATTTCAAGTTGTATAATACTAAGGTGTAAGTTCCATTATTGTAAAACAGAATTATTCACCGGTTCCTTAATGAGACGAAGCAATTTCCAGCATTCACTCTTCCCCTTGTGGTTTTCAACAAGCACGTATTTGTTGGCCTCAACGCCTTTCTCAACCTCCTTAATATTAAATCCATCCATATTAACAAATTAGGTGTTAATTTCGACATGGCATGTCATGGGAACGCGATGTTAGCACATCAAGTCGAAAACCTCAGAATGCTCAAGGTAAAAGATGCGATGTGAAAAGTAACTCTTAGTCATACAGTAAACTTCGCGCGGAGAGAGTGAATCAGCTGAGAAGCAGGCGAATGGCGTTTGTCTGTACCTTGCCCTGGACAATCGCACTGTAAAAAAACGCAAAGGAAGCGTCTTTTTACAATATGGTATCGGTTGTTTGACGTCGGTCGGTGGAAATCTTCGTTGCTTTAAGAAAGAGACGACAATATTTTTGCATGGCAAATCATTATTCACTCCGTGGGCACCGGTATCGACTACAGAATTCCACAACGCGCATTTTTCTTTGGAATATATTTTTCTCTTTTCAAAAGTAAAATGGGAATAAAACTGGGTCAAAATCGGGTCAGGAACACCTTGACCTGACCCGTTGACCCGTGACCCCTTACCATCTCTGCTTGAAACCTGGAATAACATAACAAAAGGAAGAAACTCATCTTATAGGCGGAACGTCAGGAGGGCGTACCCCCCCCCCCCATACACACACACCCCAACTTTAGAAAATTTAAATGCGAGGGCAAGCCTACTATGGAAAATATTAGTGGGAGTTTAAATGGAGTCCGCCGCTCCGGTAGCGCAATGGTCTAAGCGCTGGCTAGTGACCATTCGTCCGAGTTGGATCCGGGTTCCAATCGCCCGGTGGGGCATAGATGTTGTGTTTATCTTACGGTACTGGCTCTCTCCCTTCCCTAGAACCAGTGATCCCAAATTAGGGACGGGCGACTGCTTATGAGCCCAATGAGCTGCTCATAGTGGTCGTTAAACCTCCAATCAAAACAACAACAAAAAATGGAGTCGCTACGAAGTTCGGAGAGGAGAGCTTCGTGAACATACACACTGTTACACTCACCTTTTAGATTCGGCTGTAATTTTTTTTCCGTATTTTTTTTTTTTTATTGAAGGTTTAACGAGCACCGTGAGCAACTCAATGGGCTTATAAGCAGTCGCCCGTCCCTACTTTAGGACCACTGGTTCCAGGGAAGGGAGAGAGCCAGTGTCGTAAGCAGACACAAAATCAATGCCTCATCGGGATTAGAACCCGCACCCAATTTTTTTCTGCATCTCAAGGAAAACATCACTTTATACTCATTCGTGCCCCCCCTCTCCCACAAAGGAAAACATCACTTTACACTTAATCGTGCTCTCTCTCCCGAAGGGGGAACATCAGGAAAACATCAGTTTAAATTTTTTCGTGCCCCCTCAAGGAAAACATCACTTTACATTTAATTGTGTCTCTTCTGCCAGAAGAAAACATCAGTTTACACTTATTCGTGTCGCCTCCTCCAAAAGAGAACATCAGTTTGCCGCCCAGGTGGCGCAGTGATCTAAGGCGCTGGCTTCTGACCATTCGCCCTATAGTTGGGTCCGGGTTCGACTGGCTCTCTGTGTACATTGGTCATTTAGCGTACTGTAAGGACCATGCTTGATATGTACTTGTTGATGTGAAACATCTGTTTTGTCATGTCTCTGTACCACCAGGTCCAATAATTCATTTAAACTTCCAATTAAAAAAACAACAACAGCAGTTTACATTTTATTTGTGCTCCTCCCCCAAAGAAGAACAGTTTGCACTTATTCGCCCCCTATTTTTTAGTCACCTATGCTCATCACTCTGTTCTCCTGGCCTCCTCTTTCCTAGAAGGCCTGGGCTTGTGTCGAAGTTTAACGATTACAATGAGCAACTTTTAGGGTTACAAACAATCACTCGTCTCAAATTTATAGCCATTGGTAAGGGACAGAGAGTGAGTCAGTGCGATCGGAGGCACAACATCTATGCCTCATTTTTCACTCAGATATCAGGAGTTCCAGCCAATCATCAATCCCTATTTTGGGGCTGAATCGGGATTGGCGTTTACCACCCCCACCCCCTCCCCGAAAAGGAACGGGGACTCAACATTTTGTCAATTTGAAGAGGCATTGAGCTAAAACAAAAACTTCAATAACAAAAAAAAGTATGTGACCCAGAAACAATGTCCCCTCTAAGTCGCGCGCGTGCGTGACCGCGCAGCGACTTAACTTCCTCCGCGCACTAAGCGTTTTAGGTTAAAATTCCCAAATCCCCAATTAATTTTCACAAATCGAAAATCAATTACCTGCAAAGATAATAATCAATAAATAAAATTCGGGCTCTCAAAAGTCAAAAGAACACTTTTTCTTAAATGCCATTCGCCTGCTTCTAAGTTCGTCTCATTGTCCTCTTCATTCTCAAAGGATTCTGGAAAAGTAGCCTCGTGCGAGCAGATAGTAAAGGCGAGAATGCGGATTAATGATTTTCCCATGCTGAGAAAGAGGTAGATATTGAGTCTTTTCTCAAAACAACACATCAGTGCCAGCCAATCATAACAAACCGTTACCAAGTTCATTGTACAAACTAATGCACCCATGGTAGTTGGCGGGGGAAAGGCATTCCGGTCAGTTAAATTGTAAGCCGATGGTCAGTTAAATTGTAAGCTTTCCAGAAGTAAGCTTGAGCTTCTCACGTTTCATAAAAAAAAATTTAATTAATGAAGTGTTTTTAATCATTTTTTAATTAAAATCAATTGCAGAAAGAACGGTGATAAAAATTGGTTGATTAGAAAAAAATAAGGGTTCCAATCCAAGTTCGAACTTCTACTGCATTGGTAAGAGAAGCTGAGAAAATAAAATGTTTTTGCCCAAGTGGTTTTGATGCTTGCCCAATTCATTGGGTTAGGGGGCATTACCCGTGGCCGCTTAGGAGGAATGTTGCCCAAGCAAGGTCATGATTTTCGTATTTTTCCGTGGGAGCTACACAAGGGTGTTTGGGTTTGTTTGTTTTTAACCTTAATATCTGGTACTGAAAGAAACATTTTTTTTTATTTATTATATTTTTTTTTTCTTTTTTTTTCTTAATGAACACCTGAAACCAGAGCACATTCAAGGAGATAGGGGGCCTGAGGGCTGGACAGTATTATGTGGCCCGTTTTGGTATTAGTGGCACATTTAGAATTTCACTATGGATGGCCGAATAAAAATGCCTAGGAGAAAACATTCCCAAAATATGATGAGGAAGCCATAAAAATATCACCCCCATATTGAAGTGTTATATCCCAGGATTCTTCATGGACGAATCAGTGCATAGTAAAAAAAATATTAACAAGAAAATGTAAAAATGCTTGGTTGCAAAAAGGGATACCAATTCAGTTTTGCTGTAATTCCGAACCCAGAGGGTTCAGCTTGTTGAAATTAAATCGAAGTAGTGGACAAAATAACATGATACAAATATCATGATTCAAACGAATTCTTAATGTATGAAAATTTCGCTCTATTACAAATGTGTACAAAAAAACATCTATAGCGCTTTCGAAAGATTTGAGGATGGACTGGTGGCGACCAGAGTTGGAAACGTGTCAAAAATTTCGGGCCCGGACCCGTAACTCACCCGGAAAAATTTGCTTTGAACTGAAAATTCTAAACTCAATTTATATATATGTACATGTAAACGTAATATATGTATTCATTCCAATAACTGCTTGATATTAAATAACTGAAATCCTTTTTTAATAATAAAATTTGGTTACTTGCTAAATTTTAGTGCCACTTGTAACGTATACTCTATATTCACTTTCCTTTTGATTTTTACTATCTCTGGTTATTTTATTTTCCTATGTAAATTATCTTTTTACTGAACGAGATGTTATTTCACCCGCTGAATGAGATCTGGCAATGAGTGTAAGTCATGACGTGGTGGTAGCCAGTATAAATAGGCGCGTTCAACGATACCTACAGAGAGCGTTTGTTTATGAGGAGGAGAGCGTTTGTTTATGAGGAGGAGAGCGTTTGTTGTTGTATAGAGAGAGCGTTTGTTGTTGTATAGAGAGAGCGTTTGTTGTTGTACGAAGTGAGCTGTGGTTTATGTGTCAGAAAGCTGGTGCTGTATAAAGAGAGTTCGTTTATGTGAGAGCCAGAAGTCTCACAAATAAAGAATTTGTTGTAAGTACGTTTTTCTCAGTTCATAGTTTTTGTCAGATCTCTGTCTGGCTGTTAGGTTTATTTCATTTAGTGTTATTAGTAACAACCAGCATAAGACTTTATTCATCTTAATTACTACTACAACATTACTACCAGCTATAAGCATTATTATTATTATTACTACACTACTAGCAGGAAAGTTTATTCATAATTAATAACACAACAACCATTAGAAGAAGCGTTAGCTTAGTGAAAGCATATTCATTATACACTATTTTGCGTAATCATGAAGTAATGGCTGACTATGACCCTGACCATGGAGTATATCACAAATGGGAATCATTATTTACGATTACACAAATGCATTTTTTAAAATGTATTTAGATTGTTTGCTCTTTCCACGCTTTGATGGAGGTGCGCATACTTTCATATGGCCCGTTAGATTTTTGGTTCCATAATCTTTTATTACACCGTCGACATCTTTCTTTGTAATTATACTTTCCCCATTTTGGGCAAGAAGCAAGACCAAAAATACGGAATTATTCACCGGTTCCTTAATGAGACGAAACAATTTCCAGCATTCACTCTTCCCCTTGTGGTTTTCAACAAGCACGTATTTGTTGGCCTCGACGCCTTTCTCAACCTCCTTAATATTAAATCCATCCATATTAACAAATAAGGAGTTAATTTCGACATGACATGTCATGGGAACGCGATGTTAGCACATCAATCGAAAACCTCTGAATGCTCTATGTAAAAGATATGATGTGAAAAGTAACTCTTAGTCATACAGTGAACTTCGCACATAGAGAGTTATTCAGCTGAGAAGCAGGCGAATGGCGTTTGCCTGTACCTTGCCCTGGATAATCTGACAGTAGAAGAACGCAAAGGAAGTATCTTTTTGCGATATGGGGTCGGTGTGTTGTCTGACGTCGTTCGATGGAAATCTTCGTTGCTTTAAGTAAGAGACTACAATATTTTTGCATGGCAAATCATTATTCACTCCGTGGGCACCAGTATCGACTACAGAATTCCACAACGCGCATTTTTCTTTGGAATATATGTTTCTCTTTTCAAAAATAGAACGGGATTAAAACCGAGTCGAAATCGTGTCAGGAACACCTTGACCCGACCCGTTGGACCCGCAAGAAATTGTCGATCCGTTGACCCGTGATAAATTTCCATCTCTGGTGGCGACCATACATTTTTCGGACTTCTAAAGAAGCGGAAAGAATAGAAAAAAATTCACTTATAGTTTTTGCTGTGCTATCAGCAAAAGAAAAAAAAAAGAAACTATTGTAGAACTCTGTCAATCCTTCAAGCATCCTGCATAATTCTGGGGTCCCTTCAAAATGCGGGGCCTGGGGCTACAGCCCCCTCCCCCCACCTCGCCCCCCTCTTAAATGGGCTCTGCCTGAAACCTAAAATTTTATGTGAATATTCATTGTGCGACTAACACCCATTATAACTCGTATTTGTTCTGCCTCCAACAATGATAATATTCCGAATTAAATGTCAGCTGAGGAGAAACGTTATGTGAGAATACAACCAACTACATGCAATACGAATTGCGAAACACAGAGTTTGTATTTTTATACACATAAAGTAAACAAAACGCAAAGTCCAACATACCTGATTTTGCTTTTATCATCGTCGGTTCAATTGAAATATTACCCCACAAGCTATTCAACGTGTAGCAGTTGTTAGGTAATCCCATCACATCGAAAACACTGATAGAACGGTGAGTTTGGCTGCAAGTAATCAACATGAATTATCTTCATTTTATTAAATTAAAAATTACGTAAGTAAATAAAAAACTCTGAACCGAAATCATACTCGAGAACTGAAAGACATAGTGGAAAGTAACGCCTTACTCGCAACGCCTCTACTTTTAAAGCGGTTAGTAGCGTAAAGCAGTAAAAAAGATGATATGCAAATTTTATTTTCAAATATTTCTCGCTGGCCTCTGATCATTCGTCCGTAAGGGGTCCGGGTTCGAATCCCGCAGGCATGGATGTTGTGTTTGTCTTACGGCACTGGCTCTTTCCCTTCCCTGGAACCAGTGACCCAAAATTAGGGACGGGCGACTGCTTATAGCCCATTTGAGTTGCTCACGGTGGTCGTTACACCTCCAATCAAAAAAAAAAAAAAAAATTATTTTCTAATGTTCCTCAAATTATAGTCCATTTTTTATTTAAGTTCTGTGTAAACCAGAAACTTAAATTTAAAAAAAAAGTTTTACAAACAACACTCTCAAAGTTGTTCTTGGGCTACATATGGAAGCCAATTATCCAATGACTTTTAAAGCGATTAGTAGCGTAAGCAGTAAAAAAGGTAATAAACAAATTTTATTTTCGAATATTTCTCATATTTATAATCCCTTTTGCAACTGGAAAAGCAGGGTATAAGCAGGGCCGGCTGGACCATAGGAACAACCGGGGCGGTTGTTCCTATGGGCCGCGCATAACGTTTACAGGATATTTTTTTATATTTACCAGGGACTGCGCTTCTACGCACGTTTCCAGAGTAGCGCTCGGGCCCTGCAGCCCGATCTTCAAGTATATCCCAACGAAATGAAAATGTTCTCCCAATTGTTCGATACTTTTTGCGCTGTATCGATTCCAAGATGGCGGCTTGTTTACATTTTTTGTTTCGCACCTGGTAAACTCCCTGTTGGATTTTTGCAGAACTTTTTTCAATTTCTTTCTATTTTTATTGAAGGACTTTGCTCCGCCGCCATTCCGAAGTTTCAACGTTTTTTTACTGTCGTTATATTTTGGAAAGGCGGACTTTTGTCGTTTGAACTTATAGCACTTACTAAATTCACCACTAAGGGAAACAAAAGCGGCCCAGAAAGCATTTCCGTAAACCGTTAAACAACTGAGACAGCTTTGCCAACAAAGCATATGCATCGCAAATTCTTTGCGTCACCATGGCAGCAGGTTACGGGACCAGAACGTTCCTCTGTGGTTATCGTGCAGACAGACAAGCCGTTCGTTTATTTCCTTTGCGTCTGTAAAAAAAAATGTTTTTTTCCTGTGAATTTATCGTCTGCGTTAGTGGTTCGTGTTGACTGTGTTGTGTTTTCACCGTTTTGCCTCACTTGAAGTGAGTGTGTGTGTGCCTTCTGTTTCGTTATTTTGTGTTTCTTCTGTGTGACGCAGTTGCAGCACACAGTGTTGTGTTGTTCGGCATAGCGGCCATGATAGCTGCTTCTCAAGTACAAATGCAAGTTCCGTCTGCTGATTTTATCTCCGCTGGATTTTCTTTGGCTACATCGACCGCTTGTGAGACAACTATGACCTCTTCAAGTGTGGATTTGTCTACTTCTAATTGTGTTTCTGCTTCTAATGTGCTTTGTCCTAATGTTTCTGCATCGAATGTTCTTCGTCCTAATTTGCATATCCTGGATGCCGAGTCACGTTCTGCTGCCACGGCTGCTACTCCTCCACGCTCGTATGCTGCGACTGCTCGTCCAAACCAATCTCATGCACCTCTTTCAATGCAACCAGAATTTTCTAGAGAAGATAAAGTTCTCAAGATTCGGATTTCTGACGACTCACCAGCAGGTAAAGAACTTTCCTCAGCTTTGTTATTAAGTGTGTATTTTCCGTCTCTTCGTGAAACCCCCTCCCCCTCTATTTGGAGGCCTTGGTTAAAGTTGTTCCCAAGGAAAGCATTGTTTCAATTATTCGCATTGGAGGGGGTGTTGTCGTTCATTTTGTTCACCAAACAGCCACCGACACCGTTCTTGCCACAGGCATTGATATTGGCTCTTTTCACTTGCACCCTGTTGCTTCTGCACAGCGCCCGGTCACAGTGACATTATCTCCTGTGCCTACTGCTATTCCTGACAACTTACTTGTTGCTGCACTCGGCACTCTTGGTCGAGTAGTGGGAGAGACTAAATTTCTCCCAGCTGCTGCCAGAGACTCTCCATTCAAATTTGTGCAAGGAGGACGTCGCCAATATCGTGTTATTTTCCCCACTGACCAAGCCATTTCTAACCGCCCCACATCTCTGCAACTTGTTACGGACACACGAACATACGTTTTCAACTTTTTTGCTGGTGTCCAGTGTTTCCGGTGTAGAGCTGAGGGACACCTGGCTTATGAGTGCCCTCAGCGCACACTTGCGCAAGGTGCTGTCCCTTCGTTGAAGGTTCGTGACATACCTCCATCATACACTTCCTCCGCCCTTACTACTGAACAAACTGTTTCCCCAATGTCAACCACGTCACCATCTCTGCTACTTGCTCCTTCAATGACTGCAGATATTTCGTTGTCTTCACCTGTTTCAGTTCCGCCACTGCCATTCAACTCCGAGCAGCCGCTGTCTTTCAAAACTCCTACGCAGTTATTGCCAAGTACTAAACTGCCATTACCATACAACTCCGAGCAGGCGCTTTCTTTTAAAACAACTACGCAGTTATTGCCAAACACTGAACTGCCATTTCCATTCAACTCCGAGCAGCCGCTTTCTTCCGAAACTACTGCGTCATCATTGCCCAGCTCTCACGCGCCACCACCAAGCAACAAATTGCCTCCCGTTTCACAGCCTGTTTCGCAAGTGCAAACACCTGCTTCTCAACTGTTCAAATCTGCTCTCATTGTTGACATGTCATTTCCACCTCTTCCTACTTCAGTGGGCTCCTCTGGACCCAAAACTGCCGGGAAACGCCCAAATTCTGCCGAGTCTTCTCCTAGGCCTTCGCGTCGAACTAGGCGTTTTCGGACAAAATCTTCTGCCACTTCCTCCGGAACCTCACCTGGCGTAGAAAATTTTTCTTCTCAACTTCGTACAACAAACAGATTCGCTTGCCTCCCTACTGATGATGATATGGATGTTGCTGCTGATTTAAGTGAATCAGCATCGATTGCTTCGGATGTTGTTGGAGATGATTCTTCTCTTCCCACCATTCCCAAACTTTCCGCTCTGTTCAAAGACTGTTCTGTTCCAATGCAACCGCTCACATTTACTGAACTTCTTGAATTAATTCAACGCCCTAGGATTGACAAATTTCTAACAATCCCGTGTATTCAATCTAAGTTAAATTGGTTACCTGAAATGCTTCAACAACTGCAATTGCTTGATGAATTTTTGATTAACGTTTCCGTTCCCCCTGAAGATGCCCAGCTTCAGCATCGTCTGTGGTACATGCTGAAGTTGCTCACAGCTGAACTCGAAAACAATCAACAGCCTGTTCATGATTTCCCAACTGACTGAGTTTTTTTGTTTTTTTTCTTCCGAATAAACGTTTTGTTTTGAAATTGTTTACCTTTGAACTTGTACTCCTTTAAGGTCTGTTTTTGTTTAGTTTTCGGCGAACTCATAGACACAGTTTAATACTATTGTTATCAATGGACTCATAGACTTTTTTTTACTACTGTTCAACTGGGCAGCCTGTGAGCGCCCTCTTTTTCACACCCTTTACACTGTTGTTATTGTTTTTTTTTAAATGCTTGCGTATACCTTGTTCTCTGCCACATCTTGTTACTGTTTTGTATTCTGTACTTGTTCATATTTTGTAGAGGCGTATTTTATACCTAACATTTTGAGCAATAAATACCTTATGAAGACAAGCCGTTCGTTTCGTTTTTTTTTTTTTTTTTTTTTTTTTTTTGGCGTCTTTAAACAATGCTTAAAAAACAGAAAATGACTTTTTCTTAAAAAACTTTTTGTAAAAAAGGGATGAAAGTTGTAAGTTATGCTGTAAAAATTGCAATGCGTTATGATTTATAGTTTGCCATATATCCGTTTTTTTTTAATGGATCCCATCGCTATATATAGAATTTTCTGAAATTTAAAATTTTTATTTCTCGTAATCTAAATCGAAATTTTAAAAAAAGGGGCGACGAGGTGCAAAACTTCGGTCATTGCATGCCTACAAAGTTTCGTGGTTCTGTTGTTGTCAACGCGACCTGATAGCACTTTGTTTGCTTACCTTAACTTTGAAATACAATAACTCTTGAAGTTTCGCAGAATCGAAAAACGATTTATTTCAGCGTGTTCTCCAAACAATTCTCTACGAACGATGTAAATTTCATATTTTTTTGGTACGTTTTGCGCTGCAAGCTACGAAAGCAAGAGTGTCGCGCATTTCTAAAACAGCGGCAGCAGCGGCGGCAGTTACTTTTTTTTAGAAGAGAGAGATTATTTTTTGTAAGTTTTGAGGCGCGACGCCCTTAACGATAATTTTAGTATGATTTTTTTTTAGTTTCTAATCCTTCCCACTTTCGAATAGCTTACCGTCCTTTGCCATGCAGATATTGAGATTTGCAGATTTCAAATGATTATTATAACCACCTTAATATTTTCCACATTCATGAAACAGCAGATTAGTTTAATTTTTTATATATTCAGAAATTTGTGTGTAATGCGATTGTTCACAAATTGTTCACAAAAAGTCTTTCACGGGGGAGAAATCCGAGGCAAAAAGGATTTTTCAAATAGAGCAATGAGATGAAGAGATATGAAGTTGAAAAGGTTATATAACTTTACATTTCCTAGCGAGAAAAGGTGTGCGTTACTTAAATCAGAAAAAGAGTTCAAAATAATCTTCATAATGAAGAGTATCCTGGATTTTTCCAAGATATTTTTAGAATCCGAGATACTAGTTCAAGTAGAAATACAGTCAAAACTAGTTTTAACTAAATACGGTAAAACTAAAATCACGTTATAACGAAAAAATTCGTGAACTGAGAATTTTGTCATTTTCATGTAGGACTTCCCGTCCACAGGAGCAGAGTTTAGGTCCCAGCCACCTACAGCGAGATCGTCTTTTGGGCAGGACACAGAAACGGAAGGAATGAGAGCAAGTCTAGCGACTTTTGACAGAACAGTTTGTAGTGAGATTAGAGTACAGTAGATGGCGCCACCGTACAAGTACGATATTGCACATAGATGGGTGAGAGAATTTCAGGGGGCATTGGAAAGGATACCCATTTAACCAGTAGGTCCAGCTTGGGGGCCGTCACTTTACGTGCTCGTCCGATGCACGGCGGATATTCAGCGAATGTTAGTAAATCACACCATCTCTGAAAGATCAGCCGAGGCTAGAACCTGGGGACCCAGCATCGATAGTCTGAAGCACTAACCACTAAGCCATCCGCGGCTAAATTCGTGAATTTGTTTGGTTTATTGTATTTTTATAAGAAATACTAGGACAAGCCTCCAATGGTAAACGATAATTCGGGTACAGTTGGCAAATTTTGAGCGAAGCTATTGCAATATTTAAGCTCATTAAGGTGTCTGTTATAACAAATTCTGAAAAACGAACGCGTAAAATTTATGACTTCCAGAACAAAAGTACGAAACATTCTAAAAAAGAAATGCCTAAAATTTATCATGAACTACTTTCCTTCACGCCTTCACGTTGGTTGTGATCAGGTTGCATGCAAACAAAGCGGAAAGACACACTAAGATCAGGGACCACGTTTTTCATTTTGTATCGCGAAAGACACACACACATACACAAACTTCCTTTTTTTATTATAGATTAAGCAAATGTTCAGCTAACAGACGGTGTCTTTCCATTTCTTCGTTTTTCAATTCAAACGATTTTCTTAAATTAATGTTAGTGTGCCGACTTTCGTGAAACTGTTCAAGTAAAAGGCCATCTATAGTTATAATTGAAATTCCTCAATGACACAAAATTTTGGGAGTCGAAAAGCGTCAAAACTTGACCATGTACGATGTCCAATCGCATGCTAAAAATCACAGTGATCAGATGAGTCATGTTGTAGCTATGCCCGAACGACTAATTGTCCCAAGTCTCGTATAGAGAGCGGATTTTTTCAATTATTATTTTAAAGTTGGTCAGTCTTTTATTGGTCATTATTTTTATGACACGACTAATCACCATGATACCAACCCCATGTCACTCACCATGTCCTTCCCTTTCTCTGTGGCAAGTGTCGCCGCGATCGGCTGAAGATCTTTGGAGGAGATATGTAACAAACGACCCCTTCTCAAAACCAGAAAGAAAACCCCTAAAAATGCAAATTTTTGGACGATTGACACGGAATTTCGGAATTTGACACGGAATTTCGGGAATAGAAAGGCGTCAAAACCTGACCATGGACGATGCCCAATCGCATGCAAAAAATTACGGTGATCGGATGTGTCATCTCGTGCCTGTGCCCGAACAACTAATTTTCTCGAGTCTCGTAAAGAGAGCTCCTCTCAATGAAACGTTATAACCAAATACTTTGCAACAAAAAACACCTTAAGATAGTGTAACTATACTAGTGATCCGAATTTATTGGCGTAGATAAAAATCGAAGTTTTCAAGCTTTCGCACATCAACCAAATGGCTTTTTTAAAAAAGGTAGACAGCGAACTACAAACTTCTTTTTTTGTTGATTGGAGGTTTAACGACCACCGTGAGCAACTCGATGGGCTATAAGCAGTCGCCCGTCCCTAATTTAGGGTCACTGGTTCCAGGGAAGGGAAAGAGCCAGTGTAGTAAGACAAACACAACATCCATGCCTCACCGGGATTCGAATCGGACCCCTTTCGGACGAATGATCAGAAGCCATCGCTTAGACCACTGCGCCACCGGGGCGGCAACTGCAAACTTTTCACAAGAATTTTACAAAGTAAAATTCTTGGGGAAAATGCTCAAGCAAAATTGTATACGTAGGAAATTTCTCCCCTTGTTTAAAATTCTAAATGATTTAGCTGCCATGGAACGTCAACAAAAGAGCAAAGTCACTACCCGTTTTCCCAAAAGACTTTGTCTGAAGAAAGATTCACCAATGAAGATGAGACGGAAAATCTAAACAGTCATCCTGATACAAATTTTGAAGATGACAATCCGATTTTTGGCGTAAATGTGACAAGGATGGTAAGTCAGATAATATTTGAAAACTTGAAAATTTTCATCGTCCTGGAGCGGGACTCGAACCCGCGTCTCCCAGAAAACGCCTAGGTATGCTAACCACTACACCACCCAGAACGACCAAGATTCAAGTTTCCGATCAATTTGAATTTAACCATCACAGGATTCGCTAGTAGAAGCAACCGGCATTCATGTTTAGCGAATCTGGAGGTTAATAATCCTATCCCGTGATTGCCCGGAGAATTCAAATTGATCGGAAACTTGAAACTTGGTCGTGGTGTAGTGGTTAGCATACCTAGGCGTTTTCTGGGAGACGCGGGTTCGAGTCCCGCTCCAGGACGATGAAAATTTTCAAGTTTTCAAATATTATCTGACTTACCATCCTTGTCACATTTACGCCAAAAATCGGATTGTCATCTTCAAAATTTGTATTATATGGCGTAATCCCGTATTTCTTTCATGATGAGTCATTCTGATGTTTCTCCAGTAAATACAATTTATTTTTTAGAGGAAGTTGGATTCTATTTACAGAACCGAAGACTTTATACTGAAGAAATTGGTAGCTATCTAAATGTCATGAATACAGTTACAATTACAGACGCCATGGAAAAACGAAAAGAGACTGTACTTACATCGTATTTCAAAACCCAATAGGTATGTTTGAACTCGATTTCACAGTTTGCCGTATATAAACATGTTTTGCATCAAAATGGAACTAAATAATTGTTTTAATTACACTACTACTTTAATTACCCCACCCTACACGTCTGCTCGTGTAGGTTGGCATTATGTTCAGCGGCTGTGCACTCCTCTACGTGTTCTCAGGAGGCAATGCGAATGCTGAACTCTGAAGGGACAAGATCCTAGAGACCAATGTCAGAGCTTTTTGGGGAGCTGTAGGCGAAAAATGGATGGATAACGCTCGCCTGTACAGTGCTCAGCTTGTCGATAATTTTCATCAAAAGGAGGATATTCGGCGTATGGACAGGCCAGCCAATTCTCCGATCTGAACCCTATAGAGCCTGTCTCGATGCTCTGGGACGACAGGTAGCAGTTCATCAGCCCCTTTCCAGAATATTTCCCGAGCTACGCACCGCCCTTATCGAGGAACGGAATTCTTTGGCTCCAGAAGTCATCAATTAGCTGGTGACGAGTATGTATCGTCGCTGTGAGAGTTGTCTGTCGGTACGAAGTGATCGCATTCTTTATTAAGGCAGTTTTAGGTTACATTCTTACATCTTGGTGACATTTGCTAACGTGACCCTGTATACGCAAAATGTGAACATATTTCTCTGTTGTTATAAAATGTTTATTACTCTTATGATTGAGTTTCTTTACATGACAAAGGTCTCTACCTGTTTCGTGTTTTCCGTTTTATCCCAGCGAATGTATTCTGGATACAGTGTGTTATTTAGGTGTGTATCCCAACAGGTATTATATTTGCTCAAAATTTGGGGCATATTAACTAGCGTCCATGTTGTGGGTCTAAATCTTTAGATACTGTAGGGTTATACGGCTACCGAAAAGTTAATAGAATACAAATACTCCAGGTACATGATTACATGGTTTAAATTTTTAAACTTAATAATTATTTTTAACTTCAGGGTTGAGAAAATTATTATTATTATTATTATTATTATTATTATTATTATTATTATTATTATTATTATTATTATAAAGATGAATCCACCTCTTTCTGAGGTTTTTCTGTAACTTACTGGATATGTACAACGTACCGGGTCTGGGAAGTGGTATTTCTTTTCTCTCAATTGTCCAGGAACTTCTTTACTATCCTACAAGTGTTCAGGATAGCTGCCTTCTGTAGTTCCATGTAGGTGTTAGGTTGAAGGTCTAGTGTCTGTATAGAGCTGTCTGTGAATGGTCTTAGGTATAATTCCCAATTCCCGTGGCTGATATGGGGACTGTGGTGACGTCTCCATATGCCACATTTCCTTGACTTCGTATCGTAGGTCGTCATACTTTGACTGCTTCTCTCCGTGCATCTTCTGGATGTTGCATGTGTTGGGCACGGCTATATCAATGAGGTATGTTGACTTCTTCTCCTTGTCCACCAGGACGATGTCCGGGAGGTTGTGGGGGATGGTCTTATCTGTTCTGATCGATCTGTCCCAGTACATCTTGTGTGTGTTGTTCTCTAGAAACGTTTTTGGCCCATACTTGTAGTAGGGGACAGGCTCAGTTGTAATGAGGAGGTGCTTTCTTGCCAATTTATGATGGAGGATCTTGGCGACTTGATTGTGCCTGTTTGTGTACTCTGTCTGTGTGGAGAATCTGCACCCTACTGTGATATGTTGTATGGTCTCTGGTGCTTGATGGCATTGCCGACATGTGTCACTTTCCACTGACGTGTCCTTCAGAATGTACTTCCGGTAGTTTCTGGTGTTTAGGACTTGATCTTGTATAGCCATCAGGAACCCTTGAGTCTCAGGAAAGAGTGATCCGTTTGTTAGCCATGCATTGGAGGCAGTCTTATCCACATGGTCTGATTGCAGATCGATATAATGCCTTCCGTGTAGGACTTCCTTTCCCCAAGATTCTTCTTTTGGCTTCCTCGTTCCAATCTCGATGTTCTAAGTAGAGGGATCTAGGGCTGTGTACTTCTTGTCACTCTGGTTTATTGCTTGGTGAAGAGGCCCCTTGCTCTGACGGAAGTATTTTTTGAGGCTGTTAATTTCTTTGTCTCGGTATTCCAGGAGATCAATCATTCCCCGTCTTCCTTCTGCCCGTCCAATGGTCAGCCTTTCTACTGCAGACTTCGGGTGGTGCTGGAAATGTTTAGTGAGGGTTGTCCTGGTGTTGCGCATTATTTCCTCAAGCTCTGTTGTGGTCCACTTGATGATTCCAAAGGAATACGTGAGGACTGGAACTACGTATGCGTTGATAGCCCTAGTTATGTTGCGAGCGTTGAGCTCCGTCTTCATTAGTCTCCTCAGTCTTTGGTTGTATTTGGCGGCTAGAATGTTTTTGATTTATTTGTGTTCTAGGTGTTGTGCTTGAAGCATACTAAGGTACTTATAGGCTCCTCCTTCCTCCATAGCTGTGATCTGTTCTCCGATCTTCAGTTGATAGTTACGTGCATCATGCTTTCCATGGTTTATACCTTGTGTCTTGCATTTCTCTAGGCCGAATTCCATCCCGATGTCATTGCTAAAGCCCTCGGTGACTCGGATTAGCTGCTGGAGTTGGTTCTGAGACGATGCGTACAGCTTGATGTTATCCGTGTACATGAGGTGGGAGAGCTTGCACTTGTTGGTTTTGTTGCACTTGATGGTAAACCCATACTTGCTTTCGTTGAACATGGTTGACAGCGGGTTGAGTGCGTGCCAGATAGAACCATAGTGAGATAAGTGAATCTCCCTGGAAGATGCCTTTCCTTATGTGAATGGGCTTGGTCGTTGTGTTCTCGACTTTGATTGTTGTCTTCCACCCTGTCATGGTCACCTTAAAAAAGCTGACGACTACAGGACTTACTCTGTAGATCTCAAGGACCTCTATCCGCCAGCTGTGGGGTATGGAATCGTAGACCTTACGGTATCGATATATGCTGTGTATATGTTGCGGCGCATCTTGATAGCTTGCTCCGTTACAACAGCGTCAATGGTAAGCTGTTCCTTGCATCCTCTACAATCCAGTTGGTATCCCTTTTGCTGTTCTTCCATAATTGCTTGTCCTTCTATGTGCATCATTGTCTGACTGGTGATGCACGCTGTTAGGATCATATACAGACTAGGTACATACGCTGTTCGTCGATAGTTGGCTGGATTTGTTGTGTCCTCATCTTTAGCCTTTAGTATCGTTACTTCTGGGTGAGGAAATCCGGGATTAGGGCCGGATTTTGGATCATGTTGGTCAGTTAATCTTCCAGATATTTTTTTTATACAGGTGAACGTCTTGTACCAGTAGTTGTGGATGTTATCAACACCTGGTGCTTTCCAGCTGTGTGTCTTAGCTATGGCTTGCTGAAGGTCCTCTGCTGTGATCTTCCAGTCGGACATTTCCTGATATTGGCTCGCTGTCCTTTTTTCTCGCTGTAGCCATGAGCCTTTGCTGTTGTGGTTCGTATTCCTTGCCCAGAGGTTACTCTAGAATTTTTCTACCGCTTCACATTCTGGTGGTCCTTCGCCTTTGATGTTTTTCTTGGCAATGTTACGATAGAAGCTTTCCTCGTCGTCTTCGAATGTGTTATTGTCCATATGTAGCTGTGTGTTCTCTTCGTATCATCTTAGTCTCTTGCTGATAGCTGGTAGACTTTGTTTCAGCGTGTCCAAGTATTCTTCTATTTGCTGGTTTTCTTCGAACCTGGTGTGGACTTTGGCGCTTTTCAGGATGAGCTTTATTTTTCCTACCAACTTCTTGGACCTATTTCCCTTTATTCACTGTGTGAGTTGGCCGATTTTCTTCCGGAGTTCATCAACTCTACCCTGCAGTCTTCTTTGTGATGCTGGTAGGATGGGTTTCTTTGTCCTTTGTTCCTTCTGATGGATGGTGTTTTCCCCGTTTAGTCTTGTGGCTGCAACTGCGGAACAGTACACAGCGGTATGGATGGCGCTACACTCGATTCAGTATGTGCTAATCTCTGTTTTAGTATCATCCTGATGGAGTTGAGATTTTTCAGTATGCAGGTTTAACCAGTGGATATTGTATCTTCTTAACTGATGTTGTAAGCACTATATGGCGCCACATTCCTGCAACTGTTTCGACACCTTTTTAGGCAGTTAATCTCAAGTCAAAATCCTCAGTGGCTGGCGACGGTCTAGGTCGAATCGAACTCGCGACCGCTTGGATGGTAGTTGTTTACGCTGTCCACTAGGCCATCCGTGTTCTAGTGGATAGCGTAAGCATCTATTATTATTATTATTATTATCATTATCATTATGGCTTAAGTTCTAACCAAAAAATGTAGGAGACCTAAGTGAGGGGATGAGACCATTATGCACATTATGCAGAAGCCACAATTATAGGGGAATCTGCAAGGTTTCCCCATCACTATTTCTTATTAAAGGTAGAATTAGTGACTGAAATTTCGCGTTCAAAGCCTTTAGCGAAATGAGGGTTGATTTTGACAGCGCGATCTCGTTCGTACGTTCAATCGTGCGAAAGAAATGCGCATTTTGGAGCTCCGGCTAATATTTAAATATTCTCAAAAAATTAAGAATTAGAGGGCAGATCTCCGGCTAGCTCCGGCCAAAATTAACCCCTGATTATTATTATTATTATTACATTTCATTTAATTTTCTCGTCTACAGCAATGGCATCTGTAGCATGGTCCACTTGTCATTACGGACATAATGTAAAGCAAAGGTATAGTCACCCATGGTTTGAAAATCGTCGTACGATGTGGCACGTATCAAGAATTACTGCTTCTTGGATTTTGGGTCTTAGGTGTTGTGGACATAAAGCATTAAGCTGAGTTATAAGAGCCTGAGGAATTATACCAGTTGCAGAAATAATAATCAGTGGACGTATGTGAACTGTTTCCGGCTTCCACATGTTTAATTTCTGCAGCCAGTTCCACATACTTGTTGATTTTTGTTGCATAGCTGTTCTGAATATTACGGTCCAACGGCATCAACATACCGATAATGACTGCTTCCTTCTGCCTTTTTTCATATAGCACTATGTCTGGACGATTGGCAGAGATGGTTACGTCTGTTTCAATCTCGCTGTCCCAATATAATTTGTATTGTTGATAATCTAGTACCTCATTGGGTTGATATTTATACTATGGTACTTCTGATACTGATAGTTCTGTATCGTGCTTTAATTGTTGATGTATCATCTTAGCAAAATTATTATGTCGCTGCATATAATCAACATTTGCTAGCGTGGTGCATCCTCCGCAAATGTGTTTAATGGTCTTACTGCATATACCAGGAACTTAATCAAGGACTCTTGCCTCATAGAGATAAGGAGCTCCTTAAACTGCCAAAAAAGGATATTGGACTGATTGTTGGTCTACTTACAGGACACTGTCGTCTTAATAGGCACCTTAATTTGATTGGGGTGAAAGAGGATCCACTTTGTAGAGGATGCCATTTAGAAGAGGAGACTTCCTTGTATTTTCTTTGTGACTGTGACTTATTTGCAGCACTCAGGCTTGAACACTTTGGTACTCATAACTTGAGACCAAGTGATCTCTCTTTAGTACCAGTCAAGAGCATTCTTGCTTTTGCTCCTGCATCTGGTCTCTTTCGAGATTAGGGCTGGGGATGCACAATATACCTTAGGTTGCGGTGCTGGGTCATTGTACCCCCCCCACACACACACACACACACCCCATTGTTACAATTGCTGCATATCCCACATCTTCTGCATTTGTCACTTTGCAGATACTCCTTTAAAATGTATTTTCTGTAATTTTTGTTTGCAGTCACTTTGTCTTGAACAGCCATCATAAACCCAAAGTCTCTCTATATAATTTTCTTCGCTTCAGCCACTGATTTGAGGCTTTCTTGTCAACTTCTGGCCTATCTAACTGGTTTGGATGAGTTCCATGAAGTTCCTTTTGCTTCCATTTTCGAATCCATTTTTCCGTATTATTATTTTTATTATTGCGCAATTGTGAGATTCAAATTAGGGAAGAGGGAAGAAGATGTTGTACTAAGTCCGACAATATTTAATATAATAATGGCTCATGTATAGGATAGAAGAATTGAAAATGAGACGTTAAATGGGCTGAGTTCTGGTCGTCAGAATTTACAGTTAGTGAGTGTTGCACAATCATCGCAGCAGAAAATGAAGATGACCAGCAAAGATTATAAGTTATATTCAAGAAATTAAGAGGTGATCATAACATAATTTTTTTAGAATACAAAATATATGACGCTTTTCAGAGAACTAGCAAATGTAAGTTGAAACTAAAAAACACAAAATTCGAGCGAGTTCTAATCCCGTAACTAACCATTCAATTCGTAGTTTTTTCCTGAGGTTTGCCCAAATGCATGAACGGAAATCCGAAAATCGACCCCGTAGGCAGGAGCTGTTTAACCCTTTAACGACCATGACCCAAAAATCTTTTATCACTCCAAATACCATAACGCCTGAAACTGTCTGCCGGTTCACTTCTTTGTTTAATAACAACAATAGCGACTGAGAGTGACTTCTGCTGATCCCTCATAGGTCGAGAAAATTTGAAGAACAGGCAATGGTATGAAATCTGACTCACTCTAAACAAGCGTTTCAGGCAGGCAGCTATGGACGTTTGTGTGCAAGGGAGTTTTGGGCGTTATGGTCGTTAAAGGGTTAAGGCATTTGCTTCTGGGATTGATGGCAGCATTAGAGTAGCCACTCAATCTGGTGTGTTTCCAGTATACAAGGATACGTTTTTATTTTTATTTTTATTTTTTTTTGTTAATTCATTGCCGAATATGTTCCCTAAAACTTTTCCCGCAAAACTTGTTGAGCGAATATCATGAAATAAAAAAGGCCTATATTTTAGACCACGGGTTTTACCCGGTTGTCAAATCTCCATTCTCGTGCCTGTGTGCGAGGCGTCTGTTTCAGGTTCTAACTCCTTGGTGGGCCATCTAATTCGTGATTATTATTTTTTTCAGTAATGCAACGTAAATACGTGGATGGAACACCTAAAATCGTCTCTGGACACATGAGCTAAAAGGCTCGTGTGTGAAGGATGTTCCAAATCTGGTGGGCAAGAGGCCCACGAGATTTGGGACATTCTTATCCCTCATTGGACCAGCCATCAAATCGGTCGTATTTCCGTCTGACAAACCTGATGTGAGGAGATTAGAGCTCTACACGTGCTTTTGCTCCACTTAGAAAAAAAATATATTTTTTAGATAATGGCTAATGTTATCATCGAGAAATTCTCGCGTAATTTATGCTTACCTGCAGGGATAGATATTTGGTGATGTATATATTCCACAATATTTAATGAGGTTTTCGTAAGTAGAGCCCATTTTTCTGAATTCTTCCCTCGGTAATGGGGGTAGTTCATGGGGCAGCACAGTTGGAAACTAAAAAGCAAATGAGCAAGTTTCTGTAAATGCCAGGAGTTAGTGGAACTAAAGCAAAGAGAGAGCACATCAGCAGTGATCAAAAATGAAATAAAGTATTAAGCAGGGTTGTAAGTGGAGGGTATACGGTGGTATACGCCGTATACCCTCTGTTTGTTTGTTGTTGTTTTTTTGTTTTTTTGACAGATTAGCGTATACTTTCAATGTCCATATTGTCAACAGAACTTCAATCTCGAACAACATCGCTCTCAAGAGCTAAACATCTAATAGAATTAACTTTAAGAATTATAGAGAGCTTCGAGAAAATTCTGGGGAAAAAATACATTTAGCATTAGCAGCGAACGAGGAATTATTATTTAAAAATATCCCATTGATTCCTAACAATAAAATTGTACTTATTAACCAAACCAGTTTATTCAAAGCACGGCTGACAGGATGAAATCAAGGCTGTTCAGATTCAAACAGTGAAAATGTACTTCTTAAAGATATTTCTTCATTAGAGCCGATAAATATTAAAACTGACAACGTGCGCTATGGAGAACTAGAAACAAGGCGAATCTGTAGACGATTTAATGTTGATGAAATATCATTAATGAGAGAATGTATTGAAAACGTCCAAGTTGTACTCTCTCAGAGACTAAGAGAATATTCTCTCGTTTTCAGCATATTCTCTCAGAGACTGAGAGAATGTACTGAAAACGTCCAAGTTGTACCAGAAAACTTAAAACCCCTCTTAAAAACGATTTCAACTCTGCCTTGTTCAACAGCTGAATGCAAACGAGGATTCAGTTTAATGAACAGCATTATAACCGATCTCAGAGCATCTTTGTTAATCTCCAATGTATCTAACCTGATGTTCATAAATTCCCATTGACCGCCCATTGAACGATTTAATCCAAAAAAATATGTAATATCTTGGTTGATGAATCATTGTTCAGCAACTGATAGTAGGCCAAGAGTTTCTTCTAACAGTGTATCTCGTCAGGATTTTTTTATTTTTTTTATTGGAGATTTAACGACTACCGTGAGCAACTCAATGGGCTATAAGCAGTCACCAGTCCCTAATTTAGGGTCACTGGTTCCAGGGAACGGAGAAAGCCAGTGCCGTAAGACAACTGTCAACACAACATCCATGACTCACCGGGATTCGAGCCCGGACCCCTTTCGGACGAATGATCACAGGCCATCGCTTTTATTGTTTTGGATGAGAGGCAGTCCCTGTGGTCTCAGCAGGGCAGCAATAAACTCTATGACATCAAACCACAGATCGGACTATGGAAATCTAGTTTGCGGAAGAACCGTCGTGAGGAAGTTGTTCTTGCGCGTCTCCGCATTGGGCACTGTCGTTTTACTCACCGCTTTTT
The DNA here is from genome assembly GCA_039090855.1 of Macrothele yani. Classification (NCBI taxonomy): domain Eukaryota; kingdom Metazoa; phylum Arthropoda; class Arachnida; order Araneae; family Macrothelidae; genus Macrothele; species Macrothele yani. The sequence goes on from CM077004.1 coordinate 138,473,723, forward strand.
GCTGTGTGGCGAAAGTGCCCCGATGTGTGAGGCGTGCCACTGTCGTCTCACCGTCCTTCATGTTTTGTGTTCTTGTGTTCGTTTTTGTGATCATCGTTTTCGTTATTTTCATTCTCATTTGTTGGACGACGGAGCAGCTACGCCGCAGACTCTCATTGGTGAGGACTGCGACCTGACCGCAGTGTTCTCCTTTTTTAAGGAAATTGACTTTTTTAACCTCATCTAGTTTTACCGTATTCATTTCCATCTTTCACTTTTACCGCTTCATCCTGTTTTTAACCTTGTGTACGTGTTTTATTGATTTTGTTCTCTTTTGATGTCTTTTGTTTGGCGCTCTTTGGCCAACCATGGCCCTTGCGCCATTAAAATCTACTAACCAACCAACCAACCAGGCAATCGCTTAGACACTGCGCCAAATAAAAATAAACCGTGATTTTTTATTTTTTTTATCCGTGTAGTGTAACCGGCTCAGGCTTTATGGGATATATTTCAATAAAAATTAATATAATCTTGTGCATGCTTTTCAACATGTCATATTTGACAGGAGGAGAAGATACTTTATTCATATCGGTAAGTGAGCTCATAGTCATAATTGTTAAAAAGGCACGGTACCCCCACGAGGGTACCGTGCCTTTTTTTTTTTTTTTTTTTTTTTTATCCGTGTAGTATAACCTCTGATTTTTTAGGATTTGCACATAGTATTATACCCTGTGCTGATTTTACGACTACAGCACTGGTATTAAGCGGCATGCATTAAAATTAAATTATTCATGCACTAATTGTTTTCGTTGCCTAGGGATAAGAAAACTAAATTCCCACGCGGCGGAATGGATTTGAATTCAAATTGTGTATTATTTTCATTCTGGTTATGTTCTTTTCCCGAAGGCAGGGTTCAAGATGAGGAAAACGTGGCTCCTACGTTCAAGATGCGCCAGTAATTCTTCTTTTTTTTTTTTTTTTTTTATCCGTGTAGTATAACCTCTGATTTTTTAGGATTTGCACATAGTATTATACCCTGTGCTGATTTTACGACTACAGCACTGGTATTAAGCGGCATGCATTAAAATTAAATTATTCATGCACTAATTGTTTTCGTTGCCTAGGGATAAGAAAACTAAATTCCCACGCGGCGGAATGGATTTGAATTCAAATTGTGTATTATTTTCATTCTGGTTATCTTCCTTTCCCGAAGGCAGGGTTCAAGATGAGGAAAACGTGGCTCCTACGTTCAAGATGCGCCAGTAATTCTTCTACTTTTTTTTTCTTCTTAAGGCTTAACGATCCCCATGCGCATCTAAATCTATTAAAAACTCGCCGATTCCTAATTTAGAGCCAATGGTTCCGGGTAAGGAAGAGACCCAGAGGCGAGACAGAAGAAACAGAACACCCATGTACAACCAGAAGAACGGAAAATAATAATCTAGCGCCTGGCCTGTGATTCATGTTCGTGTTCTTCATCTCCACGATTTTCTGCTAGGAAAGCCAAACATCTGGTTATGTGTATTTATTTACAAACTCTCGACATTACCGGACGTCTTGTCCACATCCAGTTTTCTCTTATTTCACAAGACGACCTTCCTTGCACGTGTTCTGCAGCAAATCAGATAACAGTAAAGATCAATTGTGATCGCACATACACCTATGAGCCATTATACTACGATCACCTACCTAACAAGCTGTAGACCCCCCCCCTCCCGTTTAGCCCACAAAACAGCGATCATTCGGCGAGGCATGGATTGATTCGACGAGGTGGCGATAGGTATCCTGGGGTACCTGGTACTGAATTCTCCAGACTCACATGCGGTTTGGCAGTTAGTCGTTTGTGAGTCTGGATATATCTAAGCCGCTGTGGTGCAGTGGTAGCATGTCCGGCGCGTAACTGGAAGACCCCGTGTTTGATTCCCGGTGGCGGCCGATGAGAATTTTCCCGTGACTCACTTATAAACGTGGAAAGAGCGATGACTTCTGTTTGAGGTCAAAACGGCCTTACTAGACAAACTGATCCATCGTGCCATCTCCACCTCAGACTGTCGCTGCAAGTCGTCCATAGCCAGAAAATATGTGCGTATGTTCAGAAGGTCTGACGCAGTGCTTTCATTCTGAGCATAAGCATAGATTTGGGAAATGAAACAAAGTGGCAGAAACTCGAGTTCTTATACGTAAGGACGCAACCAGGATAGGGTATTAAGGGTTGAAACCTCTACCACCAGAACCCAGGGTCTTTTATATTACCTATTTTTTTTTTTTTTTTTTTTTTTAGGATTAGCATTAGCAGAACTGTTATTTATGCTACCTTTTATGTCTCTGTTTGATTCAATTTTCTTATCCACTGATCGCTCTTAAAGGCAAACGTTTTGAGCTTTCCCACACTGCCAGACTTCCTATCTATAACCTGACCCTAGATCGCAGACGACATAATTACACTGCTGGACAGTTGCTAAGGACGGATCATAAACGGCTATATAGCGCATAAAAAAGTAAGTGTGGTTGGATGCCAATGAAATAAAATAATGTCAGAATGCCAGGACATTACAAGAAAGACAAATTATTGTGCTCTGAAATTCAGAAGGCTTCGGAACGTGTTCAAGAGACAAACAGGCCATTTTGTGCAGAATACGTAAACGTGAAAAAAATGCAATTACCGTCCTCAGGCGTTCCGGCGTAAGATGTCAATATGGGATATGGCCACCATGGAGGGCGATGCAAGATTCCACACGTCGTGTCATGCTTTGCACAACATTATCAAGCAGCTGTTGGGGTAATTTATCCCATTCCTCTGTCAGTGCACGGATGAGGGTGTCCTTGTTTACTGGAGGGCATTGGCGACCAGCAAGACTCCTCCCCAAAGCATCCCACACATTTTCAATGGGATTCAGATCTGGAGAATGTGCTGGCCATACGAGGCGTTGAATATCCTCGCTCTCAAGACACTCCTGGACAGCGACTGTTCGATGACATGTTGCGTTGTCGTCCATGAAAATGAATCTATCACCGACAGCACCACGGAACATGCGAACATGAGGTAGCAGAACAACATTAATGTATCGTTGGCCAGTCATAGTCCCAGTTGGAAGCACATAGAGGGACGTACGGCCATTGATCGTGATGCCAGCCCATACCATGACACTACATGTCGGATATCGGTCCCTTTCCTGTATGTTTGCTGGACAATATGCAGTACCACTATCACGCCAGATCAGTTGTCGTCGACAATCAGACGATAGACTGTATCTACTCTCATCTGAGAAGAGGACAGCAGACCAGTCGTTATCAGTCCAATTGCGATGTTGATGGCACCATTGCAAACGGGCGGTACGGTGACGTCTGGACAATGGGATGCGCACAACAGGACGGCGGGCGTATAGTCCTCTTTCGTGCAAACGTCTGGCGACAGTTTTTCGGGAGATCTGCTTTCCAGTAGCAGCCATAAACTGATTTGCTACCTCACTATCTGTGCTGCGCCGGTGTCTTTTTGTTGATAGCACTATGTACCGATCTTCTGCAGGTGTCATATTGCGAACACGACCTCCCCGTGACGTTTGCTACGCTCTCCACTTGTTTGAAATGATTTCTAAAGCCTTGAAACAACACTGTGGCTGACGTCGAACTCCCTGGCAACATCTGTTATTTTTCGCCCTTCTTCAATCTTGCCAATAATACGGCCACGCGTAAAATCATCTAGGTGATGTCGGGAAGACATACTGAAAATTGCAAGTTCGTCAATTGATTCTTTCCCTTTCAACTTTGCGTTTGAACAACAACGGTCAATACGCGTCAAATCCTTTATATCTCTTATCAGCGCTATGAAGTCACGAACAAGTTCGGCAATCCAAAATTTGCATACGCACAACACGTCTTACTGTATCCCGCACTTATGCTAATTTCCACATTTTCTTGTCTTCCATTTTATGGTTGCTATCGTTGCTATTGTCATCCGTCCTTAGCAATTGTCCGGCAGTGTATTTGACTTTTTCCACTGCCTTCCATTGAGACCAAAAGGGGAATAAACTTGCCCTTGTGAAGCCATCTAACCAGGCTCAATGCTGGTATAACCCTTTACTCCTAGCTGTTCTAACCCAAAGGGGTTTAACCCCCTAGAGTAGGGTAGGAAAAAGAGATTTAAAGATTTTCTGTTACCGGCTGTGGGCGCTAAAATTCTCCCGGTAAAATGGATGTCTGTGGTCAAGCTTCTAAGTTTGTGATCCTTTTCTGGAAATAATTGGGCATTCAATGAAGCATACCACAGAAAAAATAAAACGCAGTCGACATTGGTCTTTCAGGCTTTTTTTTCTCTTTTCAGTATATTGCCTTTATATTATAGTCCGTTTATAATTACGTGCTTAGATTATTTTTATCTGATTATTCCTAATTGAATTTATTATTTTATCATTTTTATTATAACTTACTTTGTTAATTTCTGTACTTTAGTTCGCTCAATAGTAAATACTTATTTTGATGGTGCCAACTAAATATCTAGTGACACTAATGGGAGTGCAAACATTTCCTTTCCTCAACGATAACAATAATATATCGATAATGCATGCAAAGTACTGGCGTACTTCTTATGTAAATTTCATCGACATCATAACTCTCTCCAGAAAAAATTCCTAGTTGCGCGCCTGCTCATACGAATAAATAATTCGTATGTTGCACGAACTTGTGAGTCGTAGTTATATTTTGAACGAATATTCCGAAAGTGTGTGTAGCAGTGTTATTACAATTGCGTCGTTCTGCCAACGGGGACATTCGGATGCAGATACTGATTTAAAAAAAAAAACACTGTGTTGCTTTAATTTTGTAGATCAGTGCATACACTATATTGACAAAAGTCACTGGACACCTAGAAGAGAAACACAACATAGCATTTATTGACATACATTAGTACGGTGTCGGTCCACCTTTGGCCTTAATGCACGCACTGACCCTTCGAGACTGGCTTTCGACAAGGTTTCGAAACATGGCGATAGGTATGCGCTTCCATTCAGTGCATAATGCTGCCGCTAACTGTTGCTTAGTAGTAGGCCTTGGTTCCAAACTTCTCATGCGGCCCTCTAATTCATCACATATGTGTTCTATAGGATTAAGATCAGGGCTCTATGCTGGCCAGTCTACACACGATACGGAATTATCAGCAAACCACGCCATAACAGTCCTTCCTTTATGGCTCGGTGTATTATCCTGCTGGTACCAACAAAGCTAGGTTCCATATTATTGCCACAGAGTTGGTAGGGCATAATTGTCCAGAATATCGAGGTAGACGTGCTGGTTAACAGGTTTGTGAACGATAACCAATGGGCCGGGACCATACCACGAAACATAGCCCCACACGAGTACACTGCCAACTCCAAACTTGACCGTAGGAACAGTACGCTGTGGTAAATAGCATTCCCCCGGCTGCCGTCATACCCATACACGGCCATCAGACTGATGGATCGGGTATCTGGATTCATCACCCCATATGACCCGTTTCCATTGATCAACGGTCCACGATAAATGTTCTTTACACCATGCTAAAGGACGAGTAGCATTCCGAGTGGAGATGAAAGGCTTATGAATAAGCAGGCGCACGACCACGGTAACCCATGGAATGAAGTTCTCTGCAAATGGACGACTCTCCTGACGCTTCGACGTCCTCTATCACTGATTTTTTCATTCTGCTGGTACATTTTGCTGCTTCAGGCACGCCATGTGTCTTCCACTTACTCAGTACATCCAAAACAGTTGACTTCGGTACGTTTAAACGCCTCTCGGCTTCTCTTATGGACAACCCACTAATATAACACCCAACAATCTTTCCTTTCTCAAAGTCAGTTCTCACCCGCCGCGACATTTTTACTCAACCTCACAGTGCGATATGATCACGGTCAGCTGCAGGCTTGTTTTTATACCGTTTGCAGTTGTACCGCGCATCTTAACAACGCAGGGGATCCGTTAATTTGCTTTTGAAGGGGTGGCCGGTGACTTTTGTCAAAATAGTGTATATATGCAGTAGGTACGAGGGGTTCCCGGAAAGTTATTTCTCCGCGCGAGAGGTGTAACACAGAAGGGTAACTTATTCTTTGTTACGTCAACTTCGGTTTGTAGTTAGGTATTAGGTCAAACAACTTCGCAACAAAACAACTTACCGAGTCATTAGTGGAATCACTATTTAAGTCACAAGTCAAAGGTTTGTCCTTGCAGAAGGCGTTGATATCAGTTTGAGGTGAACATAAATGCGGAAAGCGATCACAGAACATAGTGGATTTGATCCTGAAAGATAAGAATTAAGAAAAAAGTTTAGACATAAATATGTTTCTGTGACTTTGTTCAGCGCATGAAATGCAGCTGATAACATACACTGAAGAGCAATTGAATTAGAGACAGCTGGCGTTATGCAAATGTGGCGCTGTGGGTGGCCCTGTAAACGGAAACGACATGACGTATGCAGCGGTCTGACAATATAAGGAGTAATGAGACGGGAATCAGTAAGAGTCGGACGCAGTATGGGTAAGACAAAGGATCTAAGCGCATTTGATCGTGGGAAAATTGTCGGGGCCCGACGAATGGGTCACCCCATCTCGGAAGTCGTGCAGGCACTGGGATTTTCACGAGCCACTGTGTCACGGGTGCACCGTGAGTACATCGAATCCGGTAAAACCATCCCTGCAAGGGCCAACTGCCGTGGACAACAGCGTGTGGATGAACGGGGTCATCATCGGCTATCTCGCGTTGTAACAGCGGATAGACGGGCCACAGTGCAAGAAATCACTCGGCAATTTAACGCTGGTGCACAAAAAACGTGTAAGCAGCCACATCATTCAGAACCATCTCCTCACTATAGGGTACAGAAGCCATCGTCCCACGAGGGTACCGCTGCTGACCGCACATCACAGGGTGTAAAGATTAGCATGGGCGCGGGAACATCGCCACTGGACCCTAGACATGTGGGGAAATGTTGCCTGGACTGATGAGTCGAGTTTCACGTTGGTACATGCGGATGGCAGGATACGAGTACGGCGCAAAACATATGAAGCGATGTGTCCTTCTTGCCAGCAGGGTATTCTTCAAGCTGGTGAGGTTGGCATTCTCGTCTGGGGACTATTTATGTGGACTGAAATGAGACCCCTGGTACGTGTGATATCGTCCCTCACAGGTCAACGTTACCGGGATATCCTGGACGACCATTTGCTCCCGTTTGTGCGTCTTCAACATCCCACTGGGGACCTCATCCTGCAACAAGACAATGCACCTGGCCATCGCTACCGAATTGTATCCGAATGGTTAGATGAACACTCCACCGACGTGACCTCGCTTCCTTGGCCAGCTAGGTCACCTGACCACAATCCCGTCGAGCACATCTGGGATGCCATCGAGAGAGATGTTCGAGGCTCTGACCCCCTCCATCAAATCTTTGTGAACTGTGGGAGCTTGTTCAGGGGTTGTGGATTCGTGTGGCTTCCCAACGCTTCCGGTGTCTTGTCGTGTCTATTGAAAGACGAATCGTGGCCGTCATCAGGACGAAAGGTGGTGCTACACGTTACTAGACAGGTATCTCTAATTCAATTGCTCTTCAGTGTAAATACCTGTGATGCTAGCTCAAATAAAATTACATTTCCCCCGCTTATTGAAAGTAAATCGCTCGTAGAGTATTTTGTGTTTCTCTGATATCCACAGACACTTCCAGAATTTGTAGTTCTTATATTAATTCAAAATTTTCAACATAAATCTGCAGTCTCAGTCGAGGGTTCCGTCGTGGATCGAAAGAAAAACAAAGAAGATGGGAACTCATTAAAAGAGCAATTCTTTGAATTTTCATGACACGAAACTTGAGAAAAGAAATTATTCGTGATAGAACTCAAAATCTTCATATTTGGAAAGAAATACAACTATGATTGGTTAATAAGATAATTCCTAGCAATACATGAAACAGAAATCTTCTACTAGAAACATTTCAACTTCCTTTCCTTAACTGGTTTTAAAAAGACCACAAAACCTCTTAAATCTTCATTATTATTTTCAGTTATTACTTCTTGGCTTGCTTTTCGTCCAATCACCAACGGGATGGAAGGGAAGGTTCCTATTGGTCGGTCGGTCATATTCAAGCCTTTTCTCCTGCTCTTGCTGTACTCTATATTATCTATTACACTCAATTTTTTCTAACGTTGTGTGTTTTCTCCAAGTTTTCTTGTACTGGACATGAACCATCTGCATTATATTCTCCATTGAAATCACAAATCCTTTGTTAGTGCAAATTTCTCTACGAATTTTGGTCATTTCCTACTGTCTTGGAACCGTTGGACCCAAGAAAATAATAAAAATAGTAGCCTAGGTAGAATTTCAAACCTAATAAAGACAACTGATGGCCGCAAAAAAAAAACAAAAAAAAATGCAGACAGCGCGGACAATTTTAAGAAAAAAAAACCACTCTGATGTTCAAGTATCGTTCCGGAGAAATTTACGAACTAAACAAAAGATCCAGGAAAATGGTCAAAAATCAACCGAAATGCATTGAGCAACTTTTACTAGCAAAAGATTTATGGTTTCAGAGGAAAGCAGGGGGAAAATATTTTAAGAGTGTAACAGAGAAAATAAGGCATAAGAACGGAGGAAGAAAAGGTTTGGACAGGAACTTTGATAAACGTCTGTTCGGCAGGTACTTCGATGTCGTCCATGCGTGACATTGCGGTGAAAGTGAAAAAAGTATACATTCTCATGGATGAAGACTCAAGACGAGAGAGAGAGAGAGATTTATGTAGAGTATTTTAGGAAAGGAGTGTCTGAGCCCAGATATTAAACAACCCTTAGAAGCAAGAAGCTAGGAGATTTGGGCCAGAGTGCCACGCAGGAAAGTCACTCGGAAGCAAGATACACTGTTAAAAATTTTGTGGTAGGTTGTACCAAAAAGTGGTGCTATACTAGCTGCACCACTTTCCGAGAAAAGATACACCATTGTGTGGTGTCAACGAAACCCTAGAACATGGTTCAACTTCACACCATGTTATAGTAAAAGTTAGCACCACATTATGGTGCAAGGTTGCACCATGTTGTTACGTTTTGTTTGTACCACACAATGGGATATCTTTACTCAGAAAGTGGTGCAGCTGGTGTAGCATCACTTTTCGGTGCCACCTACCACGAAATTTTTAACAGTGTAGAAAGTCAGTAGAATATATGACCTTATTTGTAACGGGAGTCGAATCCCACTGGGCGTCCATTTTAGCACGCTCTCCGAGGCACGGCGAATATTTAGCGGTTAGGCAGTCGGGCTGGAATCGAGTCCCCAACCGTACGGTTGGGGTCACCGGCCCTATATTAGGAACGGGCGACTACTTATAATCCTTAGAGCTGCACATTGTGGTCGTTTAACCAGCCCCACACCAAAGAAAGAAAGCTTACTAGGTATATAGTAGTAGTTCTGTTCGTCTTCTGGTTTGTTTCTTTGTTGTTGTTTCTTGTTTCGGGGATAAACGACCATCTTGATCAACTCTAATGTTTATAAGGAGTCGTCCACCACTAATTTAGGACCACTAGTCCAGAAAAGGAAGAGACCATCACCAATGCTTCATTTGGAACTCAAACTCTGGCCCACTCGGTCTAACGGTCAAAGTCATCGCTTAAACTACTACGCCATCAAAATCGAGTATGTCTTCTGTTGACCCAATCATACTCAAAGGTTATCAACTCATGTCTCGCCTTCTGGAGTTTCACGCAGCACTATTAGACGTACAATTTCCTCGTCGCTATTTTGCATCCGGCTGAAAAAAGCATTGTGTGAAAACACAAATTTGTCCGCGACGGCATCGAACTCGCGCCCCCTCACTCCACAGTAAGTCGCTCTCCCAAGTGAGCTACGCGGACAGAATGTATCGCTGCAGATTTATCGTCTTGACACATGTTTTCACCTCTATAGTACGTCACAACTGTGCCAACTGCTTTGTCCTCCCATTCTCTCCTGCTACATCGAGACTTTTGATTTCCTAACCTTTTCCCTTAAATATTACAATCTTTAACAGTTTAAACCTTGGATAAACAAAGTGGTGTTTCGACAGTTTTATACACTGCTCGACATTGAAACTGTCCCACTCAGAAGGAGTCTGCGTATCAGACTGAAATTTAGTAGGCATGTGCATGCAGGTGTGGTATGCAAATGCTTGGAGTATTCAACCTATCGCGTGAAATGTGCGACAGATAAAAGGCCGAAGCTATACCGCCCCTATATTTTAATATTTACACTGAAGAGCACTCGGCTAGATATCGAGAGTTCTGTTGGTTCAATTCCACAGCGGCGGCTGAAAAACAATTTTTCGGTTGCTGTGTGTTTCTAGAACGTGGTTATGAGCGATGTATTTATTTATTTGAAGAGCAATTGAATTAGATATACCAGTATAGTAACGTGTAGCACCACCTTTCGTCCTGATGACGGCGGCGATTCGTTTCGGCATGGACTCGACAAGACACCGGAAACGTTGGGAAGCCATACGGATCCACAACCCCTGAACAAGCTCCCAGAGTTCGCGACGATTTGATGCAGGGGGGCCAGAGCTTCGAACATCTCTCTCGATTGCATCCCAGATGCGCTCGATGAGATTGAGGTCAGGTGACCTAGCTGGCCAAGGAAGCGAGGTCACGTCGGTGGAGTATTCATCCAACCATTCGGATACAATTTGGGAGCGATGGCTCGGTGCATTGTCTTGTTGCAGGATGAGGTCCCCAATGGGATGTTGAAGACGCACAAACGGGAGCAAATGGTCGTCCAGGATATCCCGGTAACGTAGACCTGTGAGGGACGATGTCACACGTACCAGGGGTCCCATTTCAGTCCACGTAAACAGTCCCCAGACGAGAATGCCACCCCACCAGCTTGAAGAGTATCCTGCTGGCAAGAAGGATCCATCGCTTCATGTCGTTTTCGCCGTACTCGTATCCTGCCATCCACATGCACCAACGTGAATCTCGACTCATCAGTCCTGGCAGCATTTTTCCACATGTCTAGGGTCCAATGGCGATGTTCCCGCGCCCATGCTAATCTTTGCACCCTGTGATGTGCGGTCAGCAGCGGTACCCTCGTGGGACGATGGCTTCTGTACCCCATAGCGAGGAGATGGTTCTGGATGGTGTGGCTGCTTACACGTTTTTGTGCACCAGCGTTAAATTGCCGAGTGATTTCTTGCACTGTGGCCCAGCTATCCGCTGTTACAATGCGAGCTAGCCGACGATGACCCCGCTCATCCACACGCTGTTGTCCACGGCAGTTGGCCCTTGCAGGGATGGTTTTACCGGATTCGATGTAGTCACGGTGCACCCGTGACACAGTGGCTCGTGAAAATCCCAGTGCCTGCACGACTTTCGAGATGGAGTGACTCATTCGTCGGACCCTGACAATTTGCCCACGATCAAATGCGCTTAGATACTTCGTCTTACCCATACTGCGTCCGACTCTTACTGATTCTCGTCGCATCACTCCTTATATTGTCGGATCGCTGCATATGTCATCTCGTTTCCGTTTACGGGACCCCCACAACGCCACATTTGCATAACGCCAGCTGTCTCTGATTCAATTGCTCTTCAGTGTATATGCGTTCTGATTTGTACATTATACCTGCGCGAATAACCATCAAACCCGTGTTTTTCGTATTGATATGCTATAACACAGCAGCGCAGTGAAAATTTTGCATCAGTCTGTTTCGTCTGTTATTCACCCTTCTGTATTGCGTGTTTAAATTTTGAAGAAAAGAGCATAAAGGCACATAAATAACCTTTAAATGCGTGGCTCATACATTAGCAGGAAATACACGGTCGTATCAAGAATAATATGACCACCTACCTAATAATTGGAATAACCGCACTTGGCCCGGATGACAGCGGCGAGACGGCGTGGCATGGACTCATTGAGGCCGTGGAAGGTTGTTGGAGGTGCACGTGCCCATTCAAACTGCAGCAAAGCACGGAGTTCTCGGAAATGACGTGGTTGTGGGATGGCACGTCGAACCTGCCAATCCAAATAGTCCCACAAATGCTCTATGGGATTCCACGGCCAAAGGAGAACGGAGACATCGTTGTTGTGTTCCTGGAACCAGTCACGCACCCCCTTAGTGACATGACAGGGCGCATTGTCCTGTTGGTAGACACCATCACCACCAGGGTAAGCGTCCAACATGAAGGGATGCATGTGGTCAGCGAGGATGGACAGATAGCCATTAACGTTCAAGGACCCATCCTGTGGTGCCAGCAGTCTCACGTCATATCAGGAGAACATTCCCCACACATGCGCACTGCCACTGTCGGCCTGTACTTGACCGACAAGGGTGTCCGGGTGTTTGTTCTCGTGTGTCTGGCGCCGTATCTGCCACTGCCCGTCACTTCTGTGGAGTAAAAACCTCGATTCGTCGGAGAAGACAACCTTTTTCTACTCTTCCACTGTCCAATGCGGTAGTCCCATGAGAACTGCAGGCGTCGTTGCCAATGGACCTGGGTTAACATGAGTGCCTTTATGCAGCGTCGACTCCGCAGACGCATGCGTAATAGGGTTCACTCTACTGTTATCGGGGACACGTACTTGGGCACCCCAGCGTTTATTTGCGAGGCCAATTGCTGCACTGCTTCGCGTCAATTGCCCTTTACTAGTCGACAGAGGCGACGTTATCCTCTGGGGTCAATATCCTTTGGAACTTCACAGTTATGACGTCGGGAGGTACTCTGGTGTGCTAGCGATCCATCCCTTACTACAGTACCTCGTGAGCCTCATGAACGGTCCACGAAGTCTGCGGTTTCTGAGATGCTTTCACCCTTAGCACGGTAGCCGATGATCATTCTTTTTTGAACTTCCGTCAAATCACTGCCTCTGCCCATTGTGTTTACTTCACGCATTATGGCTCATCTGTCTTGACTGGCCGCTTATATCTCCGCGTGGTCGACCTTGTCACGTGCACTCTGTGACGCGCCTGGGCGGGTACACTGTGATTCCGGGGGTGGTTTATATTATTCTGATACGACTGTGTATTTACATCGCCTGAAATGTACTGAACAAATGCGTTTGTACATCTCGTTCGCATATTTTCATTATTTCCAATATATATCCTACATTTGATGCCATTGCATCCACTTTTTATTTTACGTGATGTCCTGTGAATTTCTAAGACCTTATTAGTGTAAAGATATAATGAAGAAACGTGAACAAATATTGAAATTTATGATTTTGCGAGGTCTGTTGACAAACTACCCTTAAACTGCCAAGTTTGTATCAATTGAATTGTAGCTCTGTAATATTTACTCTGTATTTCAGGCCTTGCCAATTTCTTGTATCTTTACTATAAATCTGTGACTAACATTAAAGGCTAGAATGTACTCACAAACACCCGCAAGCACGGAAATTGCTACAGTTCTGTGTAAAATATCCGTTGCTGATCTGATGTAGAGGATTTTAGGAAGGGAGTGTCTGACCCCAGTTCTTAAACAACCTTTAGAAATAGGAGATTTGGGCTAGAGTGCCCGATAGGAAAGTAACACGGAAGCGAAGTAGAAAGGGGGAGACGCTGTTATTTATTACCGGGGAGGGGAGGCTAGTACCCGGGTTCCGACGGCTTAACGTGCCCATCCGACGCACGGCGGATATTTAGTAGATCGAGCGCTCATACCTGCCTGGGATCGAACCTGAGGTCCTTTCCGTGGCAGTCGCGAACGCAGTCCACCCGCGGCCCAAATATCCACTGCCATTTGTCAAAGTATTTCTATCACGTGTAAGACAGCGTTCTGTAATGTTTCCTCGCATCATGACTTTAAAGTGCTTGCAATAATCTGTCTGAAAGTTTAAAAGGAAACTGAATGTACTTTTCTGAATTATTTCATTTGCTGATGTGCACTTGTTTCATTTATTTTAAGAATTCGCTGTTATAAACTAAAATTTACATAGCTACGTATTTCTGTCTCAATGGAAAAAAGGTTTTCTTGACAAAAATGAGCCGTGTTAAAGATGGTAAGTTGGTATTCACCATGAATTCAATGTTATTACGAGCTACAACAAATGCAGAAAAAACTGACATACAACAGCAGCTTCCAAAACGTATTTCTCAACTTAAAAAAAGTCAATCAAAATAGCAGCAAAAAAATTCAATGCGTTTCTGTCATCATCATCATCATCATCAGTGGCTCAACAGCCCTATGTGGGCCCTGACCTTTTCCAGAAACTTCTGCCAGCCTTTCTTATTCAATGCCAAACTCCTCCAATTTGTTACTCCTAAAGTCTTAATATCTTGCATCACTCCTTCTTCCCATCTTAATTTAAGTCTTCCAATTCTTCTGTTTCCTTCCGGCTTAACATTAAACATCTTCTTAACTATTCTATTATTATCCATGCGTATAATACGTTCAGCTCAACTTAATCTATTTACTTTTACGTATTAGGTGTGCAACTTAATTATCGGCCCTTAACCGCAAGCGATCATAAAACGTCAGCAAATGCAAATAGCTGTGTGCGATAATGGCTGATTGCAGCGCCATCTAACAGCTTTCCAGGCAACCGTAACCGCTCACAGCTGTAGTGAGAGAAGGGACGAAAGTTGACGGTGAAAGCAATGTCGTTCAAGAAGCATCATTTGAGGCACTGCCTCCTGTTTGCGTTTCAACTGAAAAAAGTGCCGCTGAAGCCCAGCAAATGATCTGTGCTGCTATGGGTGAGGCTTCTGTGTCCTACAGTACGTGTAAGAAGTGGTTCCAGCGGTTTAAGCAGGGAAATTTCGATCTCCGTGATGCAGAACTTCCGGGACAGCCACAGAAAGTTGACGATGAGGAACTGGAACAACTGTTGGACGCCGATCCCTGTCGCACATAGTCAGAGCTCGCACAGGAACACGGAGTAACACGGCAAGCCATTGCAAAGCGCCTGCACAAGCTTGGACGGATTCACAAGAAGGGCCGCTGGGTGCCCCACCAACTCACAGCTGCGAACAAGTTTAGGCGCTACGATGTTGCTGTGTACCTGCTCTCCAGATTCAAGAAGAAGGATTTCCTCTACAAGATTTTGACCTGTGATGAGAAGTGGATCCTCTACGATAATCCTAAGCGGCGCTAATCGTGGGTTTATCTAGGTCAGCCGCTGACAAGAAAAACGCACATAGCACCGTGGATTGTTGGCCACCGTTATGTAAGGCTAACGCGCTCGGCTAGATTTCGAGAGATCCGGGATTCAACTCCCCGGCGGCGGCCGAATAACAATTTTTCGGTTGCTGTGCGTTGCTTAACATGGAAAGAGCGATGTCTTTGTTTATTCAATGACACCACGTATTTGGAGGATTTTCAGTTAATTTCATTTTTACTCAACAGTATATTTTACTAAACTCTCACAAACGTTATTTCATCACGTTGTACATAAACGTAGCAATATCTCATTGCAATATGCGTAAATTACGAGGACCTGATGCTTAATGTGATAAAAGTAGTGTTAAAAATTTTGTGGTAGGTTGCACCAAAAAGTGGTGCTACACCAGCTGCACCATTTTCTTAGAAGAGATACACCATTCTGTGGTGCAAAGTAAACCCAGGGTCATGGTGCAACCTTACGTTCAGCCTTGTACCGTAACGTGGTGGTAAATAGAACCACGCTGTTGTGTTATGTTTGCAAAAGACGATAATGTATCTTTTCTCAGAAAGTGTTGCAGCTGTTGTAGCACCACTTTTTGGTGCAGCCTACCACGAAATTTTTAACAGTATTTACAAAAATGCATTTTCATACTATGTATCTTTCCTGACAGTAGTCAAGTACTCTTTGTAGCGAAATTTGGCTTCCTCTCGATCCCCCACCCCCCAAGGAAATTAACTTTATTGACATGATCTTTAAAATGATGTATAACACGATGGGGTGTAACCTGTAGATATCCTAGACAAAAAATTACCAATCCCCCTCACAAACGAACTTGCAATTCAGCTTTTTTACGCTTTCCAACCGTAGGTTGAAGAAGCGTATATGCTCCAGCTGTGTCCGTCCGTCCGCACGATAACTGGCTTAAAAATGGTTCGATTTCGATGAAATTTTAGTATGTGGTAGGGGACCACCTGGGGACGAACCCTATTGAAAATGGGACAGTGGGGTCAAAGGTCAGTCACGACGTAGGAGTGGGATCCATTCCATTGCCCTTATGAATCATAACTTGCGTAAATATGGTTCGATTTCAATGAAATTTTACAATGTGGTAGGGGACCACCTGGAGACGAACCCTATTCAAAATGGGTGAATTGGGATCAAAGGTCAGGACATAGGAGCGGGATGCATTCCATTGCTTTTATGCGCCATAACGTGCGTAAAAATGGTTCGATTTCGATGAAATTTCAGTATGTGGTAGGGGACCACCTGGGGACAAACCCTATTGAAAATGGACGAAATGGGGTCAAAGGTCAGGACATAGGATTGCGATCCATTCCATCGCCCTTATCCCATATTATTAAGGTGGACGTCAAGGAATTTTGCTTCCTATACTTACAATGGAAAAACTTTTGTACACATTTCCTTCACAATTAATGTGTTCCCAAGGATGAAAATTTGAATATCGATTAAAATAACTTCTTAATATAACTTGGAATACTTAATGTTTTCTAAAACATAACCATAATTATATTAAAAATCAATAACTTTTCCTTTGGTGGTGTTGAAACCAGAAAAAGAATGGCGCGACCTGTACTTTGATGACGTCAGTAGACAAACAAATGTTGGATTTAATTATGGTTATGTTTTAGAAAATATTAGGTATTCCAAGTTATAAAATGAAGCTATTTTAATCGATGTTCAAATTCTCATCCTTGGGAACGCATTAATTGGGAAGAAAAAAGATGGCGCGACCTGTATTTTCAAGACGTCAGCAGTCAAACAAATGTGCGGATCCTATTAAAGTTTTATGACGTCACACTTTTGCTAGCAGATGGCCGCGATTCCCATCTGCCTCATTACGTCACGCGTTGCGTGCGCATGTTCGTCTGCATGATAACTCGCGTAAAAATCGTTCGATTTCGATGAAATTTTAGTATGTGGAAGGGAATCACCTGGGAAGGAACCCTATTGAAAGTGAACGAAATGGGGTCAAAGGTCAGTACATAGGAGCGGGATTCATTCCACTATTCTTATGCGTCATAACTAACGTAAAAAACGTTCGATTTCGATGAAATTTTAGTATGTGGTAGGGGACCAGCTGACGACAAACCCCATTGAAAATTGGCGAAATGAGGGTCAAAGGTCAGGACATAGGAGCGGAATCACTTCCATCGCCATTATGCGTCATAACTTACGTAAAAATGTTTCGATTTGGATGAAATGTTAGTATGTGGTAGGGGCCTGCGCCGGTGGACGAATCCTATTAAAAATGGGCGAAATGGGTCAAAGGTTAGGACACAGAAGCGGGGTCTATTCCATAGCTCTTATGCATCATAACTTACGTAAAATTGCTTGGATTGCGACAAAACTTTATCATGTTATTTTGGAGGTATACTGAACCAGTTCTGTTGAATATCATTGAAATGGGATCAAAGGTCAGGGCACAGGAGTGAGATTTATTCCACAGCCATTTTATGATTTCTAGTATGTTGGAAAGCGTATCATAATCAATGCATTGCATGATTTTACTAACTTGTTTTTTTTTTTTTTTTTTTTTTTTAAGGTGGGGGTTAACGATCACCTTGAGCAACTCAGTACGCTATAAGCAGTCGCCCGTCCCTAATTGTCACTGTCTGAAGGAAAAGAGCCAGTGTCGTAAGACAAATACAACATTCTTTCCTCACCGAGATCCGAACCCAGACCCACCTCGGCCGAATGGTCACAAGACATCGCTTAGACCACTGCGCCACCTTTTCTTTTCTTTTTGTCTTAAAGACATCTTTTAGCTATCGCATGAGCAGATGGACTTTCGTACGGCTATATCACATTTCATCGATGTCAGGATTTTTTCTTACGTTCGTCTAAATCTGAATAATAATAATAAATATTGTTTTTGTGAAACTAAACAGTCGAAATACTTACTATTGTCGCTGCCATAGTTTAGTAAATATTTACTTTTAAGACTCACATATCTTCTTTCATTGGTTTTACGAAAATAACATTCATTTATCCATCTATTTAAGTACCGCTTAATGTCAGGAATAAGTAAGCCTCATTGTTTGTTGTTATGATTTAATTCCACTTAGTATGTACCGGACTGTGATTCGGTGTGGTCGTGAGTGACCCGAATGAATGTAATGTGTTATCCTCCGGGTTGGGTTCGGGTTCGAATTCCGGTGAGGCATGGATGTTGTGTTTGTCTTACGGCGCTGGCTCTCTCCCTTCCCTGGAACCAGTGGCCCTAAATTAGGGACGGACGGCTGCTTATAGTCCATTCAGTTGTTCACAGGGGTCGTTAAACCTCCAATCAAAAAAATCAATGTGTTATTGGTTAAATAAATGTATACTCTCGGGTCACTCGTTTTATTTCACACACACAAAGATATTCGCATGCGAAAGATGTACATATCATAAACTATCTACAAAGAGTACACTCTCGATTTTTTTTTTTTTTTGGGGGGGGGGTATTTCGGTATTCAACGACCTCCGTCAGCATGTAAGTAGCCACTCATCCCAAATGTTGGGCAGGCTATATAGGTAATGGATATAACAAACGACATAAGATAAACACGGTGATCCGTTCTTCTGGCAATATGTCCAGCCCATTGCCATTTCAGTGATTTCACTCTGGTCATGATGTCGTCCACTCCTGTCATTTCCCCTATCCACAAGTTCTTCTTATCTTTCCTGGTTACATCAAGCATGCATCACCCCATTGCTTCTTTGAGTTGTATGCAGTCTTTGTATGTTTTTTTTAGTTAAAGTCCATGTCTCTGCTCCATACGTAAGCACTGGCAGGATGCATTTATTAAACACTTTTCTTTTAAGACGTAATGGCATACTGCTCTTAAAACCTGTACTGTTTCTTCCAAAAGCTCTCCATCCAAATTTTATACGGTGATTAATTTCTTCATCAATGTGACCCTCACTTGATATCTTCTGCCCAAGATAAATGTAGGTATCGGTTGTCTCAAGCTTTTCTCCATCAATCGATAAATCTTCGTTTCTTGCAAAAGCATTGTACATCACTTTTGTCTTCTGAAAGTTCATTTTTAATCCCACTTCTTTACTCTTGTCAGTAAGTTCTTGGATCATACTCTGTAGCTCTGAAGTGGTAGTTGCAAAGATGACTGCGTCATCAGCAAAACGAAGGTGAGTTAGGTAATCTCCATTAATCTTTATCCCTTTGTTTTTCCAGTTCAATGACTGAAATACATTTTGCAATGTGGCATTAAAAAGCTTGGAAGATATGGTGTCACCTTGTCTCACTCCCTTTCCAATTCTTATTCGTGCTGTAACCTCAAATATCCGAACCTTTGCACTTGCATTTTCATAGATGTTATTAATAATGCTAATGTATGCATCTTCAATACCACAGGATTTCAAAGCCATTGTTACTGCTGATGGTTTCACAGGATCGAAGGCCTTTTCATAATCAATAAAAGCCATGCATAATGAGAGTTCATATTCTCTTGTTCTTTCAATTAGCTCTCTCAGAACATGGATATGATCTACAATGCTGTAGCCACTCCTGAATCCAGCTGGTTCTCTTGTTTGAGCCATGTCTCGTGTTACCTTCAAGCGATGTGAAAGAACCTTAGTGAACATTTTATAAACCACGGAAAGGAGGCTGATGGGCCGGTAGTTCCTGAGATCCTCAACGTCACCTTTTTTATGTAGCAGAATAATTGTAGCATTATTCCAATCCTCAGGAATCTTCCCTTCATTCATCCATCTAGTGAAAACTTGCCGAGTGTAGTTTCAATTTCTCCACTTGCTTCTTGTATAATGTCCACGGTAATTCCATCTTCTCCTGGAGCTCTTCCCCGTTTCATGTTCTGAATTGCATATGTAACTTATGCAGGAAGGACTGGAGGGACTTTGGGACTGGTACCTGTCGTAATTTCTGGATTAGATGTGTCATCCCTTTCATATAGTTTTGAATAGAAATCTTTCACCCTTGTCAAAATGTCGCTTCTATTTCTTGTTACAGTACCATCTTCTCTTCTCAGAGCCATAATCTGTTTTCTTTCCTTACTGAGATGTCCTTTTGCTCTCTTCAGGCTTTGGTTGTTTTCAATTGCTTTTCTCACTTGTTCATAATTGAATTTCCGTATGTCTTCAGTGATATTTTTTTCGCACTGTCTTGTATAGCTCTATATATTCCACGTTGGAAGTTATGTCTTTATTTGTCCTCATCTCCCTTCTCTTTAGCATCAACATTTTCGTTTTTCCTGAAATTTTCTTCATATGTAACTTGTTCTTAGTACCACCTATTTTTGTTGCTGTTTCCATAAGAGCCTTGGTGAGTTCTCTGTTAATTTCAGAAATATCCACTTCTTCTGATGTTAGGCCTTCTAAAGCAGAGAATCTGTTCCTCAGTTTCCAACTTGAAGGTATTATGATGTTTTTTTTAAGGGTGATCATGTCAATACATTTTGTTTGTCTTATGAGCTTGCCACGTTCGAGTTTAGTGTTGAGGTGCATCCTACATCTCACCATTCTGTGGTCACTACCTGTGTTGAACTTGTTTAGCATGCTGCAGTCTTCGACGACGAATTTTTTGTTACACATAATAAAATCAATTTCACTTGTCGTCCCATTCGGATGCCTCCATGTCCATTTCCTGTGTGGCTTTTTCTTGAAAAAGGAGTTCATGATGAAAAACCTTTCTGCCTCTGCAAACTCTACGAGAGTATTTCCACGCTGGTTTCTGTTGCCGTGACCGAATTTACCAACCGAAGTTTCATTCTGTTGCTGTTGCCCTATTTTTGCATTTAAATCACCCATAATGATCATCAAGTGCTAACAATAAAGTAACTGAACATGTATTGGTGTACTACATTTCCATTCCGGGAGCTACAGGAACCACGAACAGACCATATAAGCAATAACCACTCATATCAATACAAGAAACCCCCTACGTAAAACAAAAATCAACCTCCCTTTCATTCAACATAAAAACAAAAACACCTACCCAATACACCCAGTACTCGAAAGGAACTGAAACAAAACGTACTTTCGAATTAACCGAAAAATTAATAATTACAAATTAATCCTAAGAATAATGAATACAAACGCAATACCACCTACTTCAACAAAACAAAATACAAAAAAGAACGGGGGCCGGCTACCAATTTTCAGGGGAAAACATCCTCGACCCCCGGTCTTACCTTGCCAGTTATCATGAGGTGGTTAAGGGTGCACGTGTACTTGAAAGTGTTGTGTTTATTTGGTTCTAAACTTAGTTGCTTTGCTTTGGTTAATTTTCATAATTTTCGAGGTTCTTTTTGTTTGAGGTGAGTGCTATGTTTGGTCTATGTGAGTTTTTATAAATTCCTATGATTCAGGTAGGGAAAACCCTGTGTTTTTTCTAAATCTTAGCATAATTGCCGGCCCTCGTTTGCAACTGATTGGTGTTAATTATAGGCCTACATGAAACCTGAACCAGAACGGGGGTCGCGGATGTTTTCCCCTGAAGATTGGACCTCGTTCCTCTTTCCTTTTTTATTTTGTTTGTTGAAGTAGGTGATATTGCGTTTCTATTTATTATTATTAGGATTAATTTGTAATTATGAATTTTTCAGTTAATTTGGAAGTACGTTTTGTTTCAGTTTCTTCCGAGTACTGGGTGTATTGGGTAGGTGTTTTTGTTTTTATATTGAATGAAAGGGAGGTTGATTTTTGTCTTACGTAGGAGGTTTCTTGTATTAATTCGAGTCACATTAATGTGACCATTCCTGCTTTTGACGTCAACAGCGTGTAGCCAATGAAAGAAGGCACGTGTCGTGAGCTGGCTTGGAAGGTACATAAGCTGTGCACATTCTGAAAACATATCCCCCATTGCTGTCATGGATAAAAGGAGCGATTTGTTAGATTTGCAAAAATGGGTGATTATCGGCTTTCGGGCCAAGGGTGGTAGTATTTCTGAAACAGCGCAGTTTGTTAACTGTTCGCGTGCTACTGTGGTTAAATTGTATCGTGATTGGAGAAATGGCACCATTGCGAATAAGCGACGTGGAAACTGCGGAGCACGACGTGCCATTGATGTGAGAGGTGAACGTCGGCTTAAGGTGCGCGAGGGCCGATCGATACGCTACAGTGGAGCAACTCAGTGGTCGAATGAACCAGGGGCTACCGGAAGTGTGTCTAAAACGACAGTTCCGCGAATGCGTATGAGGCTCCGATGCAGACGGATGGTTACGGCACCTATGCTAACGAAGGTGCATCGGCAGAAAAGGCTTACATTTGCACGGCAGTATCGGAATTGGACCCCCGCTGATTGGCAATGGATTACCTTCTCCAGTGAGACGCGTTTTCTGCTTCATCGAACGGATAGACGTTGACATATAAGGCGAGAAACATCGGAGAACAAATACTTTTCAACCATTGCTGGCAGAACACAAGCTGGTGGGGGCAGCGTTATGGTCTGGGGAATGTTTTCGAGGCATTCTCTGGGTCCACTCATACCTGAGGAAGGCACTATATGGACTGAATTCGTTATGAATCCATCGTTGCAGACCACGTACACTCATACAAGCTCATTGCCTTCCCAGGGGCGGATAGGATCTGCCAGCACAACAATGCGACGTGTCGCCCAGATAGAAATGTCCGAGAGTGGTTGGAAGAGCACGATGAACGATGAAGACTTCAAAGTACTTCTCTGGCCCCCTAATTCTCCAAACTTAAACCCCATTGTGTATCTGTGGGACCACCTCGATCGTGTTGTTCGCTCTATGAATTCTCCACCACGCATCCTCCAACAGCTGTCAAATGCACTGCAGTCACAGTGGCTCCACATAACTGTGAATACCTTCCAGCACCTTATTGAGTCACTCCCAGCCAGTTTAGCTGATGTCCGTGCTGCACAAGGCGTTTACTCTGGATATTAGCTGGTGGTCACAATAATGTGACTCGACCGTGTATATCGCTTTAAATATGTACCCAGTCTCCTCCTCAAGGGAGAGGAGTTCAAATCCCGACCCCCCCCCCTCCTTCACTACGCCACTGAAAGCCACTGATCCCAGGAAAGAAAGACAACCAATGCCGTGAGACAAACACACTACCACAGCCGTAGCTACCGGACCGGGAGGGCAGGGAGGGCGATTACCCTCCCAGAATGATCATTCCAAGGGCGTAAATTCATGCTCTGGGGGATGTATAAAATAGAAATTGTAACTAAGAAAAAAGTTACATCCTTCAGTATTATCTTTTTGAGGACTTTGGTTAGTCTCATACAGTATTCCAAGCAATTAACTTGGGTACAGGGTAACCTACACTGTGAGGTCTGAACATCTCATATCCATGAAGGGAATTTTCCAAAACAGTAAATGGAAACACAGAAAGCAATATGCTGATATGTCTAACCTCCATGACCTTTTCGAACATTTTGTTAGGATGACGAGCTAATTAATCATTTGTGCTCTGTCGCAGAAGGTTCTCTGACCGTTTAAACTTGAACGGAATTTTTCCAAGCCTTACCCCTAAAGCTTTTCCCTATTGTTACGTTCACTATCCGATACTCATTTGTTCTGCGCTGGTTTGTTTTCCGTTCTGCATTTCTGTGGAGTGTTGCGTTGTCGGCGTTCACATAACGTTTATGCTTTACTTAGTATTTACAACATCAAAGAGAAGTCATTGCTCTTTCCACATTTATAAGTGAGTCACGGAAAAATTCTCATTGGCCGCCACCGGGAATCGAACCCAGTATCTTCCAGTTCCGCGCCGGATATGCTTCCACTGCACCACAGCGGCCTCGAATTACTCCAGACTCACATACACTAACTGCCAAGCCAATTGGCAGATTGCCTTTTGGTGCAGTGGAAGCATATCCGGCGCGTAACTGGAACACCCTGGGTTCGATTCCCGGTGACGGCCAATGAGAATTTTTCCGTGACTCACTTATAAACGTGGAAAGAGCGATGACTTCTCTTTGATGTTCCTAGTCCACGTCAAATGTCTGTATTTATTTGGTATTTACAAACTGTGATTCTTGGGTATTGACTTAGTTTTTACATTTTAAATAAAATAATGTCAAAAACCTGAAATGCGATTTTTGAACGATCATAATACTTCCCTATAACGGAGGTGTGTGTGAATGTAACAAGTTAGTAAAATCATGCAACGCACTGATTATGATACCCTTTCCAACATACCAGAAACAATTACTCAAGTTATGAGGACAATGGCTGTGGAATAAATCTCGCTCCTGTGCCCTGACCTTTGACCCCATTTCGATGATATTCAACAGAACCGGTTCAGCAGATCTCCGGAACAAGATCATGAAGTTTTGTTGTAATCGAAACATTTTTACGTAAGTTATGACGCATAAGGGCGATGGGATGGATCCCCTCCTATGTCCCGACCTTTGAACCCATTTCGCCCATTTTCAATAGGGTTCCTTCCCGGATTATCTCCTACCATATGCTAAACTTTCATCGCAATCGAACAATTTTTACGCTAGTTATCGTGCGGACGGACAGACAGACAGACGGACAAAGCTGGAGCATATACGCTTCTTAACCCCACGGTTAGAAAGCCTAAAAAACGTCGTATTATTTGAGTGGAACTCGAATGGGCCGAATTTTGATCTCGAAGAGGCGTATTTTCAAGTCTCGCCCTCCCGTATAAGAACAGCTTCCTACGGTCCTGGCACGCCATATCAGAGTGGCTGCTCCTGTCGTATACCCCGCCTTCTCAAACAGTCTACAAGAAATTTGCAGGGAGCTGAACTTCTCTGGGCACGGTAGCCAGTATCAAACTACAGGGAGATCTCTCCCCTCTATCTCCGATTGGAACTAGGGGCAGTGCAATGTATTACCGCCTCCCCGGTGGCGCAGTGGTCTAAGCGATGGCCTCTGATCATTCGTCCGAAAGGGGTCCAGGTTCGAATCCCGGTGAGGTATGGATGTTGTGTTTGTCTTATTGGTACCGGCTGTTTCCTTTCCCTGGAACTAGTGACCCTAAATTAGGGGGACCGGCTGCTGCTTATAGCTTTACCCAAAATTCATACAGGATGCGGTTGTTGACCAAAGCAGAAGGAAAGCTTATTTGATTGTTGCCGTGCTCTCAAGATATTTGTGTCATCAATCAGTTAATTTTTTTAATTTTTTTTTTTTTGTGTGTGTGCTTCTATTATATTTTTTCTTTGTAGTGAAATTTTCGTAATGTTTTAATTTCTTGAACGGCGACTGCAATTTATTCAGTAACTTTTCTTCGTTGAAACGATCAATTTCTTTCTAAAAAAAAATGATTTCTGGGCTGGGAAGGACCTAAACATGAAGCTTGATCCATGTGCCAGTACCTGTACTTTTTGGCATTTCATAAACTTTATGGTATAATACGTAGAGTAATTGAATTAATTCATACATAAATAATTCACATTCAAGCTCCTTAAAAGTGCATTGAAAATCACAAATAATAAGATTACGAGGTTGATGTTGATTTTACATTGAACAAAAGCACGGCAAAAATATTTCCCATTTAAAATACGGAAATAAATAAAAACGTATCTTTCAAAACACTTGAGTAAATAAATAACTTTTATAGATGATCCACAGCTGAATATATTTTATCGGCCACTGAGGTCGTCACAAATTAATAAATCCGTATATTCTGCAAAAAAATTAGGCTTAATATTTAATCAAATTATGGTTATAAATTTAACCACTAACACTAATAAGTTAGTAAAATCATGCAATGCATTGATGATGATACGCTTTCCTACATGCCAGGAATCATTACTCAAGTTAAGAGGATAATGGCTGTGGAATAAATCTCGCTCCTGTGCCTTGACCTTTGACCCCATTTCAATGATATTAAACAGAATTGGAACAACATACTAAAGTTTTGTTGCAATCGAAGCATTTTTGGTCAAGTTATGAAGATAATGGCTATGGAATAAATCTCGCTCCTGTGCCCTGACCTCTGACCCCATTTCGATTATATTCAACAGAATCAGTTCAGCATACGTCCAGAACAACATGATAAAATTTTGTCGCAATCGAAGCATTTTTACGTGAGTTATGACGCATAAGGGCGATGGAATGGACCCCGCTCTTATGTCCTGACCTTTGACCCCATTTCGCCCATTTTCAATAGGGTTCTTCTTCCCTAGGTTGTCTCCTAACACATACTAGAATTTCACCAAAATCGAACCATTTTTACGCGAGTTATCGAGCGGACGGACGGACAGACAGACAGATGGACAAAGCAGGAGCATATACGCTTCTTCAACCTACGGTTGAACAGCGGAAAAAGGGAGATTAATCTAATTACTGACACTAAAAAGGTGAAGAAAATGATTAACAATTCATAGAAATTTTGATATAATTACGGAAAACATCTGGAGTTGTCTTTAATTTTCCATTACTAATCTCTTTTTTTTTTTTTTTTTTTGGACGGCCGATGGTAAGGTTAGGCCAGTTAAATCCCAATTCCAATGTCTTTGCTAGAAAGGGAAGGGGGAGAGGGTGGTAATTTGTAGCACGCACATTTTCAGCGGCACGAGCTGCCACTGCCCATGTCACATCAGGGACTCGGAGCGGAGTTCATATCGGGCGAATGGTCAGAAACCAATGCCTCAAACCACTCTGCCACTGGGGTGGCTTTCGGATGTTTAGGCAAAGCTTTAAAGAAAATAATAATATAATGACATTAACTCAGAAATCTTCTCACACAGGGGCATCGCTAGACTTCGAAATTACGGTGGGTCAACGGGTGGAAGAGTTTTATTTTTCCCGGGGCAAGTTTGGTAGCAACTTTAGTTACGAAACACTGAAAGAATTTTCTATCCTTTTTACTACCGGCAACAAAGGAATTCGTGCAACATCCCCCCTCCCCTTCCGACACGTTACTGGTAAACCAACAAGTTAGTAAAATCATGCAATGCATTGATTATGATATGCTTTCCAACATACCAGAAATCATTACTCAAGTTATTACTCAAGTTATGAGGATAATGGCTGTGGAATAAATCTCGCTCCTGTGCCCTGACCTTTGACCCCATTTCGATGATATTCAACAGAACCGGTTCAGTATATACCTCCGGAACAACATACTCAAGTTTTGTTATTTGTAAGAATAGAAGCATTTTTAGTCAAGTTATAAGGACAAAAGCTGTGGAATAAATCTCGCTCCTGTGTCCTGACCTTTAACCCCCATTTCGTTGATATTAAAGCGAATTGGTTCAGTATACCTCCGGAACAACATACTAAAGATTTGTTACAATAGAAGCGTTTTTAGTCAAGTTATGAGGATAATGACTGTGGAATAAATCTCGCTCCTGTGCCCTGACCTATGACCCCATTTAGATTATATTAAACAGAATTGGTTCAGTATACTTCCGGAACAACATACTAAAGTTTTGTCGCAATAGAAGCATTTTTAGTCAAGCTTTAAGGATAATGGCTGTGGAATAAATCTCGCTCCTGTGCCCTGACCTTTGATCCCATTTCGATGATATTCAACAGAACCGGTTCAGTATATCTCCCGAACAACATGATAAAGTTTTGTCGCAATCGAACCAGTTTTACGTAAGTTATGACGTAAAAATGGCGATGGAATGGATCCCGCTCGATGTCGTGACCCACTTCACCCACTTTCAATAGGGTTCGTCCCCGGGTTGTCCCCTACCACATACTAAAACTTCATCGAAATCGAACCATTTTTACGCGAGTTATCGTGCGGACAGACAGACAGACAGACAGACGGACAAAGCTGGATCATGTACGCTTCTTCAACCTACGGTTGGAAAGCGTAAACAAGATAAAATGACAATGACTAGTGGGTAAATTGTGTAAGGTATAAGTATTGGTGGTACATCGCCTTCAACTTTTTTCTTGCTATGAATGTATTGCCTAATCGCTTTTCAAAATTTTGCCTTTTTGCTTATGAAAATAATACTGTGCTTGAACAGTGTGTTCAAAGAAAACGTTCTTAATGTTTACCTGACTCAAATTTTAACGTCGTGACACACAGACACCATATCTCCCCCTCCTTAACTCCCTTCCTTCAGGCCAGCGACCTTGCCATGCACTCCTCTCCTCCAAAGCCGTCGTCAGCCTCGTTCTGCTCTCTCACTGCTCCGGGGAAGGCTTCAGAGCTCTGGTATAGCTTTAGGCTCCACTTTCCAGGTTAGAATCACGTACTTAGTAGAATAAACCGCACAACAATTAGTATTGACCTCCCTGACTGAATTCCTATCCACTCTCCTCATTCACCCATGGCCGTATTAACATAACAAAAAGCTTACACTAAGGATTTGGAAAAGTGGAAAACAATGAAATTTTCATGACCCTGCGTATTCTATTTTTTTTAACCTTTCTACGGAGAAGTAAACAACGCACTTCCAACGAAAAAATACGTAGGGCTACACAACGAAAAATAAGAGACTCATTATTCTTTGGCAAAGTCCAGATTATATTACAAAGTTAAAAATTTGAAAATAGCATATCTTCGAACTGGATGGGCAAGAAAATTCGGACCCAAGGGAGTCCGAATTTTTCTAGCATTGGCTCGCGCGCCCCTTGGTGACGTCCCTGTTTTCACACCGTGAAGACAACAACCCCCAACCAACAGGAAGAACCATTTTATGCCACAAGGTTAACGGTGTCTTATTTGCAAGTTAGAAATTCGTATTTTTTTTTTTTTCGAAAATCGTTGGTGCGCCATTCTTGCCATCCTCGCAAAAGGGGAAACGAATAAAAACGCACAAAAGATGAAGCGAATACCGTATTATCTGGAAGATCTTACCCATTGTAGCTGCACACAGTAAGAGCAGGAAGCTCGAATTCGTCAGGATAGTGGGACTGAACGTCAACAACGGTCGGAAATGACCAATAGACCTCCAGGAAGTAGTACGTCTGATAGAGAAATCCCACAATACACAGGGCGAACACAAAGGATTTCAGAATTTTTCTGGAATACTGCCGTGAAGATACAATCTGCGGAATGCCCGTGATCACAGAGGACCGCAACAACTTGCGAAATCTGATGCAGAATTTCATCTTGAAGATTTCTTGATCTATATGCTGCTTCCTAAACCTATGTACCTGAATTGACTGCAGAGCAATCTGTTCGAAACTTTTGGCAAGGTCACACCACTGCCTAAAACAACCTATCGTACCCAGCTCAAGTTTTTCTTTCTTCAACGACAGTTTTCCGATTCGGCATTTTTATATGACAGGAGAAAATAAAATACGAAAAGTACAAATCACTTAGAAGTAGCGTGACCGTGGATTTTAATATGCGTTGCAAAAGGAACTTTTTTACTCTGTTATTTTGATTTGAATGCCTTTCGAGAAAGCATATACAAATATACATGTGGTCGACGCCTTTCTTTGAAAGTTGACAAAATGCATACTCCTTACTTCAAAATAAAAATATATTAATATAGAATATAATGCATACACAAGCGCCATTATATCCTTTTCATTTTCCTTTGACAAAATGACATACAAAAAATAGATACAAAGGGGGAAAATACATGAAAAAGAGTCAAAGACCATTTAGTTCGGTTTATTCATCGACATACGGGAATATCATCAGGAAAAGAAAAATGTTTTCCAGTTCTTACTCTCAGTGGCAAGTGAATCTGCGGCGCGACAACGCCCAAAAGAAAATCGTTCTCTTAATTAGGATGTTTCTTTCATTTTTATTTGTGTTGGAATTCGGAAGAATATATTGATTTCCTGCCCAGTGACATATTTAACTTTCCCTTTAGCATTGATCTGTATTATTTCCTGAGACGTCATTTCTTTCTCGTGATCTCTCTCTCTCTCTCTCTCTCTCTCTCTCTCTTTTCCTGTGCTTGAACTACGAACAGAGACGAATTTCCCAATAGGGAGACTTGGCCTGGGCATAGGGCGGCAAATTTTGGTGGTAGTAAAAATTTATAATTTGTTAAAAGCCCATAAAAATAATGAAAGACAACTTTTAAATTATGATAAAAGTGGAAACTAACATTTAGTCCGAAAACTGCTGTATACAAGATTTTGTTTCTGAATTCCCATAATATCCGTTCTCTTTGACTTGAGAAACCATAGTTTTCTGGCTTAGATAAAGGAAGATCGCTTTGAGTTTTAGAGGGGGACATTTGTAGGATGTTCATGCAATGCTATCCCATCTCCCCTCAGAATAAATACAATGGTAGGACGCAGGGCAAGTGCTGAATTGCCCTGCCATGTATCAAAACATTAAAAAATACTAAAAAGCATAAAAAGGGAAAGAAAAAGGCTGAAACTTCTACCAAAGCGACTGACTAATCACAAATATTTAATCAACTTAGGAATTGATGGTAAAAGTCAAAAGTAAGGAATTTTTGTCAACTGTACATGGAATTTTGTGATTAATTGTTATTCGAAAAATTCTTGTTTATTGTTTAACCACATTTAAGTTTTAAATTATTATTTTTATTTGTACTTAGCTTTGGATGGGCCACATTACTTCCCCAGCTCCCAATAACATTTCATTTTACTCCTGGATCGGATCCAAATGAGTTATTGAAATTGCAGTCATCAGTCCTTTATTTTAAAGAGAAGTAGGGGCGGGGAATTTGTTTAGGCCTAAGGGTGGCAAAGCCCTAAATCGAAGCGATTCTTTTGCATACTTTTTGTTGTTGCTAGTAGAATGTATGTCGAATTCAAGAACTGTACCGCATGACAGAGGCGTAACTAGCCATTTCTGCGTCCGTGGCAAACCAAAAAATATTGCGCCCCTAAACCCACCGAACTCGTTAAGAGAAAAGAGCTTTATCACCTAAAATATTATAATCCTACTTGTTGCATGAGTTTTTAGGATAGTGAAATTGGTCTTGTCTGTTGATTACGAACAAATCTGCATTACTTAGTACCCACACGCATATACAAATACAGTTTCTCAAAATAACTAACACTAGCCAACGGTAATTGCTTCTGACATTTCTCTTCACACTGAATTTTATACTATTTTTATACTATTTTTATCACATTGTCTTGTAGTTAATTTATAACTAATAATCACTAACGATTCTATAACAGATTTAAAAACAGGCTAGTTTTTCGGCGGATCAGAGAAAGACTTTTGCAAAGTTATTGCCATTTTAATTGTAGTTTGACAAACTAACTTTTAAATATTTCATTGGGGTACGATACTGCAAAAAAATTATGTATACTTTCAAAATGTCCATGAAAAAACTAATGTAAATAACTTTCCAGTTGGATTTACTGACTTTCCACTTGAAATTGTAGATAAGGTAAAGTATTTAGGTGTTTGGTTTGATGAATAGACTGAAGAACAATTGAATTAGAGATACCTGTCTAGTAACGTGTAGCACCACCTTTCGCCCTGATGACGGCGGCGATTCGTCTCGCCATGGAAGACACCGGAAGCGTTGGGAAGCCATACGGATCCACGACCCCTGAACAAGCTCCCACAGTTCACGAAGATTTGATGGAGTGGGGTCAGAGCATCGAACATCTCTCTCGATGGCATTCCAGATGTGCTCGATGGGATTGAGGTCAGGTGACCTAGCTGGCCGAGGAAGCGAGGTCACGTCGGTGGAGTGTTCATCCAACCATCCGGATACAATTCGGGAGCGATGGCACGGTGCATTGTCTTGCTGCAGGATGAGGTCCCCAGTGGGATGTTGAAGACGCACAAACGGAAGCAAATAGTCGTCCAGGATATCCCGGTAACGTTTACCTGTCAAGGACGATGTCACACGTACCAGGGGTCCCATTTCAGTCCACGTAACCAGTCCCCAGACAAGAATGCCACCCCGGAAGAAGGATCCATTGCTTCATGTATTTTGCGCCGTACTCGTATCCTGCCATCCGCATGCACCAACGTGAATCTCGACTCATCAGTCCAGGCAACATTTCCCCACATGTCTAGGGTCCAGTGGCGATGTTACCTTGCCCATGCTAATCTTTGCACCCTGTGATGTGCGGTCAGCAGCGGTACCCTCGTGGGACGATAGCTTCTGTACCCCATAGCGAGGAGATGGTTCTGGATGGTGTGGCTGCTTACACGTTTTTGTGCAACAGCGTTAAATTGCCGAGTGATTTCTTGCACTGTACCCCGTCTATCCGCTGTTACAATGCGAGCTAGCCGACGATGACCCCGCTCATCCACACGCTGTTGCCCACGCAGTTGGCCCTTGCAGGGAGGGTTTTACCCGATTCGATGTACTCACGGTGCACCCGTGACACAGTGGCTCGTGAAAATCCCCGAGCCTGCACGACTTCCGAGATGGAGTGACCCATTCGTCGGGCCCCGACAATTTGCCCACGATCAAATGCGCTTAGATCCTTCGTCTTACCCATATTGCGTCCGACTCTTACTGATTCCCGTCGTATCACTCCTTATATTGTCGGATAGCTGCATACGTCAAGTCGTTTTCGTTTACAGGGCCGCCCACAGCGCCACATTTGCATAAAGCCAGCTGTCTCTAATTCAATTGCTCTTCAGTGTATTTTAATTGGAACTCTCATGTTCATTTTGTTATAAAAAAAGTATCCTTACAGGTTGGCCTACTTAGTAAAATTAGGCATTTCCTCTCTGTTCATGTTCTAAAAACATTTTATTACGCTTTCATTAATACTCACCTTTCTTATTGTCTGGAATCTTGGTATTCAAATATATGCTTAAATAATAAGCTTTGTTTGTTTAAATTACAGAAGAAATCTGTTTGCTACATGTTGAATACAGATTATATGGCACATTCCGACCCATTGTTTTCGAAATTAAATGTTCTGAAGATTCATGAAATATTTGCATTAAAATTAGGTATTAGGTTTTTTTAAAACAACGTATTTTAAATTGCCTATTTTTCAATCTGGTATTAAATATTTTGATTATACTGTCCTTAATAGATCTATTGCTAATAAAAAATTATACTTGCCATCTGCAAGACTTAATTACAGGTTAAATGGCATAATGTATAAAGCTATTAAATTGAGGAATAATCTTTCGGAGTGCGTTAGATCTCTGGAGAATATCAGGGAGTTTACTTTGTCTCTACGAAATTATATTGTTAATCATCCTGATCTCTTTAATTAATTTTTAATTTCATTCGTTTTTCATATTTATAGGGAAAATCGCTTTACAATTAATTTGTTTAGATTCCTCCTGGTGTGTTCCATTTTTATATGATTGTAAGTTTTAAACGTGTGCAATAAAGATTTTGATTTGAAACAGGATACTAGGGAACTAGGTGTCATTTCTTATACCAAACGGGAATGACAGTTTACCCTCATTAATTGCGTAGGAAAAAATTAGGAAATGGGAACAGACAGCACTCAGCAGAAAAGTTTCGTGCATTTCTCTTACCCTTACTTACATCAAGGATGTTCTGAGCGGTGAAGCTGAACTGGACGCAGAACGCCATTTAGGACTGTAGAATATAAAATGTGAAGAGTGCAGTGAGTTTCACAATTGCTCCGGAGTTCGGCCTTCGGTGTCCTATTAAACGGACCGATTGCAGCTTGCAGTAGTGGCAGTAAGCTCCACAGAGAATCTTCAAAAGCATGAACGACATCCTTATCTTGTAACGTACGAACAACCGCGCCCATTTCTGATTGTAAGCAACTTACATTCCCTGTACATTTTGAGGAAGAAATGAGAATTTGTAGCCGCCAAACTACCGCAACTGGGGGAAGAAATTATAGGTAAAGTCTATACCAGAAACTGGTGCAAAAGTTTCAACTCCGATTTTAATCAGCTTGTACGCAGTTATTTTTGCGCCCTCTCTTAGCTGCGCCAAAGCCATTTGGCACTAGAGGCCTAAGCCCACGTGATTTTCCCGTTTGTGACGTCAACAACTGGGTCATAACAAACCAAACCCGCTACAATTGAAACCGAGAAACAGTTTGTTTGCTTTCCGTGTGCCTTGTACTAAGAGTGCTGGAGACTTCCTGTTCGATATGAGGATCAAAAGAGGAGTTGGTATTTTTATTAGTTCAGATTGCCTATTTCCTATGAATTGATGAACTACGCTATTTTATTGCAAACATAATAGTTCCCGCGATATTAAATAGTTTTGGACAACGTTTCATGTATCATTAGTCTTAAGGTGGTTCCACCTAAAATCTCTGCCTTATGTTTCCAATGGTAAAATTTCTTTTCATATTTTCTTCGCAGTTAATGTATTCCCAAGAATGAAAATTTGCCCATTGATAAAACTAACTTTAAGTTGTAGCATGGGATACTTAATACTTGCTAAAATATAACCATAATTTTAATAAAAATCAATCATTTTTCTTTGAGTAATGTTCAGACCTGTTAATAAATGGCGCGACCTGTACATTGATGATGTCAGTAGGCAAACATATGTTGGATTAATTAATAACAAGGAACTGTACACCAATTACACTTAAAATAGTATTAGCGATCCGAATTTCTTGGCGTAGAATAAAAATAAAAGTTTCCAAGCTTTCGCACATCAACCAGATGGCTTTTTTCAAGGAAAGTAGACAGCTAACTGCAAACTGGATAATGAAACACTTCAACAATTTGAACGTGGTGACTTGACTAGACAATAAATGAATAGGCGCAAATGTGATGAGACATTCGAAGAAACGAGGTCACGTTGTTTGGGCGAGCGATACTGTGGTAGAAAACACAGCATTATTTGAAGAATTGATTCCAAATGCGTGGCAACTCGAGAAAGACACTATCACTGCAAGCCTCGCTGCTGGTCAAGATTTCCAAGGTTTCACGAATGGCAGTAGATTTAGGTGTGGAGTATGAAGCTAGTTTCTTGATATCATTCCACATAGTATCAGCGGACTTGAACTTGACAGCAACATACTGCACCAAGGTTGAAAAGTGCACAATACACAATTGTGGTAATCGTATACACAGTAAGAAGAACACACACATGGGGTGGTATGTACAATGACTAGAATACAAGTACAACAGAAGATAAACAGGACGGTGTCAGAAGCATAGGTACAGAACTGAACCGGAACTAAATCACAACGCAGGAGATACGATTAAAGGTGTTTATAAACAAATCTGTACAAAAGCATTGCAAACACTTTGGTGTATATTGGAAAGACACTGGAGGCGGGTAGGACGAACCAGAAAGTTCTTCTGGGTTGTTGCAGGCAAGCGGCGATACGCGTTGCCATGAAGAAGAATCCAGTCGAAGGGGAACCAGGAAAGAACATAGAGTTCACGAAGGGAGGAGAGTCTCGACGAGCTGGTGTTTAAATCTGAAGACGGAGGTCGTCAGCAGGCCCGAAAATCCACCGGCAAAGAGGCGACCATACACTCACAAAGTGTTGCATTCGGCCCTTTGCACGGGCGGAAGCAAA
The DNA here is from genome assembly GCA_039090855.1 of Macrothele yani. Classification (NCBI taxonomy): domain Eukaryota; kingdom Metazoa; phylum Arthropoda; class Arachnida; order Araneae; family Macrothelidae; genus Macrothele; species Macrothele yani. The sequence continues at coordinate 138,509,075 of CM077004.1, forward strand.
GGCAAGGCGCAAACGCGATGTTAGGCGGCGCCGGAATTGAAGGCAAAGGCTCTCCCCTGCCTGGAAGAGGGATGGCAAGTCAGTGGCAGGTTGAAGTTGGATGTTGAAACAGTAGATTACATGGCGTGCCAAGATGAAAACGTAGGCACGCGCATCAGGGAGAGTCACAGGTGGATTGTAGGATCTAAGGAGGGTGCTGAAAGCATGGAATGGTAGATCCTCTCCACATAGATGTTTGACTACTGTGAAGGCCAGATGTTGTAGAGGTAGGAGTACTGGGCAGTGTTGATAAGCATGCTACACGTCGGCTATCGAGGTGCAGAAGAAGCAAGTGAGAGAAGTAGCCAGTGTCATTCTGAAGAGTGTAGCTGGAACAGGCAGGCTCCGGTGTAGATACGGCCAGTGAACGTTTCGTTCCTGTGGTGATGATAGAGGTGAGGATTCAGTAGACCATACCTTCGGAAGAGCGGCCGGTGAGACATCCGAAATGAGTGGTGGCGTTGTTGAAGAGGAAGCAAAAAGGAAGTGATATAGAGATTGAACAGAAAAACTGGAAATAGGTAGAGCGGAACCCCGAAAGAGGAGAAAGAAAGGGAGAGGAAGAGAGGCGGAAGAAACTGGGAGGAGACCAGACGGGGAGGTAAGGTTAGGGAAAAGGGTGACAATGGAAGAGCGGAGGGAGTCATAGAGCAAAAGAGAGGCTGCGGTGCGAGGGAGAAAAGGAGAGAGATCTGAGAAAGGCTTCCAGGAGAGGTCAGGAGAAAGGAGGTCGCGGACAGATACGATCCCGGCGGGGAGCCAGGAAAGGTCAGAGAAGTAGGGGGCGTTAGGAAGATGGATGGCAGAGGAAAAGAAGAGAGGCTCAGCAAGAAGCTCAGAGGTAGAAGCAGGTGGGGCGCGAAGAAGGGGGTGAGAGAGGAGAAAGGAAAGCGCCTCCGCGTAAACGGAGGAAAGACCAGAGCGGAGATAAGGAAAGCTATACATAAGAAGAAACGTTGTAAAGGTAAAACGGGGGTTGCTCAGTGAAATCATCACACCCCGTGGAAGAGATGCTGGAGATCCAGGAGAACTGAGGAGGCGTAGTAGGACCACCAGTCTATGAGACTTGTTGAAGAACTGGACATCAACGAGCGCTATCCCTCCATGAGAGTTAGGACGGCAGAGAGTGGGAACTTGAACCCAATAATGATGGGTCCAGATAATAGTCGAGATGAGCCGAGTGATTTCCGTGAGAGAGTAGATAGGCATCTGGGCTGCAAATCATACGTGCCGACAGAAGGAAAGAAGGTAGGTGCGAGCCAAATGCGCTCTGGTGACATAAGAGGCGCAAAACTGAGCTTGACGTCAGAAGGCCGCCGAGCGAGCAAGGCGATGTCGTAGAACAGACCAATTGGAATTACGGGAAATCCTGCCGGATGCCACGCAAGAAGGAAATGGGCGCTGTAAGGAAGGTGGCCGTCTTGACCTGGAAGACGGCGTCCTGGTAGAGTGCAAGAATAGATGTGACAAAGACGGAAGGAAACCCAAAGGCAAGCAGAGTAGCAGAAAGGAAAGAGTGGGAGATGTTGTCAAACGCGGACCGCCGTTGATCTAAGTTAAGGAGAGCGAGAGATTCAGATTTAGTGCGGGCTAGGTGTATAAGATCGCGGAGGAGATTAATGTTAGAAGCAATGGACCGGCCAGTAACCGTGTAGGACTGGTCGGGAGAAAGAAGGAACAGAAAAACCGAGTTAAATCATAGAGAAAGGAGTTTGGTGAAAAGTTTATAATCAATGTTTAGTAGTAAAATAGGGCGCCAGTTTCCCAGGTCGAGCAAGTCACCTCCCTTGGGAAAAAGGGTGACGGATCACTTTGTCCGTGTTCATTTCGTCCACGCTCACTTCGTCCAGTTCATTTCGTCCAACGTTCACTTTGTCCACTGTTCACTTCTTCCGCTGTTCACTTAGTCCAATGTTCACTTTGTCCACTGTTCATTTCGTCCACCGTTCATTTCGTCCACATTCATTTCGTCCTCCGAATGAATGGAATACTGTGAAAACTATTTGTTTTCATGGAGTTTTTGTGATAGGTAGAAGAAAAGGTCAGCAGACATTGTTTACATCCGTGTTTTTTTCCCTGTCTGAGTTTCTCGATTAAAATATAACGATTTTAAATGCTATTTAAAGTAAAACAAGGAACTTAATTTTGAAGAACTTTTTAACTCTTTTGTACGGTACGACGTCAATCACTATAGCATCACTCACGCTATGTTCATAAAAGGAGTGTAAAGTGGGATTTTTTAATAACACTGCACTTTTACATAGGCACTAAATATTTACATAAGATGCCAAGTTAATAATATTTCTCTTTTACTTACTTAGGCTCTAAATAATAATTACTATGCCTCATGCGTAAGCCCTTTTGACATTTTTTATTCTGCCGATGTCATATTCAAAACGTTTACGTAATCCACTCAAGGTAATCATATTGTGCTTTTATTGAGGCACGAAATATTAATTCATAAGCCCTAGGCTTAGGCCGTTTCAACAGTTTTTATTCTACGGATGTCATATTCATATTGCTTATGTGTTAAGTCAGGGTAATAATATTGAGCTTCGCTCAGGCAGTAAATTTAATTTAATAGGCCTTAGGACTAGCATTTTTTCACAGTTTTTATTCTGACCATGTGATATTTGTAACGTTCACGTGTCAACTCAATTTAATTATACTGCGCTTTTGCTTTGACACTAAATATTATTTCATAGGCCCCACGCCAATGCCTTTTTGACAGTATTTATTCTACGGATGTCCTATTCATAACGTTTACATATACAAATTAAGGTTATAATAATGCGCTTTTGCGCAGTCATTAAATATTATTTCATAGGCCTGAGACCTAAGCCTTTTTTACATTGCTTATTCTACGGATGTCATATTCATAATGTTTACATATCAAGTCATGGTAATAATATTGCGCTTTTACTTAGGCACTAAATATTAATTAACTGGCCTTAGGCTTAGGCGGTTTAACAGTTTTTAATCCGCTGATCTCATATTCATAAAGTTTACATGACATAAAAATTTAGTAATATTGCACTTTTTACTTAGACACTAAATATTAATTCATAGGCCTTAGGCCTAGAATTAATATTTAGTATACTGATGTCCTAGGCCCTAGTAATTAATATTTTATGGCTAAGTAAAAGCGCAATATTAATAACTTGACATGTTATGCAAATACTATGAATATTTAGTGTAATGCTTTAAAAACTGTTAAAAAGACCTAGGGTTTACTAAATAATGTTTAGAGCCGAAGTAAAGGTGCAACATTAATAACTTGACTTGATATGTAAGAGTTATGAATACAATATTGTTAGAATATAAACTGAAGAAGGCCTAGGCCTAGGGCCTATGAAATAATATTTAGTGCATGAGCAAAAGCGCAACATTATTACCTTAATTTGATAAAAAAAAATTTACGAATATGACGTACTTAAAATAAAAACCGTGAAAAAGGCCTAGGCCTAGGGCCTATGAAATAATATTTAGTGCCTGAGCAAAAGCGCAATATTATTGCCTTGACTTGATACATAAACATTATGAATATGACATCCGTAGAATAAATACTGTAAAAAAGGCCTAGGCCTAGAGATTATGAAATAATATTTAGTGCCTGAGCAAATGCGCAGTATTATTACCTTGATTGATATGTAAATGTTATGAATATGACGTGATTAGAATAAAAACTGTGAAAAAGGCCTAGGTCATATGAAATACTATTTAGTGCCTAGGTAAAAGCGCAATAATGCTACCTTGAGTTGATATGTAAACCTTATGAATATGACATCTGTAGAATAAAAACTGTTGAAACGGCCTAAGCCTAGGGCTTATGAATTAATATTTCGTGCCTCAGTAAAAGCACAATATGATTAACTTGAGTGGATACGTAAACGTTTTGAATATGACATCGGCAGAATAAAAAATGTCAAAAGGGCTTACGCATGAGGCATAGTAATAATTATTTCGTGCTTAAGTAAGTAAAAGAGAAATATTATTAACTTGGAATCTTATGTAAATATTTAGTGCCTAAGTAAAACTGCAGCGTTATTAAAAATCCCACTTTACACTCCTTTTATGAACATAGCGTGAGTCATGCTATAGTGATGACGTCGTACCATACAAAAGAGTTAAACAGTTCTTCAAAATTAAGTTCCTTGTTTTACTTTTACTTTAAATAACATTTAAAATCGTTATATTTTAATCGAGAAACTCAGACAGGAAAAAAATCGCATGCAAGCAATGTTCGCTGACCTTTTCTTCTACCTATCACACAAACAGATAATTTTCACAGTATTCCATTCATTCGGAGGACGAAATGAATGTGGACGAAATGAACAGTGGACGAAGTGAACATTGGACTAAGTGAACAGCGGACGAAGTGAACAGTGGACAAAGTGAACGTTGGACGAAATGAACTGGACGAAGTGAGCCTGGACGAAATGAACACGAACGAAGTGATAGGGAACCGGGAAAAGGCACCACGTGGGTGACAGTGAAACCCCTCGGTAGATTAGTGGAAGCAAGAGCAGAAGTAAAAACAGCAAGAAGGAAAGGGAGAAGAGAGGGGGAAAAGATGCGGCAGACGGGAAGAGGGTGGCCATCAGGACCGGGGACGGCCCGTGGATTTAGAGAGGCGAAAGCGGTCCTAAGCTCGGAAGTAGAGATAGGCTGAAGAAGAGAGATAGAGAGACTAGAAGGAACAGTCGGAAGAGACGATAGTAAAGTGGTTAAGGCAGAAGTGGAAGGTGGAGGGGTGTCACTGTATTTGTTGAAAAAATAATGATGTTCTTGAATGCAGACAGCATCCGGATCTGAAGTCACTTGACCAGTAGGTAGACGTAGCACACTGAGACGATTGGAAGAGCGACGCTTCTCCTCTAACGAGGAAAGAAACTCAAATAAACAATCTTCGGAAGACAGATGTTGCAGTCGAAGACGCATAATCGTCTGCCGGGCACGAGGTTCAAGCAGAGCACGTAAATTCGCTAAATCATCATCATCATCATCATTGTCAACCATTATCAATCCACTGCTGGACGAAGGTCTCCCCAAGTTTCCTCCACAACGGTCTGTCTTGTGCCAGTCTCCTCCATGTCACTCCCGCATATTTACGAATTTCATCCACCCATCTCCCATGTGGTCTTTTTCTGGGTCTTTTCCTGTCCCTTGGAATCCAATCTAAAATTTCGGCTGTCCATCTATGGTCTGTCCTTCTGGCAGTATGTCCAGCCCATTGCCATTTCAGGGATTTAACTCTGATCATGATGTCTTCCACTCTCGTCATTTTTCGGATCCACGAGTTCCTCTTCTTATCTCTCCTGGTTATACCAAGCATGCACCTCTCCATGCTTCTTTGAGTTGTCTGCAGCCTTTGTATGTCTCTTTTAGTTAAGGTCCACGTCTCTGCACCATACGTAAGCACTGGAAGGATGCATTGATCAAACACTTTTCTTTTAAGACATAATGGCATATTGCTCTTGAAAATTATGCTGTTTCTTCCAAAAGCTCTCCAGGCAAGTTTTGTACGCCGATTGATTTCTTCATCAATGTGACCCTCACTTGATATCTGCTGTCCAAGATAAACATACATATCTGTTATCTCCAGTTTTTCTCCATCAATCGATAAATCTTCATTTCTTGTAAAAGCATTGAACATCACTTTTGTCTTCTGAAAGTTCATTTTTAATCCCACTTCTTTACTCTTGTCAGCAAGTTCCTGGATCATACTCTGCAGCTCTGATGGGGTAGTTGCAAAAATGACTACGTCATCAGCGAAACGAAGGTGGGTTAGATAATCTCCATTAATCTTTATCCCTTTGTTTTCCCAGTTCAGTGATTGAAAGACATTTTCCAATGTGGCATTAAAGAGCTTCGGAGATATGGTGTCACCTTGTCTCACTCCCTTTCCAATTTTTATGTGTGTTGTATTTTCAAACAGCCGAATCTTTGCACTTGCATTTTCATAGATGTTATTAATAATATTAATGTATGCATCTTCAATACCGCAGGATTTCAGAGCCGTGGTAACTGCTGATGGTTTCACCGAATCAAAGGCTTTTTCATAATCGATAAAAGCCATGCACAATGGAAGTTCATATTCCCTCGCTCTTTCAATTAGTTCTCTCAGTACGTGGATATGATCTATTGTGCTGTAGCCACTCCTGAATCCAGCTTGTTCTCTCGGTTGAGCCATGTCCAGTGTTACCTTCAAGCGGTGTGAAAGAACTTTAGTGAAGATTTTATAAACCACTGATAGGAGGCTGATAGGTCTGTAGTTCCTGAGATCCTCAATGTCACCTTTTTTATGTAGCAGGATCATTGTAGCATTGTTCCAATCCTCAGGAATCTTCCCTTCATTAAGGCATCGAGTGAAAATTTGGGCGAGTACTGTTTCAATTTCTCCACTTGCTTCTTGTATGATGTCTATAGTAATTCCATCTTCTCCTGGAGCTTTCCCCAGCTTCATGTTCTTGATTGCATGAGCAACTTCTGCTGGGAGGACTGGAAGAACTCTGGTACCTTTCATGATGTCTGGAGTACATGTATCATCCCTTTCATATAATTTGGAGTAGAAATCTTTCACTCTTGTCAAAATTTCGCCTCTATTTCTTGTTATAGAACCATCTTCTTTTCTCAGAGCCATAATCTGTTTTCTTCCCTTACTGAGATGTCCCTTTGCTATCTTTAGGCTTTGGTTTTTTTCGCTAAATACGATGGATAAAGAGGTGATTGGCTTAGAGTTGCGTGAGAATCTGACGAAGATTGGCTTCTTCCATCTGACGAAGAGTAGAAGCTGTAAAGGAGCGCTCCTTGAGGAGGTAGAGAAAGTGCGACTTAACATGCAACCAGTAAGTGAGAGCACAGGCTGCAGTGGAAATGCTGGGGCGGTAATGTTGGAGCAGTTCACGAACCTCGGAACACAGGGCTGTGTCATCCAGAAGAGAAGAATCCAACGTCCAGGAACGAAATCTAGATTTCTGTCAAAAGGAGGTGCTGAAGGTGACTGTCACGGCACAGTGGTCTGAGGAAGCGGTAGGTACATGTGTTCAGTCCATCACAACAGGTACCAGAGGAGCCGAAGCGTAGAAGCGATCCAGTCTGCGGAGGAAGAGGAGGAGGCTGCAGACGCTCGCCACGTATGGGAAGCCGTCGTGGGGTGTAACTGGCGAAAGATGTCTTGTAGTTCAAACTCGGTGACGAGTGTATGTAGAAGATCCACGAAACGGAGGCGAAATTCTCGATGAGTAGGAGCACGATCCAGGTCTGGCTGTAATGTACAGTTAAAGTCTCCGCCGATCACCACGTGATCTGACGGCATGGCAGATTGAAGAGCTGTACGTAACGCCAAAAAGAGTGAAGTATAGTGTGTAGGTGAACACGGGAGGTAGATATTGAAGATCAGGTAACGCTGCCCCTCTAAAGAGAAGGTAAGGCGTTGCAGAAGATCATGGCAGAGGTTCTGAACTCTGACAGACGAAATCGCTTGTTGGGACTGGGAACGGAGTCCGATCGCCATCCCGCCGACGGTGGAGAGTCGGTAGGCATGGTAAAACTGATGATACCATTTACGCCAGCGATGAAAGGGCGTGGTGGGTTGACAGTGTGTCTCTTGTAAGAGAAGGACATCTCCGTGGAGGTCCTCATGAACAAGCGCATTCGCTAAAGGGGTGCTAAAACCCCTACAATTCAGAGTCACTATCCTGAAGGGAATCCGATGGCGGGTGTAAGGATTTTTCGACAGCTGTATGCAGGAGTTTGAGCCGGTTGCAGAATTTCTTGTTCCAGTCGCCGTCCCCAAAGTGGAGGGTGACAAGGTTTTGAAGTGAGAATGTAACGCTGGTACTTGGGTCAGAATCTCCTGATGGTCGTGTGGGACCTTGCTGAGGAGGTTGCGAGACATATTTTTTTTCCGGGGGCCGATGGCAAGGTTGTACAACTCCTCCCCAGGAACAGGCGTCTGTGGGAGGAAAGAAGCCACCAGAAGATTCTGGAAGTCCTCTAAGGTGATGGGAGCGCCAGTGCACTCTTCAGAGTTGTAGTCGACCGAACCTTCCGATGAGGATGCTTGATCCACGGAACGATAACGGCCACCCTTTTAGATAGGGGAGGTGCATGATTTCTTGGCATGTGGGCGACCTTTCCTGCGAAGCATAGGCCGAAGAAAAGTGCTCGCAATTCCAGTGGCAGGTGGGTCGGGCACTTTGAAGGCATCCGACGGAGCCTCCAGACTTGCAGTGACGGAGGAATGAGGGGTGGCAGTCGAAGAAAGCAAAGCTGCAATCGGGGTGTCCTCGATGAAGAGGGCATCTGACTTTTGACCTGGCGACTGTGCAGGTGTTAAGCTGGTAGTTGGGACAGGCAACGAAGTCGTTTGTTGACCAATGGCTGTAGGACGACTATCGACAGACGTCCGTTGACCAATGGCTGTAGGATGACTATCGCCAAAAGTCTGCTCTCGTGACCTAGCTGTGCTAGAGGAAGGTGATGTATGGGAAGGTTTACTAGGAGGAGGTCGTACTGCAGAAGTAGAGACAGGATGAGGGCAGAGGCTCCGAGTGTGCCCAACGCCCTTACAAGCTGAGCAGATGGTGCCGACTGTGAGCTCAATCTTACGGATATGAGGGTCACAGCGCACCGTGAGATTCATTGGAACTTGCAGCAGGTCGTTCTCTGTGGGAAATATCACCCGTACATTTCGGCGGAAACCGAGCAGGTATTTATCCTCGGGCGTATCTGGAAATGAGGAATATGCAGTGGCACCGCCCACTGCACGTCCATAGTGTTTAGCAATAGACAGAAGGACATCATCAGTGATTTTAAGTGGAACAGGATAGAAGCTGATTTATTTTTTTTGATTGGAGGTTTAATGACCACCGTGAGCAACTCAATGGGCTATAAGCAGTCGCCCGTCCCTAATTTAGGGTCACTGGTTCCAAGGAAGGGAGAGAGAGCCAGTGCCGTAAGACAAACACAACATCCATGCCTCACCGGGATTCGAACCCGGACCCTTTTCGGACGAATGATCAGAGGCCATCGCTTAGACCACTGCGCCACTGGGGTGGCAGAAGCTGATTGGAACGGCGATGTGTGAATAAGACGTTGCAATTAAGTGACGAGTGCCGATGGAGATCCCCTCAGTCAGAACCTTAAGGGCATAATCAGACGTAGACAAATAGGCCACGATGAGGCCTCTTTGTCGCACAACGCCGGTAATAGCATCTTCAGCAACGAACCGACAAAGGGCAGCGCTGTACGCTGGAAGCTTGGTGTAGGGAAGGCTCTGAGAAGAAACTCCGAGGCTCACTTTGCGCATGAAGTGCTGGCCTTGAGGGAACGGCACTTCATCCACTGTGAATTCAGTAGCCCCATAATTCGTCGTATACGGGCAGCCAGTAGAAGAGCGCTGTTGAGAAGGCACCGACGTAGCCGAAGCATCGACGGCATATGCAGGACCAGGTGCACACCGTGATGACGTCAGATCATCCTGAGGTTGTGTGACGTCCATTGCGTCAATATCAGCTGAAGGGGAAGACAGCTATGCACCGCTCGATGTTGTAGACGGGCGATGAGGTCATCGGGTAAGGCAGAGAGACGCTGAGGAGAGGAGATGCACGCTGAGGAGAGGAGATGCACGCTGAGGAGAGGAGAGACACACTGAGGAGAGGAGATACGCGCTGAGGAGAGGAGATACGCGCTGAGGAGAGGAGATACGAGCTGAGGAGAGGAGATACGCGCTGAGGAGAGGAGATACACGCTGAGGAGAGGAGAGACACGCTGAGGAGAGGAGATACGCGCTGAGGAGAGGAGAGGCACGCTGAGGAGAGGAGAGGCACGCTGAGGAGAGGAGAGACACGCTGAGGAGAGGAGAGGCACGCTGAGGAGAGGAGGGGCTGTTAATAGAAACTGTGTACATTGGTGTCTGACGCGTAGACGAAAGAGCAGGAAAGTCGCTTCCGGTTGTCAGGGCTGGAGCATCGCTCGTACCGGAAGCCGCCATTTGCAAAGGCGATAAGGATCTCTTGTCTTGGCCGGCTTGGCCAAGACAGAAAACAGAACAGAACTAAAATAAACAAGTTTGTAAAATCATGCAATGCATTGATTATAATACGCTTTCCAACATGCCAGAAATCATTACTCAAGTTATGAGGATAATGGCTGTGGAATAAATCTCGGTCCTGTGCCCTGACCTTTGATCCCATTTCGATGATATTCAACAGAACCGTTTCAGTATACCTCCGAAATAACATGATAAAGTTTTGTCGCAATCAAAGCATTTTTACGTAAGTTATGATGCATAAGTGCTATGGAATAGATCTCGCTCCTGTGTCCGAACCTTTGACCCCATTTCGGCCATTTTCAATAGGATTCGTTGACCCCATTTCGCCTATTTTATAGCCAGGCCCCTACAACATACTAACATGTCATCCAAATCGAAGAATATTTAGGTAAGTTATGACGCATAGTGGCGATGGAAGTGATTCCGCTCCTATGTCCTGACCTTTGACCCCATTTCGTCCATTTTCAATAGGGTAATGTCCCCACGTGGTCTCCTACCACATACTAAAATTTCATCGAAATCGAACCATTTTTACGCACGTTATGACGCATAAGGGCAATGGAATGCATCCCACTCCTATGTCCTGACCTTTGACCTCACTTCGCCCGTTTTCAATAGGGTTCATTCCCCAGGTGGTTCCCTACAATATACTAAAATTTCATCGACATCGAACCATATTTACGCAAGTTAGGACGCATAAGGTCAACGGAATGGATCCCGCTCCTATGCCGTGACCTTTGACCCCACCTCACCCATTTTCAACAGGGTTAATTCCCAGGTCATCCCCTACAATATGATAAAATTTCATCGACATCGAATCATATTTACGCAAGTTATGACGCATAAGGGCAATGGAATGAATTCCGCTCCTGTGCAGTGACCTTTGACCCCATTTCGTCCATTTTCAATAAGGTTCGTCCCCAGGTAGTCCCCCTACCACATACGAAAATTTTATCAAAATCGAACCATTTTTACGCGAGTTATCGTGCCGACAGACGGACGGACGGACAGACGGACGGACAAAGTTGGAGCATATACGCTTTTTCAACCTACGGCTGGAAAGCGTAAAAAAGCACTTACCGACCTGGTAGGTAGCTAAAAAGAAAGATGGAACGTTCACAGACAACACGCACACAAAATACCACGTCCGGAACACAGATGAGGGCACTAACAGCGCACAAAACACGGAGCTCACACACAAAAAAAAAAAAAAAAAAAAACACGAGTGCGTTCCCCCCAGCTACCGCCATACCCACACACGGCCATCAGACTAATGGAAATTGCATCTGTATTCATCAGCCCATAGGACCCGTTTCCATTGATCTACGGTCCACGATAAATGTTCTTTACACCATGCTAAACGACGAGTAGCTTTCCGAGTAGAGATGAAAGGCTTATGACCAGCCGCACGACCACGGTAACCCATGGAATGAAGTTATCTGCGAATGGTACGAGTACATACCGAGGTTCCAGCGTTTTTACTCACCTGTACACTGAGGTCTTGTGCAGTACTCCGTCGATTAGCTGTAACGACTCTCCTCAGGCTTCGACATCCTCTATCACTGATTTTCTTTGGTCTGTCGGTACGTTTTGCTGCTTCAGGCACACCATGTGTCTTCCACTTATTCATTACATTCAAAACAGTTGACTTGGGTATGTTTAAACGCCTCCCCGTATCTCTTATGGAGAACCCACTGATATAACACCCAACAAACTTTACTTTCTCAAAGTCAGTTCTCTCCCACCGCGACATTTTCACTTAACCTCACAGTGCGATATGATCGCGGTCAGCTGCAGGCTTGTTTTTGTACCGTTTGCAGCTGTGCCGCGCGTCTTAACAACGCAGAAGATCCTTTCATTTGCTTTTGAAGGAAGGGGTGTCCGGTGACTTTTGTCAATATAGTGTATATGGGTGTTACTGAAACCCGAATTGTGTGTCAAGATCTTTGTAAATGAAGACGTATGGTACATAAAAAAAAAAGTCGAACATCTACGCCCCAGTGGCCAAGTGGTTTGAAGCGCCAGCTCTGTCCCTTCACTGGAACCGGTAGCCCAGCTTTAAGGACAGGTGACTGCTTATAGTCCTTAGAGTTGCTCATAGTGGTTGTTAAACTCCGAAAAAAAAAGAAAAAAAAACTAACATCAGTAACTTTTATTTGTCAGATGCTCTTGCTTAGAGGAGCTAACCTCTGAATCTCAAACAGCAACTTAGTTGATATGTGTGCATATAAGCGATAAATCGGAGACAAATCGGGGACATAACTAAAGGAACACAAAGTGGGAACTGGTAATCGTATTTCACGTGGAGCGACGGAAAACTGCAAATGGCGGACAATTTGTTTTCGAATATAAAAACCTCCCGTAAGCATTAAAGGCAATGGGGCGTCCATCTCTAATTTAGAACCAACGGTTTCTAGAAAGCTACAGGGAAAAGAGCCGGATGAAGAAAACACCCAACAATTTTTGACAAAAATGTTCACGAAAATGTGTGCTTAAGTCGTATAAAGTTATTTACTGTTAATCGCATCTCGAACAGCGTTGAAGAGTACCGATAAATGCCAGGTTTTTCACCACATCACCAAAAAAAAAAAAAAAATTTAGAGTTCATTTGGGGGCACTAACTCAAGCTTGTGAAAAATACTGCAGGACAGAACAAAGTTGTGATTCATAAGTGTCAGAGGAAAAGAATTGTTAAACAGCATTATCAAATTAGATAAGATAGCATAACTATACTAGTTATCCGAATTTAGGGATGAAGATTAATGGAGATTACTTAACTCACCTTCGTTTTGCTGACGACGTAGTCATCTTTGCAACTACCCCTTCAGATACATAAATGATCCAAGAACTTGCTGACAAGAGTAAAGAAGTGGGATTAAAAATGAACTTTCAGAAGACAAAAGTGATGTACAATGCTTTTACAAGAAGCGAAGATTTATCGATTGAAGGAGAAAACCTTGACACAACCGATTCCTACATTTATCTTGGGAAGCAGATATCGAGTGAGCGTCACATTGATGAAGAAATTAATCGACGTATAAAACTTGGATGGAGAGCTTTTGGAAGAAACAGTACAATTTTTAAGAGCAGTATGCCAGTATGTCTCAAAAGAAAAGTGTTTAATCAATGCATGCTGCCAGTGCTTATGTATGGAGCCGAGACATGGACCTTAACTAAAAAAGACATACAAAGACTGCCGACAACTCAAAGAAGCATGGAGAGATGCATGCTTGGTGTAACCAGGAAAGATAAGAAGAGGAACTTGTCGATTAGGAAAATGACAGGAGTGTACGACATCATGACCAGAGTGAAATCACTGAAATGGCAATGGGCTGGACATGTTGCCAGAAGAACGGACCACCGAAATTTTAGACTGGATTCCGAGGGACGGGAAAAGACCCAGACGCAGACCCCATGGAAGATGAAAGGATGAAATTCGAAAGTATGCTGGAGTGGCATGGAGGAGACAGGCCCAAGACAGACAATTGTGGAAGAAATTTGGGGAAATCTTCATCCAGCAGTGGATTGATAATGGTTGATGGTGATGACGTAGATAAAATAAAAGTTTTCAAGCTTTCGCGCATCAACCAGATACGGAAGAAAAAGCCATCTGGTTGATGTGCGAAAACTATCAACCAGATGGCTTTGATTTTATCTACGCCAATAAATTCGGATTACTAGTATAGTCATACTATCTTACGTACTACAGATGGTGTACAATTTCTTGCGTTATTATTATGAGATTAGATTGAAACTCTAGAGCGAAGTCAAATGAGCCACCCCGGTGTCCGAGTGGTCAGAGGCGTAGGTTTCTGGCTATTCGCTCGAGTTGGGTCAGGATTCGAGGACTGAATAAAGCATGGGTGGTTTGTCCGATGGTGTTTTCTTCTTTCCCAGCAACCAATGTTCCCAAATTAGAGACGGCCGACTGCTTACATCCCTAAAGTTGCTCATAGTGGTCTTAACTCCCCCCCCCCCACAAAAAAAAGAGTAAAAAGGGGTCTATATGGATAAAGGTTCTCTTATTAGATTGTTTTTTTATCTAAAGCATAAATAAGATTCCACAGTGCAGATTAACTTAAAGATCTAATCTTGCCGGAAAGAAATTATCGATATGTATATGAGAAACACGTATCCATGTTACATCACACAATAACGTTCTACATACACGCAACGCAACACAAAAACATGTCTTCCTTAAAATGATAAACAACTGTGTCGTCATCCCTTCTGCGAAACAGATGGATCAGTTCGATGTAGAGCTTCATTGTATCATCTACGTGTTAGTTTCATAACTGAGTTCAGTGTATTTTCACATGGGGAACACTAGGGCGAGGAGGAAAGAGCGTTTGCGAGGTCAGAGCATTTTTCGTTGAATGAGGTTCCACAGACACCCTACTTTTGTTGTTGTTGGTGGTGGTGGTACCGAAAATGTTACCTAAATTCTCACAAATGACACTAACTCAAGTTTTAGTCTTGAAAATAATTATGGCACCCAAAACATTGCCGGGCCAGAGAAATGGGAGCAAATCGGTGTGATGATACCAATGATTAATTTTTTTAGGGAGGGGGAGGCGTTAAAGATCACTGTGAGTAACTCTGTGTGCAATAACAAGAATCGCCCGTCCCAAATTTTGGGCTACTGATACCAAGGAAGCGAGAGAGCCAGTGCCGCTCCCATGTCTCATCCGGGAGTCGAACCCAGGCCCACCTCGAACGAATGGTCAGATGCCAGCGCTTAAATCACTGCGCCACTGGGTCGGCAGGTACGGTTTCAGGAGATTTATTCAAATCTCAGTGGTTTAGAAACATATCACAAAAAAGATAAACTTTCCAACGTTTTTCATACTTAAAAGTAATTAATTCGGAAAATAGTTTTGCATTGTTTTGTTTCGGAGTTTGACGCAGGTCACTACATTGAGGTCAATGGTTCCAAGGAGGGAACAAGCCCAGGGCGGTAGGAACAGCACACCACCTACAGTTAATCCGAAACTGGCACCCAGGCCTAACCAGGGTGATTTAAGGAAACCCTGACCACTACGCCAGAGCAAGCAGCGCGAAAATGTTTTCATGGAGACTCATGGCAAAAATTTAGCCCCGAAGCTCTCTATGGGCTGCCCCGGTGCCGCAGTGGTTTAAGCAATGGCTTATATGACCATTCGTCCGAAATGGGCCCGGGTTCGAATTGAGGTATGGATGTTGTGTTTGTCTTACGGCACTGGCTCTCTCCCTTCCCTGAAACCAGTAGCCCTAAATTAGGGACTGGCGACTGCTTATAGCCCACTGAGTTGCTCACGGTAATCGTTAAACCTCCAATTGAAAAAAGAAAAAAAGCTCTCAACAGAACAGCGCGACTGGCACTAAAATAGAACAGCTTGAGACTGCTACTAATGAGCCTAAAAAAATAACTAAGGTAGAAGCATGGTTATTCTTCTAGCTAATTAGTCAGGATATATAATATATGAAGATCAATTATTAGTTCACTTCATTTACTAATTAGAAATTCTTAAGAGCAAGTTCACGGAAAAAAATTTCACTTTGAAGAAATTGAACTCACAGTTGACATTTCTTAAATACATTTTAACCAATATTAAGGAAATTAACTTAGATCTGAAGTTAAAGAAAATGGAAGATCTCCTACGAAACAAAGTTGCCTGAAAAAGTGATCAAAAAGTACTCCCAGTACAAAGCAAAACATTTTGGGACAATCTTATTGTTAATCAATCTGTCTAGACAAATATCTTTTCCTAAGATTGAAGATCAGTAAACCGTCCCTACGGGAGATGAACTGACACCCACTAGGCTGACTTCCATAAAGTGGCAATCCACATGGGTTTTCTTTTATCCCTTTGGATGTTTATCTCCTGAAAATTCATAATTTTATTCATGAAAAGCCCTGATATATTATTATTACTAAACTGTGTCTTACATTTTGCGATTGATATATACACGATCCAGTCAAAAAAATTATGACCACCCCTGATGTAAGAAGGAACTATAACCAGCAGCCAAATGGTTGGACATAGCAACATATGCAAATCATACAAGGCATTTAAAAGGACATGAACTCGCAGACAGTACGCAGTTTCGCATGAAAATGAGAAAAGGGCGTGACCTGAGTTTGGAAAAGGAATTATTCTTGGCTACCGACTGAAGGGTTGTAGCATTACAGAAACGGCCGATATTGTGGACTGTTCATGTGGTGCAGTTGTTAAAACGTTTCAGTAATAGAAGGAAACTGACAAGACCTGCAATAATCGGGGCAATGAAGCAATGACGACCGCCCATGAAGCAATGACGACCGCCCATGAAGCAATGACGACCGTGGGCAGCGAAGGCTATCCCGACTAGTACGATCCAACAGACGGGCCACAGTGGAACAACAGGCCACAGCATTTAATGCAGACACATCGAGCATATTGCAGACCACAGTCCAACGAGCTCTCCTCTCTATGGGTCTCCGGAGCCGTCGTTCTCTCAAGGTACCCATGCTAACGGCCACACATCGACGATTACGGCGTGAATTTACATCCGAGAGGAGGCATTGGGCCATCGAACAGTGGAAGAAAGTTGCCTTTTCAGATAATCACGTTTTCTGCTTTCTCGTTTGGGTAGTCGATGGAGAGTACGGCGAAGCACAGCTGACAGAAAGCATTCCGACATTATGCTCGGGAAGAAACAAGCAGGAGGCGGCAGTGTGCTCGTGTGGGGCATGTTTTCATGGGAATCATTGGGAGCAATCATCCCCTCGATCGCACGATGAACGCTTCAGGCTACATATGCATTGTGGCGGATCAGGATGATCAGGATGACTCATGATGACTGTGTTCCCAGATGGCATGGGTTGCTTCCACCAAGATAATGCCCCCTGCCGTGTTGCTATGCGTGTGCGAGAATGATTTGAGGAGCATTCCAGTGATTTCAGCTTACTATCATGGCCACCGTACTCGCTGGACATCAATCCCATTGAACATCTGTGGGACTCTCTTGACCAACAGGTTCGATGTATGGATCGCTGGCTTCTGATGATCTGCGAGAATATCTGGTGTCTGCACGCCGTATATCTGCGGTACTGGCGGCACGAGGAGGTCATATCTCATACTAACAGGTGGTCATAATTTCTTGACTGGACTATGAATATATACATTTTACTGTGGCCCTGCTTTACTCCATGATGAACACTTTGATATCTCTGTTGCAGCTGGGGGCACGAAAACAAACGTTTCATTTCCATGAGGTAAATTTATGATGTCGGATTTTTTTTTATTTATTTTTTTTATTTTTTTTTTACTTTTGAAACAACACAATATCTAGTCCTGCAAAGCTTTATAAACATGATTATTACCTGTCTCTATGTTTGCAAAAATAATTTTATTCGTCACATCTGTTTTATTGGCGGTTTAACGACCACCGTGAGCAACTCAATGGGCTATAAGCAGTCGCCCGTCCCTAATTTAGGGTCACTGCTTCTAGCGAAGGGAAAGAGCCGTAAGACAAACACAACATCTATGCCTCATCGGGATTCGAACCCGGGCCCAACTCCGACGAATGATTAGAAGCCATCGCTTAAACCACTGCGCCACCGGGCGGCCCACATCTGTTTTAAGTATTCGTGTTCTTAATCAGTGGAACACTTACGCATAATTTTACTGATCATATCTGTTTTAACTCCTCAGAACAACTGTACTAGACCAGTGGAAAACATACTCGATGCAAATCATTGCCTACATACAATCTGCTATGCTGAATTAGAACCGCTGAACATGAAGTGGCAACAATCAGAATAAATTCGCAAACAAGACAGGATAACCGATAAGTAAGATAAAATAGACACGACTGCGATTATACCTATAAAAACAAAATTCGTATCGTGTAGACACGGATTACATGGCTCTAGTATGACCTTGTAAATCCTCAAAAGTTTACACAAAGCTGGAGATTGTGGTCAGTACTTTTATACGTAGGCATCAGTGCTGAGACAGTCAGCGAGCCCGAGCAGGGCTCGGGATGCATAATATTTACTAAGATTCGGGCTCTAAGAGAGAGAGAGAGAGCGAGAATTTTCTTCTTATAATGTAATTTTGTATGATTTTGCACACAAAACTTACACCTTCTAGTTGATAAAGATAATGGATTCTTTGGCAACAGGGTCTACGCGAGGACTCGTGACTAGGGAGGGCTATTTATTCCAGTGTTAGGTAGCAAATGCCATAGGCCACGCATTAGTGAATTTCTGCAAAGAAGGAAATGCTTCTACAAAAACTATATATATATATATATAGATAATAGTAAATAGCACGCCGACAAATTTTGCCTTCTACCTCCACACAGTAGCTCTCTGCTCATTCTATTGAACAAAGTATACATAGATTGCAACTCTTCCCGATCTTTAAGAATGCCTTGCAACCGGAAATATTTCTTGAAGAAACGAAAGGTCAAAGAAAATCTTGCAGCTATATTATAGAAACAAATAGACGTCCCTTCCTCACTTTCCAGTTGAGAAAGGCATCGTTTAATTGCAGTGGGGGAGAGTGGCAATTTGGAAGAGCAGATTATTTTATTAATGCCCAAACATATTAGTCATAGTTTTCGGGCTCGATCAGGCCCGGTGTTTGTCTTGCAGTATAAAATTCAGGCTCGGGATTACTTCGAGCTCGAGCTCTTAAAATTGAGCTCAAACTCAGCACTAATAGGCATTAGAGCCCTGAGGTATCGCCCATACGCTTCTTGCAGTTCGCCACTCAGTGTGGATACTTACCGTACTGGTATGAATATCGTCAGACGATGTTCACATCACAAACATGATCATGGACGATATATCGGGGAGGGGGAGTGTTGACAAGTAGTAACTACTCCAGAATGTTAGTGGTATATAGCCTGACACTACATTGCTGAAGAGAGTGCTACGCACCCTGTGATGAAGAAGTCATATGAGCTACAAAATGCCATTAGTATATTGCCATATACACTATCTACCAACAAGTAATTGGACACCCCTGCAATCGACGATATCTGCGGTCCTGATGCACGTTACGGCCGCCGCCGTTAAATATCGTGTGAGAAACAACAACGCAACCAGTCGCATGCAAGATGCCACGCAGTTAGGAGCTCTCTGATTTCGAGAAAGGTGTAATCGTCGGATATCACAGAAATGGCCGATCCATACGTGACATATCCAGCGAGTTGAAGTACCCAAAATCTACAGTGGCCTACGTTATTGGCAAGTGGAAGATGAGATGTGACTGTCAGAATGTGCCCCGATTCGGCAGACCCACAAAACTAGGAGTTAGAGACCGACGGGTACTGGCCAGAGAAATTCGGAAGAACCGCACCAAATCGATGGGCCACATCCGCGAGTAGTTTCAACAGGCATCCGGGAGTGTTCTTTCGATGAATACCATCCATAATAAAGCCCATCTGCTCGGTTATCATGGACGTGCTGCTGCCCACAAGCCTTTGATCACCAAGTCCAATAACGCTGCTTGGCTAACGTGGTGCAAAGAACGTTGACAGTGGACCGTTGAACAGTGGAAACAGGTTCTCTGGAGCGACGAATCAAGGTTCACCCTCTACCGTTCGGATGGCAGGGTCTGGGTTTGGCGTCTGCCTGGAGAACGCCTCCTGCCGGAATGTATTGTGCCAACTGTGAAGTTCGGCGGCGGTGGAATTATGCTACGGGGGTGTTTCTCCTGGTATGGCACGGGACCCTTGGTCGCAATTCCTGGTAGACTCCACGCCGAGACCTACTGCACCATTTTGGATGACCATGCGCTTCCTACGTTGTGGCAGTTTTACGGGGTGGACCCATGTTACTTTCAGGATGACAATGCCACCTGTCATGTTGCGAGGTCCACCATGGCTTGGTATGGTGACAATGGGGTTAATCGAATGGACTGGCCTGCGCAGAGCCCGGACCTTAAACCTATCGAGCACCTCTGGGACGAGTTGGAGCGTCGACTTAAGGGGTGCCCCCACCGTCCGAAATCGGTGAAGGAACTGACCTGTCTTCTCCAAGCCGAGTGGAAAAAAATACCGGTAGCCGTCGTACAAAGCCTGGTTGAGAGTATACCCCGAAGGGTCGCAGCTGTAATCGCAGCTCGTGGAGGCTCCACCAACTTGAAGGTGAATAAACTTCGTTTTGCTTTGCTATCACAGGTGTCCAATTACTTGTTGGTAGATAGTGTATTTAAAGTGCCTGGAATACAAATTAGAGATTATTGACTATTACAACTTGCTACATCCCATACAACAACCCCTGATGGTTTTTTTTTCTTTGTTTTGTTTCATTTCGGGATTTAATGAGAACCATGAGCAGCTCACAGGGCTATAAGCAGTTGCCCGTCAATAATTTGGGGCCATTGATTCCAGCGAAGAGAGAACCAACACTGTAGGACCAGCACACCACTCATACCTTACTCGGTACCAGCTCAGACTAGTCAGAATCCTCTGACCATCCAGCCACCCCGACGGTTGTACATTGTCGTGCAAGAATGCCAGCTGGATAGAAGCACTGACAGTGTAATTTCTACATTCGCATGTTACAACTCTGAGCTTCTAGACAAGATCTGGGTTTGATACTAACTTTTAATTCAAAGCTATTCTGTATTCTAAGACATTCGGAGGTCACATAATTTCAACCACTGTTAACAATGCCTGGCAGTCATTGGAAGGTGATATACTAGACAATGTGCATGTTATTGATTCTCTGAAAGTTTGTGTTCTGGGGTAGTGTAAGGATGGCATGTACATTCTGTTGACAGTGGCTATCCCTGGTACAGCACACACCAATTGCCAAATCAGTCTGCCTTTTGAGGTAACTTCCAATACACATCAAAACCTTGCTGACAAATGCAATTTCTGCAATGGTATTTGTCAACACTGAATGATTATTGCATGGTTGATGTTAACATGTTCTATGTGCAGGTTTGACACCTTGTCTTGTGGAGTGTGATGTGCCGTTTCACAAACACCACAAGCTCAAGAAGTGACTAATATCACGTACAGAGTGCCCTGGAATTCCATTCATAACGCTGTTTTTACAAGCTTTGTACCACGTTCCACTAGCCACAAACTCACAGAGTGTAGCACTGCCTTTCAAACTCACGTTGCGAAAGGCAGTGATACACTTTGTCTAATAATGCCAAAATCTCCATCTAATTTATTCAAGAATCGTATTGTTAGTTATCCTGCGAGGCTGGATTCAAATGCCAATTAACTTATAAATAGGACCACTTCTTCTAAGTGGTGCAATTTCAGTGTCACAGAATATATGAATGGTTGCTCCCTCCAACACAATTATGTAAAGAATCATTTGACTGAGATTCACAGAGGGCAGTTAAAGAAGATCCATTCCTTCAGATGCTCAAACTGATGCCTTCCTTAAAGTTTTTTATTTTTTCATTTAGTGGTTTTAATTCTTTGACTTTATTCTAGGCCTGTCTAATGCAAGTTTCCATTCCTTTTTTTATATTTAACTGCAGATAAAATCTATGATTACCTTCACTACAGTAACTCGGGCACTTTTGTATTTGGCTAACCTGTTCAAATGAGTTTGACATGTACTTTCTTCTAATTTTCAAGTGCGACATGTAAAGCTGAAATCACAATAACGATATACAAATGAAACTATTTGTTTATTAGTTTTACATATAATTTTTTTAAGCAATTCTTCTGGTTTCATCAGAAATATATACTTCTATTACAATCATACAAAAACTAAAAATTACTGTCAATTTTAAACAACAATTTATGACTACACAAAAACTATATTTTCAATGAACATGCCAAAAAAAAGAGCTACTTTTATTTATAAGCATGTGACTTGTAAGTCACAAATGGAAGATATAGCAGTTAAAACAGTAATGGATTCTATTACACAGCCAACAAAATCACCACTGCAGAAAAATAAATAAAATCACTGTATAAAATAACATGGAGATTCTCTATGCATGCCACCAACATTGTAGAATCAATGCAATAAATTTTACAAAAAAGAAAAGAGGATACAAGATTTTTGCAACCACATTCAATGAGAATTCCGGCCACTGTTTTTCACTTGACTTTTTCTGGGTCGTAGGACCTATTTGTTATAAAACAGATTCATTAAAATCAGTGAATTATTTACATGACAAAAATTAAGTGAAAAACACGACTAAATGTTGCAAAATACACATAAGAGCGTCACACATATTCGTATATTAGAAAGTAATTCGTAAAAACTTAGTTAAAGCTCTGGAAAGGCTTTTGTTTGTTCTTCAGTTTTTCAAAATATTTTCATTTTTTTAGAAATGCAAAATATTGATCTGCAGTTTCTATGGGTTTTTAGGTCTAACTGATAAACAACAGTAATGCTGGAAAAACTAGGGATTTTTGTTCTTTATATTCACCTGAAGATAGCACAGAAGTATTTAAAAAAAGACAGTTACTCTTTTTGATAACAAGATCATTTCTTTCTTCCTTCTTTGAACTTTTAGGTCATCCTGTGAATCACGACTTTTCTGTTGGAAATTATGGTTTGAGATCAATGTAACAGGTGCGGATTATATATCATCATCATCATCATTGTCAACCATTATCAATCCACTGCTGGACGAAGGTCTCCCCAAGTTTCCTCCACAACGGTCTGTCTTGTGCCAGTCTCCTCCATGTCACCCCTGCATACTTTCGAATTTCATCCACCCATCTCCCATGTGGTCTTCTTCTGGGTCTTTTCCTGTCCCTTGGAATCCAATCTAAAATTTCAGCTGTCCATCGATGATCTGTCCTTCTGGCAGTATGTCCAGCCCATTGCCATTTCAGGGATTTAACTCTGATCATGATGTCTTCCACTCTTGTCATTTTTCGGATCCACGAGTTCCTCTTCTTATCTCTCCTGGTTACACCAAGCATGCACCTCTCCATGCTTCTTTGAGTTGTCTGCAGCCTTTGTATGTCTCTTTTAGTTAAGGTCCACGTTTCTGCACCATACGTAAGCACTGGAAGGATGCATTGATCAAACACTTTTCTTTTAAGACATAATGGCATATTGCTCTTGAAAATTATGCTGTTTCTTCCAAATGCTCTCCAGGCAAGTTTTGTACGCCGATTAATTTCTTCATCAATGTGACCCTCACTTGATATCTGCTGTCCAAGATAAACGTACGTGTCTGTTATCTCCAGCTTTTCTCCATCAATCAATAAATCTTCATTTCTTGTAAAAGCATTGAACATCACTTTTGTCTTCTGAAAGTTCATTTTTAATCCCACTTCTTTACTCTTGTCAGCAAGTTCCTGGATCATACTCTGCAGCTCTGATGGGGTAGTTGCAAAAATGACTACGTCATCAGCAAAACAAAGGTGGGTTAGATAATCTCCATTAATCTTTATCCCTTTGTTTTCCCAGCTCAGCGACTGAAAAACACTCTCCAATGTGGCATTAAAGAGCTTCGGAGATATGGTGTCACCTTGTCTCACTCCCTTTCCAATTTTTATGTGTGTTGTATTTTCAAACAGCCGAATCTTTGCACTTGCATTTTCATAGATGTTATTAATAATATTAATGTATGCATCTTCAATACCGCAGGTTTTCAGAGCCATTGTAACTGCTGATGGTTTCACCGAATCAAAGGCTTTTTCATAATCGATAAAAGCCATGCACAATGGAAGTTCATATTCCCTCGCTCTTTCAATTAGTTCTCTCAGTACGTGGATATGATCTATTGTGCTGTAGCCACTCCTGAATCCAGCTTGTTCTCTCGGTTGAGCCATGTCCAGTGTTACCTTCAAGCGGTGTGAAAGAACTTTAGTGAAGATTTTATAAACTACTGATAGGAGGCTGATAGGTCTGTAGTTTCCGAGATCCTCAATGTCACCTTTCTTATGTAGCAGGATCATTGTAGCGGTGTTCCAATCCTCAGGAATCTTTCCTTCATTAAGGCATCGAGTGAAAATTTGGGCGAGTACTGTTTCGATTTCTCCACTTGCTTCTTGTATGATGTCTACAGTAATTCCATCTTCTCCTTGGCTACTTACAATGGACGCTCCCTATCTTCTGATTCAAGGCTTCTTGAATTGGAAGAGGAATTACAAAGGATCAAGTGGGACATCGTGGGGCTAAGTGAGGTAAGGAGAAAAGGAGAAGATCTCATCGAACTGAAAAGTGGACATCTCTTCTACTATCGTGGGACAGATACTGGCAGAACTAGTGGTGTTGGATTTATAATAAACAAGAAACTGAAGGATAAAGTTGTAGAAGTTGAAAGTTCCTCTGACAGAGCTGCACGACTTGTTATCCAACTCTCGAAAAGATACCAGGCTCAGATTATTCAAACTTATGCACCCACCACAAGTCATCCTGAAGAAGAAATTGAAGAATCTTATGAGGAAATTGGTCATCTAAATAATAAAGGTAAGCAGCACTTGAAAATAATTATGGGAGATTTCAATGCAAAAATAGGGCAACGGCAACAGAATGAAACTTCAGTAGGTAAATTCGGTCACGGCAACAGAAACCAGCGTGGAAATACTCTCGTTGAGTTTGCAGAGGCAGAAGGGTTTTTCATCTTGAACTCCTTCTTCAAGAAAAAGCCACACAGGAAATGGACATGGAGACATCCAAATGGGACGACAAGTGAAATTGATTTTATTATGTGTAACAAAAAATTTGTCATAGAAGACTGCAGTGTGCTAAACAAGTTCAACACAGGTAGTGACCATAGATTGGTGAGATGTAAGATGCACCTCAACACTAAACTTGAACGTGGCAAGCTCATAAGACAAACAAAACCTATTGACATAACCAACCTTAAAAAACACCATAATACCTTCAAGTTGGAACTGAAGAACAGGTTCTCTGCTTTGGAAGGCCTAACATCGGAAGAAGTGGACATCTCTGAAGTTAACAGAAAAGTAACCAAAGCTCTTATGGAAACAGCAACAAAATTAGCTGGGTCTAAGAACAAGTTGCATGTAAACAAATTATCAGGAAAAACGAAAATGTTGATGCAAAAAAGAAGAGAGATGAGGACAACTAAAGAAGATGTGACTTCCAAAGTGGAATATATAGAGCTATGCAAGACAGTAAGAAAAAGTATCACTGAAGACGTAAGGAAATTCAACTGTGAACTAGTAAGGAAAGCAATTGAAAACAACCAAAGCCTAAAGATAGCGGATTATATATATATAAATATATATATAACATTCTGAATTTCATAGTTTATGGGTACATCACCACAAATTATACAAAGGGAGAAACCCCTTTTTTATTTTTTTATTTTTTTTTTCAAATGTCATGATCTATGAATCATATGCTGCCACAGATTGCGCATAAGAATTATTTTTATTTGTTTCTGGATTTCACGGCCTGTGAATTATACGCAGCTGGGGAATACGAATAAGAATTTTTTTCGTTGTTGTCATTTTTGTTTCAGAATTTCATGGTCTGTGGATTAAACGAAGGAAAATACAATGATATTTTGAGTTCATCTGGGCAAAGTTTAACTTGAACAAATTGTATTTTAATAAAATCAAAATCTACAATTTTAAATTTTTGAAAGCAGCAACTGGAAGAGTGGGAAAAGAAAATAATGAACCCAATTGGAATCATTTCAGCAGTAAGAGTGATTTGGGTAAAAATAAAATGAAAAATGGCAGCAAATCACTATCACTTTTCATTCCAGCATCATCACAATACATTACGTTTATGTGTTATTCTTAAAACTTTGAATTCGTTTCGTATGGCTCCTAGATCTGGAATGTATTTTCCCAACCCAGTAGGATACATATGTACAACTTTTGGAACAACTGTATATTTTTATGTCCCAGTTCAAGCTCCAATACAAGCTTTTAGACTGGAACTATAATATGCAAAGGAAGCGCATATTCAGTAGTACCTTCCACTCCACAGTCAGGTTAGCCATGCCATGAATATAGACAGTCTGTCTCTGTGAAGTTTCTGCACTGGCAACTGTTTCACAATAGCACTTCAATAAAGTAATTCCAGAAGAAAGTTTTCCAGTAACTTTTGTTACTTTTCAGCAAAGCCCTTTGTGTATTACATGGAAATCAAATTGCAACTCAAGAACTATGAAGTTTTCTCGTTGCTCTCCATGGCACTACAAAGACTTAGCATAGGCAATCAACTGGCTACTGCATCTATATTTAGAGTACAAGGAAAACTGGTTTGATCCAGAAGTACTATAAGAATTATTGGATAAACCTCCAACGCTTACAGTTTTGCCATTCGGTACAGGAGATAACCAGTCTAGAAACTTAGTTGTTGGGTTCGGGTAATAGAATTTTGGATGGGCATGTGCCCAAACATCCAGAAAAACATAAAATGTATCTATGAACTACAGTGCTTTTTGTCAATAGCATTTGCTTCATGATAATTATTTCTTACACTAGAATTTTTGGCCTAGTTTAAAAGTCTCCAAACTATGGCCTATAGCTTCAATTTGTTCTGTCCACCAGCTAACAGCACATTAGTAGAAAAATTATCTAACACTTGACCATCCAATATGCAAGTCTGATACAGCCCATGAAGCCCCATCAAAAGTTCAATATGGACCACAAAGCCCCATCAAAATTTTCAAACTTAATGCGATATCTTCTCTCTTGCAAGAGTATGGTTGGCAACACCTTGAGGTTGGAATGTACCTATATATGTGTCAGATGAAAACTGACAATATAAATAATGTTTGAGCAGCAGCAGTATGGGGAGATGGTGGAACTTATAATACTAATTGTGGAAGAGACATTGTTACATTAAAGTTTGAGTTATTTAAAGGCTGTGTGTTCTACTTTAGTGTTGGTGATGTTTTATTAACAAGTGTTATCATTAACTCATGTTCGTTTGATTGCACCTTGTTGAAATGCCACAGGATTAGTGGCTGAATAAAGACTAATAGTAAGTATTCTTTTCTGAAGTTTCTTTGGTGATTCCTATTTTCACTGTAGCTGAAGTACTTAAGAACTGATTTATGTAGTGTTCAGACAACCAATATTTCACGAGCATTACAATCCTTAGCTTAGCTGATGGCAAAGTTTTATGTTCAGGATCAATTCTGTACACTCAAGCAAAACACAGACCATGTTTTATTAAATCAAACAAATTGAACTACGCATTCCAATAAATCCAAATGCGCTCTATGCTAACATCTAAATATGATTTGTCATAATTAAAAAAAAAGGAGTTAAGGGAAAGGATTATTCAAAACAGTAATTCAATTTGCTTGTTTTTAATGGCACAAAAATCCCAGAAAAACATGTTTTTTTTTATTTATACAGTATATATACGTATGGGATGTAAGGTCAGGTGATGCGTAACATCACAGCCTCTCCTTGACAAATGTCAACCCCGCCTTCTCGTGGTGCATCCTGTTCCCACTAAAGGGGCTCTGACGACCGCCAATAGCGGTATAACTATACCATCGGGATTAGAGGAAATTCTATCCCACACTCACCAACCCGCTTGGCCAGCGTGGTGAGTTATGGCCAAACCCCTCCAAAATGACTCCACAACTTAAATCTTGGCCCTCAGTCTCCGGCAGCTGGAATGTACCTGGCCAAGGCAGCGGCCAGTGCGACATGAAGGCAGAGGGTGCTAAGAATCCCCGGAGGACCGGACTAGGCTGCCATTTGATGCTGACCTTGGCTACCTATAACGGACGCTCCCTATCTTCTGATTCAAGGCTTCTTGAATTGGAAGAGGAACTACAAAGGATCAAGTGGGACATCGTGGGGCTAAGTGAGGTAAGGAGAAAAGGAGAATATCTCATGGAACTGAAAAGTGGACATCTCTTCTACTATCGTGGGACAGATACTGGCAGAACTAGTGGTGTTGGATTTATAATAAACAAGAAACTGAAGGATAAAGTTGTAGAAGTTGAAAGTTCCTCTGACAAAGCTGCACGGCTTGTTATCCAACTCTCGAAAAGATACCAGGCTCAGATTATTCAAACTTATGCACCCACCACAAGTCATCCTGAAGAAGAAATTGAAGAATTTTATGAGGAAATTTGTCATCAAAATAATAAAGGTAAGCAGCACTTGAAAATAATTATGGGAGATTTCAATGCAAAAATAGGGCAACGGCAACAGAATGAAACTTCAGTAGGTAAATTCGGTCACGGCAACAGAAACCAGCGTGGAAATACTCTCGTTGAGTTTGCAGAGGCAGAAGGGTTTTTCATCTTGAACTCCTTCTTCAAGAAAAAGCCACACAGGAAATGGACATGGAGACATCCAAATGGGACGACAAGTGAAATTGATTTTATTATGTGCAACAAAAAATTCGTCGTAGAAGACTGCAGTGTGCTAAACAAGTTCAACACAGGTAGTGACCATAGATTGGTGAGATGTAAGATGCACCTCAACACTAAATTTGAACGTGGCAAGCTCATAAGACAAACAAAATCTATTGACATAACCAACCTTAAAAAACACCATAATACCTTCAAGTTGGAACTGAAGAACAGGTTCTCTGCTTTAGAAGGCCTAACATCGGAAGAAGTGGACATCTCTGAAGTTAACAGAAAAGTAACCAAAGCTCTTATGGAAACAGCAACAAAATTAGCTGGGTCTAAGAACAAGTTGCATGTAAATAAATTATCAGGAAAAACGAAAATGTTGATGCAAAAAAGAAGAGAGATGAGGACAACTAAAGAAGATGTGACTTCCAAAGTGGAATATATAGAGCTATGCAAGACAGTACGAAAAAGTATCACTGAAGACGTAAGAAAATTCAACTGTGAACTAGTGAGGAAAGCAATTGAAAATAACCAAAGCCTAAAGATAGCAAAGGGACATCTCAGTAAGGGAAGAAAACAGATTATGGCACTGAGAAAAGAAGATGGTTCTGTAACAAGAAATAGAGGCAGAAATTTTGACAACAGTGAAAGATTTCTACTCCAAATTATATGAAAGGGATGATACATGCACTCCAGACATCATGAAAGATACCAGTACCAGAGTTTCTCCAGTCCTTCCAGCAGAAGTTGCACATGCAATCAAGAACATGAAGCGGGGAAAAGCTCCAGGAGAAGATGGAATTACTGTAGACATCATACAAGAAGCAAGTGGAGAAATCGAAACAGTACTCGCCCAAATTTTCACTCGATGCCTTAATGAAGGAAAGATTCCTGAGGATTGGAACACCGCTACAATGATCCTGCTACATAAGAAAGGTGACATTGAGGATCTCGGAAACTACAGACCTATCAGCCTCCTATCAGTAGTTTATAAAATCTTCACTAAAGTTCTTTCACACCGCTTGAAGGTAACACTGGACATGGCTGAACCGAGAGAACAAGCTGGATTCAGGAGTGGCTACAGCACAATAGATCATATCCATGTGCTGAGAGAACTAATTGAAAGAGCGAGGGAATATGAACTTCCATTGTGCATGGCTTTTATCGATTATGAAAAAGCCTTTGATTCGGTGAAACCATCAGCAGTTACAATGGCTCTGAAAACCTGCGGTATTGAAGATGCATACATTAATATTATTAATAACATCTATGAAAATGCAAGTGCAAAGATTAGGCTGTTTGAAAATACAACACACATAAACATTGAAAAGGGAGTGAGACAAGGTGACACCATATCTCCGAAGCTCTTTAATGCCACATTGGAGGGTGTTTTTCAGTCACTGAGCTGGGAAAACAAGGGGATAAAGATTAATAGAGATTATCTAACCCACCTTCGTTTTGCTGATGACGTAGTCATTTTTGCAACTACCCCATCAGAGCTGCAGAGTATGATCCAGGAACTTGCTGACAAGAGTAAAGAAGTGGGATTAAAAATGAACTTTCAGAAGACAAAAGTGATGTTCAATGCTTTTACAAGAAATGAAGATTTATCGATTGATGGAGAAAAGCTGGAGATAACAGACACGTACGTTTATCTTGGACAGCAGATATCAAGTGAGGGTCACATTGATGAAGAAATTAATCGGCGTACAAAACTTGCCTGGAGAGCTTTTGGAAGAAACAGCATAATTTTCAAGAGCAATATGCCATTATGTCTTAAAAGAAAAGTGTTTGATCAATGCATCCTTCCAGTGCTTACGTATGGTGCAGAGACGTGGACCTTAACTAAAAGAGACATACAAAGGCTGCAGACAACTCAAAGCAGCATGGAGAGGTGCATACTTGGTGTAACCAGGAAAGATAAGAAGAGGAACACGTGGATCCGAAAAATGACAAGAGTGGAAGACATCATGATCAGAGTTAAATCCCTGAAATGGCAATGGGCTGGACATACTGCCAGAAGGACAGATCATCGATGGACAGCCGAAATTTTAGATTGGATTCCAAGGGACAGGAAAAGACCCAGAAGAAGACCACATGGGAGATGGGTGGATGAAATTCGAAAGTATGCAGGGGTGACATGGAGGAGACTGGCACAAGACAGACCGTTGTGGAGGAAACTTGGGGAGACCTTCGTCCAGCAGTGGATTGATAATGGTTGACAATGATGATGATGATGATGATGATATACGTATATTCAGTACATTAAAGTGTGCATTATTTTACCTCATAATTTTATGAACGATGGATTTATAAGCACAAACTGTATGGCTGATTTTATGCCCTATGCAATTTTCACTAGTTTAGGAGTGGACCTATTTTCTAATGTCAAAAACAATTTTTATCCTAGAAACTTGCTGACATGGGATTAACAATGTGTGTTGTAAGGTTTTTAAGGATATAATTTAAAAATATCTGATGAAATGACATTGATTGAGCTAAAATATGAAGAATAAAACAGTTTTACTTTATAAATTACAAGATAAAATCATATTCACTCATTTTCACAAACTGATGATTTCAGCTGCACGTGATCAACCAGTAATATATAATTTAACATCCAAATAATAACAAAGATGCACACAGTCCCTGCACTATTTACTGATAGAAATACTAATGCGCTGATTTGATATACATTTTATTATTTAAAATTATTTTTATTCATATAAATATGTCCATGCAAAACAAGAATTCGCCATCGAAGCAATTGCTTCAACATTCAGAAGATCTGAAAACTAACTTCCAAAAGTTAATTTTGTTGCATCTTGATTTTGATTCCAAATCATTCAGTAAAGTGATTAATCATGTAGTAAAACTATGCAATTTACTTCACACATTATATTCTTGTGCCCAGCAATTGCTGAAATATACCTTTCAAGAAAAAAATAAGAAGAAAAATGCCCCAGTGCAGCAGTTGCTCTGGGTTTTTTTAAGTTTTCACCATCCCATTCGTCAAATGTAATCTGAAGTCATCAATTTCTTTTTCACCCTCCATTGGAATTATATAAACCATAAAAACATAAAATGTTATAATAGGTCTTACATCAGCAATCGCCTCACTCTTTTCACATAATTGATTTCCATCTCACGCACAATGTAAACAATGAAAAAGTAACTAACATTCGAATTTCATTTTTCAAATACCAAACCGAATAAAAATTAAAGATTGTTTTTGCTCAGA
Source organism: Macrothele yani (assembly GCA_039090855.1). NCBI lineage: Eukaryota > Metazoa > Arthropoda > Arachnida > Araneae > Macrothelidae > Macrothele > Macrothele yani. The sequence goes on from CM077004.1 coordinate 138,540,639, forward strand.
CGTCATTAAAAAACGCAATCGCCAATACTTTCGCCAAAACTTTTTATCAATCGCCAAAACATTTTATTTTTTTCGCAAATTGTGAAGAATGCAATCAGCAGCGCAACCCCTGACAATGTACAATAGCTTTTTCTTTAATCTTTGAAATTATTTGGAAATTCCAGTTCAATGTCTTCAAGCAAAGTAATGTAATCTTTTGAAGCAGTCACCAATAAATCAGTATTTTTAACATTTTGTGATCACTTTTCCTCTTTTAAGTATGTTGAACCTCTTTTAACTTTCAACTCTAATTTTAACTGTTGTTTCCTTTCCTCTTTAACCCTTTCGGCCCCAGTGGTACACATGTACCAGAAAGAGTGCAAATTACTGGAAACCTGGAGAACGCCCGACAGACAAGTAAATATTGGACCACGGCGGGGTTTGTGTTACAGCTTGCTGAGAGGTTAATACATGGCAGACTGGAGGGACACTTTCGCTGGGATTGGGTAATGTAGACGTTTAATGGAAGTGACGACGACAAAATACCATCTAAGCACGTTCATATCGTGTTTAGACGGTATTTTGTAGTTGTCGATGTTGTTCACACGAATTCGTCATTGCATTTCTTTATATGGAAGTGTTTTAGGCAAGATTATATGTTAGTCAAAAATGTTATTCATGAAATCAACACTGTAATTCTGTCTGTGTAAGAAAAAACAGGAATTATTGGTATAGCACACCCTGCACTGTTCTCGCAGGGAAGACTACAGACGCACCTCATTTGGACACCTTCGATTAGTGGTTTGTGCTACTTCCGTTGCATATTGTATGGCGCTAAAGGCGGTAGGCTCGGAGAATCACGGCATTCCTCATATTTCTGGTAGATCTTGCTGAAGAACTGATTGCCGACGGAAAGAAAAACATTAATTTACCATTACCAAGACGAGGCCCTCTTTCGAAGAAAATAAACCTTTTTGGAGCAGCATTACATCTTCCCGTAGAAGGTCCTACAAGAAGATGATGTGCTCGTTGTGTAGAAGCAAAGCATCAAAAAAGAACAAAAACAATTTGCCAACAATGTAATCTACCTTTATGCAATGACTGTTTCATGTTGTATCATATGAAATAGCATATTTTTGCACAAATACATCATCGTTTTACTAAACATCGTTTGTACCTAATGTTGTCATTTCTTACCTGTTTCCTATGGGTACACCTCAAATTCCTATTGGCACACATATGTACCATCCACCATTCCCCACACCCAAAAATTAATGTCGTTTATTTTGCTCAGAATCGTCACTGTGACTTTTAAAGAGCTCACGTTTGCTTATTCCGCAAGTGGACTCCACTGCATATGTGTGTCAATGCAGTGGAAACCACTTGCCATTTATATTCTGGGACGAAAGGGTTAAGTGACATGTGCCTTTAAAAAAAATTCAAATAGTTCATCATTTGTGATACAACTTTGTTTGTTTCTTGTGAACTTGATTCTGTAAACCTTTAACACTAGTTAAAATTAGAAATGGCTTTTAAAGCACTTCCAAACCTTCCTAAGGGCAACTAGTAACCTAATGCTCTAGATACTGAAATTTAAAGATCTACATTTAGTAGAACTACTTGATTGTCACCTATACTGTATACTCAAATATTCGGTCAAAATATATTCTTGTGAATTTCAATGTTCAGCACAAATTGACTAATAATTCAGTAGCAAACATATGTATACTTCCTCAGAGGAACAACAGAGGTCTCAAATGTTCAGGGTATCACATAAAGCACACACACTATGTCATATTTTGGAATATCAATTTCCATATCTCCTTCTTGCTACTCAATTTATCACATGTTCAGGTTGCACTGGCTTTTGCTCCATACTATAGCACTCACCTCTGGTTCTACCTTACTAAAAATTTTAATGAGCAGGGAGCCAGGGACACGAGAGAAACTATAATAACAGCAATAAAACGCATTTCTCTTTGTGTTTTTTAAGTAGCAAGCATATAACTTAACCCCTAAACAATTTAGATAATAGTAAATACAGTGAAACCTGTCTAGCAAGGTCATCCATAACTTTGTGAAAAAATTATCATCTTAACAGGTAACTGCCAAATAGTGAGGTTCAATTTGCCAAAATATCTCGCATTCAAACTTGAAAATAAAATAAAGACATCCTTTTTAATATAGCCTGCTATGAAGTGCCCATTCTTTCTTGCTTGCTATTTTGTGATTTAAGAATGTTATTCACTAAATCTCTGACTAAGAGCCAGAACTAAAACTGAGGATGGGGTAGTGTTTGGAACAGGGGCATATTTAGAGGGAGAGTCAAGAATGCCTTGCCCCCCCCCCCCCCAGAAAGTGTTTTATTTCTTTGTTAAAATGTGGCTTACATTAGGAAAATGCTTTAATTTAATAAAAATGCATCAACTTACAATAAAAAATAATGCTTTAACTTTTTCTTCTATTTTTCATTAACTTTTATTCTTTCCTGATGGATTTCAAAACCTTCCATCTTCGCCCCCCTCAAAAAAAAATTCTATATACACCCCTGGTTTGGAATATACATTGGTTGTGGCTAATCAGGCACTTCTACCACATGTTCCACCGGAAGGAATGGAAGGTAAGGAGATGTCGAATGGAATAAGCATCACTACTGCAGTTGAGCTCTGAAGTTAGTTCATCTCCTTTCTCTTCATAAAAGTGATGTGTTCTTTTGCCATATGGGGCAGACCATCAAGCCTGCTGCTATGTGTGAAGACTAGGTTCGTTGGGATGAGTTACTTACAAAAACAAATAATGAAACTACAATGCAACTTTTTCCTGAAATATTGAACACAAAATACCATTCCCAATGAATAACATTACTTTTAATGTGGAAACGAATTATAGCTTTATATATAAATTTATTTCGTTTGTGTTAAGCTTTTTAGTCAAAGCACAAGTTACAGATGTGATGCAGTTTCTTTCTTATTTTTACTGAGATAATCTGTTGCACTTGCACTTATATATTTATTATTCACTGTCAAAAGCTATTTATAATACACCAACAGAAAAATATAAAAACAGACTAAAAAAAAAGTTTAACAATAAAGCGACACTTGTGTACTGTGTCTGGCAACACTTAAGAGACAGTTCATCTTGCACCACTACAAGTCAGCAACAATTCTAGCATGTGCACTCAAAAAATATACTACGAACTGTGTAAGGGAACAATTGAAAACATGCATCTAAACATTTGATAGCAACTAGAAAGAAAAGGATTTTCATTAGCAGTCAACTTTGGATGCAGCATTTAATATCAGACGAGGAAAATTTATTGTGACAGTTTAACAAAAGTGCAAATCTATGAAATGTCCAATTCTATATATATGTGCAGAAAGCTTGAAAAACAAAGCAAGGGCAGCATGAGTGCAAGATAGAAATCATTCTTTCTTTACATTAGGCTTATCAAGGTCTGCTCTTCATTCAAGATTTTCTCACGGAATTCAGCATTTTCATTTCCAACCATAGGGTATCCTAAATTTATGATTGCAAATGAAACATGGTTAGGGAATCTAATCAGTTAAGGAGCACAATAAACTGGGATCATTTAAAATTACTGGACATCAACAAGATATCACAAAAAGAGAATTAAAAGAATCACTTAAAACTGAGAGTAACCACTCTATTCTAATGTTGATGACTGCATCCTGCTTTATTATTCCCGCAAGTATGGTCCAGAACAGTGAAATGAAACACTGAAACCATTATGGTGAGAAGGAATTGTGGTAACAAAAGTCTGATGAAAAAGACAAGTCACCTTCAAAAATTTTAAAATAAAAACACATACCATACAAACTTTGAAAACTATTATTAAAATATTGCTTGAGGCATTCATAAGTTTTCTTACTAAAGAATCAGTTGTGTTCCATTTTCATCTAAGAGACTTTTGTAAATGTGAAAACAACATGTTATAGTTATAGCTAGACCCACATGTGATTAGAGGTACGACCTGCTCAAAACGCGAAATGACGCCGAAAAAGCGTCCCATTTTTTGTTTGTTACGACAGAAATGACCGTATGGTGGCTCTAGTTACAAGCACAAACATCACAATTCACTCCTTCGCCATATTGAAGTTCATTTAGAAATTGCCGTTGAAACTTACCTTTCTGAAGTCCAAAATGTTGCACCAAGTGATGCATAAGTAATATTTTCATTGAAATTAGTTAGCGTCATCGTTTTGACCACTATTTATTGTATGAATGATGTGGGAGATTTTTATTTTTGTTGGGAATGCCCAGAAGTTCATTCTATCAACTTTCCTTATTTACAGATTGTCTAGTATCAATATCGAAGTATTTAATAAGAAAATTGCATACAATTTAAAATAAATAGCTAAACTATCAGCCAGTTTGAAGAATTGTATTCGTGAAAAAAGAAACTAAAAGAGGTAATAGCACTGTATGCTGTACGAACATAAATGCAGTGTACATACTGTAGATCTTAGTGGAAGATATGAAGACATGAAATATGTCACTAGTAGAAAATAACAGGAGTACTTAACACATGAGAATGAAATAGAGAATGGTACACAGCATCAGATGATGCAAGTGCGAAAACAAAAATCACTAATTTAGATTAAGTTGCAGAGATATTCACACTTAAGAACACACAACAGCAATGCAAAATTCACCTAGGCCGCCGTGAGTTGTGTGGGTAATAAGAGACCCCTGGTGAGAAGCTTGTGCATAAGCATTTGAAATAATGAGACGCTATAGTCTGGCATTTGGCTAGGTCTTTCTCTCATCATATGTGGGTCTAGGTTATAGTAGCAACAATTATGAAGCTGAGCACTAACAAAATAAATAAAACATTAGATGCAATGTCAAAGATCAATGTCATTAGAAGGAATATGAGGTCTGACAAATGGTAGCTAGATTAGTTTTTGTTACATCTGATGATACAAGCATGAGTCAACGATTGAATGATTGACTGATTGATAGAGAGAGTGAGTCTGTGAGTGAGTGACTGAGTAATTGATAGAGTGAGTCTGTGATTGACTGACTGATTGATTAAGAGTGTTGTGAGAGTGATTGATTGATTGATTGATTGATTGATTGATTGATTGATTGATTGATTGATTGATTGATTGATTGATTGATTGAGATAGTGAGTTGGTGAGTGAGTGACTGATAGGTATAGTGTGAGTCAGTTATTGATTGATTGAAAGTGTGAGTCAGTTATTGATTGATTGATTGTGATTTGGTGATTGATTGATTGATAGAGTGTGCATTGGTGAGTGATTGATTGATAGAGATCGTGTGATCTGGTGATTGATTGATAGTGTGTGAGTCCGCGATTAAGAGAGAGAGAGAGTGTGTTTGTTCTGAATACTTTGACTTGTGTAGTATTCATTTTTCAATTATCATGATTCATGAAAGCAGTATGTGTTTTCTGGTGCTGTTTTTCATCGTGATAGCCATATGTATTTCCCAGGAAACTGTGAATGACTGATTAATGTTTGAAGGTTAGCATAAGAATCAAGCATGAACAGAGAAACTCTTCAACTGAAATTGACCAAAGATCTGAACAAGATACATCACAGAACAAACAAGCTGTTGCTAAAACTTTATAACAGTATTCAACACTGCTTTTTTAGGGCAGTATTTTGGGGTCAGGAACAAAAGCCAGTGTCAAACCACCCACTTTACTTTCCATGCAAATCTTTTCATATTCCAAAGCGCTAGTCCAATGTGCAGAACTCTACTAGTCATCTATTTAAGAACTTAACTTTAAACATTAAAAAGAAAACAAATTAGTCTTCCTTGAAAAATTATATTAGGATTATGGCCTTGGATACATCCTATACCCAAGGCTGCAGATATGGCTAAGTAAATGTGATTTCTTGATTAATATGATGAAATCAGTAATTCTGCATAAGTTTTTGTATTTCATTTATTTTTATTTTTATTGTGTGTGTGTGTGTGTGTGAGAGAGAGAGAGAGAGAGAGAGAGAGTGTGTGGGGGGTAGGTAGGCAATTGTTTACAATTACCTATATTTTCAGAGAGAGAGTGTTACTTTTCAACCAAATACAGGCGATTGTGTTTACAATTACCTATATTTTCAGATTTCTTTTTTTTTTATACATGAAACTAGTACATACTTGACTGTAGTCAGTGTAGTACTCTGATTTCAGAAAATTCCATTTACACTGCAACATGCCACATTCTGCTTTGAATAACAAAATTCTTATTCTTATTTTTCAAAGAAAATTTAGTGACAACATCCTCAACATTTAAAGGCACACCACAACGAACACTCATCAGTGCTAAATCTGTTAAACATTCAGCAACTATTGAATTTCTGAGCCAGCTTTTAAGGCATCTTAACATTGAAAAGCATCTTTCTGGGGTTGCAGTAGAACAAGGTGAGGTAGCAAGAATCTTCCAAAGTATTTTTATACTTGGGAAAAACATATCGTCCCAATCTGTGAGGGTCCTTACCAGTGTTTCTGGCTTGCCATCTTCAGACAGCGAATTCCCTTACTACCACATTTTAAATTCTGCTTTAAATCTTCCGAAGTTTTCATCGTAAGTTTCACAAGCTTGCTGAAATAATTTTGACTTTGCATTTTGACACTTGAGAGGAAGTAGCAGTTGTAATTTAGCTATTACTTTGTTATGTTCTGAAAAACGATCCTTTAGTTCAGTTAAGAAGTTATCAAGAAAAGGTGAAAATAAATTCTGATGATAGTGTTAATCTGCATCACTTGCTGGGGCATTTTCACGCTTTGATTGTCGTCCAACTATTCTTGGTTTGATCATTTGGCTTCCAACATCATGCAGCATGCGTTCTGCTAACAGGTATATCTCATGGACAACTCTTCACTGCTACTATGTAGTTTTGTACAACATTAACAATTAAATCAACATATTTGCAACATTGTACTAAATCTAAATTTACTTTTTGAAGATTTTTGCAAAGATTTGCACTATAAGGAAATACCTTATTTAAAGTTAGCAAGGCAACTACGTATTCTGCACTAGTTATTCTGCATAATAATTGATAAGCCTGATCAGAGGTTTCTTTAGCTCCAGAATCTTGAAGTTCATGCAGAGCTTGTACTATCATCATAGAATACAATTCAGCAAAACGAGATACTGAGTCATTCTTTTCAGTCTATCTTGTTTCACACAGACCTAGGACTGTCTTAGAGATAGGTCTACATTTTCTTTGGCAATTTTCTCTAGAATATTGCTTCTTTGCAATGACATACGAAAATAGTTTACTACTGTTTTAATGGTGCCAATACAATTTCAAATGATGAGTAATTCGCAAGAGTGTGCAATAACTAAATTCAAAGCATGGGCACTGCAATGAACAAATTGGACTTTGGGGTACTTTTCCAATACTACTTGGGCTTTTGGGTACTTTTCGCACACCTCTGTACTTGCAACTCATTACGGCAGCCCTGTCATAGCCTTGTCCAACCTTGTTGTTCAGATCTACACCAAGCTGTGTTAATGTGGACATGAGAGTTGTAGCCAAACCTACGGCAGTCACATCAGTTATAGAAATATAAGAAATCTTCACGAATGATAGTTACTTTAATATCAACATATTTAACACAAATTGCAAGCTGTTCTTTCCTGGATATGTCCTGTGTCTCATCAGCTAATAATGAGAAACACTTAGGATTGCTTATTCAAGAAACAATTGCATCTTGTATTATTTCCCCAGAAATTTCGATGATTTCGTTTTGAATCATTGGACTAGTATACATACACTGCCGGACAATTGCTAAGGACGGATGACAATAGCAACGATAGCAACCATAAAATGGAAGGCAGGAAAATGTGGAAATTAGCATAATTGCGGGATACAGTAAGACGTGTTGTGCGTATGCAAATTTTGGATTGCCGAACTTGTTCGTGACGTCATAGCGCTGATAAGAGATATAAAGGATTTGACGCGTATTGACCGTTGTTGTTCGAACGCAAAGTTGAAAGGGAAAGAATCAATTGACGAACTTGCAATTTTCAGTATGTCTTCCCGACATCACCTAGATGATTTTACGCGTGGCCGTATTATTGGCAAGATTGATGAAGGGCGAAAAATAACAGATGTTGCCAGGGAGTTCGACGTCAGCCACAGTGTTGTTTCAAGGCTTTGAAAATCATTTCAAACAAATGGAGAGTGTAGCAAACGTCACGGGGGAGGTCGTGTTCGCAGTACGACACCTGCAGAAGATCGGTACATAGTGCTATCAACAAAAAGACACCGGCGCAGCACAGCTAATGAGGTAGCAAATCAGTTTATGGCTGCTACTGACAAGCGGATCTCCCGAAAAACTGTCGCCAGACGTTTTCATGAAGGAGGACTATACGCCCGCCGTCCTGTTGTGTGCATCCCATTGTCCAGACGTCACCGTACCGCCCGTTTGCAATGGTGCCATCAACATCGCAATTGGACTGATAACGACTGGTCTGGTGTCCTCTTCTCAGATGAGAGTAGATACAGTCTATCGTCTGATTGTCGACGACAACTGATCTGGCGTGATAGTGGTACTGCATATTGTCCAGCAAACATACAGGAAAGGGACCGATATCCGACATGTAGTATCATGGTATGGGCTGGCATCATGATCAATGGCCGTACGTCCCTCTATGTGCTTCCAACTGGGACTATGACTGGCCAACGATACATTAATGATGTTCTGCTACCTCATGTTCGCATGCTCCGTGGTGCTGTCGGTGTTAGATTCATTTTCATGGACGACAACGCAACATGTCATCGAACAGTCGCTGTCCAGGAGTGTCTTGAGAGCGAGGATATTCAACGCCTCGTATGGCCAGCACGTTCTCCAGATCTGAATCCCATTGAAAATGTATGGGATGCTTTGGGGAGGAGTCTTGCCGGTCGCCAATGCCCTCCAATAAACAAGGACACCCTCATCCGTGCACTGACAGAGGAATGGGATAAATTACCCCAACAGCTGCTTGATAATGTTGTGCAAAGCATGACACGACGTGTGGAATCTTGCATCGCCCTCCATGGTGGCCATATCCCGTATTGACATCTTACGCCGGAACGCCTGAGGACGGTAATTGAATTTTTTCACGTTTACGTATTCTGCACAAAATGGCCTGTTTGTCCCTTGAACACGTTCCAAAGCCTTCTGGATTTCAGAGCACAATAAATTGTCTTTCTTGTAATGCCCTGGCATTCTGACATTATTTTATTTCACTTGGCATCCAACCACACTTACTTTTTTATGCGCTATATAGCCGTTTATGATCCGTCCTTAGCAATTGTCCAGCAGTGTACTTTTGGAGCCAGATGATACAGATAAATGATTTAAAAGTACTGTATCCCCAGCTTTGGTATGGTATTGCAAAAGAGCCCTAAAGTTGTCATCATTGTAGTCTGGTTCTTGGAGATAAATGGAACCTGAATCATTTGTGCCTCTTAAAGGAAGCTCTTGGTGACTGCATAAAATTATTGTTTCTACTATTGGAATTAACTTTGTTCTATTTTCCATTGCCTGACGTTTTCTTGCTGAATCTATCCGATACACTACATTAGCTCGTTTTCTGCTTGCAACACTTAAAAAATTACCTGCTTGCATACTAGCATCAATGTGATATTTAGTTTCCTCGTGTTTTCCAAAATATTCTTTTACATTCTTCCACTTTACATAAACTGACGTTACCAGTGCACGAAGTGCTTGATCTCTGCCTCCAACTTGAGGACCAAATAATACACAAGTTTTGCACAATGCCTCACATAATTGATTTGAATAAACTGGATACAATTGAATAAACTGGATACATGCCATGGATACAATTTGGGCCACTTTAATTGAAAAATTAGTTTTCTCTTAGCTGAAGCATGGAAAACGTAGTCCTCAGAAAGGTGCCCGTGGGTTTTTAAGTGCTTGTTCTTTTGTGAAATCATCCAAAATAACTCTTTCTAAGAAACTTCCTATATCAAGCTTGTGACATGTTTCATTGTAATTAACACAGTTTTCACTACCTTGATTGTTTATGTTGTGTTCTTTTTTCCATAGATTTCAATTTCACATTGCTCGCACTAGTTATAACGAAACTTGATGACACTGATTCACTTTGAAATTCATTTTCTTTATTTACGTTTGCGTTTTTTTTGTTGTTGTTGTTGTTTCTTTTTTATTGGAGGTTTAATGACCACCATGAGCAACTCAATGAGCTATAAGCAGTCGCCCGTCCCTAATTTAGGGCCACTGGTTCCAGGGAAGGTAAAGAGCTAGTGCTGTAAGACAAACACAACATCCATGCCTCATCGAGATTCGAACCCGGACCCCTTTCGGATGAATGATCAGAAGCCATCCCTTAGACCACTGCGCCACCGGAGCAGCTGTGTTTGCGTTACAACAGGAACAGAATCTAAATCTTCTTTTACTTTTTTATTCGTCATAAAAGCTGTTAACGATGTTTGTTTTATTCTCTTCATTATTCTTATACAGCAATTTTGCTTTTCCAATTAATTGTAAAACACTTACTGTTTAATCGGTTCAGTATACATACAAATAAACAATGCATATTTCTAAAGCACGTACTACTGTAAAGCCTGAAGCTTCTTTCTACACTGACTAGTTACAGAGTACAGTTATTTGTGGCTGGTGTGGGTGCGTTGCATTCCCCAACCAAACCTGCTCCAAGCAACGCTAATGAAAGATATGCAAGAAGTGATGTGATGTCACTGAATGCTCTCCACTAGAGGCTTGCAACTCCCAGCTGCTTTCACTCCCTCTCTTCTTCTAATCTCCTTTAGTGAGGTTTAGTGAGTTTGCTGCACTGCTAGGGACAAAATGGTCTACTGAATGTGAGACATGGAAATTGGAATGCTACTGTTACAACCATAAGTTTACCTAGAGGCTTTCATAAAATGATAGTAGTAACTACAATTTCTGTAAATAAGATCATTGGATATATGTAATGTAGCGTAGTATGCCTTTTTTTTTTTTTTTTCAGGCCTAAGGGCAGTGACCCCCCAAAAAACCCCACCCTTATATACGGCATTGGATGCATTAAAAATAGTGAAGTGCATTACTGAATATAAGAAATCCAAATTAAAATCAGAGATTCTTAAAAACATTTAAACACTGCATGTTAATGAAAGTGATAGTTTTAAGAACATTACAGATGAACTTATCTGCAAAAGTTCCTGAATATGGAGATTACGTTCAGCTTAGTTAATTCTCCATGTTTTTGGGATACAGTATTTTCTGATTATAATGCTGTGTCAAAGTCAATTTTACAAATATGCAGCTCTGAAATGCAATGTTTAACTAGATGCGGTTCATAAGCGTTTTCAGTAATTCTAAATTTCAACTGTTGTTCATGACATTAGAACAAATCATTTCGTGAATAAATTACAAAAATGATACCAAGCAAAAAAGAATTTGGAGTGCTGACTCTTCATAGATTAATAAAATCGGAGCCTAGTGGTCAAGAAAATGAAGTCTTGAGGCCTGCATGACTAAGTGAATATGCAGTTTGGAGAACAAAAACGATTCAGTCAGGTCTTTCATTTTGCATGTAAATGGTTTAGATAATGGTATAAAAAGAATTTGGAGTACCAACTCTTTATTAATTATTAACATGAACATAAGAGCCTAGAGTTCACATAAATGAAGTCTCAAAACCTGCGTGATTATACATGAATAGATAATTTGGAGAATGGAAAAGATTCAATCTGCCTTTCATTTTGCACATAAGTGGTTTACAATTGATTGTCTAAAAGTCTTTATTTAGGATTTATGAATTATATTTTACACCTTCCTTTTTTTTCTTTTAGTGTTATTTTTTTATTATCTCATACTAAGGTAGATAAAACATGGAATTCTTTTCACGTTTTTACCATCCCCATGTTAATGCAGCTTTAACTGGGTGCTGTGTTATTCCCAATAACAAACCAATGAGCTAAAGGAACTGTGGCATTGTACTATAAAATACAGTAGGTCAAATCTGTTTTTAGGCCTACGTTGATAAATCTAAAATCCTTGTGTGGCCCAATTACTTTTAAGTAACCTCTAGATGATGGTTGAGTTTTCCATCATCTAGAGGTAGCACAGCACAGCACAGCACAGCACAGCACAGCACTGTGAGTGAGTGAGTGAGTGAGTGAGTGAGTGAGTGAGTGAGTGAGTGAGTGAGTGAGTGAGTGAGTGAGTGAGTGAGTGAGTGAGTGAGTGAGTGAGTGAGTGAGTGAGTGAGATAGATAGATAGATAGATAGATAGATAGATAGATAGATAGATAGATAGATAGATAGATAGATAGATAGATAGATAGATAGATAGATAGATAGATAGATAGATTCTATCTATCTAATCTATTTACATTCAAAATTGTAGGCTTTGGCAATTATCTATTTTATTTTTTATTCTTTAAGTGTGTTATAAGAAATTAAAATCAGATTCTTAAAAACATTTAAAAGCTGCGGAACCAGCTTGATTTGCAGGTTAAATTAGGCTTAGTTATTTCTTCATGTGTCAGGCCTAATTTAAAAGAGAGAAGTAATATTTTGTTCCTGTGGATGATGCTCAAGACTTCAGCACTGAAAAAGTGTGGATATAGACTGGAGTTCAAAATTACTTCCATTGGATTTTGAATAATTTTGGGAAAACAAGCACCCTGTGGAACGATAGAGCAATTTTTTAATTTTTAACTCAACACCGTCACAATTTTTTTTATTTTTTTTTAGCCTTCTTAAAAGTATTTAGGCTCCACAAGAATTTTTGGATTTACCAACTTAGGCCTAAAAACAAGTTCAAATTAGACCTAACACATGAAGAAGTGTCAGCTTAATCTAGCTGGTACAGAACCTTTTAAAGATACATTCCTTTTTAATATTTTTTAAACTATCATTCTCACTAACATTAAGTTTTTAAAGGTTCTTAAGAATCTTTTATTTTGATTTGGATTTTTCATATTCAGTAATACACTTTATTATTTTTGGTACATCATAACAGAATGTTTTCAAAGGAAACTCTAAAAGTTTTCAACATGATTAAAGTTTTAAATCAAGTCCATAATAGATGACTCTAATGTAGGTCTGCAAACCAGATTAGCACTTTGAAGTTAGTTATGGTTATATACATTTATAATACATTACTTAATATGTTTCAACATTCGCATTGTACAAATTGTAAAACTTTTCATGTTTCAGAGATTCAAAACCTTTCTGGAAACATCTCATTTGAATTAATTGAAATTCAGAGCAATATTAAAACACTTAGAACTTTGAGAAAATTACATCCAGCATGATTCATTATTGTACCTGTTAACCAGTGATGATCCTTTTTATACACAGTGAGTCTGGTTATTCAGTGGTTAGACCTCGTATTAGGAAAAAATGTGCAAGCTGCATGGCAAAATAAAATGATAAAAATTGTTACACATCAACAGTCACTGCAGAATTTAAAAGCAAAATGTATAAAAACCATTTTGAGGTTTAGACATGTGCATCTGATGTGAAATGAAAGACACTCTCAGCCAATGTTACACTCAGACAGATGCAGATTCTGAGAGTAATCTAGAATCTAGTGAACTGATGACATAAATCAGTTGTTGGTAATATAGGGCACAGTTCCTATGAACAAAGAATCTTATTTATAACTAGCTGTGCCTATGTCTTCACTCGCACAGAAGATATCACTGAAAAACAGGGATATGATGACACGTGTAATTGAATCCATCTGTAAGAATTGTAGTTGAATTTCATTGCAACTGATGGAGGAAATTGGCCAAAAGATTAATTGGTCAGCAGTTAGTTTTTCACATGAAATTAAGTTATAATTAATTTTTACATAAATTTAAGTACATAATTTTCATTTTATTTTTTGAAAATAATTCATAATGCCTCTGCATATACATTATTCTTTGTCTTGTTTCCAGTAGTTATCAAAATAAATTGATTGTCTGAACTGCCAGTTCTCGATTAGCCGATGCATAACTGTCCACACGAGAAACAATCTTGATGCAAATCCAATCCCACATGTTTGTACGTTTGGCCCTGGGATTTATTGATTGTTATAGTGAAGGATGTTTAATAGGAAACTGTAATCTTTTGAACATGAAAGGAAAGTCTGTCGAAATCATTGGGATCCTGGGTATATGTGCCACTTGTCCAGCTGCTGGCCCAGTTAGTATAATGGCTTCAATAATATTGCTAAGCAGAGCTTTGATCTGCAATCTTGTGCCACTGCACAGGTTTGGAGGATTCAGGTTCCGTAATAATATTATAGGAACGTCAACTTCCAATTTGAGACAATGCAATGAAAGTCCTGAGGGATTTAAAGAATTAAAAAATTCATGTGGATAATGCACTGTATCCTCCAAGTTAACGACAGATCGATTGATGTGTAAATTCTGTATTTGCCAGGCAGTTTTTACAAAATACCATCGTTTATTTCATCAACAGATGAATTCCTTGGAGACACGATGGCTCATTCACACATCCAGTTGTGACTTCTTTGTAGCAAACTTTCCACAATATAATAAAAAATAAATGAAATAACCTATGTTCACCAGAAAGGAGTAAGCTTCCCAACGGTGAAAGAATTATTCAAATAGGTTCAGTAGTTTTCAAGATTAGTAAAAAGATTCCCTATATGATCGTGAACTACTTTCCTTCACATTGGGTGTGATCAGGTTGTATGTAAACAAAGCGGAACGATACATGGGGAAATTGGGAACTACTTGAAAGCGTTCTGATTTGGTAATACAGTCAAAAATAATAAAAAATAATAAAAAAAAAAATAATAATAAAAAACTAATAAAAATACAATATAAAAATAATAAACATAAACGAAACAGCCTGTCCACAGTACAGAAATAAGCTTTCCAACAGTGAAAGAATATCCAAATCGGTTCAGTAGTTTTCGAGATTACCTCAAGCACACAAACTTTTACTCTTTATATATTAGTATAGATGAATAACAAAGTAACTTAGTTTACACAATATTATTTAATAAAATAATGTGTCTACCAGACATACAGTGTGCTTGTTTTGGGCTATGTGTTAAATGCCATTCCAATCTGTGTGACACTAACATAGCTCTTTGACACCATTATGAATGAATTAGCGGTGCTCAAAGACTATTGGCCCATCAGTTGTTGAGTTTGCTGACAACAGTGATATGGCCACTTGAAGCATAATGCATATCATTGTATTGCAGTCTGAACTGTTAAACCAATTTCTATAAATCATGTCTACTGATATGAAATGCTGGTTCAGCTAGTATGGTGAGCTTGTTTCATGAATGATAATGCAAATGCAGTGTTCTGCCAGTTGCCATAACAAAAAAAAAAAAAAAAAAGAAGAAGAAGAAGAAGAAGAAGAAAGAAACAAACCCTGTTTGCATAATGAACACTCAGTTCTGTTCATCAACCATGTTAATGAAGATTAATCACAGTGCTTCAAGAAGACAAAGGGATCCATTTACAAACATCTGGAACGAAAGTGCGATGGCAGATTCACCAAAGCATAAATCAGCATCCGGTGTAAATTATTGGAACTGCAGTGCAGAGGATAATAGTTCAAAAACGTATCCATTTTCTGGTAACAGTACAACTCCAAATGATGCAACATACATAATTGGCAAAAATGTAAAACCATACAGAATAAGACAACTGTAAAACCATTGCAACATATCAGTTCTTAAACATAATAAGTAATGAATTCTAATAAATATGCCGCTGTAAATATGCCATTGAAAATGCGCAACTGAAGGATGAAAATGTAATTAACCATTCAGATGTGGACAAGTTCTAGCATTACATTCAATGAATTTCATAAATCAAAGCAACTATAGAACTTCTATGAAATACAGTAAAATGAAATATTAGAATTTTACATTTTGTTCCTACACATGAGAAACACTAGGCCAAAATGAATCTGATTCTAAGGACAAATAGGAAAAACCATAAATCATTCAGAAAGAGTGAGCAGTGTTCAAGCTGCAAAAATCCCATAACAGGTTCTTTACTGCATCATTCCTGATAATCATGAATCTCTTTAGTTGAGCTCTATTAATAATACACTAACTGTGGTTTTAGTAAACTTGAAATTTATGATAAATTATGATAACAATGCATACTCTCAACTGAAGCACATGAATCTCCATAAACATACAGATTGCACTAAAATTTTCCATCCTGAGAGCAGACTCCCATGTAAGAAACCAGCAATTCTTCATGTAGAAACATTGAAATTAATGAAAAATTAATCACCAAGCACAGAGTAGACATATGAGAGCATCACTAGCTGCCTTTTGTACAGGCAACTCCTGCTATGTAAACTGGACACTAAGTCTTCCTTAAGTTTCACCATTTTAGGATTAATTGCTATCTCACAACAATTTCAATAACTTTATTGTATCAGGAAGTAATGTTTCTGTATATAAAAGGCGGTAAAAGTGAAATAACTTAAGATCATGTCTTACCATCAAGTTTTTTCACTGCAGGTAGAATTTCTGCCATTTTGCTCCGATACTCTTCCCCAAAACTGGACTGAATTGGATTACCTAAGCACGGTACCAAAAGAAAAAATAATTTGTTACACACGCCTTACTTCAGTTGCTTTTGTTTTGCCACATAAAATTTTACATACTGTCTGCCAGTTTTAAAATGCAATTCATTGTTCCTTCAATGAACAACACTACTTCAATTCCATTCCCCAAAAAGAATAAATGGTTGTGATAAATTTAATGCAGTGAAACCCTGATTTTATGCTTTTCAGTGGGCCAGCATAAAAAGTCATTCAATGCGGGAAAGCATAAAACCAAGGTCAAGGTAAAACAAACTTTACAGGCATACATAACGTGTACAAAAAAACTGAAACACAATGTACACTAGTAATACTATACTAATACATAGTATCTATTGTAAATACAGAGTGAAAATCCTCCAAATATGTGGTGTCAGCGAATAAACAAAGACATAGCTCTTTCCACGTTTTAGCAACACACAGCAACCGAAAAATTGTTATTCTGTCACCACCGGGAATTGAACCCCGGATCTCTCGATATGCAGCCGAGCGTGTTTGCCTTACACCACGGTGGCCAACAATCCATGGCGCTATGTGTATTTTTGTGTCAGCTTCTGACACCATAAATCCATAAGATGGGCTCAGCTACTGAGATATCTCCATCTGGTGGGCCTTAACAGCACTGGCTATATATAAATTATAGCGGTTACATCCAAAGTGAAAATCCTATATAGCCAGTGCCATTAATGCCCACCAGATGGACATGTCTCAGTAGCTGAGCCCATCTTACGGATTTATGATGTCACAAGCTGACACAAAAACACACATAGCGTCGTGGATTGATGGCCACCGTGGTGTAAGGCTAACATGCTCGGCTGGATATCGAGAGATCCGGGATTCCATTCCCCAGCGGTGACAGAATAACAATTTTTCGGTTGCTGTGTGTTGCTCCAATGTGGAAAGAGCGCTATCTTTGTTTATTGTAAACACATTTATGTAAGAACCAAAAAACATAGCATAAATACTACATAGTTACATTATGGGATGTTGGTCTGGAAAAAAAGCTTTAATTTCCATTTGCTTTCTATTTTTAGTGCTCAAACAAATCTTTCTCAATAATTAAAAGGGTTTTCAAGTATTTTTCTCGGCGGGAATCGTGATCAAGGAAAGAGTTTTTCACAAGTTTTAATCCATTTAATGCCATGTTAAAAGAAGGCATAGATTCCAAAATTTTGGCTACATTGTCATCGTCATTATCTTTTTCTGACAAACAATTCATCACATTGGAGATTGTTTGAACCTTTGAAATTAGCCCATTTTCATCACATGCAGCATGCTCTTCAAAATTGATTGCAAGTTCATTGATGTAATCATCCTCTGGCTCGTCGGAATGTCAAGTCCATTTGAATCTTCCTCTGCATCCATGGGAACTTCATGCAATGTAGGAAATCCGCCCTCCCCAAAAGAACGAGTATTGCAAGTGCTTGTTACACAATTCCATGAAGAAGATATGAAATGTATCATTTCCAATACATTGATTTTCTGCTTCCACGCATCTTTAAAGTTTCCAGAATCAAGTTCAGCCAGTGATTTTCTCACTAACCGTTTATGGTAAAACCTATTGAAGGAGCAGATAATCCCCCCAAATCACATGCTGAGGTTTGCTTGTGCAGTTTGGAGAAAAAAAAATGTGTGTGCACATTTTGAAGTTTCAAATAAATCAACATTGATCAATAAACAAGATAATGTTCCACTTTTCCCATCTCATTTTCTTATCTAGATTGTGCAAAAAACAAAAAATCTTGAAATGTAGTTTTGCCTAATGTACCAGGCTTTTTTTTTTTTTTTTTTTTGCTTCGTAGCTTGTTGAGAAACTTTTCACACATTATTGAAAAATGTTTCTTAGAATTGCCTATCACCAGCGGTGTTAATTTTTCACTTCCGTCGGCATTGCAGCATAATAAGCCAGTCAATCACATTTTTTGACATTTTCCCACCATTGCATGATTCTCCCTTCACAACATATGTTTTATCAGGCAGAAGATTAAAAAAAAGAGAGGCCAGTCTCATCATCATTGGAAATGTCATTTGGAGCATGATTTGTGACCAAAGCAGGTAAGGTCTTCCTCTTCCATTCATGAATTGTAGCCACATCAACACTTGAAGATTCACCATAAACTGATCGGTACATAAGATCGTGGCATTTCTTTAGTCGATCCATCCATCCATTTGAAGCTGTGAAGTCATTTAAACTAAGCCAAGCAGCAATGTATAAGGACTTTTCCTTCAATACTGATCCATTTAGTGGTACATTTTTGGCTCGAACTTGCCTGAACCATGTAGTTAAAATTGTTTCCAGTTCTCCGTAAGACAAACTTTTCAAAGTTCTTCTCCTACTAGTGCAATGACCTTTCCTTCCCAAAGTAATTTTGATTGATTCTTTCTGTTTTAAAAGTGTATTCAGTGTTGAAACTGGTAATTCAAGAGACTTGGCTAACTCAACTTTAGTTCCATGAAATTTGCTAGCTTTTTGTATCTTCTTCTGCTTCTTCTTCTTTTCAGCCATTCTCAGTCCACTGCTGAATGAAGGCCTCCTCTAGTTTTTTTCCATGTTTCTCTATTCTTGGCTATGGTTGACCAATGTTTTCCCACAAATTGTGATAGCTTGGCATTATATTGGAGGAGTTGTGGCCTAATCTCCTACACTGGCCACTAAACGTCTCGGGAGATGCATTTTATAGCTTTCTGCCAGTTCTTTGCTCAGTATCAACTTACCCATGGCTCATTTTGACACCATGTTTCCCGAGGGGTCCACGTGGAGGCATGATACTAAGACTTCCCAAGTATGGCCCACCAGACTTCACTGAAATACCAGCATTGCCGTGTATATCAGTTGCATCAGGATTTTTGACCACGCTGTGGGTAGCCAGTCCACCATGGAAATCTATCCCAGGCTTGACTGTGCTCAACATGCTAAAAGCATGACTGATGGCTAGCCGCCAGCTAAGATCCTGGCAAGAGAACACAATTACTCCCCTCACTTTTTGTATAGTGGAGGCTTTTTCAGCTAGGGAAAGACATTTGTGCTTCTTACTTGCCATCTTCACTCTCACATCTAAAAAGTTGAAATTTAAACAGCAAACTGACTGAATTACTCTCAACACCTGGCACCATTCTTGCCACACTGAGACATAGGCTTGTTCAACACAGGATTTACAACACTAGCCGAGGCACCACAGCAAAATTCCTAAGATAAGACATGCACAGTCTGAGGAATACAACACTGCCCCCATTTGGTAGACACCTGCTTTCCAAAAATTCTGGGGGGAGAAGAATTAATTTAAGACAACCTGGTCACCAGATACTGCTGAGGAGGGCAGGAGAGGGAAGAGCTGATTTAAAGCAATTTTACATGCACATAAACCAAGAAAGACAAGAAATTAGAGAAAAATTAGGTTTGGCACCAAAAATTTTAACCGATGTTTGATGCTGGAAATCGTGTATTTCATGGAACTAAAGTTGAATTAGCAAAGTCTCTTGGATTACCAGTTTCAATACGGGGAAAATATAGAAGAATTATAGGCGATTCGGATAAACATCACCCGAAACAAAACAAAAAAAATGGAAAATGCGGGAATGTAAAATCAGACTTTCACTGTAGTTCTTTATGGGAAGTGCACTCACACTTTTGGAGAAATCTGACTGTATCAGAATGGAAACATTTGCAGAATTTAAAAAATTCAAGGTAATGCTATTCAGAATCACACTTATTTTGTTTTCCTTTTCCTTTCTTTTTTTTTTTTTTTTTAATCCAGTGTAGTATTTTAGTTGTTCAATGGTTAGTAGTAGGAAATGGCGGGTCCGGCCGCAAGGAGCAGCTCCTTCTAGAGAAGGAGCAAGGGGCGTGGCTTGCCGCAGAAGGATGGGGGGCGTGGCATGTGACCGAAGGATGTGGGGGCGTGGCAGATGACGCTAGTGTGTTGGGTCGATGCTGCCCCCTAGCGGTGCTCCTTGGAACTTTATTATTATGTTAGATCTTTGTTTTTGAGAGATGGCAACGACCGAGTCGGGGAAAGGAGATGTGCTGCCCCCTAGCGGTGCTTCTTGGAACTTTTAATGGACCTTTGAGAGATGGCAACGACCGAGTGGGAGAAAGGGGGTGGATATAGGGGGATGTCAACTCGATGTGCTGCCCCCTAGCGGTGCTTTTTGGAACTTTTAATGGATCTTTGAGGGATGGCAACGACCGAGTGGGGGAAAGGGTATGTGTACGTTGCCCCCTAGCGGTGCTTTTTGGAACTTTTCTTGGGAGATTTATTGGACGTTGACAAATTTTTAAGAAGTCTTTCCAATATTTATTTTTTTAATTTTCTCGGGAGATTTACTGCACTTTGTCAAATTTTTGAAGGAAGTTTTTTTGTCGTTTCCAATTTTTTTTTTACTCGTATTTTTTTTGTCCTATTTTTTCTCTCTAATTTATTTTATTAAATTTATATTTTCAGGAATTCCCTGAGGTATTATAATTTTTATAGACGTTGCATTATTTTTTTAATTTTCTCGGGAGATTTATTAGACTTTATCAAATTTTTGAAGGAAGTCTTTCCAATATGTTTTTTTTTTATTAAATTTATATTTTCAGGACTTCCGTGAGGTGTTATAATTTTTATAGACGTTGCATTATTTTTTTAATTCATATATTTGTCCTCCCTCCAATTTTAATTTAGGCGAGGAAAGGCCTTGTTTGAAAAGATTTCGTTCCAGTTGATTCATGTTCCGCCATTTTAGTTTCACCACGTTGTCATTTTGTGAGCCATGTGTTTTGGGATGAGTCACAATTTTCTCTTTGACTCAGAAAATTTTGTATGACACGTGTTTTGGGATGAGTCATTATGATGAGTGACGCATTCATGATAGCAGACATGACATCAGCCAACGTCGTTTTCTCCTCAGCAGCAACGTCGTTTTCTCCTCAGCGGGGTCGGCTTTATTTATTTTTTTTATTTTCTCGGGAGATTTACTGGACTTTGTCAAATTTTTGAAGGAAGTTTTTTCAATCGAAGCATTTCCTCAAATTTGTTTTATTAAATTTATATTTTTTGAACTCCGTGAGGTGTTATAATTTTTATAGACGTTGCATTATTTTTTAATTCTTATATTTTTCTTCCCTACAATTTTAATTTAGACGAGGAAAGGCTTTGTTTGAAAAGATTTCGTTCCTGTTGATTCATGTTCCGCTATCTTTTGTGAGCCATGTGTTTTGGGATGAGTCATCATTTTCTCTTTGACTCAGAAAATTTTGTATGACACGTGTTTTGGAATGAGTGACTATGATGTGTGACGCATGTCGTGATAGCAGATATGACATCAGCCAACGCCATTTCCTCCGCGGGGTCGGCGGTTGACGTCATTTGAGATTCTGTAGCCACATTAAGTTCCAAGACTGATTTTTTTTTTCAATAACTTGATCATTTTGCAACGAATTTATTCCTTATTTTTTCCTCATAATTTCCCATTTTATATTCATAATTTTTCAACGTAACGATTTTTTTATTTTCTTTGAGGAGACTTCACGCATTTTCAACGGACGTTCCAACATAAAGACGTTTTCCAAAGTTTTGTGCTGCAGACATAATCTTAAAACACGATTGTTTATTAACGTATTTACGTGTTCATGACATTTTCTGTTACATTTTTTAACGTTTTACCTTTTTCCAACGTACAAAGCCACAATTTTTTATGCATAGTTAAAATATGTATTTTTTTATTTTTTCGTATTTTTTTATTTCTTCATGATTATTCAGTGAAATGTACCTTTTAATGCATTATCTTAATCTACCTTTTTTTCTAAATGCTTGCATATTCGTTAAACTTCTCGTTGTACCAACATTATTTTATTTTCTTACTTTTCAATCTAACAACTACTTTTATCGAGGCTTTATTTTTTCTGATTCAAACAAGCAAACATTTCTTCATTATTATTATTTCCGTTACCTATGCAAACAACTTTTCTTACTTGCTTTTAATGTATGACTTAATCTGGTTTTCTATATAGCTGTTTCATGTTTGTGCAAGAAATATACAGATCTATAGCAACTAGCTATACATAACATTCGTTCGTAACAGTATCTTTTTTTTTCCAGATTTAAACCAACACACGCTTCTTAACGACTTGATATCGGTTTTCTGGGGAACTTTTCTTTTTCCTTTTTCCTTCATTCAATTTTATTCCAGATCATGAGACGAGGAAATGCTTCTTTAGAAACGATTTCGTTCCTGTTCGCAGTAATTATTGGATTTTGACAAAATTTTTGTGAAATGACTTCATGCTAATTCTGAGTTTTTCGCCTTTACAATATTATTTTCTCGTAATTTTTCGTGTGTTCAAGAACTCTACAGGTCTTTCACAGTTAAAATTCTGTTGAAACAATATTTTCTTACTTTATTTAGCATATCATTATAGCTTCCCAATTTTCGCTATTTTACTTCATGTTTTTTGAAATTTAGTAAAACTTTTCAGTAGGTCAGTAATTTATTTCTTACTTGGCCAAACTTATGACTCCTTTTGTTTAGACTATTTTTTTTCATTTCATTTCAGCAAAATTATTATTTTAGATGTAGCAAATCATCAGGTTTTTTGTTTCCTTATATATCATATTTTCCAACTTGCTTTTAAAGTATTTCTCAAAGCTTGCATGTATGTCAAATACGCATTTTTTTAATCCTTCCCTAGTTTGCTATACTTTTTCGTGGACTGCCCCAACAGGAAAGCATTCATTGTCAAGGCATGAAATCTGAAACCTTTTTTCTTACGATAAAATTTGTATTCTTTGGGACATATTTTCTGTATATTGTTCTGTCTCGTCCGAAAAAACATTCCTTCTGGAGGCAAAGCGAGTAATTCCGTTCTTCCACTAAACATTATTTTTTTACATTTTACTAACTCACCACCCCCATAGCGAAAATAAAGAAATACTTACTTCTGTTCCCTACATATCGACTCAATCTATTTCTTTTCGAAATGCTGATCATGACATTTCAACTAAAATTTCATACTTTCACCAAAAATCATATTCTTAAACGAGCTATTTTTTACATTTATTTCATGTATAACTAAATTTTTGTTGTTTACTCACCTCATCAAAGTCAATAAGAACTCTCCTAATCTCATTCCTTTCCCTGATTTAGTTCGCTTAAATTGAGATGTTTCAAAACTTCGCGTATATTTCATTCCCTTAATGTCCAGTTCTCCCGTGTCTGCCCCTTCATTTTCAACTTCTGTGCATACTGCATTTTATCTTTAGACGTTTAGTTTCATTGACCTTTTCTTTCGTTTTAATTAGGTTTTCATTATCGTATTTTTTATTCATTTTCTCAGCAGAAAAAACTTTCATTCTGGAGACATAGCGACTAAGTCCGTACTTCCTCTAAACATTTTTTTTCACGTTTTACTAATTGTTCAGAAAAGCAGTTGTTTCCAAACTCCCATAGTGAAAATATCGTATTCCCCTTATAGTACTTATTATATTTTTCCTTCTGTTCAGTGTTGTATGATTCTTCAAACTTTGGTTTATTTTTACGAAACTTCTTTTTCTGATTCAAACTTTCAATCTTTTCCTATCGATTTATTTACTCTTATTTTCCCATTCGACTTTACTTTTGAACAGAAATGTTTCTAAAATCTTCAGATGTATTTTAGTCTACAAGGTCGATTCTTCCCTGTTTCAAATAAAGTCATTGTAGGATTTTAGTGTAAATGCCCCTAAATCTTTAAAACTTACTTTTCATAGTTAGATAGAAATTCCTCGAGGTTTACATTAAAACATGAAAGAAGAGTGTTTTTACGCTCTCTCCAGTGTGTGAGCTTTCCCCAAGAAATTAACTTTGAATTCCCCCTGTTTCTGTCGGAAACTGAAAATCTCCTGCGACTGTTTTCACGCGTCTCTTGCTTACAGGAAAACCTCATATGGCATGAAATCACTTTGCTTGGGAGATTAAACTAAATTCTGGTTTTGAACTTTGAATGCAAATTCAAGCTCGCAAAAGCATAGTTTTCTAAGCAAACTTAAACTGTCTAAGATGACAAAAATCTAAAACTGCTGACTCAATGGGACAGAGCGTTTGAACTTTGCCGTTCATTCACCATTTAAGAGATTCGTCGTGAACCACTAGAAGGGAAGTAAGCAGACCCTGATTTAGTAAACTGTTTCCAAGGAAGGTAGAAAGCTAGTGTCGTAATTCAAAAGCTCTTAACTCAAGCCTCCCCAGGATTCAATTTCGGACGAACGAATACTCAGATGTCAATGCTTAGACATTGAAAAATTGCTTCAGACAAATATTTTCTTACTTAAAGTGCTTCAATTCAGAATTTGTACCATTCATTCTGAAGCATTCTTTCTTACGATAAAATTTATATTCTTTGGAATATATTTTCAGTATATTTTTTCTAAATCAACAGAAAAAACATTCATTCTGGAGACATAGCGACCAAGTCCGTACTTCCACTAAACATCGTATTCTTAGCAAACATTTTTTCCTCTACATAGCAATTTCCTAACTCACCAGAAAAGCAGCTATTCTCAACATGTAGCTAAAATATCGAATTTCTCCAAACAAATGTAATATTTTTTTAAAGAAAGACTTAGTTCTTTTCTCTGTATAACGACTTAATCTATTTTTCGAAAAACTGTTCTACGTTTACGTATTTTGTTTAACTTTGCTTTACACTGTACTTCGATTTTTTTCTTTGTAGTACTTTTTTCCTGTTTCATTCCAACAAACTTGTTTCTTTTCGACTCGATCACTCTCACATTTCCATACAAACTTTCTCAATATCAGAAATGTAACAAAAACTTCAGATATATTTTTTAACTTTAGAATAAGTCTCACCGACATTTATTATCATGACATAAACTAAAATTTCATACTTTTCCCAAAAATAGTTTCTAAATGAGTTGTTTTACACTTTTTTCATAATTAGCAAGGACTATTTTTTTTTTTTTTAATATAAGGTTAGTTTCGAGAAAGTTAAATTTTCGCCTAGTGTTAATCGAACAGAAGAAATATACATCAAGGAAAGAAAACTGAAATTATACATATGCAAAGAATTTGCTACGGCTGAAGGTCCCCCGAGTGAGTTATTCAACCAATGCTCGTATTACCCATTCAAAGATGGAGGTATCAGGATGACCAAATCCCTCGTTGTTGCCTTCTTGTAGCAAAAGAGGTGGTGAACTTCACCAAACATGGTTCCATAATATTGGAGAAACACATTAAAGTTTACGGAGCAATTAAGCTCACGCCAGTGACCTTCTTCGTTCACATACACTCACATTCAAACAGAAAAAAATATAAATGAATGACAAAAAATAATGAAATAAAAGTAGTCCTGAAAAGGACTGTTTTGTAGTCCTAAAAGGACTTGGTTTTCTTTAAACCTCGAAATCATCATCACACTCCATATTTTGAACAGTCTTGAGAATTTTGCAAACATCAAGATCTTCAAGAATAAATCTGGGAACTGAAACTTTTGCAACTGAGCAGGCATTGGCGTAAGCAATCCCAAGTACTTTGGGTTCGATAAGTGCAAATGCCTTATCAAAGCATCTATGCCACCGATCGCTTGCTGTGGAATTCATACAGTCATGACCTAGCTGATTATTTGGCATAAGAAGCACTGGAAGATGACACTCCCTACAGTAGAAAACGTTTTCTACATTTTCCTTAATGGTAGCTCTTACCACTTCCACGAGAACGTCTTTCAGTTTTTGAATGTCTACGGCAAAAGTAGTCAAAGTTCCTTGATGTTGTAACACGGCATTTTGGAAGGTGGATCCAAACTGTAATTTTTTTACACTGATCCAAAGCTTTTTGCATGCATCTTTCAGAGTTTCAAATTGGTCACATGTTAATGACACTGATGCTCGATTCAACATAAACGAATCATCAGTCAGAACGTGAAGTTGTTGAAAATGGTAAGCAATTTCACGAGGGGAAGGGAAACAGTTCATCATCAATTCCTTGTTGAAAACCGCGATTTCATTACTTCCATCATACATATAGCTGTTTTCCATAAATTCCTTAAATGTTTTAGCTGACATGGTGACTCCGTACTTGGAAGGAAACAGTTTTTCCTTTTTCACAACATAACTTCGAATGTGTACTCTCACAGTGCCTGTGAAATCAGACACTTTTGCTAACTTATTTCCACCCAAGGAAACATGATGTGGAGGAAGGCTTTCTAATGAGATGCCTGATTCAGCATGAGACTCAGGCTTTGTAGGAACACACACCTTCTTTGTAGCAGTAGCAGAGGAAACTTCGGCAGATCGCTTCATGTTCAAGGCAGTTCGATGAGTAACACAGTTCACGGTAGGTTGTAGCGATGATATTCCGTACGATAACACAACGTGTGCCGCCGCCATTTTATTTTTTGTGGGAGAGGGGCTCGACATTTCACGATCACCGCCATTTTTTTTTCTCACGCACGTAGTCAATTTCATTTTCTCCCCTTCGGGAAATTGTACTTTTTGAATGCTTATTTGACACTGGTTTTAAAGCGACGTGCTTAATTCTTGATCATTTGCACCTGTCCGTAATGTGCTCGTGCTTGCATCATCGATGACTCACGCATTCGTTAGTCGTACGTCTTATCTCAAGTCTGTCTGTTTCATTCTCGCTTCGTTGCTGGGTGTGAAGATACTGCTGTTTTCAATTACTGCTACATTTTCTTTCGTCTGAAGAAATGCATTCTTCTAAGATATGTCATAAGGATGGCCTCCATTTTTCATATGAGAAATTATTTTCTGATTCTGAAGCTACAGATTATTTTAACCGCCTGGAAAATGAAGTTGAATATTTTGGTGATGATCTCAGCAAAATTAAGATTTATAGAAAAACATATAAAATTCCTAGACAACATGTGGCCTACGGTGATAATCATGTCCGTTACTCATTTAGTGGATCACCACACTGCAAGAATGCTCCCAATATTCGTCTAAACCTAACCTTTAGATATTCCATGACGTCACCCCAAGCGTTTTGCGAGAGCTGATATATGTTGGAGCACGTGGCAATCCAAGATGGTGTCGGTCAGGGAGACGTTGGGTGTATCTGACGTCATGATTTTTCCACGTGGAGGACTGACGTCATCAAGCAGACACACATGCTCAAGTCTCATATCGCCTGAGGACAAATCAGCTCTTTCCCGTCATTCTGCTGTGCTGGAGCACGTGGTGATTCAAGATGGCGTCGGTCAGGGAGACGTTGGGTGTATCTGACGTCATGATTTTTCCACGTGGAGGACTGACGTCATCAAGCAGACGCACATGCGCAAATCTCTTATCAGTTTTCCCTGAGGACAAATGAGCTCACTATTCTGTTCTCAATCATCGAACTGCTCACACGTTGTGTTATCGTACGGAATATCATCGCTACAACCTACCGTGAACTGTGTTACTCATCGAACTGCCTTGAACATGAAGCGATCTGCCGAAGTTTCCTCTGCTACTGCTACAAAGAAGGTGTGTGTTCCTACAAAGCCTGAGTCTCATGCTGAATCAGGCATCTCATTAGAAAGCCTTCCTCCACATCATGTTTCCTTGGGTGGAAATAAGTTAGCAAAAGTGTCTGATTTCACAGGCACTGTGAGAGTACACATTCGAAGTTATGTTGTGAAAAAGGAAAAACTGTTTCCTTCCAAGTACGGAGTCACCATGTCAGCTAAAACATTTAAGGAATTTATGGAAAACTGCTATATGTATGATGGAAGTAATGAAATCGCGGTTTTCAACAAGGAATTGATGATGAACTGTTTCCCTTCCCCTAGTGAAATTGCTTACCATTTTCAACAACTTCACGTTCTGACTGATGATTCGTTTATGTTGAATCGAGCATCAGTGTCATTAACATGTGACCAATTTGAAACTCTGAAAGATGCATGCAAAAAGCTTTGGATCAGTGTAAAAAAATTACAGTTTGGATCCACCTTCCACAATGCCGTGTTACAACATCAAGGAACTTTGACTACTTTTGCCGTAGACATTCAAAAACTGAAAGACGTTCTCGGGGAAGTGGTAAGAGCTACCATTAAGGAAAATGTAGAAAACGTTTTCTACTGTAGGGAGTGTCATCTTCCAGTGCTTCTTATGCCAAATAATCAGCTAGGTCATGACTGTATGAATTCCACAGCAAGCGATCTGTGGCATAGATGCTTTGATAAGGCATTTGCACTTATCGAACCCAAAGTACTTGGGATTGCTTACGCCAATGCCTGCTCAGTTGTAAAAGTTTCAGTTCCCAGATTTATTCTTAAAGATCTTGATGTTTGCGAAATTCTCAAGACTGTTCAAAATATGGAGTGTGATGATGATTTCGAGGTTTAAAGAAAACCAAGTCCTTTTAGGACTACAAAACAGTCCTTTTCAGGACTACTTTTATTTCATTATTTTTTGTCATTCATTTATATTTTTTCTGTTTGAATGTGAGTGTATGTGAACGAAGAAGGTCACTGGCGTGAGCTTAATTGCTCCGTAAACTTTAATGTGTTTCTCCAATATTATGGAATCATGTTTGGTGAAGTTCACCACCTCTTTTGCTACAAGAAGGCAACAACGAGGGATTTGGTCATCCTGATACCTCCATCTTTGAATGGGTAATACGAGCATTGGTTGAATAACTCACTCGGGGGACCTTCAGCCGTAGCAAATTCTTTGCATATGTATAATTTCAGTTTTCTTTCCTTGATGTATATTTCTTCTGTTCGATTAACACTAGACGAAAATTTAACTTTCTCGAAACTAACCTTATATTAAAAAAAAAAATAGTCCTTGCTAATTATGAAAAAAGTGTAAAACAACTCATTAAGAAAACTATTTTTGGGAAAAGTATGAAATTTTAGTTTATGTCATGATAATAAATGTCGGTGAGACTTATTCTAAAGTTAAAAAATATATCTGAAGTTTTTGTTACATTTCTGATATTAAGAAAGTTTGTATGGAAATGTGAGAGTGATCGAGTCGAAAAGAAACAAGTTTGTTGGAATGAAACAGGAAAAAAGTACTACAAAGAAAAAAATCGAAGTACAGTGTAAAGCAAAGTTAAACAAAATACGTAAACGTAGAACAGTTTTTCGAAAAATAGATTAAGTCGTTATACAGAGAAAAGAACTAAGTCTTTCTTTAAAAAAATATTACATTTGTTTGGAGAAATTCGATATTTTAGCTACATGTTGAGAATAGCTGCTTTTCTGGTGAGTTAGGAAATTGCTATGTAGAGGAAAAAATGTTTGCTAAGAATACGATGTTTAGTGGAAGTACGGACTTGGTCGCTATGTCTCCAGAATGAATGTTTTTTCTGTTGATTTAGAAAAAATATACTGAAAATATATTCCAAAGAATATAAATTTTATCGTAAGAAAGAATGCTTCAGAATGAATGGTACAAATTCTGAATTGAAGCACTTTAAGTAAGAAAATATTTGTCTGAAGCAATTTTTCAATGTCTAAGCATTGACATCTGAGTATTCGTTCGTCCGAAATTGAATCCTGGGGAGGCTTGAGTTAAGAGCTTTTGAATTATGACACTAGCTTTCTACCTTCCTTGGAAGCAGTTTACTAAATCAGGGTCTGCTTACTTCCCTTCTAGTGGTTCACGACGAATCTCTTAAATGGTGAATGAACGGCAAAGTTCAAACGCTCTGTCCCATTGAGTCAGCAGTTTTAGATTTTTGTCATCTTAGACAGTTTAAGTTTGCTTAGAAAACTATGCTTTTGCGAGCTTGAATTTGCATTCAAAGTTCAAAACCAGAATTTAGTTTAATCTTCCAAGCAAAGTGATTTCATGCCATATGAGGTTTTCCTGTAAGCAAGAGACGCGTGAAAACAGTCGCAGGAGATTTTCAGTTTCCGACAGAAACAGGGAGGAATTCAAAGTTAATTTCTTGGGGAAAGCTCACACACTGGAGAGAGCGTAAAAACACTCTTCTTTCATGTTTTAATGTAAACCTCGAGGAATTTCTATCTAACTATGAAAAGTAAGTTTTAAAGATTTAGGGGCATTTACACTAAAATCCTACAATGACTTTATTTGAAACAGGGAAGAATCGACCTTGTAGACTAAAATACATCTGAAGATTTTAGAAACATTTCTGTTCAAAAGTAAAGTCGAATGGGAAAATAAGAGTAAATAAATCGATAGGAAAAGATTGAAAGTTTGAATCAGAAATAAGAAGTTTCGTAAAAATAAACCAAAGTTTGAAGAATCATACAACACTGAACAGAAGGAAAAATATAATAAGTACTATAAGGGGAATACGATATTTTCACTATGGGAGTTTGGAAACAACTGCTTTTCTGAACAATTAGTAAAACGTGAAAAAAAAATGTTTAGAGGAAGTACGGACTTAGTCGCTATGTCTCCAGAATGAAAGTTTTTTCTGCTGAGAAAATGAATAAAAAATACGATAATGAAAACCTAATTAAAACGAAAGAAAAGGTCAATGAAACTAAACGTCTAAAGATAAAATGCAGTATGCACAGAAGTTGAAAATGAAGGGGCAGACACGGGAGAACTGGACATTAAGGGAATGAAATATACGCGAAGTTTTGAAACATCTCAATTTAAGCGAACTAAATCAGGGAAAGGAATGAGATTAGGAGAGTTCTTATTGACTTTGATGAGGTGAGTAAACAACAAAAATTTAGTTATACATGAAATAAATGTAAAAAATAGCTCGTTTAAGAATATGATTTTTGGTGAAAGTATGAAATTTTAGTTGAAATGTCATGATCAGCATTTCGAAAAGAAATAGATTGAGTCGATATGTAAGGAACAGAAGTAAGTATTTCTTTATTTTCGCTATGGGGGTGGTGAGTTAGTAAAATGTAAAAAAATAATGTTTAGTGGAAGAACGGAATTACTCGCTTTGCCTCCAGAAGGAATGTTTTTTTCGGACGAGACAGAACAATATACAGAAAATATGTCCCAAAGAATACAAATTTTATCGTAAGAAAAAAGGTTTCAGATTTCATGCCTTGACAATGAATGCTTTCCTGTTGGGGCAGTCCACGAAAAAGTATAGCAAACTAGGGAAGGATTAAAAAAATGCGTATTTGATATACATGCAAGCTTTGAGAAATACTTTAAAAGCAAGTTGGAAAATATGATATATAAGGAAACAAAAAACCTGATGATTTGCTACATCTAAAATAATAATTTTGCTGAAATGAAATGAAAAAAATAGTCTAAATAAAAGGAGTCATAAGTTTGGCCAAGTAAGAAATAAATTACTGACCTACAGAAAAGTTTTACTAAATTTCAAAAAAGATGAAGTAAAATAGCGAAAATTGGGAAGCTATAATGATATGCTAAATAAAGTAAGAAAATATTGTTTCAACAGAATTTTAACTGTGAAAGACCTGTAGAGTTCTTGAACACACGAAAAATTACGAGAAAATAATATTGTAAAGGCGAAAAACTCAGAATTAGCATGAAGTCATTTCACAAAAATTTTGTCAAAATCCAATAATTACTGCGAACAGGAACGAAATCGTTTCTAAAGAAGCATTTCCTCGTCTCATGATCTGGAATAAAATTGAATGAAGGAAAAAGGAAAAAGAAAAGTTCCCCAGAAAACCAATATCAAGTCGTTAAGAAGCGTGTGTTGGTTTAAATCTGGAAAAAAAAAGATACTGTTACGAACGAATGTTATGTATAGCTAGTTGCTATAGATCTGTATATTTCTTGCACAAACATGAAACAGCTATATAGAAAACCAGATTAAGTCATACATTAAAAGCAAGTAAGAAAAGTTTGTATAGGTAACGGAAATAATAATAATGAAGAAATGTTTGCTTGTTTGAATCAGAAAAAATAAAGCCTCGATAAAAGTAGTTGTTAGATTGAAAAGTAAGAAAATAAAATAATGTTGGTACAACGAGAAGTTTAACGAATATGCAAGCATTTAGAAAAAAGGTAGATTAAGATAATGCATTAAAAGGTACATTTCACTGAATAATCATGAAGAAATAAAAAAATACGAAAAAATAAAAAAATACATATTTTAACTATGCATAAAAAATTGTGGCTTTGTGCGTTGGAAAAAGGTAAAACGTTAAAAAATGTAACAGAAAATGTCATGAACACGTAAATACGTTAATAAACAATCGTGTTTTAAGATTATGTCTGCAGCACAAAACTTTGGAAAACGTCTTTATGTTGGAACGTCCGTTGAAAATGCGTGAAGTCTCCTCAAAGAAAATAAAAAAATCGTTACGTTGAAAAATTATGAATATAAAATGGGAAATTATGAGGAAAAAATAAGGAATAAATTCGTTGCAAAATGATCAAGTTATTGAAAAAAAAATCAGTCTTGGAACTTAATGTGGCTACAGAATCTCAAATGACGTCAACCGCCGACCCCGCGGAGGAAATGGCGTTGGCTGATGTCATATCTGCTATCACGACATGCGTCACACATCATAGTCACTCATTCCAAAACACGTGTCATACAAAATTTTCTGAGTCAAAGAGAAAATGATGACTCATCCCAAAACACATGGCTCACAAAAGATAGCGGAACATGAATCAACAGGAACGAAATCTTTTCAAACAAAGCCTTTC
Source organism: Macrothele yani (assembly GCA_039090855.1). Lineage (NCBI taxonomy): Eukaryota > Metazoa > Arthropoda > Arachnida > Araneae > Macrothelidae > Macrothele > Macrothele yani. Next base: position 138,573,746 of record CM077004.1, read on the forward strand.
CTCGTCTAAATTAAAATTGTAGGGAAGAAAAATATAAGAATTAAAAAATAATGCAACGTCTATAAAAATTATAACACCTCACGGAGTTCTAAAAATATAAATTTAATAAAACAAATTTGAGGAAATGCTTCGATTGAAAAAAACTTCCTTCAAAAATTTGACAAAGTCCAGTAAATCTCCCGAGAAAATAAAAAAAATAAATAAAGCCAACCCCGCTGAGGAGAAAACGACGTTGGCTGATGTCATGTCTGCTATCACGAATGCGTCACTCATCATAATGACTCATCCCAAAACATGTGTCATACAAAATTTTCTGAGTCAAAGAGAAAATTGTGACTCATCCCAAAACACATGGCTCACAAAATGACAATGTGGTGCAACTAAAATGGTGGAACATGAATCAACGGGAACGAAATCTTTTCAAACAAGGCCTTTCCTCGCCTAAATATAAAATTGGAGGGAGGACAAATATACGAATTAAAAAAATAATGCAACGTCTATAAAAATTATAACACCTCACGGAAGTCCTGAAAATATAAATTTAATAAAAAAAAAACATATTGGAAAGACTTCCTTCAAAAATTTGATAAAGTCTAATAAATCTCCCGAGAAAATTAAAAAAATAATGCAACGTCTATAAAAATTATAATACCTCAGGGAATTCCTGAAAATATAAATTTAATAAAATAAATTAGAGAGAAAAAATAGGACAAAAAAATACGAGTAAAAAAAAATTGGAAACGACAAAAAAAACTTCCTTCAAAAATTTGACAAAGTGCAGTAAATCTCCCGAGAAAATTAAAAAAATAAATATTGGAAAGACTTCTTAAAAATTTGTCAACGTCCAATAAATCTCCCGAGAAAAGTTCCAAAAAGCACCGCTAGGGGGGCAACGTACACATCCCTTTTCCCCCCTCGGTCGTTGCCATCCCTCAAAGATCCATTAAAAGTTCCAAAAAGTACCGCTAGGGGGCAGCACATCGAGTTGACATCCCCCTATATCCACCCTCTTTCTCCCACTCGGTCGTTGCCATCTCTCAAAGGTCCATTAAAAGTTCCAAGAAGCACCGCTAGGGGGCAGCACATCTCCTTTCCCCGACTCGGTCGTTGCCATCTCTCAAAAACAAAGATCTAACATAATAATAAAGTTCCAAGGAGCACCGCTAGGGGCAGCACACTCCTTTCCCCCACTCGGTCGTTGCCATCTCTCAAAAACAAAGATCTAACATAATAATAAAGTTCCAAGAAGCACCGCTAGGGGCAGCATCGACCCAACACACTAGCGTCATCTGCCACGCCCCCCACCCTTCTGCCGCAAGCCACGCCCCCCCCCCATCCTTCTGCCGCAGGCCACGCCCCTTGCTCCTTCTCTAGAAGGAGCTGCTCCTGCGGCCGGACCCGCCATTTCCTACTACTATGGTTGTTAGTTTTTCTAGAAATATGTTCATCCCACTGCCATTTGAAGGTCTTTACTTCAATTGTGATGTCATCCACTGCTGTCATTTTACAGATCCATGGTCCATGTACAAACTGGAATGATGCATTGCTTAAACACTTTTCTTTTAAGATATAATGGTAAATGGCCATTCAGAATTGCACTGTTTCTTCTAAACGCACTCAATCCAAGTTTTATATGCAGACTAATTTTATCTTTAATGAGGCCCCTCATTTATTATCTGTTGTTCAAATTAAATGCATACTGAATAGTCATGTTTAGAGGGAGAGAGGGGTAGTGCATGCAAAGTGAGTGTGTGATAGCATTTGCTCTAATCCTGATGGCATAGTTACACCACTATTTGGTAGGTCATCAGAGCTCATACCAATCTGCATGCCCTAACAGAAGTTAGCTCCACATAAATTTCTTTTTTCAAAGTTAATTAAAATTCAGGAAAGAAGTCTGGCTTGATGGGCTTGGTTTATAATCCCTATTCCCTATATACCAGGACAAGGCAATGCTTCTGCTACACTATCAGTTTCATCGTATGTAAGAAAAAAATACATAGCCGTTACTTAAAACACTCACAGACGTTTTTGAGTTACTAAATGCAAGCAATAAATAATTAAGAATTTTAGGCAAAGGACAAAAGAGAGATTACAGCCTAAATATTCGATTGTGTGTTTTCCATCACGTTAGAACTGCTAATATGTGCATTTCCCATTCGGTTAGCAGTGTTTAATACGTAAAATTAATTGAAAAACTGAAAGGGAAAATTAACTTGAGCTCGGGCCCATACAAACCAAGGTTTTTTGTAAAGATTTGGTATAAGACCCCCGGATACGTTTTTGGGATTTTCATCATAGCCTGAGCCTGTGCTCATCTCTATTGGAAACTTCTGGGTGTGTTTAATATAGCCCATGGTCCTTCACTTCTTTCTCAGCAAATTACTTATTGCACACTACCCTGTAATCTATTATGGACTTTCAGCTGATATCACATGATGTCATCAGCAGCAGAAGTTCTAGGCAGAACATTCTAATTTCTGTACTTCCTGCAGCCGGTTAGGAAAAATAAGTACTTTTAAGCACCCTGATAAATTTAAAAAAAAAAACACTTTTAAGGACTTTTAAGGATTTATAAGGTCATGGGAACCCTGCTAATGTCATATGAAAGCAGGGGACAGAGAATGGAGTCAGGCATTCTAAAGCATCTCCTGGTAAACTTCAAAAACAGTACTAATTGCAGGAGTTTGAAACAAAGTGCACCACAAAGTATCACATTAAAGGTAATGATAAAGCAATCCATTTGCTTGAATACCTCTGAAATGTTGATTGAAGTCTCATTCCACAATTTCTGAAGCACAGTGACATGCTTATAGAAATCTATGTAGACACAGGTTTATATTGTAGAATAAACAAAGCCTGTGGCTCCTGTCATAATGCCCATTGGAAGCACATATATGTCTTCTACTAAGACTGAATGTTCATGAATCATAATATAAATCAGTAACTACATTTCTATGAGAAAATGTGATAAGTACAGTGCAAATAAATGTAACCACACTTACCAGTCATTACTAGTTCTTCCAGGAAGGGTAGTTCCACCTGAAAATATATATATAATATACATATACATATATATTTTTTAAAGTTCTAACTCCATAAACACTATAACTCCTGCATCTTGTAAACTGGCACTTCTGTAGAAACTGTCATATGTAAAAATAACACCTTAATTTATAATAATAAAATTATCATGTCTATCTGTCAGTCCCTACAAAAGAAACTACTTACTAAACATAGAGACTTGAAAGTTGTCAGAAACCTACAGGAAGACATGGTGGTGTGCATGTCAAGGCCCTTTCTTTGAAATTCAAATTTTAAGTTTTTATTTAATTTATTTAAAGTTTATAGTTATTGTTGAAACTCGATCTTGCACTATGTTATGTCATAAGTTCACACAACAGTAGTTTATATTATTACTTTTGTGTAATTTTTTTTCATTGCACTATTGCACAACTATATTTCTTTACAGTCCACATAAATACAACAATATTTAATTGCACTGTAGCATAAACTGTGAGAACCTCATACCGAATGTGATAGAAGCTATTACAAAGAGCCGTTGTTTTATTTCATTTTATTGTTGTTGTTTTTTTTTTTGGTTTTTTTTTTTTTTTTGCATTTCAACTTATATGTGTCAATCTTTCACACACCTGGAGGTGGCTTTATTGAGACAGACTATTACTATAAACCTATGCAGGAGAGTATCCTTATGAGGGAATAGAAATGATAATATTAATTAGTTGTGCCAAACTTTATGGAATGGACTTACAAAGTGTTACGTGCATCTTTCACAGCAGATGCCGGTGGGCTTGTTTATGTTTCAGTTTGCAGCTCTCACTCTCTCTCTCTCTCACACACACATGCACACTGTGTTACTATACACTATATACAATTTCAAGCTATTTTTACAGGAAGATTTTGACCAGGTTTCTTCACCCACCATTTCAAATTTGACATAACACCCATAACTAACAATTAGAAATTTGATCTTGATGTTTACAGCATTAAACTTCCAAAGGGTTAGCTGTATATTTTCGTTACTACTATTTAAAAAAAATTAGTTCAAACATTATTTTCGAGAGGAAATATATTTCAATGAAATGCAAATAGAAGAGAAGAAACTAAAGGTGAGGAAAATATGAATCTTCTCTCATTTCATTTCTTCAAAGCTTAACATTGCTATTTCTCTGTTTGCACATCATTCTATATCATCTTGACTACTTAATTATTTTATTTTATCTTGATGTATTCTTGATCAACCAACTATGTGCAATGGAACACAACTGACTATCAAGAAACTCACCTCAAATACCATTGAAGTTACCATTATGACAGGCATGTTGAAGGGGACTATGTTTTTATTCCATGCATTCCAATCCATCCCATCTGGCTTTCCACTTCAATTTAAAAACCTGCAGTTTCCTGTTCATCTCAGTTTCACCATGAGTATCAATATGCACAGGGTCAATCATTAAAATTTGTTGGACTCAACCTGCATAAACCATACTTTTCTGGTGGACAGAGCTATGATCCAGGGTTGGCAAAAATTAAAACCTCTTCATCTTGACTCCAAATGGAACACTCAACATCGTTATCCAATGCTTTGAAAGAATTGCACATTACACTGATCACAACACAACAGAAAAATGTAGATGTTTCAATATTTCATATTTCCTATATTCACAGTCAATAAAAGCTGCTGGTTTCATCCAATCATACTGGCACAAGTATGAATTTTATTCTTCTTTTTAAATTCCATTCTTTTCATTTCTGGAACATATTTCAATTAAATGTATCTGTGCAATATATCCTAATCATAATTTCATGAAAACTCAGTAAATGCTGGGCCAGAAGCTGATTGATGCTGTTTTTGGTTGTTGTTTTTTTAAACCTGGGTAACACTGGGTCCTTTAGCTAATAAATACTTTTAAAAAATTACAACCTCTCTAGATATGCATGAATTAATTAATGCACATTTTCACTGTGCTGTCTTCATTATAATTAGAGTCTGGATTATATGCAATTACACATTTCAGCCATTTTTGATGTTAGTGCATATAAATGTATAAATATATGCAAATTGCCTGGGAAAATGCATATTTCAGGTAAACATTGTTTATATTTTTGCTTGATCTTTTAACGTACACTTAATTATCACATTTAATTCCTTTTTTTTTAGTTGCCAGATTCCAGAAATTCTGGAATCTGGCTACTGAAAAAAGGGATTCCTGAATGGCAACTGAAATTTCTAGCAGATTCCAGGATTCCTGGAATCTAGCAACTGAAATTTCTAGCAGATTTCAGGATTCCTGAAATCTAGTAACTGAAATAGACACAGTTCAAAAACTTTCTGGACAAATAACACCAGTAAAGTATTGATAACATGACTTGAGAGACATCAAAAGACACAAAACATCTGCACATAAAACAAAACAGCCCAGAGATAAGGAATAATTTATGGTGCATTATTTTTGAGCTAATTTTTTTCATTTTTAACAAATAGTTTTCTATTTTTAGCAAATATTTTTGAAATTATTAGCACCTAAAATTTGTTCACAAATAATAACATATAAAGTATACATTTTTTTCAGCCTTAGATACTACACTGCCGGACAATTGCTAAGGACGGATGACAATAGCAACGATAGCAACCATAAAACGGAAGGCAGGAAAATGTGGAAATTAGCATAAGTGTGGGATACAGTAAGACGTGTTGTGCGTATGCAAATTTTGGATTGCCGAACTTGTTCGTGACGTCATAGCGCTGATAAGAGATATAAAGGATTTGAAGCATATTGACCGTTGTTGTTCAAACGCAAAGTTGAAAGGAAAAGAATCAATTGACTAACTTGCAATTTTCAGTATGTCTTCCCGACATCACCTAGATGATTTTACGCGTGGCCGTATTATTGGCAAGATTGAAGAAGGGCGAAAAACAACAGATATTGTCAGGGAGTTCGACTTCAGCCACAGTGTTGTTTCAAGGCTTTGGAAATCATTTCAAACAAATGGAGAGTGTAGCAAACGTCACGGGGGAGGTCGTGTTCGCAGTACGACACCTGCAGAAGATCGGTACATAGTGCTATCAACAAAAAGACACCGGCGCAGCACAGCTGGTGAGGCAGCAAATCAGTTTATGGCTGCTACTGGCAAGCGGATCTCCCGAAAAACTGTCGCCAGACGTTTGCATGAAGGAGGACTATACGCCCGCCGTCCTGTTGTGTGCATCCCATTGTCCAGATGTCACCGTACCGCCCGTTTGCAATGGTGCCATCAACATCGCAATTGGACTGATAACGACTGGTCTGCTGTCCTCTTCTCATATGAGAGTAGATACAGTCTATCGTCTGATTGTCGACGACAACTGATCTGGCGTGATAGTGGTACTGCATATTGTCCAGCAAACATACAGTAAAGGGACCGATATCCGACATGTAGTGTCATGGTATGGGCTGGCATCATGATCAATGGCCGTACATCCCTCTATGTGCTTCCAACTGGGACTATGACTGGCCAACGATACATTAAGGATGTTCTGCTACCTCATGTTTGCATGTTCCGTGGTGCTGTCGGTGATAGATTCATTTTCATGGACGACAACGCAACATGTCATCGAACAGTCGCTGTCCAGGAGTGTCTTGAGAGCGAGGATATTCAACGCCTCGTATGGCCAGCACGTTCTCCAGATCTGAATCCCATTGAAAATGTGTGGGATGCTTTGGCAAGGAGTCTTGCTGGTCGTCAATGCCCTCCAATAAACAAGGACACCCTCATCCGTGCACTGACAGAGGAATGGGATAAATTACCCCAGCAGCTGCTTGATAATGTTGTGCAAAGCATGACACGACGTGTGGAATCTTGCATCGCCCTCCATGGTGGCCATATCCCGTATTGATATCTTACGCCGGAACGCCTGCGGACGGTAATTGCATTTTTTTCACGTTTACGTATTCTGCACAAAATGGCCTGTTTGTCCCTTGAACACGTTCCAAAGCCTTCTGGATTTCAGAGCACAATAAATTGTCTTTCTTGTAATGTCCTGGCATTCTGACATTATTTTATTTCACTTGGCATCCAACCACAATTACTTTTTTATGCGCTATATAGCCGTTTATGATCCGTCCTTAGCAATTGTCCAGCAGTGTAATATAAAACTGCCAAAAAAAACCATCAATGTCTGAATACTTGTGGTTGCTGAAAGAAAAAATTTCAGTAGGAAAACACAACAAAACAATTACACAGAAATGAATCAACTATTTCATGCAATAAAATAACAGCTAGATATAGAGATTAGAATAGCTATTGTGATTAACTCACCAAACTCCTGACTTCATTAATATCTTTAATAAGGTTATTGGATATATACAGCACCTATAATAATGTTAACAACATTAGCATTGAAAACTATATATTCATTATATAGTCGAAAATAGGAAACTAACAACAGGGATGTACTTCTTAAAACCACTGACCCCAAATTATGAGTAACAGAAGATTTATATCAATTCCTTCCTGAGATCTAATCCTGAAAAGCATATAGCTTTCCAGGATCAGATCTCATATGGTGAACTGAATAAAACATTGAAGAAACAAATATCAGAAATTACCATCCAGTTCAAACATTTAAGTGGTTAGTGTTCCTTCACTTTATAATATTTAAGAGCATCTGAAACAGTATGATGAATCACCTGTGAGGCTGATAAAAACACAAATATAGGCCAGAAAAAAATAATTGGTGAATGAGGGTATATTGAAGATTATGAACAAACATGTCACTTTAATGGAACATATAAAAAGCAGTTGTTTTAAATTCACATTCAAACAATTGTTTGATGACCAAATTGTATTCAATTTTAACGTGTTTTTATCCTACTGCTTGTGTTTGTGCATTTCTAAAATGGTGTATTAGCATCATAATGTTTGCCCTTTTTAGGTATCAATCACCAGCAAAGTGTATATATTTACGTGCAATTCATTAATGATATACTATAAAAACAACCATTCACTTACACAAAAGATCTTGGTAATTTTTTTTATTTTGTAACACTTCAAAGCACGTCAATTATATTGTTGCTGGGTTTCTGAGGTTGAACTGACTCCTTGCCTATGACTTTCCTTCTTCCGGGGATGAAACATCGTCCTTTTTTTTTTTTTTTTTACTGGACAACACACGCAGGTTTCCTTCTGCCACATGAAACGTAACCATAGCTCGTCATCACGATAAAAACCTCATACATACACACACCATACCACAAATTCATACATTCCGTTAAAAACACTATGTACATATTTACACTATCTACATTCCCAGGCAGTTAAACCATTTGTCAATTGTGATTAAAAAAGTGCTCAATCCGTTTCAAACTCTGTGTTAACCCTATTGCATGTGCAATAGGGTTAACACAGAGTTTGAAACGGATATATGTGAATTTAAAACAATATATATGTGAATTTAAAACAACTGCTCATTCAGCCCGTCATGCACAACCTTCTAGCGCTTTCAACAGGCACTGTCATCCTCAGGAGGCAGATGTGTCTCACCCGCCTACCACAGCTCAAGTGAGCTGATTTATTGAAGCTCGGGTCTCAGTCGCAATCTCTGCGTCTCTGGCGCCATCTATTGTCATTGTTGCTCTTTTTTCTTTTTTTCTCTCTTAGCTGCTGCTCTATTTTTATTAAAGCCTTCCATTGTTCATTTAAGTTGCTAGGCTCATTAATGTTGCATAATCTTGATCTGTTTTTTTCTATTAATATTGATTCTGCAATTCGCAACTGCCTTTCGTTTTTACAGCTCTTAATAATTTTAATATCTTCAAACCTTGGATAATGATGATTTTCCAGACACTATTGGGTTAATGCGGTCTTATCTTATTTTTTATTCCAATTACTTATATGCTGGTTCAATCTGCATTTTAATTTGTTCTTGGTGCTGCCTATATATGATACAGGTGGTTGTTGGTTTATAAGAATTTCATAAACTCCTGCTCTATCCAATTGGCTGATTTTTTCATTTTTTATTACTAAATTTTTTATAGTCTGTACCTGATTTCCTACTTGTATGTCATAAGATCAGGTGATGCGTAACATCACAGCCTCTCCTTGACAAATGTCAACCCCGCCTTCTCGTGGTGCATCCTGTTCCCACTAAAGGGGCTCTGACGACCGCCAATAGCGGTATAACTATACCATCGGGATCAGAGGAAATGCTATCCCACACTCACCAACCCGCTTGGCCAGCGTGGTGAGTTATGGCCAAACACCTCCAAAATGACTCTACAACTTCAATCTTGGCCCTCAGTCTCCGGCAGCTGGAATGTACCTGGCCAAGGCAGCGGCCAGTGCGACATGAAGGCAGAGGGGGCTAAGAATCCCCGGAGGACCGGACTAGGCTGCCATTTGATGCTGACCTTGGCTACCTACAACGGACGCTCCCTATCTTCTGATTCAAGGCTTCTTGAATTGGAAGAGGAACTACAAAGGATCAAGTGGGACATCGTCGGGCTAAGTGAGGTAAGGAGAAAAGGAGAAGATCTCATTGAACTGAAAAGTGGACATCTCTTCTATTATCGTGGGACAGATACTGGCAGAACTAGTGGTGTTGGATTTATATTAAACAAGAAACTGAAGGATAAAGTGGTAGAAGTTGAAAGTTCCTCTGACAGAGCTGCACGACTCGTTATCCAACTATCGAGAAGATACCAGGCTCAGATTATTCAAACTTATGCACCCACCACAAGTCATCCTGAAGAAGAAATTGAAGAATTTTATGAGAAAATTCGTCATCTAAATAATAAAGGTAAGCAGCACTTGAAGATAATTATGGGAGATTTCAATGCAAAGATAGGGCAACAGCAACAGAATGAAACTTCAGTAGGTAAATTTGGTCACGGCAACAGAAACCAGCGTGGAAATACTCTCGTTGAGTTTGCAGAGGCAGAAGGATTTTTCATCTTGAATTCCTTTTTCAAGAAAAAGCCACACAGGAAATGGACATGGAGACATCCAATTGGGACGACAAGTGAAATTGATTTTATTATGTGTAACAAAAAATTCGTCATCGAAGACTGCAGTGTGCTGAACAAGTTCAACACAGGTAGTGACCATAGATTGGTAAGATGTAAGATGCACCTCAACACTAAACTGGAACGTGGCAAGCTCATAAGACAAACAAAATGTATTGACATAACCAACCTTAAAAAACACCATAATACTTTCAAGTTGGAACTGAAGAACAGATTCTCTGCTTTAGAAGGCCTAACATCGGAAGAAGTGGATATTTCGGAAGTTAACAGAAAAGTAACCAAAGCTCTTATGGAAACAGCAACAAAATTAGCTGGGTCTAAGAACAAGTAGCATGTGAACAAATTATCAGGAAAAACCAAAATGTTGATGCAAAAAAGAAGAGAGATGAGGACAACTAAAGAAGATGTGACTTCCAAAGTGAAATATATAGAGCTATGCAAGACAGCACGAAAAAGTATCACTGAAGACGTAAGGAAATTCAACTGTGAGCTAGTGAGGAAAGCAATTGAAAACAACCAAAGCCTAAAGATAGCAAAGGGACATCTCAGTAAGGGAAGAAAACAGATTATGGCTCTGAGAAAAGAAGATGGTTCTATAACAAGAAATAGAGGCGAAATTTTGACAAGAGTGAAAGATTTCTACTCCAAATTATATGAAAGGGATGATACATGTACTCCAGACATCATGAAAGGTACCAGAGTTCTTCCAGTCCTCCCAGCAGAAGTTGCTCATGCAATCAAGAACATGAAGCGGGGGAAAGCTCCAGGAGAAGATGGAATTACTATAGACATCATACAAGAAGCAAGTGGAGAAATTGAAACAGTACTCGCCCAAATTTTCACTCGATGCCTTAATGAAGGGAAGATTCCTGAGGATTGGAACAATGCTACAATGATCCTGCTACATAAAAAAGGTGACATTGAGGATCTCAGGAACTACAGACCTATCAGCCTCCTATCAGTGGTTTATAAAATCTTCACTAAAGTTCTTTCACACCGCTTGAAGGTAACACTGGACATGGCTCAACCGAGAGAACAAGCTGGATTCAGGAGTGGCTACAGCACAATAGATCATATCCACGTACTGAGAGAACTAATTGAGAGAGCGAGGGAATATGAACTTCCATTGTGCATGGCTTTTATCGATTATGAAAAAGCCTTTGATTCGGTGAAACCATCAGCAGTTACCACGGCTCTGAAATCCTGCGGTATTGAAGATGCATACATTAATATTATTAATAACATCTATGAAAATGCAAGTGCAAAGATTCGGCTGTTTGAAAATACAACACACATAAAAATTGGAAAGGGAGTGAGACAAGGTGACACCATATCTCCGAAGCTCTTTAATGCCACATTGGAAAATGTCTTTCAATCACTGAACTGGGAAAACAAAGGGATAAAGATTAATGGAGATTATCTAACCCACCTTCGTTTTGCTGATGACGTAGTCATTTTTGCAACTACCCCATCAGAGCTGCAGAGTATGATCCAGGAACTTGCTGACAAGAGTAAAGAAGTGGGATTAAAAATGAACTTTCAGAAGACAAAAGTGATGTTCAATGCTTTTACAAGAAATGAAGATTTATCGATTGATGGAGAAAAACTGGAGATAACAGATACGTATGTTTATCTTGGACAGCAGATATCAAGTGAGGGTCACATTGATGAAGAAATTAATCGGCGTACAAAACTTGCCTGGAGAGCTTTTGGAAGAAACAGCATAATTTTCAAGAGCAATATGCCATTATGTCTTAAAAGAAAAGTGTTTGATCTATGCATCCTTCCAGTGCTTACGTATGGTGCAGAGACGTGGACCTTAACTAAAAGAGACATACAAAGGCTGCAGACAACTCAAAGAAGCATGGAGAGGTGCATGCTTGGTATAACCAGGAGAGATAAGAAGAGGAACTCGTGGATCCGAAAAATGATGAGAGTGGAAGACATCATGATCAGAGTTAAATCCCTGAAATGGCAATGGGCTGGACATACTGCCAGAAGGACAGACCATCGATGGACAGCCGGAATTTTAGATTGGATTCCAAGGGACAGGAAAAGACCCAGAAGAAGACCACATGGGAGATGGGTGGATGAAATTCGAAAGTATGCGGGAGTGACGTGGAGGAGACTGGCACAAGACAGACCGTTGTGGAGGAAACTTGGGGAGACCTTCGTCCAGCAGTGGATTGATAATGGTTGACAATGATGATGATGATGATGTCATATCTGCCACATATTTCATTAATTTCAGCTGACACGCCTTCAACATATGGGATTGCACCTACATATTTTAATAGTTTTTTTATCAGTCTTGCCTTTATTATTAGCCAGAGTTACTTCATAAATCCATTTCTTTAATACTTGTTTAGGGTAACCATAATCATGTGCAATTTTTTCAATATATTCAATTTCTTCTTTTTTATATTGTTCCATTGATGAGTGTGTTAAACTTCTTTTAATTAGTGTTTTAACACTATTTCTTTTATGTGTTAATGGGTGCGATGACTGAAATGGTATTAACACAGGAATATATGATGATTTTCTATGCACTCTGTATTGCATATTATCATTTGTTTTGATTATCATAATATCCAAAAATGTTAATGTATTGTTATGTTCTTGTTCTACTGTCAATTCAATCGATGGATAAATATCACTATACCTTTTTGTCAAGTCTTCAATTCAAGTTCATCATTTTTTAGCTTTGACAACAGAAAAATGTCATCAACATACCTGCAGTATAACAGTGGTGGATCTTCTAGTTTACTTATTATTTTAATCTCTATGTCACTCATTATAATTTCTGCAAATAAAGTTGACAATGTTGACCCCATAGGTCCACCATAATTTTGTTTGAAAACTTTATTATTAAACATAAAAATGTTGTTTTCATATATGTATAATAAAATTTCTCTTAGTTCTTCAATCTGTTTTGCATTCATTGTCTGTAACATATATACTTTTTTTAATAATTATGTCAATTGCTTGAGGTATTGGTGTGCTAGGAAACAGAGAACGCACATCCATACTAGCCATATGATATTCACTTAAATCTTGTTTAATTCCTTTAATTTTCTCAATGAATTCATATGTATTCCTCACAGTGAACCTTGTCTTCATGAACAATGGTGCCAAATATTTGTAGATATTTTTTTCCAGCTTAATTAATGGGGAATTCCTTTTTGATACTATTACTCTCATAGGTGTATCAGGCTTGTGAGTTTTTATTTTTGCAAACATTTTTGGTATTCCAGTACCCATTGGTGGGTATACTTTCTTTATTTCTTCAGGTAAAGTGCTGTGATTTCTTATTCTAGCCAAGTACCTTACTTGAGATTCAGTTGGGTCTCTTGTCAGAATGCTGCAATTCAGATCCTCTATTGCTTTATTCATTTTTTGATTATATTCAGTTGTGTTTAAAATCACAATTTGCCCTGTTTTATCCACTTCACAAAATTTAATTGTTGGGTCATCTCTTAATTTTATCATTTGTTCTTTCTCATACTGAATTTTATCTAAATGATATTTTTTACTACTTTTTTCATTAAATTCTTTCAAAACAATTCTATACAATTTACTTCTAAATTTTTCGCGATCTTCTGCTGGTACACTACGTGTCATTTCTTCTAAGTTAGGTATTAATTCTTCAGTCTTCGGCAAGCCACGCGGAAACGCATATTTCTTACCCTTCTGCAAAACAGCTCTCTGCGTGAAGCTCAAGGTCAAGTTGGATTTATTCTGATATACTTCGTACATATTTTCCTGTTGTTCATGTACTTTTTGGCGGTCTATCATCACATGCAACTTCTTTTCCAAGACTGTTTTTGAGCATTTCTTTTCGTATTCCGCGATGTCAAAAATTTCCCTGAAGGTTACGTCTAAGATCTCACTCACCTTTCCAAGTACTGTCAAAATTTCTATAATCTTTATTATATATCATACCCAATAAATGCAAGCAAGTATTATTCAAATTAAAAATCAATTTTCTTTTATTGACAATTTCAGCTCTTAATCTCTTTTTTTTGGCACTCTTGGATTATTTTATTATCTTTTATCGTGATAGGGTAATTCCGTATTTTCAAATATTTCGGTGTTAGTTCAAGGTCTCGGCTTTATAATAAAGATTATAGAAATTTTGACGGTACTTGGAAAGATGAGATCTTAGACGTAACCTTCGGGGAAATTTTTGACATCACAGAATACAAAAAGAAATGCTCAAAAACAGTCATGGAAAAGAAGTTGCATGTGATGATAGACCGCCAAAAAGTACATGAACAACGGGAGAATATGTACGAAGTATATCAGAATAAATCCAACTTGACCTTGAGCTTCACGCAGAGAGCTGTTTTGCAGAGGGGTAAGAAATATGCGTTTCCGCGTGGCTTGCCGAAGACTGAAGAATTAATACCTAACTTAGAAGAAATGACACGTAGTGTACCAGCAGAAGATCGCGAAAAATTTAGAAGTAAATTGTATAGAATTGTTTTGAAAGAATTTAATGAAAAAAGTAGTAAAAAATATCATTTAGATAAAATTCAGTATGAGAAAGAACAAATGATAAAATTAAGAGATGACCCAACAATTAAATTTTGTGAAGTGGATAAAACAGGGCAAATTGTGATTTTAAACACAACTGAATATAATCAAAAAATGAATAAAGCAATAGAGGATCTGAATTGCAGCATTCTGACAAGAGACCCAACTGAATCTCAAGTAAGGTACTTGGCTAGAATAAGAAATCACAGCACTTTACCTGAAGAAATAAAGAAAGTATACCCACCAATGGGTACTGGAATACCAAAAATGTTTGCAAAAATAAAAACTCACAAGCCTGATACACCTATGAGAGTAATAGTATCAAAAAGGAATTCCCCATTAATTAAGCTGGAAAAAAATATCTACAAATATTTGGCACCATTGTTCATGAAGACAAGGTTCACTGTGAGGAATACATATGAATTCATTGAGAAAATTAAAGGAATTAAACAAGATTTAAGTGAATATCATATGGCTAGTATGGATGAGCGTTCTCTGTTTCCTAGCACACCAATACCTCAAGCAATTGACATAATTATTAAAAAAAGTATATATGTTACAGACAATGAATGCAAAACAGATTGAAGAACTAAGAGAAATTTTATTATACATATATGAAAACAACATTTTTATGTTTAATAATAAAGTTTTCAAACAAAATTATGGTGGACCTATGGGGTCAACATTGTCAACTTTATTTGCAGAAATTATAATGAGTGACATAGAGATTAAAATAATAAGTAAACTAGAAGATCCACCACTGTTATACTGCAGGTATGTTGATGACATTTTTCTGTTGTCAAAGCTAAAAAATGATGAACTTGAAGACTTGACAAAAAGGTATAGTGATATTTATCCATCGATTGAATTGACAGTAGAACAAGAACATAACAATACATTAACATTTTTGGATATTATGATAATCAAAACAAATGATAATATGCAATACAGAGTGCATAGAAAATCATCATATATTCCTGTGTTAATACCATTTCAGTCATCGCACCCATTAACACATAAAAGAAATAGTGTTAAAACACTAATTAAAAGAAGTTTAACACACTCATCAATGGAACAATATAAAAAAGAAGAAATTGAATATATTGAAAAAATTGCACATGATTATGGTTACCCTAAACAAGTATTAAAGAAATGGATTTATGAAGTAACTCAGGCTAATAATAAAGGCAAGACTGATAAAAAAACTATTAAAATATGTAGGTGCAATCCCATATGTTGAAGGCGTGTCAGCTGAAATTAATGAAATATGTGGCAGATATGACATACAAGTAGGAAATAAGGTACAGACTATAAAAAATTTAGTAATAAAAAATGAAAAAATCAGCCAATTGGATAGAGCAGGAGTTTATGAAATTCTTATAAACCAACAACCACCTGTATCATATATAGGCAGCACCAAGAACAAATTAAAATGCAGATTGAATCAGCATATAAGTAATTGGAATAAAAAAGAAGATAAGACCGCATTAACCCAATAGTGTCTGGAAAATCATCATTATCCAAGGTTTGAAGATATTAAAATTATTAAGAGCTGTAAAAACGAAAGGCAGTTGCGAATTGCAGAATCAATATTAATCGAAAAAAACAGATCAAGATTATGCAACATTAATGAGCCTAGCAACTTAAATGAACACTGGAAGGCTTTAATAAAAATAGAGCAGCAGCTAAGAGAGAAAAAAAGAAAAAAGAGCAACAATGACAATAGATGGCGCCAGAGACGCAGAGATTGCGACTGAGACCCGAGCTTCAATAAATCAGCTTACTTGAGCTGTGGTAGGCGGAGTGAGACACAGCTGCCTCCTGAGGATGACAGTGCCTGTTAAAAGCGCTAGAGGGTTTTGTATGACGGGCTGAATGAGGTTGGCACATGCAATAGGGTTAACACGGAGTTTGAAATGGATTGAGCACTTTTTTAATCACAGTTGACAAATGGTTTAACTGCCTGGGAATGTAGATAGTGTAAATATGTGCATAGTGTTTTTAACGGAATGTATGAATGTGTGGTATGGTGTGTGTATGTATGAGGTTTTTATCGTGATGACGAGCTATGGTTACGTTTCATGTGGCAGAAAGAAATCTGCGTGTGTTGTCCAGTAAATAAAAAAAAAAAAAAAAAAAAAAGATAGTACGATGTTTCATCCCCGGAAGAAGGAAAGTCATAGGCAAGGAGTCAGTTCAACCTCAGAAAGCCAGCAACAGTATAATTGACGTGCTTGAAGTGTTACAAGATAAAAAAACTGACCAAGATCTTTTGGGCAAGTGAATGGTTGTTTGTATAGTATATCATGGTGTATTAGGTTATTGTATCATTTTAGAACGTATTGCAAACTATTTTTTTTTATTGCAAAACATTCCTCGAAATACGTGTGGTTGATTAGAAAGAACTTAAGTCCGGGCCTATTGTATTGGTAGAAACTTAGAAATACCTAACTTTATTCTTTAGTTTGTAGACATCATTTATTTGGTGATAGAAAATATCTGAGGAAGAGCACAGATTTTCTTGAGTATTATCATTATTAATAAAGATTCCACCCCTTTCTCTGGTGGGATTTTTTCTCTTCCTTCCAGGACAGGTATGATATAGCAAGGCTGAGAAGTAGTATATTTCTTTAGTTGTCCAGGCCACATTTCCTTGACTTCATATCTTAGATAGTTATACTTTGATAGCTTCTCTCCATGATTCTTCTGGATGTTGCATGTATTCAGCACAGCTATGTCAATTAGGTACGTTGACTTCTCCTTGTCAACCATGACGATGTTGGGCCAATTGTGTGGGATGGTCTTATTTATTCTGATTGATCTGTCCCAGTACATCATGTGGGTGTTGCTCTCTAGGAGCGTTGTTGGGTCATACTTGTAGTAGGGAACTGGCTCAGTTGTAACAAGGTGGTGCTTTCTTGCCAATTTATGATGGAGGATCTTGGTTACTTGATTGTGCCTGTTCGTGTATCTGTTTGTGTGAGGACTCTGCTCCCTGCTGTGATATGTCGGATGGTCTCTGGCACTTGATAGCCTTGCCAACATGTGTTGCTTTCTACTGATGTGTTCTTCAGGATATGCTTCCAACAGTTTCTGGCTCCTACAACTTGATCTTGTATAGCCATAAGGAACCCTTTGATCTCATCCATTTGTTAGCCATGCATTGGAGGCAGTCTTATCTACATGGTTGGATTGAAGACCATTGTAGTGCTTTCTGTGTAGCACTTTCTTTCCCCAAGCTTCTCCTCTTTTGGCTTCCTAGCTCTAATCTCAATGTTCTGGGTAGAGAGATCTAGGGCTGTGTACTTCTTGTCACTCTGGTTTATCGCTTGGTGAAGGAGCACCATACTCTGATGGACGTATTTTCTGATGCTGCTGATCTCTTTGTCTTGGTGTTCCAGGAAATCAATCATTCCTCATCTTCCTTTTGCTTGTTCAACAGTCAGCCTTTTTACTGCTGATTTTGGGTGGTACTAGTGATGTTTAATGAGGATTGCCCTGGTATTGCTCATCATTTTCTCTAGCTCTGTAGTGGTCCACTTGATGATTCCAAAAGAATACGTGAAAACTGGCAGTGAGTGTGAGCTGATGGCCCTGGTGTTATTGCAAGAGTTGTGCTTGGTTTTTATTAGCCTCTTCAGCCTTTGATTATATTTGGCAGCTAGATTGCTCTTGATTTCTTTGTGTTGGATACCTGAAGTATATCAAGGTACTTTTAAAGGTTTGTTGCTTCACCTCCCTCCATTGCTGCAATTTCTTCCCTGATCTTTAATTGGTTGCTGCGTGAATTGTGCTTCCTTCAGTTTGTACCATGTGTCTTGAATTTCTCTAGACTGAATTCATCCCTACATCATTGCTGAAGCTCCTGATGACCCGGATTATCTGCTGGAGTTGGTCCTACGGGGATGTGTACAGCTTGATATCATCCATGTACATGAGGTGGGAAAGTTTGTGCTCATTGATCTTATTGCTCTTAATGGTAAATCCATACTTACTTTTGTTGAGAATGGTGGACAGCAGGTTGAGTGCCAGACAGAACCACGGTGGGCTAAGTGAATCTCCCAGGAAGGTGCCTCTCCTTATGTAAATGGGCTTGGTTATGATGTTTTCAGCTTTTATGGTTGTCTTCCACCCTGTCATGTTTGCCTTAAGAAAGCTGATGACTACAGGACTTACTATGTAGATCTCAAGGACCTCCATCAACCAGCTGTAGGGTATGGAATTGTAGGCCTTACGGTAATCGATATATGTTGTGTACATATTGTAAGGCATCTTGAAGACCTGCTCCATTTCAACAGTGTCAACTGTAAGCTGTTCCTTGCATCCTCTACAGTCTTGTTTATTATTACAGTGCCCACTGCTTATTATGATCACATCCATTCCAACGATATTTTAGTTTATAAAGCAGCTGATTTCTATAACCGGGGATTTGAAATTTAGTCTTTTTATGAAATCAAGTATGTATGTAACTTGAAATGACACTATGTACATATAAGTAAAGTCAAAGTGATTAAAAGTGTTTAACTTTCAAAATGATTTATAAGTACATATGTGTACATTAATTAAAACAGTAAAAATTACACATACATGTAGCACAATACATTTACATACCTAAATCAAGCTTTCTTTAAAAATTGTCCTATTGTAGTTTGTGTGGTAGAGTCTGTAATTAATCTTTCAATTGTGTTCGTAAAACAGTACAATTGACTATAACTATCTGTGTCA
This sequence comes from Macrothele yani, assembly GCA_039090855.1. Taxonomy (NCBI): domain Eukaryota; kingdom Metazoa; phylum Arthropoda; class Arachnida; order Araneae; family Macrothelidae; genus Macrothele; species Macrothele yani. The sequence continues at coordinate 138,593,032 of CM077004.1, forward strand.
CCTTCTCTTTGTTCCAGAGTTCTTCTTAGAACTTGCAAAGCTCGTCGGCTGTCAGCTGCAGTTGGCGGTGGGTCAGAAATCTCTTCTTCTTCATCCGCGGACTCCTCGTCACTTTTCTGGCACGGCTGCTCTTTTGAATCCAGAATTTTTTCCCCAATTTTAGAGTCGTTTTTTCTGACTGAAGTTTGCAGATGATCATCAATTGAAACATACTTCAAAAATTCTTCATCGAATTCTTCTTTGGCAACAGTAGAGTCGCTTGCATCTTCTGATGTGATGGTTTCTTCAGGCATATTCAAACCGCATTATTTGAAGCAACTGGTGATCGTTTTTGGCGTACAAGAGTCCCAAGCATTTTTGATTGCATGCATTGCATCTAGGAGCGTGAAGGATTTTGAAATGGCATTAGCGGAACGTGACTTGGAAGAACAAGAGGAATTGATCTCTTTGATTACCTTTCGAACCACTTGTTTTCTACAGTGGCACTTGAAAGATCTGATGATGCCCTGGTCTAGTGGTTGTGTAATGCTGGTGGTGTTAGGGGGAAGAAACACCAATTTAATGTTCCTTAATTCGAGGTCAGCAGGATGTGTGCCCAACAAGAGAAGAATTTTGTCACACTTCAGATCTCTGTCCCACTGAAGGAGAAAGTCCGTAAACAGCTTGCGGATCATCCAAGATTTGCTGTTGCATGCACAACTCACTGGAAAATTGTTAACCCTTTTAAGACAATGGGGCTTTTGGCTGGATCTGACGACCAATGGCATTTGCTTCACTGATCCAGTCATGTTGCATGTAAGGAGCACAGTTACTCGTGTTTCATTTTTTTCCCTCCTCCATTCGATTCGTTTTGAATATTAGGGTATGTTCAGGCAGAGCACAGTACAACAAGCCAGTCTCATCTGCATTAAGAATTTGATGCGGCTTGTAGTCTTTCAACACTTTAGGCAAAACTTCTTGTTTCCAAGTGTCTGCTGATTCACAGTCTGCATCTTGCTTTTCGTCGTGCAGCTTCCTGTAGACGATGTTGTTGCGTTTCTTCCATCGTGTCAGCCATCCATCTGTAGGCGTAAAGCTTTCGACTCCAAGGAGGCTAGCAAAATGTTGCGCTTTTTCACACAAAATAGAGCGGGAGATGGGAACCTTCATCAGTCTGGAATTCTTAAACCACTCGACAACTGCAGATTCAATTTCATCTGACTTTCTTTCGTGTTTCTGCTTGCGAGATAAATTCCCATTTGTCATCATCTGATCAGAAAATTTTCCTCTTTGTTTCAATAAGTTACATAAAGCTGATTGAGAAATCCCCAATTTTAAAGCAGCCTCTCTTTGACTGCATTTAGGCAAGTCATCATATTTCAGCAACATTTTTTGCTTTTCCCTAACGCTCAAATCCTTTCGCTTAGACATGTTGTCTTAATCTCTACAACTGAATGTCAAATGACCACATGCAGAAAGAAAGCTTTTGTAGGCTGCCCAGAACTAGTTGTGGAACCAGTTTTCTGCCCCTCCACATTCTTCACAATGACCTTCCTCCACCTTTGACCTTTTTTTTTTTTTTTTTTTTTTGTGTAGTTACTAGACGTTATCACTGAAAATGTTTGATTTTTATAAGCGGCGGTGTTAATTTTATTAATCGGCGATTTTACAATGATATTGCATTGATTTGAATCTGTTCCTGGGAATTTGAGTTTATAAAGCAGCTGGTTTTATTAACTGGTGATTTTATTACCGGTGGGTACTGTATTATTATTATTATTATTATTATTATTATTATTATTATTATTATTATTGTTGTTGTTGTTGTTGTTGTTGTTGACATTGTAAATACAAGTCTGTAAGTATTTAAAAAAAGGTAAATTAAAAATTAAAACACTTAACTGTGGTGTTTGGCATGGCATATATTCAGGATGTTATCCACTATTGTATTTACTTTCCCATGTGCTTGCTCCATGATTACCATGGTAAGAAGGCTTTGAGATTCCTCAGATGATGATGCAGAATTATGGAATTTTTTTCAATCCTTGTGGTTGAAGTCTAAGTTTAGATATGCTGCCATCTACGTTTGGTAATAAAAATCAACTTAAAATTTTTACATACATGCATATCTCTGAGCTGCTCTCTGAGATTCAGAGGTTGGGTCCCCAAACAAAGCTCATCTGCCAGATTAAAGTTTAAAACTGATGGTGCTAGATTTTACCTACTGTTAGTTAAATTTTTGTGGTGAGAGATGGGTTTGCCTCCAAGGAGCTCTTCCCCAGGCAGCAATGGCACACATGGGAACAACAAGGGCCTCTATGAATCTAGAAACTAACACAAAATTAAGCTTCAGTATAAGTATTGTTGAGGTACCAGCTAGTTCTGTGAGACGTTGGCCAAAAGACTCTAACTCACAGGGTTTTGTTCCAGAGTCCGTAAGTGAAATGACGAAGTAAAACTGCCAACTGTGGTGGGCTGACACTCCACACTGATGTACCTTATGATTTTTGAGACTCAAAAAAAGAAAATTCATGTGCCTCCAGTTTTCAGTAATTAATGTTTCTTTTCTTAATACTTTTACATAACTTTTATCCTAGTTGTAAATGAATTTATGGCACCTCTATTCATAGTGTATTGTGGAATAACTTTTTTACGGGTCTTATAGAGGTTATTATTCATGAAAGTTGGTTGTCAAATTTTCGAACTAAAGCCTAGTTCGTCATCAGGACTATGTCACTGGAGTAGTTGCTGCCACTCAGTTGGAAGAGTCCAACCGCAATTATCATTAATTGTGGTACTTCTTCTTCTTGCTATTTCGATCCCTTTTTCTAGTTTCCTCTCTACAAGTTTGACTGGTGGGCGATTATTTTCACTGAGTCCCAATTTATGGAGTGTCCACTAGCTTGTATATGTCTGTCTAGCCCTGTTTCGTTACTAATGTTCCTAATAGCTGCTTGGTGTTCTTTCATTCGGACCTTAATACTTCTCCCTGTTTCTCCTATATAGCTGAGTCCGCAGTTACAGTCGATGCAATAAATTACTCCTTCTTGCAATTGGATGTCCAATTCTTTCTGCTTTATAAAAAAAGGATCGGAGCAAAATATAATATCAGGCTAGCTCCAGATCTTAATGACAAAATAAAGACATTCCTGCCAGCTTTAAAGTAGAAAGAATTGGACATCCTACTGCAAGAAGGAGTAATTTATTGCATCGACTGTAACTGCGGACTCAGCTATATAGGAGAAACAGGGAGAAGTATTAAGGTCCGAATGAAAGAACACCAAGCAGCTATTAGGAACATTAGTAACAAAACAAGGCTAGACAGACATACACAAGCTAGTGGACACTCCAAAAATTGGGACTCAGTGAAAATAATCACCCACTAGTCAAACTTAATAAAGAGGAAACTAGAAGAAGGGATCAAAATAGCAAGAAGAAGAAGTACCACAATTAACAATAGTTGCGGTTGGACTCTTCCAACTGAGTGGCAGCAACTACTCCAGTGACGTAGTCCTGATGACGAACTAGGCTTTAGTTCGAAAATTTGACAACCAACTTTCATGAATAATAACCTCTATAAGACTCGTAAAAAGTTATTCCACAATAACTTTTATTATTATTATTTTCTTTATTCGAAATATATGAATCACAGCCTCTGAAAAACAAAATAAACAGCAAATTATCATTGACTGGTATTGTTGAACTGATACGAGTTCCCACCGGAGACCTAGGTATCAGTCAAGAATTGGCGTAAAATATATGATGTCCCAAGTAAAGCTGTCTTCTGCAGTTCTGTAGGTGGCATATCAGAAAGCTGCAATTTTTCATTATTATTATTATTATTATTATTATTATTATTATTATTTTATTTTTACATTTTTTATTTGCCTTTCTTATTGGATTAATAATCATCAAGGATATTATGGAAAGTTTCATGGTTTGCAATTATTTCAACTGCAACAAGATAATCTGAAGACAAAAAGACATAAAATGAAAGGCCTTTGCACCATAAAAATCAACCACCAACCATAAAATGAAGCCTTACAGGATCACCAATATCCTTCCTATTCCCACAATTTACCCTGTGTGGCTATGAAAAAAAGAGCTGTGCATGCATCAGAAGAAACAGCACTCATATACTGCAGGTATGTAGATGACATTTTCATCTTAAAAACTAAATCATCAAGTTCTAATGCAACTAAAAGATTTCTCTTCAAACTACCAAAATATTCAGTTTACCTTAGAAATAGAAAATAACAGGGTGTTGCCTTTCCTTGATATAGGATTAAAGAGAAGAAAAGACCATATCGTATTTAAACTATACAGATACCAGTCATTTACACCAATTTTGATTCCAGCCAATTCATTTATACAATTTTTGATTCCAGCCAAATAGGCTAAAAATATAGATTATAAGAGCTTCTGTAAAAAAAAAACCAGAGAAAACACAAAATGTATCTAAAAACAGCAAAATCATATGGCTGTAACATTAAATTAACAAACAAATTATGCAATAACACACACACACACACACACACACACACACACACACACACACACACACACACACACACACACACACAATCAAACCTGAGTTAAAGTATCATGGATGCTTTTCATATAAAAAGAAACTTAACTCCTGAATTAAAAGGATTAAAAAAATGAAGGATAATTCATTTGGCCAAACAGTTAACATCAAGAAGACTATCAATTAATAAGCTTCATAAAGCAAGTACTTTAGAAAAAGCAGGACTGTATGGAATTCCAGCAACATAAAGGTATGATACACTCATTTTTGAAGATACAGGAAGTAGAAAAATGTACTGAAACATAAAGACTAAAACAGCACATAAAAAATTGGAAAAACAAGAAAAGATATCATTGATAAAATTTTGCCAAGGACCAAACAGCATCCAAAATTTTGAAAACAAAATTACTCATGACCCTAGAACCAGAAGTGCAAACATAGGCAGTACTTGTTGAAGAAAACTAGAGAAATAAAAATTGCAACATTAATGAACCAATAAGCTTGGCATATTCTTGGTGGTTATTAATTAAAGGAGAAGAATAATCCAAAGAAGAAGAAAAAACAATAAAATAAAACAAAAAAGTATAAAGCAATTAAAAATAATAAATAATTACATAAAAAAAATAATAATAAGGAGAAACGGAAACTGTACGTACATGAAATTTAAAATAGTTTTCAATACCAAACTTACATGGTGCCACATCAAAAGCTTATACTTCAACTATAAAAAACATTTATAATGTCACACTACCATCTGAAGATTCTCAAAGTCCCTTACCATAGCAACCATAGAGCAATCGCAGGGCAAAGTAAATACAATGTAGCTCTGTAAGTAGCACAAAAGACAGAATTCTGGACAAATAGAGAATGACAAAAAATGCTATCACAAACTACAGTATGAGTTTAACTTAAATACGAGGGTTGTACCAAAAAGTAATGCAAAAGTGGGCATAACTTTTTTATCAACTGACAGAGGTCATTCAAATTGCACTTGTTGGTAGAGTAACTCTTTCTCTATACAAAGGTACTACTCAACATAGGTCTCCATCACAAGTGATGCATTTGCGCCATCGTTGAACCCAACTCTCAAATACTCTGTGAAAAAATTCAGGTGGACTGTTGTACGCACTTCTTTACAGCCACTTTCACCTCATCAGTGTCATTAAATTGTTTCCCCAAAGACTGTCCTTTATTGAACCAAGCATGTGGAAGTCAGAGGATGCCAGATCTGGGCCGTATGGTGGACCACTGACCAGCCTAATTTGCTGATTGCCTGATTTGTTACCAAAGATGTGTGTGGTCACGCATTGTCATGGTGAATGTGGATCCTTTTCAGATTCTTGTTAGTCTTTTCCTCCTTATGGCTTCTTTCAGCTTCTTGAGTGCCTGAATGCAGCGCTCGCTGGTAAAAGAATGGCCACATTCCAGAAAATCAAGGAGAATGACATCCCTGTCATCCCAAAAAACAGTCACCCTGACTTTCTGTGCTGATTGCTGGTTATCGAACTTCTTAGGCCTTAGTGAAGAGGTGTGACGTCATTCCATGAATTGATTCTTCATTTTCAAATTGTAAAGATACACCCACATTTCATCCTCCGTCACCAGATTGAAAAAAAAAAAGTGTTTTCATGGGTTTTAAATGCTTCCAGCAGATCAGAGCAGACTTCCACCCTTCTCTCCTTCAAATCGGGTGTCAACTGCCGAGGTACTTACTTTTCACAGAATTTCCAATACTCTAAGTCTTCCATCATCTTCTGTATGGCATTGTGACTACAGTCCAGTTGTGCAATAAGCTCATGGATTGTTTATCCACACGAATCAATTCATGCTCTCGCTGACGATTTGTGTCAGTGGTCGCAGATGTTAGTCTCCCACTGTGTGGTTTGTCTTCAATGCTGGTTTCCCCTTTTTTAAACTTCATCCATCTGGGAACATTGCTCTTGTCAATGGTGTCATCTCTATATACATTCTGTAAGCCTTCTGTGGATCTCAGACAGCCTGCATCCTTCCTTCATCAAGAACTCAATGATGGCACATTGCTTCTTCTTGGAATCTATTATTTACCTTCAATGAAGAAGAAGGGTTACTATAGAGGCAGAGTTACTCTTCCAGCATATGCAATTTGAATTACCTCTGTCAGTTAATAAATAATTATGCCCACTTTTTCATTACTTTCGGTACAACCCACGTATTTCACGAGAAAAAGGTCACTTGGGAAACCAAAATGCACCATTTAAACTTTGAGGTTTCTGAGAGCGTATTTTCCAAATCTTCAGCATTGAGAGTTTGCCAAAAGTTTACAATGAGACACAATTCTACATTGAAGAAATTTCAGTAACTGCACATGTTTTAAATTTCAAATTTGTTTTCAACTAACATAACAAATATCCAAATTTAACCATGAACACAATTTAATTTTATTTATAAAAGTTTTTTAAAACTTACTTTAAGCCTTTTTAAAGCACAAACTGGTCTAAGTTTTTCAATACTGTTATACGAAGCCCATAGCTGCTCCAAAGTTTCACTTAAAATTTCCTGCAAAAAATATAATTTGAACCTATTATATTACAAAGTAATTTGTCATGGTTTGTGTTAGTATTTCCAATCTGCAAAGATAAAAAGATAAGAATTCTCATCAGTTGACAACTGTAGAGGATACTCAAAAACTCCTGCTAGGTCAGTTTTCTGATTTTCAAAGAAAATGTATTTGAGCAAGTTCCTTAATCTAGAATCATGATTTAGTTATCTAATTGTGTTAACTTGATGAAAACTCATATATTCATACAGCATTGCAAATGTCAAATGTCATCTAGCTCCTTAATTATTCACGTGCTATTTAGAGAATCTATATTTTGAGGTTACTCGCCTTTAATCCCTAACTCTTTCAGGAGGTTTTTGTCTCTACACATTTCCAACACGTATTTTTCTCATTTACATCGTGGTTCGAGGCCGCAAAATAAACACACAAAATAATAATAAATAAAAATATTTTTCAACTCACGCAAATTTCACTCACCTCCTTTCTTTTCACTATAACCTAAATTCTGATTCAAAATAATCTACCTTACATATATACAATTGAACTCCCTAAAACACATTAATCTAATTAAAACTTCAATCAATAAAAACCTATTTACACATTTCCTAAAACATCAAAGTTAAAAAGCTGTAACCCAAAATTATTTACAGTTGCACATCAGCGCCAAATTAAAATAAACCCAAATACCTGACACAACCACAATATTCAACAGTTAAGGGCCTCTCTCCCCTCAGAAAACAAGCTTAACATCCTAGCACTTTCAGCCTCTGCCCCGGCCATTTTCAAGGAGCGGACGCAACAGTTGTACCACCCGTTACCTCCGCGAAACGTAGCGAATGTTCCAGTGCTCACGTGACTCGTCTGATTTCCCGTTTTCCGTCGTTCATACGCAGTGGCGCCATCTATCAGATGATCCAATAGCCTTCTTTTCCTTTCGTACTTATAAATATCTGTTCGATTTATTTGATTTTTAAAACTAATCATCTTATATTCTAACTTGTTTTTTATTTATATTACATCATTTTTTTTTTCCTCTTGCCTTTTCCCCTCTGTTCTTCTCTGTGGCTTTCCTTTCTGATCAAATCCTTCCAATATGCGTTTAAGCTATTAGGATCATTAACGTTACATAACCTGTGTCTATTTTTTTCTATCAACACTGTCTCCGCCAATCTCAAATGCCTTTCTGTACGACAATTTTTAATAATTTTTATTTCATCAAACTTTGGGCATTGCTTTTGTTCAATACAGTACTGGACCAATGCAGTTTTTGCTTCTTTTTTTTGCCAATTACGTAAGTGCTGTTGTAAACGATGTTTTAGTTTATTTTTAGTGCTTCCTATATATGATACTGTAGGATTGTTGCTTATAGGAATCTCGTAAACGCCAGCTCTATCCAAGCACTTCTTGTTTTCTTTCGTATTGATTACAAAATTTTTAATGGTATGTACTTTATTGCCCAATTGTAAATTATATCTATTACACAATTTATTAATTTCAGCTGAAATTCCTTTTATGTATTGAAATGATCCAATATATTTAATCTGGTTATTAATATTTCTTCTAATGTTTGAAGAGTTAATACAACTGTTCTGCCCTTCCTTAATCCATTTTTTTATTTTTTTTACTGGGATATCCATAATTCTTTGTAACATCTGTAATGTTTTTCAATTCATCCTTTCTGTACTGCATATTTGACGTGTGCATGAAAGCTCGTTTTATTAAAGTTTTAATACTGTTACATTTATGAGCATATGGATGATAAGAATCATATAGTATAATCACAGGTACGAATGACGGTTTTCTGGAAACGGAAAAATTTTCTCATTTACATCGTGGTTTTCTCGAACCACAATGTAAATGAGAAAAATGTGTGTTGGAAATGTGTAGAAACGAAAACCTCCTGAAAGAGTTAGGGATTAAAGGTGAGTAACCTCAAAATATAGATTGATGAAAACTAACCATTCTTAGCTACTAGGATCTACTAAACATTCAGGGAAGGGGAAGAAAGATACTGACAACTTTGTAAAGAAACTGATCTGATCTTGAACTTATGTTCATACCAGTGGAAAACTATCGGACATTTGGGAGCAGAACAGCCAGCAACAAAATTCTGCAATTACTACCTTCTACTGGAATTACTGATAAAATCCTGCTTTGATCAACACAACTTGTAACACTTTATAACCAATATTAGTCACTGCCATTTTTCTTAAAACATTAAAACAACAATAATTGTTTTCATTCATCCAAAAGTGTTGTTGTCAAGATAAATTCTCCCTTATGTTTTACAGCAAAAAAAATGAAATCATTTTTCTAAGTTTCATTTTGCTCTGGCACAACTGGTATTCTGTGCATTTCTGCTGAAAATTCCTATCAGGAGCATATGTGGGGGTTGTTCTAGGTGTACAGTGGATATTGGAAATTGGGCAAAAAAAAATTCGATATGTAGAATACACAGTCATATCAGAATAATATGACTACCTACCTAATAATGAGAATAACCACCCTTGGCCTGGAAGACAGTGGCGAGACAGCGTGACATGGGTGCAACGAGGTCCTGGAAGGTTGACCAAGTCGCAGGTGCCCATTCAGACTGCACCAGAGCATGGGGGTCCAGGAGATGACATGCTTGTGGGTCGGCACACCGAACCCTTCGATCCAAATAGTACCACAGTGCTCTATGGGATTGTGGTTGGGCGATTTTGCCAGCCAAGGGAGAACGGAGATATCTCTGTCGTATTCCTGGAACAAGTCACGCACCCCCTTAGCGACATGGCAGGGCATATTGTCTTGTTGGTAGACACCATCACCACCAGGGTGAACATCCAACATGAAGGGATACATGCAGTCAGAGAGGATGGACAGGTAGCCATTGGCATTCAGGGACCCATCCGATGGTACCAGCGGTTCCAGATCATACCAGGAAAACATCCCCCAGACATGCACACTGCGACCTCTGGCCTGTACTTGACAGACAAGCGTGTTCGGGTGTTAGTTCTCGTGTGTCTGACGCTGTTTCCGCCACAGCCTGTCAGTTCAGTGGAGTAGAAACCTCAATTCACTGGAAGAGGCAACCTCTTTCCACTCTTCCATTGTCCAATGACAGTAGTTCCGTATGAACTTCAGGAGGTATTGCTGATGGACCTAGGTTAACATGGGTGCCTTGACACAGCATCGACTCTGGAGACCCATGTATAACAGGGTTCACTCTACTGTTATCAGGGGCATGTACCTGGGTGCCCCAGTGTTCATTTGTGTGGTTAATTGCTGCACAGTTGCACATCGATTGCCCTTTACCAGTCGATGGCCTTTGAGGTTGTACAGTTATGACATCGGGAGGTACTCGGTGTGCCAGCAGTCCATTCTTGGTACACCCTTACTACAGAACTTCCCGAACAGCCCACGAAGACTGCTGTTTCTGAGATGCTTCACCCTTGGAAACAGTAGCCGATGATGTTTGAACGTCCGTCAAATCACTACCTCTGCCCATTGTGATCACATTTCATGTTACACACTATAGCTAATCTGTCCTGGCTGGCCTCTTATTACTCTGTGTGGTCGACCTTGTCACATGCACTCTGTGATACGCCTGGGCAGGTATACTGTGATTCCGGGGGTGGTCATATTATTCTGATACGACCGTGTATATTGTATGATCAGAAGTATCCAGACATCCCTTTAGAGTGGTGAATTTGCTTGTATGCATCACAGCTATGGTCCACACAGGTATAAAAAGATGCACATGATCTGACTCTGGCAAACATCAAAGACAAGCATGAACAGTAGAATGGGTCATATCGCAAAGCTCAGTGACTTTCAATGTGGCACAGTCATAAGATGCCATCTTAATAACAAGTCAGTTCAGGAAATTTCTGCACTGCTATAGCTTCCCCAATCAACTTTGCGTGATGTTATTGTGAAATGGAAACCCTCGGAGCAACAACAGCATAATGACGACCATATAAAATTACAGAGCAAAACCACCAAGAGCTGAAGCAAGTGGTGCCCCAAAATTGCCTGTCTGTGGTTGCAACACTGATCACTGAGTTAAAAATGCATCAGGAAGCAATACCATCACTATATCGGTTTGCCTAGAGCTGAAGGGAATGGGTTTCCATGGCAAACAGCCATACAGATGCCTAGCATCAAGGAAATCAATGCCAAACATGGTTTGGAGTGATAGTGAACTCTGGAGCAGCATCAGTGGACTCTAGAGCAGTGGAAATACATTCCTGCAGTGATGAATCACACTTCGCCATCTGGAAGTCTGATGGACGAGTCTGGATGTTAAGGCTACCTACCCAACTCTGAAGTTTAGAGGGGAAGGCATCATGCTCTAGGGCTGCTTTTCATGGTTTGAGCTGGGCTCCCTAGTTCTGGAGCCGGGGAATCTTAACACTGCAATCTATAAATGACATTTTCGCCAATTCTGTGCTCCCAACATTATGACAACAGTTTCATAAAGGCCTTTTTCTTTACCAACAGAACAATGCAATGCCTCCATCCACAAAGCAAGGTCCATGCAGGAATGATTTGATGAGATGGGTGTGGAAGAACTTTGCTGGCCTGCACAACGCCCCCAAGTTCATGGAATGCCACTGGAATGTCAACTGAAAGCCAGGCCGAATTGCCCAGCATCAGTACCTGACCTAACTAATGCTTTTGTGACATAACTGAGGACAATTTTCTCAGCAACATACCAAGATCCTGTGGAAAGCCTCCCAAGAAGAATGGAGGCTAGGTAAAGCAACATACCAGAATCTAGTGGAAAGGGTGGACCAATTCGATATTAATTCCTTTCCTATTCCAAGGAGTTTGTGGATAAGCAAGTGTCTGGATACTCTTGATCAGATAGTGTATCTGTAATGTGTATGCAGACTTGCAAAGGTAGTTCATGCTGAAACATTCCACATTCTTTATATCACCTAACTTAGAATGGATCTCTGCCTCAGTCAGATGAGCTGGTCAAGTACCACACACACTCTCAACTTTTGGAAAATACTGTACAGGATAAATAAATGCACAGTGAAGAGAAACTTAATTTTTACTAAGCAGATTACAGCTTGGAAACAGAGCTGTCGTGTCAGCTCACAGCAAATTCCAGAGAATATGGCAATCAGCCAACAATGTCCAAAATGTAAAGCAAATGTACTCTTTTTTGTTGTCATTCCTTTTTTGCATTTTGACTTTTTTTCCCCACCTATACACAGGAAATAAATCATCTAATTGATTTATAAAGCATGCAATTTTCAATTAACTCCAAACTCTAACAACTTAAAAATTGAGAGAAGCAATAAATTTCTCACATCATGAATTGGTTACATGAAAGTAAATGTAGGGCATTTTGGTAGTTAACTTCTACCTTTCTCAGCCATGAAATGAGACATGTGGTCTTAGCATCAGCTGTTACTAGATTTCAAAATAGCTTTATTACCAAAATTGATCCGATCATTACTGCTTCTCTAAATTTTTATCATGTTACATGTATTACTGCCATTTTTTTTTTCTTATTATGACTCTAATGACTTGTACAGATTGTGCAAATAGTAAGCCCAATCCAACAAATTTGTTGGACTGGGCTTTATTTTAATGTACCATCCTTGAACAGGATGGTGCAATTTTAAAGTTTTATTAATAGCTGGCTATGTGGGTGAATGAGATGAAGAAATTTGCCATACAACAGCAAATTTCTTAATCTGTTTAATACTGCCACATGACAATTATCTGAACATAAATTGAGCTTGCAATTGGTGATGCAATCTAATGCCTGAAATGCAGGAAATTCACTAAAAGAATTACCATAATTTCCTAAGCATTCAGGAATCCAACCATATACTACACATCTTCCAGGGTTCTTCAGTATAACTATCAAGCCTCTTAGTTGATTCGTTTTTGAAAAATTAGGACAGCAAAAAAAAAATATATATATATATATATTTTCAAAAGTATGTGGATAAATTTTTGTAACTTGCCATGTTTCACATAAAATGGGAACTATTAAATATCGCAACATAAAAGCCAACAAAAGTGATGTTTTGTAGTATAACACGGAGTTGAATAAAAGAGAATTTGTCTTTATCATTTATAACTTGGTTAAGTATTTTGATAATGAGAACCACAGTAGTATCAAGTCAGGTTCAGTGGTACACTTAATTGTGATGAATACAGTACTTTAAAGACTATCATATAATAGCTTCCCAGATAAAAAAATTTCAATATTAAATAACATGGGATAAGGGTACAGTTTGGACGGCAGCACTTCATTGGAAGATGATTCATTTCTGTAAACAGTTTGTTTCATAATAAAATCCATTGCTTCTCTTCATTTTATTTCTACCTTGCAATTTCCTGAAGGATAAATGTTCTTAGATACCATGGAAGTCGTGATTTTGCAAACACCAAAATTTACATCAATTGCAGTTTCTTGGCATCTTTCCAAAATGTTAGAACTACATTGATGAATATTTTTACAATGCTTTATATTCAAAATTTAAAAAAAATTCACTGTAAAATAATTTTTTCTTAAAAGAAAAGACAAAACGATGTATGAAAAATGTGGCAAACAATAATATCTTCTGGGCAAATGGAAAAATGTGGCGAACAACAGTATCTTTTGGGCAAATAGAAAAATGCTTTATTGGCAGAAATAACCCCTAAATGCACATTACCATACAAGAACACATTTTCATTTACTTCTATTCATACATGTCAAGAACATGAGCAAACCAAACAACTGGTCAAGGATTAAAATAAAATGGGAATGATGGTAAGTATCCCTTAAGAATCCCCTACAGTATCATTTTATTCCATATGAACTTACCAGGATACTACAGGGTGTCCCACTCGCTACCGAACCCGGCATTTTTTTAATAATATTAACACCAATGAAGATATTGAAACGAAATTTGAAGTGGACTTACCTCATTTCGTGCAAAATGTGATGACATAACAACATGTGCTGGAAGTGGCCACCATTTGCGTCCAGACAGCATTGAACCCGGTTCACCATATTGTGGAAAGTCCTTCCCAGTACGTCTGCCATCACTGCCTGAATTTCTTCGGTGATGTTCGCTTTCAAGGCCTCTATGGTTCGCGGTTTCTTTTGGTGAACTCTCCCTTTTAGATATCCCCATAAAAAGTAATCGGGAGGCGTCAGATCGGGCGAGCGCGGTGGCCATAGACTCTTTGAAATTATGTGGTCGACGAAAAAGACTGAATTTCAGCCATACTGGTGTGTGATGTCGCTCCCTCATGCTGGTAATATCCAATGGAGAGTTCTTCATCGTCCAATTTATTTACAAAGGTGTTGAAGATACCAATATATGCAGCTGTTGTGATGGTTGCATCGAAGGAAATGGGACCAATTATGCAGTGCCGGGTCATTCCACATCAAACACCATTCTGGATGGTTTCCTTGGACATTTGTGGACAACCTCCTGCATGGTCGTCTAATAAAGTCCCCTTGGTTTCCAGTTTCTTCGACAATGCCCAAATGATGGACTTGCTCGGTGGAAGTCTGCCTGCAAACCGCTCCAGGAATTGCTGTTGACAAGACTTTATCGATTCTGTTTTCCAGTAAGTGCAAACAATAAACACTCGCTCCTCCAGAGTATACCAATACATTTTCAAGCATATGCGAACAGCCACGAGCACTCACTATCAACAACCGTATTGTGTAGACATGCTCAGGGAAATGGCATAACAAAGCAGCAGAGAGGCGCATCCGGTTGGCTGGCGGACTGCTGCTCAGTGGCGCCACACTTAGAAACATATCTGCCACTAAGGAACACGCTGGCTGGCTGGCTGGCGGGCAGTGCCGCGTTAAGTGCTGTCTGGACGCAAATGGTGGCCACTTCCAGCACATGTTGTGATGTCATCACATTTCAAATGAAATGAGGTAAGTCCACTTCAAATTTCGGTGCAATATCTTCATTGGTGTTAATATTATTAAAGAAATTCCGGGTTCGGTAGCAAGTGGGACACCCTGTAGTTATTGTTACATCTCTCTCTCTCTCTCTCTCTCTCTCTCTAGGGGAAAGAAGTCTGAAAAAAAAAACCTGGAAGCCCTAACACCACCAAATACATCCATTCATCCCCTTCTGGGCCACCAACAGGATTTGCACCACAAAAGCTGACAGTTCTACAATATTTATTTTATCTGCTTCTTACATAATACATTAATTTTGTTTTTAACTGTTTTTTTCATAGTTCACTATCATCTAGTTTTTAAAAATTGCATTAATTTTCCTTCAGACAGCACGAGCATTATCTACAACTGAGTGTATTTCTACAATATTCTTCTCAGAATTTTTCGTACTTTCATGTGAAACAAGAAAGTTAAACTGCTTAATTGCCATTCCTGTGTTGTCATTACTTCATGCTAACACTTTGACAATAGCAGACTTAATGGTACTGTTACTACTCACAGAAAAAAAGAGAGAAAAATGAAAGAAAATATTATTTCTTTCTTAAATTTTGTTGTTTCTTCTTTGTGAAAGGCAATATATGAAGGGATGATGCTGCTGCCACTACTATCAAGTCTACTTGTATAAAAGCCAGACAGGAATTTGGGCAGCAGTATTTAATATGACTGATTAGTAAATTTTTCAACCTTATCAAAAATTCTGCCATTATGTCACCTATGAACAAACCTAGAATGGAAAGAATAACAATAGAGTAGAGAGATAAAAAAGAAAAAAAAACTATTGTATTTGTGATATGCACTCTCAAAAATCTGAATTCAGAGCTTTACACTCTCAAAACATTAATAGCCAAGGAAAAGAGGTACATTATAATTTTTCCATCTGACTTCAAATTCCTAAATCTACATCTTTGAAAGCTTCTTCTTCTTCTAAAAAATTTAACTTCTTGTTGAAATTTCATTATGCCAATGGGACAGGGAGACAGATATAGCTTCATCAATTTCACTTCATATTCAAAATGTACACTCTTGCAAACTAGAAAACATATGATTAGAACAGACAGAATTCCAAATCTGATGGTGTGAAGAAACTTGTGTCTTTTCTAATTCTTTTACAAGAATACAAAATTCTAAAATTCTGCGAGCTTAAACAATGAAATAACAATGGAATTTAAGGGCTTCGGGATCTATATTAGCCCCACTTATCCCAATCTGAAACTTAAAGAAAAGATATGTGTAAAGTTTTTAAAGAAAGAGGCATTGAAAATGTTTTTCATATACTAAACTGCACAATGAGATTGCTATATAGCTAGGAAGAGAATTTAAAAATGTTGTCAATGTTAAATTTCCTTATAGCATAAATTTCATTAAATTACAGCATAGATTTCATTAAATTATAGCGTTA
Organism: Macrothele yani; assembly: GCA_039090855.1. Lineage (NCBI taxonomy): Eukaryota > Metazoa > Arthropoda > Arachnida > Araneae > Macrothelidae > Macrothele > Macrothele yani. The sequence continues at coordinate 138,609,404 of CM077004.1, forward strand.
ATTTCAATAAATTATAGCATTAAATTTAAATAATTTAAATGAAATTATAGCATTAAATTTCCTTATATGTTAAATTTATTTGTAGTATATCACTTAACATAAATTCTTTACTACGCATTTAAACTTTAACATACTATAAGTGAGCATACTAAATATTTGTCATTTAGTTTAATATATTAAATGATATTTAGTAACAAACTGTAGATAATATGGAAAGCATACTCACAATACCAGTCAAGTTCTTAATCAGGTTTCGACCAATTGATAAGACTTTGAGTTTCGCTGTAAAATTGTTTACCTCAATTGGTTTTCAGAATAACAGCCAACAATCATAGAGAATTATGAATACACAAATATGTTTATGAATGGAAAGCACATCGACATGCACATGCAAATCCTTCCAATTTACAAGACCACAATATGTAAAAGATATAAACAAGTACCTTCCTTTATTTCTGAAGCAGACCAAAAGAAAGAAAAATAAAATTGTCTGGTCCTCCACTGATTTTATGTGCATTTTCTGGGTCAGCAAACACATGCACAAATATAAATAAACAAAATGCAGGATGTAGCCCTAATAATGCCGGCAAAATAACACACACAAACACCACATACAATGTGTACTTCAACATAAAAATGTAAAACTATCAGGGAGCATTCAGCAAGTACGAAGCTTAAGACATGAGTGATGTTCAAAAAGTTTATGTTTTAACCCACTTCTAGTGAATATGAATATATGGGGCTGGTACGATTTGTCCAACAATGACTGGACCAATGCTGATTAGTTTAAACATGATAATTGGTCCAAAGGTATTAGTCCAATATCAATTTGCCTGAAATGCTACTTGTGCAAAACAGAACTCATCTATTCTCATGTGGTCTTCACTGTAACATAAAAGTATTTGAGTTTACAGAATATGAAATAATATCACAATTCATGTCTAATATTGTGCTAATGATTTTTTTCTTTCAGATTCATTTTTTTACTGGTTTTCTTTTCAAGAAAGAAACCATGCTAATGCTTTCCTCACTGTAGTATGAAGTGCTGGTGTATGAGCCATTCAATTGACTTTGAAGTTTCTTTTTGAGCATTAAATAATAGAAAACACAGGTTTCCCATTTCTATTTGTCTGTGCATACAGTATCTTTGGAACTAATGAAAACATTTCTTTTGCATGGAATGGAGTATGTTTTTCACATGGTCACATCTTGAAATTCCAGATCGCTGACAACAAAGAGGGAGGGAGGTTGCATATGAAAAAAACTCTTGTATCTTCAGTTAGGATAATTGGGATTAAAACACATAGAACAAAATGGATTTTTCATTTTGAGCTGGAAAGTGGGATTTTTTTTTCTTTCTCTCTTTCTGCCTAGCTCCTTTTGTTCTTGTTACTATAAAGATTTTGCTTTCCGTTTCCAGACCTGCTAACTTTAAAGAATTGAAATCCATGAAAAAATTTCAGCGAACATTTAAATCAATATGTTCAACTAATTGATCAAACATAAAATTAAATGCATCAAAACATATTGCTTAAAATTCAATTTCTTATGCACATTATACATCGATTTTAATCAATTTCATATGCTACCATTTAGATATCTGGTAGTACAGTGAACTCTCATTAATCCAGACCCTAATCACCTGGCTTCGCTTAGTCCGGACAACCCCTAAAAAAAAACTTGCATTTCCTGCTTAATTAAACTTGAGTGTAAATGTGAGAAGCAAGGTCACAGTAGAGAGTAGAGAGAAATTTTGACAGAAGAAGAAATTGTGTACAGTGTGATGGGAATAGAAAGTTCTGAGAATGAAGTAGAAGACAGCAATTTGCTAAAAAATGAAGCTGAGTGATGTAAAATAACACTTGAATTGTGTAATCAAGTTAGAGAAACTAGTCACAGCATGGATTGGAATTCCCTTAAAGTCATCAGTCTCCAAAGCAATTTTCAAAAAAGAAAGCTAAAAGAAGGAATAGAGATTGAGAAAAATCAAAATTCCATCCTCAATGACTGCAATGGATTTTTCCTGCCTAACATCTGGTAGGATTTGATGAAAAATAACCGTAACCTTCAAGGTTAACCATAACCGCGATAGTGACGGGAATAAGTGACAACAAAAAGACAGCCTTAAGAAGGAGAAGAGTTTTCTCCCAAAATTTACAATTTAAATAAAAAAAATTCCTAGTAAAATTCTCATAATAGTTGTTTTTGATTAGTAAATGTGTAATCAAGTTTGTTGAGGAAAGCAAAAATGAAGAAATATCTGCTTACTACAACCACTTACAGCACTTCTGTGAAATATTAGTGAAGGAAATAAACTCCAAAGCATCACAACAGAAGATAAACACATTTTTAAACCAGTTTGTAAAGTAAATGCTTTAAGTGTAGCAAAACTAGGTCCCATGGGCAAATACTCAAGACTGTAACTATCCTGTATGTATACATGTACAGTACTTTAATTTACATTTCATATTATGCATGTATGCTTTAAATACAAAATAACCAGGTCTTTTTTTTAATGTACCTTGTAGCAATTTTTAGTTTATTTCAGTTAATCCAGAGTTTCATTTATCTGGACAACAGTTCCCTCAAGTCCAGGTTAACAAGGTTTTACCATATTTCAATGCTTATATCGATTAAAATGCAACTGATAAACAATTATCACATTAGCAGGCTGTTATTACACTACACATACAGAAAAAAAATTCATTTGTAATTGTAAAATTTTAGCAATTACAGTAATTTTTAACTTAATGGAGACTTTAATCTCAACTTTTTTGTGCTAACATGTTAGAATACCTTTATAAAATGCAATTTTAAATCTTGTGTGAGGCTGGTACTCAATAGGCTGTTACCAGAAAGAGTTGAGGAAGCAGAAATTGGTGCAACTGTGATCATGTAGATCAGAATATGAATGCACAGGGGTTCTTAGGGTCAATTATTTTTCCTCTGAAATTTTTTAGGTGGTACCTAGATATGAATGACACTAACCTAGTTGGGTAAAAAAAATGAAATGAAATGAGAAATCTGTAAAACATGGTGTACTATACAATAACCATAAAATAAGTTGACTTTCCATAGATTTTATGGGTAAACCATAAAACTTTGCAGGTATAGATTTCCACATAAGGTCTTCTCAAAGTTTATTGCAATGGGAATATTGTATCATAAAACAAATAACAAACTTTTTAAAATCCATTGCAGAGCAAATATGAGAAGTGAATGAACTAAAGAATGCACACAGCAGAATAGAAACAAAAAGAAATTCATGCAGCATGTGCTATAAGATATTACCATTTATAGTGTCAACAAAGAAGCCAGAATATACAACAACAACAATCACACTAAGCCATTCTCTGAAATTTAGAGGTTAGCTCGACAAAAAAAGAAAATCCACCAAATAAATTTTTAACTTACTGTTGCCGTATCAGACGTCTCCATTTACATGGATTTTGGCACACAGTTCGAGTTTCACTGACATCCATCACACGATGTACACAAGACCTTCTGTACTTCATACTCATAATCTTTTTCTCATGCAGACACTCCTGAATCTGGTCATCTCCATGATTTCCCTGGCCTTCCTCTGCCACTTGGGCGGAAAACATTATTTTAGTAAGCATCTCATCACTCATTCTTTCAACATTGCCAAACCACTTAAGAATATTAATCATAACCTTACTAACAACATTTTGCCTTACAGTACACAACTGCAACACATCTTCATTGCTCGCATGATCAGAGTGTCTTGCCACAACCCCCCTGTAAATAGTGCATCTCTCCAGCACAAAAACGACTCCTATATCTCTTCTGCAGTACTGAGGTTTCACTGCCATACATCAGAGTAGGGGCAATTACACTTTCATATACAGCCATTCATGACTCTCTTGAGAAACCTCCTATGAAATCTTCCTAAAGCAGCTGTGACTTTCAATGAAGAATTCACTCGCCTACTAATTTCACCATTTAATTTGTTTTTTCTGTCAAACACGCTTTCTAAATGGGTCTGGTACGATTCGTCTAACAACGATTGGTCCAATGCCGATTCGTCCAATGGACAATTGGTCCAAAGGTATGATTCCTCCAATGGTATGATTGGTCCAATGGTACTATTAGTCGAATTCCATCTAGTCTGTCCAAAGTGCTCCTAGTGCAAAACAAATCTCATCTATTCTGATTCTCTTTCGATGTTGTATGTAGGTACCATTAGTCCAAAGAATGTAAAATAATGTTACATTTCATGCGTAATATTGCGGTTACAGATCTTTTTTTTTTTTTTTTTTTTCTGGAATCGCTGTTTTCTAGTTATGCTGCCTTCACTGCTGTATGAAGTCACTGATGTACAAGCCATTCAATCAACTTCAATGTTTTTCTCTTTTGCTAAATAATAGAAAAGACTAGTTTCCCATTTCTGTTTGTAGCATGCAGTGGAGCTCAGCTAAGTTGCCACTGGAAAACTGGATCGGGTTTGGACCTAGGCCTATTTAACAGCTTTATTCTACCGATGTCACATTCATACCATTTACATATCAAATCAAGTTAATAATACTGTGCCTTTACTTATGATCATAATCCAGTGTTTAGACCACTGCATCACTGGGGTGGCAGCCAGAATATGCAATACGTTTTCCAGGCAGTACATATTCTTGCATGTCACTGTACCAATATTCAGTGTTATCAATACATTTGTTCTTTTCTTTCTTCCTTTCTTTTTTTTTCAGGTGATTTTGTGAACTACACCATAAAAAGTTTGCAAAAGAGAGAAAAAGAACTATCGACCAAGATAAAGTACCTGTCTCTGAAAGGCATGACCCCACAAGAAGTTCGTGATGATATGGTACAGACACTGAGGAAGGATAATGCTCCTGCATTTACTCAGCAGCTGTCAAGTTGCACAGAAAATTTCGTTGTGGTGGGGCAACTTACAGTGGTGCAGATCATTCTGGATGAGCCTCCAGATCCACCTCTGAGGAAAACACCAACCGTGTGCATGACCTCATGATGCAGGGCAGACAAATGACTATTCAGTGTAATGATAAGTCTGTAGGCATCTCAATTGATAGTGAAGATGAAAAAGATTAGGGTGCAATGGGTCCCTCAAATGTTAACAAATATTCCTCATGAACATGCTTCTTGAGGATCCAATAAATTTATGGTTCAGGACTGACAATGGATGAAACATGGGTTCATCACTTTCATGCAGAGGCTAAAAAGACAGTCTCTAATACGTAATAATTATATAAATATCTCTGTCTCGCATGAATTTCTGTATTGCACCATCAGCTGGCAAGCTGATTTTGTGTTTCTTGAAATGCAGAAGGTATCATCATGATTAACTACTGTGCATGGGAAAGGGCACGACTGCCACTCGTGCATGCTATGCCAACCTCAAAAGCCAACTTCATGTAAGGTTGGCTGTAGTGGAACGATAAGACAGACCTTAGAGTTCATTGCAGAGTCAACAACCTTGAGAATGGCCATGATATATGTGTGCTGAAATGCGTCGGGAATGTCGACGGCGCAATAGGACAACGATGGTGTGATACCAATCTTTTATTCTTTGGCATGAATTTTACTGTGACAACTTCATTCTATTTTATTTCATCATCTTTCAATACAGGTTTTTAACTTCTGTAAGCGTCCTTATAATGTTAAATTCGAAGCCTGTTTACTATCCTTTGTGTTCAAGTCATTCCATTAACGTCCATTCAACAGTGTACAGATTCCATATATCTTCCACCACCTTCAAATATCTATCACCCTAATTGTTCATCCCAACGATTTTACGAATGACAGCGGAACTAAGCATGTACCAGTATTCTTGTGCAACAGGCCTAATCACATAAGCCTAACCTTGTTTTGTTTTGTTAAGGACGAAGAACCGGAAGAACCGTGGTTTCTACTGGCAACGAAGGAAAACAGGGTAGTTCTCAAGTGGTAAGCCTTAATACGCTTAATATGTATTTTTTGAACTATAATGGTCAATTGACACAAATAATTTTCACCGTCGGATGTTACATATCAGCCAGTCAAACTTTCACAGAACATAGAGTGCAAAACAGAAATATTCAGAAACATCAAATGATTGTTTCAGATACTACAACTTCATTCAGCCATCAAAGCAAAAAGGTGTGAAAAACTGATAATGGGTGTCCTCCTCCTTCAAGATAGAGGTCCAAGTCACACCAACCAGACTGTGAAGACTGCTGGATTAGAGCTGCTTCAGCACCCACCCTACTGTCCAGATCTTGCTTCTAGTGACTTTTAGTTTTCCCCAAAAATAAAGGAAAATATCTTTTACTGTGGAATAACTTCTTTACGGGTCTTATAGAGGTTATTATTCGAAAAAGTTGGTGGTCAAATTTTCGAACTAAGGCCTAGTTCATCATCAGGACTACACCACTGGAGTAGTTGCTGCCACTCAGTCAGAAGTGTCCAACCGCAATTATCATTAATTGTGGTACTTCTTCTTCTTGCTATTTTGATCCCTTCTTCTAGTTTCTTCTTTACTAAGTTTGTCTGGTGGGCGATTATTCTTACTGAGTTCCAATTTATGGAGTGTGCACTTGCCTGTATATGTCTGTCTAGCCCTGTTTTGTTACTGTCTAGCCCTGTTTTGTTACTTTCTGCATCCCAAGAAAAAAATTGACCACCAACTTTTTTGAATAATAACCTCTATAAGACCTGTAACAAAGTTATTCCACAGTAAACTATAAATAGAGGTGCCATAAATTCATTTACAACTAGGAAAACATCTGTTGAGAAAGCAATGTGCTTCAGGCTCTGAGGTGGTCATGCTGATTTGTCTAAACATGACACACATGCATCCCCTGTAATTTTAATACCTTTAGTACATCACTGCCCTAAGTGTTAATCCTTGATAATAAAAGTATCAAGGATTAACACTTGGGTGCATATTCAAAGGTCTGGAAAATAAAGGGAGTTAAAAAAATGGCTTAATAGACAACAAAGGCTGACATCTGCAATATGCCCAATGTTATTCATTTCAGGCATCAACATTCTTTGGACCCATCATACACACAGTCTGCATTTTCATATTAAATTGTCTCAATGAAACTTCATTCCTTGAGCAACCTAATCAACTGTCACAACATTTTCAAAACAAATTTCTTGATAGTAGCTGACTCATGATTAGTACATGTTTTGAAAAAAATGTGCTTTTAGTATCACTATACCTGTCAGTGGATGCCATATCTCTGTAATTTTTTAATAGCCCAATTTAAAAATTATTTTTTACAGTCAGAATCCTGTACAGTGAGACTGATGATCCACACATCTTGGTCTTTTTTTTTCTTTTTTCTTTTTTTTTATTCACAACATAACTGTTTGAGGGTGTAAATGCACATACTATTAATTTCAAAATATATTTTATTCCATATAGACATTTACTTGAAAAAGAAGATTCGAAAAATTATTTTTATCTTCTGATACCTTTTACTATGAAGGTCATTTTATATACAGTTTTTGTTTGAAATAATGCATGGTGTCACCACAAGGGGAGGAGATAAATGTATATTGTATGTTCCCCAAAATTTCTTCTAAAATTCGAATTTTTAAAAATGCATTAGATTTATGTGCCTTTTTTTTTTTTTTTTTTTTTCAGAAATGATGTTGTTTTCCCTCTAAGGGCATTTAATGTAAATCTCTGTAATGATGCTATGGCTGCTTAGACTAAAAGAGTGGTTTAAAACAAATGTTTTGTTACTGATAGTGTTTGTGGAAAAGAATATTTTTCATATAGAGTTGTCTCTATTTAATGAAGTCCCATCATTCCACTTAAAAACTTCATTATAAAGAAAATTCATTAAATAGAAATGAACTTAAATTGTAAAAACTTAATCAAATAAAATGAAGAAAATGATGAATTTGGACAGTAAATTGAACTTTGGAGTAAGAATTTTTCGTAAATGACTTTAAATCTTTTTTATATGTATATTCATAGAAGTAGAATACATTGTCTCAATAAACAAATTAATGAAGAAAAGGAAGCAAAGACTACAGCTTACCTCTCCTTTATATTATGCTAATAATATATGCACTTATTTAAGCTGTAAAAAATTCCGTAATTATGCTCTGTACAAATTGCCTATAGAAACTGTTTTGTTCATAAAAAGTTTCACAGTTTTGTAAACATTGGAACATTACGATGTTTACAAGAATGTTTCACTTCAATGTTTACAACACTTTCTTGCAACTGTAATCCTCATCAAATCGTACCAAATGCATTTAGCATTTCTTCATGTGAAAGTTTTTTGATAGCCTCTTCATCGTCATATTCATCATTTTAGTTTCTGCACTAAGTTTTATAGCACTTTCCAAGATGTCATCTTCTGTAGGATAATCAGCGATCACAATGTTTTCATCAACAATGAGAAAATCAGAGAGCTTTGCACCTTCTTCATGACTTCCTTTGTCTTTCAGATGTTGCCATTTTAATACTTTATAGCTACAGCTTTCTTCTTTATCCTTGATCAACATCATCTAAAAGTTTCCCTTTATCCACAAGAGACAGACATTTTCTTTTCGACATTTTGAACAAACAACACAGGTAAGTCAAACATGTACTGATTGAATGAGAATGAATACATAACTTCTACAAAGTCATGCCTACACCAGTAACATCCTGTTTTTCCCTTTGGAATGCAGTTCCTAGATGGACTTTCTATCCAGATTTGGCAAAATGGCTGCTTTAAAGTCTATATGGATGCAACTTCCTATGTGGCATTGCTCTTCCAACCATGCACTTCACAAAACCAAAAGTTTCAAGATAAGGAATTAAAAACGCTTTGCTCCCATTTGCATGCTAAAAAATTTTAAAGCTAAATTTTTGAAACAGAAAATGCTCATTTTTAATCGAAAAAACCTTAATGAAGAAATTGATTTTCATAACATGGACACTAATTTACATGTAAATGTCATTCGAAGTCAAGGTTCAGTGGGAAATTTTGTTAAATAGAAGATTTTGTTAAATGGAAGTTCATTATATAAAGAATCTACTGTATTTGCCAATTTTTGCACTACACAGCTTTTCTACTAGGGGATGTATGTGTTTATTTCTATTTATACTATACTTAGAACCTTATTTTTGTTTCTAAGAGCCTGATTTAAAAATCCCCTTTCCTTTGGGTATCTTCCATTATGCGAAAAGTTTTGTGCACAATTTTCATTTTTTTTTTTTTTTTAACTTTCTTTTGGTAATCAGCTTAATACACTATGAAGAACACTACTTACATTGCACATTTTTAATTATGCACAAATTTTTCCTAGGAGACATAAATGCATTCTCTTTTTTTGCTGAATTTTTCTTCTAAAAATCTACTTTGAAAAAAACTTTCGTGTCGGAAGGGATTCAACAGATGTGCTCATTACAAACAAGAATTTGGTGTCATCTTTCTTGCTTTAACACTGTCAGAGGATTATGTAATTTTGACAAGTGAGAATATTTATGTATTATTGCATTATATTTGAGTTGAGAACTTGCTGAATGCCCTTTGTATATACATAAAAAAAAATTGTTCAGTCTGAAGTGAATGTGTCAAACTTACTTAATCCTTGAATATTTGTTATCTTCTCAATACAGTTTGTTGACAATGAAAGCTTCCTGCAAAATAAAAATCTATATTATATATTCAACAGAACAAAAAATATAAAAATGTAATAAAAACAATTGTTATATTTTTTTAAATTCTGACCTATTTTCAAGTTTTCTATTGGTTTTTGTTTGTTTGTTTGTTTGTTGTTGTTGTGGTTTTCTAAACTTGGGCTTCTGTAGATGTCGTGAGAGCTGGATCTTTGAGGTGCCTGATCTGGGAGGAGAAGCATTGTGGCTATGAGTCTCTGGTACCGAGTGGGCATACCAACCAGCACACATCACAAAAATAAGAACTCATACTGGAATGGAAGGTCACCCAGATCAAAAAGCTCTCCACATTCCATTAAGAAACTAGGGTCATAGGTGAAAAATATGCTGCTGGGGCACCACCAACAAAGGATGCACCTACTTCTGGGTATGGATTGATAAGGAGTGTATAAAAAATAGCTCTCAAAGCTGATAATTAAACAAAGCAATGGTGTTCATAGCCATTCTGAGCTCAGAATTTAGGCTTATTAAATGCAAACTGGTACACTGTAATGGAAAAGGTAAAACATCTTAAATTTCCATTCAAAAATAAAATTATTGCAAAATGAATCACAACAGTAAACACGACAATTTGAATGATACATTAGGACCACAACAGATGTTTGAAGTTATAGACACTTTACCCCTGAAACATTTCAAAGGAGGTGTAATACAGAAGCAAATGTTTTGCACATGGTTTACTGTGTTCTCCATTCCAACTTCTGAGTGTCAGCCATTGCTTTGGCAGCATCCAGAAGTACTTGGCAAAAGGAGCACAAGAAGATGTAATAAGGGACAAAAAAATGGAAGCTTAATACTTGTATCTTTATGATTACATTTTATCTCTTAGCAAAAGAGAGACAAGAAAGAAAAAAAAACACACTTGAGTAATGAGTATTATGTTTTTGTGGCAGTATTTATGAAAACAATAACCCTTGTGAATGAATGAATGAATACTACATATTGATACCAAATAATAATTTAGCTATATATGTTTTTATTTGAAGCATGTGCCAAGTGCCATTCCATGGATCTACCAATTTCTGTTTAAAGAACATAACTAATACCATAATTCCTCAAAAAATTGTCATATATTTTATGCACAATTTTTGTGCCAAAAAGTGGGGTGTGATCATTATGTGAAATTAATATAATTATTCGTATATATATAAAGCAACTGAATTCCGTAAAATTCACTTATTATCCAAGTGTGTGTGATAGAATTCAGCCAATACCTTATTACATATATAGCAAAATTTAAATTAACAGTCACTTCTCAGGCAAGAAAAAAGTTGCCATTGTTCGGAGGTTAAGCAAATTAATATAGTTTGTTGGTTGAGTTTAAGCTGAGTAAATCTTGGAAGTTAATGTGGAATTATACACAGAAATGATTAGTGATTGTAGCAATGCAAATACCAGAATATAGACTAGACTACAGAAACTTACGCTTATTTCAAGAATGAAAATATCCAGATTTACAGCTATAAATCATCATCATCATCATCATTGTCAACCATTATCAATCCACTGCTGGACGAAGGTCTCCCCAAGTTTCCTCCATAACGGTCTGTCTTGTGCCAGTCTCCTTCATGTCACTCCCGCATACTTACGAATTTTATCCACCCATCTCCCATGTGGTCTTCTTCTGAGTCTTTTCCTGTCCCTTGGAATCCAATCTAAAATTTCGGCTGTCCATCGATGGTCTGTCCTTCTAGCAGTATGTCCAGCCCATTGCCATTTCAGGGATTTAACTCTGATCATGATGTCTTTCACTCTTGTCATTTTTTGGATCCACGAGTTCCTTTTCTTATCTCTCCTGGTTACGCCAAGCATGCACCTTTCCATGCTTTTTTGAGTTGTCTGCAGCCTTTGTATGTCTCTTTTAGTTAAGGTCAACGTCTCTGCACCATACGTAAACACTGGAAGGATGCATTGATCAAACACTTTTCTTTTAAGACATAATGACATATTGCTCTTGAAAATTATGCTGTTTCTTCCAAAAGCTCTCCAGGCAAGTTTTGTACGCCGATTAATTTCTTCATCAATGTGACCCTCACTTGATATCTGCTGTGCAAGATAAACGTACGTGTCTGTTATTTCTAGCTTTTCTCCATCAATCGATAAATCTTCATTTCTTGTAAAAGCATTGAACATCACTTTTGTCTTCTGAAAGTTCATTTTTCATCCCACTTCTTTACTGTTGTCAGCAAGTTCCTGGATCATGCTCTGCAGCTCTGACGGGGTAGTTGCAAAAATGACTATGTCATCAGCAAAACGAAGGTGGGTTAGATAATCTCCATTAATCTTTATCCCTTTGTTTTCCCAGTTCAGTGATTGAAAGACATTTTCCAATGTGGCATTACAGAGCTTCGGAGATATTGTGTCACCTTGTCTCACTCCCTTTCCAATTTTTACGTGTGTTGTATTTTCAAACAGCCGAATCTTTGCACTTGCATTTTCATAGATGTTAGTAATAATATTAATGTATGCATCTTCAATACCGCAGGATTTCAGAGCCATTGTAACTGATGATGGTTTCACCGAATCAAAGGCCTTTTCATAATCGACAAAAGCCATGCACAATGGAAGTTCATATTCCCTCGCTCTCTCAATCAGTTCTCTCAGTACGTGGATATGATCTATTGTGCTGTAGCCACTCCAGAATCCAGCTTGTTCTCTCGGTTGAGCCATGTCCAGTGTTACCTTCAAGTGGTGTGAAAGAACTTTAGTGAAGATTTTATAAACCACTGATAGGAGGCTGATAGCTCTGTAGTTCCTGAGATCCTCAATGTCACCTTTTTTATGTAGCAGGATCATTGTAGCATTGTTCCAATCCTCAGGAATCTTCCCTTCATTAAGGCATCGAGTGAAAATTTGGGCGAGTACTGTTTCGATTTCTCCACTTGCTTCTTGTATGATGTCTACAGTAATTCCATCTTCTCCTGGAACTTCTCTCCGTTTCATGTTCTTGATTGCATGTGCCACTTCTGATGGGAGGACTGGAAGAACTCTGGTACTGGCACCTTTCATGGTGTCTGGAGTACATGTATCATCCCTTTCATATAATTTGGAGTAGAAATCTTTCACTCTTGTCAAAATTTCGCTTCTATTTCTTGTTACAGAACCATCTTCTTTTCTCAGTGCCATAATCTGTTTTCTTCCCTTACTGAGATGTCCCCTTGCTATCTTTAGGCTTTGGTTGTTTTCAATTGCTTTCCTCACTAGTTCATAGTTGAATTTTCTTACATCTTCAGTGATACTTTTTCGTACTGTCTTGCATAGCTCTATATATTCCACTTTGGAAGTCACATCTTCTTTAGTTGTCCTCATCTCTCTTCTATTTTGCATCAACATTTTGGTTTTTCCTGATAATTTGTTCACATGCAACTTGTTCTTAGACCCAGCTAATTTTGTTGCTGTTTCCATAAAAGCTTTGGTTACTTTTCTGTTAAATTCAGAAATATCCACTTCTTCCAATGTTAGGCCTTCTAAAGCAGAGAATCTGTTCTTCAGTTCCAACTTGAAGGTATTATGGTGTTTTTTAAGGTTGGTTATGTCAATACATTTTGTTTGTCTTATGAGCTTGCCACGTTTGAGTTTAGTGTTGAGGTGCATCTTACATCTCACCAATCTATAGTCACTACCTGCATTGAACTTGTTTAGCACACTGCAGTCTTTTATGACGAATTTTTTGTTACACATAATAAAATCAATTTCACTTGTCATCCCATTTGGATGTTTCCATGTCCATTTCCTGTGTGGCTTTTTCTTGAAAAAGGAGTTCAAGATGAAAAACCCTTCTGCCTCTGCAAACTCAACGAGAGTATTTCCACGCTGGTTTTTGTTGCTGTGATCAAATTTACCTACTGAAGTTTCATTCTGTTGCTGTTGCCCTATTTTTGCATTGAAATCTCCCATAATTATCTTCAAGTGCTGCTTACCTTTATTATTTAGATGACGAATTTCCTCATAAAATTCTTCGATTTCTTCTTCAGGATGACTTGTGGTGGGTGCATAAGTTTGAATTATCTGAGCCTGGTATCTTCTCGAGAGTTGGATAACGAGTCGTGCAACTCTGTCAGAGGAACTTTCAACTTCTACAACTTTATCCTTCAGTTTCTTGTTTATTATAAATCCAACACCACTAGTTCTGCCAGTATCTGTCCCACTATAGTAGAAGAGATGTCCACTTTTCAGTTCAATGAGATCTTCTCCTTTTCCCCTTACCTCACTTAGGCCGATGATGTCCCACTTGATCCTTTGTAGTTCCTCTTCCAATTCAAGAAGCCTTGAATCAGAAGATAGGGAGCGTCCATTATACGTAGCCAAGGTCAGCATCAGATGGCAGCCTAGTCCAGTCCTCCGGGGATTCTTAGCACCCTCTGCCTTCATGTCGCACTGGCTGCTGCCTTGGCCAGGTACATTCCAGCTGCCGGAGACTGAGGGCCAAGATTTAAGTTGTGGAGTCATTTTGGAGGGGTTTGGCCATAACTCACCATGCTGGCCAAGCGGGTTGGTGAGTGTGGGATAGCATTTCCTCTAATCCCGATGGTATAGTTATACCAGTATTGTCGGTCGTCAGAGCCCCTTTAGTGGGAACAGGATGCACCACGAGAAGGCGGGGTTGACATTTGTCAAGGAGAGGCTGTACAACTGATTAATTATTTAATGCTGAATTTTTGGACCAGCAATAGTAGTTTAAACGCAAGAGTTTCTCATTATTTCCATCTATTGTTCATTGGAATTAGATGACCTATGGCTAAAATTTAACAATTAATCATGGTGTAGAGGATTTTAAGAAGGCAATGTGTGATTTCTGGTCTTAAACTGCCCTTAGAAATAGCAAGCTAGGAGATTAGGGTACCCTATATGAAAGAAAAACAGAACAATTTTGAAGATGGTGGAGTGTACGTGTATAGCTAGGTAGTAGCATACAGTAAAGCAGGAACAGAACCCAAAGAGACAAAACCAAGAGATAACATTGGCGATGAGAGCAATTTGACAGACACCAGCATTCACTCCCACAAGCCCCAGTGTGAAATGACTGAGACATACACAAAACCTGGAGCTAGCCTCAAGTAATTTCTGTTGGATGATAAACCAAACTTGAACTCTTTCCTTTTCAATTAAGTATGCCATTGTACTAGCCATAATGCAACCCATCCTGCCCAAGGCACAATTCCTTTACCAACATTCTTAGACCCCATCTTACTCACTCACTGAAGTACAAAGAAAAGCTAAGTAAAATTCTAAGGAACAAGATGTGTACTAGTCCTCCTTCTGGACTGACTGGGGTATCTGCTGACTGCTGTTAAGAGGTTCCATTGTTTAGAGGTTATTGCTAATGTTAATCTTACTGCAGTTGTTCTGTATCCAAAACTTGTCATTCTTTAGAAGTGTTTGTTAATGGATGTTTCTCTGTATAAAATACTGCATGTTCTCATTTAGGGCAAGTTGCTATTAATTTGTACCAGCACTGTAAATGTTACATTTACAGCATCACAAAGTACAGATTACCAAATTTAATCTTTTGTGTCTCAAGATGCTCTGCTGCTATCACTGTTGCTGGCCAGGAGTTAATTTAGTTCGCATTTGATGTTGTTAGGCAACAGTTTCACAAAAATATTTTTTGTTCAAAAGGTATCTTCACAAAAATATTTTTAGCTGTAATGGTATCTTCAAAATATTTTCACTAAAATTTTATTTTAACGGAAATATTTTAGTGAAAGAGACATATTGAATATTGTCATGTTTAACTAATGTGATTTTTTTTTTTTTTACATTCAGACTGTTTATTTTGCCACAAAAACAAAACAGGGCAATTGGTGTTGAAAGTTTTTTTTTTTCAAATTATTTTATTACATAACTTGACAGTAAACCAGGATTTCCTATTTACATGCCCAGACCAATCGTTCTGATGATCCTTGCATCTGGGTAATGGCATTTTGCAAGTCTTGATCTGATAATGATGATTTTATCTATGAATCCGCACCACTTTGGACCTTGTGTACTTTTGAGGGATTTTTTTGTTTCACAATTTTGTCAAAATTTCTCTGAGCACAACATAAACAATTTTACAAATATAGGAAAAATTTTACCAAAATAAGCAGAATTTAACTAAAAACAGATAAATCTTTAAAAACCTGAACTGACTCCTGCACGTTTCTGATGTGCTATCCTCACCACCACTCATATCACATGTGTACACTTGGTAACTCTGTCACAGTGCATCATTTTCAGAACCATGCAAGGCATTTAAAATCCTAATCTTCTTGAAACTTGACAGTTTTGGAACTTCACACTTGTGTGTTGAAAGATTTGGGTTTTTAAACTTGTGTTTTACTTTCTGCCATTCCTGCAACAACTTTTCTCATGCACTGAAAACTCCTTCTCTGCAACTCTTTCTGTGCTGTTCAATGAACATGATCACTTTGCCCAAAGAATAGGTTTTACTTTTACCCACAATTGGAGAGGAAGACTTTGCACCTCAATGTATCAGTAGCATTATTATATTTGCACTTTTAAGGTATTAACCTCTTGCAAAGTGCGCATAGTTTACGTGCAATTCATAAATGAAAAAACCATGAGGAATAATCACTCACCATAAAGATCATGGTAACCTCCAATGGACCAAACACTTCCAACACGTCAATTCATCGTGATGTAACTGGGCTTCCACAGGTTTACAGACCTCTTGCTTACGCTTCTTATTTTCGGGTGTGAAACATCGTTTTTTTCCTTTGCCTTATAGTATGTTACTATAATGCTTGTCAATTCGATAAAAATCATACATACAACTCATTCATACAATTCAAGTAAAAACTATGTACATAAACCTTACATTCACAGGTGATTAAACCTTAGTCAACTCTAATTATGGAACTCCTCCTTCTGTTTCACAACCTCTGCTACTCCCACTGCAATTGTCACACCCATTCAGCCCCGCGCATCCAATCCTCTAGTACTTTCGACAGATCCCTGTCATCTTCAGGAGGCTGGTGTGTCTCATCCGCCCACCGCAGCTCAAGTGAGCAGAGCCATCGAGGCCTGGGCTCCAGTCGCTATCTCTGAATCGTTGTGTCTCTGGCGCCATCTATTGTCCCTGCTGCTCTTTTTCTCTCTTTCTTTTTACGCTGCTGTTCAATTTTTATTATGGCTTTCCATTGTTCGTTTAAGTTATTTGGCTCATTAATGTTGCATAATCTTGATCTGTTTTTTTCAATTAACACTGATTCTGCAATTCTTAACTGCTTTTCGTTTTTACAACTCTTAATATTTTTAATATCTTCAAACCTTGGACATTTTTGATTTTCCATACAGTATTGGGTCAATGCTGTCTTAGCCTCTTTTTGTTCCAATTATTAATATGCTGATTCAATCTATACTTTAATTTGTAACAAATTAAAGTATAGAACAAATTAAAGTATAGATTGAATCAGCATATTAATAATTGGAACAAAAAAGAGGCTAAGACAGCATTGACCCAATACTGTATGGAAAATCAAAAATGTCCAAGGTTTGAAGATATTAAAAATATTAAGAGTTGTAAAAACGAAAAGCAGTTAAGAATTGCAGAATCAGTGTTAATTGAAAAAAACAGATCAAGATTATGCAACATTAATGAGCCAAATAACTTAAACGAACAATGGAAAGCCATAATAAAAATTGAACAGCAGCGTAAAAAGAAAGAGAGAAAAAAGAGCAGCAGGGACAATAGATGGCGCCAGAGACACAACGATTCAGAGATAGCGACTGGAGCCCAGGCCTCGATGGCTCTGCTCACTTGAGCTGCGGTGGGCGGATGAGACACACCAGCCTCCTGAAGATGACAGGGATCTGTCGAAAGTACTAGAGGATTGGATGCGCGGGGCTGAATGGGTGTGACAATTGCAGTGGGAGTAGCAGAGGTTGTGAAACAGAAGGAGGAGTTCCATAATTAGAGTTGACTAAGGTTTAATCACCTGTGAATGTAAGGTTTATGTACATAGTTTTTACTTGAATTGTATGAATGAGTTGTATGTATGATTTTTATCGAATTGACAAGCATTATAGTAACATACTATAAGGCAAAGGAAAAAAACGATGTTTCACACCCGAAAATAAGAAGCGTAAGCAAGAGGTCTGTAAACCTGTGGAAGCCCAGTTACATCACGATGAATTGACGTGTTGGAAGTGTTTGGTCCATTGGAGGTTACCATGATCTTTATGGTGAGTGATTATTCCTCATGGTTTTTTCATATCAGTAGCATGTTGGATAGTATGACATGCTGGAATTGCAGCACAGCAGCATCAAGATCATGGTGTTTAAGTGCATAACCAGGGGTCGAAAAATGTGGTCGCCTGGTCGCCCAGGGTGACCAAAAAAATTGTCTGGGCCACCACGGAAAACATCACTGAAAAACACAACTGTAATTTTCGTCGTATAATACGTGGATTAGCTGCTACAAAAGTTACAAATTTGGGATCTGTGGATTGTATACAAATGAGGATAGTATGCTGATTAAAAAAAATAATAAAAAAAAACGTTTTTGCAGTTCTTTCATTTTAAAAAAATCAGCAGGGTAATTGTGCAGGATAAGGGGTATAATTGGAAAGGAAACTCCGTCGGAAAAATTTTTCTCAGTTCAGGAGTTTGTACAGAGCGGAGAGGAGAGAGAAAGGGTGTCCCGGCCATAATGAAAGATCGGGGAAGTTGTAGGGTGGGATGGCGAGTCATTTTGTCTTTGTATTATTAAAAAGACAAAACACAGACTGCTTGTGCGCTCTCTTTGTCAACCAACCAATGAAAATGTACACACAGCGTTTGCTGCATAAACATACATATGCATGCCTCCTTTCAAAGTTCCTTGTTTTTTATCTTGTGTGTTCTGTGCCTTACGTTTAGTTCGCCGTTTTGACCAACACCTTTGCTGCTGATGTTTTCCTTCATTGATATTTATGATGCCTTCAAAAAGGAAGCGATTCAGTTACTCTGCCGAATTTAAACTTGGGGGGGGGGGGTAAAGCTGAGAATATGATCATGTTACTATGCGATAGTTTTCAAAAGGTCAGAAAACTAGCGCGCAAGGGCAAACGGCAAACGGAAAGTCGTGATCTGGAACATAAACAAACCTGTAAGTAAACTCTGTGGGAGAATTCACAGAAGTTCAGCCCTATTTTTTTATTGACCCATGTGTAAGCTGACTCCCCACCATTGAAAGCACAATTACTTTCAAAAACTTTCGACTTACACACGAGTACATACAGCATTTCTATGTCTTGTCCTTTATCAGTGTTTCGTCATTGGCAAGGTGTAATGCAATACTCTGGAGCTGGATCAGCGTGATTAAATGTTGTGCGGTATGGATGCCACGCCACTAAGCTTTGTTTGTGTCTGGAGATAAAAATATTAAAAAAAGCAACCTTTAAAAATGAATTTCTTTATTTCATGTGATCGTTTTTGTTTTGTTTTCTTCTTACTTCTTCAGACTCCTGGGTCATTATGTGACCAACTTTTCTGTCAGAAATTCTGCTTCCCGATCAACATTTGTGATGTGTGGAACATAGGGCAATTTTTTTTTTTTTCTGGATGTCATGGTCGGTGGATTACATGTTGGTACAGATTTTACGAAGGTAGAGAAAAAAGTGTGAGTTCCAGGATCTGCAGATAATACGACGAAAACTACAGTAATTGAAGAATTTGTGACCCCCCACCCCCACCCACCCTTAGCACGTCTTTTGCAAAAAAAGATTGTGCTAATGTTACCGGTTTGTCTGTCCGTCCGTCTGTACCCACGATATCTCTGCAAATATTAGTCCGATTTGAAAAATTCTTTTTGCATTGGGAAGCTTCAAATATGTGAATGATGATCCTTCATTTCGTTGTTGTTTTTTTTACGATGTACAATTTCGCCGCTAGAGGGCGTAAATGCGGATGATGTCGAATTCAAAAATACGTTTTATTCCCCATATTTGCTGCTAATCATCCGATTAAAAAAATTATTTTATCTTTCGATTCTATTTATGTCGAAGAGTATTTCAGATATAGTTACTTTTTCAAATTACGCATAGATTATCCGCTAGGGGCGTAAAAGTAAATTACATTTTTTCGATAACTCTTCTTCTAAAACTCAGATTTGAAAAAAATTCTTCAGCGGATACATCTCCTGATGGAAAATCTTTTGCATATAATTTCAAATTTTTGGTAAAGAATACTTTGGCCACCAGAGGACGTAAGTGTTAATTTTTGCTTCTGATGTATTTGCCATAAAATCTGAGCTTCTAAAATATGGATTGAAAAAATTATTTCGTGGACTGATGCCACTCACATCGATAAACCTTTTTGGAATATTTTCTTCTTAAAATATTCCACAGTTTCTCCGCCAGGAGGCGTAGAAGTATATCTTATTTTCGCCAATATCTCTACTTCTAGGAGTCTGATTTGAAAAATTTCGTCTTTGTTGGATAGTGTTTTCAGTGTGATATGTTTTTCATATAATTTCAAAATTTTCAAGTCATTCATAGACTTTCCGATAGGGGGCGTAGGGGTAAATTGTGTTTACCCCTATATCTCTGCTTCTAAATCTTCGATGTGAAAAATTCTTTCTGCACCAGATACAGCTCCTGATGAGAAATCGTTTGCATATAATTTCTAATTTTTGCAAAAAATGGTTTGGCCACCAGGGGGCATAAATCTTACTTTCCGCTTCTGATATATTTGCAGCAAAATATGAGCTTCTAAATTCTCGATTGAAGAAAACGTTGTTTGTAGACCGATACTACTCATGTCGACAAACATTTTAGAAACATTTTCTTCTTAAAATAATGCATGGTTTCTATGCCCCCTGGCGTAGATGTATATCTTATTTTTGTCAATATCTCTACTTCTAGGAGTCCAATTCAAAAAATTCCTTCTTTGTTGGATAGTGTTTTGAGTGTGACATGTTTTTCATTTAATTTGAAAATTTTCAAGTAATTTATATACTTTCCACTAGGGGGCGTAATGGTAAATTACTTTCCTCTCTATATAATTACTTTCCTCCCTTCTAAATATCCGATTTGAAAAATTCTTTCTGCACCGGATACAGCTCCTGATGGGAAATCCTTTGCACATACTTTCAAATTTTTGTAAAAAATGGTTTGGCCACCAGATGGCATAAGTCTTAATTTCCGCTTCTGATGTATTTGCAGTAAAATATGAGCTTCTAAAATCTCGATTAAAAAAAAGTTGTTTGTTGATCGATACTACTCATGTCGACAAACCTTTTGGAAACATTTTCTTCTTGAAATAATGCATGGTTTCTACGCCAGGGGCGTAGGTGTATATCTTATTTTTGTCAATATATCTACTTCTAGGATTCCGATTTGAAAAATTTCTTCTTTGTTGGATAGTGTTTCCGATGCAAAATGTTTTTCCTATAAATTCAAAATTTTCAAGTAAATCACACTCTCCACTAGTGGGCACAAAGGTAAATTCCGTTTTCTGAGTTATTTCTGCTTCTAAAACTCCTATTTGAAAAATTCTTCATGTATCGCATACAAGACCTGATGGAAAATATTTTTCACTTAATTTCTAATGTTTGGTAAAGAATGGTTTGGCCACCAGGGGGCACAAGTGTTAATTTCTGCTTCTAATGTATTTGTAGCAAAATCTGGTCTCCTGAAAACTCGACTAATTTTTTTTTTTCTTGGATTAATACCGCTCATATGGAAAATCCTTTTGAGAATACTTTTTCTTAAAATAATGCATGGTTTTCCTACCAGGGGACATAAAGTCACATCCTATTTTTGTCGATATCTCTGTTTCTAAGAGACCGATTTGAAAAATTCCTTCTTTGTTGGATAGTGTTTCCGATGCGAAATGTTTTCCCTATAAATTCATGTTTTTCTTAACGCACAAGTCTGCAACCAGAGGGCGTAAGCTCATGATTCTGTTCACAGCAATATCTGAGGGATTAAAAACCCGACTGAGAAACTTCTTTTTTCCGTCAGATACTACTGTTTTCCATACCAGTTCCATTGACTTTGAATAGCTTTGATAAATTTAATTTACGTCAGAACGAATTCAAAAAACGTGCTTATTACACCCGAAAATTTGGTGTCATCTTTCTTGTTTTTCTAGGGAGAGATATGTCATTGGCTGAGAATAAAAGCATCTTTTTTGGACAGAAGTCAAACATGAGATTCTTCTGCGGATTCGCGGAATTCCGCTCTTTTCGTCATGATTTGGGTCATTATCGAGATCGATGCAAAATCAAAGAGAAATTTTGGGAGTATTAGTTGGGGGAAGGATTCGTTTCCCATCAGGAAGTGATATTTCATCTCTTAAAACTTTCGGAAATGGAAGTTAAACAGAGAAAAGACTTTCCCTGTTATCGTAATGCGCTTTTCTGGCGATGTTTCTTCTGCCCAGTATTGTTGTTAAGTATAATTTTATTTCATAAATATTTGTATTTCAGCTCGGCAATGGAGGAAAATTTTCCGAAAACGGAAGTTAGACGGCGTGGAAATTTCCTCTAATCTTCAGGCATGAGATTATTCGGCGTTTTCATCATTTGTGTGGTTCTAGAGATTGAAGCATAACTGAACAGAATTTGGGGGAAGGTCGTATTCCATCGGTGGATGGAAGTGTGACTTTTGAAATCGGAAGTTAGAATGGAGTGAAGGTTTCTCCCGTAATCATAATTTTTTTTTTCTTGCGATACAGATTTTCTCAGTATTGTTGTTAAATATCATTTTATTGAATAGATGTGTATTTCAGCTTGAAAATGTATGAAAATTTTCTGAAAACAGAAGTTGGACAGCGCCAAGATTTTGCCCGCAATCGTTACCTCCCCCTCCCCTTTGTGCAATGTTTCTACTATCTTGTGTTGTTAAATGTTAATTTTATATTCTGAATAGAGTAATGTGGTCCAGTTTAATATTAACATAAATAAATTAACATGAACAATTTTGTCTTGCTCATGCTGTGTTTTATTCACACTATTTCGTCACACATTCCGATTTTTTACCTAGTTAAAAAGTTCAGCTTTTTTTCTTCGTAAGTCTCGTGTATGAGAAGGTACACGACTTTGATATTATATATACTCCCCCTGATCCCCCTCTCCCCGCTGGTCCAATGTCTGGCCACTAAAAATTTAGCTGGCCACCAGATTTTAGAAAAAATTTCTACCCCTGCACATAACCCACTATGGAAGCAAGGTCACATCACTCTATTTACGTGTCTTCTGAATCTGTATGATGAAAATTAATCTACCATGTGACAATTGCATGATGAAATTTTATGAAACAATTTCTAAGCTGCAAAAACAGGGTGTGATATAATGGTCAAATATATCAATTCTTATCAACACATCATTTTCGGTATACAGATGCTATATGTTTTACTATTTTGCATGTAGCCATCCTTCACAAAACTTGCAAATTCCATCACTCTGGATCAGGAATCGAACCTGCATCTCTTGATTTGATTTACTTTTGAGCATGCTCCCATTACAACACCCTGGGCAATGAAGTTTCATGACACTAAAGCTAAGCAGATGTAGCTTGGGAATCTGAACACTTCTCTGATATTGCTTCTACTAGCACATATCCAGAGTGTTGTTCAGACTCCTAAGCTACATCTGCTTAGCTTCAGTTTCATGAAACTTCATTGTCCTGAGTGTTGTAATGGGAGCATGCTCGAAAGTGAATCGAATCAGGAGATGCTGGTTTAATTCCAGTTCCAGGGTGATGTAATTTTGAAATTTTCTAAAGAGCAGTTGCATGGGAAACAGTAAAACATCCACGAATCGAACCTGCATTTTCCGATTTACAACTTATGTCCGAAAAGTTCCAGGACTGATGCAGTAAACAGTAAAAAAAAAAAAAAGTAACATATTCACAATAAATGCTAGTCAGTCACCATCAAAATACTGCCCTTCTGAATCAACACACAGTTTCCATTTCTGTAGATCCTGAAAACAGTTCTGGAAGGCACTTTCTGGGATAAACAATGTGGAAGAAAAATTCTTCTCATAATATCTGGCCAATACATCATGATATAATCAACACAGCAATCAGACATTGAAAAACAGTAAATACAGTCAATTCAGTGATGTCTGATTGCTGTATTGATTATATCATGACGTATTGGCCACATATGAGAATTTTTCTTCCACATTGTTTACCTGAACAACTGGAGATTTGCTTAACAACATTAGATAAGAGCACAATATGTTTTGATTAAAAGAAGGCGGTCCGAGAATATTCCGTAGCTCTTAACACTCAGATACTTGAGACTTTGCTGTCCTGGACGGTGTAATGGATAGCATGCTCGACCGGCAATCGGGAGATGCGGGTTCGATTCTTGCTCCAGAGAGACGAAATGTTAAAATTTTCTGATGCGATTGATATTACATGATATTACACATGGAACAGTAATTACAGTCAATTTGGCGATGTCTGATTGCTGTGTTGATTATATCATGACTTTCCGGGATGTATGCAAGTTGTTTTGTCATGGCTGCTTGGATAGATGTAATGTCTGCGTGATACTGTAAGTGGGTACCTCTCCATTTGAGGTAAGAGAACTTATCTCCAAATCACTAACATATGATATATATTCCAAGCACTGTGCAACATATGTTAGTGATTTGGAGGTAAATTCTTTCATCTCAAGTAGAGTTATAGTTACAAAAGTACATTTAACATAAGGTTCATGAGTTTAATGACCTTCAGGATATGCAAACTTGTTTTTATAATGAAATTCGAATCAAAACACTAATACAAAAGTCAAAAACAGACATAGGCTTAAGACAGAAAACAAGGTATTAGTGTAGGTATGTACATATGTCTATATAAAATTATAATGCAGCTACTTAGAAATTAGCATAATCTATAATGTGTGACATTATAAATGAGCATAATCTAAAATTAAAAGAATTTTCTTCCTGTGTTTTTCTTTTTAGAGGCATTTGAAATTTTACAATAGTATTTCACATTCTGAAATTCCATTTACACATTTTTTAAGGTCATCCCCTAGAAAAACGCATAACTGAAGTTCCACTGCATTAACAGTGAGCATTTGGTACAAAATGTCTCCAGTACATCTGAGAGCCATTATACTGTATAAAGGAGGAATATTATTTACTGTTCCAAGATTAATCACCACATTACCACATTCTATTCCCATTGCTGTGTTAATTCATAATAGTATAGTCAGATCACTTACTCACAATTGGTGAGGGTTGATAGGGACACATCAATCCTGTCAATTGGAGGGTAGCACCCAATCAGCTTTACTTCCACTGCCTCTGATGCACTTACACCATTGGCACTTTCCTGTCATGATGAGAAAATTGATGCAACATTAAGAAATCAAAACTGGATACAAGATTTATACAAAAGTACAGATATGCTAGTACAAAATGAACATAAAAATCTGGAGCTTAACATTTGCCCTTTGTTGTTGTTGCAGACATACATTGAATTAAGTTTGCACATTCCAAAGAAGTGAGCAAATGTGATGCCAGATTCTGCAACATTGTATGAGGACAGTACTGCTCTATTTGCATGTTGCCTTGGCAAGATGACTAGAGACCAAGCCAAACCATAAAGAGACAGTGAAATTTTAATCTCATCATGCTGATTATGATATAGGAGCATGCCCTCTATAATAATATCGTTGAAATTAGCAGTGGTATAATTGCAGTTATTTATAAGCAGAATTTGTGTATAATTATAAGTAACTAAAAATGTGCAGGTGGGCAAGCTGCACTCATAGATTTGCACAATGGATTCTAAAACACTTGGATGTTACTCACCCTTTCACATAAAGTTCAGAGGTCTAACTTCATCTAATTCACATTTCCAACATGTCGTGTTCCCCCACTGTGGTTGCACACAAAAACTTCACACAAAAAAATGAATACATCTCCTTTAACAAATGTGCAATGCTTTAAGAAACTATAATAAAAAAAGTTTTAAAAACTTTGACATCCAGTTAAAAATCTATTTTGCAACATATACACAAACAAGGCCTTGATTAACTCAGAAAACCACAAATGACCAACACATATGAAAAGAATAAACCACAGATATAAACTTCCATCAACTTCCATTCTCTTCCCACACAACAAAAACATTCTCTCCGAGCACTTTCAATCTCAACCAAGGCCATTTTCAAGGAGCTTCGCAGCAACTGACTTCCCCCACTGCCTTTCAGCTAGTGAATGTTTTAGTCTTCACATCGTATTGCCTCATCACGTTCTTTCCCGATCTATTTCGGTGGCGCCATCTATTAGATGATTGGGCTTTAATTTCTTTTCCATTTTGGTGTATATTTTATGGTTGACTTTTATTATCGTTTGTATTATTTTATATTCATTTAATTTCCTATGCTTATATTTTTTTAACTATTTATTTTTATTTTCTCTTTTTGTTATTATTTTTTTCATCTTTTTGGCTTTCTATTCTTATTAGTTCTTTCCAGTATATGTTTAAACTGCTAGAGTCATTAAAATTACATAACCTGTGCCCATTTTTTTTATCAAAAAACTTATTAATTCTTTCCAGTGTATGTTTAAACTGCTAGGATCGTTAAAATTACATAACCTGTGCCTATTTTTCTCTATTAACACTGTTTCTGCTAATCATAAATGCCTTTCTGTATAACAGCTTTTGATAATTTTTATGTCTTCAAACTTCGGATTTGTTTTTGAATACAGAGATGAATTAATGCCATTTTTGCTTCTTTTTTTTTTTTCCTTTTTTTTTTTTTTTTTTTTTTTGCCAATTTTTCAGATGCTGACTGTAGACGATGTTTTAGTTTATTTTTAGTGCTGCCTATGTATTATACTGGAGAATTTTTACTTATTGGAATTTTGGAAACTCTTGCTCTATCTAAGCATTTTGTTTTGTCATGTGGGAAGAGAATGAAAGTTGATGGAAGTTTATATCTGTACTTTATTCTTTTTGGATGTGTTGGTCATTTGTGGTTTTCTGAGTTAATCAAGGGCTTGTTTGTAAATATGTAGCAAAATAGATTTTTAACTGGATGTCAAGGTTTTTAAAACAATTTGTATTATAGTTTTTTAAAGTGTTGCACATTTGTTAAAGGAGATGTATTCATTTTTTTGTTAAGTTTTTGTGTGAATTGTTTTAGGCACCTGTTTGCAAGTGGAAATAAATAAGGGCTTCTTAGTCTTAAAGTAAAACAAAATTTATGATGGAAGACCAATGTATTTCAAACGCAATAGGAAAAAATATTCTTTACAAGAAATATCAGATTCTCGAACCACAGTGGGCAAACACAAGGCATGTTAGAAAAGTGAATTAGATGAAAACCTCTGAACTTTATGTGAAAGGGTGAGTAACCTCCATGTGTTTTTGATTACTAACAAACACATTAATTTAGAAGCAACTAATGAATGTATACATTCACTGTGCTGTATCAGTATACAATGGAGTTTGTATTTCTTTGTGGAGCTAACCTCTGAATCTCAGAGAACAGCTTAGTGATACATGTATGGATGGATGGATTCTGTTAACCCAATAATTTGGAACTACTAGTTGGCATGCCTTTTGCTACCAATGAAACATAGTGCACTGTACCATATTATCTACCAAGAATAATGTTAAAATGCCAGAAATGTGATTTTTATTATTAGACCTGGTTGCATTACTTTCACTTCAAACATTTAGGAAGCAAAAAAATTGGGTGATCACTTTATCACGCAACCCAGCATTCAGAATGTGTTCAGTATGTAGAAAACCAGTGAAATACGGAATTATCATGGGTTTAATAGGAAAATGAGATACCGACAACAAATGACACCAAATGAAATACGTACTTGTTTACAGGAGGTGTTCGAAATGTCCACCTGCAGCTGCAAGGCAGGTGCGAGCCCTCTTAACCATGTTGGATGCCATCTTGCGTAGGAGCGTACAGTTGATAGACATAATCTCGCTGGTAATGCGTGGCTTCAGTTCGTCTACAGTACATGAATTCTGTTGGTATACACAACCTTTGAGATACCCCCAGAGGAAAAAATTAGGTGGAGACAAATCAGGTGATCTGGGGGAGGGGCACAAACCTTTTGAAATCAGACGGTCATCAAACATGTCGTCAAGAAACTGCAGGGTGTCACGAGACGTATGACACGTTGCCCCGTCGTGTTGCAGGTAACAATAACGTTCGTCTGCTTACAAAAGTGCAACAAATTGCATAATGATGTCCTGGTACGACTGGCTATTGGGGGTCGTGTCATAAAATATGGGACCCCTATTTGTCGCCATGAAATTGCACACCACACCCTGACTTTCAATGCATGTAACAGCGTTTCGTGCAACACATGTGGGTTTTCTGTCGACCAATATCTTTTGTTCTGACTGTTGACGTATCCACTAAGGTGAAAATATGCCTCATCACTGAAAAACACTTTATCCAACAGGCCTATTCCGTTACATCTCACCAATGTTGTTAGTCACCTACAGGACGCAATTCGTTGGTGCATGTCCGGTTCTTTGAGTTCTTGTACACAGTGGACACGGTATGCACGGAGACATAATTTCTTTCTGGCTTTGTGTGCACTCCCATACTACATCTGTTGTTGTTCCACCAGTTTATGCAAACTCTTCGTTGGCAAATGTTGTAATGCTGCCCGTACCTCCTCGAGTTTGGCGTCCGTTAACACATGGGACCTCCTCGCTTTCTTGTCACCAACACACCCAGATCTCTTGAAAATGGCTGATGACTCGCATAATTGTTGATTTGTTGGGCACAGGCACGTCAGGATACTTTTGATGAAATTGCTTCTGTACGTGTGCATATGACTGCTGTTGAAAATACACTTCCACAATAAATACCTGTTGTACCACTGAAAAAGGCATCTTGTAACGTCCGTCAGCAACTTTCGCAAACACAGTGTTCTTCTCGCTGGACTGGAACGCAACTAAGCACGCACCTGTGCTTCCTATCTCTGGAGCATTGTACTCCCATCTACTGGCATGTCACACACTTCCTCCCTTTACAACAATCAAATGCCCTGTTCTGTGCCATTGAATGACGGGTTGCGTGATAAAATTATCCCCCATAGTTACATCTTACTGGCAAAACATTTTCCATGGCAATTAGCACTGATAATTGAACCACAGTTCATCACATGCAGAAATATGAACACAAATGTGACCCAAAAACTTAAGAAATGCAGACTACACTTACAAATTTACACAATGGATTCTGTTAGTAATGAGAAAAACAGTTTGAAGTAACTGGTTGCCACACCATTTTTATCACTGAAGCCCAGTGCACTGTGCATCATATTCTTTAGAAATCATCATCATCATCATTGTCAACCATTATCAATCCACTGCTGGACGAAGGTCTCCCCAAGTTTCCTCCACAACGGTCTGTCTTGTGCCAGTCTCCTCCATGTCACTCCCGCATATTTACGAATTTCATCCACCCATCTCCCATGTGGTCTTTTTCTGGGTCTTTTCCTGTCCCTTGGAATCCAATCTAAAATTTCGGCTGTCCATCTATGGTCTGTCCTTCTGGCAGTATGTCCAGCCCATTGCCATTTCAGGGATTTAACTCTGATCATGATGTCTTCCACTCTCGTCATTTTTCGGATCCACGAGTTCCTCTTCTTATCTCTCCTGGTTATACCAAGCATGCACCTCTCCATGCTTCTTTGAGTTGTCTGCAGCCTTTGTATGTCTCTTTTAGTTAAGGTCCACGTCTCTGCACCATACGTAAGCACTGGAAGGATGCATTGATCAAACACTTTTCTTTTAAGACATAACGGCATATTGCTCTTGAAAATTATGCTGTTTCTTCCAAAAGCTCTCCAGGCAAGTTTTGTACGCCGATTAATTTCTTCGTCAATGTGACCCTCACTTGATATCTGCTGTCCAAGATAAACATACGTATCTGTTATCTCCAGTTTTTCTCCATCAATCGATAAATCTTCATTTCTTGTAAAAGCATTGAACATCACTTTTGTCTTCTGAAAGTTCATTTTTAATCCCACTTCTTTACTCTTGTCAGCAAGTTCCTGGATCATACTCTGCAGCTCTGATGGGGTAGTTGCAAAAATGACTACGTCATCAGCAAAACGAAGGTGGGTTAGATAATCTCCATTAATCTTTATCCCTTTGTTTTCCCAGTTCAGTGATTGAAAGACATTTTCCAATGTGGCATTAAAGAGCTTCGGAGATATGGTGTCACCTTGTCTCACTCCCTTTCCAATTTTTATGTGTGTTGTATTTTCAAACAGCCGAATCTTTGCACTTGCATTTTCATAGATGTTATTAATAATATTAATGTATGCATCTTCAATACCGCAGGATTTCAGAGCTGTGGTAACTGCTGATGGTTTCACCGAATCAAAGGCTTTTTCATAATCGATAAAAGCCATGCACAATGGAAGTTCATATTCCCTCGCTCTTTCAATTAGTTCTCTCAGTACGTGGATATGATCTATTGTGCTGTAGCCACTCCTGAATCCAGCTTGTTCTCTCGGTTGAGCCATGTCCAGTGCTACCTTCAAGCGGTGTGAAAGAACTTTAGTGAAGATTTTATAAACCACTGATAGGAGGCTGATAGGTCTGTAGTTCCTGAGATCCTCAATGTCACCTTTTTTATGTAGCAGGATCATTGTAGCATTGTTCCAATCCTCAGGAATCTTCCCTTCATTAAGGCATCGAGTGAAAATTTGGGCGAGTACTGTTTCAATTTCTCCACTTGCTTCTTGTATGATGTCTATAGTAATTCCATCTTCTCCTGGAGCTTTCCCCCGCTTCATGTTCTTGATTGCATGAGCAACTTCTGCTGGGAGGACTGGAAGAACTCTGGTACCTTTCATGATGTCTGGAGTACATGTATCATCCCTTTCATATAGTTTGGAGTAGAAATCTTTCACTCTTGTCAAAATTTCGCCTCTATTTCTTGTTATAGAACCATCTTCTTTTCTCAGAGCCATAATCTGTTTTCTTCCCTTACTGAGATGTCCCTTTGCTATCTTTAGGCTTTGGTTGTTTTCAATTGCTTTCCTTACTAGTTCACAGTTGAATTTTCTTACGTCTTCAGTGATACTTTTTCTTACTGTCTTGCATAGCTCTATATATTCCACTTTGGAAGTCACATCTTCTTTAGTTGTCCTCATCTCTCTTCTTTTTTGCATCAACATTTTGGTTTTTCCTGATAATTTGTTTACATGCAACTTGTTCTTAGACCCAGCTAATTTTGTTGCTGTATCCATAAGAGTTTTGGTTACTTTTCTGTTAACTTCAGAAATATCCACTTCTTCCGATGTTAGGCCTTCTAAAGCAGAGAATCTGTTCTTCAGTTCCAACTTGAAAGTATTATGGTGTTTTTTAAGGTTGGTTATGTCAATACATTTTGTTTGTCTTATGAGCTTGCCACGTTCCAGTTTAGTGTTGAGGTGCATCTTACATCTCACCAATCTATGGTCACTACCTGTGTTGAACTTGTTTAGCACACTGCAGTCTTCGATGACGAATTTTTTGTTACACATAATAAAATCAATTTCACTTGTCGTCCCAATTGGATGTCTCCATGTCCATTTCCTGTGTGGCTTTTTCTTGAAAAAGGAATTCAAGATGAAAAATCCTTCTGCCTCTGCAAACTCAACGAGAGTATTTCCACGCTGGTTCCTGTTGCCGTGACCGAATTTACCTACTGAAGTTTCATTCTGTTGCCGGTGCCCTATTTTTGCATTGAAATCTCCCATAATTATCTTCAAGTGCTGCTTACCTTTATTATTTAGATGACGAATTTCCTCATAAAATTCTTCAATTTCTTCTTCAGGATGACTTGTGGTGGGTGCATAAGTTTGAATAATCTGAGCCTGGTATCTTCTCGATAGTTGGATAACGAGTCGTGCAGCTCTGTCAGAGGAACTTTCAACTTCTACCACTTTATCCTTCAGTTTCTTGTTTATTATAAATCCAACACCACTAGTTCTGCCAGTATCTGTCCCACGATAGTAGAAGAGATGTCCACTTTTCAGTTCCATGAGATATTCTCCTTTTCTCCTTACCTCACTTAGCCCCACGATGTCCCACTTGATCCTTTGTAGTTCCTCTTCCAATTCAAGAAGCCTTGAATCAGAAGATAGGGAGCGTCCGTTGTAGGTAGCCAAGGTCAGCATCAAATGGCAGCCTAGTCCGGTCCTCCGGGGATTCTTAGCACCCTCTGCCTTCATGTCACACTGGCCGCTGCCTTGGCCAGGTACATTCCAGCTGCCGGAGACTGAGGGCCAAGATTTAAGTTGTAGAGTCATTTTGGAGGTGTTTGGCCATAACTCACCACGCTGGCCAAGCGGGTTGGTGAGTGTGGGATAGCATTTCCTCTGATCCCGATGGTATAGTTATACCGCTATTTGCGGTCGTCAGAGCCCCTTTAGTGGGAACAGGATGCACCACGAGAAGGCGGGGTTGACATTTGTCAAGGAGAGGCTGTGATGTTACGCATCTCCTGACCTTACATCCCTCTTTAGAAATACCAGTATTAAAATGCCAAAAGTTAAATTTTTACAATTGGACTCTGTAGAAACACCTTCACATCAGTGGCGGCTTTTCAGGTGAAGTAGGTGAAGTGCCTCTTCACCTATTTTATTTGAAATAAGATTTCATTTAATAATTTCGTATAATATATTCTTTTTTTGCCTTTATTGAGTGCCAAAATATCCAAAAATTTTATTAGATATCACTTCATAATGCGCGTTCAATACGGAAAACAAGTCCTAATACGCAAAACAGTTCAAGTGAAGAGCTGAAATGAGAATGCTTGGAAGTCTGCAGTTTTCGCCCGAGCTGCCATGGTAACTGTGAAGTCACCCGCATCTATCTGCAGGGCAAGTGAAGTGTTTTATCATGAGATGTCAAGGCTCTGCACCTGGAGTCGTGACCTTACGAAGAGATTGCAGTGGAACGGGATGGATTGCCAAGGGTTCTTTGCAATCCACTAGGGATTTTTCTTGCGGTTTTTTGGTACATACTTGCTGAAAGAGATTTGTTTTTTCGTGTTTTGTGATTGTTTGTTAAAAACTTCATTAGTTACTTTAGTTTCGTGTACAGTTTAACTGATGGTGATAGTTTTAGTTTTCAGTATGTATCCTGTGAACAACATTGTCTGTAATTTATTGCAAACTCCATTCAATCGGTGGAAAGTTGAAAATAAAAGAGACATTTTACTTCAAGGATGACCGACGGATTCACTGCCAATTGTCGCCAAGAAAGAAATCAAGAAGAGCGGTAAATCTTACAATATTAATTTAAAAAATTGTTGGTTTACTGAATATAAATGGCTTTGTAGCCCTTCTGTGTTACAAAATTATTTTGTTGGCCCTGCTTATATTTTAGCAATAAAATTCAGCATGGAACAAAGACAATTTTCAGATTTCTTAAATATAAAACGGTCACTTTATAAACGTGGTGATTCTAGCAAAAACCTGAAATGCGAATTAACGCTAAATAATTTTGAAAAGAATCAGAACACCATTGCCGATGCCCTGAGGGAGAATGGTAGGCTTTTGAAAATGCATTTCAACGAAAGCGTTCGTTTAAATAGACTTTTTTTTTTTTTTTTTTTTGGAGGTTTAACGACCACCGTGAGCAACTCAATGGGCTATAAGCAGTCGCCCGTCCCTAATTTAGGGTCACTGGTTCCAGGGAAGGGAGAGAGCCAGTGCCGTAAGACAAACACAACATCCATGTCTCACCGGGATTCGAACCCGGACCCCAGACGGACGAATGATCAGAGGTCAGCGCCTTAGACCACTGCGCCACCGGGGCGGCTTAAATAGACTTTTCCTGCAGACAATGATTGATGCAGTACTGTATTTGAGTAAACAAGAACTAGCATTCCGTGACCATGATGAAAGCATTGACTCGATAAATCGTAGACATTCAAGGAATTGCTGTCACTTTTGATATCAAGAAGTCCTTTAAAATTCAAAATCAATATGAAACGATAAAAAATGTCTTCACAGGTGACTCAAAAACTATTCAAAACGAATTAATTTAATGTATTTCTGAATATATAAATGATCACGTCAAAAATGAAATAAATGAAGTTCAATGCTTTTATATTCAAGTAGATGGGAAGACATAACCAGACTTCCGAGTGCTCTTTAATAATAATATCTGTTGATTCGGAAGGTGTATAGGTTGAGCAATTTTTGGGTTTCTACGATGTGAGTGAAGATAGAACATCAGAAGCTTTATACAAAAGCCTAGACAAAATTTTGGAACAGTTTGATTTTTAACACAAGTCAATAGCACAATGTTACGATGGGGCAAGCATATTGTCTGGACACTTGACTGGGCTCCATAAAAAATTAAGCATAAAGCTTCGCAATCTGTTTTTGTTATTGCTTAGTACATCGTTTGAACCTTGTATTACAGCAGAGTTTTTCTAAAATTTCTAAGTGTCGAATATTTTTTGCAAGCCTCAGTGTAATTCCTTTGTTTTGTTTTTCACCACTCAGTGAAGCGATCGCTTCACTGAGTGGTGAAACAACAATACATTCCCATCAACAAGCGCAAGAGGCATGCCGACCATAACAGAAACTCGATGGTCCTCCACTTTGAAGTTAGTAAGTGTAATAGTTGAAGATTGGGATAAATTGAAGGAAGTATTCGAATTTCTCACAAATAGTGACCAATCAGACAAAAAATCAATTCAACTTGCCCAAGGGTTTTTAAATGATATTAACACTTTTGAATTTACATTTTCGGGAATAGTATTTAATGAAATATTTGGTTCACCGATCTATTATTCGAAATTTTGCAGAAAAAATCACTAGACATATACTGTGTTACTCAAATTAAAAAAAACTTATGAAATTTTGAGCCATAAAAGGAACGATGAGGTATTTGAAACACTGTTTGGAAAAGCTAGAAAAATCACAGAAATAAGCAGATCTGAACAGCAATATGCTGCTCTTACACAAGAAACAATTTTTTTAAATTACAAACAATTGTATTTTGAAATTTTGTACCACATTCTTATGGAAATGGATAAAATATTTCAAGACAGTGAGAAACTTAAACTTCAATTTTCCTGTCTTGCTGACACAACCAAATTCGACCAATTGAATTCATGCTTTCCCTCTCGCGCTTTTGAAAATCTACAACATTTTTACGGGAAAATATTTACTAAACACCAGAGCCTTAAAAATGAACTGAGTCTTGTATATGCTGATGAAAAATTAAGGAATATATCGGCTCATGAACTTGTTCGAGTGCTTCATGGAGATAAAGGCATTTTTACAGAAGCTTATAAATTGGTTTCCCGGATTTTAACGATTGCATCTGCAAGTGTTTCCGTGGAAAGAAGTTTTTCTTGCCTTAAAAGAATACAAACTTACTCAAGAAACACTATTTCTCCAGATAAACTTGTTTCTTTGGCAAATATTTCTATTCAGAAAGGCGTTTTCTTGATGTCACGAAGAAACAGCCATTTTATGACGACATAATCGACAAATTTCCAGCTTTAAAGGGAAGAAGAATTGATCTAATATATAAAAGAATAGGTAAGTTCTCATTAACTGATTTTCATTGAAGACAGTAGATATCTTTTCATATTGCTCTTATAGCTCTTTACCTATTTTTCCTTCCACGAGCCGCCACTGCTTTACATCAAGCATTTTGAAAGTGTAATCATAATTACTTCTTCTTGATTAAAGACTTGAAAAAAATAGTTCAACTGAGATAATGAGAAGTTTCAAGGAATATTTTTTAGGGCAAAGAAAGCTAACTGAAAATTTGCAATGATCATTCTGTCAAGGAGAAGTTGTCCCTAATTTAGAGAAACTGATTCTAGAAAAGGGGAAGAATGATGTCAGTGAGCATACCCTTGTCTTTTCAAGGCACCCCTTGAACAAGCTGACATCATAACAAGTCAGCCAGAACTCATATAACCAACTAAGTATTACCGATACTTACACACATCATGAGATATGATGTAGTTCTAAAGAAAAAGTGCCTTAGTAGCAAATGTAACGGATTAGGTAAAAACAACTGGGAAAGATAACCCTCAAAATTTTCAAAAGCAACTTGATTAGTTTCTTTTATTATTTGGTGATTTTTATTACTAATTATTTGTATCAAATTTTATTAAAATGGCTATTTATGAGCAATTTTATGCAAGAAAGAATGTTACATGAGAAATGCATGCTAAGAGTATCAAGGTTTTCTTTGAATGGCATTCTGCCATTCCATGTGTTTCCAAATATTTAGTTGAAATAATATGAGTTAGTCCCTTTGAATAGATGTAATTAATACAGTCAAATTTATTCAGTATGACTAATACTGTCTGCAGGATTTCTTTTAGTGCCTTGTCATGTGGATTCGTCAGGCCTTTGCTGTGAGGTAATTACGCAGTTCCAAGGTTCTAACTATTTTCCCTGATGATGAAGGAATGAATTATTAGCTAAATGAGAACTCATTCTTCTGCAGTGATGCTCTTTGCTCAATGCAGTACATGGGGAGGTCATAGGTTTGCTGGTCCATGTTTTTTTTATTAATATATCTAAAGCTGTCAAGTTACCACATTCCCAACTTAATTTCTTCCTCGATCCCTCATCCTGAACATCAGCCCCCCCCCCCTTGATAATTAATACAGCAATCAGACATCGCTGAATTGACTGTAATTACTGTTTCACACATGAATCAAATCACAACAGAAAACTTGAAAATTTCATCACTATGGAGCGGAAATTGAACCCGCATCTCCCGATTACCGTTCGAGCATGTTATCCGTTGCACCACCTACGACGGCGAATTCACAAGTATCTGTGTATTAAGAGCATCAGAATATTCTCCAACCACATTC
Organism: Macrothele yani; assembly: GCA_039090855.1. NCBI lineage: Eukaryota > Metazoa > Arthropoda > Arachnida > Araneae > Macrothelidae > Macrothele > Macrothele yani. Next base: position 138,645,862 of record CM077004.1, read on the forward strand.
TTAATTAATGCAGATTCTGCTGCCATCTAACGTTGTTAAATAAATCTCCAGTTGTTCAGAAATAAAGAGTGGAAGAAATATTCTTCCACTCTTTTTTATCACCCCCTTCTCTTCAAGGAGCAAGAAATCTACCTCCATCATATGAAGAATCACTGAATCTGAATGTTTGGGAGAAACAGAGTGGATGCCATGTCGTTGACAAGCCGTGAAGAACTTGAACATATACCAAACAGCCAAAACATTATGACCAGCTCATCTTTATGCAAATCGAAGCAACTACAGGTAAACAACAGTGAAAGTGAAAGTCATAAAGTGATATAAATAACACCTGATACTGAGCTCTGTTAATCAGTTTTATTCTTGTTTTTCAGATGGGAAAGGCAGCGGACTAAAGCGAGTTTGACAAAGGCCAAATTTTAGTGGTCAGATGACTGGGTCAGAGAATTTCCGAGACAGCAAAGCTTGTAGGGTGCTCATGGTAAGTTATGGTTAGTATCTTCAAAAACTGGTCCGAGAGGGAAAAAACCACAAACTGCCAGCAGGATGTGGGCTGACCACAACTCATCGATATTAGAGGTGAGCAGAAGCTAGCCCATATGGTATGAGCCAACAGAAGGGATACTGTGGTGCAACTCGCCTGTAATTTGAATGCTAGTGACAGGAATAATATGTCACAACAGACAGTTGTAAGTGTTGTGCTCTTTTAATTGGAAATGCAATTTTCTGCAGATCTGGACTATATACAGTAGAACCCATTTACATGGGATTGATAACTTTTCCGTATGAACTAGTTTCTTCAACATGGTCCTTTCATCCCAATAAAATCATTTTGTTCATGGGTTTGAAAATCACCAAAAAGTTAATTTTTGAGAAGATTTAGAACTTGAAGCAAATGTCAGGAATAAATAGAATAGCATCACAATTTTCTCCTAATACATAAATAATAGGAATTGGTATGGAAAGTGGTTTGGTTTCTTAAATTTTTTTTAGCAGATTGTCTATAATGAAATGGAGGTGTTTTCTGTGTTGCAATACTCAGTCTGGTGAGCAAAGACCAACAGGGCCCCTAGTGGAGAGATAGTGTCATCATGACGCAACCATATTTACCATGTGATTCAAAGACTTTCCATACGATCACCGCCTAGTGTTTCCATGATAACATGAGGAGCAGTTGAAGGGTGAATAAGCCATAGCTTTGGGCAGACTTCGCTCAAAAAAGAAAAGACTTAGGACTACCATTAGTCACTCATGTGCTATTGCCCATAACAACACCTGTTTCGTGAGAGTTGTTTAAGTTGTGTGAAGATATGTCAATACTTTCGCATATGTCAATGCTTTCACTGCAAAAAAAAAAAAAAAAAAAAAACATGCACGGATTTGCTTCTTTTGACTAAGAGAATCAGTCTGGTAAGCAAAGACCAACAGGACTCCTAGTGGAAAGATTGTGTCATCATAGTGCAACCATATTTACCAGTCTTTTCTCTGTGTGATTCAAAGACTTTTGATATGATCGCTGACTAGTGTTTCCATGACAACATAAGGTGCGGTTGAAAGGTGAATAGGCCATAGCTTTGGGCCGACTTCGCTCAAAAAAAGAAAAGACTTAGGACTACCATTAGTCACTCATGTTTTGCAAGAGTTGTTTAAGTTGTGCAAAGTGTCGATGAATTAAAATCAGTGATATCATATCTTAAATTCGTGGCTTTGTTGGATTCGAGCTGTTTTGATAAATTTTGTGAAGGCTTTCCTGAACATCTACTATCAGAACTTAAAGAACTCTATACTTCAGATTTTGATACAGTTCAACTAAAAAATGAACTGAAGGTGTTTTATTCCCTTGATGAATACAAAAAGAAATCAGTAAGAGATGATACCAAAAACTGAATAAATTGGACATTGTGTTTACTCAGGTGTACAAATTAGCATACCTAAAATTAAAGTTTTCATCAACAATTGCAACTGCTGAAAGAAGTTTTTCTGCATTAAAAAGCATCAAGACATACACTGAAGTGCCAGAAAAACTGGTACAGACCAGCTTATGAAAAATACATAGCAACATCACCTATGTGCATAATCGGTTGCATCCGCCAGTGTGTATATAAAGTGATAGACATCCTTCACAGCTGTCAGAGCTGGTTTGAGCATGAGCATGACAAGAATAACGATTTAGGTCATTTTCAACATGGTGTCATAGTTGGCGTTCGTGAGATGGGCCATAGTATTTCAGAGGTAGAAACGAAGTTCGGATTTTCACGGACGAACATTGCAAGGGTGTATCGTAACTACAAGAATTCCGGCAAAACCTCCAACCTACTATACCAGTGTGGCTGTAAAAAGACATTGGGTGAACGTAACCATCGTCGGCTGTCAAGAATCGTTTCACGCGATAGGTGTGCAACACTTTTGCAAGTATCATCGGAATCAATGTTGGAGCCTCAACAAGCAACAGCTTCCGGACTGTGTAATGTACCCTGCACGATATGGGCTTTGGGAGCCGACGCCCAACTCGAGACCCCTTGATGGGTGCATGACACAGAGCTACGTGCCTCGCTTGGGCACGGCAACACCGCCACTGGACACTTGATGACTGGAAACAAGTAGCCTGGTCTGACGAGCCACGTTTCCAACTGTATCGGGCAGATGGAAGGATTCGTGTGTGGCGCAAACCCCATGAAGCCATGGATCCCGCCTGTCAACAGGGAACTGTACTGGCTGGTGGGGGGTCCGTAATGGTATGGGGTGTGTTTAGCTGGACTTCACTGGGACCCCTGATACATCTACAAAAGTCTGTGACTGGCCAACGCTATTTGCGTATCCTTTCTGATGAGGTACACTCGTTCATGTCCTGCATTCATGCTGATGGATTGGGCCTGTTCCAACAGGACAATGCACCTCCACTCAGATGAATGCTCCTTTAACCATAATAGTCGGGACACCACATTATGGTTAGAGGAGCATTCATCTGAGTTTGGTATGTTGACATTCCCACCCAAGTCCCCAGATCTGAACGTGATAGAACACATTTGAGATGCCATGCAGTGCGCTATTGAACACGGGAATCCGAGACCTCGGAATACACACGAATTGTGGAACGCTCTGCAGGAATATGGTGTACATTGCCCGCAGAATATTTCCAGAAGCTAGTGGAGTCCATGCCCCGTCGTATTTCTGCAGTCCTGTGCTGTTGTGGGGGACCTACCAAGTATTAGACTGGTGCACCAATTTTTCTGGCACTTCAGTGTATTTTGAGCCACACAAGGTATACTAAGTAACTTGGCTGTTTTGTCAATAGAGAAAAATATTCTTTTTAAATGTGAAAAAGTACTTGGAAGAATTTTTTTTATGAAAATGTAACACTCAAGTTCACACAAGAGGAAAGAAGAATGTAGTTCATGTACAAATAAAGTATTCAGAAGAACAATGGAGTTCATGTACAAATAAGTGTTAAAATCCTAATGCTCATAATTATTTGGCAATATGTTAGCAATAGCATGTACCTGAAATTTAGAAAAAATTACTTCTATTACTCAACAACTGAAAAACAAAAAAAACAAAAACTTCACAATTGAAAAAAAAAGTACTGGGGGCGGGAAAAGGGGTGAGATAGCCTTGGTCTCCGACCCAAGATACGCAACTGTGATATACATAAGTGTAAAAGGTATTAAACGCATGTATGAGTCTACAGAATGCCACAGCTTATAATGTTCAAGCTCTTCAGTTTGAAAACTTCAATACAATGTGTTCATGAACAGATAGATATGCTCATGTGTTCATGAACAGATAGATATGCTCATGTGTTCATGAACAGATAGATATGCTCATGTGTTCATGAATGAGATCTTCATTACTGACATGGAAGCTATTTTTGCCAAAACCTGCTGAAAAAGAAGAAGGAATTCAATCAAAATTACACATGTAGTGAAAATTTAAGAAAAAATGCAATAACTACATACCCACTTCTTTAACGCATCTTTCACTGTTATTCCTTTAGGCTAGAAAAAATAAAATAAACATTAAAATAAAATATAAAATGTTGTAACAGGAAATGAATAAACTCAAGGGTCAACTAAAATACTAACTACCACAAAAACAATGTGTGTTGCCAAAGCATTATCTGAATACAACCTGATCAAGCCCCAAAATAATGAATTTTCCAATAGATTTTGTTGCATACAAAACCATGCAACAAAATGCATTGTGGGTGTTTAATAAAGAAAAACATAAATCTTTCTCTTAAACAAACATACATAATGATGATGCATGTGGAATTAGTAACTGTGAAGTTATTTATCACCTAATGTTACTCTATTACAGTTCTTCTTTAAAAGTGGATGAATAACTACAACATACTTTTTCATTCCAATAATCATAAATGAAATATTTTGATTACAAGTAATAAACTTCATGTGGTTCAGAACTCCCACTTTTTTTTTGGAGGGGGGTGTCTTAATACACATTAAATTTGCATCCATACTTATACTTTGTGCTCAGCAGCAAGTAGAGAACAATACACATGTCCTGCACCCCCACCTGCCCCCTACACTATTTTCATGTTAAATTCATCTTGCGACACAGTAAGTATTTTCTGTATATCAAAACAGGCCTAAAACCTCAGTTCTTGGCTTCACAGTAATACTTAATCAGAATCTTCTGAAATATCTTGAATAAATATTGTGAAGAGAGCATTTGTTTTATTTTATTTTATTTCATTATCGCTTAAAATTTGTTTACCATTTATTCGAAAAATTCTTTGATTATAAAAACGAGATCTTCTTAGAGTAAGATAGTCATTCAACTGAGAATTTATAAAACTAAATTAATTCACGGAAAAGGGTATTTTGGATTTTGGTAAACTTTTATGTTACAAAAATTGACATATGTAATGTTGAAAATGGCCATCAGCATATTGAATTACTAAATGAATATGTTAAAGCATATTTTATAGACAGCACCAGCAACATGATGAGTGTGATGTTGAAAGTCCGGATACTTGGTACACTAAACTGAATCTTTTGGGACACTAGGATATAGCACAATAAAATTCACAAAGTTCAGGGAAACAGGAATCAATCAGATTCATATTCACAGTGGATTAACTTGATTCCCTGTCTTCCTGAATATGTATCAAATGCTCATACCACAGATTTTATAATTGTCTAATTCATCAAAATTCCTGCAACAGAAATTACAATGATTTTAAACAACCCTTTAATTTTAGTTATAGATATAGTAGGAAATTTAAACTACACAGTAAAACCTTGTAAATCCGGCATTGACGGGACCGGACGAGTGCCAGATCTATGCAAATTCCGGATTTCTGAAGCTATCCAAAAATTGTGGTATTGCCATTACGTAAAGCACGTACTTACACGTAACAGATCCCTTTAACAGAAATTTGCGCGTCTATGCCTAATGAATATGCAGGCATTGCACTGCCGATCGCATTCTTCACAATTCGCGAGAAAAAAACAATTTTGGTCAGGCAAAAACTTGAAAAAAGCCAGAGCAACCGATAGGGCTGGGTGATGTATCGATATATTGCGAAAACCCAATGTGAAATTTACATTGGTGTTACGGTTTTTCGACAGACAAAACTACGATGCATCGCGAAGGAAATGACCGCGATGCATCATGAAGGCCGACGAAGATATCATTACATAATCGAATCTGCATACTGACTTCACCAAGCACAGATCATTACATGTTCGACATGCATTTCAAACGTACACATCGATTCATCGCCTCATTGATCAGCGTCACTTTAGCGCGACCCAATGAGATGACGAATTTGAGAAAGCTCCCGATGTTACATGTAGGCTAGCTAGGCAGCTATAAGCAATTTGCATGCTGAGATTGGATGTCGCGATGTGTTGTTGAGACGGCACATCTGATATTTTCATGGTTATTGGTGAAACATTGGATGTTCTCACAAAAATGAAATCAGAAAAGTGCCGGATTTCTGAAGTTGCCGGTTTTCTGGATGCCGGATTTTCGAGGTTTTTCTGTATTCATTAATTGATTTTGCAAAATTCTACCATTTACATGGATATGCTTTTATACTGAATAGCAGCATGTTTGTGTACTTTGTTAATTCCATATCTGCACTCAAAGGGCCTCCAGTTTCAAGAGCTGAAGCACCACATGATCAATCAAAAATGTTACATCCAACAAGGATGATGCTAATACTCTGGGAAGTTATTGAAATTACACATATTCTCAATTAAAAGCAATCACTTGGTAGTACTTGTAAACAAGTTGCAACGAAAGAATATGCCAATCAATAAAAATAATAAAACATCATGGAATATGGGATACACATTTTCTGCATACTTACATCTGAAATTAAAATGTTAAAAAAATTCCTATACTTTAAAATCTCTGGAACTTGCACACCTTCAAATGAATTCAAACATATATAATATTATTTTGATACAATTTTATGCTTCTAACAAACACAAATGCACATATTATTTTTCCTTCCAATAAAGTTTTCTAAAATTTTAGATTTAATCGTGAAAATAAGTTACAACTATCATCAAAATAAATGTGCATCTGCCATTTATCAACACATAAAGCCTAAAATACATGATATAAAAAATGTGAAAGGGAAAGTACATAATACAATACAGTTGAGATATATAGTGGCAGTATAGAATTCTGGGGGGGGACTGACAAAAAATGGAAGTTTTTGAAATCCACCAAGCCAAAATAAAAGTTAGTGAAAAAAAAAAAGCATTTTTTCTAACAAACGTTGATACATTTTTATTAAATTAATGCATTTTTTTCTAATGTAAGTCGCATTTTAACAAAAAACTATTAAAAAATAAAACACTTTCTGGTGTGCAAAAGCCCCCTTGCCTATCCCACTAAACATGCCCCTGCCTAGTGGTATAATTTTAAAATATTAGTAGTTATGATTGTTGTAAATTTTTTTAAATGAATAGTTACTCAAATTAATCATGCACTAAGAAAAAACAAATAATTAATCATGTACTAAGAACCCTTAAAAAAACAGTATACAGAGTAAATCATCTACCAGCTATTCTGTATAGACAAAATCATATGCAAAACTCCTTCAAACCTGGAAATCCATTCTTCAACACAGTGTATGAACTTCCCGAGTCAGGACTACTGGAAAAATAAAAGTGCTCTAGTTAAACAACAGGTCATCAAAGTAAGTCAAGAAAAATGGGATCTTACTTCATAACAAATATTTTAGACCCTTCATTGGGTGACATGCAACAAATAAAATTACCTCCTACATCCTTTTAAATACAATTATATTGTTAATGGCAAATGAGCAATTTTGACATATTTGCTATTTATGGCTAATTTTTCATAATGTTGTGTGCAACCTCGACTGATTTCATAATGCAGATTCCAGTTCTATGTGCTTTTTACAAAACTTATAATACTGAACAAAGGTCTACATGATATATTTACATATATCAATTTATTCTTACATCTTAAAAGAAAAGTGTTTAATCAATGCACCTTTCTACTTCTATCTCATGCATCAGGGAAATGGACCTTAGCTAAAGAAGACACACACAGAAGCTATAGACAACTCAAAGAAGCATGGAGAGATGTATGCTTAGTGTAGTAAAAAAAAATAGAAGGAACTCATGAATCAGGAAAATGACAACAGTTTACAATATCATGATCAAAGTGTGCATCAAGAGAATTCCATGTGATGTATTGAGAGAATTAATTGAAAGAGCAAATGAGTATAAACTCCCATTATGTAGGGCTTTTATGAAAAGGCTTTTGATTCCATGAAACCAATAGCAGTTACAATGTTTTTGAAATCCAGCAGTACTGAAGATGCTAACATCAATATTATTAACATCTATAAAACTGCAAGTGCAAAGGTTCAATTATTCGAGGACACAACATGCATAAAAATTGAAAAGAGAATGGCATGTGGTGACACCACATCTCCTAAGTTCTTCAATGCCATGCTACAGAATGTCTTTTAATTGTTGAACTGGGAAAACAAGGGGATGATGTTTAATGGAGATAGTTCAAGTCACCTTCATTTTACTCATGACATAGCCATATTTGCAGAACAAGCCCAGTCAGAAGAACTGTAGAGCAGGCAACATACAGCTGCTAAGTAAATGTTGCCCTCACTGGGACTCAGAATGGCTGGTTGTGCATATTATAAGAAATCGCTGGTGGATGCTTGCTTAAACAGGTGTGCTGTAATATCATTTTGTAACCTTCTACCACTTATATCCCAGCAGTGTCTCCGCATGCACAAATATGAACAATAACTGTCACTGGTGATAGCCAGTCAAAGTAAAATGCCAAAACATATGCATCATTTACTTATAATTTATAAAAGTGGGAGCATCTTTTGATTAGTCGTGTGATTCTGAAAATTATGAAGTTCACAGCCTGAACTTCATAAGTATACTGGCACATTGCCAACTGAGACAAATGTCAGTTTTTAACTTATTTTCCTGATAAAAGTATTCCAGAACTTAAAAATTGGTTACATGTGTTTACATTGAATCTTTCCGTTTGTTCGTGCTATTACTCTGGATATTTTTTTTTTTTTTTTTTTTTTTTTTTTTTATGAAATACATCACAGCGTTCGAATTACCAGTGGTCCGCTGGCCATTTGCTAGTAAAACTCCAGCCAGACCACTGAACTATTGATTTTACTGGCCCGGATGTCTAGTAATTTTTTTGTTTTTTACATATCACAAGTGAAAAAATTAATTTCTGCTTCTTTTACCTTTCTGTATGATTTTCTTTTTAAGCTGCAAACTAATGGTAGGTTTAAAAACAAATATTAGAGATAATTCCGTTGAAATAATACGTTATTTTCTGCATATATTGTAAATGTCTAAGATTTTTTTTATTATTATATTTATTTATTTTTTACGGACCAGTGGTCGTTTTGGTGGACCAGTGGTTTGCTAATTCTAGTGGTCCACTGGGCCAGTAGGTTTATTTCTAATTCTAACACTGCGCCATTTTGAAGAAAAGTCCTTTATTGTAAACAACCATGACCGAGTAGTATTATTTATAGACAAAGTTTTTAAGGGGAATTAATTATCTGCAAATCGGGATCACACCGCATAAACAAAACACCACAGAAAGTTACAACTAACCACACAGTATCACTCTTCAAATAAGAGACAACTTGCCTTCAAAAATTTATTCCAAAATGATAATAAACTGTGCAGAAAGGATATATGTCAGACTTCAAAAGTGCATCCCCAAAATTGTTTGGCACAACCTTTTAATATTGTCATTTCTATGCTCTCATAGGTGTTCCTCCATGTAGTTCTGTAGTATTAGCCTGCCTCAATTAAGCCACCCATGAGTGAGTAAAATATTAGTACATATATGTTGCTACACCAATAATAAAACAAATTTTATGTCTACTATTGCCTTGAGAAAGCCTCTCAGTGGAGTGCGAAAGCTTGGCGAATCTTTGTACTTACTATGCCACAAAAATAAATGGATTTAATACGCTATTTGCATCTCTTGAGTATTTCATAATAGCTTCTATCATGTTTTGAGGGAGGTTTTCTTACTTTATGCACAATAGCTCAGTGAAAATGGCATTTATGCAAAGTGTAAAAAAACATTATTGTGCAACAGTGCAATGACATAGTATTGTATAACAATGAACTGTTGTTGCCTGACCCTATGACAAAGCATACCACAAGATCAAATTTCAATGTTTGAATGCTTAAAAACTAAATAAATTTAAAATTTTCAAATTTAAAAAAATGTGCTTCAAGGTGCACTCTGCCATGTTTTTCTCTTCTTTCTCTGAAATCTCAGGTCTGTACATTCAGTAGTTTCTTCTGTATGCAACTGACAGACAAAACGTGGTAATTTCACTAAATTAAGAAGTCATCAGGGATCAGAATACATGTATAAATAGCAGAAGCAAAATATTTTCAAGTCTGTACATTCAGTAGTTTCTTCTGTAGGCAACTGTTAGACAGATATGATAATTTTATTACCATAAGAGTTATCAGGTAGCAGAATACATGTACAAATGGCAGAAGCGATTTTTTTGTTTTTTATATATGCCTTTTACTTTTCTTTGCTGCAATTGGTTTTATAATCCATAATGTTATTGTTTGGACTTGCAGTAGCTATGTGCTATTTGGATATAATTAAATAGTAATTATATCTGAATCAATTCTTCTTGTCCAATGATTCCAAAATTTCCAACTTTTAATTGAGAAAGATAGAACTGAAAGCCAAAATATAGATTTTCAATACCACTGAACTGAATGCCAGATTACTTGAAACTTCAGAATCTTTAAAAGGAATTCTATGTTCATACCCTAAAAAGTGCATCATTATAAACCATTAAGCTGTAACATAGACTGGAAAGATATGGCTGCAACTAAGGAAGATAATATATATATATCTACATAACACACTTCCTTATTAATATGAACTTAATAACAATTATGGCGTTCTGTTACTTAAACCACCATAAAATCTCTTTCTATTGAACAGACGGCGAAAAATCTTCATAAAATAGTGGTAAAGGGTCAGGCTATCAACTCCTACCACAACAAAATGTATAAATACAATAATAAAGATTATGAACTTACGAAGAAAGAACCTTATATGACAATAACGTCACTACAACAAAGCATTGACGGAGAAACAGTAAGTAGTAATAATAGTATAATACACCCAGTAACTGAAAAATGTTGCTTTGCTCACGTTTTACATCTTACTTATGACAACACAAGGGTACAACACACATCCAGTTGCCCTGGCAACGAAAATGATAATTTTCCTATTGCCATATTAAAACTATTCCATCAGAAACTTCAGAGTTTTACCCAATAGACTGGCAAAGAGCACTTCCGGCACACATAGAAAGCCTCCATTGTAATGAGTAACTAGTGTTTTGACGTGTTTACGCGACTATTTCAGTGCTAATTTTTTTAAATTTTAATATATCGGCTATTCTTCCACAAACGGGCGCACTCCTCACAGCTGAGCGCTAGAACAGCTCCGCGATCAATCTACTGTTTTAGATCTGGCAACGCATATGTTGTTGTTAACAACGAGATAGAAATACATAGAGTGCTTCTGTGATTGGTTCTCTGCCGAGGCAGCTGAAGCCAACGCGGGGAGAGCCCGCCATCTTTGATGAGGTACAAATTCTGCGTGTGTCAAGGAGTCACCTCGGTTCTTTCAGCTGTTCGGCGATCGTGTTATGCTTCATTACAAATTTAGTGCTACAGTTTCGTGCTTAATCACAATTATCAGCACATTGTGGATATTTAAAATGTGCCATAGTACTGCGCAGCTTTTGATTGTAAGAATAAAAGGAACAAGGATTGTGGAACTACATTTCACAAGTAAGCATTTTAAAATAAGGTTGAGCTGTAAATGCTCAGTTAATCAAACACAAAAAATAAAACATCTAATCCATGTAGCTGGTGATTAAACCAGCTACACGGATTAGATGTTTTCTATGTATTTGGAGTGATAAGCTGTGGGATGATTCAGCATTCTCATGGTGATGACCCACGAATATCTAAAATTTTTACCGAAATTGCGGATTGAGTGCAACTGTATTTTTTATTTTTGTGTTTCTTTTTTTTTTTTTTCATTTACTCTATTACCGCTGACTTATATTTCTCTGAAAATTTGCTCCAAAAAATTTGTTAAATGTCAAAAAATTACGGCATGAGATTTTATTCAACGCCAGCAAGCTGCATCCATTAAAATATCATTTTTTTAAAAAACACTATTGCCGTCAACTAACAATGAAAAGCGTTATTTGATACGTTAAAGTTTTAGTCTCATCCCCTAGGTGTTTATAACAACATTTCTGAGTTATATCCTTATTTAACATCAAACCATATATTACGAAAACTCCCTTGCTTAACACGGAACGGAAATCGTTCTGTACCTCATCAAACATGGCTGCCACTTGTTTCCGGTGGCTTCACCCGTTCCCCGACGTAAGCGCTCTACGTATTTCTATCTCGTTGGTTGTTAACATCCGAATGCAAATCAACTCCTACCACAACAAAATGTATAAATACACTTCAAGGAGGTTAGAAGTAAGAGGAGTTGGCAACAGCCCTCTCCCTGTGCTTCTGACGTGCGCCACTTTTTATCAGCTGACTACGCCAATGCGCCCAACCTAAGAATCTCCTGTATATCTCTATGCGGAAATCGCAATTTTTGAACGGGTTTTTCGGACCCTTACTCTACCCATACAGGCATGAAAAAAATTGAGGCTGAAATATTCGTTTCCAGAAAAAACACGAAAATATGTGTTGGTATTTCTTTAAAAAATTGAACAAAATAATGATTTTTTGAGCGGAAGTGCATCGTGCGCATGGTTACTCACTGCCCATGTGCAAGTAACCATGTTTAAAATATAACCAAAAGCCTAATGTTAAGAAATAAGAAGTCCGAAATATTCTTTCTTTCCATCCTTGGTTTGCATGTGCTAAGCAAAACTGCTTAAACCACAGGAAGTGGCGTCACGTTCCCGAACTCTCACAGGGCAGACTGCCACCACTACACTGTACCACCACCTCAGACAGAGGACAGAAACAGCTGATCTGTTTTGGCTTCACTCAAAACGGGTTCCTTCACCTCCTCTTCTTCTAACCTCCTTGACACAATCATACTAAGGCCAAGGAGGTTAGAAGAAGAGGACGTGAAGGAACCCGTTTTGGGTGAAGCCAAAACAGATCAGCTGTTTCTGTCCTCTGTCTGAGGTGGTGGCAGTCTGCCCTGAGAGAGTTCGGGAACGTGACGCCACTTCCTGTGGTTTAAGCAGTTTTGCTTAGCACATGCAAACCAAGGATGGAAAGAAGGAATATTTCGGACTTCTTATTTCTTAGCATTAGGCTTTTGGTTATATTTTAAACATGGTAACTTGCACATGGGCAGAATGCATGGTTACTTGCACATGGGCGGTAAGTAACCATACGCACTATGCACTTCCGCTCAAAAAATCGTTATTTTGTTCAATTTTTTAAATAAAAACCAACACATATTTTCCTGTTTTTTCTGGAAATTATGTATTATGGGAATGAATATTTCAGCCTCAATTTTTTTCATGCCTGTATGGGTAGAGTAAGAGTCCGAAAAAACCCGTTCGAAATCGCGATTTCCCCATAGAGATATACAGGAGATTCTTAGGTTGGACGCATTGGCGTAGTCAGCTGATAAAAAGTGGCGTTACGCCAGAAGCACAGGGAGAGAGGCTGTTGCCAGCTCATCTTACTTCTAACCTCCTTGACTAAGGCTCGTTGTCATGCTGAGAGTCACGTGTCTGCTACATCCTCATATGGCCGGCAGCGATATAACCTCGCATTTTCTTGATTGTTGTTTTACTCGGATATGAACCCTTCTTAATTACAATTTGTTATAGAAAGTTTTCGGGTGTTACGCAGCTATCCTTTCTACATAATTTCTGCATTACACGAGTTGAATCACACATTCTTGCTTTCCAATGAGGATGTAGCAGGTGACATAATCGAGAAGTTTCAGTGAAGTGGCAACAGTTCCTGAAGGACAAGCATAGCTGGCTGTCCTGCACTTAGTGTGTAAATTGCAATCACTAGCGGTCGGTGTTTGTAAAAAATTGAAGCCAAAATGCCTAGCCTTTTTGGCATTATGAAGTGCGGTAATAGAGAGAATCGAGACTGCAAGTCTTTTTCAGGCTGCTAACTGCTGTACCTAAAGGCAGTACCGAAAAAATTCGCTTATATGCCAAACGAAGAGAGAACGCTTCCCAGAGCTTAGAAAACACTTTTTTTTTTTGCAGAATTAGACTCTTCAAAGGCAGAGAACTTCTTAAATGTTAGTTTTATCTAGAAATCAGTGATTTCTGGTAAAGCAGAGAATCCATCTTTTACTTGTTTTTGGAGTGCAGTGCTTGCACTTATTGGGCCAGGCGTTTCATTCGTTGATTCAAAGTTTTCAAATTGAATTTAAAAGATGTTGGCTGTTTTTTTTGCGTAGGTTTCATTACTACTGACTATTTTCTTATAAAGCATCTTTTAGAGTTTGTCTCTTAGTCAAAATATTTCTTAAATAAACGCTTCGGTCCCCAATCGGAAATTCTGTGCACGTGTTTGTTTTTGTTTTTCTCCAGGGACTTCTTTTCAGAAGGTTCCTGGTTGATCTACGGGGTGTTGAAACTTTTTAGAGGGCTGAAAGTTAATTTGTTAGCAAACTTTACTAGTCAGATTCAAATCTCTGGCTCTTCTGTATTTTTTAGATCTCGAGCACACCGTTAACCTGACTCACTTTGTTTTGCGAGTTTTCGGTTTTTCGCTTTTAAGGTTATTTGGCTGTCGGTGTTGGGAGTTTTTAGTTTACTACATGGATAAAACTCTTTATTATTGTTCTATATTACCCCCCTACAAAAAAAACTACCGTTGATTTATTTTTTTTTAGTACACCTCGATTTTAACCTAGAGCTGAAGCAGACTTTTGAAGAAAAATACAAATAATGGCTAAAATTATTGTCGAAACAAAACCCTTTTTGGTGTCTAGGTCTGTTAACAGATCGGTGTTATGCTGCTCAATTTATTTACGGATAAATAGATTATAGAGCACGAATCCCAGCAAAATTATTTTTTTCCTTCACCACAATTTTACGTTAAAAAAAAGAAAAGAAAGATTTTGTTCATTTTTCTAAAGCTTGGAAATCGCTTCCCAGAACTTAGAAAGATACTTTTTGTTGAAGAGTTAAACTCTCAAAAAGGCATAGAACCTTTCAAGGGTGAGTTTTATCCAAAATCAGCGATTCCTGGAAAAAAAGAAAACCTATCGTCTTCACCCAGATCTCCGTACCTGGGAGGGAAGAGCACCTTACTTATTAAGGCAGCGTACCTATTTTCTCCATAAATTACTGATTGCTCACGAATTTGTGATCGTTCTAAATTACCCTGTAAAAGAATACCGACGACGAGAAATTGTTATATGCTTCGAAACGTTTATATGCCTCTAATTGTTCTGCAGCGAAGGCGCGCTTCGACCAAAGACGAAGTAGTCGGAAATATTTACTATTTGCACTTTCGAAAAACTTTTCGCATCACCTTCGAAGATACTTGCATTCAGAACATAAGGATCTTTTCCTTCAATCTCTTTAATTTTTTCCAAATACCGCATTTTGTACTCGGAAGTTAAAGTTTCAAAGTAAGAAGCCATCATTTCAACGAGGCTGGTTGTCTTTCAGTTACGGTACTAAGGCTCGCTGCCATTTTGAGAGTCACGTGTCTGCTACATCCTCATAAGTATCCTTTCCCTACCAACTCTCCATCCGATTCATAGATGACGCTGCACGTTGAATTGGTCTAGAACCGCTAGCATTACGTTTGCCGATCTGTAAAAGAAAGCTGTTGAAACATGGAATATAAAACAAATTCAATCGTGAACAAATTTTAGCAATTTAACGGTTTAAAGTATTTTAAAAATCCGCTGATGATCGTATGTAACATCAAGCCATGCTTATACCGGAATGTTGTACCCAAGGAAGTTAGAAAAAGACATATAGAGATGCCGTGGGTCACTTAACCATGAAACTGCAAAGGGTTGGAATTTGGATGTTGTTTACATTATACCCAACGAGATAGAAATACATAGAGTGCTTCTGTGACTGGTTCTCTGCTGTGGCAGCTGAAGCCAACGAGGGGAGAGCCCGCCATCTTTGATGAGGTACAAATTCTGCGTGTGTCAAGGATTCACCTCGGTTCTTTCAGCTGCTCGGCGATCGTGTTATGATTTATGAATATTCACAATTATCAGCACATTTTGGATAATTATTTCAACAATAAAATGCCATTTACTCCACTTTTGGAAGGTTAGCCCTACATTTCACAAGTAAGCATTTTTAAATAAGGTTGAGCTGTAAATGCTCAGTTAATCAAACGCAGAAAATAGGACATCTAATCCGTGTAGCTGGTAGCAGATGAACCATTTCAATATCTGTGTTATCTTAAGACTTTTTATTCCTTATATTTTGTAAACAGTCGTACTCAATGTGAACACTGAATCATGTTTATGGGAAGATGATATTAATTGTGAGTTACCAACTTTGAGGCTTTTTGGGAACAATTTTTACTTATGCTAGTGTTTTTTTTTTGTTTTTTTTTTTTACATATACTTGAGGATGTTTTGCAAATGGCATTTGTATATATATTCTAGAATCTGTACAGTGTACTTGCAACTGGTCTGACAAGACAACAAATATTTCAAAATCTTAGGAAGCAGCAATTTCTTTTTATGTGATAAAGATCATGTACCCATGGCTAATGCCCATTAGATAGCAAATACTGGTAAAGCAATCAATTTATAGTTACTTAAATTGCAGAAGTAATAATTGTGATTGGTAATATAAATTTATTGCTTGCTGACACCTGTCAGGAAAAATCTAGTATTTTATCTGAAAGCACAGGGTCACCCAGCTTGTGTTCTAGGCATTTGTCTCTGATTAGTGATTAATCTGTAATATTACTGCAACAAAGTGAGAGTGGGGAGCTTGAAAATTTCTTGACAGAATACTCTTTATTTGTGAATGTGTTAGTACAATGTGTGTGGTTTTTGGGTAGCAAAAATACAGGCAATATTGATTTAAAACTGAAAATAGGAAACAGGGAGTACAATGGTACCTCAAAAATGCAAATAACATAAAATATTTATGAAAACTGGCACAAACGATTATGAAATGACAATTGAAAAGAAATTATGGAATAATACAAAAGAAAGGGACTAGCAACATTTTGTAATAACTACTTGCATTTGATTTTTGCATGATAGGTGGTGTTTTTTTTTGTTTTTTTTTTTGAAGAATGTGACCTCTGATTCCTGATGAATGTACAGTCAGTAATTCCATGTATAAATTGCCAGTTATTCCATTTGCATCAACCATATATATGAGAGGTTAGTATTGAACAAATATCACTCACGTAAATCAATCGTTCTTTGAATTGAACAAGTTGTGCCTGTATTTCTCTAAAATACAAATCAGACGCACTTGTATTTCCAGCAAGACTGTTGAAGGAACCCACAAAATAACAACACAAAACATAAACATTTGATCGCCAAACTTTTTGCACATCATGAATGCAAGTCAGTGGTTGTTAATTTCTCACTTCATATTAATAAGAGGCTGTGCCTTTAAAATTGAAAAAAAAAAAAAAAAAAAAATATGGGCCAAAATGTGTACAAATATCAGGTGAAAACTACAAAATTTCAGCTTTGGGACAACAAAAAACTAGGCTTCTTAAAAAAAAAAGTAAAATATGAAAGTGCAAATAAAAAATATTAAATACTTAATACTGAAACAAAAAAAAATACAATTTTTTGTCCCATAAAAAAATTAAAGTCCATAATCTGAATTTTTTGGTCACTCAGCCCAGAGCTTGAAAAATATCTAAAATAATACATGCCCAGAGAAAATTTACCTGCCCAGATATTAAAAGCAGGATGTGTAGAAAGATTTTTCTTTTGATACCAAAAATTATAAGTCTTTTTAGGTTGAAAAAGTACATAAAACTATTTTTAGCTACTCGGTACTGGTGTTGCTAACTGTAAATAGCATTTGGAGCATCATATTGCCCCAATGTCTGTGTATACCTAGGTCACAGGGGAGTTACAGAAATGATATATATCTCTGACTACAACATATATTAGGTCACCAAGTTTATTTAAACTGCACTTAAGAATAATTATTTTCAATTCTTTTTCTTACGGATAAACCTTGGAAGATAGTTAAATAATACATAGCAAATAAACATATGTAGATACATAAATAAAATAATTTTCATCAAAAAAAGGGTTAGCCTATTCCTGCTGTTAAAATACATCAAAAAGTAAACTGACAGAATAAAAAATACAGGAAAAAGGTAAGTAATGTTTATACGTAATGTTATATATATAGAGAGAGAGAGATGAAAGAAAGGGTGGGCGACATCATAACCAGGTGTATATATATATACTGTATGTATGGCCTTAACTAAAAAAGAAAAGCAGGATGTGTAGAAAGATTTTTCTTTTGATACCAAAAAAAGACATGCAAAGAATGCAGACAACCCAAAGAATATATATATACAGAGAGAGAGAGAGAGAGTGAAACCACTGAAATGGCAATGGGCTGGACATGTTGCCAGAAAAACAGACCACCGATGGACGACTGAAATTTTGAATTGGATTTCAAGGGACAGAAGACTCATGGGAGATGGGTGGATGGAATTCGAAACCATGCCGGAGTAATATGGAGGAGACAGGCTCAAGACACACAATTGTGGAAGAAACTTGGGGAGACCTTCATTCAGCAGTGGATTGATAATGGTATATATATCATCATCATTGACAACTATTATCCTTACAATATATGTATACTGTATATAATCAATATATATATATATATATATATATATATATATATCATTATCATCATTGTCAACCATTATCAATCCACTACTGGATGAGGGTCTCCACAAGTTTCTTCCGCAACTGTATGTCTTGAGCCTATCTCCTCCGTGGTACTCCGACATGCTTTCGAATTTCAGCCACCCATCTCCCATGGGGTCTTCTGGGTTTTTTCGGTAACACTTAAGCTATGATTTAACTTTGGGGCTCCAGATGTCTTTCCCTAAAGAGTGGTTTGGGATTCCTGAGTTGTTTCATTCTATGTCATTTTTGTCTAGAACCATGAAAGTGGGTTACTTCTGGTTAATTCTATGTTTATTTCTACTACGTCTAATTCCTGCAGCAAGGTGCAGTGTTGATGTGGTCTAATTACTGCATGAGTGTGCTTTACTTCTTTTTACTGATATATGTATAACATCAACCATTATCAATCCACTGCTGGATGAAGGCCTCCCCAAGTTTCTTCCACAGTTGTCTGTCTTGAGCCTGTCTCCTCCGTGTCACTCCTGCATGATTTCGAATTTCATCCATTCATATCCCATGGGGTCATCTTCTGGGTCTTATATATACATAGAGAGAGAGAGAATTATATTGTGTGAAGTATTTAGTGTATGTGCTGGAAGATACCTTTATTATGGTCAAGTTACCACAATTGCCTTGCCTACCCACGAATAAGGCTTACAGATCTGTGTTGTCGAATGTTAAGGCTAACAAACAGATTAGAAACATGCCCAGTGCTAAGGACTTTTAATTTTTATTAAATAAAAACCAGGTAAGTAGTAGTTTTCTTCTGATTATGTAAGATAGGGGCAGTTGGTAAAAGTATTTTAATATTGGTATGTCTTGGCTGTGTAAACTCATTGTTTGTTTTTTGTTTTTCTTCGAACTTTTTTTTTCATTTAAAACTCTCATAAAATATTTGGCGTCTATATATTTGGAGTGATAAGCTGTGGGATGATTCAGCATTCTCATGGTGATGACCCACGAATATCTAAGATATTTACCGAAATTGCGGATTGACTGCAACTGTATTTTTTATTTTTTTATTTCTTTTTTTTTTCATTTACTCTATTACCGCTGACTTATATTTCACTGAAAATTTGTTCCAAAAAATTTGTGAAATGTCAAAAAATTACGGCATGAGATTTTATTCAACGAGAGCAAGCTGCATCCATTAAAATATCATTTTCTTTTTAAAACACTATTGCCGCCAACTAACAATGAAAAGCGTTATTGCCGCCCCGGTGGCGCAGTGGTCTGAGGCGCTGGTCTCAGATCATTCGTCCGTAAGGGGTCCGGGTTCGAATCCCGATCGGGCATGGATGTTGTGTTTGTCTTACGGCACTGGCTCTCTCCCTTCCCTAGAACCAGTGACCCTAAATTAGGGACGGGCGACTGCTTATAGCCCATTGAGTTGCTCACGGTGGTCGTTAAACCTCCAATCAAAAAAAAAGCGTTATTTGATACGTTAAAGTTTTAGTCTCACCCCCTAGGTGTTTATAACAACATTTCTGAGCTATATCCTTATTTAACATCAAACCATATATTACGAAAACTCCCTTTCTTAACACTGAACGGAAATCGTTTTGTACCTCATCAAACATGGCTGACACTTGTTTCCGGTGGCTTCACCCGTTCCCCGACGTAAGCGCTCTACGTACTTCTATCTCGTTGATTATACCCATGTAGTTTCAGCTGTGTGAATTTTTGTATAGCGCTGTTTTTTTTTTTTTTTTTTTTTTTTTTTGGTTGCAGAAACAGTGTTGATATTAAACCGAAGCCAATTATACTCCATAAACGAGTTGTTTCAATTTTAACGGCATGTTTTGTTTTGAACTTGCACTAAAGTTTTAAAGTTTCACCAATTTCAGTTTAAAATATAAATTCGAAGGTGCTTCAAAATCATGAAGGATTTTGTAAGTCCAGCATTTTCTACACATCAGCAGTAAGTTGCAATGCAAGGTTAAGAACATTTGCGACAAAAGAATGCAATTCGGGAAACACAAAATACATTACCATAGCCTTTAGAATCACTAGCTTTTCCCACCTTCAATGGCTGCCGGACGCGGTTTACAAGCTTCACACACATTTAACCGCCAACACCCAAGGAGGTTATATTATTAGAGAGTAGAGACACCTTTCCCAAGGAGGTTATACATATCACTGGAGTAACCACTCCTATCCACGCAGCATTGGCCGCCATAACTCACCGTCTGTGCTGCAAATGACGTCATGAGCAGGCACGACGCACTCGCAGAAAGGAAGCCGCTTTTAAACCAATGGAACAAAAGCTTCTAAGCGTATATACAGATAATATGATTAATTCAATAATCTTTATCAATGATACAGAAGCTTACTGTTTTATCAACGGTATAATTTAGTTCGTTATTGGCTGCTTGTGACGTCACCACAGATTAGCTGTAACCTATGGTGGCAGAGCCAGTGGTGTCTCCAGTAATATAACCTTCTTGCCAACACCCAACTGGGATCATTAAGAAAGCCTGTTATTTTGTTTACCGTCTCACTGTAGAATAGCGGGCCATCCAAACATTACTTCATTGGAGAAAGTAAATCTCAACCCCTCCAATTAGAGTTGTCCTTGCCGCCCCGGTGGCGCAGTGGTCTAAGGTGTTGGCCTCTGATCATTCGTCCGTAAGGGGTCCGGGTTCGAATCCCGGTCAGGCATGGATGTTGTGTTTGTCTTACGGCACTGGTTCTTTCCCTTCCCTGGAACCAGTGACCCTAAATTAGGGACGGGCGACTGCTTATAGCCCATTGAGTTGCTCACGGTGGTCGTTAAACCTCCAATCAAAAAAAAAAAAAAAAAAAAAGAGTTGTCTTAGTATAAGAGACGAATCGCTAATATTTTCGATCCAATCCCGAATCCTTTTTTTTTTTTTCGTTCTTGGGTTTTTCATTGGAGGTTTAACGACCATCGTGAGCTGCTCGCTGGTCTATAAACAGTCGCCCGTCCCTAATTTAGGGTCATTGGTTCCAGGGAAGAGAGAGAGCCAGAGCCGTAAGACAACACACAAAACTCACGCCTTTCGGGTTTTGAACCCGGATCCCTTTCGGATGAGTGAGCAGAAGCCATCGTTTAGACCACTGCACCACCGGGGAGCGGCTGCGATCATTAGCGATCAGTGTTTATAAAAATTTGAAGCCAAAATTCCTAGATTTTGTAGCATTATTAATTGTGGTAATAGAGGAAACCGAGACATAAAGTCCTTTCTTAGGCTGCCAGCTGCTGTCTATAAAAGCAGTACCGAAAAATTAGCTTACCTGCTAAACGAACGGATATCGCTTCCCAGATCTTCAAAACACTTTTTATTGAAGAGTAAGACCCTTCAAAGGCAGGAAACTTTTTAAAGGGTATTTTTATCCAGAAATCAGTGATTTCTTTTAAGGCATAGAACCTATTGGAAACCTCAACGAACTATAGGGGCGCTGCGCAAACATAAACAAACTTCTCTAGTACGGGTAACGTCGCACGTGTTTCCATAAAGTCGAATGTTAAAATGGCTGGTTTGTCGCTTTCAATCCTTGAAATAATGAAATTTGTGTACGCTTCCAAAAATTCAAGATGCATTAAAGAAGGGGAAGTGATTGTTAATGTAGGCCATATAATTTCTTGTGGAATTAAGAAGGAAGATGGAAGAGAAATTCTCATAGTTTCGCACTGCATTCAGTCCACGGCAATAACGTCGTCGCCTCACTCCATCAACGGTGTTTTAGATACAAGTAACAGTGAAATTTCTATAAAGTCATTTGAGTGCTCTTGTAAAGCTGGCAGAAGTGGAACGTGTAAGCACTGTGTAGCAGTAATGCTTTACTGTAACAGGTAATTTTTATTTTTACATTTTCAGGCAAGTGATACAGTAATACCGACAGGGGTGTTCTAATCCGGACTACTATTAAAAGCTGACATTTCGTTTCACTTGACGTTTCCCAGGACCCATTTCAATACTGTCAACAATAACATTTGTAATTTTTGAACATTCTGTTCCTAAAAGTGTTTGTGAATTGGCAATTGTTGATCATCATTGGGTTCTGCGTTTTTGAACCGATGACTGTTGACAGAACATTGCAAATCTAGTTCCATAATGAAGTTTAAATTTATATCGATAACAGCAATCATTTGTTTTCAAGATTATGCAGAAATGCGGATTTTTTAATTACTACTATGCAATAAAAACATGCTGCCTTGTTTATTATTCATTCAAAGACGTTAGTAGGTTAGTAGCATTTCACTGGAAGGATTTCAAACGCAAGGCACAAACGTTTATACTAACTTGTGAAAAACATAGCCGAAACCTTGGGAACGACATTGCGGGACACAACAATATGATTTGTTCTTCTTCACGGAATTCTCCATTATACAACTCTCTAATTCCAGAATGAATGCGCAAATACACCAAACTACGACAACTGAACGTAATGAGCGATCTACCAACAGCCAAGCATTGAGCCAAAAACGTTACCCGTACTACAGTAATTCTTCCTTTTGCCGCTAGAGGGAGAGCGGACCGCTGAGATTGCCATTTAGTTGGTCAAATGCAGTTGGCGTGAAATTCTTGCATTTATTGGGCCACGCGTTTCACTCGTTAATTTCAAGTTTCCGGTTTAATTTAAAAAGTGTTGTGTGTGTGTGTGTACGCTTAGTCAAAATTTTCTTAAATGAACGCTTCGGTACCCATTCGGCATTTCTGTGCACGTGGGGGGTTTTCACCTCCAGGGAATTCTATTCAGAAGCTTCCTAATTCATCTAGCGGGTTGAGTAGGGGTAAAACATTTTACAGGGCTAAAAGTTAATTTGTTAGCCAACCTGACTTTCTGTCAGAATCAAACCTTTTTGGATTTTTTATCAAAGCTCAAGCACACCGTCCTCCTGATTCACTTCTTTTGGGAGTTTTTGGCTTTTCACTTAGTATTTTTCCATTTAAGGTTATTTGGCTGTGGGCGTTGAAGGCTTTTACTTAACCAGTTTGTTCTACATGATATTTTCTCCCCCACCGTTGATTTTATTTTTAGTGCACCTGGATTTTTACCTGGAGCTGTAGCACACTTTTGCTGAAAAATGCAAATAATTGCTAAAGTTATTGTACAAATAAAATTCTTTTTGGTGTATAGGTTTGTTTACAGACCGCGATAATGTTGTTAAATTTATTTACGGATAAATAAATTCGGGCGTAAATCCCATCAAAATTATTTTACTTTTTCACCACTATTTTGCGTGAAAAACCAAATTTTGCTCTAAATTTTTCTAAGTCTTGAAAATTGCTTCCAAGAGTTTAGGAAACCACTTTTTATTGAAGATTTAAACTCTCCAAAAAGCAGAGAACCTTTCAAGGGTCAGTTTTATCCAGAAATCGCCGATTTCTGGAAAGCCAGAGAACCTATTTTTTTTAACCCAGGGCTCCGCAACCGGGAAGGGTGAAAACTTTACTTATTAAGGCAGCGTACCTTTTTTTCCACTAAATTACTGATTACTCACGAATTTGTGATCTCACTAAATAACCATGCAGAAGAATATGGACGTTGAAAAATTGTTATATGCTTCGAAACTTGTATTTGCCTCGAACTGTTTTGTGGTAAAGGCTCTTCGACGAAAGACAAAGTAATAAAAAATATTTACTATTTGCACTTTCAGAGAACTTTTCTCATCACCTTCAAAAATACTTGCTTTCAGCACATAGAGATCTCTTCCTTCAATCTCTTTAATTTTTTCCAAATACCGCATTTTGTACTGGGAAGTTCAACTTTCAAAGTAAGACACCTTCACTTCAAGAGGGACTGGTTGCCATGCTGAAAGTCACGTGTCTGCTACATCCTCATACATAGACGTCCACTGGAAGTCTATACTGCATCCATGACGTCTACTGGACCAGTTGGATATAATATAGACGTGCATTAAACGTCGCTGGTTGTGTGGGAAATGGATATGTTATATCATCATCATCTACATCATCATTATCCACAGTATATGTTATATACTGTGGATAAAATTGTTCCATCGCTTTTTAAACACCATACGGAGACTTCTACATAGTAATTTGGTGCATGAAGTTTTTTGTTTACCGAGAGAACTCAATAGGCTATAAGCAGTCGCCCGTTCCAGGAAAGAGAGAGAGAGCGATCCAATGCCGTAAGACAAAACACAACATCCGTGCCTCACCAAGATTCGAACCCGTACCCCTTTCGGACGAATGATCAGAAGCCATAGCTTAGACCACTGCGCCAAGTCTTGTTTTCAAACAGCACCTACGCCGCCCCGGTGGCGCAGTGGTCTAAGCGATGGCCTGTGATCATTCGTCCGTAAGGGGTCCGGGTTCGAATCCCGGTGAGGCATGGATGTTGTGTTTGTCTTACGGTACTGGCTCTCTCCCTTCCCTGGAACCAGTGACCCTAAATTAGGGACGGGCGACTGCTTATAGCCCATTGAGTTGCTCACGGTGGTCGTCAAACCTCCACTCTAAAAAAAATAAAAATAAACAGCACCTACATCAACTGCGCAGCATCCACTAAAAGTACGTCGAGCATCTCGATATATCGATGGAATGGCTTTCTAATGGCATCGAAAGATTGCACGAAGTTCATCGTTGAAGAAAAACCCTTAAAATTACACCATACCAGAAACTTATATTGTGATAGTAAACATAATTATATATGAAATTTATGTGACAGTTAACTTTCATGCAATTTTTCAGTTTTTAGTTATAACTGCTGTATTTAAAAATTAAAAGTCTAAATTAGTGTACCTTTAAATTGTTTTTAAAATCATAATTTATTTTTTATAGTTTTTTTTAATGCAAAAAGTTTTATATAAGTTAATTGTAAGTAAATTTCTGAAAAAAATATTTAAGCTTAAAAATTTATAATTAATTGCAGGGAACTTTTGTGAATATGGGGTTTTTGGCCATAAAATGGGTATTCTCCTTGCTGCATATGGGTAAAATTAATTTTACTACCTACCATCACTGACGGTAAAATAAAGCTGGCCGATCCGGAGGCACAGTGGTCTAAGCGATGGCTACTGACCATTCGTCCAAGATGGGTCTGGGTCGAATCCCAGTGAGGCATGGATGTTGTATTTGTCTTACGGCACTGGCTTCCCTTCCTTCCCTGGAACCAGTGGCCCTAAATTAGGGACGGGTGACTGCTTATAGCCCACTGAGTTGTTCACGGTGGTCGTTAAATCCCAAATTAAAAAAAAAAAAAAAAAAAAGAAGAAGATGAAGCTGTAAGTTCTCGACAAGCTCCTGTAAAGTGCAGTGGGAAATTGATGTTTGTCACAAGTTTCTGAGAAATGCTTTTCAAAAATTGTTTATGGATCTCGAGAAGTAAAGGTGTTTAGGAGAATATTGTTCAGGCAGTGCTCTGAACAAAGAAAATTGCTCCTGTCCCCAGCAAACACACCACTTTAATTCTGTTTCTTAAGGCACTTCAGAAATTGTGTTTACCCAAGGAGGTTAGAATAAGATATCTGGATATGCCCTTATTAACGAGGATCACCACCGCCCGGTAGCGCAGTGATCTAAGCGATGGCCTCTGATCATTCGTCCGAAAGGGGTCCGGGTTCGAATCCCGGTGAGGCATGGATCTGGGCCGAGTGACAAAAGCTCTAAGCACGAACGTCTTTACATACGTAGCAAAAAGTCAATACGATAGATTTCACAGATAACATTGCCGATTCGGGATTCGATCGAGAACATTAGCGATTTGTATGGTATTCTAGAAGGCAATGCTAATTGGAGGGATTCGGATTTACTTCCTCTAATGAGGTAACCTTTGGATGGCACGCTAATGAGGTAGTGTTATTTTGGGCCAAATTTCCTGCGAAAACCGGAAGCACTGTGATTCCCTGTACCATCACCAGAGGCCGCTTTTACCGAGGACAACATTGCCTTTCCGTTAGTACATTTAGTAAAGTATACTGTCATAGGTTACATTATTGCAAATTGTATTTCTCGTTGTTTCTTTTCAGTTACTTTTATTTAAAAGAAATAAGGCATTGCTGTGTGCTGTTTTGTAAATCCTCACAAGCAAGTTCAGAGCATGTAAGTTTTTTCGAATTTCGGATCAAAGACAGAATTACGGCAAAAATGGGTGAATGCTATTTCCAAACGAGGACCACGTTTCACTTTGGAAACTAACTGCTTTGTTAGTGGTATGCAATAAGCATTTTACTGACGAAGATTTTAGTAAAAGTACTGGTAAAGGAGAACGCCTGTGACCTTCAAAGACACCAACAGTATTTGATCATTACCCTGCACCTAAACAAGAGTATAAGAGGAAACACCAAAGAAACGCTCGATTATTGTTCTTATCCTTAAAAAGAAGTGACTACAAGAAGTTACAGATCTATATGTAATACACGCAGTGGTACATCCAGGACTAACTGTTGAGGGGGGAGCTATATATATTTGTGTGTGTGTGTGTGTGTGTGCATAGGTATAGTGATCAATGCATCCTTCCAGTGCTTACGTATGGTGCAGAAATGTGGACCTTAACTAAAAGAGATATACAAAGGCTGCAGACAACTCAAAGCAGCATGGAGAGGTGCATGCTTGGTGTAACCAGGAGAGATAAGAAGAGGAACTCGTGCATCAGAAAAATGACAAGAGTGGAAGACATCATGATCAGAGTAAAATCCCTGAAATGGCAATGGGCTGGACATACTGCCAGAAGGACAGACCATCGATGGACAGCCGAAATTTTAGATTGGATTCCAAGGGACAGGAAAAGACCCAGAAGACCACATGGGAGATGGGTGGATGAAATTCGAAAGTATGCGGGAGTGACATGGAGGAGACTGGCACAAGACAGACCGTTGTGGAGGAAACTTGGGGAGACCTTCGTCCAGCAGTAGATTGATAATGGTTGACAATAATGATGATAGGTATACTTAACAGATAGATGAAGTTGACGCATGTCGTTATTAATCTCTTTGGGGAGGGCTTAATCCCTTCCCCTGTGGGTGCACACGTGAAGATAATGTTAATATGACAAACCTTCCTACTGTTACAAGATCAACTGCCTGTGCCAGCATGACATATGAACAATGTCTACAGGTTGTAAGCATAGCTTCACCAACCTCTTGTCCCATAAGTAAAAAGTTGCATATTAAGAACAGAAAATTAAAGATCCAAATTTAAATATATAAAAATACTGTCAAAAAGTTAGGAATGAAGAATATCCTATTCATATAAATTGTTAAACTCCCAAAGTAGGTTACCGCTAAGAAATTAAAGTTAAATTAAAAAGCAAAGCATAAAAAATAAAATATCAGCTGTAATGTATTTAGAACAAATCAATTTTGGACAGAAAAAAATGCATTCACTAATGCTTCCTTGAAGCTTTACATTCTGTAGCAAAAAAAAAAAAAAAAAAAAAAAAATGCTTGCCAAAAGGCTATGATTTTGTCTGTAACATGGGAATTTTTAGCCTGCTATGTAAGAATACCCTCAAAAAATACTTTGGATTCTCCACTGGTGAAATTGGAGTTACTTCTCTTATTCAGTCTCAGTTATTGCATGAAGTTAGGAACCTACAACCTGAAAAACTGGGATTTCTGATTATAGATGAGATGGCAATTAAGTCAAAGTTAATGTATGATAGGAAACTGGATATGTTTCTGGGCAGTGTGAATATTGATAAAGCTAAAGTTAGAATAAAAGATAGGCTTGCTAATTGAATTTTGTTCATCATTTTCAAAGGATTGTGAACAAATTACCATTTACCAATGACACTTTTGTTTGCTAGTCAGTGAACAAGGGAAGAATTGTATAAATATACTTTGGAAGTGTTTCTAAACATTGAAAAGATTGATTTTAGGGTTTTAAGAACTGACATTTCTAAAGTTAATTTCAATTTACTTCCGATATTGGAGGTTATTTTTTTAACGTGCATTAATGCATTTGCATTTTTGAACAATTCCCTTTTTGTTGGTAAAGTTCGATTAACACTTACCGCACGTGGGGCTTGGTTTTCAATTCTTATTTCCGTTATGTGGATGCGGCATGGGGGTTTTTCATTTAGTTGCGGGTCCACTTCATTTTTTTTTCCGTTGGTATTTATCTGGCCTCGTCACTAAATGAGTTTTTTATGAAAAATTATTGAAGTAAATGAGGAGGCAGCAAAGGAAAAAAACTCATTTAGTGAAGAGGCCAGATAAATACCAACGGAAAAAAAAAATGAAGTGGACCCGCAACTAAATGAAAAACCCCCATGCCGCATCCACATAACGGAAATAAGAATTGAAAGCCAAGCCCCACATGCGGTAAGTATTAATCGAACTTTACCAACAAAAAGGGAAGTTAAAAAATGCAAATCTAAAGTTATTGTTGTAATCTTCAATTTAATATGCGGTGGAGTGGCTCAGTCTGTAGCACTAAATCCTTTTGACCAAACAAGAGAACTCTTCCTTAGCTTTGATCTGTGCCACATAAAAAGAAAAAAAATAAGATCTTTGTTTTTAAGAAGAACATTTAATGATGGAGGAGATACTGTTTCATCAACCCACTTGAAGGCATTGTACAAGTTGCAAAACAGCCAAATCATTAAGCCAGTGAGGTTTTTGGGTAGAAAGCACTTGTTTCCAGCAAATCAAGGGAAAACAAATATGAAATGAGCCTTTCAGCTATTCTCAACACGTTACAGCTGCCTGGGAAATGATGGGAAGAATCTCACCAGGATCCATTTGTCATAAAGACAGACTAAATGTCACAGTATGCCTCATGCAAATGCTTCAGTAATGGCTTGAGGTTTATAATGTATGCAACAGGACCTATGGGTTAGATAGCTTGAATAGAACTGTACAGCATTTTTATTACTTAAGTGATGATCATCTAAATTGGTTGCTGCATGAGTTTCCTCTATACATTAAAACATTGCAAACAGCAGCAAAAGATAAATCACTTGAAGGGTTCAACAGTGAAACTTTTCATGCTTTAAAACTGACCACCAAATCTGCTGTGCTGTGTATACAATATTTGCTGAAGAATAAATTTCATTATGTCCTGAGTTCTAAATTTTCAAGTGATGATATTGAACTCTTCAGCAATTTGAGGCAAATGAGTGGATGCACGTCCATGCAAAATCAAGCTTAAAAACTGGCATCTGTGCTTCAATGAATGCAAATGCCGAAGGTGATAAACAGCTGCACTTTGGAAAGTTGCCATTTTTGAACAGTAAGATAATTTTTTTTACCTAAGATATTCTTCATGAGTAATTCTTTAGAAGAAAATAAATTTATCTTTGTGTTAAATAATAGGTGGGTAATAACTTAATGAGAATTGCCATACATGATTCTGAACTGTTAAAAGTCTAGGAAGTGTCAGAACCCTTGTTGTTCAAAAATGTTGGAGTCCAAGTGTAAAAGGTGATGATTGCTGCCTTATACCATCAATATGACCCCCCCCCCCCACACACACACACAAAAACAAAAAAAGAGAAAACTATGGCCATTCCCATTTATTAAAAAATTTTTCCACTCCAATGTTTCACCTTACCCTGCAGGTCAAAAATTTGTAAAAAAAAAAAGGTAGTATAGGTAGTATATAAGCTAGACAATTACCAATTTCTTTTTCAAACATAGTTTATCCACCTAACTATATTTCATTCATCTATGTTGTGGTAGTCATAATTTCGTGCTTTATTTTCTTTTATTTAATGCATTCTATTTCTTCTTACATTACTTACATTATTTTTTCATTCTAACAGTTTTGTTCTTGTTTTCATTTTAGATGCTCAGCCTAAGAATGTACAACCAAAAGGCTGTTCAATTCCACCCGATGTATTCTCAAATAAGATTTAACAGTTAAGACTGTAAATTGATTATGCTTTTCTGCTAGGGTACTAACTAAGCTGGCTTTAAAAGTGCAGTACGAATTTTCCTTTTTTTCTTTTCAGCGAAAATAATAAAAAAAAATGAGTAAGCAGAATTATATATGTAAAAAATGTGTATTTTCCTGTCTCATAGAATTGAAAATTTATTTCAAATGCAAATTCCACAATTTTGTGTCTCAGGTTGGCTCCATATCCAACAATTAAATGCCCAGCATTTGCCAACTGAATCACTCAGCTAGGCCATATCAAATTTAGCAGTAAACAAGTATATCCCAAATTGGAGCACAACAACCACTTGAAACAGAAAAATTTAACAAGTGTCAATTTTGAGGAATTAAAATAAAAATTTTTGAAATGACAGAGTCCTGTAACATTCAATTTAGAACATCGTTACACATGAAATATATGAATATTTGATACTTATGCATTAGCCGGGCGCCAGTACAAATGTTGCAATAGTCAATAGACGGCAGCACATGGGTAAAGAAAACCTAAACTAGTGCTATAAATGATGATCCAACACAATAATAATAACAATAATATCTTTATTATAATAATAAATATTTTTTTATAATAAATAACAATGTAAAGCAAAATGTTTAAGAAATACTGACTGAATGTATATCGTCTTTCCAACGATGCAAAAAATCTACACATTAATTTTTGGTGGCCAATAAGTTTTAATAGAATTTGAAATGGATTCAAATGCATCTGAGATAAGTGAATGATGTCTCCACATAAACTCAGTTAAATATGAATCAATATGCTATCTAGCAGTTCCGTGATGACATTTGTTTCTCCATTTAGCTGAGAGCCTCACATTTGTCATTTGAGTGTGGGCTCCACTTTCTGGGTGAACAAAATGATACCTATGATTGACTTTAAAATGGTGAAATCCTGCCCCTTCTAGCTTCTCCGTATTATATGATTTCCATGAATTGGAATACATTGTAGAATGTTCTGCAACATGATTTTTGATTTCTTTCATTACGGTTTTTGCACTACTGTCCGGCACTTTCACTAAAAAACAGTCATTAGTAGAATGACAAATTCCTTTAAATATCCACTGTTCAGTTAAGACATGACCTGTAATTAGACTTCCTCTTTGAAAATAAGGTTTCGTCCACTTTCACTATTAGTCCTGGGCCGCTGATTTTTTTTTTTTTTTTTTTTTTTGTTCGACTGACCTTCCAGAACAGCTGCACAAATTTCTCGCAAATAGTTATTCCAGTTAACAGCTGTGTGACTTACCATATTCAACTGGCATTTACACCATTTAAGAGAACTCAATTCCTCACTCCAACTGTAAATAAACTGAACAACAGTTACAAAAGGAATCTGACTATTCCTAAACCAATTTCCTGTGCGTATGCCTACTTTACATCTGCATGTTCTAATGTTGCACCACCACAGAATTCTTTCACCTCCAAAGCATAGCTTCATATTGTGACCCAATTTACATATCCTTTCCATCAGAAGAATTCCTTTATCATGAAGAAATCAAACAGTGGCACTTCTTTCATTTGCAGGTAATTCCCAAATTTTCATATTGTCCAACAGCACAGAAACAGATAATGGACTAAAAGCCATATAACGTTGACACTAATGATAATAATGTGACGTTGCGAGACATCTCTACTCATGTGCTGCCATCAATTTTTTTATTATTTTGTAATAAAGAAATAACTGTTATTAGCCAGTGTTTGACCATCATTTATAGCACTACTATAGTTTTCCTCTACTCATGTGCTGTCATCTATCAACAATTGCGACATTTGTACTGGTGCCTCACTAATGCATAAGTACCGAATATTTTAAATACATGGTAAAGAAATGTTTAATAAATGAAAGTATTTTTGTCTGGAACTTCAGTTTCCACCGTGTTAATTTTCAACGACTTAAAAACTACTATCAGCCTTGACTGGAATCGAACCAGTATTTTTCTGTGTACATGTTGGAATGCCTTAACCACTAGACAATGTATCATTCAAGTTAAAGAATGATATCTGGTCTAATGGTTAAGGCATTATGACATGTAATCAGAAAGATCCTCGCTTGATTCCAGGTTGAGTCTGATGATATTTTTAAAGTTGCTGAAAATTAATGTGGTTGAAACTGAAGTGTTCCAGGCACAAAAAGTAATGTAATATCAATAACTACACAAACTTTGGATGTAGATATACTAAATTCTTCATGGCAGTTTTTCTAGAATGACTGAACAAAAAGAGAAAGAATATAATTCTGAATGGAAAACACAATTTTTCGTGATTGTCAAGTGTCCAAGGCTAGTTAAAAATTGAGTACTGTTAATTTTACTGTCATAAATGCAGTCACTAAACATGGTAGAGTATAAGAAATTTGAGAAATGCACTGAAACACCTTTGTGTTTGCACAGATTGACCATTTTTTTCACTTCTAAAGGCATTCAGCAATTGTCAAAAAAAAAAAAATGTAACTGCTCTTTTTTTATACAAGTTGTGTTAAAGGTCTCCAAGAATAATATTCCATTTTGGATGACCACATACACATGAACCGATTTTGGGACTCGCATTAAAAAATAAGTGTGCTATGTTATTTTGGATAATTTATAATGATATTTCTGCATATAGAGCTGATAATGCATGAGTAAATTATGGCATCAATAAATCAGTCTTTCCAAAAAAAAATTGCACTTCTAGAAATAATCAGCTACATGAAGCAGGTGAATGAAATAAATGTAAGTTCCCAGAAGCAAATGTTTGTTTGTTATAGATTTATATAATGTGTAATTACTTTATACTTAAAGTGACCAGATTCTGGAACACTGATTTGACGACAAAATTGCATAGTGTCCCCAAAGTTGGAGACAGTATGCTGTTAATACACCTAAATTTGAGAACATGCAAGCAATCACACTAAATGTGAAAATTTTTTTTTACCATAAAACTGCATTGTTTTTTCCAGTATGGGATTTTAAATATTTGGGGCCCTACGCCAGCCTTGCTTGGAAATCTCCACCCCCTCCCCCTAAAATTTTTAACAAACTTAAGTACATCACGTATCACTTAGGTTATTTTACAAATTTTCTTTATGTACCCTTCTTTAAAATTGTGTATGAATGTGTTTCATAATAACAAAGCACTGAAAGGAAAACAAAAATATTTAATTATTTTTCCTATATTTAAATAACATATTAATGAATTGGCTGCAAACTAGAATAATTTGAACTGTAAAAAAAAAAAAAAAAAAATCTGAGAAAAAAATCTGGTGGCATTAAAGTTTGAAAATTTACCTTGAATTATTTATTATTACAAAAAGTTCAGTAAATCTGTAGTTTAGCATCCTAAATTATTTTGCCACAAATGTTGAAGTATTTCAAAAAGTGAGATGTACAGATTTTAAAGTATGCAATTTCATGGCAAATGGTGAGAAAATGTCATCTGTATAGAGCACTTTAAAAAAGATTTTTACCATAATATTTACCTGCAAGTACGACGCTGTGAACAGAAGCTGCGGCGACGATGTCAAGCTTTGCTCGGTTGAAATTAATGTTTGCTCCGGTGGCCAATTCACGGGTGGAAGATTACAACAACAACCAGGTACGTTCTTGTCAGGAACAAATTACATATTGTACTGGTTTTAGCGGCTTGGATTCCCACCTCATTTGATATCCCAGTGCACTTTCGGTTATGTTATTAAGTTGGTAATTTTTTAGTCATGCTTGCACAAAATTACTATTCAGGAGACAACAAAAGATTGGGTAATGTGGATCTATTTTCTGTAGCGTAGCACTACAAGATGGATCGCTCTCCTGACAAGAACGTACCCGGTTACTGTTGTAGTCTTCCACCCATGAGTTAGCCACCGCAACAAACCTTTGTTTCAACGGAGCAAAGCTTGACGTCATTGCCACAGTGTTGTGTTAAGCCTGCTGCAGCTTCTGTTCACAGTATTGTACTTTCAGGTAAATATTATGGTAAAAATCTTTAAAATGCACTATAAAGATGAATTTTTTTCACCATTTGCCATGAAACTGCATACTTTAAAATCTGTACATCTCACTTTTTGAAATACTTCAACATTTGCAGCAAAATAATTTAGGACGCTAAAGTACACATTTACCAAAAGTTCTTCTTTAAAGGCCAGTTGACATGCTTTTATGGCTACCAAGTCTTTAATGACATCTTCAAAATCAAATTCTTTTACAAGTTCAGCATTTGCAACAAGACTAGCCAAACTAAAGAGGCTTCTCAGGATAGTTCTTTGCTTTTTTAAAAACAATTTTCACTTGATGCATTAGAAGTCATCATGCTCAGGAAAATTCTTAATGCAATGTCCACATTGGGAAAGAGTGAACTTAATTGCTTCTCATGAGGTATTTTCTGGAATTTGCACCAGTCCCACAGCATGGCAGCCTAATCATAAATCTGCCCCTGAATGTTTCACTAAGTGTGATGTTGCATCTTAAATTTTTTATCTTAAAACAAGTAAATCTTTTAGAATGTTGGCGATTTATTCCAAAAAGAAGAGTTGTGATGGAGAGAACATTTTCAGCAAAAGTCAGGTACTTTTTCTTAGATGCATGTGCTGAATTAAGAATGAGCTGCACAATTTTTATGTTTTTCTGAAGAACGAACTGCATGTAGAATTTTTCCAATAAGCATGTTGGCACAGAGGTTCAACTGAAATTATTTTTAAGTGACATTTGCATTAGAAACATAAGTAGCATTTGATGGATTCTAAATCTAAGGACATTTGAGGACAAAAATCAAAACTGAAGTACGATTTGCATGCTCAAAGGCATTGGATGTTTTTCAGGACAATAAATTAAATTCAAGGACTGTCCTCAAGAATTTAGGACTTCTGGTCAGCTTATTTATACTACTTATAAAACAACAAAATGCATTAATTTTGAAGATGACAATCCAATTTTTTGGTGTAAATGTGACAAGGATGGTACGTCAGATAATATATGAAAACTTGAAAATTTCATCGTCCTGGAGCGGGACGATGAAATGTAGTGGTTAGCATACCTGGGCGACGCAGGTCCCACTCCAGGACAATGAAATTTTCAAGTTTTTGGATATTATCTGACTTACCACCCTTGTCCCTTGTCACATTTACACCAAAAAATCGGATTGTCATCTTCAAAATTTATATTATATGGTGTATTCCTGCATTTCTTTCATGACAATAAAATACAATTTATAATTATTTTTGTTCAGTGACACACAAGAACTCAACTACCAATGGCATTCGTTTTATAGGCAACAGATAGTTTCACAGAATATGTCGGAAAAGACAGAAAGTTTGTAGAATTTATAGTTACTTCTCCTAAGTTCATTTTGTTTACATAAAGCAGAAAAACTTTCTTCCATGCCAGTCTTGTGTTTATGCCCAAAGGGGCCATATCCTATCACTCGGTCTGCTGTGAGCTTGTTGATGAAGGATTGGGAGGGAGAGCTTTGCTCCTTCCACTTTAGTAACACTATCTTGAAGCTAAATAACTAACTATATAATTACTTACAACAGTTTGTGCTTATTTCTTATAATATTAGGGGGTTCTTTCTCTGAAGAATATTGCCACCTTATGTCAATTTACTCAATGAACTATTTATTTTCTACACTATAGGTTCACCACCATCCACAAAAAGAACATCACTTGCAATGATTGCAGGATATTTACTAAAAGTAACCTATGAGATGAGACCTTGGGCTGTGTTGATTGCATGATAAATATATAATCACCTGCATCATCTACACCCTTAGCACAGTTGATATCATTCTAAAATTGAGGAGGACTGAATTATCTTAGCACCACTTTTATTGATGCCCTTGAAACTGCAGCCAATTTTATCGCAGCAGCTGTAACTTATGTCCCTGCTACCGGAATCAGAGCAACTCTTGTTGCTGCATTAGAGCCATTATTTGGTGTTAAGCTTGCATGTTCTTGTAACAATATGAACATGATTAAAATAATTACAGCAAAGTTTTTGAATCTTATGTTGGATAATGTTGCCAGGAAAGTTACAAGTGCAAATGCATATCATAGCTTTTGACTTAATCCAAAGCCTTTGCAAAGGAAAAGTTTGAGGATGTCATTTATTTTGCTCACTGTTGCAACAGATTTCTGGAAAAAAGGAAATGTGAATCTTTGTAAATTTATGGTGCTTAAAATCCTAGTGCTTTATAACTTTCTGCTAACAATAAACCTTTGTGCAGATTGAGTGTTTGTAATTTATAGTGTTCAGAATCCTTTTGTATAATACTGGCTACCACCATAAGTTTCACTCCATCAATCTGAAAAAATAAATCGAGTGAAACGTGCATTGGCAGGGGTACAAAAATATGCTTGTCCATGGCAAGTCAGAAATATATGGCACGTGACACATATGGCACGAAGAATCAATATAATCAAAAATGAACACTGAACACGATTAGAAACTAGCTAAATTTTTTTATGCTGTGGTGATGAACAGCTTAAATGGGCCAACGCTACTTTGAATGGTGTTTTTCTGCAAAAAGCTCAAGGTGCATTTCAATTCGACACACACATCATACATCAGGGAATGATGACCATAACAAATCCAAAATGTGCGTCCGAGTGGATTAAATTTGTGAGTACTATTTAAATTTGCATATTACATTAATGAAAATAATTACCTGTTTTTCCAACACAGTATAGTGCCATGGACATAATACCTTTATTTTTAGAGGGAATTACATAATAGATATATTAATATTGAGGATCTTCAAAAATATGTTTCTGGAGACAAGGGTGCCTTCCACCTCAGCTTACATTTTGGAAACATAAATAGAAAGCAGAATCAGGGCTTGAAAAATACCATGCCCGAGATGGCAGGGGCATGTTAATTATTGGTTTGGGCTGGTAAATAAAAAATCTAGTTGCCTAGTCTGGTCTGGGCAACTAAATTTAAAAATAAAGTTTAGAATAGAATTTCCTACTACAAGAAAAAAGACAGTCATTGTATGTTATGCTTTATTTCACTGCTAATAACCAGAAGTTGTATTATTGTTACAGAGTGCTACAGATAGAGCATAATATAATTAAAGAAGTGATATTCTTCTAAATCCAGAAATTGGAACCATATGTAGTTTGCTCCAAATGTTGTTTATGGTTAGTGATGGGGTGCATGCCCCTGATGGAACTACCTTCCGGTGTTCAGTGACAAAGAGCAAAAACTTCAATGAAAAGAACATGGCAGAATCACTAAATTTCTCAAATACCAGTTTCATCATCATACCATTTCATGCGAAATTTAGCAAACTTGAGATACACACATTCATGCATTTAGCACTTTGAATACAGACCCTTAAAATTGAAATGCCAAATATGTAAAAAAGTTCATATTTGTTTACTTAAAAAAAGAGGGTTCTGATTTGTTATCTTAAAAGGTACATGTTCCTGAGCATCCAGCTTTTATTACCTGGGCAGGTAAAATAATTTCTGCACATACCTGACTGGTCATGTAACTTTTCAGATATTTTCAAGCCCTGAGAATGCAAGAAAACTGAGATTAATCTATAAATTGCTTTTGAAAAAGACGGAAGGAAATGTTAATGCATTGACCCCCCCCCCCCAAAAAAAAATCTGAAAATATTTTAAAGGATTTTGAATATTTTATGATCATAGTGAGACGAATTGGCAGTGAAACATGGAACACAAAACATTAGAAGAATTCTTGATATCCTCATATCATGCATAAGTTACAAAAGAAAAAAACCCGTCATTATGGCATGTTTCTACCTGCCGAGGTAGTAAAAGCTGGACGTATGTATTGAAATCTACCTACCTTACCCCTAACACCCGCAATACAGACACACCTTTTCACATCCCTATCATTTGGAAAGCTATTTGGAAATCTGGCAACAACTGGTGCTTATACCACATGTTTCATTCCATGGCTGATGAAGGTAGAAGTCAATACTGAAATGTTCCACCATGTATAATTTTTAACATGACTTATGCGTGATATGAGGATATCAAGAAGAATTCTAATATTTTGTGATAACTTCCATCCCTGCTTCTGGTGAAAACACTGACTGCCAAGAAATTTGTCAGAAGTGGCCTTACTAAATGGCACTGTTTCAAGATGCAGTTTTAGAGATTACCTGTCATCAAGGTTCATACTGTGCTTTAAGGAAACAGCAAGATCCTATGGAATAACAGGAAAATCTAACGGTTGTTCTTTTTTACTAGATCGTTAATGTTGCAATGTATCAGCAGATGATATTCCATCAGTAAGCAATATATATATATATTGGGGATTTTAATGACCGTCATAAGCTACTTAAAGGACTATAAGCAGTCGCTCATCCCTAATTTAGTGCCCATTTCTTACAAGGAGAGGGGTACTCCAGTGCCGTTAGAAAATAACACCACCTATGCCTCGTCCAGAATCAAACTTGGGCCCAACTTGGATGACTAACCAGAAACATACACTGAAGTGCCAGAAAAACTGGTACACCAGTCTAATACTTGGTAGGTCGCCCACAGGAGCGCAGGACTGCGGAAATACGACGGGGCATGGACTCCACTAGCTTCTGGAAATATGCTGTAGGCAATGCACACCATACTTCCTGCAGAGCGTTCCACAATTCAGGTGTATTCCGAGGTCTCGGATTCCTGTGTTCGATAGCGTGTTGCATGGCATCCCAAATGTGTTCTATCACGTTCAGATCTGGGGACTTGGGTGGGAATGGCAAAACTCCAAACTCTGATGAATGCTCCTTTAACCATAATGTGGTGACCCGACACTTGTCTGGAGGTGCATTGTCCTGTTGGAACAAGCCCAACCCATCAGCATGAATGCAGGACATGAACGGGTGTACCTCGTCAGAAAGTATACGCACATAGCGTTGGCCGGTCACAGACGTTTGTTTGTAGACGTACCAGGGGTCCCTGTGAAGTCTAGCTAAACACACCCTATACCATTAGGGACCCCCACCAGCCGGTACAGTTCCCTGTTGACAGGCAGGATCCATGGCTTCATGTGGTTTGCGCCACACACAAATCCTTCCATCTGCCTGATACAGTTGGAAACGCGACTCGCAGGCCAGGCTACTTGTTTCCAGTCATCAAGTGCCCAGTGGCGGTGTTGCCGTGCCCAAGCAGGGCACATAGCTCTGTGTCGTGCACCCATCAAGGGGACTCAAGTTGAGCATCGGCTCCCAAAGCCCATATTGTGCAGGGTACGTTGCACAGTCCGGACGCTGATGCTTGTTGAGGCTCCAGCATTGAATTCCGATGATACCTGCGAGAGTGTTGCACGCCTATCGAGTGAAACGATTCTTGACAGCCGACGATGGTCACATTCACCCAATGTCTTTTTACGGCCACACTGGTATTGTAGGTTGGAGGTTTTGCCCGAATTCTTGTAGTCACGGTACACCCTTGCAATGGTCGTCCGTGAAAATCCGAAATACTATGGCCCATCTCACGAGCGCTAACTATGACACCGCGTTGAAAATTGCTTAAATTGTTATTACTTGTCATTCTCATGCCGAAAACAGCTCTGACAGCTGGCAAGGATGTCTATCGCTTTATATGCACATTGGCAGACCCAACCGAGTACGCGCATAGGTGACGTTGCTATGTATTTTGCATAAGCTCGTCTGTACCAGTTTTTCTGGCACTTCAGTGTACCTCTATGGCCACTGGGGTTTGCAACAAATTACATCCTACAAAGAAAAAAATAGGGTAAAACATATGATGTCAGGCGAAATGTGCTCCCCACAATGTTCATTACCTTTGGTATTGCAAATGCTGAAATCCATGATGAGTGACATTCTATTCTGACTGGTGGACATGTATTATATTTTTTGACTCCTGTCCATTGACGATAAAAAATTTATTTTAGAAGCATGTTTAATTAATAGGACTATGGTGTATGAGTATTTTCACATTGATTTCTGGGTTAAAGGTGAATGGTAGATATTTTGAACCTAATGTAAACAGAATAAATATTATTTGTGTATAAGTCATACGTGTAGATTTTTTTTTCTGTTGGGGGGGGGGTATATATATATAATTACTGCATGTGTTTATGCGTAAATCTTTATATGTATATAAATTTACCACACATCATGTTCTAAAACTTTCAGATTACTGCAGAACCAGAGTGATCTCTAGTTGTAGAGTAACCTGAAAGCTTTTGAGCAAATAAGAATAATCAGGGTCCAAAACTGGCAATTCTGCAATTTTTATATACATATATTGCTACAGATTCTTCACTGTATTTTAATTACTATTTAAATTCTTTTTGCACATTTCTTTGTCCACAGTTTTAGCAGCAGCCGTTATCAAAATGGTTTCAGTAATAGTAAACAGAGTTATGTAACAATTCACCCCAAGACCATTCTAAAGTGATTATCAATAACACCTATGTAAATTAGGTTACCTTTAGTCAAAAATTATTATAAATTCTTATTCTATGTACATATGTACTCAGATTCGCTATGTGGGCATCACAGAGTTGAAAAATGCAAACAACACTTCAGACTTTATCATCGCCACGGAGTCTTTTCAAAATGGTTAACAGTGAGATCATCAAAACCAAAATCTAATTGATCGACATAAAAGGATGATTCTGTCTGGGTGCATACATTTTTTCGTCAATGAGAGCACGTTTAAACCAAGTATTTGAACAATGTCATTTAGCACTCTTGTAGATACATATTTTAATAAAAATTATACATCTTTTGTTTGGTAGTGTCCTTCGTACATGCTTATTCCTCACTCACTACCTATGACAACTGCCACAGTTAGTTGAAAGATCATTTAGCTTTCTGTTTGATGTGTAAAAAATGGTTAAGATACACCATGGGTAATGAGTATTTCAGATTTTCATGTGTTCAGAAATAATGAATTAAGGAAAAAAAATGAAAATTTTGTAGAAGTTGGTAAAATATTTTGTATGAATGAAAGAGAAATCATTTTTTAAATAAATATTTCTGAAAAAATACTTTTTTCTTTATCAATGTCATTTCATATAACCCTGAAATCTAGGGGAAGGGCAAATACTTGGCTTTGTCGCTTCAGTGGGCATCCATGTTTTTCATTGGGTTATAGATTTTATGGAAAAGTAGTCTGGTTTATGTGAAGCACACAAAGTGTCTGATAACTGTTTTTCTATGAGATGTAAGTAAAGACACCTGAACGCATGCTCTTCAGTGATAGTGTGGTAAAGGAACTCACTGATTAATTCCTCAGATTTTAACTTTTTCTTCTTACAGTTAAGGTTTCTGAAACACGTTCACAGTGTTGTTGGAAAATCACAATCAACATAGTAAACTGTGTGCTAATTTGTTAGTCAAAAGTTCTTGGTTTTAAAAGGGGGTGATTTATGTACATCTCTATGTAAGATGGGGGAAATAACACAAACAGGTTGTAATCTTCCTAATTTGTACATGCTGTAACACTTTCTTCACAAAAAATCATTCATTTGTATCTCCTTGAACATTAGGTGGGATAAATGCAGTGGATGATGGCTGGATGGCTTTATTTGTCTCATCACTATATCATAGTATGCAAGCTATATAAGCAAATTTGGCAGGAGTAAAGAAAATAATACAATACATTAATTGTTATATGCTTTGCAACATATCAGGAACCTTAACAAAAATGGTTTGCTGCTTTTGTGGGCCCTTTAAAGAAAACTTTTTATCCAGTTCTGTACAGCATTGCTACATAGAATTATGGCTTTTGTACTGTAATTAAAAAAATCACCTCTGTATTGTGGTTTTTAAATCATTTTTTTAATCATAGTACAGATCACCACTGCACTATGATTTTTCAAACCACAGTACAGTGGTGCAGTGACAATGTAAAATATACTGCATAGCTGCATTTAATCATAGAGAATGATAGTTTAGAGCATACTCTGTACAGACAATTTCAAAATGAATTTTATGGCATAGCAGCTGGCCATGCATAGAATTCTATCATACAACCATCCATCTTTATAGGTTGTGCTGCCATAGACCTAAGCAAGAGACAACAAAAATGACGTAATTCAAGGGCTAGACTGCCGTAGTGTGCTGTATACCCAATCAAATAATAATATTTCATCTGAATTATTCCACTGTAGATTTATCAGCATTGGTGTGGTTATACAAGTTCACATCATGAAAACAGCTTTGGATGAAATCAGGATATAGAGATAAAATCTAGAATGCCTCACTCAGTTCCTGCTGAAGTTACATGGGCCATATGATACTACCATCACACAAAGAGGCTACTTTTTTTTTTATTATTATGTATAGTTTCCATATTACTTCAAAAATGACTAATTTTGATTTTATTCTATATACTCTGATCTTTAGAACATATGATTATTTTTAAATACAGTAAAAGTCCGATATTATGAGAGCTGACAAAAGTCGGAAAAATTGTCGCTTTAACGGACTTCTCATTAAAGTCGGATCATACAAATACTACGTTCACATATGTACTACATAGCACATAAAAATAACAGTAATACATAATAAAGAAAAGTAATCAGAACAACATATCACACACCTGATGTTCGTTTTTAATTCAGATTGGGGTTTTTACAAAACAATGAGAATCAAGAGTGTTTTGTTTCCCCTTTGACATTCATGATTATGACTCTTGACTTGACGGAAAATATGTAACTCTCTACTTTATGAAAAATTGCTGTTTCTTCAATAGGTGCATTTGACAGACTATAAAATTGTCTGATTGTGTTTAAAGCTTGATGAGTTCCGATTGAGATGGTACGCTTTCATGTATGTCCCCTTCAT
This sequence comes from Macrothele yani, assembly GCA_039090855.1. NCBI lineage: Eukaryota > Metazoa > Arthropoda > Arachnida > Araneae > Macrothelidae > Macrothele > Macrothele yani. The sequence continues at coordinate 138,688,879 of CM077004.1, forward strand.
CATTCTGATATTTCTTTTTATGATTCCATTATTTCTGTATCAGACATGTCATTCCAGGGTACTATATATCTGTATCAGCATTGACATAGTCTTGAAAGCTAAATGTCAATCCAATCTTTTTGGTAATAATGTTCTATCCATCTGCTTCCAGTTTTGTAGGCTTGTCTGTAACAATTATTTTATTCAAATCATCTTCGGTAATAAAGCCAGCACGTCTAAAGCATGCTTCAATGTGCTTTCCTGGCAGTTCATTCCATGTAACAGAAAGAGATTTAATAGACTCAAGAATATTCCATTTCACTGGTTTATCATCTGATGACATCCGCCTGATTGCGTCATTTACCAGAATGGTCCAATATTTTTGTTTTATCAGTTTCATAATTCCATGATCAAGAGACTGAAGTACACTAGTGCAGTTAGGTGACAATAATATCAGTTCAATGCTATCCAATTGAATATCTTTGGGACTTAGGTGTGCAGGACAATTTGATAAATGGCGCTATTTATCTGTTCTCAATTCCAACTGGCCTTCACCAACTTGATATACACAGTCGAGTCACATTATTGTGACCACCTCCTACTTTTGACTTCAACAGCACATAGCCAATGAAAGAAGGCGCACCATGTTGTGAGCTGGCTTGGAGGGTATAAAAGGTGTGCTGTAGGCATTCTAAAAACGCATCCCTCATTGCTGTCATGGATAAAAGGAGCAATTTATCAGATTTGCAAAAAGGGATGATTATTGGCTTTCAGGCCAAGGGTGGCAGTATTTCTGAAAACAGCGCAGTTTGTGAACTGTTCGTGTGCTGCTGTGGTTAAAATGTATCGGGATTGGAGAAATGGCACCATTGAGAAAAAGTTATGTGGAAACTGTGGAGCACCATGTGCCATTGATGTGAGAGGTGAACATTGGCTTCAAAGGTGCACGAGGGCCAAACGACACATTACAGAGGAGCAACTCACTGGCCGAATGAACCAGGGGGCTACTGGAAGTGTGTCTAAAGTGACAATTCAGCGAACCCTGCAGCATATGGGGCTCCGATGCATACAGATGGTTACTGCACCTATGCTAACAAAGGTTCATTGGCAGAGAAGGCTTACATTTGCACGGCAGTATCGAAATTGGACTTCCGCTGATTGGCAAAGGATTGCCTTCTCCGATGAGTCATGTTTTCTGCTTCATTGAACGGATGGACGTTGGCGTATAAGGCGAGAAAGATCGGAGAACAAACACTCTTCAACCATTGCTGGAAGAACACAAGCTGATGGGGCAGTGTTATGGTCTAGGGAATGTTTTCGTGGCATTCCCTGGGTCCACTCACACCTGTGGAAGGCACTACGGACCGAATTCGTTGTGAATCCATCCTTACAGACCACATACACCCATACATGTTGATTGCCATCCCTATTGCAGATGGGATCTTCCAGAATGACAATGTGATGTGTCACACAGCTAGAAATATCCGAGAGTGGTTGGAAGAGCACGATGAAGACTTCACAGTACTTGCCTGGCCCATTAATTCGACAGACTTAAACCCAATTGAGTATCTGTGGGACCACCTCGATCGTGTTGTTTGCTCTATGGATCCTCCAAGACTATAAAGTTGTCCAGTGTGAAGAACCTGAATGAATTTCACTGTTATCCCTAAGTTGGCCATAATGATCTTGGTTCTTAAGTTCATTGTTGTGTGGGGTCTTGTTCAATATGGCTTTTGAAATGTTAGTCCATGTTTATGATTCTTTACATCACACACCCTCCAGTAGTTGTCAGATGAACTGCAGTCAGCATGGCTCCACATACCTGGGAACACCTTCCAGCGCCTTATTGAGTCATTCCCAGTCCGTCTAGCTGCTGTCCGCACTGCACACGGTGGTTATTCTGGATATTAGCTGGTGGTCACAATAATGTGACTCGACCGTGTATAACAGCATTGTCGTTCATGCCTTCTTATTTAGCTTTATATGTGTGTGTGGTAGCAAATCACCACAAAAATATATTGGCACAATATAGAGAAGATAAATGTTCTTTACTGCATTTTCCTACTTTACATGGATGGCCTTTTACCGCTAAAGTCCTGTCAGGTAACACGTTATAAAATAACGCAGCCTCATCTGCATTGTAAATGTCTTGTGCGTTGTATCTAGCTAGAATTTCTGAAAGAATACAGGGCCAGTCCTGAACTGCTTGTGTGCTAACAGAACCTGATTCTCCAATTTTTTATTATTATTTTTTTGCGTAGAAATCCTTTTTCTAGTTTTAAATCTGTTTAGCCAACCGTCCAAACAACTAAAATTCTCAGTAGCCATTTCAGTGCTTAATTCCTTAGTTTTATCACTGGTCCACTAACAGGAATGTTTTTGGCTTGATTACAGAAAAATCATGTAAACAATGCTTCATCCAATTCCTTATGTTCACCACTTCATTACTTCGTGGATTTTGCTGGCACGTTATTCTGCAAAGCTGCCTTGTTGATATTTTCTGTATTCTTTAAAATTGTAAACAGCGTTGATGATGCAAGACCAAATTTTCTTGCTATCTCACTTTTCTACTTCAAACTTTTCTCACATTCATACAAAACTTTTAACTTTGTTTCCAAAATCAAAACTTTCCTTTTTTCTTTTCTTCATTAAAGAAGAAAAAAACACGACATACATGTAAAAAATTTTTTTGACTTCCCACCGTTGCGGAGATGAGTGGAAGAGAACAGGAGACAGCATCCAAACCGCCAAGAAAACTAACCACTGGTAACTCATCTGAGTGCAGCTGTACCCATTTACCGCCCCACCACTTCCTGGAATTTCAGGGAAAGAATTTGTTGGAAATCTTCGAAAGAAGAAAGATTGGCCATGAAAACTTCTTGTTATAGCAGGAGCTCCTTATATTTACAACTTGTTATATGTACATGAATATTTTTCCTATCTTTAACATTAATAAATTGATGGTGCATTTTGAATCTCTTGTAATAGTGGGATTCTCGCTATATGCTGTATTCGTGATATTGGACTTCTACTGTACACAATTTATTTCATTTTTCACTGCTTATATTATAACACCCTTTTCAGAAGCACAGACTTCATTCATATATTACTCATTAACAAATTTTTGCCCTCAATTCATTAGCATTTTGAGTATGTAACAAATTAAAATGTCATACAGATTTATTAAAGTTGTATTTATACTGAATGATGAAAAATACATTAGAAGTACATTCATTCTCAACAAATAACCCACTTTATATTCTTTCTACTAAATTCCTGTTTCTTTGTGTGTATATGTCTTTGAAAGTTTGTGCTTTTGTACAGTAAACAACATATTGGCAAGATAACGTCTTTATCACGGTAAGAGTTGTATAGCTGACAAAATGATCAGCCATAAATCACAGCATAATTAGTTAATTGTTTGGGCTGCCTGGCTGAATTCAAATGGATTTTACATCTTCTGAAAGCTTTTTGATACAGTACAAGATATTCTAAGATTTTGCTTTCTTGGTCAATATTTATCATCATTTGTGGTATGCCAGCAAATGAAAACTTCTCATATAAGCTCCAGAGTATGGGGTAAACCCATACTCCTTGTAGTGATGTATTAACATCATTTCAGATTCACTGGGTACTCTCTGATTAAAAGAAACACTACTTGTTTTAAAATCACTATAGCCAGAATTAGACAAAAAAATTATCTGGGCTATATGCTCTATCACTTGTTGAATGTCTTTCTCAAATATGGAGAATATAAAGGCACTCTCAAACAAGCTAAAAAAAAAAAAGAACAAGTTCTATGGGAATAAGTATACGAGCTATTAGGATGTAAAAATTACTGGGCCAGTATCACTGATGCATTCTGTTCACAAGAAAACATTATTAAAACTGAAGACTGTACCAAAGGCTGTCTTGACATATAAATAAACAGAGCAAGGGGCGTGGAAACTAATACAATTGGGAGATAAATGCTGATCACCAGGACTGGAGCAAGCTTTTCTTATCTGTGAGGGTTGAGACCTGGATTTGTACCCCTTTCAGTTCAAATGTTCCCTTCCTCTCAAAGGGTATGCAGTTTTTGCTTTCTCTTGTCTGAGTTATAGGAAAGTATTATGATCATTCAAAAATTGCACTTCTGGGTTTTGACATAATTTTACTAAAGACGTGAAAACTATAGGTAAATGTTATGTGAAAGCAGACAATACAGCACTGCAAAAACACAGAGAAGAAAATGAACTGAAACAATACAAGTGAGTATCACATACTGAATGTAGCAATTAGGAAGATGCTTTCAAGGTATGGATTGAAAATATAAATTCAAGGTTAAAGCCTTAGAGGGGCCACCTGCAGCAGAGCACAGATGTCTGATTAGCTCTTCATCCCTTCAGCATGTTTGAAAAGGTCATGGAAGTTAGGAATAACTGCACATCATTTTACATGCCTCTCTCAGACAATTCCTTTTGTGCACATGAGAGGTCTACCCCTCACAGATGAGGTTACTCTGTATCCTGGTTAGCTGTGCAGAATACTGTATGCAACTAACTAGTTTTTGAAAATGAAAATACCGAGTGCATAACTTCCTTTTTAAGCAACAACTTTCAGGAAATTTATTCACGCATTGTGTAGTTTTATTCTTTATGCTCTTAAGAGTATGAATTTGTGTACCTGGTATCACCATCTGGCAGGGCAAGTGCCCTCCCTTCAGTTACAACCCTGCTGACCACAGAAATCGCAAAATCTGAGATTTTGTTCATCTATACTAAGACCCACTAAAATTATAGGATAAGCAATCACAGGGACAAAATCTTATACAGAATGAGAAGCAGAATGACTATGTGAGCGACATTCATTCTTTTGGAAAAGTTTAACACTTTCACTGCCGTGTGATGCCGAACTGCATTATATGATACTTAGCCCGGGTGCAGAAAACACCGAATAGCGTTTTGATCATGGCTTAATATTTCCCTTCCTAAAACCTTCATCACTTGAAGAGAGTTATCTATTTTGTTACTGGCACTGAGAATGAGTATCCAACTGTCTAAAAATGACTGCAGTTTTGGGATAGTGGATTTTTTCCCACATGGTTTAGGGAAGGAAAAGTAAGTTGATTCCCTGTAGACTTCACACAGCGTTCACTTTTCTTTGCAACGTTTATTTTCCTTTGAACATCACTAGTTTTGTGGTGAAGGAAACTATCAATAAATAAATGCTTGAATGACAATAAAAAAGCATTTGCTGCTTAGAGTTCATACGTAAGAGGGCGGCCTATTGTGAGATTTCAAGGAAACCCATACTGATTTCAATACTTAGTTTTGTGGAAACAATGGATATATTCAGACAGGCCATGTCCAGTCCCTCTCAATAAAAAGTTCCTTGGTGGGGACACATCCTGCTGTGGAAATAGATGATCCCAATAATTTATCATCATATGCAGAAACGTATTCTTTTAGTAGCTGTAGTACAACCAGCAGTGAAAATGAAGAATGTGACGTTCTCTCTCTCATACTCAGCCTCAACAGATTTTAGCTATACATTGGTACAATGTTCCCGATGTCATGAGAATAATTCTGTTCACTAGTGTACTAGGACTGAAAATTAATATGACAGGTACTGAACCAATTTAATTTTTTAATCTTTTTGCAACTGAAGAATTTTACAATTTATTAGTTACCGTCTACAGCAGGGTTGTCCAACCTTTTTGTGTAAAGGGCCACTTTAAAATTTTTCATGGAACTCGCAAGCCAACAGTTGCTGCAAATTCGGTAAAAAAAAAAAAAAAAAACAGTAAAATTAGACATGAAAATTTCCAAAAAAAAAAAAAAAATGACAAACTTAATTTATTACCTTTTCTTACGTTGTTAAACCAAACGCTCAGTTAATCTGAGTCCTGACACTGCTTTTGCTTAGTCACAGGTAGTCAGTGTTTGCCCCGTACACTTGATGTAGTGATGCACAGAATTCTGGTAAGATGTTCATCTGTCAGATAGAACTTTGATTTTGTTTTAATGGCTTTCATCCTTGAAAATAGCTGTTTGCAGCAATATGTGCTACCAAACAGTGCAATGCTTTGAAGGACATGTTTTGAGACATTTGGTTAAGAACACGAGGGAACATATTTTTTATAAAATGTTAACAAATCATGCTGTAAGAATACTCTCTTCATGGTGTGTCATTTTTGATCTCAACTAGTTCCATCTGCAACATATCAGGAGCATCATTGACATTGGTTCCGAATGGATCCGAGAACAACTTTATTTCACCATCGTGTTCTCTGAAATCTAAAAATCTTTCTGTGAATTCACCACTAAGTTTTTCAATCAGTTCAGAGTACTTTTTATGGTTCACTGTCTCAGACGGCCTTGTTGATAACGTAGTGAAATGAACAAATTTTTCCACAATCAACTGTTGCTGAAACAGTTGCAACTTCTACACAAATGCTTGGATATGCTCGTACAGTTTATGGGCAAGTTGATCCCTTCAATGTAATTTCACATTTAGAACTGCAAGATATTTAGTGATACCTACTGGGAATGCAAAGTCATTCAACCACTGATCGTCATTCATAAAATTTGAATATTTTCCTTTTTTTGCAATGCAGGTCTTTATTTCTTCAAGCAGTGCACAGAATCTGGTGAATCTCGCCGCCCTGCTGAGCCAGCGAACATGGATGAAGTAAATTACATCACGATTGAGCTCCTTGGAATTTATAAAATTGATTGTTGAAACAACCTTGTCCATTACATGTTGCATATCCATGGTTTTACACACAGTTGCTCTTGATGAATGATGCAGTGGCATGAGATGACATTATTAAGCACGGATTTCAGCATTAGATTTGCAAATCCATTATGCTTTCCTATCATCTCCGGGGCTCCACCTGTTGTAATTCCACACAGTTTATCCTTCAGAAGATTGAAATTTGCCAAGATACGTTTTGCCTCATCAAAAATATATTTTCCAGTTGGTTCACCTTTCAGTGGACATAAGTCAGTTCCTCAACGATTTCAAAAGTTGTGATGACTCCTTGTGCATAGATTGCCAGTTGTGCTGTATAGCTTATATCCGTACTTTCATCTAGCGCTAAGCTGTAAAATTAGCACGATTTGAGTCTCAAGAATTTATTTTTCTACAAAGTTTCTCTTTTAAATCCCGGAGTTTTTAAAAATTCGAACATTGCAGGTGGGCTTGATTAAAACCTTTGGAGGGCCAGACTCTGGCCTGCAGGCCGTGTGTTGGACAACCCTGGTCTACAGGATATCCACGTCTATAGCATATGCATTGCAAAACAATGTATATACTGTAGATGTTTTTATATCCCCAGAGTTACTGACGGTTATAATTATGAATATCAATTATGGATAAATTTTCTCGTATTTTAGAATAGCGGAGCCGTGCAAAGCTACGAGATGCAAACACCGCTAGGCTGATCCAAATGCATAGAAGCTCATCTGTTGTGTCATGTGACGCCTTGTGGTATCTCGGGGAGATTTGCCCAGGTTTCTTATCGACACCACGTGCTTGCGGTTAAAATAGCTCAGCGGCAGCGAATGTGTTAACAAACAGAATCAAAATCTCACACAATAGCAGCTGTACATATTCAGAATAGGTAAAAAAATAAAATAAAGAATGTATGCATCCTGACTCCACAGGGTAACACTTTGGCTATAAATTATCCTTAATAAGCAAATGCATTTTTAATTAATTACATTTTCATAGCATTTTTGGATGTGATGCAATTGAGGATTCCCAAAGTCTTGAAAAACTTAAAAACCCAGTTTTATAGTTTTCGAATATCATAAAAACCCAGAATTCAGACCACACCTGGAGAACAAACAGGCCCGAGCTGTACGTACTCTGCCTACATCCTGACTTGAGTCCCAACATACTCCAATCTGCTCTCCTTTAAACTGCTGCACAGATGTTTTAAAATGATTCATGACACGAATAAAGGCATGGAAGACACCACAATAAAACGTCACAAAAGCTATTCATTGATAGGCACCAAAATCTTTCAAGGTGAAAGTCCTGCCCACATATGTACAATGAAACTAAGTGATGGTAATAATTTTACTTACGAATTTGTCACTAAAAAATGCAGTAGCCTATATTTAAGGAATCGCCATAATCTTGCACTGTATACCAGGCATGTTTTTGGCATAAATCACTTTAAACTACTTCCAATTTGCAACAAACTTTCATTTCTTTCTGTCCACTGCAAGATCTTTTGTCTCAAAAATGCTGATTCTTTGACCTCTAAAGGATAATTTCATACCTTCTGCTATATATGCAATTTTCCCATGATCTTTGACCTGATGTTACAGATTTAGCAAATTTCTCTTTTCCCCACGTAACATGTCCAAATAACTGCAATACATTATCATTTACTCAGTCTCCAACCGAAGAAGTACCAAGCTCAGTTCTAATATGCCTGCTTTACAAAGTCTTTTTTTATCAAATCCATCTATTTTTTCCTAATTGTAAAGGTAAATTTTACAAAATAAAAGGTTTATAAGTAAAAAAATTGTGCATATTACTTATGAGGTTTCCTTGTACTATTTCTCAGATCATAGGATTTTATTATCAAAATAACAAGCTGCACAGTCATTGCTCTGAAAATAGCCAAAAGGCTTCTTCACGGAAATACGTTGGAGTGCATAAATTAAGAAATTTCTAGGTTTTAATGGGGATTTTTTTTTCTTTATTTTTTTAATAAAGCAAAATTTTTTGGCCATAATTAGCACTAATATATGTGGTAATCCATTGAGAAATAAAATCCCATGCAAATGTTTTCATGCAGCACCAAATATGCAAGTTAGCAACTTTAAAACAAGCTGTTTACATTTCACACATTTGTGATTTAGCAACACCACAATTGCTGTTGCTTACAATTTTTGCTCCAAATATCTTTGCAATGTTATTTGAATGCCAATCAGAGGTGAAGAGAATGATGGATGATTGTCAGTAGAGAATATTCTACTTTTCAATCAAACACTAGAGTACTTAAGATGCAACACATCTGTTAAAATGATGACAGTCAAACAATCTACAAAAGCTACCTGAAATACAGAAGACCTAATAAATTTCACCTAAAAAAGTAGAAGTTTAATCTCCTTAAAAAACAAAAAAAACAAGCTTTTTCAGAAAGTAAACACCGTAAGCATTGACTTGGATGGGGGAGCAAATGTTTTCCCTCCCAATATTTTTCTAGGGAGGAGGCATTGTCTTCTTTCTAGAAAAACGGAGAGGGATACTCAAATAAGTTTTTTTTTTCTGACTTTTGTGTATGTCATTTCCAAAAAAAAAAAAAAAAAAAAAAAAAAGGTCTTAACAAAAAAAAAAAAAAAAATCCCAAGCTATTGTTACATGCCATGTTTTTTTTTTTTTTTTGACCTCCTCCATTAATAAGGGGAAAGAAAGAGCCAGTATCTTCTACCTTCTTTAACTGATGGCTTTTTCTAAGCAGCTGGGCCCTTTCCATAAATAAAGTACACCATTACAGCTTAGCCCATTTTATTCCAAATAATACATTTCTTTCCTATATTGAAGTGTATTATCTATTGTAAGTTGGACCAAGCTCCACATTAGGCCATAGATAATTATTTCCAAAATGCTGATAAATAATAATATAAGTAACTCTTCTTTCACCACATACTAGTGTTTTCATAAAAACTACCCGATTGTTAGCCCTGTGCTCCACTTGTTCTTGTGAAATGTGTTTAGTGTTTAAAACAATTATCAAAAATACAAAGGACACAGAATTTATCTTTTGCACCTTTATTTTTTAGCAACACTTTCTATTTTTACACTTTCGTTCTGTTTCAGCAAGCTTGCTGATGTCCTGAATTTTTTGTAAAAAATTGGAAATACAATCTCTAGATGTTTTATGAATTTAGTTTTTAAAAATATTGATATTCGGTGGGAACATTCACTTTTTGTTTATTTGCTTATGAGCAATTACAGTTTCATTTTCAATCATTAAAATTGTATTTTCCAGTTCAAATTTCTAAGTCTGATCCCCCAATAACCTGGTGAAGGGCCGTGGGTGGCCGAGTGGGCAACGTTCGTGACTGCTACGGGAAGGGCCTCAGGTTCGATCCCAGCAGGTACGAACGCTCGATCAACTAAATACCCGCCGTGTGTCGGATGGGCACGTTAAGCCGTCGGACCCCGGGTACTGGCCCCCGGTAATAAATAAGGACGTCTTCCTCCCCCTTTCTACTTCGCTTCCGTGTCACTTTCCTATCAGGCGCTCTAGCCCAAATCTCCTAGTTTCCTATTTCTAAGGGTTGTTTAAGATCTGGGGTCAGACACTCCCTTCCTAAAATCCTCTACATATGATCACGAATCTGGTGAAGTTGAAGCCCCTGGTAAACACTAAAAGTTATTAGAAGAAATATCTGAACTATGGAATTATTAATAGCAGTTCCATTACATTCTGCTTCAACATAGAATTTTTTGCTGCTTAATCATCAGATCACATCTGCCTTTCCACTTGGGTAAGGTACCATAACCACCGATTATGAGACCAAAACAAAACTTGATGCTACTTGACATTCTCTTCATCCCTCTCATTCCACTGTAAAATTTTCTGCATCTGACAAATCCTTAACTATAACAGCCAATTTTACACCATGAATCCATTTCGTAGAAATCAACAGGAAGTGCAAATCCCCTGAAGAATTAGTTCTTCATAATTAAATGAAAGATCTAAAGAAATATTTTCAGCACATCAGTGCCATCTTTTCTACTCTTTACCATGTAGCCACCCTTCAGCAAACCTGAAAATTGCACAGCCCTGGAGTGGGAACCGAACCTGCATCTCCTGATTTATGTATGGGAATGCTATTGTTACACAACCTAGGGTAATACACATTTGGAACAAGTCAATGTGCACTAACATGCATCTGGAAAGTTATTAACATTCCTTAGCTACATTTTGTCTAGTTAGCTTTTAGTTGCTTGAAAAATCTGTTGTTTGGGAGTAATGGTAGCATGCTTGTGAGAGGGGAAAAAAACAACAACAGGAGTGCTATGCCTTGATGGGAAAGAATTAAAGTGAAAGGTGAGAGTTAGAGGACACAATTACCCTAACAAAAAAGAAGTTAAAAGCTAACACCATACATTGTTTTGGTGCTGCACTCCAACACAATCTATGGCCTCTGAAAAGGCACTGAGTGCAGCAGAACCTAAAAATTAACAAAAAAAAAAAGTATCCATTTCTGGGTCAGTTTGATCCAAACTGAGATCTCTAGAGGAGCAAAAGGCATGTATGTAACTCTACCTCCTTCAACATCACAGATGTCACCCATGTGAGAAGGCATTTGCCCTCTCCTGAAAATTAGACCTTTGCCCTTTTTCTTGGAAAATACTACAGAGATTTTTTGTAATAACACTAATTCTGATTGCTAGAATGGGAAAAATGTTGGGAATTTCCAGTAGAAAAAGCAAAAATTTGCAGTAGAAAGTAATAGTGCAATTTCCTATTGCATGTTGAAGAACATTGTACATACATGCAGTACGGGGAAGTAAGAAAAGCAAAGAAATGTAAAATACACCATCCTCTACAGCAGCTATTTACTGCTGGATAAAGATCTCTGCAAGTTTTTCTCAGAAATTTGTCTGGAGGTTATTTTTCTTTCTTGATGACCAACTGAGTGATCTCTAGGATTTGACAGTGCATGTCACACAAGTGGACAAAAAGATCAAAAGAAATTTCCATTTTTGTCCCAACATGCTGTTTAATTTCCTTTATCCATTTTTTTTATGTATTTTTTTATTTCTTCTTGTTTCCAATTAAATGTGTGTGTTGATACTATGGTAAAAACGTTTAGATAATGAGAAGACACGGTGAAAATTTGCATATGGTGTTTGTATATGTTGTTTGTAGTCACAATTTGTTTACCTTCCCCTGAAAACCAAGCTATGGGCACCCATACCCATGTACCAATAATGATATTTGCCATTCATGTTGTCCTAAGCCTGTTCCTTCCTTGCCTTGCAGCCAGAACTTCAGGATGTAACTCCTGTTATGGAAATCTTTCCTCTACCATGAAACACATGTCCAAATCATTCATAAACTTCATTTCTTTGGAAGAAATATGCAACAGGTCTGATACCCACAAGACTAATCCTGTTTCACATCTATGAATCCACTGTTTTTTTTTTTTTTTTTTTTTTTTTGACATTTCTGTTACTTTTTTCATATTGGCCACATCTAATCACATAAGGCTTAACAACTGTGCACCCAACTATCACTGTCAGAGAAGAAAGTAGGTCAGAACACCAAAGTTATATACAGACAGTTTTGTTCTTTTGAACAACCTCCTTTTTAGGGTGAGAATAGTTTTATACAACTGACATATCTTCCATGCTTTGCCAATTCTGCTATTAGATTCTTTATCACCTTTCTTGCCTCATCAGATACTGTACCCAAATAGTTGAAATCTTCTACTCATTCAAGCATCTTCCCGTAAATTATACAATATCTTATACATTTTGACTTAAACAACCATATTATTTTAACTTGAAGAGTTTTCAAATATTTATTTTTTTTGAGTTCTTTCATACGTTTAGACATTTCTGGCCTGTGGATCTTTATCAAGGCCTGTTCTCTGTAGCAGTTCTTCCTATCAGTGTGTACAGGCCTTGATAAAGATCTGGAGTCCAGAAATGTCTGAAAATACAAAAGAACTCTTAAGACAAGGATACTTGAAAACTAAAGTTAAAATAGGATTTAATTAAATTTGGAGTAAAGTCGTGAGTCAACATTTTTAATTCCTATTAAAATCTTAGACTTCTCCATATTTATCCTCATTCCAAATTCTTACATCATACTCAGCTGATTAAGTTAGTACTGCAAGCTACATAGAGACACTCAGATTTTAGCACTAAATCATCATCACACAGCAAACTTTGGATGGTGGATTTGCTTATCTCACCATGTGTTACAAAGTTACTTTCTTTAATAAGCTATCCATGTAAATTAAAAATAACTGTGAAGACATCTTATATCTCTTTCATACTTCAGAATTAATCTCAAACCATTTACTAGTATTTCATTCAAGCCTGACCAATGCAAGACTTTTGGTGTAAAGGCTTGTGGCTGATTTTTAAGTGACTTACCTTTCAACATCATAATTTTTTTAATGCACTGAACAACTTGTTTTCATGACCTCATCAAAAATGCTTTCAAAACCAACTAAGACAATATTCAGATCATGCTTCACCTCAAATTTTTTTTTCAGAAAGTTGTCTCATTACAAATACACTGAGTTAGCTTTGCATTAGGCACACCCCCCATTTTACACATTCGGAGTAATAATGAAGTGCCATGTGATATCAACGTCACGTGCAGTTACTATAAAATGTGCGCCTTCTGTCTGTAATCAGTAAACATTTGCCAGTAGTGAGGAAACATGACGACCTAAGCCAATTTGACTGCGGCCTGATAGTTGGGCCCCAGAGGGAAGGTGCCAGTATTTCAGAAACAGCCATGTTTGTTGGCTGCTCCCGTATTACTGTATCAAGGGTATACCAGGACTAGATTAACCATGCACTGACATGCAGCAGAAGGGCTCACATTAGTCAGCCACACTTAGTTGGTCATGCAGGTGAGTGCTGTGTGTCACAACTACTATCTCAGCAAAAATGTGCCATAGTCACCCACCAGTACAACAGCGGTGCTGATCGACCTATTTTCACATGCACCATACGCCGTACCTTTCTTTGCCTAGGGTTCCACAGCCGGAGACCAATGAGGGTACCCATGATGAAGCCCAGTCATTGCAAACAAAGCGTCAGCAGTGGAACCTCGACAGATAGAAGGCCATATAAGCTTATACAACAATTGTGTTGTATTATTAGTTACTGTTTCACATGTTATTAGATAATTTTTACGTAACTTAAGTGCGAGATGTCAACATCAAGAATTGTTCTAAAGCTAAAACTAACAAGTACTGGGACGTTTCAGTAACGACTTCTACCTTCATCAGCCATGGAATGAAACACGTGGTATTAGCATCAGTTGTTGCCAGATTTCAAAATAGCTTTCCAAATAATAGGTATGTTAAAAGACGCGTCTGTATTACAGGTGTTGACGCACCTTTTAACATATTACAGTTGTTGGTTCAACACCTGTAATACAGACGCACCTTTTAACATACCTATTATTTGGACAGCTATTTTGAAATCTGGCAACAACTGATGCTAATACCACGTGTTAATTTTTACGTAACTTAAGCGTGAGATGTCAACATCAAGAATTGTTCTAATGTTTTGTGTGTTACAGGTTTCACTGCCAATTATCCTCACTCTAGTTTTAGCTACGCGGGAGTACTATTTATTGCAAATTGAGAACAGTATAGTAACAGTATATATTATCAACATATTATACATTTAGCATGGGTTATTGCAGGAGAGATAAGAAGAGGAACTCGTGGATCCGAAAAATGACGAGAGTGGAAGACATCATGATCAGAGTTAAATCCCTGAAATGGCAATGGGCTGGACATACTGCCAGAAGGACAGACCATAGATGGACAGCCGAAATTTTAGATTGGATTCCAAGGGACAGGAAAAGACCCAGAAAAAGACCACATGGGAGATGGGTGGATGAAATTCGTAAATATGCGGGAGTGACATGGAGGAGACTGGCACAAGACAGACCGTTGTGGAGGAAACTTGGGGAGACCTTCGTCCAGCAGTGGATTGATAATGGTTGACAATGATGATGATGATGATTGCTATTCTTACCTTTCTTCCACACAGGCCATTCAATGTCATCCGGCCAACAGGTGTGGCCATCCAGGCGTGCATGAAACATCACATTGAAAAATAAACATTGTCGTTGTTATCACAATTGAATAAAATAAAATAAAACTGCCTAAATGAGACTTGAAAGATGAATAAATGTTTAAAAGAACTTGGATGATGCTTTAAAAGAAATATTCAAGACCCTGAATGAGTCAAAGGCAATAATTATAGTCTATCACCCAACAAAGAACATTTAAAATTGGAAATACCTTGACAAGAAGCACAAAATAAGAAACATCCAGTGAACTGTTTTTCCCGTGCAGCCGTACCCAAACTAGTTTTGACTGCTGCTTTGCAGTTGTCTTCGGTGGGGTTCCTTTCGTTCGCTGACTGTGACGTCTGATGTTGAATTGTGTCTCAAAGATGTCGATTCCCTTCATTCGTCCTGCCATGTCAAGTCAGTCATTCTTGTGTTGTGGTGAGCAACTGTTATTGCGCGTCTTTGCCCACGCCTAGTTGTCCTTCGTTGTTGTAAGGTTTATTTGCGTATTCACTAATCCTTCAATTGTATACATCTGCCCATCTCATCCTTGTGCGTTCCCGTGGTATCCTCCTCCATTGTGGAGTTCTGTTGGTTCGGGATGTCTTCCACTCTTGTATTTTCTGATTTTTTCAGTGATGGTTTATTTTTTCTTCTTTTCCTTTGTTCCTGTTGAATTAGATGTCACCATGCATATGGTAGTTCGATAGGATTATTGGTGTTACAATTATAATTTTCATTTTTTCGATTATAACGGCCTTGGATGTCAAACTTTGCGCATGCGTTTTGTGTGATGTTATAAGTTTACATTGATCCAGTCAGGGCTGGATTTGTTGTCAATGCAATGCTTAATTAAGGATGTCTTTTCTTCTTTCTTGTTCCAATTGGAACAACCCTGAATTACCTTTCTTTATTGCCTGACTCATTCAGAGTCTTGAATATTTCTTTTAAAGAATCATCCAAGTTCTTTTAAACATTCATTCGTCTTTCATAGTCTTCATTCAAGCAGTTTTATTTTATTTTATTCAGCTGTGATAACAACAATAACATTTATTTTTCAATGTGGTGTTTCGTGCACGCCTGGATGACCACACCTGTTGGGCGGACGAAATTGAATGGCCTGTGTGGAAGAAAGGTAAGAATAGCAATGCACCATGCTAAATTTATAAGAATATGTTGATAATATATACTGTTTTCAATTTGCAATAATAAATAGTACTCCTACATAGCTAAAACTATCTAATAATGTGTGAAACAGCAACTAATAATACAACACAATTGTTGTATAAGCTGAAATGAATTACATAGCCACATAGTGTGGTTCAATATATAGAATTTAAACAATGAGTAAAGAATGCCATCTGGAGTGACGAGTCCCATTCCTGCTACTATGGCCGGGTTCACATGTGGTGTAAACAGCATGAAGCCCTATTCTCTGGTTACACAGTTGGGGTTCAACAGGCCAGTGGAGGTGGTGTTCCAGTCTGGTGAACTTTTTCCTGGCAAGCTTTACATGGGTCTGTCGAGTATCATCCCACAAACACTGAATGCTACAGGGACTTGTTATCTGACCATCTTCATCCATATCTGCAGGAGGTTTACCAGGACCACAGTGCCACTTTTTAACGGGACAATGCACTGTGTCATCAAGCTCATATAATTACTGAGTGGTTGGAGGAATACAACAACAAATTTGCCACATTGCCTTGTCTCCAAAACTCCCCTGACTATAACCAAACTGCACATTTGTGAGATATGCTAGAGCAGGGTGTGAGAACTGCTGATCCTCCTCCACGGAATGACCGTGAATTGATGGATCTGCTATAGCGAACATGTGTCTAGTTATGCACAGAGGATGTTCGACACCTTGTAGAATCTGTTCCTAGACATCTGCGAGCCATGATTGCACAGAAAGGTGGGCCAATGCAATATTAGGTAGGTTTTCCTAATGCAAAGCAGTGTATATAAAGCAAAGCATATATGTTGTAAAGCAAACTCTGTGTATATTACCATGAAATCCTTGACCACTGCTAAAGAACAGTGACATGGAGGATTGATACTGACTGCGCAGCGTTACTTACATATGTTGCAGCTTCTTTTAATGACCATTTTAATGATTTTGGACTTTTAGGGGAAGTTTTCTGCATGAGAATTTCTTCAATCCAAGAAGTTACAGAGGAAGATGCAGTTAATGTGAAACATGAAAGAAGAAATAACAGAGTGAGTCTTAATGAGAATATGAAGTTCACTCTCCAATACAAGATCTAACTTTGACAGAATTGAACCTTTCGAGAATGAATAAAAACATGAGAACAGAATTACAGGGAAGAATTTAAATCCACATTATACTTTAAATGCCACAAAAATAAGTAAAAACCTAAAACACGAGCATCTCTTTTCTTTCAATTTTTTTTTTTTACTTAGAAAACATTAAAAGTTGCAGAGATTATGTATTATATAACAAATTGTTCAACACACTCAGGTTTGAAAATATGCACAGCTGCACCTCCCCCTTTTTATTCATTTCTCTTGTTTGCAGTTGAATTACCTTTGGAAATACAAAAGGAGAGTCGAAAGTTTTTCAATATCTGAATCACTTTGTTTTCTTACGTACCTTTACGACAAAAGCTGGCTAGCATTTAAAGTATAGGCCATTGTGTTGCACCATCTTTAGCCATCTGTCTGCCAGTTCTTCGGTTCTGTGGCAATACCAGTTCTTGTCCTTTGATGCGAAGAACTCCTTCACCCCAGCTGCCACCACCTCCTGGATGTTGAAGTGCCGCCCGTGAAGGATGTAGGCCATAGACCGGAACAAGTAATAATCCAGTGGGGCAAAGTCCGGACTATATCAGTTCAATGCTCTCAAGTTCCTGGAGTTTTGCCCGGGTTTTTTGCGTGGTATGAGGCCGAGCGTTGTCCTGCTGTAAGACAGTGCACTTTCTGTACACCAGTGCCAGGCATTTCTCCAAAACGGCATACATCCGCTCCAACTACTCAGAGTAGAAGTTAGCATTGATGATCCGACCATCTGGAACAAATCCGTAATGGATTATTCCATAAAAATTCCACCAGACACAGCATAACCTTGTGCTCAAAGCACCCACGTTTGGCAACAGGTTCTGGAAGCTAGCCCATGCTCAACCACTGCCGTTGTGTGTTAGGATTATGGAAATAGACCCACTTTTCATCACACATAATTGTTCTCTTTATGAAACGTACATTACATGGGTTTTCTAGATGCACACTTCCACTTGGCGATTTGCTTCAGCTGGCAGCACTTTGCGAGGAACAGTGCAGCAGCTCCTGTAGACCTTGAAGACGTCCTGAAGGTGACAAACCACGGTGGTCTGCGATATGCCCAGCTCACCTGATAATCTCAGAATGGTGGTTGTTGGATTTGCTTGTACGGCCTGGCGCACAGCCTCTGAAACCGCGGTTCGCGGCCTACCTGACCTTGGCTGATCGTCGAGGTTTCTGTCACCTGAGCAAAATTTCTCGAACCATCTGGTTGTAGTGCTGTGGTCCATGGAACCTTCCCCTTTCACATGACAAATGTTTTGTGTTGCTTGAGCAGCATTATGTCCGAGTTCAAACTCGTAAAGCAAAAGTTCCCTAATTAGCCGGTTGTGGCTGTTTATCTTTTAGGCGTCCCAACCACAGACAGAACGACGACACGCAATGCAGTTCACAGCAATGACTACCACTTTATATCCTTTTCGACTGACTGCAGTGTGCGACTTGAACTAGTTTAAACACATGACATACCCTCCGCAGCACGTGCTTATGCAAATATTGCAAAACTTTCGACTCACGCTCTGTATCTACAGATATCATAAGTTTGCAAGGTATTTGGTTGTTTTAATTTTACCTTTCTCTTACCAGATCTAGGCATTATGATTTCTTCTACCTCGCCAATACCTTCCTTTACTTTGCAAATGGCATTTTAAGCCAGCAACCGCTGCACACACTTTCTCTATTTTTTTAACCTTTTATTTTCTCTTTCCTTTTGTTTGATAGTTTAATGACTTAATAAGAATCTTAAGCAATAAGGCTTTACCCATTCCCTAATTTAGGCACACTGGTTCCAGGGAATGATAAAAACAATAGTGTCGACAAACATATCTTGCTTTGAACTTTTTTTGTTTGGGAGTTTAATGACCACCATGAGTGACTAGATGGGCTATAATAAGCAGTCTCCCATCCCTAATTTAGGGTCACTGGTTTCAGGAAAGGGAGAGAGCCAGTACCACGAGACAAACAACATCCATGCCTTACTAGGTGACTGAGTACTTGTCTCTGAGTCTATAAATTTATTAACTTATCTTCAGAACTTAGTGCTGACATATATCATCTCCATGCCAGACAGACACAAAGAAAATCATAGCTTCATTAAAGAGACGAAACTCAAAGAATAAACATAAACATGTCAGCTACTTTTTTTTTTTTTAACATTAATTCCTGGAATATTTCCCAACAGTATTTCAGTCTGGATTCACAGATGGAATAAGTATAGTACATCACCTGAAGAGGAGATACTTTGAACAGTAACTTTGCTTTGAGGTACCCATACATGGGTACCTCAAAGCAAAGTTACGATGTGTTTATATATGTATTTTGAGCCTACCTATTCTAATGAAAAAGTTGCTGCCCAACAGGCATTGCTTTTAGAATACTCCTCATACAGTTGATGACAGGTTGATTAGATGAGAATCCATGAATAAGTAATCTCTGAGAGTTTTACTTTAACTTGATAGCACAGGAACTAAAAGTTGTGGTCAGCAGAGCAGCACCGTGCTATAGTTGTGAAGATATGAATTCATTCTATATTCTGAAGACCTATATTCTATATTCCCAATACATTTAAAATGGAATTTGAATAGCACATAGTAGAAAATGACAGTTGAATCTTGGAATTAATGGCATAAGGTATATACACTGCTCAACATTGATACTGTTCCAACTAGAAAGAGCAGGCCCAAATAACCAGAGACATACAATACAAGGTGGATAATACAAGATTTAATTTCCAAGGCGGTACATCAGTTATGTTTATTACAAGAATATATCACAAGACAAGTCTTAGTGTGATATGTTTACACCTTATGGTTACAAGTTTAATGTTTGATACGAGATAATTACAAGAATTGAATTTGTAGCACTTGGGATCAAAGGCTTCAAATGCTTACCTCTAGTAATATCAAAATTTTCTTAACTTATTTGGCTAGGTGCAGTTTTTCCGTGGATATGCAGGTTCTTTGTGCAGATAATTTGAACTAAGATTATTAATTATTACGGTACTACTTTATTTTGTAGAGAAAACTAATTATAATTATTTTTGCTTTTTTTGTGGAATATTTTATTTAACTTGCATACAATAAACAATTTTATACATTGAGACAGTACAGAAAGTAAAAAACAAGGAGAAAAAAATGTACCTGGGGCCCACACATGCTATCTTACCCCAATTTTAGTATTCAAATAAGATCAATCCTCAAGTTTTAGAAAAAATTTGGTGACATACTGACACTAACAGTCGAAAAAACATCTCCGGGTTACATTGTTCAACTTGTTGAGATTTTTCACTGTCACTACAGCATCATCAGAATAGTAATATTGTGTGCCGCTATTCGGCATACACTATAGATGAAAATAGAGAGTTGAATTGGGGGGGATACCAAAATATCCATTTTTATCTAAAGAGCTAAATTGGGGGGGGGAGGAGAAAATACCAACAAAACACATTGAAATACCAACATATCTAATTCACATATAACACCAGCAGATGGCAGCACCCCCCCCCCAACTCAAATTATGATGAAGTGGCTGATAGGCAACATCATATTTTATGGAGGAGAACCCACTTTTATGCAATACATTGCATGTGGATGCCAAATAATGCCACACAATATTACTGTTCTGATAATGTTGTAGTGACTGCAAAAATCTCAACAAGTTGAAAAACTTAACCTGGAGATATTTTTTCGTCTGTGTCAGTAAGTCCCCAAATGTTTTCCAAAACTTCAGGATTGATCTTATTTGAATACTAAAATTAGGGTAAGATAGCATATATGTGAGGCCCAGGCACATTTTTCCCCTCTTTGTCCGAGTTTCCGTACTGTCTTAATGTATATAATTGTTTATTGTATATAAAGTTAAATGAAATATTCCACAAAAAACTGAAAGTAAGTATAATTAGTTTTCTTTGCAAAATAAAGTAGTACCATAATAATTAATAATACTTATAGTTAAAATGCTCCATGGACAGTCGAACATGCATGCATTTTAATGGAAAATTCACACCTAACCAACCGCATTAAAAGCTTTTTCAGATTACTAAAGGTAAGCATTTTTAAATTTGATCCTAAGTGCTACAAATGCAATTCCTGTAATTACTTCATATCTAACATTAAACTTGCAGTACATCAGTTTGACAGGATAAAAGATAGGATCATACGACAGCAGTTTATACCTTGTGTGGCCACCATGTTATGAAATGCAATCAAACACATGGTACAGCCTAGAGTGATGCAGCCTTTTAATGGTGCCCCGGGAGATCTGGAATCACACAATGTGTACCAGGTCCCATAATTCAGTGGCATTCTGGGGCTACAGAGGAGAAGCATGCAAGCTTAGTCCAATGAGGTCATGTACACGCTCAATGAGTGATACATCCAGAAATCTCACTGACCATGGAAGCCTGTAGACTCCTTGTAGGCACACTTAGAAGATATTAGCTGCATGTGGCAGAGTGAAATCTTGCTGTAAAACTGCCTCTGGAATACCACTCAACAATTGCATGGGCTGTAAAATACCTTTCACGTACCACCAGGTTGTCACCATGCCCTTGTGCATATCAGAGGTGACCTGCCATCATAACTACTGTCACTGTACTATACTAGAAAGCACAGTTGGTGAGTAGTCTACTGCTTGTGGACAACAGCCGGATCCTCCACATCGTTACCACATGTGAACCTCACAATCATCAGCACAGAGGAAGAATTGGGACTCATTGCTGTGAACATGACACAGTCACATTCTTGTTGCTATGCAGCTTTACCATAACACTACTCCAGCAAAGTTCAGCAATGGTCAAGGGCATTTGGCACAATGGCTGAAAGGAGTGCAGACCTGCCTTCACTAATCTTGGGTCATGACTGATGTTCACAGTTGGCATTACATCCTGTTAAATCTTCACTGCAGTAGTTTGAGGCATTACAATTGCCTATTGACAAATATGCTGATTGATGCATGCTAATGTTTATCTGACTACACCAGTCTCCATATGGTGATTGGCAGTGTTTTCTTGCACCACTGTTGCCAACAACATGCAACTGTTTTGGCATTCTGATGCACGTAGGCCATGCTTCAGTAAATCAACCAACCTCATGAAGACTTATGCTCCTGCCTCTCACAAATGTGTGTAACTGATGATAGGGTTTGCAATTAGGTCTACAATTTGGTCCATGGATATGCTTTAACAAGTTCTTGACACTTTGCTGCTTTGTTCTGGGTATCATGGAGCATGAGATACAACATGGGTTTGGTAGCACAGGTTTGCCATTTTATCTCTTGCACATCTCGTGAATTGGTTGTGCAGGCTGGTGGGAAATGTTTGCACCATTTCCCACCAGCCTGCACACATCTACAATTTACATGCCAATATGTTGACACCTATTTGAAGGCAATTTCAGCATCTAGCAATGTAATTTTGTAGATAAACAACCATTAACTTTGATCTGGTTATTTCACAACTGTGTGTTTCATCGAGGTGAGGTGGGGAGCCTTACCACCCTGGTAGAAATCCAGTCGTCCATTCATTATTTAGGGCTTCTGATTCCAAGGAAGGGACACAATTAGAACCATATGACAAGCACACCACCCATATCTCATGTGAGACTTAAATGCAGCCCAAACTCATTATTAGCCAGAACTCTACCCATACCACCACCAGGATGGTATGTATGTGTGAATGTATAGCACTCAGTACTTATTCCAGTAAGAACATTTTCATTTTGTAAGTAGTATGAAATTATAATGAGACTTCACTTATTAAAAGGATAAAGCACAACTAATAACTATATCTGAAGACAAAATACATATTTGTCATTGCAAAAACTAATATATGGCAGAAGTTATGACAAAAATAGAGGGAGTGGACAACTAAAATAATACCATAGCATCTCAGAGTTTGGAAACTAATACTTAAAATAATTCATAAAAGAAATGAGTTAATCTACACTAATATTATACAAAGAAAAAGTTTGTCTGTAAGAGGTAATCTCAGAAACTACTAAACCGATTTGGAAAATTCTTTCGTCATTCAAAACCTTATTTCTTCCCAATGGACATAGGCTATATATTATTATGGTATGAAAAATTGGGGATGAACAGCAAATACTTATGTAAAACATTGCTGAGTCTTGCACTGGTGCCATGCGGGGTAAAGGGTAGGGGAAGAAACGCCCACTTTGATATCAGTAGGATACCATGTCGCGCCAGCACAGCCAAGCGAACCGGCATGCAGTGCAGACGTATGCGCTGATATTGCTTCCTTGACTGCTAAGATCTCAACTTTAAGTGAATTTTGGGTAGGTACCTATATTATTATTTGATCATTTGTATGCTTAAGTAATAAATTGTAACTAAGCAAAAGTTGATACTGATTTATTTCACTTAGTAGAAAATCAAAGGTTTGATTATAATCTTAACTGGCCAAGTTTTCGTTATGTAATTTAATGTACATATTTTAATTACCATATAAGTGACCTAAGATGGTTGGTGGTACTTAGAACTGCAGAGTGCCTCAAACTTTGAAGTTGACAATGATTTAGTTGTTTGTTTACGTAATGGTCGAGGTCGATTATAATAGATAATATGTTCCGAGTTCCACAAGGACGAAGTCGCAGGCAAAAGCTAGTAGTTAATAAAAGTAAAAAAAAAAAAAGTATAGAGTTACTTTTAAGTACAATAGAGTGAGTGTAAGAAGAAGCAAAGAGAAACAAGAAATCCTGGGAAAGAAAAACGAAAGTTATCTCACCACAAAAGGACATACAAAGAGTTTTGAAAATTCCTGAAGGGTAGACATAATATGCCCATCCATTTATATAAAAAATTCTCTGGGTATTTGATCATGAAATTGCTTTGAAGCTA
This sequence comes from Macrothele yani, assembly GCA_039090855.1. Lineage (NCBI taxonomy): Eukaryota > Metazoa > Arthropoda > Arachnida > Araneae > Macrothelidae > Macrothele > Macrothele yani. The sequence continues at coordinate 138,712,799 of CM077004.1, forward strand.
CAGGAATTGGGACTCCAAGAGGCAATGCTAAAAAGTGTGTTGACAATTCAAAAAGTTAATTTCACTAGTGTTCCCAATTATAAGAATTTTAACAATTTGAAGAATCATCCTGATGATTTTCTTTTGATGCCATTAACTAGTCTTTGAATATGCATATTTAAAGCTTATTTACTGGAATAAAAAACTATTTCTAAAACAGATGCTTTTAATTTATTATGTACAGATAAAAAATTACATCTTGAAGCCCTTGACCACACTAAATCGAACAGATGAGAATTTAAAGAATTCACGCAATTAGACTTTTCCCAGGGTACATGCAAAATTTTATTACAAATGGAGCATTGTTCTACTCTGTGGTATCTTCAAAGGCGCATGAAGAGAGAGATGTCTCTCTCCTCCTCCTTGTGTCTTTTATATTCTGTTATTCCTGACTGAGAAAGAAGGTGCTGAAAGACTCATAAGCAACTAAGGCTATGAAGGAGTTGTGTGCCCCAATTTAGGATCAATTGGTCCAGGTAAGGTGAGCCAGCAGCATAAGCAAACACGCAACTTGCAGACCTGTCAACTTTCATGAACTGAAAATTGTAAAAAATTTCATTGAACGTTTCATCAATATGTTCGATTGCTTGATGTGTCAAATGTATTGATTAAAGGTATCAAACATATCGATTAAAAAGTGAATTTATTATGCTAACAATTTGTTGATTTCATATGCTATAATTAAGATATCTGGCACTATTTCATACTTACAGAGATTAGCATGCAACTGATACATAATTATCTCATTAGTATGCCATCATTAGGTTACACACACAGATAATTTCATTTGTGACTGCAAAATTATAGCAATGCAAGTAACTTTTTACTTTAACAGAGGTTTTGACCTTAAATTTTTATGCAAAATGTTAGAATACCTTTCAAAAACACAATTTTAAGTCCTATGTGAGACTGATATTTTTCATTTCTCTCTCTCTCCAGCCTTTTAGCTGCTGTACCAACATGTTAGAATACCTTTCAAAAATGCAATTTTAAGTTTTATGTGAGGCTATTTTTCATTTCTCTCTCCCTTTTTAGCAATTATTGTCAATCTAATCCTACAGTATTTTTACCAATAGTCTCTTTCACAAGGCTGTGAGCAGAGAGGGTTGGGTGATGCAGAAGTGGCTAAGATTCTGATCAGATAAATTAGAATATGTAGGTGTTGTGGTCCTTTGGGGCACTTGTTCACCCCTCATAATTGCACTAACCTGAAAAAAGAAAGGAAAATGTCATCCATAAAATAATAAAACAAGTAGAATTTCCATAAATTTTATGGGGTAAACCACAAAACTGGGCAGGTATGCACTTAAGTCTCATCACGGATTTGAACCAACTTGGACAATTAGCTAGAAGCTCTAAATTAAGAACTCAGTCACAGGGTGTGGGCGAGGCATAACATGTGCCATGCAATGAAAGGCCACAGCAAGCTTTTCCTGTTTGGAAGAGTGAGACTTAAAATTACACCCCTTAGAATTCAAAAGTCCTTCACTTTCGCTCAAATGGTATGCAGTTTTCACTTTCTTCCACTTCCATTAAAAAGAGCATTATGATTGTTCAAAAGCAGGGTTAATAGTTAGTAGCAAATTGCTAGCAAGCAAATGCATTTTGCTAGTGATAAAAAGTGGTTCTAGCAAAAGTTGCTAATGGAAAAATTTTGAATGTTTTAGTGTGAACTGTAAAGTGCCACTGCATTGCATGTGCGGAATATTTTAGACACATACAAAAAGGAACAACTGCTTTTTGGAAATGAATGTTTCTTGAAAAGTACAAACATTTTAAAAACATTTAGGCACTAGTAGAAATATCCAGTATATTTCCCTTATCTACTTCTGCATGTGAGGTTGGGTTCAGTTTCATGAAGAGAATCTAGGGTGATTGGAGGGGCAGTTTAAACTTACAAACATTGAATGCTCTCATGAGTATTGAGGTTGAAGGTCCGTCCAAAGACAAGTTTGACTCCAGGCCTGCTGTTTTAAAGTGGTATGATGAAAAGACCCAAAACCCAGATCGTAAACCATACAGAAAATAACTTAAGATTTTGAATAATGTTCTTGAATTTTGTGAATAAAGTTAATTACAAAAAATGTTTTTTAAATATTTGCATTCAAATTAAATTGTTGTAATTAATCTGTCAGGTCATGAAAAGGTGAGTTATATCTAAATATTTGTAATCTTTTCAGCATTACAACATGACAGTTACAGGGGTGAAATCAAAATTTGTCATGATTGACTAATGCAGGGGACATTTAAAATGTCTTTAGTATAATGTTAATAATAAACTTTTGCTAGTAGATAATGCACTTTGCTAGTAAAAAAATAAGGCCACTAGCAAATGTTGCTACTGCTATAAAAAAAAAAAAAAAAAATCAAGGCCTGTTCAAAAGTCTTGCTTCTGGTTTTCGACAATTTCACTAAAAATGTAAAAAATAAGCAATAGCCAAGACCAATGGTTGAAAATATTAAGTAAAACTTATGTGAATGTCAACAACATAAAACTCCATATAAGTGCAGAATGACAAATAAACCATCACAAAACGAATGAGTATTAGGTAGTGAATGTGTAACAATATGATTATGCTTTTAGGATAGGGCTTCGAAAAATTCCATTCAAGGTTGAAAGCTCAGAATGGCATTCTGTGATACAGCACATATTCCTATGGCTTATTCGGAAGGTTCAGGGAGGTTAAGCATATTCACATATTGTTTTATTTTATATATATGCTTCCATCCACTGTTTCAGAAAATTCCTTTCACACACATGAGGGATTCACTCCTCACAGGGTAGGTTACTCTGTATCCTGGTTAGTTGCATGAAATACTGTATGCAGCTAACTCAAGCCTTTATGAAATAAACTACTGAAATGCATCACTTTCTTTTTCAGTTACAATTTTTAACAAACTTATTCACACATTGTACATTTTTTTTTATGCCCCCGGTATGACCATTCTGGAAGACAACTGCCCTCCTAGTAGCTATGGCCCTGATCCAGTGTTAAAGAAGTAGGGAAAAAGTATGTTCTTTAAACTTCCCATAGAGTTAGAGTGGGTCAGGAGCACCAAAGAAAAATTTGGGGTGAGATGGGAGAATACAGAAGAATTTTAATAATTTCAAGACTAACACTGTTGTTTTTTAAAGATATATTGTTTTGTTTTTTTGTTTTTTATTGTGGAACAATTTGTCCCTAATATTTTTCTTAATGTTCTAAGCTCCAAGTTCCAGCAACCCTGTGATGGGTGTGGTAATATCTTGATCCCGGGATTTTTTAAATGAATTCTTGATGAGGCAAAAAATAACATTAATTTTGGATTGCAACAATTACGACATAAGGGGTCAGAAGCCATTTCTTGAGATGCGCTTGTGAAGAATTTTAAAGTCTGAAAAGTTTATAGTTGCACGCTATGTTAGAGCAGTAGCAAATTATTTTGTAGTTGCTAAAGGCATTCTGTACACATACATTTGTTTTGTCTGATACTTCAGCAACCTAAGAAATACTTTGTTTATGGAAAATTTGAAAGTAAAATTGAAAGAGATTAGGAAGGTAACAGCAAAGGGGGCCTTTCATTATGATGCAATCAAATCACAAACACACTAACAGTACTGTAGCTCAAGTTTGAGCTGGAGTGAGCACATTAACCACCAGTGCTCTAACATGTGTGAGCACAGGGGCATAATGATAATCCCTGCATTGGAGAGTGGGGGTGCTCACAGTTAAGAAGGCCTCTAACCTCATGGAAAAGTTTTTACAGAAACTCCGTATGAAGATGGTTAAAAGAAGTAACCAGGGATTTTTAACAGCAGCTTTGAATGAAGTATTAAAAATAAAATAAAAGTTTGGCATTTTTTTCAATAAATAAAATATTTGGAAATTGTTTTTGTGGTTTTGATTTATAGAAACTGGATGACAGGAAAGCAGCTACTCTAGAGGACTTAAGGCCCCCTTTTCACAGCCACAGCAATAGTCCCTATACATGTACACTATATTGACAAAAGTCACCGGACAACCCCTTCAAAAGCAAATGAACGGATCCGCTGTGTTGTTAAGATTTGCTGTACAGCTGCAAATGGTATAAAAACTAGCCTGCAGCTGACCGCGATCATATCGCACTGTGAGGTTGAGTAAAAATGTCGCAGCGGGAGAGAGCCGACTTTGAGAAAGGAAAGATCGCTGGGTGTCATACGTATTAGTGAGTTGTCCATAAGAGAAACCGAGAGGCGTTGAAATATACCCAAGTCAAGTGTTTTGGATGTACTGAATAAGTGGAAGACACATGGCATGCCTGAAGCAGCAACATGTACCATTAGGCCAAAGAAAATCAATGACAGAGGATGTTGATGCCTAAGGAGAGTCGTTAGAGCTAATTGACAGAGTACTGCACAAGACCTCAGTCTACAGGTGAGTAAAAATGCTGCAACCTCAGTATGTACATGTACCATTCACAGAGAACTTCATTCCATGGGTTACTATGGACCAGCGGCTACTCGTAAGCCTTTCATCTCCACTCGGAATGCTACTAGTAATTTAGCAAGCATGTTGTAAAGAACATTTATCATAGACTGTAGATCAGTGGAAACGGGTCCTATGGACTGATGAATCCACATACACGATCCATCATTCTGATGGCCATGTGTGGGTATGGCGGCAGCCGGGGGAAAAACCTATTTGCCGCAGTGTACTGTTCTTACGGTAAAGTTTGGAGCTGGCAGTGTACTCGTGTGGGGCTGTTTTTCGTGGTATGGTTCTGGCCCATTGGTTATTATGGACAAACCTGTTAACCAGCTCATCTACCTTGATATTCTGGACAATTATGTCCTACCAACTCTGTGGCAATACTATGGAACCGAGCTGTGGAAACGGGTCCTATGGACTGATGAATCCAGATACATGATCCATCAGTCTGATAACCATGTGTGGGTATGGCGGCAGCCGGGGAACACTATTTACCACAGTGTACTGTTCCTATGCTCAAGTTTGGAGCTGGCAGTGTACTCATGTGGGGCTGTTTTTCGTAGTATGGTCCCAGCCCATTGGTTATCATGGACAAACCTGTTAACCAGCTAGTCTACCTCAATATTCTGGACAATTATGCCCTACCAACTCTGTGGCAATACTATGGAACCGAGCCTTGTTGGTATCAGCAGGATAACGCACCAAGCCATAAAGCAAGGACTGTTATGGCGTGGTTTGATGATGATTTCGTATCGTGTGTGGACTGGCCAGCACAGAGCCCTCATCTTAATCCCATAGAGTACCTATGGGATGAATTAGAGCGCCGCAACAAAGGCCTACTACTAAGCAACAGTTAGTGGCAATCATTATGTACTGAATGGAAGCGCATTCCTATAGCTGTGTTCCAAAACCTTGTCAAAAGCATGTCTCGCAAGGGTTAGTGCATGCATTAAGGCCAAAGGTGGACAGACACCATACTAATTGCATGTCAATAAATGCCATGTTGTGTTTCTCTTGTAGGTGTCTGGTGACTTTTGTCAATATAGTGTATGTTAACAAGCGAATGTGAAAGAAATATCAGTTCAATGAATACCATTTTTATACCAATGAGGATATGATATTATATATTAAAGTTGTTGCACATAACTACACATCCTTCATGTGTCTTTTTTTTTATAACAAAGTAAAGAGAAAAAAATATTTTACTATGGGCAAAACATTGTGGCATTATGTTATGTGTATTTTATATACACTGTCTGACAGAGAAAATGCCACACCACGAAGACATGATGCAGCGCCATGCAAATTGCAGGGTGGGTGCACACGTACAAGTTATGCAAATGATTGCATTTGCTGGTAAATTGCACGAACAGCGTGTGGGATATAAGCGGACAACCAGCCCATGAGGCCATCAGTTGAGAGGTCATCACGGCTGCAAGAAGCGAGTGGTCCTGCTGTAACCATGTCTGGAGAATGAACAAAGGGTACCAATGCTGTCAAGATGCCATCGTATGCGATTTCGTCAAATGGATGAGTTCACGAGAGGCGTCATCGTAGGCCTTCATACCGCCGATTGGTCCTTGCATTGCCTTGCTGAAGAAACGCAACATGATAACCGTCAGTCACATTTGGAGACAGTGGTCCCAGGAAGGATCTGTGCAACATCATAAGGGGACAGGAGCACAGAGATGGACGTCCGAGTGCATCGACCGTAATCGTGGTTGTGTCTCACCGTGGATAATTGCTGTGTGAAAGTCTGGCGGTGACACGGCCAAAGAGCAGATTCCTCTGCCATTATGGAGTGCCACACAGCCTGGCAACGTGAAATCGTGGTGCTATCAGCGCCAACAGCCACTCACTGCTGGTATGCATTACGGGCACATTGATGGCATGCCACTATGTTGAAGAGGTGTTGCGGCCCATGGCACTACCGTATCTGCAGAGCATCCCAAACACCATTTTTCAACAGGGTGATGCCTGACCGCATACTGCTTGGATCAACCTGAATACTTTACATGGTGTGGGGATGCTTCTGTGACCAGCACGTTTCCCAGACCTCTTGCCTATCGAGCATCTGTGGGGCACGATTGGACATTGGTTGAGTACCCTCCCACCCCTGCAAAATGAAGATGAACTGTGGACTCGGATCAACACCACATGGTCCACGATACCCCAGGACTCTGTTCGGACTCTCACTGCCTCAATGACACATTGGATTCAATGCTGTATCATCCAAAATGGGGGCTACACTCCTTATTGATCATTTTGTATGTTTGGCCACTGGAGCCTAGTCTGTATGTGGCAATTAAATCATTTGTTCAGGACCTACTTGGCTATCTGTGTGTGTGTGTGCAATTTGGTCTGTTTTAGAGCATTCCTTCATGGTGTAGCATTTTCTCTGTCAGGCAGTGTATATTCAAGAGTAAATAATTTAAGTAGTTTCACTCTTTTTGTGCCCTAATTCTTACTTAATTATTTGCTTACTATGTTCTGTAGTTTTGTATGAACCAGAGAAGGTCATTAGGCACTGGCACACGGCAGTCAATTGTTTTGTGTATATGGTCATGAGGTATTTCGAAGATGCTGGCCTTAGTTTTCTAAAAGAATAAAATTTTAAAATTTGCATTAACTTTGGTGTAAGTGTTTTGCAGTACTTTGTAATGGTATGAAACTAGGGCAATCATTTTAATTACAACATGCACATTTGTGTTACATGCAGTAAAGTGCAACAAATTTGGTTTTTATGAAAAATACCTTTAGATATTCAAAGAATTTGAATTATTAAAAGGCCCATAAAATTTAGTATATAACATGAAATTTAAAAGTTTCAGTAATTGATAGCTGATAGATTTTCACAAAAGAGCCTCATATTTTTCGTGGAAAGCCCCATTTTCCTTTTGTATGTCACTATGTTCATGACAAAAGTTTCTGCTACAGCAGGGAGACTGGTGGCAGATGTACTTCCACTATTACATCACTGTACTTCTCAATTATTATGCAAGTTCAGTTTCACTTTTAAGATGGCCAGTCATAGCACACAATGTGACCCAACATAGAGTTGGAAACACTGTTTTGCTTTCTAATTCTCTCATAAACATAAATTTACTATACATGAGATTAAAGGGGTGATTCAGATATGATACAAGAAAGAAAAGGCAAAAATGAAATGTTACTGGGATTAGAAATTGGTATACAGCAATTTCTTCATAAAAATATTTAAAAAGTAAGATAAAATATTACATTTTATTTATATCTGTGTATGTGTAATATAATAATATGTAATATACAGTATGTACATACATTAAAACTACAAAATATTGCATTACACATAAGAATTTAATTAAAAATATGAGCAACAAGAATTTTTTTCTGACCAGACAGCATAACATGATTCTTAGTGAATAGAATGAAACTACAATAAATGCATATACAAATGGCAATGAAACTATAGAAAAAAAATGGAACTGAAGATTAATTATAAATGAACAAATAAAGGAAAAAAATCTGAAAAGTAAAAATGCAACACAAAGAGAAAAATTTTGGGGGGAAAATATTAACTTTTCCCATGGATAATTATATTTTTAAATAATGTTACTAATGTAACTTTGATAAGAAACTGATAAGCATATTCTTTGCACAGTACATTTTATGTGTTATCTTGGTTCATGAGAAAATGGGCAATAAGATACGGTGAAATGAAACAAACACCATCCCCTCAGATGAGAGCACACTTACTAAAGCTGTGTATGACTTCATATGAAAAGCTGTTGCCTCTTTCTGCTAAGTGGTGATATAAGCACACTGAACAAAAAATTTAGTCACCCCTCACAGAAATGACAGTAGGACATTTACCGGTTGCACAGAGGGCGCCATGATAGCATTGTTGGGAGATAAATAGCACTGGCGTGGTCTACAAGATCATTTCTGTCTAGTGCAGTGGTGAAGTGCAACGTGTGTGTTGAATTTAGTCTGCAACATGGGTCGTAAGACAGATGCTACTGAGTGGCAAAAAGGAGCCATCGTGTTTAGCCGTGCCCACAGACACAAAGTGAATGAAGCCACCCAATTTGTTGGTGTGCCGAAGTGTACTGTCCAGCGGGTCTACAAACAGTGGTGTAGTTCACAGTCAACTGAAAACTGGTGCCATAACTGCGCCTGGAAAACGATTCTCACCAACAGGGACTGTCGCTATATTTCACGACTAGCAACTACAAACCAGATTCAAACCAGGCAACAATTGCTCCAAACAGTCAATGAAAGTCCACTCCAACCAATTTCCGAAAGGACATTGTGACGAGAACTGCATGTGATTGGACATCTGGAGCAGAGTACCAAGCAAGAGGCCTCATTTAACAGCAAGTCACACGTTATAAATGGGCTCAGAGGCACCAATACTTTACTGTGGAGGATTGGAAATGAGTAATTTGGTCTGACAAGTCTCGTTTTTGTTTGTACTCCAATGATAGGAGGCGACGAGTGCATCACAGGCCCAATGAAGCCATTGATTTTGATTGTGCCAAAGGTGATGTTCAAGCTGGGGGGAGTTCTGTGATGTTTTGGGGATGCTTTTCATATCACAAAATGCCTCTTGTTGTAGTGACGAATTTGAACCAGCATGCATGCATCTGCATTCTGAAAGACAAAGTGTTGGCCTTTGCCCTACATCTCAAAGAGTAGCATCACATTGCCACTCCTATCTTTCAAGACAACAATTGCCGTATGCACAGGGCTAAAACTGCGAGTGGCATGATGAACAATCAGCAACACTGTCTCACCTCGAGTGGCCCACCAAATCCCCAGATTTAAATCCTATTGAAATTCTGTGGGATCATTTGGAACAGAAGGTGAAGTGCCGGAACAGACACCCACATACTCTGGCGGAACTTCAGGACCAATTGAAGCACGAGTGGCAGCAAATAGATGTTCAATACATCCACAGCCTTATGAAGTCTCTACCACACCGGATTCATGCTGTTATCAAGGCAAGAGGCACAGTCACCTGTTACTAGGTATGTTCTGATGGGGGAGATTAATTTTTTGTCCGGTGTACTTATTTGGCTAAACAAACAAATGTATTACCAATTAACAGAGGAGATACAAACTGAAACCCCAGTGATTGAATTCCTAGTCATTGAAGAGTGCTGTCAATGTAAGATAGAGTGTGTCAATGTTAGACAGTTGGGTGAAGCATTTTAAGTATGGCAAAAAGAGATCAAAGACCAAATAAAAAAGTAGCCAGACTGTAATGATGGGGACACAGGGCAACAAGTAGATTGATAGGCTGTGTATTGCATTACAGCCAGCTCATGGAAAATGGAGAAAAAAAAAAAAAAAGGCATGAAGAGAATCCAGGCTAAAAAGAACATGAATAATAAAATCCACCTCTGTATTAATGCATGGTGCTCCATAAAAACCAGGACACGTGGAGACGACCGCAAAAATCTACTAGACTGTTGGGGTTTTTTTTGTAACACATTCAGAATTTGGACCTTGCACCATCACATTGTAAACTGTTTGATACTCTAAGACATATCCTACAGAAGCTGCATGCAAGTCATTCCATCTCGATTCAGGCAGACAGTACCAGCATGTGTCAGATGACCATTTTAGAGTTTTTTTCAAAAAATTACAGTAGTTACAACTACTAGGGACATACATACAGTATCCTGAAATTATTTTCCTCAAAAAAATTTCTCTTGCTAGAGCATTTTAAAGTTTGGCTGAAATCTAGCTATCTTTTAAAAAATGGGGGAAATGCTGCATTTTAAAACAAGCACTGCTTCCAAACTGCTTAATCTATTTTTTTTTTTTTTTTTGTAGCTACTGAACTGAATTTTAAATTGGCATAGTTTGAAGAATAAACCTGATGACATTATTAATATGGGGGGAAAAATCATCGTAAAAAAATTTACTTATTTTTTTGCATTCTGGGAAATTTTTTTCCCACACCAAATAATTATTTTTCAGGTAAGTAAGAATGGCAATCATAAGTCCCTCTATGGTAGTTTTACAGCAAATTTTATTTTAAACTGGAATGCATGCAGTCCATAAAATTCAATTTTAAGTTATGTGAAGGTTAAAAAATGCTCAATTTTCAAATAGCAGTTACTCAAAAACTGCATTTTTTAAAAATCTGAAAATGTGTCCATTTGACGCCCTATCAGTTGTTAATAAATTGCTCATTGTTGATTAGTATGTTTTTGCCTGGTAAATTATACATATATATATTTTTAAATTACATGTTTTCAGCATTTCCGGTTTGTTGTATAGCACAAAATGCAATAGATTGTCCATGTATGACCGAAAACATCGTTTAATCAGTTTGCAAAGTTTAAACATAGGTTACTAGTGTTTGATTAGTACAATTACATTATATTTTGAAGTTCAATACAGAAACATTTAATAAAAAAATTTAAAAATTGTGCAGAACATGGCAGTATATTTTTGCTGGCTTCATTTCTTTTTTAGGTGAGTTCTTAGCAACCTCATATTTTGCTAATGTTCTACTCTGTTCATTCCAAATTATATTTCTTTAGCTAGTACACATTACAAACATAATCCTATTATACCAGAGCATCACTATTTCAATAACAATTTTGTTTTCCAGTTAGTATTATTGGAATTTTTTTATTGATTTTACTTTCATAAAAAACTAATTTCCAAAATTATCATTTTAGATAAACAATTCCTTAGTAATATATTGGTAAAGTTACTAGTAGGTTTATATACTCATTGTCATAAAAATTTGTGCACCAAGGAGGCATTGGATTGAAATGAGATTTTAGTAGTGAGATGGTACATACCAAGGACAGAAGTGATTACAATATCACAGCAACAGGACAATTTCCCGTGGAAATACGGTACACATTCTGCTCAGCATTAGTGCCGCATTCGAACCGCCTCATGCTTGGATACATGCAGTGATATGGTTCGGCATGGAGTCAAAGAGACACTGCATGCTACCCTGGGGCAGATTGGACCACACTTCTTGCAACTGATGCTCTAAATCACAAACACTGGGACATGGAGAAAGCTGGCGTCCCATCTGGTCCCTACACATGCTCGATGGGCGAGAGATCAGGTGATCTGGCAGGTCACAGAAGCATCACAGCATTATGTAAACGGTCCTGGGAAACCCGAGCCATCTGCAGATGGGCATTATCTTGTTGAAAAATGGCTCCGGACGGCCCCACCAGAAAAAGCAACACATGGGGCTGCAGGATCTCCTGTACGTAGTGCTGGGCTGTCAACGTCCCTTGGATCACTGCGTGAGAAATCTGACTGTCCTACTGCAGGCGTGATGGTCTGTGTATGCTCCCCAGACCATCATGCCTGCAGTTCGGGATGTGTGCTGCTGTACAGTGAAGTTCGGATTGTAGTGCTCACCTGTGGTCCTCCACACTCTGATACGGTGGTCGTTCGTTCCCATACAGAAGCGGGATTCTTCGCTGAATACTATACGTCGCCAGTCTGTAGCATTCCACGTTGCTCGCTGCTGACACCACTGCAATCAACGCTGACGATGGTCAGGTGTTAATGGCAGAAAACGTAAGGGCTGTCGAGAGTGTAGATTCGCCTCTGCCAGGTGTCTAGAAATGGTTCTGGTGGACACAGAAGTACCTTGTACAGCCGCCAAATGCTTCTGGATATTGGACAAGAATGTCGTTGCATCTGTGCATGCCACTTTTACGATCCCATGGTCCTCTCTGCTGGTGGTGTGGCTGGGTCATCCAGAGCCAGTCCGCCGTGTCCATTGCTTCCAACACAATCGCACCATACTGTCGGACTGGCCCAAATGGCAGCCGATTTGGCATGCCGGCCACCCTGCCCCTTTCATCCCGACGATACAGCCTCGTTCAAACTCTGTCAATTGCCTGTACACCTGTACACACATCTGTGGCAGCTCCTCGGCATGTCTATCGGTCAGGGATCTCACCTGACTTACCCGTGCACTTCGGCACGAATGTGGAGTCCCCTGCACAGCACTTTACAAGCCCCAAGAATTGCAATTGCAGCACCAGTCTTGGATGTGTGGGCATGTGGAATCACACAAAACTTGCATGTCTGCCCTCCCCGTAGCTATTTGTCGAGTTTCGTGTTAATTGCACAGTTTTTTTCTTGGTGCGCAGATTTTTATGACAATGAGTGTAGAAGGATTAGGCACAGTAGATCTGTTGGATATTTCTCACCTCCTTTTGGTCAAAAGTCTGGAGTTGTGCAGATAGTCCAAGTTGAGTAGGATTCCTTACTTTTAGCAGCACATCTTCTAATGGGTACTGGACATTCATCTTTCTTCTTTTCAGATTCCTCTGGCCACTGGAACTCTTTAGCTGGACCGTGGGAATGCATAAATGACACAGTAATGTCCTTGAGCTCTTGAGATATGCCTGTAATGCACCCCATCGACCAATTATTGTCATAACACACCCAACAAACTCACCTACTTGGAAATCACACACTGAGTAATGTTTGAGTGAGTGAACTTTTTTTAACTTGATGTTTAATTGTACGTCCCATATAAGCCTCATTATTTTCAACCAGCCAGTAATATTTTGATTATATTCCTACAGCAGGTTTTAGATTAGCCCATTCTTCGTCCTTACAAGACCTGCAGACTTGAACCGTTTTACTTTCAAGAATCAGTATAGTGTTGATATTTTGTGCTAGATGAGAAAGTGCAGCAACAAATGAAGCCGTATCTTTTATAGCTTGAATAGACTCTTTGGAATTCAAACTTTGTTGCACAATGCTTACATAGCTCACCTATAGCATCACATGCACTTTTTAACATGCCCAGTAGCTGAAAAAATCCCTTTCCCCCACAATTTGATTATTTTTAGATAGTTCATGAAGTCAGTATTTATTTTTGAAATGTCCGGCAGCCCCATTGGAAATGTAAACAAATGAGCTCATAAATTTTAATTGCCCCAACTTAGAGATTTCATTTTGTTTTTAATAATTTCTATAGAACAGAGAGCATGAGATGTGTCATAAGTTGTATCATCAGACACAACAAAACTTTTTACCCTTTACCAAAATATACAACATATGTAAATAGTGAAATCTGACCATTTTGCCATTGGTAACTTCGGATTTCATTGGGCAGTATCATTATCCAATTCTCAGCAAAATCGAAATGAAAAACTAAAACATAACTTTCATAGAGATTTTTGCTTCAGCTATTCCTTCTCTTTAGATTTTCCTGATTGTGGTATGAGAAATTGCTTTCTTCATCCAATGTCTTACATCTTCCAGAAACTTTCTGATGAATACAGATTTTCTTATGAGGTCACCCACCACCTTCCCAAATAGCAAATGTAACTTCTTCATTCAAGCAGAGTTTCAACTGTCAGTGCTTCTGTGCTGGGACAGTCACTCACTACTCTCATGGAGCCAACAATCTTCATTCCTTATTTTGTCACAAACACTTCTGTAAAAGAACTTCTTCCTCAATTTGTGTGTTTGCTATATTTTGGAGAGCTGTACATATAAGTTTCAGATTACTGCAATAAATACAAGTGCATACTGTTTGTATTGGCTGAATTTCCACCCACTTTGGACATAGATTGTAAAACTTTGAAAGTCGAATTCTTATATTTTGGTTGTCTTTTTTCATTAGCCTGTATGCCTCTTTGATCTTGTCATAAATATTTTTACCTTTTTAATTTTCTCACCATTATCATCTTTAACCCAAACATCATTTTGTTTGGACTATCCCTAAAATAGTCTTTATCACCATCTACACAGTATGACAATTCCAGAGTCTCAGCTTCTGTAGACAAGGGATGCCTACCATAGGGGGTCAGGTTGAGAATAGACTCCCTTTTCCTTTCTAACCTTGCACGATTTATTTAGGAGGTACTTCAATATTGCAGGTAACTTTCCCTTTAATTCAGTTTCACTAACGGTCTTTGGTAGCAATGTTAGTAATAGTACTTTTTCAGTGTAGTTACAAGTATGAAGAGCTAGCTGTATTAATATTTGAAAACCACTGATTACAAGTAGAACAGTCAGGCTTTCCAAGAGATGACTCACTTGAAACACAAACTCCATATATGTCTTCTAATTTCTTCACAGCTGAAGTTGTTAGTGTTTTCTCTAATTTCAGCTTTTTCCTCAAGATATAACCTTTTTTATCCTCCCTAACTTTTGAAGGGGCTTTAAATCGTGACATTAACATCAAGAGTTGTAATACTGCTATTTAAAACACCCACAATCTCATCCCTGGGAATGAAAAAAAATACTCAGATATGGGAATTTCTTCTTTAATTTCATTTGCATGTTCCAAAATTTCTCTTTAGTAAAAAGCCACACAATTGCTACTCAAATTATCATTTCTATTTACAGAGAGGCCCACAATCCTTTGAATTTCATCAGCTAAATCACCAACACCACATAACCTAACACACATAATTTTTTACACAACTCTTTTGTGTCTTTTAATCGAGTCCACACATCTCTCTCAGAACTGTGATGATCAGACATTATAAATTATTCACTATGTTAACTGATCATCACTCATCAACAGACAAGAACAAACTGGAGTAGAAGAAAAGTGGTGAATTAGTAAATGAAGGAAATGACAGCTGCTGCTTGGCTGTTCAGTGGGCAATCAATGGACATGTTTGTACTTATCAAGTTGAAAACACATGGAATAATTAATATGGACATAAATCAAGCTGTTCTTTCCATGTAATATAGCAGAAATTTGAAAATATCATCCTGGAATGAACCCGCATGACCTGATTTGCGCCCGCGCGCAAATCTGCAGATGTAGTTTCGATTCCCATTCCAGGACGATAAAATTATCAAATTTCTGTTATGTTACATGGAAAGAATAGCTTGATTTATGTCCGTATATGTTTGCACTTTGTTGTTTCAGCACAGCTGCTGATTTGCTGTTCCGTGAGCAAGTAGTGGAAATGTTTGTACTTGCAAGAGCCTGTCAAAACCTGTTGTTTCAGCATTCTGGCTTTCGAATATCATCACAAAATGCTATAAATTTATGAGGAGTATCAGTAGAACAATGGATGGTTACAAAATTAACAAGTTTAACAAAATAAAATTTTTTTTTTACATACAATGTTTCTGCATGAAATATATTGATCCTTTTCAGGAGTTTTCTAGCAAAATTACTAAAATTTTTATTTTGCTGGGCTTTGAAATGTAATATGAACAGAGTAGAACATTGACAACGAATGAGTTGCAAATAATTCACCTAAAAAAGAAATGAAACCAGCAAAAATATACTGCCATGTTCTGCACATTGAAATTTTTTTATTAAACGTTTTTGTGCTGGAATTCAAAATATAATGCAATTGTAATAATCAAACACCAATAGCCTATGCTTAAACTTTGAAAACTGATTAAACAATATTTTCAGTCAAATATGGACAATCTATTGCATTTTGTGCTGTATTACACAACAACATGGAAATGCTGAAAATGTGTAATTTTCAAAAAAAATATAAAAATTACCAGGCAAAAACACACTATTCTACAATGAAAAATTTATTAACACCTGATAGGGCATCAAATGGACACATTCCGATTTTTTTAAAATGGGGTTTTTGAGTAACTGCCATTCAAATATTGAGCATTTTTGAACCTCCATTATCATCACTGAGATGCTTTTTTTGAACCTCCATTATCATCACTGAGATGCTTTTTGAGATTCAGAGATTTGCTGCACAAAGAAATACAAACTACCAGATAATTTTTAGTTACTGTTGTTGTATCAAACTTCTCCATTTAATACAGCAACAGTAAGTAAAAATTATCTGAATCTCAGAGAACAGCTTAGTGATGAGGATGGAGGTTCAAAAATGCTCAATATTTGAATGGCAGTTAACCTCAATTTTAAGTTTTGAACCTCCGCATAACTTAAAATTGAATTTTGTGGACTGCACGCATCCCAGGTTTAAACTAAAATTTGCTGTAAAAGTACCGTAGAGGGACTTCAGATTGTCATCCTTACCTGAAAAATAATTATTTAGTGTGAGAAAAATTCCCCCAAAATGCAAATTTTTAACAATTATATTTTTCCTTATTAATAATGTCATCAAGCTTATTCAAACTATGCCAAGTTAAAATTTAATTCAATAGCTACAAAATAAAATAAAATTTAATAGATTAAATAGTTTGAAAGCAGTGCTTGTTTTAAAATACAGCATTTTCCCCATTTTTCAAAGATAGCTAGTTTTTAGCCAAACTTCAAAACACTAACAAGAGAAAAAAACAAAAAAAAACATTGTGGAAAATCATTTCAGGATATTTTGTCTCCAGTAACTGTAATTTTTTTGAAAAAATCTAAAATGGTCACCTGGCACGCCCTGCTTGAGCTGAGATGGAATCACTCATGTCAGACTGCAAAAATAGTGCTCAATCACTCCCTCATGTGTCAAGAAAGAAATTCATAGTTCTGCAATATAGCACCATGTGAAATGCTAGCAAATGTGTATTCAATTTGATAGATATTACATGAAAAAATTTAATTACCGTAATTTTGGGTAAAAAAGCTGCACTGGCGTATACGCTGCAAATATAAAAAAAGGGGCGGAATGAAAAAAAAATCACCAGAAACGCCGCACCTTTGCAGTAAGGTGGGGTAGTACCACCGCGGAATCTTGAAAACATTGTAGATAAAAATATGGTACCTGATCTTTCAAATAATAAATAAAAATATCAATTAAACAAGATTCAGTCTTAAGAATAACACTTACCACCTTACTACCTATCTTATAAAAAATTACTCAAATAATTCATAAGGCGCTTAAACCAATTATAAAACATTTATACCTCAAGAATTAAAAAATACACGCACAACATTCTGAAAATATCTGATACACATAGTTTTTCGATCAAATCCATCCAAAATCGGAAATTTCAATGTCCGAATTAAAAAGTTTTAAAAGCTCATCATCTAAAAAAACTTTGGGGCTGTCCGCATCACTTTCGCTGTCTTCTGGTGTTTCACCACAGTTTTTAGAAATAATGTTTGCTTCAGTGAAGCCCGAAATAACCGTCAAAGTTTTGATGTTTTTGCAGGATTCAGAAAAACATATTTATTTACCATTAGCTTAAAACTAGTTATTTTACTTTCCATGATAATGTAGAATATCATGGAAAGTGATCTGATTTTCGAGAAAATGCGATTTGGTAAACTGAATGCAACGAACGCACACATCACTGACAAAAATTAACGTGCTTTCATTGACCAATGACAATCGATCTTGGATGGTAGTTGGATAGCCTGTTTCAAGAGGGGGCGAGTGAGAGAGAGTATGTTAGCCTCGGAGCGAAGCTGATGAAGTCAGTTGCTAGGAGCATGAAACAAGGGCAATCGTTGCTAACAAGATCGATTCCCTGCGAAGTTTCCCCCAGCTACGCATTTTTTCCGAGTTTTATCAGAGTCACACCTCTCTCTTGCCTGTCCCACCTCAATCCTATAACTTATTATTTTCATGTCTTGTTTTAAGAGGGGGTGTAACATTTTTATTCCATTCCCTCTCTATTGAGATATCTTCCCACGAAAAAAAGAATGAAACAAGCCAAAACGTTTTTTGTTACATAATTTCGCTCTGCCAAAAAAAAAAAAAAAAACTCTATACACCGCCATGCTGTATAAGCCGTGCGGGCTGAAAATTTTATTTTGAACTCTTAATACGCCGCGGCTTATCTACTCGAAATTACGATACATTTCTTTTTGCTCTGTTTGGAGGTTTAATGAGCACTATGAGCAACTCAATAGGCTATAAAGCAGTACCCTATCCTTAATTTAGGGCCACTGGTTCCAGGGAAAGGAGAGAGCCAGTGCCATATGACAAACACAATATCCATACGTCATCAAGGTTCAAATGCACAGCCATCTTGGACAAATGGCTAGAAGTGGATAATTACATTTGAGAAAGTTATATTAGGTCTATGTACAAGTTTCCAAACTTTATGGTCGAACAGATATGTTATATTTACACAAGAAGGTAGCATTTAAGCACCAAAGTATGTGATACCCCCCCCCCTAAACCAACAACCTCTCTTGTACCATCTACCCAGTCGCCACAGAATGGCGCCGTAAAACATCAACATATTTATTGAGATCAAGTTTGGTGAACTGCTGATCAGTCAGGAAATATTGAATTGAGTGAAACAAGTGAAAGTCTGCTGCTCAGCCAGGAAGTGTTGCATCAAGCGAAACAAGTGGAAGTCTGATTAATGCTAGGTCTGGAGAATAAGCCACATAAGAAAGAACCTCCTACCTCAGCTGCATGACAGCATGACTAGAAAATTTTTGATACTGTAACATGTTGTCAAATAAAAGACACGCATGAACCTAATTTTTACATGCCCACAGATTGTACTATTTTTTCTAAGCATTTCAGTAACAATATAATAAAGAACTTTTACTGTATTTCATAAATTGCACCCCACAGTGAAACATGAACTTGCCTATGGATCAGCACAAAAATAAAACATTTTTGATCATAATTCTTTTGTTTTTTTAAGAAACTTGGTAAACTTGCAGGCTTTAAAAAGAAATTAATCAGTGCAAAATTCAAGCTCCCTATGTACAATACTTCTGTAACTATAAGACTTAGAAATTTACAAAAAAAAAAAAAAAAAAAAAAAACACTTTTGGGGTCTACCATGCCTATCACAAATGACAAGAACTTGCGACATTTCTCATAGGAATTCCTCTCGCATGAGGTTTAGACCTGACCCTCTACTTCTGTTACAAGTGTAGATTCAGTTCCTCTTCCCGTACATGAGATTGACAAAAACGAGGAAGGGGAAGGGGGGGGAGCTGAATTTTTTAATTTTTTAACCGGGTGAAAAAACAATGTGTAGCAAGAAAGTGTGAATATAATGCAGTGTGAGCAAGATGGAATTGTTCACTAATCAATTTATGAAAATATTATACTGGTGCACAACACTATTCAAATATAAAATTACTGACACACAACACAGGACAGAGAGAACATCAGGGGGAAGGAAATCATAATTATGGCAAAAATCTTCGGTCCGGCCTACTACCTTGGAAATTTTTCCTCTTTCAAGCTGCAATGCAAATATTTCTACAATAAAATGGTATTTAACAATAATACTGAGTAGCCCCATAGCAGAAAATTCCTGATCAGTCTGCGACAGATATCATGGTGCTACAAAATAATCTTCAGGTGGTCACTAGTCAAAATAACTACTAGATGCGAAAAACGAAAATTTGCGCAGGTCGAAATAAAATTAAAAAAAAAAAATGGAGAGAGAGAGAGAGAGAGAGAGAGAGAGAGAGAGAGAGAGAGAGAGAGAGAGGGGGGGGGTACTGGGCCCCCTTATATTTCTTCTACCTACAAAAATAAGAGCCCAACCTAGATACTACAGCAAGTGCAATGATGACTAGAATCAAGAACACTCTGTCCTCTGTAACTACAGTTTTACATCCATTTACCTCTACTTTCAAGTTGAAACACGAAGATTTATGGAATAAAATTATATTTAAGAACAATACAGGACAAAGGGAACATCGCTAGAAAAAAATAGGAAGAAATCTTCATCCTGTCCTACTTCTGTTTTAGAAATATCTTTCTTCATTTTTGAACTGAAATACAAATATTTATGTAATTGAATGATGAATAAATGATTAATAAACAGTACTAAACTGCAGGGAAAACATCACACACACACACAACACACACACACACACAAAAAAAAATTCGGGAGAAATTTTCACTGCCTTCAGGTTCCGTTGCAGAAATTGTTTGCCTCCATTTTATGATAATGGAAAAAAATTTCACTCCATCCAACTTTCGTTTTCGGAAAATTTTCCTCCAGTTTACACAATAAAATTATACTTAACCATATAGAACAGAGAACATCGCGCGAAAAAGAATTTAAAACAACGACACAGCGCCTAACTTCCGTTTTCAAACTGCAACACAGACGTTTAGGCAATAAAATCATACCTGACAACAAAACTGGTAAAAGGAAACATCACAAGAAAAGAAAAATTAACTTTACGAGAGAAGTCTGACTTCGGTTTTTGGAAAGTTCTGAAAGACGGCATTCCGACAAAAGACAAAAATCTGCCATCCACGATTGGGAGAAAAAAGTTGATAGGGTTCTGGGGACGTCGTTTTTGTCTGCAGGTCCAAAATAAAATCTGCGATGTATGTCACCCGTTGCCGCGATTCTGCTATGGGGCTGAGCAGAAGGATACGGCGAGAACTATTACGGGAGAAATCTTCACTCCATTTATAACTTCCAATTTCAAAAGTCAGAATCACCACCAAAATTCTGTTCAGTTATGCATCGATCTCAAGAACCAGACAAAAGGAAGAATCTTTTGCCTGAAGATTACAGGGAAATTTGGGGGCAGTCTAACCTCCATTTTAAGAAAAATTTCCTCCATTCTCAAGCTGAAATACAAATATTTGTAGAATAAAATGTTTAACAATACTGAGCAGAACGAGCACAGCTATGAAAGAAAATGACGATTATGAGGGAAAACCTCATGCCATTTAACTTCCGTTTTTGAAAGATGAAATATTGTCCCCCCGACAGAAAATGAGCCCCTCCCTCAACTAATGCACCCAAATTTCTCTTCAGTTTTGCATCCATCTGGAGAATGATCCAAATGATGACGAAGAAAGCGGAATTCTGTGAATCCATGGAAGAATATCAGGTACGTCTTGCACAATTAATTATAAGTAAGGTAGCCTCAATTCCCAAATATGTAACAAATACATCAAACTTTCTCATCTCCACTGTAGCAATTGAATCTTGCCAGAAGCTCAGTCATCTAGTTTCGTGAAACTGAAAAATCTGTCAAAATTTCTCGGAAAAGAAAAAAGGACATGTTTGAGTCACTAAAAACCCAAAGAAGTGAAAACAGAATTTGATTTCAACCTTTAAAGAAATAAACTGGCTTGTTTCAGATTCTAGACTTAGAAGCCCAGCTTGTTGATTTCAGCTATAATTAATCAATGCACCTGGAGGCAGATGTACTTCCATTGTCTTTCATTGCACTCAGTGATCTTCACCATCTAATTATTAAATGAGTCCATCTCTCTTCATTTTGTGAATGAAAATGTTTTAATGTTTTTCCTTAACATAGAAGCAAAATGCTAAACCTTTCAGTACAGGCCTGGTCTAGCCCAAGCCTGGAATTTTTCTTTTAACTGATGGGGGGGGGGGGGGAGCCCAGCCAGGCCTGCAGAGACCTCTTAAGTAACAACTAAAAGAAGAACCAATATGACTTTACTGTTATATAAATGTTCTTAAACCTGTGTAGTACTAAGCATATACAGATCTTATAATAATTGGGTCAACATGAATCCATTCAAATAAAATATTCTATCATGGAGTAAATACGTAATCATACATAGCACCAAAACAAATTTTAGTAGCTGGTAAAATTACTACCAAAATTTGCACTCTGAAGACTTAGACCATTGGATCATGAACTAGAGTGGGATGCTTCCGGATTCAAGGGAGAAGGGGGGGGGTACCAAAAATCTAGTTAATTGAAACATTCAGTGATTTCTTGCAGTACAAAATTTAATGTTCTAACTGCAATACTTAACTCAACTGGAAAAAAATTCAGAGCATATTAAACAATCCTTCATATACTGAATAATTTTCTTTGTCATCTGGATATACAGTCTGGGTAACAGTTCTCTACTTAAGTATATAATAACAGCAGGGGCCAATATGTCATTAAAAATTAAGCCTGCTTAAAAGTTTGATGAGCTTTGTTGATATGGACAAACACCACTGTGAAGCAGAATGCTGCATGGAATACACTGAGTTACATTTCATTCTTAAAGTTTATTAGAACAAAAGTAAAAAGTTTATTGTTCATGCTTTCCACCAACACATTTTAAGTCACAAAATTACTAGTATTTTTTTTATTTAAATGCATACATAATTATCTGGCATCATGTGTACTTTACAGGCACATCAGTAATGGTTTATCCTTGATATACAACGCAGCTTGCCACTTAATATTATTTTCCATCTACCATTGAATAATTTTTTCTTGGTTTTGTCCTTACATCACTGTTGCTGCAAATATGAAGTTTACCACATGTGTCCTTAACGATGGCTGACTCGAAGCTATGACTGATTAAAAGAAAAAAACTTATGTCACTATTAGAAAATATCTCAAGACTAAATGAAAACCGTATATCAAAAGATGGGAAACCTGCACAGATAAACTGCACAACTGATGCTTTTTCCAACATAGGAAATAAATTGGACTGAGCATATTTATAAAGAAAATAGAGATATGTATAATTTACAGCTCACTGGTAAATTTTTTACTAGACATCTGCAAAAGGTCATTCAAAACAATGTATATAGCATCTAAGTGATACACAGAAGATATAACAAACTGGAAAATAAAAGATGATCCATCTAAGAATTTTTTTAAAGCTATCATAACTAATAAGCCATGGCATGGATATCTCTTCCACAACCACCTTACCAATTACCAAAATTCACATGTAGGTTTTTAAAAATTTACTTCATCATGAGGATGCAAAGACCCATGAACTACTTGTGAAACTGAAACCAAGTACTGAGTTACAACACATTAACATTTCTCAAACTTATTTAACCTGAATTCAATTGTACCCCTGTTACAAATAAAAGCACCATACACAGGGAATATGCACTTGCACAGAACTGTAAGAAGAAACTGTGATAAACTACAATTCATAGTTTAGTCACACTTTTGCATTTTAAGATACATGTATGAAGTTTACAGTATGTGTATGAATAGATGTATAAAAACACAAAGTTATTATAAAGTTTATAAGTAAAAATATATGGATTGTTAACTGCAAGCCTGCCATCCTTGGTTATTACACCATGATCTAGATTTGTAGGGGTTAGGAGGATATGCCATCCCCTTTGTAGAGCTACAACAGCACCTGCCCAGAAACAAGAGTCAGCGTGAGTGCCATGGAGAATCCCAAAGAAAGTCAGAATAACAAAATTAGATCCAAACTACATTCATTCCATGTGATGGAAAAGTACTAAAAAGGACAAAAAAAAAAAAAAAAAAAAAACAAGACTGTTGCCTTTTTATTAGTTTAATTATGCTGGTCTGTTATTTCAATTGTTCTCATTTTCCTTAAACTGTCAGGGCCAAAAAAAGAAAACAGAGCTTAAACATTCTTAGAGCAAGTGCATTTGTCTTTGAAATTTAATAAGCATTTAATAGCATTTGTATATTCTTCCAGTATGACAATTTATACATTAAGGAGTAAATTCTTTGAAAAAAATTATTTGAGATACTCTTCACAGGATTTTATTTCATCCATTTCCTTTGGGTCCTTGGTCAGTGATCTCAGTATATTTGAGGGAAAAGATTCCAACACATTTATCTGTTGTTTAGAACAGTATAAGACTGCATAGCACATATTGGGTAGATGAGTTTTGCATAAGACTTATTTAGTTAAAAGGTAACTACATGCTTCTTCCTTTGGTTTTCTCAAACTGAAACTAACAAAATTATGGAAACTAGGAGAGCAAGATGCTTCCACAGCCATTTTCATAGGAGAAATTATAATTGTGTCCATGTAAAATGTGAACAAATTGTCTGATGATCAAAAAGACCTAAGGCATAAGATTTTCAAGCTCTTTTACAGTTAGGCCTCAGTTTAAATCCTGAGTCAGACAGGGATAATGCATTTGTCCTATCTCTCCAGTTGGAAGGAAATTACTCCTCCTTCCTGTGGCTTCATCTCACACCACTTACAGAATCACACGTGTGCCATGTGTGCTGTGGGACTCCAAGGGGTCTTATGACCTATGGAATTGAGAAAAAAAAAACTGCAAATAAGACAATAAGCATCTTGGCACAAACATCAAGTTACAGCTACCAAGTATTTATACAGCAATGTAGGAAGAATCCACAGGGAAACACAGGCAATGATCATAAACTTCCATTTAATAAAATAAAACTGGAATACAGAGAGTACACAGACTAAAACATAATTTTCATACACACCACACCCATACACAAACCTACCCCATCCTGCCAGCCAAAACACCCGGTGGGCTGTAAATAGGTATGATACCTATCTGCTGTAGAGTACCCAAGACTGTGATGATGGATGAACACAGCAACCTGAGCAAATTTAATTATATGGGCAAATATAGTTGGCATGAGGAAAATGGGGTGCTCCATATATAAATTGTTCTCTCTCTGACATACACACACACACAGTGTTCCTATAATGTTTGACCAAACTTTGGGAACCTGTTCTGCTACCAATTCGGATGAAAAAAAAAAGTTTAAGTAAAAATATATGGATTGTTTTTAAGTGCCCGACTGACGTCAGTGCTCCTAGTGGCAAATTTGCAAACTTAGCTCGCTGAACCCGAAATTATAATAGAGTAAAACAATGTCAATTGCAAAGTTGGAGAGCATCATTTGTTTGCAACAAACTGGTCATGAAAAAGCAGCAGTCAAAGGGTGAATTTTGGGTGTACACTAAGGACACAAATGTATCCAGGGGCACTTCTAAGCAGTGCAATATCATTGTATTACTCTGTCTAGAGATAACTGGACCCCTAAATGGAGAAAAGGATGCATTATAACACTGGAATCTCTCCTTTTCTGTTCATTCAAAACTGCTGGGTTACCTTTGGCAGATGCAATTCCATCAACTCACATCATAATCAAAGTTTTGTGGGGAAAGTTTTATTATGGAAGGGGAATTTCAGTGTCATAATGTATCCTCTTTAATATAGGGGTCCAGTTGTCTCTAAATTACGCAATGACATTGCACTGCTTAGAAATGCCTCTGGATACTTTTGCCTTCTCAGCATACAGCCAAAATTTACCCATTTACCCCCACTTTTTATGACTAATTTGTAGCAAATGAATGATGCTCTCCAATTTTGCATTTTTGCTATATCATTGTTTCTTTAATTGCAGGATTAATTATTACCATGAGCAACTCGATGGGCTATAATACGCAGTCACCCTTCCCTAATTTAGGGCCACTGGTTCCAGCGAAGGGAGAGAACCAGTGCCGTAGGACAAACACAACATCTATGCCTCACCAGGATTCGAAGCCAGACCCATCTCAACTGAATGGTTAGTAGCCAGTGCTTAGACCACTGTGCCACTGGGGTGGCTTTTCAAGGTTCAGCAAGCTAAGTCAGCAAATTTGCCACTAGAAGCACTGATGCCAATCTGGGACTTAAAACAATCCCATTGGTTCCACATTGTTACAAGCCTCTACTTGTCTGTGAAGCAGCTAGTGTGCAACTTTACTAACACCATATCTCTGTAGGAGAGCATTTTCCCCCCTTCACCCCACCATCAGAATTGGAGGTAGAACAAATTCTGAAAGTTCGGAACACCCTGCACATATATTTCTTAACATGGAAATTGTAACAAGTAGGTGGCACAGCTATGCAAATTAAGTGAGACAATGGTGTTACTTAATACATGAAAATTATACAAGTTTTGCGGTCAAGTGGATATAAGATGAGCATGGTTTAGAGACAGTGCACATATATGTTCACCTGATAGTAATGGAGATGTTTAGATTTGAGCATATTTGTCGAAAAAGTTCCAAATATGCTGCAGATATACATCATGGGACATAAACCTTCAACTGACTGGCAGAATGGCAAATGATCATCTATATGCAAGAGCTAGGTGTCAGCTTCTGAGCACCTTCCACATGGGTGTGATACAGTATGAGCAAAAGGCAATGATGCATTTCATGCTGTCACAGAGCACTGAATGACATGATGGAAAGGCAGTGGACCAAGATGCCAGAGTACAGCACATGATCGCTTATTCCATAAAAGGGCTATTCATTTATCACAGTGACCATGCCGCAGCGTGATCTGCTTTATGTACAGAGTTGTCTGTCCACACAATATGACAATGTTTGCATGACATAGGGCTACAGGCATGCAAGATGTCCAGCCTGTAACCTTTCACTATTGCCATACTATAAGGCCCCTTGTTGGAATTAGTGCAGAGATATTATGCTGAACTCTGGGATGGAGGAGCATGCTAGTCACAGATGAGTCCAGGTTCTGTTTTTCCACGTCAGATGGCTGCACCTCTACTTGGCACCATTGCTAGCATGTGGACATATTTAGAGTCAATTGCCATTCAATGCACTGATGTGGTACACTGGTGTATGGTGGAATCCGATATGACCAGCACTGTGACAGTGAGAAATCACACCAAACCAGTCATATGATCTTTCCTTGCCACTTCACTACAAACAATCCTGCAGCAGTAAAATGCCCATCCGCACACTGCTAGTGTTACAAAGAACAATCTCCAGAGTGTGAACATTGCTTGTTCCATAGGCATTAAACTCATTGAACCTGTCACCCATCTAGCATTTGTGCAACCTTACAGGTCATCACCTCTGTCAAATGTCATAGCCCAGAGCACCACTGGTGATCTCATTAACAGAATACCTCACCATCTGCAGGGTGGTGAAGCATTATTGCCAGAGGAGGAAATGAACTGCATTTCGAACAATCCTAAAAAATAAGCAGGTATAATTTCATTCTCACATTTTGTTGTGTTTTAACATTTACATGTCTTCATCAGTGCATTGTATCCTACACTTTTTTGACTATGTGTCAGCTCCTTCTCAAAGTTATAATTTCCATGTTAAATAGTGTATTTATTTAAATAGATCACTGCAAAAGTGGAGCATTTGCATTAAAACATGAAACAGCTACTCAGAAATGTGTAAAGCATCCATCCAAATTAGTTTAAATTTTACCAGGGCAAAATAAAATTACATATTAAATACAAGTGTATAAGTAAACGGAATACAGGGATTTAATGCAATGGCTCATTGCCTGGCCCTCTTGAGTGTGAGAAAGCTAGCATTTTATTCAGACTTGGGGAAGGGGGCATGTACATTGACAAAGCTACTAATGTTAAAAATACTGAAGAAGTTACAAAATATATACCATAAACAGTTTTGTGGATTTTTATATCCATCCCACTGTCTTTAAATTAATGTGTTTAACTGTAATATACACTTTTGAAGGTTACTTGCCTTTGCTAATACTGTTCAGGAGTCCCATTTCTTTTCAATACATTTCCAGCACGTAAATCATTTTGCTGTCTTCTGTCTGTGGTTCGAGGAAACAAATCTTCACACGACGATTTTTCACAGTAAACTTCAATCTTTTAGAAAACAAATTGTCAGCTCTCACATCAAATTCACTGGTCTCCTATTGGTACATTGTCTTGCATATTACGATACCTCATAGCCTCTAATATATCCTCAAACATCAAATTCCCTTTCTCGTTTTTTGTGTTTCTTTTGGAATGGTTTTCAACAACTCTCAAACACTTAAAAACAAGACCACACACTGAACTAATACACTAACCCTAAACACATGCAGCATTTTAGAAAAAAATATTGCACTTTGCTAAAACCTAACCTTCAGTTAAAAACAATTCTGTTACAGAACAAAAGGGGGAATGTATATAGGCAGCTAATTAATTGTTTTTAACAGAAGGTTAGGTTTTAGTAAAGTGCAATAAATGTTTTGAAATGCTGCATGTGATTAGGGTTAGTGTATTAATTCAGCGTGTGGTCTTGTTTTAAGTATTCGGGAGTTTTTTTTTTTTTTTTTGGCGTTTCTTTTGAATGATTTTCAACGAGAAGGAGAATTTGACATTTGAGAGCATATGAGAGGCTATGAGGTATTGTAATATGCAAGAAAACGTACCAATAGGAGACCGGTGAATTTGATATGAGAGCTGACAATTTGTTTTTTAAAAGACTGAAGTTTACTGTGAAAAACCGTCACGGAGATTATTTCCTCGAACCACAGACGGAAGATAGCAAAATGATATATGTGCCGGAAATGTATTAAAAAGAAGTGGAACTCCAGAGCCGTATTAGGAAGGGTGAGTAACCTTCAAAAGTGTATATATTAAGTCACAAAATAATTCATTCACATTCAGAATCACTAAGGTGGAATATAAGAATGACTTTGGTTTTCATTGCTAAGATGAATCAACATCTCTTTTTGAAATGCAATGCTGACATTTTTTAAAACTTGCTTTCTCTGTTCCTTTGTAGAACTACTATACATCTGGAAAAGCTACTGCACACCTGGAAAAGCTGAATTTGTTTACACAGGCCACCTCATTTGTGTGAGGATGAAAGTTATTCCCCTCACCTCCATGGCATACATGCAGCAGTGTCTAGGCTATAATCAATCTTTAAGTTGTCTGGAAAATAAATGAATTTAAAATCAAGATTTGAGTTTACTGCAGCATATCAAAAGTAATTTCAAGAAGATGTTGAGGTTTAAATCACAAGTAGCATTTGGAAGTAAATCCACTTGGATAAAGCAATTAATTTACACTTCTAATCCAGAATTTCAGTGTTCATTCTTTGCTTCCGATGGGATTGCGAAGAGATTAACTTTGTCTAACTACTTCAAGAACAATCACACCCATACCATAAACTTAAAATTGTTGGAGACCAATTTCTTTAAGATACACCCCAATTGTGCCCATCATGGAATAACAGATAGATAACAAGTCCAGAAACATTCAAATTTACAGCTGTACATATAACAGATGGCAAGATGAAGTTAAAACTTACAATGTTATGTAGAATTTATCGACATAAAATCAAATCTTATATCCAAGCCTTTATATGCATTAAGTTATACATAAAACCGTAAAAATGAATTTTGCCTTTACACTGAAACCTTAAACATTTTTATCACGAAAATAGCACCTTCCATCTGATAATATAAAAAAACAACCAGTTTACAATGAACACAAACATTCTTATGCAACTTCACCTACTAAAATACTTACTTCATCCCTGAGAAGATACAGTAATTAAAGTGATTCAACAAGCTACCCAAATCTTCTGTTCATCTGAGTTGTTTATTTTCTTCACGATGCTTCTGGGGAGGATAATAATATTAAATGGCTTGTTATCAAAGTCAGTAATCTTACCAGCACCATGGCAATTTTTAATGGATAAACTCCATATATATATATATATATATATATATATATATATATATATATATATATATATATATATATATATATATATGCCAAGAATAATGTCTTTCAGTGGAACCATCATTTAAGTTCATGTAAAGGTCACTGTATACATCTCATAAAAAATACTGATAACTTTTTATATAAAATAGTAACTTCAGTTGTCTTAAAAAAAAAGTTGGAAACAAAAGAATGAAATCAATGAATAATATTACATCTTTATTTCATTTGAAGAGCAGCAGCAGCTGACAATTTGCCTTTCCAAGACCAGTGTCAATACAGTGCCAAAATGGATTGAACAATGTTAGAACAATAAATCCAGTAGCATTAAAAAAAACACAAGTATGAAATTATATTATTTTTAGGCATAGTCACATGTCTATTTACTCTTAAACATAAATATGACTATGAAATCAAATAGATCTGATTAATGTAGAATCACAATTCATTATTTGTGTAGCAAATGTTAATGTATCATCATTCCTATTGAAAATTGTCAAAAATTTAATAAGAAAAATATGAAGTTAATTTTCCCCAAAATGAATTCAATAAAATCACAATTTCATCAGACTACAGTATTTAATGATATATAGCATTGCACAGATTTTGTGGAAAGTGCAAAAAGTTTTCGAAAATTCACGGATTCGAGGGAAAATGCCTTTCCACCACCATCAGAAGAGCTTGCTTATGCACAAAGGACTAGTTAGTTCTGACAGAGTGTCAGAGTAGAAGCAGTGCACACTTCAACAATGATATTTCATGAGTATACAGCTGAGGTTTTTTCTGCCACACAACTTCATTCAGAAGAAGCACTGAAATGTATAATTTGTTTTGCCTAAGAAATAAATTAAGAACTCAGTATTGATATTTGCATAGTAGTTGACACCTTGTTTATAACACACTTTTATATGAAATAAACAATATTTGGGATAAATAAAACTCCATTGAAATCTATACGAAAAAAATAACTTTCGAGTATTTTAAATAAGAAAAAACATTTGAGTAATCACTTCTTAAACAGTCATCACATGAGGTTCTTTTATGGTGAACATGAAAGAATTAATAAAAACCTAGTATTGCGCAAATGTTCACGAGCAACAGTTAATGCCTGCAATAGAAAAACAAAAGTACTAATGAACAAGTTGATTGTAGACATTCTTGAAGCAGTGAAATGAACAAGAAAAATGCTTGATGGTGGTGGCCTAAAGAGATGTGAAAATATGAACATGTAAAATTGTGATGAAAATATTTCTTTTATACACTTCCCATTTGCGAACTTTGGATATGAGCACTTTCCTAAATATTTGTCCTGTGATGATTATGTGGAGAAACATTTGCATTCCCCTCAATAAGTACACTTTACAAACTACTACACAACTATGGTATGAAACAGTGGCAGGCGTTAGAACTGTATAACTCAAAATGTTGTATTATTACACAAGCTTTGACATTAAATGTCTAACAGCAGTAAATCAGAGAAACTAAAATACTCAACATCAAACTTAACCAAATGGAAAGAAAATACATGCAGAACTGTATAAACATTGTACATTCAATAAATACTTCGCATATCATTAATTGCATTAAAGAATGCTGACATTCAAACTGCATGCAAAACACTCAATTTGGCATAGCTATATTTCAACATCAACTCAGTTCTGATAGTTGAAAACAATTCATATTTGTTGAAATAATTAGTGAGCCTCAGCCTCTCGAAGGTTACAAAATTTAATGCACTTGGAAAGTAGTAAAAGTAATTTATAAAAAGTTTCCTTCTCAGAAACTACATTTCAACAAAGCGTATTTTAACAGTTCATTATTAATAGACACTTACTATTCTGAACCCCAAACAAAACCTGTTATGATCACAGCACAGGGGTTCTTCCTCTCCCCCTACCCCTTTTCTGTACATGAGCAAACCCTTAGGGGTAAATCAGAAGTGCAGGAATATGTTTCATTTATATATGTATATGTAAATATATATATATATTTATAATATATATGGAAGCAAAATAAGAATTATCCTCTATTATAAAACAATCTCGCTACCAAGTTAAATAATGAAGCGAAGCACAAAACTGGAAAATGACTTAGCCAAATATCAACATAAATACGCAAGATAAATCCAATCTCAGATGGGTCTTTTGGAAACATCAACAGTGAACTATCAAGTGGAACTTCTTATAATCCTGTTTGAGGAAACTTGTACCAAATGTTATGTAACAAAATGAATGAAAGGAAGGCCGTGACGACAAGTGCCGAGTGGTCAGTGCAGTCTAAATAACAAACAGTTCTTGGAATACAGTCAATTTTAAGAAAACCTAGATCAGTCCAACAGCGATAAACTGCACGACCATGTGCTATGCAACAAGTAGCGCAAACACAAACACATGCACAATCATGACCCAACAACTTTCAGATGATACAAACTTGCATGTATATATTACAATATGATAACAGGGGTTAATAGGCAATTTTGTAACCTGTAACAGTAGCGAAGGTATTTTGGGTTCTATTCACCACAGAGCTTAGCACCAGTGGGTGCTCACTGATTTGCAGGTTCACAGAAAAAGGGAATAAAACCATAGACAAAGACTATGATCAGGAAGGTGATTCGACAACACTAACTAATTGCCTGGTTAACGTAGAACTCCCATGGCATTTTGTTGAGCTCTTTTGGCTTCCTCTTCAGAGATCTGGTGCTCGATAAGATACTGAGCTGTGCTAACTGCAGAATGGGGACCTGTGATGGTGACTATGCGGTTTCGGGTGCCTGGTGCAAAGATACCTTTCTTGGAGATCTGGATGTTAGCTCCACTGAATCGTTGAATTTCTACAAGTGACTTACCACCTGGTCCCAAGATTGCACCTACAATATTCTCACCAACTTCAATTTCTATCTTCGTCGTGTCTCCCATCTGTCGGTCATTCGGAGTGGGACTTTTTCTAAGACTTTGTGGCCCTGAGCTCAATCCAGTCCCGAGTCCAAAGGAGTTGTTGTTGACAGGTAAGGCAGCTGCACTAGGTGAGGCGAGGGCAGGAGAGGTTCTGCGGAACGGATCATACACTGCGGCATCAGCTTGCATTAAGAAACGATCGTTAGAGCGAGAAGCTGTGGGCGACGTAAATCCTGGTCCCAATCCAAGACCAGAAATACCATTACCTAAGCTCCCAATAGGTCCAAACATGCTGGACCCGGCACCCATTGGACCAGAAGTAGCCACGGAACTGCATGCACCTTCTAAACCAGGAACGGCAGTCGATGACGTGTACATTCCTTGACTTGTCATTCCTCCTGGCGGCATAGGGCAATTATTAGCAGCTGAATTAGGCATGCCCATTCCGAGGCTTCCCATGACAGGAGTGCCATTAATACTATTTAATATACCAAGTCCAAGGCCTAGAACACCATAATTGGCTAGTGTATTCATTGCTGCTGTGATTTCTGAGGTAGCTTGCTCTGAGTATCCATTTCCCCGTAGCATATTCTTGATTGAATCTATTATCTGAGCAGCAGTAGCAGGAGGGATGGCAGGTCCACCCATTCCAAGACTTGGAAATGGCACAATTCCACCATGAGCAGCTCCTGACTGGGGACTATTAAAACTGTTGGTCACAGTTGGGCTTAGGCTATTCAAGCTGCCGTTGGAACTGTAACTGGTGTTGCTGTTGTTCATAGCACTACTAGGAACACTACCAGGGTTGGCAAAAGGGGAGCCCGTTGGATTGAAGTTTGCAACTGGACCTGTAACGTCTGCATAGCTGACGTTTAGGCAGCTGCCACTCTGTGGATCTTCAACGATTTTAGCAAGAATCATATGACAAGCAGTCTTGTTGTTATCCATTTCACCAATCACAGTAATGCATCTTTCTGCTAAGGCATGGTCCTTGGACTTCTGAGATATTTGCACATAAGCACCACTTTCTTCTTTAATCTGTTTGATATAGCTCCCACCTTTACCAATGATCATCCCTGCAGTGCTGTTGGGAACCAGTATCTTAACCTAAGAAAGACAAAATAAAAAAACAAATCAATGTCACTCTTATATAACCAATCTAAAAGCAAAAACAATATGCATATGTACAAAGGTTAATCAAAAAGTAAAGGCAATTTGTCAGTTAAACTGATGCTGCAAAGGATAGCAGTTGACCAATTTTAACATCATAACTAGAGTTAGACAAAGTGACACAAACAATGCACAAAGCTATAAGTCAGCCCAGCGCTCAGTGTGAAGCTCCTCTTTCCGATTGCACTACTGTTGCACAGCATGATGTAATAAGGTTTGTTTAGGCAGAAAGGGATCAGAGCTCACTGAAATTTATAGAAGGATGGTAGCACACCAAAGTAGCAAAGTATAAGAAACACCTAATTGAAACCAAACCTGTGCTATCCTCACTCACGTTCGCAACTGTTAGGTGTGTGCAAAAGTTCTACCCATTTTTCATGATGCAAATTTCAAATAAAAAAATTGAAGTAACAAGTGCCAAAAGATGGAGTGTGTGACGGTCAAAATGCTTCAAGGAGTATGTTATAAAATGGCACCAAGTATGCAGGTGCATCTCATTCATAAACAAGTCACACAAAAGTTAACATGTCAAGCAAAAAGGATCGCATTTGACATTGTTTTGCTTTATGAGTTTGATAAAGGCAATAATGCAGCTAAAGCCTGCCACAACATTTGCAAGTTGTATAGCGAGTAAACAAAAGTGCATGCCACCGCTGGTTCCAGAAATTCCATGAAAGAGACAGGAGTTGTAGAGATCAAACACCTTCTGGATGTCCATCAGAGGTTTCTGAAGAGGATCTCAACCAAGCCACATCAAATGACCAACACCTAGCTGTTGAAGAATTATCAGAAAGGTTTTCTATTCATAGAACAGTAAAAAGAAGGAAGCATGCGCTAGGGTTTATCACAAAGTTCGACCAGTGGTTACCACATGACCTATCCCCAAGAAATCAGTTCGACAGAATGACCACCAGTCTTTCTTTGCTTGCACATAACAGAAATGAATCTTTCTTAGAACGATTAGTTACGGGTGATGAAAAATGGGTCCTTTACTGAAATGTAAAGCATCAGAGGACTGTGTGCTGAGTTGGAGAGCCTGCTCTGTCAATTTCAAGAGGACTGGTCTTGTTAAGCGTACAGACAGACATCAAAGGGGTAATCCACTGGGAGCTACTTGCACCTAACCAAACAATAAATGCTGACTTGTACTGCCAACAGTTGGAAAGACAAAGAAAATTTGAAATCTAAGCATTCAGTACTGGTTAACTGCAAAGGCATCATTTTGCAACATGGCAACACAAGACCCCATACAAGGTTCCACTCAAAAGTTATAAAAAAAAAAAATTCCTGACATTTCCAGGTTCTCCAGGAGTTTTCTAAAGTTTTTCCAGAGTGGTGACCCATCATGTTGCAACAAATTGTTATGTTTCATTCCATTCATACATTTTTCTCACCAAAGCATAGATTTGTGAATTCTTTAAGTAATTTGTCTTTATTAAATTACCTGCTTTTCATTAATGGCAACTACTGTAATTTCGGGTAGATAAGCCGCAGCGTATACGAGTTTAAAATTAAAAGCCAGCGCGGCTTATAACACCTTGTTTTTGTTTTTTTTTTGCTGAGCAAAATTATGACAAAAAATGTTTTGGCTTGTTCCATTCTTTTTCTTGCGGGAAGATATCTCAATAGAGAGGGAATGGAATAACGATGTTACAGCCACTTGCAATAAATTCCACCCACTCCCTCTTAAAACAAGACATGACAATAATAGGTTATAGGATTGAAGTGGGACAAGTAAGAGAGGTGACCCCGAAAAAATTTGTGGTGGAGGGAAACTTCGCAGGGAATCTATCTTGTTAGCAAAGATCACCCTTGTTTCATGCTCCAAGCAACTAACTCTCTTTAAAATCATGACATCGTCAACTTCGCTCCGAGGCTAACACTCTCTCTCCCTTCTTCAAACGGGATATCCAACTACCATCCAAGATCGATTGTCATTGGTCAATAACAGCACGTGCAAATTTTGTCAGTGACGTGGGCGCTTGTTGCATTCAGTTCACCAAATCACATTTTCTCGAGTACGCGTAGTTCTACGTTATCACGGAAAGCAAAATGACAAAACGCAGAAGTCATACTTCTAGTTTTAAGGTAATGGTAAATAAATATGTTTTTCCGAATCCTGGAAAAACATAAAAAATTTGACGATTATTTAGGGCTTCACTGAAGCAAATATTATTTCTAAAAACTGCGATGAAATGCCAGAAGACAGTGAAAATGATGTGGATGACCCTGAAGTTTTTTTAGATGATTAGATTTTAAAACTTTTTAATTCGGACAGTTAAGTTTTCAATTTTGATGGATTCGATTGGAAAACTATGTGTACCATATATTTTCAGAATGTTGTACATGTATTTTTTAAATTCTTGAGGTATAAATGTTTTATATTTGGTTTAAGCGCTTTATGAATTCTTCGAGTAAATTTTTATTAAATAGGTAGTAGGGTAAGTGTTATCCTTAAGATTGAATCTTGTTTAATTGATATTTTTATTTATTATTTGAAAGATCAGGTACTTTATTTTTATCTGCGTAATGTTTTCAAAATTCCGCCGTGTTACTACCTCACCTTACTGCAAAAAGGTGAGGTGTATACAGGTGTGGCGTTTCTGGTAATTTTTTTTTTTTCATTCCGCCCGTTTTTTTTTGTTTTTTTTTATCACTGGCGTATACGCCAGTGCGGCTGATTTACCCAAAATTATGGTAAATGCCCACATCCTTTTCCATACCATAATACTATGAACTTTTGTGAATACTACCCACACAGAATTTGTAAATACATTTCCATAGAAACCAGCCACATATGAAAAAATCTGACAGTTGATCAGTTTCAGTTTTTCTATAACACAATGCAGCTAAGCTTAATGATGATATGGTTCCTGTTAAAATAAATATGTTGCAAGACAACCAACAGACAAAGGACTTTGATCCATTGTTTAGTTGGTTCTCTTGTGAAGTGTTTCTCCAAGCACGAGTGTGTCAAGCCATTGTGCCTAACTGTTCCATGTTACAACAACTGTCTGCAGAAATTGAACAAAACTTAACAGGCAATTTTAAAAATTCAATTTTGCATCTCATTTAGGGAATAAAGGGAAAATGTAATGTAACTGAAAGGTCTACCAAATTCTAGGCATGCAGTAATTGCAAACAGAAGTTGGAAATCTGAAAAAAGGAAAGTTTTTTGGCAAAATAAAGTATCCCTTGATTTTTACTAAAAAAAAAAAAGCAATTTCCCTAAATTTTCCCTGATTTTTTTATAAAAAAGGAATGTTTTCCTGAACCATTTCCAAATTCTCTGAAAATTCCAGTTTGCATGGGAACCCTGCCATACAGCTTTAGCTACACAGAGAAAATTACTGGACACTGGATGGGAAGTGTTACCTCACCCCTCGTATTCCCCTAGACTCCCTACAGACCACTTTTTTTTCAATCTCTTCAGAACAACTTCACTGGAAAAACCTTTGATGAAGTTGAAATTGTTGAAACTGCATTACAAGAGTTTTTGACTCCAAAATGGAGGAGTTCTAGAGAAGGGGAATTCAATTGCTACCAGAAAGATGGCAAGAGATCATAGATAATAATGGCTATATATGTAAAAGAATAAAGATGTTATTTATTAAAAAAAAATCCTTTTCTTCTCTACAAAAAAAATGGGCAGAACTTTTACACACACCTAATACCATGTTGAGATAGCTTTATAAACAGCTCAACACAAAGGATTCAGACATGTATGAAGAGCAGATAGTGGCAATATGTAAAAGACTTGTGATTTAAGCGACTTGGAAAAAGTTACCATAGGGACAACTAGGTGGGCTGATGCAGGCATCTTAGAAATGGCAAACCTTCTCAGCTTTGCAAGAACTGTATCGAGGGTGTACAAGGAGTGGTGCACAAACAACAAAATAAGCAGTCCGCAATCTCCCTGTGCGTGGAAACAACTGGTCTACATTCAAAATCAACAGCACCCGAAGATTGTACATGATAACAGACAAGCTCCAATGCATCAAGCAACTGTGCAATACAACAGAGATGTCGAGGGGAGAATTTCAGCATACACAGGCTACCACACAATGGTGCAAACAAGCTACAACAGTAGACGTCTCCTTTGTGTACTACTTATCTCTGCTAAATAAAACCAACATATTCATCTGCAGTGGGCACAAAAGTACCAAAACTGGATCCTTCAGAACTGGAGAAAAGTCGCCTTGTCCAATGAATCACATTTTCAGTTCATATATGTGAATGGACATGCCAGAATATGGTGTCAACAGCACAAATAAAGGAATCCAAGCTGCCTAGCATTAACTGTACAAACTGGTGGAGGTGTGTAATGTCTGGAGTCTGCTTTTACAGTGGGCATTAGGTTCCTTAATAACTCTGGAATAGCGTGTGGTTTGCACAAAATATTTTAACATCACTGTGGACCAGACACAACCATATACTTGCATGGTGTTTTCTGGTGAAAATGACTATTGCCACCGTAGAGATATACAACATAACACGAAGTCCGGGTCACCACACAGTGGTTCTGGGAGCATGATGACTTCAAAGAGCTGCCCCACAGTAACCAGATCTTAATCCAACTGAACACTTGCGGAATGAGATTGAAAAAGCCATTTATAACAGAGATCCTCCTTTAGCGAATATATTTTGCAACTGATGGACGCGATCACATCTGCTTGGTAGAACATGTCTGTAGAATGAATCCATGCCACACCAAACTGAGGCTGTTTTGAAGGCCAAGGGCATTCTAACAAGATATTGCGTGCACTTCAGTGTAATAGCATGGGCCAGAGAAAAGTTCACAAATGAGTAAGAAAGGTTTAAATTTGACATTAAAAATATTGTGATCAATGAAGTTTAATTAGAGCGCTGTCAGCACAGTGAACTCAATATGATGACGATCATGTGTGAACTCTCATTAAAGGAGATGAACTAATTGCTGTGCTTCCTGTGGCTAAGTTAAGGTTCTACAAATGTTATGTTCTTGCAATATGAAACATATGAGCTGCCAGAAACTGTTCTG
Organism: Macrothele yani; assembly: GCA_039090855.1. NCBI lineage: Eukaryota > Metazoa > Arthropoda > Arachnida > Araneae > Macrothelidae > Macrothele > Macrothele yani. Next base: position 138,751,412 of record CM077004.1, read on the forward strand.
TCCTACAACAATGTTCACCAACCATACAGAAGCAGCAAGCATGGTGGCAAGTTAAAACCTTAAGTTTAAGATTCTTCCACATCCACCTTACACTCTGGACCCATCACCCAAGCAATTTTCAACACTTCAGTCCATGTTATATTGGTCAGTGGGTTGGTAGTGATTAAGAAGTGAAAGTAGCAGTGCAAACATAGCTTTAAAGACAGCCAAAAACCTTCTCCGACAAGATCAAGCTTATGGTTCCTTATAAAAAGTGTATGGAACTGCAAGGGACTACATTGAGAAATAATGCAACAGTTAAGTTTCACTTTGTTTTTGGTAAATATTGGGATGATGTAGATAAAAATATTTGAAATGGGAGTGCCACCTGCAGACCATGAAAATACGAAGCACCAACCCATCTAGTCAAAGTAGTTACATGTGCATTGATACGCTTCTGCTAATGAGTTAGGAGGCTGTGAATTTCACTGTGATAAAACTCTGGAGTCTGTGATGCAAATGTGGCAACAGCCTGACATACAACTTGGTCACTTGGAATGGTCTTTTCCACCAAGAAATGGTGAACATGTTGGAAAAAGTAATAATCTGTGGCACTAAGGTCTGGAGAAACACAGTGTAGGCATGGTTCAAGAATCCAACTAATGGATTTGTCAGACAGTCCTGTGGGAGACATGTGGTTAAATGCTGCCATGCAACAGATGAACCTCCACACCTGTTGACCAAAACTGGCTTCTTGGTATGGAGCTTTTTGTGCATCTGCTGCATTTCAAAACAACAGCTGTCCGAACTCATAGTCTCACGTCGTCGTAAAATGAATGATGGATCAAGTTGCAGTCACACCACCATACAAGAACCAGCACTTTCTGCAGGTGTAGGAATGGATTTGGACAGTGTTTAGATGGTTTCATGGTATCCAACCACTGTGCTAATCACTTACAATTGCTGTAGAGGACCTACTTTTCCACACACATTACAATCCGATGCAAGAATATCTCCTGTCTGTGCCTGGAAAGGAGAGAAATGCACACTTTCAGTCAACATGTCTTATTGCCTGTTGTCAATTTGTGTATCACACAGAGACATTCAGCTTTTTCATCTTCCCCAGGCCACCAAGTGCCAAACAAGCATTGGGTGATGTGCAACATGGCTTGATGTGCTCACAACTGGCTTGTCTCCAGGGTCCACTTTCAACAAAGTCTGTGCGCTCATGGTTGAACCTTCTTGCAAAGTGAGGTACACAGCATGTAACAAATATGTATACCAACTTTATGATGCACACCATGATGCTGCTGGATGCCACCATTTCACTGGAGGAATCAAACATGTCCTTCTACTGAAAGTGGACATTTCATCTGCACCAACCCAATATAATGAAATTGCCTTTACGTTTTTGCACATAATGGTTTTTATAACTACATGTTATAATTATTATAATTATTCACAGCTTTGAAAATGCAAGCATACACATCACAACCTCAGCAAAAACATTTTTGTATGCTTAAAACTTTCATTATACCACGGAGATCACTAAATTCAATAAAATACTCAACAGGTTAAGCCTTCACCTTAGTGTTTTAGAATACAGAATAATTCACAACTATTTACACACAAATTACTTATATTATCCATATGTAACATCCAATCTGGGGATTTTAATTCAACATGACCTAAAATCAAATAGTCATATAAATTACCTTTCCAATAAGATTGCTAGGAACATCAGTCATTAGCAGAGCACTGAATAATCTGACCCCTCAACTGACTATTCTTTACTATACACTAATTCAGACTCTTCTTAATTATTGCATTTCAGTCTGGGGTAAGACAACTAAATATAATATAAACAGATTACAGATGCTTCAGAATAAATTTATTAGGACTTTTAGAACTTTAATTATCAAATGATCATTACTCCAGCACACTTTTTCACTCTACGCTTAAATTCAATGATTTTCACATCTTATCAATACAGCAATTATATGACACCCGGCATTGCCCGGGGCAGACAAAGTTAGTTTTCAAGTAACAATGTAAATCGCACCATAAAATAAAATCCTACCATGATGAACAATGCTCAAAAGTCGGGCCTCACGCTGTTCCAAGGTCTCTGCCACCCTAGATACACTGTCTCTTTCCCGCTGATCCATAAGTCTTCGATCACGTTGTTCGGTTGTCTCACTCTCTTGAAGTAATTTTACTTTCTTTGCTTTCGGCTGAACTTGTCCGATGGGTTTGCGTTTTTTTGGAGGCATTTCACCACACTTGATTTTTTTTTTTTTTTTTTTTTACAAAATCACAATTTATAATGGCCGTTCTGAGCCCTAAGAACTCGAAATAGCAAACGTGCACAATAATGCACTACTTCTTGCACTCTGCATTCAGCCTTCTATGGTGTAGATATACAATCTGATCACACCCAACACGAAAGAAAGTAGTTCACGATAATATACAGAATTTTTTTTACTAATCTTGAAAACTAAACTCATTCGGATAATTCTTTCACCGTTGGGAAGCTTACTTCTTTCCGGTGGACATGGCTATTTCTTTTATCTATACTAATACCAATACTAATCTTGTATTTAAATTTTATGTATGAAGAAGACAGTCTGTTTTAACTTCAACTTAACCTTGATGCTATTTGAGAGGAAAACGCCTATTGGTGGGAATCTGTAACTCCACCCATATTTGAGACTCCTGCGCCAATTGTTGGAGTCTAATGAAACGTAATCCTTACAAAGAAAATGCCATGGTAACATAAAAAAAATACTTATGACAATATGTTCCGCCGATGCATTATGTTTTCAAAAATGGGACTCTTCCCTGTATGTCTGAACCGCGGAAGCTTGCAAAGAGTGAGATGTCACCTGATGACCGTTGCTCTGACACGCGGAGTAATACCGCAGCAGCCGACTTGCACCCAGTCTATAGAGGAGCCTCATAAAAACACATCTGACCCCCTTAGGGATGGAATTTCTAAAAATCGCCCCACCTGTATTTTAATCTGGGTGGTGAAGAGTATGTATGCCAATTTTGGTGCAAATCCATCAAACCGTTTAGGAACGTATGCAGAACACGCATACAAACTTTCACTTTTATATATATAGAGATAATATAGGAAAATTAATGTTCAAGAGAACTAAAAATAATTTACATCAAGACTTAATCATACTTAACACACAGTCTTTCTCATTATTCACGAAATAAAAACTTTTAATTTCTATGTTTCCAGTAACAGAGTTTTAAATCTCATATTAATTACGCTGGTCCTACTGTATATTGTGGAATTCGCTGCCTAGTGATCTTACATCCCTTAACAATATTACATTATTCAAGAAAAAAATGAAGTGTTATTTATTAGCTAATGCCACATAGTGCAATAATATTGTGGAAAATTGTTGTTACACTTTCATCTGCTCTTCAGTAGCATGCCAGCTTGACCTTTTGTTCTCTTAAGAGTGCTCTTGTTATTTTGGCAGAAGAGGGAGTCAGGCTAATTTGACCTTTTCCCTCCTCAATCCATGTTGTTACCACATTATATCACTCTGTATGTGTACCATGCTATTGTGTATTATTACTGTAACAACTAAAATGTAATAAATGAAATGTACTGAAATTAAAAAATTTATTACCATAAAAATTATATTTACAATATTTCTAAACTTTCTTCAAACAGCTGATTGGTTTTGATTGAATATGGGTATGGGATGAACCAACAAGGAAGAAATGGAATATTCAAAGCAAACTGAATTTGCTTGTACCACTTACTGGTCATCCACGCAACACTTCTCAGAAAATTTGAAAATTTCATCATCCTGGAGCGGGAATCAAACTCTGCACCTCCTGATCACCGGTCGAGTATGCTAACCGTTACACCACCCAGGACAGTGAAGTTCCAAGCAACTGAGACATAGGAATCTGAAAGTCCTCACATTTTTCACTAGTTGAAGCATCCCTGCTCCTCATAGCGCATTTGACTCAATTCCCATCTGGTCAAATGTAGGTCAGAGGTCACCAGTACCACAGATAAATCAATGAAGGAAGAAATATTCTTCACAATACATAGAAAATTGACAAGGCAAAGCAAACTGAATTTGCTTGTACCACTTACTGGTCATCCATGTAACACTTCTCAGAAAATTTGAAAATTTAATCGTCCTGGAGTGGGAATCTAATCCCGGATCTCCCAATCACCGATCGAGTATGCTAACCTTTTACAACACCACACAGGACAGTGAAGTTCCAAGCAACTGAGACAAAAGAATCTGAAAGTCCTCAGATTTTCACTATTTGAAGCATCATTGCTTCGACTATAGAAAATCTGAATTATATATTAAATATATAATCCAAGTGTTTCTTTTAATTCCACAACCGTTAATCATTTTACATCAAGGAGGCTGAGGCAGTCTTCTTAGGATGGTGATATTTATCAACATTTTCAAATAAACAAGTGTCTAAGAATGTTTGTCATTATTTAACACTAGCATTTCAGCAAGTCATGGAATTTAAAAAGAAAAACCTTACAAAAAAAAAACTTGGAGCTGTTAAAAAAACATTTTGGGAGAAACAAATTCAGCAGAAGAGCCATAGTGCGAAAATCTGAACTTCTATTAATGCTAGAGCTGTGGCTCTTAGCTCCAAAATTGTGGTAAATCCTTTCTCAGAGTTTAATTTAATGGTTACACTGATCACACATTGTGTGATCTTTGGCTTTCAGTAGCTTTGCAACTCTGAACTTCTTTATACAGATCAAACTTCAGTCTTTTCACGTGTCCTATGGAACCAGGTTATGTTTTATTAATGTCAACATGCTACAGAAATGCCCATTATCAGCATGTTGTGAGGTGTCAGCACAGTTAGTGGCGTTGTTTGTTGATAAGCAATAGTAGTACATTCACTATAAACTGAAATATGTGATTTAAATTTTCTCAAGAACACTTCCACAGCTGACAGAACTTCACAACTACTCCAATGATGCTGGAGTACATGAATTGTACTATTCTACCTGTACAATTACCTTGAACAATCAATCCAACAGCCACAGAAACGACCTCTTGGGTAATAGCATATACAGGGTGTTTCAAAACTAATGGAACAAACTTTAAGGGGTGATAGGAAACACCAAAACAAGCACTTTTCGTCATAGAATGCATGGTCGCAAGTTACGCGGTTAGGCGCTGGAGGGCGCTTTCAGTTTCCCCACACATGCAGTCTTTAGGAATGCAAAGACCCATATCTTTTACCGGAACGTCTGGATGGGAGGACGTACCTTATTTTCCTTCAACAAGTCTTGCCTGAATTGATCCAGCATGTACCAGCAACCGCCCGACGTGAAATGTGGTTCCAGCATGATGGAGCGCCAGTTCATTTCGGCACTAGGTGCGCGATTACTCGAACGCCACATTTCCAGGCCAATGGATTGGCCGAGGTGGACCCATCGCTTGGCCTCCTATGATCACCAGATCTGTCCCCTCTGGATTTCTTTTTATGGGGAAATCTTAAGTCCGTAATGTACGACACTGCCATTGATTCCAATGAGGAACTAGTCGCCAGACTTTCAGTTGCTGCTGCAGCTGTCTGGGAAATGCCTGGTATTTTCCACAACATACGGGCATCTTTACATCAATGATGCGAAGCATGTATCAGCAGTGACTGTCGCCCTTTTGAGCAGCTTTCGTAAATGTAATTAAATTTCAGTATTTACTTATTAATGTTTGCAAATTTGATGTAATTTTGTGATGTCACATTTTGTTTTTTATTTTGTCTGCAATAAAGCTTTGTTTTGATTTGCTGTGCTATTCCTGTCATTGCATTGCGAAAGACTGCGTGTGTGGGGAAACAGAAAGCGCCCTCCAGCGCCTAACCGCGTAACTTGCGACCATGCATTCTATGTGAAAAGTGCTTGTTTCTGTGTGTTCTATCACCCCTTAAAGTTTGTTTCGTTAGTTTTGAAACACCCTGTATATTGTAAAAAGAATGCCAAAGACTTCATAAAAATAAACCATTACAGTGTGAAATAAAACAGCAATGTATACATTGATATTACAAAACTTATGCCTTTTACATTTACCAACATTTTTTGTTACTTCACCTTAGCTACTGAAGTCACATGGCACAGCATAAGCTTGCACAATTCATTTAATACAGCATACGGTCGAAAGTATTTTCCTATTTTTATTTGTTTTTACCATAGCTTATGTGTATGAATGATCCTTCAGTTTTTTGAAACATAAAAGCTTTTAAAAATTCTCTATCTCCTATACCAATAGCTTTCATAAATTTTATCTTTGTGCTCTGATTTCAACATGAAATATATATTTAAATTATTCTGGTCATACACTTATTTATAGAGGTAGCACAATAAGTTCTAGAGAATCAAGTCACCCAAATAAATAGAGATGAACAACACAAAGCCACATCAGATCACGCCAGAGAAAAAATCAATCAACAGTATCAGAGCAGAATTACACAACTGCTTGCAGCTACTAATATATGGACTTCAGGGTTCGTACACTTTTGGGGGATAAAAACATTCAAGGATTTTCCAGGCCTTTTCCAGGCCATAAAAAAAAATTCCAGGGTGATTATTACGCTTTACAATATCACGGTCAAATTATTTTTTAAAAGCAATTTTGGTTTTAAATGATGAATGATGTAAATGGATCAGTGTGCTTTTTTCCTCATTACATTTCGTTTTAGTGTTTTTAATTGGAGAATTTGGCAATAATGCCAAACTGAATCATGGTGGTGTAATTACCACAGGGCCTATCTCAGAAAATCCTTTCCCTCAATCTGAAAATGATTCAATTCATCACTATTCTGCACTATCTTCCCATGTAATCAGTCTATTATTGATAAAAGTTGAAATTCTCATAAAACAAAGCAAGGGCAGATCCAGATGGGGAGGGCACACATCTAATCAGTTAAATATGAAATATAGAAAGAAACATGATATATATAAGTCTACTCCTGTTAGCGGAAGAATTGATAATGGAAAAGTTGAAAATAGATGAAAAATATTCATGGAAAAAGTTATGCTAAGGAAAAATAATTTTTCAAATACATCTCCCAGAAGCAGAGATAGCATAAAAAAAAAAAAAATGTTTAGAATCTTATGCCCCTAGTGGGAAATATTTGCATTATTTAAAGAAGATAATACTCCACATCTCTATTGTAGTGAATGGCATGCAGTAAAGAAGAAATTTCTCAATTGGGATTTTAGTAGCGGCAATACAGCTGCAAACTGAAGTACAAAAACACGACGTAGCAACAGAACTGTGAACTACAAAATTCTGCATACAATGGCCTAAAGTGTTCTACAAGGTAAGTGGCATCTGGTGTAGAAAGAATTTTTTAAATTGCACATGTAGAAACACAGATATTGAGAAAACAGATTAAAAATTGGCGACCTCTAGTGGTGAAATTGCGCATTGTTTTGGGAAGAAAATATGCACACAGAGTTTGCATAGTTAGTAGCTTCTGACCGAAGAAAGAACACTATAAATTTCACTAAATTATTGGTTTTACACAGAAATAAAGGAAATTACCTGCAGCCAAATTTTCGGGTAGCACCCCTACCCTTCCTCAGGACTAATCTATTTCAAATCAGACTCTTAGAAGCAGAGATATAGACAAAAATAAGATATACATGTATGACCCTGGTGGAGAAAACATGCATTATTTTTAGAAGATAGTGTAGTCCTGAGGAAGGGTAGGGGTGCTATCCGAAAATCTGACTAAGTAATTTTCTTTATTCCTGTGTAAAACCCATAATTTAGTGAGATTTATAGTGCATCAAGTCCAGGAACAGCCATGACATCAATTATTACAAAGAAAGAATTTTTTCAATCAGATTTTTAGTCCCGCAGATATTGCGGCAAACAGAAATGTGAACTTAAGTCCTCTGGTGACAGACTCATTAAGAAAAATTATGAGAAACATTTCACAGCGGAAACTCTCTCCAGGAAAGAAAGAATGTTTCAAATTGCATTCTTAGAAGCAGAGACATTGCCCAAAATAAGATATGCATCTACATCCCCTGGCGGAAAAACTATGCATTATTTTAAGACGAAATAATTCTCAAAAGGTTGTTCGACATGAGAAGTATTGGTCCACGAAAAAAAAATTTCAATTGAGTTTTCAAGAGCTCAGATTTTGCTGCAAATATATCGAAGCAGAAATAAACACTTACGCCCCTGGTGGCCAAACTATTCTTTACCAACTTTTAAAAATTATATGCAAAACACTTTTCATCAGGAGCTGTATCTGATACAGGAAAGAATTTTCAAATCTGAGTTTTAGAAGTAGAGATATCGAGGAAAATGCAATCTGCTTTATGCCCCCTAGTGGAAAGACAATGAATTACTTGAAAATCTTGAAGATGCACGATAAACATTTCACACCCAAAATGCTATCAGACAATGAAGGAATTTTTCAAATCGGACTCTTAGAAGCAGAGATATAGACAAAAATAAGATATACATGTATGCCCCTGGCAGAGGAACCATGCATTATTTTAAGAAGAAAATATTCTGAAAAGGTTTATCAATGTGAACGGTATCGGTCTGCAAAAGAATTTTTTCAGTCGAGTTTTTAGAAGCTCAGATTTTGCAGAAAATACATCAGAAGCAGAAATTGAACACTTTCACGCCCCTGGTGACCAAACCATTCTTTACCAAAAATTAGAAATTATATGCAAACATTTCCTATCAGGAGCTGTATCCCGGTTCAGAATTTTTTTTTTAATCAGAGTTTTAGAAGCAGAGAAATCGTGGAAAATGTGATTTACGTTTACGCCCCTAGTGGAAAATCTTTGCATAACTTGAGAAAGTGACTATACCTAAAATAGTCTCAGACATAAATGGAATCAAAAGGTAAAATAATTTTTCCAATCGGATATTTAGGAGCAAATATATGGAATAAAAAAAAATTGAATTCAATATCTTCTGCATTTATGCCTTCTAAGGCGAAATTGTTCACTGTAAAAGAAAAAAAAATTAGTGCAAGGATCATCATTAGCACATTTCAAGCTTCTTAATACAGAAAAAAAAAATCAATCCAAATCAGACTAGTAGTTGCACAGATATGGTGTCCACAGACAGATGGAAGGACAGACTGACGGGTGGACTGGCGTGCAGACAAACCGGTAACATATGCATGATCTTTTTTACAAAAGACACGCTAAAAAAGAAGCAACACTGATTTTCTGAAAGAAATTCAAACATACTTTTCAGTACTAATTTTAAATTTTAAGGCTTTTCAAGACAACTTTAAAAAAACACCATTTTTCCAGGATGTTGCAGGCATTGAAAACGTTATGATTATTTAAGGACTTTCCAGGTTTTCAAGCACCCGTGCACACCCTGGGACTTACAAAAACACAAACTGAAGCAGAGCATGTTTTATTCAAGAAACATGCTTGCAAGCATGTTTAAAGCAAACTGTTGAAGTGTTCTATTATTCAGTTTGCAGTTAGCTGTCTACCTTCCTTGAAAAAGCCATTTGGTTGATATGTGAAAGCTTGGAAACTGATTTCTATTCTACACCAAGAAATTCGGATTACTAGTATAGTTATAATACTTTTAGTCACATCTTTACATTCATGTATTAAAGTGAGAAATTTGAGAGAGATTAAATCCAAAAGGGTACAGTTCTGAAACAGAATGCAAGATGCGTTTAAAACTTGATTTCATAGAGCACAATATGCTGGAGTTCAAGAATGCTACTTAATGCCACCTTTTAAAAGACCAAAAAGAACATTAAAACCTTACCAACATTTCCTACCTTGATTTAACCACTAGCAAAGGGGTTCAGAAATGCCCAGATTTAATTAAGAATACATTATTTAGCTTACCAGTTGTCCCAAGTGCAATGTTGTTTATTCTTGAAGAACAATCTTGTTTACATCTGGTGCTCCCACTGATCATTGTTTATTAAAAGACAAACACTGTCTTCTCACAATGCACAGGTTTTTGCCAAAGAGGCAAAATGTTCAATGGGGCCATACTCTGCAGCTCTGAGGGTGGTACTCACAAAAATGACTGTCATGAGAAAAATGAAGGTGAGTTAAATAATCTCCATCATGTCTTTATCTTATCCCCTTGTCCTCCAAGTTCAATGATTGAAAGACATTCTGCAATGTGACATGGTAGATCTAGGAAAATATGGTGTCACCTTGTCTCATTCCAAATAGTGGGATTAAAACACCATCTAGACACATTAAAAATGTATTCATATAAACGCACAAGCGCTTTCAAAATCATCAGGAAATTTCATAATCAGGTGTGATGCTTAAAATGTAAAAAGGCACTTCATATAACTCCATGGTGGCTGGGTAACCAGCGAGACACATGCTTGAAGTAGATACTTAATGAGGTTTTGAGTTCAGATATGCCACATCATAGATGACATAGATTAAAATCTTACATTTCCTACATTAAGAGGTATTGAGTTCAAATATACTACATGTACGATGTAGCATATCTGAACTCAAGACCTCATTAAGTATCTAGCCAAGCGTGTGTCTCGCTGGTTACCCAGCCACCATGGAGTTATTATGTGAAGTGCCTTTTTACATTTTAAGTATCACACCTGATGATGAAATCTCCTGATGATTTTGAAAGTGCTTGTGTATTTATAAGAATAAATTTTTAATGTGCCTAGGCAGTATTTTAATCCCACTATATGGACCTATCTAGTGTGTATTTTAACTTACGGAGCACATTCCCTTTCCAATTTTTATATATATGCTTTTTTTTTTTTTCTTTCACTAGTTGATCCTTCCACTTGCATTTCCACAGATGTCATTATTAATGTGTATACATACACACACTACATGGGACTTTTAGAAGCACAGATAAAGTAAGAAATCTATGCATCTGGACTTTTAGCCCGTCACTGATGTGCTCTGCAATATGTGGGTTCTCAGATCCCCATATTCTAACATCATGCTGATTAATTTTTCCTGATGCACGAAAAATTGCTTCATTTGTGAAAAATACGGGATGCAGGAAACCATTATTTCTAGCCAGGCAATCACACATATCAAAGTCAAAATTATCAGGTTTCTCATTAGGCTGTAAAATGCTTGCAATATCTGCACTTTATGGCCATGCAAGTGAAGTTCTGTGTGCATCACAAGAAGCAAGGTTTTATGAGGAATTTGCAACTCTCTTGCAGTACCATGTGATGATTTTTCAAGGCTATGTATGTAAGCTTGGTGTACCAGTTCAACGTTTTCAGGAGCACTGTTCTTTCTCTCCATCAAGAACACTTCAAGTTTCCATGTAAATTTTGTGGCAGGCCTTGATCTTATAAAATGGTAGCTCCTTTTCAAACTTTGTTCAGAAATTACTTCTTACTTCTGTAACAGATTGTTTAAAAAAAAAAAACTAACACAGGTGGCTTTCTCATGAGGAGTAGTCATTTTGAACACAAATGCTGTGATGGATTAGTAGCACTATCCATAGGTCTGCAATCTGTATTCCTAGAAACTTTGTGTTAGCAAATGCAGTAAACTGCACGACTGTATTGTTATAAGTTTCATTTTTTTAATGAATTTTTCAAGTGTGTCAAGGAATTTTGGTCTATGCTGTATATTATTTCTTCAATAGCATAAGAGTTTAAAGTGCATTTACAAAATAAAAAAACAAAATTTCTTTAAAGGAAGGCAAGCACTGCTTTCAGTGCTTTCAAAGAATGACTGCCCTAGATGAATCTATTCCCATTTTAATTGGCAAGCAACACAGTTTCGATAATAAAGAACACCAGGCTGCTGTTAGAGGATGACAAGAATGATGACAAAAAGATGTGGCTGATATAAAAGTGATGAGACTAATTAATAATATCAAGAAGAAATAGATGAATTCACAGTTGCACAACAGAATCAGTAAAGTTAGATCTGAGATAGGTACAAAGTTAATGAAAACCTACTTTAGTTTTGAGCATGTGTTATATGATGAAACATTACCATGAGAAATTTTATGTCCTAAAGTAACTGACTGTATACAAGGGGAAGACCTAGAAAAAGATGAATTAATGGTGTCAAGTGGTCTGTTAATGACAGGTGTCATAATTTGTCAGAGGCAGAAAATGTTAGAACGGACAAAGAAGCAACTGGCATTAATTTTTTTGTTTTTAATTTACAATTTCCAGTGGTTTTTTTTTTTTTTTTTTTTTTTTCATAATTTGTGCATATGTTTTGTACTCACTAATCTAAATACCTTCTTCAATAGGGAGGACTGAAAATGTGATGAAAAATTTAATATGAATATGATGCTTCTCTCTTTCAAGTTGTTTACTTAAAATATATTACAACACAGATGACAAAATTTTCCATTATGGCAGTCTCTTACTACACCTAATGCAATTACTTTAATGGTGTGGAATTAAACTGTTTTAATTCCTCACCATTAAAGTAATTTGCATTAGGTGTAGTAAGAGACTGCCATAATGGAAAATTGTAATATTTTACATAAACTAAGGCTACAGTGTAAAATGTTGCTAAATAATCTGTGACTTCAAAGTATACATAGCTCAAAAGGGTCATTTATAGGAACTATCAATACAATAAAATTGTTTTAATTCTAACAGGTACGATACCAAGTATTGTGCAATTCTTCTGTATGACGAGTGATTCAAGAAGTATATTGTAAAGGTGCTTAAGACTTGGGAGTGTTTTAGAAGCAAAGCAAGAGAACTGGGTGCTGAAGTGCAAAAGATTCAGCATGTAAAGCAAAGTGAGAGCACCAAGGAGTACAACTGTTGGTGGAAAACTTACCTAAAGAAGTAATACTTCATGAAAATTCCTCACATTAGACATTAAACGTTATTTATGCCAGCAAGGGGATATCTCTAAGTATTATGTTCTCCACCTCAATATTTTATCAGTTCAAGAACATGTTACCAGCCATATGTAATGTTTGAAGTATCCCATAATTCAATGCCATTTTGAAACTGTAAAAAGAAAAGTAAAAGTGACTCAGATGCCATTCAATCCACAAACTTTTTTTTTTTTTTTTTTTTTGCCACCTTGCATTTTATATTTTTCCACCTTAACTTTTTGAATTCCATATCAATAATTTTGGCAATTTAGATGTAACTTCAAAACTGAAAATAAGTAAAAAGCTAGTTGAGCAATAACATACATAATGTGCTCCTGTTGAAGTATTTCTATATTTGAACAACCACTCTTGCACTGAGTAAATTTTGCATGATAAGCATGACTCTGTTTCCACTACTTGTTGTGGAAATAACTTTCTACAGAAGCCAAATATTGCTAAATAATGCTTATATCTCCACTGCTGGTTAACAAAGACTGTAAGGAAATATCTCCTTGACAACCCACCTCTAAAAACTGTGTTAAATGAAATGCCACATCAGTTCATTGTCTTCAGTCTTTTAAATCATAGTGCACAACATACAATATCAATTGCTTGTCACAATGCAGTCCAAAAACTAAACTTTAGGTCCACATTTTTTAGCCAACGGTTAATGCTGACTGTCACTGCAGACAGTTTCTTCAGAAAGTTTCATATAGGATCCACTGATACTTTTTTTATATTTCCAAAATAAGTGAAAAAAAGGATACAACTCAGTTTTTGCTGGAGGTAACTTTGATATGTTGGAATTCAGTCTCACAATGTCTAAGGACATCTTCACTGAATTTAGGTATTCTTTGTCTCAGAGCATTTCAAAAATAAATTTTTAATACCACAAGAATTCTACTGTGACAACCAGTTTCTTAAACTAAACATTGTATAATGTAAATCATAGGAAGGAACTGGTGAGCTGAAATGCACAGTTTGAGTAAGTATGACACAAAATAATGTTTCTGGTTAAGGAGCAATTTCTCCTCTCTCTTTCATACAACTACAATGTACAAAAACTGTCGAAACAAAACCCCCAGAATTCAACAAAATGAGTAACAGTTTGTCATCAACAAAGATTCAAATAAGGATGAGAAATAAAATTAAACACATTCAACACTATATAAACACTTCAATGTTTTTCCCCTCATTCACAACAAATCTGCTTCTGAACTTATTTCTCACTCCAATCACAAAAACAATAAATCCATCATACAACAATTAGGTGAAATTAAAATTCACTTCTACCTTATGATCTCTAAAACTATAACAGTAAATTACACTATTTTTATGAAGCTGATACAGGTTGTTTCTTATAAAGTTTGAGCCACACAGGTTTTTTATTACTTGGTACCATATTAATAGCAAGTCACAGGAAATAGAATTCTTACAAGCACCGTTTTTTTTTTTTTTTTTCCAAATTTCACACATTGCTGTCTTTTGGTATATAGTGCAGATATATTTATTTTCATTTTAGTTATCTCTTATTGCACTTTGAGCTTCAGCTGTGATACATTTTTCGGCTACTATTAATGCTCATTTCATCTGAAGTCAAAATTTTTTTATCTGAATAATATGTGTTTAGAAAGAAGATGACTGACATTTTATAAACTCTTGCTATAACTCAAAGATCTGGTATCTCTCTCTCTTTACTGCTCTGAAGTTTTTGTCTTTGTAGTTACTCACGAGAGAGATAAAATAGTTTTTCAATATATTTTTTATTTCAAATGACATGCAAAATATTAATTTTAAATGACATGCCTAGTACATAAGACACCAAGACCCCATATGGTATATTTGCAACTTCCTTTTTTGTATTTGCTTTTAACCTCACATATATTTTCAGTCCAGCTGCAATTCAGGTGCTCATTAACATTGTCATCTATTTTTGTTGTTGGTGCATAATGTGTTATCTTCAGAAAATATGTTGAAACAGTAAGTTCTAATAATACATGATGTAGCTGGAATCACTTTGGGTGGAAACAGGTTTTCAATAGACTTGCTGGGTTAAAGTATCACCTCAGTATTTTTTCATATGTAACATCCAAGACTTCCCATGAAGTTTGAGTTCTAGAGCAAACCTTGTTTCTACATTTTTGTTTCTGTAGCTGAAAAGAACTTGCAAACTCGCAGTGCAGTGTTGCTAAATAAATTAAAATATCAGTGAATGCATGCCACACTTTTGGCTTTTTGTCAAGTATTACCTCCTCCTACTTCTAGGAATCTTTATCTCAGCTTCAGTTAAAACTTTAGATAATGCAGATCCCAAACAAGCTCCTTGCATCTCACTGTAACAGTTACGGAATCAGCAAAGGTTGTTCTTGATAAATCAAACAGCTGACCCTACAGACCACATTTAATTGGCATCAGTCTTCTGTGACTTGTGCACAGATCACAAGTTTGATATAGCTTCATCAAATGGTACCAATAGATGTTATGCCATTAACCTCATTATGAACTGGACAATTTCAGCTGAGCTTAGCAAATGTGATGACTTTAGCAAATATTCAGGTAGAAACTTTATGAATACCTGTTTCAACAAGTGTTGCAGTTCTGAGCTTAAGTACTACTAGTCTGAACAGATGAGTTTTCATATAAGCAGTCAGTTTACACAGATAGCCTTTTCAACAGAGAAACAAACTGTTAAAAAGAAAGTCAATTCTTCAACTTTTGATACTAAACATTTTTTTACTGGTGTAGGAGCTGTATTTCTATTCAGTCAAAGCAGGAATCAATCTTGATAACACTCAGCATCTGATTGTAACCTAAATGTTTCATGCATTACATTAACAAAAAAAAAAAAAAAAAAAAATGTAAAGCTTCTCACATTAATTTCCATCTAAAAATACTAGCAATATTAACAATATTAGCTGTTACTCGAGCATACTGCACCAATAAGATTTAGTTTCCTAGTATTCACTCTTTCTTGATGTTCATTTTGCCTTTTAATGAGCATGTGTAATCTTTATAAAATTAACACTGTATTTCTCAAACTTTTCATAAGCTTTCCATGATCTGCACTGAGTTTCAAAGTATGCGAATCTGTCCCCCACCCTCCCCCCACACTAAGCTGCTACTCACCCCATGAAAATGTTATGTGCACTGAACCAGTTCTAATTTACAGAAATATAAATGTTCAGAAAATTTGGGATACGTCCTAATATAGGTTAGAAAAAAAAAAAAAAATTTAATGGTCCTATTTTGCCCTCTAAACGTAGCATTTGATCTCTGAAGAGGAACCCATTCTTATAAAGATATGGCATACTGAACAATGAAATAACTTGCACTATCAACAGAAATATAAAGAATGAGAAATAAAAGTCTAATGCTATGCACTATATTGGGTGTACAAATAAGTTTACATCGTTTGTGAATAGATGGTGTAACTAGCACAGATTTCATGTAATTGTGAAGGACAACATGTGTATAAAAAAGCCCTTGCAACAAGCTTTGATAATTAGTGGAGGACAGTATGTTGCAGTGTGAACATCATTGTTTGTCAGTGCATTGAAAACGTTGAATTTCGTGCCAAAAAAACAGCATATGCTGGAAGTTTTGCTGCATTACTTCTTTAAAAAAAAAAAAAAAATGCTGCCAAAAGTCACCGTTTGCTTGTGGAAGCTTATGGTGAACATGCTCTAGCTGAAAGCATGTGTAGACAGTGGTTCCGACAATTCAAAGGGAATGATTTCAACGTGGAAGACAAAGAACATGAAGGTGCACCAAAAAAATTTGAAGATGTTGCTTTGGAAGCATTACTGGATAAAAATCCATGCCAAACAGAAACAGAGGTAACAATGGCATTATATTATGTTACCAACAATGTATTTCTCAACGTCTACATGCAATGGGAATCTACAGCAAAGTTGTATATAGGATGAGATATAATTCCGAAGAATCCAAAGAAGACTCATATGCCAAAAGAAAGGATTTGATCATAGGCAGAGTGAGTATTGATATATAATAATACTGTTAATAGATGATGGGTTCCATTTCAACTCAGGCAGGGTCGTACCATCATGGTCTCAGATTTCTCTAAAAAAATTAAGGGGTGTTCCTTGACTAAAATAAGGAAACCCATATTTTTTCTTTCGGCAAGAAAAATTTTTCCTTTCGAGATAGAGGGTTTCAAATCTTGCACCGTCAAACAAGCTCTCTAGAAAACGGTTATTTTTCCTAACTTCAGCGAGTCATTGCAGCAGAGTTAAAAAAGATATTGTGTTTTTGCATTTTTTTTACATTGTGTGTATAACATATAATAATATATGGTGCTAATGTTTGCTACACATCGTATGATTAAAATTTAAAAAAATCGTAAACTTTGCGATTTTTAAAAAAAAATTGAATTTTTAAAGTTTTTTTTAAACAGGTTTGGATGGAGTTTTTTCTATATTCGTTTTTTTTGTTAAAGACATACAAATGTGCACTTTATTTGTAATTTTTTGTGTGTCTGTGAAACTGCTAGTTTCCGCGTTTCGGCAGCGTTAAAAACAGCCGATTTCGAAAAATCTCTAACTTTGCCAACGATTTTCTCAAAAAGGCCATTTTTTAAAATTCTGAAAATTAAATCCCTGTTTTATTATCAACAGGAGAATATCTGTGTAAATTTTCACGGACCTAAAAACGTCTCGTTTCCGAGTTAGACGCGTTTGAATTCGGTTTGAAAGCCTACGATTTCCCGTGTTCTAAAGGCGCCATTTTGGAAAAATCTCGGGCTCAAAGTACGTACGTTATCTCTTACCCGAATCAAAGCGTTAGATATTCTTTGCCCGAATGATGGAATGAGAGCATTGGGTCAGCTGGCCCTGGTTGGATACATCCACCTCACCCTTCCCCGAGTGATGACATGCCTTTAATAAAACTGTCGGGGGGGGGGGGGGGGGGGTAACCGATACATAAAGAAAATTCTTGCTGCTCCACTAACAAAGTTGAGTTGCGAAAGACAGCAGCAGCAGTTGTTTGTTTGTTTACGTATATACTTAAACATCGCATAAGAAAAAACTATGAAAGAGTAGAAAACTGTTGTGAAACAATTTTAAGAAAAAGAGTGCAGGCACGTGTACTGTAAGTTAATTTTCTATGGCTAAACACCCTCGAGTTTTTCTGGGAGATTCTAATTGTAGGCTACTGTCAGAAGAGCAGTTGCTGTTTTGTTATAGTTGCTAAAATTAACTTCTCAGTTTTTCGTAATAGTAAAATATTCGCTCAGGAGAGTTTTGTCCTCTGCGAACCGGGGGAGAAGGTGCAATGCTCTTGACCTCGCTGCTGGGTTGATAGCGCTGGTCGCTACCGAAACTCTGCTTACCTCCTCTCCAAAACATAACGGCAATTGTCTAATCTACTAAATAAATAACAATTAACACATACGTGTGCATGCTTATTCATAAAATGTAAGTTGAGTATATTTCCTGTTCAATCAGCTGATTTTACAAGTAAAATCCATATACAACTTATGCACTTATAATGGTGTAAAGATTTTTATCTATTTAAAACATATTCAAAGATTTCAATTTTTTTAAAGAGGGGGGGTGATTGTGTTCACAGTGATCTCCACACTTGGGCCACGATAAACCATGCACTGCCGATGTCTTCTGTTCCCTTAGAAGATAATCCTGGATCGATGGGAGACCAGCAGAGTTTTGACACCCCCCCCTCTCACGTGGTGGTGAGGTGTCTCAAAGCTAGGTAGCTTTCAAAAATGTTTCAACTTAGTTGGCTGGTAATGAGAGAGGGATTCCCCCCCCCGTGATGGTACGACCCTGCCAGAGTTGAAATGGAATCCCTCTCTCATTACCAGCCAACTAAGTTGAAACATTTTTGAAAGCTACCTAGCTTTGAGACACCCCCCCCCCTCTCACGTGGTGGTGAGGTGTCTCAAAGCTAGGTAGCTTTCAAAAATGTTTCAACTTAGTTGGCTGGTAATGAGAGAGGGATTCCATTTCAACTCTGGCAGGGTCGTACCATCACGGTCTCAGATTTCTCTAAAAAAATTAAGGGGGGTGTTCCTTGATTAAAATAAGGGGACCCATATCTTTTCTTTCGGCAAGAAAAAAATTTTTCCCTTCGAGACAGAGGGTTTCGAATCTTCCACCGTCAAACAAGCTCTCTAAAAAAACGGTTATTTTTCCTAACTTCAGTGAGTCATTGCAGCAGAATTAAAAAAGATCTTTTGTTCGGGTATTTTTTATTACATTGTGTGTATAACGTATAATAATATTTGATGCTAATATTTTTTACACATCGTATGATTAAAATTTAAAAAAAAATCGTAAACTTTGATTTTAAAAAAATTGAAATTTTTAAGATTTTTTTTTAACTGGTTCAAATGGAGTTTTTGTTTTCTATACTCGTTTTTTTGTTAAAGACATACAAATGTGCACTTTATTTGCAATTTTTTATGTGTCTGTGAATCTGCTAATTTCTGCTGCGGTAAAAACTGCCGATTTTGAAAAATCTCCAACTTTGCCAACAATTTTCTCAAAAAAGCCCTTTCTTAAAATTCTGAAAATTAAATCCCTGTTTCATTATCAACAGGAGAATATCTGTGTAAATTTTCACGGACCTAAAAACGTCCGTTTCCGAGTTAGAGACGTTTGAATTTGATTTGAAAACCTACGATTTCTCTGTGTTCTAAAGGCGCAATTTTGGAAAAATCTCAGGCACAAAGTACGTATTCTCTTACCCGAATGAGAGCGTTGGATCCGTCCACCTGACCCTACCCTGGGCGATAACATGCCTAAAAAACGGTCTTGGAAAAAAAAATAACAAATCTATATATATAGATTTGAATTTACGTACTTTGCGCCTGAGATTTTCCCAAAATGGCGCCTTTAGAGCACGGGAAATCGTAGGCTTTCAAACCGAATTCAAACGCGTCTAACTCGGAAACGGGCGTTTTTAGGTCCGTAAAAATTTACACAGATATTCTCCTGTTGATAATGAAACAGGGATTTAATTTTCAGAATTTTAAAAAATGGCCTTTTTGAGAAAATCGTTGGCAAAGTTAGAGATTTTTCAAAATCGGCTGTTTTTAACGCTGCCGAAACGCGGAAACTAGCAGTTTCCCAGACACACAAAAAATTACAAATAAAGTGCACATTTGTATGTCTTTAACGAAAAAAACGAATATAGAAAAAACTCCATCCAAACCTGTTTAAAAAAACTTAAAAAATTCAATTTTTTTTAAAAATCACAAAGTTTACGATTTTTTAAAATTTTAATCATACGACGTGTAGCAAATATTAGCACCATATATTATTACATGTTATACACACAATGTAAAAAAAAATACAAGAACACGATATCTTTTTTAACTCTGCTGCAATGACTTGCTGAAGTTAGGAAAAATAACCGTTTTCTAGAGAGCTTGTTTGACGGTGCAAGATTTGAAACCCTCTATCTCGAAGGGAAAATTTTTTCTTGCCGAAAGAAAAATATAGGTCTCCTTATTTTAGTCAAGGAACACCCCTTAATTTTTTTAGAGAAATCTGAGACCATGATGGTACGACCCTGACCGAGTTGAAATGGAACCCATCAGATGTTATTTTGTTCTGAACATACTTGAATTATTATCAGTTCTGATCGCGTCTCGAATTTCTACACTAATGTAAAATAATGTGTTGAGCAGTAAAGGATTGACATTAAAGAGTCAATGAAAGCTTACCAAGGAGAATTAAAAACTGTTTGCTGAAAATAATTACCCTTCTACAATGATAGAAAATATTTTAACCAAAAAAATTAAGTTAAATCATAAACAATCAAACAATAACACTAAGCTTACCAGAAAAGTCACCTATCATAAAGGATTATTTGATAAACCTAAGAGGATAGCCAAAAATTCCCATGTCCGATTTGCGCTAGACATAAACAAAATAAAGACATTCTTTCCACCCATTAAGAAAAAAGTAAACAATGTCCTGCTAGAAGGAGTGGTCTACAGTGTAAACTGCAGTTGTGGGAACACCTATGTAGAAGAAACTGGGAGACAACTTTGAACCCCTGTAGCAGGACATAAAGTGACTGTAAGAAATGTTACCAACAAACCAGGCCCTGACAGACACATTCAAATGCACAGGACATTCAATTAACTGGGACTGCATAAAAGTTCTTTCACATCAACAGCATTTTGTGAAAAGAAATTTGGAAGTCTACAAATTGAAAGAAGAGGTGCCACAATTAAACAGAAATGTTGGGCATTACTGCAATAGTTTGTCAAATTTGCAACCCCAAAATTTGACAAATGATGGTAAATAAGTGCCATTCTAGTAATCCCTGTACCAATAAATAATTTTTTAGGATCTAGAAAGAGATGCAAAACTTGTACTTTCCACAGAATGTTTTTGTAGAATGAAAAACAAAGGCTTTCCACTGCAGTGTTACAAAATGAACTTTCCAAAACAAAGATATGCAATGTACAGTTACAGGTGTTATATGTAAGAGCATGGTTTTATCTAGTATTTATCAATAATACAGAAAATATCAATGTATCATTTTATCTATGTGACTCAGATAAGATACAAGTTTATTTATTCCAGCAAATTGCTATTAAAAATTGAGGCATTGGCCTCACATTTTTTTAATATACATAAATATTACGAATGGGGATTTATAAAACCTCTAAATGTTACCTCCCTATCAAAGGTCTTTAAGCGGAGATAAATTTGACAGACCTTTTATGCCTAGTTTGTATATTTTCCACCAAAAACCATGAAAAGTCATAAAACTGCAAAATTCAAAAGTTTGAAATTGTGGGAAATGTAAGTGCTTTTTTGATATGAAAAAACTTTAAAGAAAAGATATATTAAATACAAACATTTTTTTCCTTCAGCCAGTTTTGTTCTGCACACGTATATTAAACCGTTGGAACAGAAATGAAGTATAAATATACATACCATTAACTGTTCTCTGACATTCAGAGGTTAGTTCCTCAAAAAAAAAAAAAAAAAAAAAAAAAAAGAAAGGAAAAAAAAAGATCATATGCCAAGTAAACATTTAAGTGATAGAACTAGAATTTACTTACTGTTGGTGTATCAAATGTCTCCTTTTACAACGATCTAGGCACACTACTAGAGCTTCATTAACATCCATCACATGCCACAAACAAGACCTTTTGTACTTCAAACTCAATCTTTTTCTCATGCAGACATTCCTGAATCTGGTTTTCATATGATTTCCTTGGCCTTCCTCTACCTTTCTTCCCTGCCACTTGGGCTGAATAAATTCTCTTAATAAGTATCTCATCACTCATTCTTTCAAGATGGCCAAACCACGTAAAGATATTAGTCTCCACCTTACTAACAGCATTTTGCCTCTCATTACACATCTGCAACACATCCTCATTCCTCATGTGATCAGAACGTGTCTTACCACAAGCTCCCTGTAAGTAATGCATCTTCCCAGCACACAAATGACTCCTATTTCTTTTCTGCAGTATCCAGGTTTCATTGCCATACATCAGAGTAGGAACATACACTTTTATATACAGCCATTCAAAACTTCCTTGAGAACCCTTCATTCCTGTGAAATCCTCCCAAGGCAGCTATGTTCTTTCAAAGGAGAATGACATGCACAACAGCAACAAGGGCCTCTATGTGAGCTGACACAATTTCAAGTGACAAAAACCATTAGGAAGAACCACTCACTCACCTTAAAGATCATGGTAACCTCCAATGACCACACACTTCCAACACGTCATTCATCGTGATGTAACTGGGCTTCCACAGGTTTACATACTTCTTGCTTACGTTTCTTATTTTCGGGTGTGAAACATCTTTTTTATTTTTTCTTTGCCTTATAAGATGTTAATAAAATGCTTGTCAATTCGATAAAAAACACACACACAACTCATTCACACAATTCAAGTAAAAACTATGTACATAACCTTACATTCGCAGGTGATTAAACCTTGGTCAACTCTAATTATCAAACTCCTCCTTCTGTTTCACAACCTCTGCTACTCCCACTGCAAGTGTCACACCCATTCAGCCCCGCACATCCAATCCTCTAGTACTTTCGACAGGCCCCTGTCATCTTCAGGAGGCAGGTGTGTCTCACCCGCCCACCACAGCTCAAGTGAGCAGAGCCATCGAGGCCTGGGCTCCAGTCGCTATCTCTGAATCGCTGTGTCTCTGGCGCCATCTATTGTCCCTGCTGCTCTTTTTTCCCCTCTTTCTTTTTACGCTGCTGTTCAATTTTTATTAGGGCTTTCCATTGTTCGTTTAGGTTACTTGGCTCATTAATGTTGCATAATCTTGATCTGTTTTTTTCAATTAACACTGATTCTGCAATTCTTAACTGCTTTTCATTTTTACAGCTCTTAATAATTTTAATATCTTCAAACCTTGGACATTTTTGATTTTCCATACAGTATTGGGTCAATGCTGTCTTAGCCTCTTTTTTATTCCAATTATTAATATGCTGGTTCAATCTATATTTTAATTTATTCTTGGTGCTGCCTATATATGACACAGGTGGTTGCTGGTTTATTGGGATTTCATAAATTCCTGCTCTATCTAATTGGCTAATTTTTTCATTTTTAATCACTAAATTTTTTACAGTAAGTACCTGATTTCCTACCTGTATGCCATACTTGCCACAAACTTTAATAATTTCTGCTGAAACATTTTCTATATATGGTATTGCTCCTACATATTTTACAAGTTTTTTATCAGTCTTGACCTTATTGTAACCTTGAGTTACTTCATAAATCCATTTTTTTATTACCTGTTTAGGGTATCCAAAAGCATATGCAATTTTTTCAATATATTCAATTTCTTCCTTTCTATACGGTTCAATTGATGAATGTGTTAAACTTCTTTTAATTAGTGTTTTAACACTATTACTTTTATGTGTTAATGGATGTGATGACTGAAATGGTATAAGTACTGGGATATATGAAGATTTTCTATGCACTCTGAATTGTATATTCTCCTCTGTTTTAACAATCAAAACGTCCAAAAATGCCAAAGTATTGTCATGTTCTTGTTCTACTGTCAGCTCAATAGATGGATAAATTTCACTATACCTTTTTGTCAAGTCCTCAAGTTCATCATTTTTTAGCCTGGACAACAGAAAAATGTCATCTACATATCTGCAGTATATCAGTGGTGGATCCTCGAGTTTACTTATTATTTTTTCCTCAATGTCACTCATTATAATTTCAGCAAATAAAGTTGACAGTGGTGACCCTATAGGTCCACCATGATTTTGTTTGTACATCTTGTTGTTATACTTAAAAATGTTATTTTCATATATGTACAATAAAATTTCTCTTAACTCCTCTATTTGTATTGCGTTCATTGTCTGTAGCACATATAATTTTTCAATAATTATTTCTATTGCCTGAGGTACTGGTGTGCTAGGAAAAAGAGCTCTCACATCCATACTAGCCATATGATATTCACTTAAATCTTGTTTAATTACTTTGATTTTCTCAATAAATTCGTATGTATTCTTCACAGTGAACCTTGTCTTCATGAACACAGGTGCCAAAAATTTGTAGATATTCTTTTCCAGTTTTATTAGTTGTGTTTTAATGAGTTGTGTGTGTGTTTTTGACAAGCATATTAGTAACATCTTATAAGGCAAAGAAAAAATAAAAACGATGTTTCACACCCGAAAATAAGAAACGTAAGCAAGAAGTATGTAAACCTGTGGAAGCCCAGTTACATCACGAATGATGTGTTGGAAGTGTGTGGTCATTGGAGGTTACCATGATCTTTAAGGTGAGTGAGTGGTTCTTCCTAATGGTTTTTGTCATTTATGAATTGCACGTAAACTATGTGCACTTTGCAAGAGGTTAATACCTTAAAAGTGCAAATATCATAACAATTTCAAGTGTTGAGGTTTTGAGTGAAATTGGCCAAAAGATCCCAACTCACTGGGTTATTATGTTCCAGAACCCTTAAGTGGAATAATCCAACTGGAACCGCCAGCTGTGGGCTGATCCCTGCACTGATGTACTACCCTGATTATGAAGACTCAAAGAAATGAAGTACAACAGGAAAATATTAGTTCATTAGGTTCCTCTACACCATGAGATTATTATATGCTCCTGAGGCTCCCAAGTACTGGGAAAATGCATAAATCAGGCAGGAAAGTGGTCATGGCAGATAAAGGCTGAACTTTTCCCACATAGGAATATATAAAAATAAATAACCTTTCAGCATTTATTAACTACCCTAAGCATCATATATGCATATATAAAATTGTCTAACATTTCTTTAGGAATGAGTAAGAATTTTATTTTAGTCAATGTGCTTACATCAAACCAATAATGTCAATCCCATATTTATGTAGGTCATTTCAAAAGTTTTGCACACTAGGCAGGCACTGCCCGTAGGATTATGCAAGCGCTCCAATCGTTGCGCCAGTTTTAAGTCAGACTTCAGTATACAGCGTTGTGTCTATGTTTGCTGACTTATCTGTTCCTTTCCTGAAAACTTCTGCCTAGAAATGGAGGTGAGTCAGGTCAGATCTCGCGTAGCGACCAACGATCCTCCATTAAAATTGAAACTTTGTGAGGAAAATTCCCTACCGAAATTCATAAAGCTTTGTGTGAAGTTTGTGGGGTTAGTGCAGTGGATCGATGAAACCTGGATAAAAGATTTTGAACCAGAACTGAAATATCAGTCCGCTCAGTGGAAACATCCAGAACCACCTCGCCAGAAAAATTCCGCCGCTAACAATCGAAGGTTAAGCTGATGATGATTATGACAGTAACAGACAGAGTGCCTTAGGGGACCACTGTAACAGCAGAATACGACAGAAGGCTTCTGCAAAATGTTTTGCCGGCCCGACATGCTCGAAGCTGATATCATCATTTTGCACAACGCGAGGCTGCATGTTGCCAATACAGTAAGAGACATTCTGGAAAAGTTTGGATGGGAATTGCTTCTCCACGTGCCACACAGTCCTGACATGAGCAGACCAGACTATGACTTGTTCACAAAACTGAAGAAACCAATCTGCGGGAAACGATTGAGGATGTTTCTAATGAAGTGACCAGAGTATTTGGAGGTGTCCTGACTGGAATACAAGACTTGCCCAAACGTTGGGTTGTTGTCATAAAAAAACACGGAGATTACTTCGCACGCCTGTAGTTATGTTGTGAAATAAACTCGTTTTTTTAAGAGATAATCCACAGTGTGCAAAACTTTTGAAATGATCTTCGAATACTGATCTAATTTATTTTATTGCAACTATTGCATTTCTGTATCTTTTTTGAAGTACTCCCCCAGATGACTTCTAAAAAGGCGGAATTCCGCCTTTTGGCCAAACTCTTCCATCCCTGATAAATTCTCACCATTTAGGGTTGCCTGGAAAGGAGCTTTTCTTTTCTTTTTCTTTTTGACTGATTGATTGGGGGTTTACATCAAAACAAAGCTAAATTTACATGGCAATGACAAAGCACAAATTACAAGAAGTTCGCTGGAAACTTTTGAATCACTCACCACATTCACCGGATTTAGCACCCACAGATTTTTTACTATTTGCAGTCGCTGCAAAATGTCGGATAAGACCAGGAAAGATCATATAGCGATCAAAACAGCAATCCAAAATTGAAATAGCAATTCAAACATTTTAATGTTTTTCTCCCAAGTCAAGTGCACATTTCATATGCAATATCTACAACATTTTGTTTTTGTTTTTTGTTCTGGGATTTAATGACCATTTTATAAGTACTTAAGGTTGTAATGAGTCGCTCATCCCTAATTTAAAATTTCTGAGCAACTGGTTTTAGGGAGACTGAAGGATAAGCACAACACCCAAGTCTTGCCCAGGTAATCAAACTCTGACCCTGCAGCAGCGTAAGTCTGAAGCCTGCACTCCACACCACTTAACCACTGGGAAACCATACCAACGTCAGTGACTACACTTGCTGCAGGTGTGACAATAAAATATTAAACAGAGGCAGAAACTTTCTGTAACCGAAGAAACCACACAAAGAATATTCACTACCCTTCTGACGATTTGGCTGATTCAGTCCGGTAAAATGTGATTTTAGAGTTGCTTCATTTTCATATCACACATATCAATGGGTAACTATCTCCCTTAATAAAACATTTTTCACAAATACTGAAGTACCGGGGAAGGGGGGATAGGACAGTTCTACAATGTAAATAAGCATATTTTCTGCAGGGCAGTTTTTTCTGTGGTGCAGATGGCTGAAAGTGTGCAAGTGGGGAATCAGACAAGGTGTAAACACACTAATATTTATTTGTGTAGGTAAGTAACAATGAACACACACACACTGCCGTCTTATACACATTTTAAAATATGAATACCATATACAGCTAAAACACAATGATGTTAAAACCATGAGTACTTTCAAGTCCACACTGAACTTGTCTTCAGATGTAATAATTACTGCTCTAAGCTCAAGAAGTGACAGTATATGCAAGGCAGCACTATTCATTTGTGCATGTGTGTAGAAGCTGTATTTTGTTGATAGTCTAAGGAGCCTGATTATCACATAGTAATCTCCAAGGTAACAGAATTGCAATGGGTGGATCGTCATTACAACAACGATTATTGGTTTATTAGGTTGTACCGTCGTTACAACAATGGTTCATTATTGGTTTATTTTTGTTGTTGTAATGACGATTCATATCAAAATACATATTAAGCGTATTAATGCTTACGACTTGAGAACTACCCAGTTTTCCTTCGTTGTCAGTAGAAAGCACAGTTCTTCCAGTTCTTTGTCCTTATCAAAACAAGGTTTAGGCTTATCAGGTTAAGCCTGTTGCACAGGCTTAGTTCAACCGTCATTTGTGTATCGTTGGGATGAACATTAAGTGATAGATATTTGAAGGTGGTGAAAGATATATGGAATATTTCTGTTGATAGGGTGTTAACGAAATGGAATGACTTGAACAAAAAGAATAGCAAAAGGGCTTCAAATTTGACGTTAAAAGAACACTTACAGAAGTTAAAAACCTGTATTGAAAGATGACAAAATAAAATAGAATGAAGTCATCACAGTAAAATTCATGCGAAAGAATAAAAGATTGGCACCACACCGTAGTCGTCCTATCGCACCATTGACATTCCTGACGCATTTCGGCACACATATATCGCGGCCATTCTCAAGGTTGTTGACTCTGCAATTAACTGTAAGGTCTGTCTTATTGTTCCACTATAGCCAACCTTACTACGTCAGTTATGTGTGTCACATGTATTAGAGGTCCCGCCATTTGGTGTTCATCTAGTTCTCAATCTATGTTGGTAAATTTTTTGATTGCTTAGCATGGATGGATTGATGTTTTTCGTGCTCGAATGCATTCTTCCATGAACTGGACAATTTGACGGGAGTATTTGAATTACAATTATTCTCCTTGGTCTCTTCAATTAAATACAGCCTCGGCGGTGAGGATCTTTCTATGAGTGTTATGAGATGTTAACAGTTTTATGTTGACCCGATCGGGGACAGCATTATTACCTTGGCAATATTAAATGAGCAATGTTCGTGTTTCATTCTTTGTCCAGTTACCAAGATGTTCCCTCAATCGGGACTTTATACTTCTTTTTGTGCTGCCAATGTATATTGATTTATTGTGTGAGGAATCATTATTGTTAAATATTGGAATTTGATATACACCAGCTTTATTTAGTATATTGATATTGTCAGTATTTCTCTGAAGTATTCTGCTATTATCGGTGACTTTATCAGCAATAAGAAGATTATCCTTACTACATTCCTTTTTAATAATTCCAGTATTGGTGGACAATAAGGAAGTTTTCCACAAAACGTTTTTTGGTCAGAAATTGGCTGGCTTGGTTTATCTCTGTTATTAATGAACTGATGGTATATGTGGTCGATTATATTGCTATTATATCCGGAGTTAATGGCAAGATCTCTAATCCATTTAATTTCTTTATTTGTTGCCTGCTGGTTAGAAGACATTGTGATGGGGCTCTTCTAATGAAATATCTAAAAGCTGCCATCTTATATTTCCATGGATGATTGGATTGAAATGGTATAGACCTGATATTCAATTCGTCTATTGTTGTTGATTAGCAAAACGTCGAGGAATGGTAATTGGCTGTTATTTTTTCATTCGGTTGTCAATTTAATGGTTGGATAAAAACTTGAGTATGATGTTGTGAAATCTTCAAGTTCTTGTTTGGTATGGTTCCAAAAGATAGGGATATCATCAACGTATCAAATGAATAGGTCGGGATTTTTTTTTTTTTATATATCACAGTAGTTCTCGTTGAAAAGTTTATGCTCGATGTCTTGTAGGATTATTTCCAAAAAAAGGTAGGAGAGGGGCAGCAGTTGCTTGTAGATGGTTTTTATTGAAGAAAAAGAAGTTATTATCATTAATAAAATTCAGTGCAGAAATGATACTGGTTATTTCAGACTGTGACAAGTTACGTAGTAGCAATTTTTCTTCAATCAATTGAATGGCAATTCTTGTGGGTGTATTGGGAAAAAGTGATACAATGTCTAGGCTAACCTTTTTGAATTTTGTGTTTCCTTTATATTCCTCAATAGCATTGATAACTTCTGTTGAGTTTTTAACAGTGAATGTGTGTTTGTTATAATATTCACTAATGAAGTAATATAGTGCCCTTTCAATATGAATAGTTGGTGACAGTTGTTTTGACACCATAGATCTTATAAAAGGGTATTTTTAATTTGCCAAATATAGTAGGAATAGTTGCACCCACAGGTGGATATGCCTTCCCTTTTACTTCATCAGGGAGCCTACTGTGATTTCTCAGCTGTGCTAATTTCCTGATAATCTTCTCTGTAGGATCTTGTTCAATAGTCATAGTATTTAGGTTGTTGATAGCTAAAAACATTTTGTCTTGATACGTTTCACGGTTAGTGATTATGAGCTGCTTGGATTTGTCAGTCATTATACATGAAATTTCTGGGTTGTTATGTAATTCCAGAAGTGCCTGTCGTTCATATTTTATATCATTTTTTGTTGTTGTTGTTTTCCAATGTTGTTTATAGCTCTTGTTATTTTATGTCTGGTTTGCGCTTGTTTCTTTTTTTGGTAGCTGTAATATAACTTCTTCGATCTGTGGAATCAAAACTTCGGTAGATGGAATTTTATACGGGTAAGAATATTTTAGTCCTCGTTGTAAAGCAACATGTTGTTATGATGTAAGCTCGACATCAGATTGGTTAATATAATGAGGTTGTTTATATGTTACTTTACTAATTCTTTGAGATAGCATAGCCTGTCTTTCTGCTGTTAAATGTTCGATCTTGTTCCAATGCTTTCTTCGGTATTTGTTTTGTTCACGTTCTACAATAGCGAATATTCTAATTATCTTTACATTTATGGCCGTAGTTGAAATCATATTAATAAGTTCGGTATAAGCTCGGTATATGTCTCTACTTATTTTGTCAATCAAATATCTTTTAGAGCGTATTTGTGCTCACAATCTCTTAATCTCAGCGGTATTGATAATTTTAAGGTCATAGCTATTAATTGCATGATTGTGTATGCGCAAATATCTTGGTGTGAGGTAACTATTTTTACACGTAGTTAAAAAATCCAGATGATCAACCTCATGTACAAGCTTAATTATTATTTTCTTGAAGTTGGTCAATTCCTGAACTAGTTCGGTTGGCATATTTGTATTCCGTGATGCACTACTTTGGTTCATCACGTAATAAGGTTCGACAAGACCCTTAGTATTATAATCTCCAGATGAGAGAATTCTAGTTGCACATAATGGTATTAACCAAATCATTCCCAACACACCCACGAAAATTGCCATTCAATTGATTGAAGAAAAATTGCTACTACATAACTTGCCACAGTCCGAAAAACCAGTATCATTTCTACACTGAATTTTATTAATGATAATAACTTCTTTTCCTTCAATAAAACCATCTACAAGCAACTGTCAGGGGGCCCCCTATGGGGTCACCCCTCTCCTGCCTTTTTGCGGAAGTAATCCTACAAGACATCCAGCGTAAACTTCTCAACGAGAACTACTGCGATATAAAAAAAAAAAAAGACCTATTAATTCGATACGTTGATGATATCCTTATCTTTTGGAACCATACCAAACAAGAACTTGAAGATTTCACAACATCATACTCAAGTTTTTATCCAACCATTAAATTGACAACCGAATAGGAAAATAACAGCCAATTACCATTCCTCGACATTTTCAGCAACAATAGACAAATATAATCAGCAACAATAGACAAATTGAATATCAGGTCTATACCATTTCAATCCAATCATTCATGGAAATATAAGATGGCAGCTTTTAGATATTTCATTAGAAGAGCCATCACAATGTCATCTAACCAGCAGGCAACAAATAAAGAAATTAAATGGATTAGAGATCTCGCCATTAACTCCGGATATAATAGCCATATCATCATCATCATTGTCAACCATTATCAATCCACTGCTGGACGAAGGTCTCCCCAAGTTTCCTCCACAACG
Source organism: Macrothele yani (assembly GCA_039090855.1). NCBI lineage: Eukaryota > Metazoa > Arthropoda > Arachnida > Araneae > Macrothelidae > Macrothele > Macrothele yani. The sequence goes on from CM077004.1 coordinate 138,782,703, forward strand.
GTCTGTCTTGTGCCAGTCTCCTCCATGTCACTCCCGCATACTTTCGAATTTCATCCACCCATCTTCCATGTGGTCTTCTTCTGGGTCTTTTCCTGTCCCTTGGAATCCAATCTAAAATTTCGGCTGTCCATCGATGGTCTGTTCTTCTGGCAGTATGTCCAGCCCATTGCCATTTCAGGGATTTAACTCTGATCATGATGTCTTACACTCTTGTCATTTTTCGGATCCACATGTTCCTCTTCTTATCTCTCCTGGTTACACCAAGCATGCACCTCTCCATGCTTCTTTGAGTTGTCTGCAGCCTTTGTATGTCTCTTTTAGCTAAGGTCCACGTCTCTGCACCATACGTAAGCACTGGAAGGATGCATTGATCAAACACTTTTCTTTTAAGACATAATGGCATATTGCTCTTGAAAATTATGCTGTTTCAGTTCATTAATAACAGAGATAAACCAAGCCAGCCAATTTCTGACAAAAAAACGTTTTGTGGAAAACTTCCTTATTGTCCACCAATATCTGGAATTATTAAAAAAGAATGTAGTAAGGCTAATCTACTTATTGCTGATACAGTCACTGATAATTAGTAGAATACTTCAGAGAAATACTGACAATATCAGTATACTAAATAAAGCTGGTGCATATCAAATTCCAATATTTAACATTAATGATTCCTCACACAATAAATCAATATACATTGGTAGCACAAAAAGAAGTATAAAGTCCCAATTGAGGGAACATCCTGGTAACTGGAAAAAGAACGAAACATGAACATCGCTCATTCAATATTGCCAAGATAATAATGCTGTCCCCAATTGGGTCAACATAAAACTGTTAACATCTCATAACACCCATAGAAAGATCCTCACTGCCGAGGCTGTATTAATTGAAAAGACCAAGGAGAATAATTGTAATTCAAATACTCCCGTCAAATTGTCCAGTGCATGGAAGAATGTAATGGAGCACAAAAAACATCAATCCATCCATGCTAAGCAATCAAAAATTTACCGACATCGATTGAGAATTAGACGGACACCAGATGGCGGGACCTCCAATACACGTGATACACATAACTGACATAGTAAGACTGGCTATAGTGGAACAATAAGACAGACCTTACAGTTAATTGCAGAGTCAAGAACCTTGAGAATGGCCATGATATTTGTGTGCCGAAACGCGTCGGGGAATGTCGACGATGCAATAGGACGACAGAGCATGTACCGGTATTCCTGTGCAACAGGCCTAACCTTGTTTTGATACGGACGAAGAACCGGAAGAACTGTGGTTTCTACTGACAACGAGGGAAAACGGGGTAGTTCTCAAGTGGTAAGCATTAATATGCTTAATATGTATTTTTTAACTATAATGGTCACTTGACACAAATAATTTTCACCATCGGACGTTACGTATCAGCCGGTCAAACTTTCATAGAACATAACATGCGAAACGAAACAAATATCAAATGATAGTTTCAGATAATGTATAGTCCATGTATAATGGCACAATTTGGTTAATACCATAATGTGCAACTAGAGTACTCAGTACTGGTGAACGGAAAGCACACTCTCCTGCAGCAGAACAACGCTCAGCCTCATACAGCGCGAACAACCTGGACAAAACTCCAGGAACTTGAGGGCATCGAACTGATGCCACACGTAGCATATAGTCCGGACCTTGCCTGTCGGATTATTACTTGTTCTTGTCCATGGCCCACTTTGTTCACAGGCGGCACTTCGACAACAAGGAGGAGGTGGCTGATTGGGTGAAGGAGTTCTTTGCCTCAAAGGACAAGAACTGATACCGCCGCAGAATAGAAGAACTGGCAGACAGATGGCTAAAGACGGTGCAACACGATGGCCTATATTTTGAACGCTAGTCAGCTTTCATCGTAAAGGTATGTATGAAGACAAAGTGATCCAAATATTGCAAAACTTTCGACTCGTCCTCTGTATCTTGAGGTCAGATTTTAGCTTCTGTAAATGGACTTTTGTCGCTACATTACATTTCATTGGTGTCAGGGTAGTTTAGGTCGTCTAGATCTGAATACTATGTAATAATAATAATATTGTTTTTGAAAAACTAAACAATAGAAATACTTACTGTTTCTGCCACCATAGTTCAGTAAATATTTGCTTTTATGACTCACATATCTTCTTTCATTGGTTTTATGACAATAGCATTCATTAATTTATCTACCTAAGTGCAGCTGAATGTCAGAAATTAGAAAGCCTTATTGCTTGTTTGTTATAATATAATTCCACTTAGTATGTACCAGCCTGTGGCTCGGCGTGGTCATGAGTGATGTGAATAAATGCAACGTGTTATATGTAAATAAATGTATACTCTCAAATCATTCGTTTCACTTCACACCCACAAAGATCTTGATATGAAAAGATGCATAGCATAAATTACTTACAAGGGGCACCAGAGTACTCTCATTTTTTTTTCATCAATGCCAAACTATAAATTTAAAGAAACAAATACGAATCACAACATGCCTCTGAAAGAGTACCATGTTTCCAATACAGAAAGAAAAAAATTGTAACAAACCTAGTTCATATAACGATAGTCCCGACAAGTTATAACCTCTTAAGAAAGGCAGTCACATAAAAAAATTCAGTTTCTCCAGCCAAAAAAACCCTAAGAATTTTGTTAGCAAGCCAAATGAAGTTTCCTAAAATTTTTTAAAGATACCATCATGTGTACACACACGTTCTGCTTCAGTTTCATAATACAGTTAAACTTGTGTTGGTAGTCACCTACCAAAGCAGACAGTTTTGTCTGGCATGGATGCTATCACCAATAAGAATAATGTAGACACATTTACTTGGCTGCCACAGGCAGCCATTTCTGAAATGCATAAGATAATATACCTGCATTGTGAGGTCACCAGCATGCAGACCTATAGATAACACAACTCCTGCGAGTCTAAAAATATGAAACACTTGTTTGTTTTTTCTGTCTCTATAACCACCAATTACAAGATTGTAAATGGTGGGTGTTCCTTTGCAACTGTCAAGTTCTTAGAACTTAGTTTGCAGATGGCATAGTTTTCTGATAACTGGGTATACATATTCAATCTTTAATTGTCCTTACTGAGAGAGTGAAGTTCTCAGTTCATCCTGCTCCTCCCAACAAGCCTAGTTTTCTCACATAGCAGCAGTAATGTTTGAGCAGGCCTGGCAGACAGCAAAAGAACATATCACTAACTTTAAGGAAGAGAGAGAGAGAGAGGAGGGGGATTGTGAAAGTAGCTTCAAAGCTCAACCACAATAATGCTGCTATGGTGTTTGACATCTCCTTACCTTCCATTTCCTTGAACGGAAAATGTGGTAGGAGCACCCAATTTAGAACAACGTACATATGTTTCAAACCCCATTTTTCAGTCTTACTTCTGGCTCTTAGTAATAGATATAATGAAACAAAGAAAGGAAGAAAGCTGCATTATAAAAGATATGCTATTTATGCTACTTTCAAGTGGGAATAGGAGATATTTTGGAAAACTGAACAACTCTACTTGGCAGTCAACTGTCAAGACAGTAATTTTTTTTTCACAAAATCTTGGATGACTTGGTTAGACAGGTTTAACTGTATACCCACTTTCTGTTGTGTAAAAACATTCACAAGTGAGTCAGATACCAAATATAATAAAGATATTCTTTACCTGTTTTTCCCTTTCAGCAGGTTGCTTATGATCAAAGTCTATAGCCATTTTGGCATTAGGATCAGGCTTTTCTTTAATTTTTTCCATAATAAAATCGTGAATACCTAGAATACCTTCAACAGTCCCAGTTATAAGGCAAACTCTTTCTGTTGTACCTATAAAGAACACAGAAGTACAACATAAGCTAATTAAGAAAATCATACAGCATCATGAAGAAACAGGCAGAACACACCAAAGCAAATCTAGTTTTTGAGCACATTTCATAACAGTAAAATCACCGTTTTGTGTAACACTTAATTAACAGGAATCACTTTTCCAAAAAATGTATATGCAATAACTTAATGTTGATGTCATAGGAAATCATTCCTGTTGCATAAAAGTAATTATTACTTGGATAAATAGCTAATTTGGTTTGCATGTAATAAATCCTTATAAAAAAACTTAAATCTGTGTGGAAGATAAATCTATATAATAATCATTGGTCTTTCTGTCTTAGGAATTGTTTGAAATGAATTTCAGGACTTTTAAAGACAGTGGAACACAGTCAATGTTGCTCAATTCACTGGTGGAATTTCAAGGTTTGTCAATGCTGATACCTAATTTCTGTATTTTGCGTTTGTTAAAAAGGAGCTCAATAAAGAAAGCTTTGGCAATCAGTTTCCTCACTGGTGAACATAATTTTATTAGGACACATCTCTAATGGATCAACATTTACATTTTATAAGGTGTGTTTACTGCAAATCTTGCTTCAGTGGCAGGTGATCCACCTTTAATGTTCAGTCATGAACTTAAACTGATCAAGTAGCAATTGGAGAGATTGAATTCCCACCTATCAGTATTTTCTGTCCAACAGCATTGTGAGCTCTTGAAAAGCCAGGCTTAATTTTCTGGACAACAGATACAGAAAATGTCAGTTCCACATTAGTCCAAAATTGGTATTCGGTACCCCTGAAGCTAGTTCCCCTCCGAAGAACAAGATAACCTAGAGAACATTATATGGATATACTATATTGCTAGAAGAACACTACCAATGGACAACTGAAATATTACACTGCATACCAAGGGACAGAAAAAGACCCAGAAAGACCACATGGGAGGTGGGTGGATAAAATTTGAAAGCATGCCAGAGTGGTATGGAGGAGACTAGCTCAAGACAAACAGTTGTGGGAGAAACTTGAAGGATACCTACATCCAGCAGTGGGTTGATAATGGTTGACAATGATAATATATGTCAACAAAGTAACCACCAAATGGTGAGATCTATCATACATCCTACCACTGAACTTGAATGATGCAAGTGTTCATAAAACAAATAAAAAGCACTAACATGACAACTCAAACACAAAACTTTTAAACTAGAACAGAGAAATCAGTTCTTTGCACTAGATCTAACAACCAAAGTAGTAGATGTCTCCAAAGTTAACAGAAAAAATTACAGGCCCTAAAAGGGACAGCAGTAAAAATAAGCGGTATAAGAACAAAAACCATATAAAAATCATAAAAAAACGCTGATGCAAAAAAAAAAAAAAAAAAAAAAAAGGAAGGTGAAGATAAAAAAAAAAGAACTTTCAAAGTGGGATATATATACAAGGTAGGTTAAAAATTTATGTGGTAGTTCGTATTTCTTCGTGGAGCTAACCTCTGAATCTCAGAGAACAGCTTAAGGATATGTGTGTAGGTTCAAAAAGTTCCTAGAATCATTCCCAACTATGGAAATGAAGTATTGCACGGGAGTATCTTCAGTTTCAGAAGTTGGCAGCACCCATGAATTCATATGACAACAAGTGGCGCCATCTCGTTTCCTGTCTGTGTTAAGTACCAGTAGCTTCTTTGTTTATTGTACACTTAGTAATGTTGCAGTTGAAAATGTTGGCAACTGAGCAATGTGCAAAAATCAAATTTTGTGTTTTGCTTGGAAATCATCATCAGAGATATATGCCATGCTTCAGCAAATGAACAATGAAATGGCAGTAAAGAAATAGCAAGTTTATGAAGGTCACAAGCATTTCCATGACAGCTGTGCGAATAACAATGATGATCCTCACAGTGGGTGCCTATGAAGCTCTTCAACTGCTGAAAAGGGAGAGATAGATAGAGATTGAACATATAAACTGATGAGCCATTACATTATATGACCACCTACCTAATAAGCTGTAGGACCCCCTTTAGCCCGTAAAACAGCAGCCACTCAGTGAGGCCTTGATTTGATGAGGTGGCGATAGGTATCCTGGGGCATCCGGTACCACAATGTTAACAGCAGGTCCATCAGTTCCCATACATTTTGGGGTAGTGGCAATTTAGCACGAACCTGCTTTTCCAAGTTGAACCACAAATGTTCGATTGGGTTCATTCATGTCAGGTGAATTTGGAGGCCAGGGCATTAACAGAAAGTCACCAGCATGTCCCTCGAGCCACTCCTTGACAATTCTGGCAATGTGGCATGGCGCATTATCCTGTTGGTAATGGCCATCACCAGCAGGGAACACAGTTGCCATGAATAAGGGAACTTGGTCTGCAACAATGATAAAATACCTGACAGCTATCAGGGATTGCGCTATTGGGATAATGGGGCCTAAAGTGCCCGAAGAAAACATCGCACACAGCATAACACCGCTGCCGCTGGCCTGTTTCCGCCCAACAGTGCATCCACGTACCATAGCTCCGTTGGTAATTGGGGTACCCACGCTCGGAAGCCTACGTGATGCTCCAGGAATCTTGATTCGTCAGACCAGGCCACTTTCTTCCAATCATCCATGTTCCAATCTCTATGATCTTGGGACCAATTCATGCATTGTTGGCAATGACTTGCAGTGAGCAAGGGGAACTGGCTGGGTCAAAGGCCATGAAAACCTATGCACAGAAGGCTGCGATGAACTGTGCGCTGTGACACATTGCCCTGATCACCACTGTTGTAGCTGCAGGTAATATGTCGCACTGTGAACAATGTGCGACAGTCTCTGCTCCCCTCTGACATCAATGAGCTGTGGACGACACACGGCAGAATGACGGTTCATTGTTTGGCCATCTGTGCACCACTTTTGATGCGTACTCACTACAGCAGCATGTGAATAACCCACAAGCAGCGCCGTTTCCAAGATCGTAGTTCCGAGGCATCATGCTATCACAATTTGTCCTTTATCAAACTCCGATAAATCGGCAGTTTTTTTCCATTCCGACTCCGAACACTCTACTAACTAAAAGCCGGTCCCTCGGGTTATATACATACTACTCTGTGAACTTCACCTGTGCCACCATTCGGTCTACAGGTGCGCTCATTTCTCTAGGCTGGGGGTGGTCATAATGTAATGGCTCATCGATGTATGCAAACTGTCCAATGTAACTGAGCAATAACAGTAAAGGAGTAGCATCACAATAGGAACATCAGTTGAAAGTGTTCACAACATTCTCCATAATGATTTGAAAATGCATTACGCTTGTCAATATTTGGCTCCAAAAATACTGACTCCCAAACTACAAGAAAATTACCTTTGCCAAAGGCCTAACACTACGACAGATCAAGATGACAATTTTCTAGGCAATATAATCACAACAGATGAGACAGTGTCTTTCACACCATCCACAGAAGAAATGCTAATCCTGTGAATGGAAATCAATATCACCTCAAAAACAGAAACCCCGTTTGGACAAGAGTAAAAGAAAAGTAATGCTGGAAGTTATTCTTCATCTCTCAGAGACCTGTCCACTATGAATTTGTCCCAGAAGTTAAGACTGCAAATAAAGAAATGTAAATCAATATCCCCTGTAACCTCTGAGATGCAGTCCAAAGGAAACATCTGGAAAAACTGTTCTTCATGACAATGAGGTTGGGTATCAATACCTAATAGTACCACTTGAGAAGCACAATTTGATGTCACTGGAGTATCCTCCATATATATTATCTTGACTTGGCATCACCTGATTTTCATTTGTTTCTGCATTTGAAATCTGCACCAAAGGGATCACAATACATGAGTACTGAGAACATAATCAAAAATGTGACAAAAGCACTGAAATTGGTTTCAAAGAATGGATTTCATGAATGTTTTCAAAGAGCTTTCTAGACATTGCCTAAAGTATGTAGCTGCCCAAGGAAACTGTTTCAAAGGAAATGCGGTGTAAGTAATGGTAATGTTAATGCTTTCTGTATAAAAAGGAATTTCAGGGAACTTTTTGAACCTACCTTGTAAAACTACGTAAGACAATGAGAAAAATCATAAAAGAGAACATGAGAAAAATCTATTTTAAACTAGTGAAAAAAAAGCCGTTAAAAAAAACCGAAACCTAAAGAAAGAGGGTCACCTCAGTAATGGAAGACTATGGCACTCCTGAAAAGATGATACTGTAACAGAAAGCTGAGGCAAAACATTACGCAGAGTTAATGGGTTCTACATAAAAATGCACGAAACGGATGTTACATCTACTACAGACATGAAAAAAATATATACATGCTCTAAAGTGTCTCCAGTTCTACTAGCAAAAATTGCCTATAGGCAATGAAAAACATGGAATGGGGTGGAATTACTATGTACATTGTACAGGAAGCCAGTAAAGAAATAGAAACAACATTCACACAAGTTTTCATTCGATGCCTGAACAAAAGGGAAGAGTCCTGATGACTGGAACAATACTACAGCGATCCTACACATAAAAGAGGGGACAAAGAGGATCTTGGAAACAACAAATCCATCAGCCTTCCATCAGCTGTTCACAACATCTTCACTAAGACACTGTCACATTATTTGAAGGTTGGCTGGAGAAACAGGAATAGGAAGAGGCCTGTGATGAAAAGAATAAAGGTTGAAAGGCTCCATGAAGAACATCAGTGTTACTCTGAATTACTCAGAAAACAACTGAATGAGTTGAAGTCTTGTGAGAGGGATGTAGAAAAGAAGTGGGCATATTTTAAGAACTGCATTGTCACTGCTGCTGAAGTGGTTTGTGGTACTGCAACAGTAGATAACAGAGGTGATACTTGGTGGAACAGTAAGATTAAAGAAGCAGTTAAGGAAAAGAAGGAAGCTTATTTGGAGATGTTGCAAGGTAGAGATTCTGAGGATGAATATCGCTGTAAGAAGCATGAAGCAGCCAAGCTGGTTCACCAGAGAAAGGCAAAAGATAGGAAGAGAAAGGTGGAAAGGCATGAATCAGCTTTTTGGAAAGGTAGAATATCTTTCTGGAAGTACATAAGATATAGGAAAAATAGGGGAAATAAAATTCTAAGTTGTGAAGTTGTGTGAAGAATAGGATCGGAGAAATGATATGGGAGCCTAATGAGTTAAGTGAAAGATGTGGTGAATACTTCTGTGAGTTATTAGATCAAGAAAGCAAAGGTGATTCTGAGGCAGAAGCAGATGATGTCACAGTGAAGGATGGAAGCACAGAAGGGATCTCAAGAGGTGTGTAAAGCTCTACAATCTCTTCATAATGGTAAGTAGATGGCATAACTGCTGAGATGCTAAAATATGGTGGTGACTCTGTGATTGACTGGTTAACTGAAATTTGCCAGTTGTGCTGGGAGTTAGGAATGGTCCCTCAGGATTGGAGGGATGCTATCATTGTTCCCTTGTACAAGGAAAAGGGTGATCACACTGAATACAAGAACTATTGTGGTATCACTTTGCTGAGTGTGCCAGGGAAAGTATTTGGAAAGATTGTTATTGATAAGGTACAGCGTCTTACATCACAGAAAGTGTGGGATGCGCAGAGTGGTTTTATGCCCGGTAAGGGCTGCACTAACCAAATTTTCACATTACATTTGACAATTGAAAAATATCTGTCTGTTGGTAAGAAAGTTTCTTGCTGCCTTCATCAATTTAGAGCAAGCTCATAATCAAGTAAATAGGACTCTTCTGTGGAAGGTTCTGAATAAATATGGTATCACTGGGAATCTACTCAATGGTGTGAAAGCCATATACACTGGCAGTAGTGCATGTGTACAAGCAAATGGTGTATCGAAATGGTTTTCTATTGGAGCAAAAGTCAGACAGGTTTCTGTAATGTCACCATGGCTGTTTAATATATTTATGGATGCATAAAAGCGTAATGCAGTGGACAATACTGGTTTATGTCTTTGTAATGTTCGTGTGTGTAAATTGCTATATGCTGATGACACAGTCCTGTTGGCAGAGAGCAAAACCGAGTTGCAGAGTAAGCTGGCCCAGATGTATGAAGTTTGCATGAATTTCAAACTGAATATACATTAGGGAAAACCCAAAGTAATGGTTTTTGAATGAGGAACTGTTAGTACTGAATGCAGGAGAAGTCTAAATGGCACCATTATTAATCAGACAAACAAGTTTGTATATTTGGGAAGCATGTTTGACAGAGAGAACAAATTAGATGGTGAAATTAGTAGGAGAGTGAACTCTTCATTAAAAGTCATAGCTGCTTTAGGAGGATTGCACAGGAATGATGGGTTCTCAAGAAAGTCCCAAATGGCTGTGTATGAAAATGTAATTGTTCCTACTCTGATGAACAGCAGTGAAACCTGGGTACTGCAGAAAAGACATAGGACTTGTTTGTGTGCTGGAGAGAATGCGTTACTTACAGGGGGTTTGTGGTAAGATGTGCTCTCATCATGTGAGGAATGAAGATGTGTTGCAGATGTGTAATGTGAGGCAAAATGTTGTTAGTAAGGTGGAGACTAATATTCTTAGGTGGTTTGGCCATGTTGAAAGAATGAGTGATGAGATGCTTACAAAGAGAATTTATTCAGCCCAAGTGGCAGGAAAAAAAGGTAAAGGAAGGCCAAGGAAATCATGGGATGACCAGATTCAGGAATGTCTGCATGAGAAAAAGATTAGTATGAAGTACAAAAGGTCTTGTGTGTAGTGTGCGAGTCAATGAAGCTCGAGCTGTGTGCCGAGATCGCTGTAATTGGAGATGCCTGATACAGCAACAGCGAGTTCTTTCTGTGAGGAGCTAACCTCTGAATATCAGAAAACAGTGATATGTAGTGATATGTATATGTAGTGGTATGTATGTATACACTGAAGTGCCAGAAAACTGGTACAGATGAGCTTATGCAAAATACATAGCAACGTCACCTATGCGCGTACTCAGTTGCGTCCGCCAGTGCGTATATAAAGCGATAGACATCCTTGCCAGCTGTCAGAGTTGTTTTCGGCATGAGAATGACAAGTAATAACGATTTAAGCGATTTTCAACATGGCGTCATAGTTGGCGCTTGTGAGATGGACCATAGTATTTCGGAGGTAGAAACGAAGTTCGGAATTTTACGGACAAATATTGCAAGGGTGTATCATGACTACAAGAATTCCGGCAAAACCTCCAACCTACGATATCAGTGTGGCCGTAAAAAGCCATTGGGTGAACGTGACCATCATTGGCTGTCAAGAATCGTTTCATGCTGTAGGTGTGCAACACTCTCGTAGGTATCATTGGAATTCAATGCTGGAGCCTCAACAAGCATCAGCGTCCCAACCGTGCAATGTACCCTGCACGATATGGGCTTTGGGGGCCAATGCCCAACTAGAGTCCCTTTGATGGGTGCACGACACAGAGCTATGCGCCTCGCTTGGGCATGACAACACCGCCACTGGACGACTGGAAACAAGTAGCCTGGTCTGCGAGTCGCGTTTCCAACTGTATCGGGCAGATAAAAGGATTCGTGTGTGGCGCAAACCCTATGAAGCCATAGATCTTGCCTGTCAACAGGGAAATGTACCGGCTGTTGAGGGGTCCGTAATTGTATGGAGTGTGTTTAGCTGGACTTCACTGGGACCCCAGTAAGTCTACAAACGTCTGTGACCAGCCAACGCTATGTGTGCATCCTTTCTGACGAGTTACACCCGTTCATGTCCTGCATTCATGCTGATGGGTTGGGCCTGTTCCAACAGGACAATGAACCTCCACACAAGTGTCGGGATGCCACATTATGGTTAGAGGAGTATTCATCCGAGTTTGGGGTGTTGTTATTCCACCCAAGTCCCCAGATCTGAATGTGATAGAACACATTTGGGATGCCATGCAACGCGCTATCGAACACAGGAATCAGAGACCTCAGAATACACCCGAATTGTGGAATGCTCTGCAGGAAGTATGGTGTGCATTGCCTACAGCATATTTCCAGAAGCCAGTGGAGTCCATGCCCCGTGTTATGTCTGCAGTGCTGCGCTCCCATGGGGGACCTACTAAGTATTAGACTGTTTTTCTGACACTTCAGTGTATATATCACTACATATCACTCTTAGTGATATGATATCACTCTTAGTGATATGTATGTACATTATTTGAAGGAAGCACATGACATGATGCAACAAAGATATTGTTACGAAAATAATATGGCCAAAGCTGTATTTTTGGAATGTTTTTAAGAGCACCGAGCTAACGCAAGGAAACGTATCCTGCGAACGAAGTCCCCAATTTTCACCCCTTCATCCAGACAAAAATGCATCTGAAACTCTGTCCCTAGATGACACATGATGTGGCTACATGCTAATAAACAAATTCTCAAGTGGTTTGCTTTGGTGGGTCAGGGAAGTGAGGGTGAGAACAGAGAAGAAAAGGAGTCAGTTGCTGGGTGCCGTCTAATAGATCAGGTGTCCCAGAAAGGAGAGGAAGCTTGCTGACCCTCAATTATTGAAACCGCTCGGACGAGAGTTGGTTCACCTACATAACAGAGAAAACATGCCAAGTCTGGCCTCATAGTTGCATCGAGCTGATGGTGACCAAAAATTAGAGAAAGAAAAATATAGAAGGAACAAAGGAGGTTCAATCAGAAAGGTTTTTGCCCGATACAAATCTCCGAGACAACACCTATCAAAAGCATGCGGACAACTACTACAAGAGCCTCCCAACTTCTTCACAGGTGCTCCAGGAACATCAAGTGCCCCGCCTGAACGTTGCTGCTGTGGATGGAGGAACCAAGCAAGGATCCCCCCCCCCTCTGACTTTGCCAAGAGAGTAGCTGTCAACACTGACCCCAGCATGGCTGCTCGATTTCATCTGATTCCATCTTGCTAGTGCTTTGGGGACAGACGGCATCTTCTCCCCCTGAACGAAGAGTGGTGTTGAGACAAAGTCCAATCACAGTGAAGTGTCAGCGGTGACAAAGTACGGAAGATCAGCTTATTGCTGATTATCATCAGTGGTGTGTTCACAGCGCTGGTGTCTTCCCTGGAGGAGTGGCAGAAAAAGAGTGCATTAAAAGCCTGCCCTCCCCAGGACAAACGCTGAAGAAGAACGCTGGATTCATAGCAAACTGCAAGAGTCCAAGTGAGTAAGTCCTGCTTGTCATCTTGAACTTTTTAGAATGCAGGGGTGGAAGTTGAGGAACTCTAATTTGCATGAGTTAGCGATTGGCTGGAGAGTCCGATTAGAAATGTTAAATAGCCAAAAATCCAGCCCAATGTTACTTAAAATTTACAACCAAGCACAAAGTGGCATAGCTTATGTTAATTATTTTATCTTCTACCAATGAGTTTATTTTAATAATTATTTGTATTAAAAGTCTGTGCTCATCTTAAATGCTACCAATTTTCTTTGAACTGGCCCGAGTCATTTATTCAGTCCTCTCACCTTCAGTATCCATAAAAGAATCTGAAGTGCAATCAATTTGCAGCCCTGGCAGTAACAGCATTATTGATATCTATCAAAATGCATGAGAATTAAGTTTTTACTATTTCAGGTCAAGGTACATGCAAACTTTGGAAAGAGTTAGACAAAGTGACAATAAATCACCTTTGCTATTCAATGACACACTGCAGAAAGTATTATTTAACTGGGATGAAACGGATACAGTTTAATGTATCTATGTTTCGATAACAACAGTTATTTTTGTAACCTCCTCCTTAGATCTGCACAGTATGATCCAGAAGCTTGCTGAATCAATAAAGAAGTGGGATTAAAAATGAACTTACTGAAAATAAAACTGATGTACACTGCTTTTACAAGAACTCAAGATTTAGAGGTTGATTGGGCAAATTTAGGAATAACCAGCTCCTATGTCTACAGTGAAAATCCTCTAAATACGTGACATCAGTGAATAAACAAAGACATTGCTCTTTCCATGTTTATCAACACATAGCAACCAAAAAATTGTTATCTGGCAACTATTGGGATCGTACACCAGATCTCTCAATATCTAGCAGAGTGCAAACACACTCAGCTAGAAATCGAGAGATCTGGCTAAAACACACTCTGCCTAGATATTGAGAGATCTGGCTAAAACACACTCTGGCTAGATAGAGAGAGATCTGGGGTACAATTCCAGCAGTGGCCGGATAACAATTTTTTGGTTGCTATGTGATGATATTTGTGGAAAGAGCGAGGTCTTTGTCAGTAGCAACTATAATTCAACATCATATTTGATTTGATTTCCTTAAAATTTTAAGTAAATTGGAAATTGTTTTCCGATAAGTTTCATATCCAAAAGATGAAAATTGTTTTAAATTTCTTGGGACGTATGAAAGCTTGAATAACGAAATATTAAAGAGTCTGCATATATAACAAAATTAAAGACTTCCTCCTATAAAAATCTTTTCCATTAAAGAAACAAAGCAATTTATTAAGTCTTAGGAGATACTAGTCCTGTTTACCTACTTTTCATTTCTAAGTCATACAAATTTTGTAAGAATCTAACAGCAATATTATAAAGGACTCAAAAGAGAGGAAAATGAATCCTGAATTCCACATTTGGTCATGAACTGATTTTAATTTCTCTTTGAAGGAAGTATTTACCTCATGCAAAAACATTTTAACATGGACTGACTGGCACAAAGTTGAGTGCAGGCTATTTTGCAATTGAAGCAAAATTATTTAAATTAATTTATAATGGCAAAACTTAAATATTACATGGGTTACTGAAGGAAATTCCTTATTATAAATCACTTTAGTCAGATGGATTAACTTGCTTCCTAGGGCACAAAACCCTAATGTGGAACTGTTTCACTTCATTAGCAATTCATGTGAAGGTGCACCAACTATTTGTTGTCCATTTTTTCTGACATTTCCTTAGGATTGCATCCAAAGCAACAAAGGATAGTAAGTACATTTCTTTATTCACAGTCTTCCCTCTTGGAATAAATTCACACTGGACAAGGCCGTGATAGTCAAAGAAAACTTCCAGCATTACTTTTCATTTACTCTTGTCCAAACTGGGTTTGTTTTCAAGGTGATGCTTATTTTCTTTTCATGGGATTGAAGTTTCTTCTGTGGATCATACGAAAAACATGTCTTATATGTATGTATGTCCTGTGACTTAATGCTTACAAAAATTGTAGTCTTGATCAGCCATAGTGATTAGGTCTATGGCAAGGGTCATTTGTGTTTCTTGTTGTTCAGGAGTCAGCATTTTTGGAACCAAGTGTTGACAAATGTATAAGGCATGTTCAAATTACTGTGAACACTTTCAACTGATATTCCTACCTCTGATGCCATTTCTTTTACTGTTTTACTTTGGTCATACTGGACAGTGTCGCATATATATGCTCAATCTTTTCAGCAGTTGAAGAGGAACATGGAGCATTGACATTCACATGACAATCTGAAATGTTTATGCCATGCATAAACTTATGATTTTTTTTTACTGCAATTTTACAGCAGATTTACTGAAGCATCGCTAATGTCTCTGATGGCGATTTTTAAAACAAAACATAAAATTTGATGTTTGCATGTTACTCAGTTGCTGACGGCATTTTCAACTGCGACACTACTAAATGCATGTTAAACAAAGAAACTACTGATCATAGTGAGAAGAATTGGCAGGAAAACACGTAACACAGAAAACATTAAAAGAATTCTTGAAATCGTAATCACACGCATAAGTTACGTTGAAAAATTAAGAGCGGGAACTTTCGGTAGCGACTTCTACCTTCATCAGCCATGGAATGAGACATGTAATAAAAGCGTCAGTTGTTACCAGATTTCAAAATCGCTTTCCAAATAATAGGGATGTTAAAAGGTGAGTCAGTATTGCAGGTGTTAGGGGTAAGGTAGATTTCAATGCTTTCGCGGTATCTGAGGACATCCCTATTATTTGGAAAGCGATTTTGAAATCTGGCAACAACTGACACTTTTACCACATGTCTCATTCCATGGCTGATGAAGGTAAAAGTAGCTACCGAAACGTCCCGCTCTTAATTTTTCAACGTAACTTACGCGTGTGATTACGATTTCAAGAATTCTTTTAAACTACTGATGCTCCACACACAGGATGGTGCCACTTGTGGTCAGATGGCATCATGGGTTCTGCCAACCTCTGAAACCAAAAACTCCTCCGCACGATTCTTCATTCCCACAGTAGGGTACAATTCCAGGAACTTTTCAAAACTACCTTGTAGAAATCCAGCTCATTATTATTCATAACTCCACTTCCATTTCTTTTCTGAGGTTGAAACAAAATGTAGGAAATTTTCACAGAAATCACTAAATTTGTACTTCAACATAAATATGAACAATTTGTAACATCAACACAATCACTTAATTGTAGAATGAGCCAACATTAAAACAAGTTGTTTTGAGCCTGGCAGAATAAATTCTTTGTTGACTGAAATAACCTTAGCTGATTTGGTAACTAATAGACTTACTCATAATCGAATCAGTTTTCATTTCACGGTTGACGAAATATTCTAACTACATATTCTCCACATGTTTCAGTACAATTCTTTAGAAAAACTTCAGCTTTATATGCATATTTAACAAGATTCATTTGCAGAAGCATATTTCATATAATTCCATCCTCATTTGATTATGCCATGCAAAATATTATACAATGCAGTAATTCATTTTAGTTACCAATGGTAAATACATACTTAATATAATCTTATTTTATTTCATTGCTATCTCTCTTGCACTAAATGTTTTAAGCTGGCATCATACAAATCTTATGACAAAGGCAAATTTCCCTGCAGAATGGTTTACATAGAGACACTCAAATTACTGAGCTCATCACATATGTAGGTTAAGAGGATGGGTACCATACAAAATTCAAACAATGATAATTTTGTGAAGGATGATGGCATTTGTTTACTCAGCACACATATCCCTCTAGGAATTAAGGCAAACAAACAAACAAAAAAAAAAAACCATAACAGGGAACACAATCATATATTCATACAGCATTGCAAATGTCAAATGTCATCTAGCTGCTTAATTATTCAAGACCTCAAAATACAGAGGAAACACAATGTTGCAATAATAATTTTTTAGAACATGCCATTTTATGAGCTTTGATTTCCATAATTCTATTATGTTTAACAGTATAATCATCATCAACCATTATCAATCCACTGATGGATTTTTCACAACTGTTTTACTTGAGCCTGTCTCCTCCATGCCACTTCAACATGCTTTCAAATTTCATCCACTCATATCCCACGTGGTTGTCTTCTAGGTCTTTTTCTGCCCCTTGGTATCCAGTCTAATATTTCAGTTGTCTATCGGTGGTCCGTTCTTCTAGCAATATGCACAGCCCATTGCTATTGCAGGAATTTTACTTTGATCATGATGTCTTCCATTCTTGTCATTTTCCCAATCCACAAGTTCCTCTTATATTTGGCAGAAAGAGCATTTCATGTAATATAATGAATACAATATTATATATATATATTCTGATTATTGAAAACCTCTACTGGCAACAGTTGCAGAAACAATGTCCACCACGTGAATATGTGCTACAAGTGTGAACCAGGCTGATGTTCAGCTAAAAGATCTAATATAATTTAAATGTAAATTACGTAATAAATTATATGCGTGAAAATTTCCTTCATTATTGTATCCTCTTATCTTTCCTGGGTACTCGAAGTTTCTTTCAGTTGTATGCAGCCTCTGAATATCTTTCATAGTTAAAATCCATGTCTCTGATTCAAACATAAGAATTGGAAGGATGCATTGATTAAACACTTATTCTTTTAAGACATAATGGTATATTGCTCTTTAAAATCGTACTGTTTTTTCCAAATACTGTCCAACAGAGTTTCATACAATGATTAATTTAACTCTGCATTGAAAATGAATTGTGGGTATCTAATATGTTTTCAACCACAAGTATATCCGCATGTACACTTGGGAAAATCGTACTCTGAAATTAAAGAGTAACAGATTTTGCGGTTTGTAATCAGTGTCTGAAACACTGTTTTTGTTAATTAACATTTGCAAGTAAATTAATATGTGAAACATACAGTATATATTGGGTTGTCGGAAAAGTCATGGTGCATTTTGGCACCCAATGGCAGTTGGGCGGTTTTGGAAGTACTAGAGGCATGTGCAGCTCTGTTATCGCTATGGCATTCTCCAGGTGCCAGTTCTAGCTGCAGTCTAAAAGGATTAGTGAGCAATTTGGTTGATTTGCAGAGATTTGACATCAAGTTGAAGATGGAAGACCTAACTGTGCATTTTCGCCATATTTTACTGTTTTACTTCCATAAAGGGAAAAATGCGTGTCAAGCTTGTGAAAAGTTGTGTAAAGTGTACAGTGATAATGCTCTACAAGAACGTCAGTGCCAGCGGTGGTTCGCAAAATTCCGTGCTGGTGATTTTGACCTCAACGATGCTCCTCGGTCCGGGAAGCCCACCGAGGTTGATGACGACCAAATCAAGGCATTGATCGAGTCAAACCCATGTTACATGACACGAGAGATTGCAGACACATTGCACATCCATCATTCAAGCGTTCACGACCACCTGAAGAAGCTGGAATATGTAAGCAAGCTCGATGTGTGGGCTCCTCATGAACTCAAAGAAGCTCAATTGACGGCGCGTATAAACATCTATGATATGCTCATTAAACATGAGGAAAATGATCCTTTTTTGAAGCGACTAATAACTGGTGACAAAAAGTGGATTGTGTTCAACAATGTGCTGTGCAAACGGTCGTGGTACCAACGTGCTGCTTTGCCTCAAACGAAATCCAAAGCAGACATTCATCAGTGGAAGGTTCTGGTCTCAGTGTGGCGGGATTTTAAAGATGACATGTTTTTCGAGCTCCTACCACGGAACAAAACAATCAATTCGAATGTGTACTGTCAGCAATTGGACAGTTTGAATGAATCCATCATCCAGAAACGTCCAGAGCTCGTTCATCGTAAAAGTGTTGTGTTCCATCACGACAATGCGAGACCACACACAAGTTTGATCACCTGCCAAAAATAATTGGAGCTTGAGTGGGATGTGTTGCCACACCCAGCATACTCGCCTGACCTTGCGCCATCAGACTTCCACTTGTTTCGCTCTCTTCAACAGTCCTTGCGTGGTATAACGTTCAATTCAGATGAGGCTGTAAATCAGCACCTGGTACAGTTTTTCGCCACGAAAGACAGGTCCTTCTATGAACGAGGCATTATGCAGCTCACTGAAAGATGGCAAAAGGTTATCGAACGAAATGGGCATTATATCATTGATTGATCTTTGTTCTTTCTATAAATAAATGACCTTTGCAAAACATGGCTAAAATATGTCATGACTTTTCCGACAACCTAATACTTACACTCTAACATTGTAGTACTAATACTATTTTTATAGCACCTTTGTTTTTTCTGCTGATTTGTGATATGAACCACATGTACTTCATCTTTGTTTGATATTAAAAAATAAATGTTTAGAAGGGTCAAATGGTAATATTTTATTAAATTGTAACAAAAAGAATGGCTAATTTTAGGGAAATTCTGTTATTATTAATAAAAATTTAAACTTACCTTAAAACCATATGGTTTAGGTACTTCTTGGTTAGTAACAATGTTCAAAGACGGTTTAATTTTTAAATACGTATTTTTTTTTTAAATAAATTTTAACCTAAAATACTGGTAGATGAGATACACAGCAAGAACAATCGTGAATGCAGCTAATAAAGTCGGAACCTAGGTTTTCGGTGTTTCTTTTGACACTATAGTCAGCATTGTTCTAACGTGCTCCCACACACATAATGGAATTGTGAATGGCGATTATTTATCTTCAGCTCGATTTTACCAGCAATATCAATGTGCAGCCTTCCCAAAGTGTGGAAAAAGATAATTAAAAGAGAGAAAAACTTTTCAAAACAAAAATAAAATTCTTCACCAAAAGTGAGCGACAATAATAATAATAATTTTTATTATTAAATATATACCCACTATATTGACAGAAGTCACCGGACACCTAGAAGAGAAATACAACATAGCATTTACTGACATACATTAGTATGGTGTCTGTCTACCTTTGGCCTTAATGCATGCACTGACCCTTTGAGACAAGCTTTCGACAAGGTTTTGGAGCACAGCGATAGGTATGCGCTTTCATTCAGTACATAACGCTGCCATTAACTGTTGCTTAGTAGTAGGTCTTGTTTCCAAACTTCTTATGCGACGCTCTAATTCCTCCAATAGGTGCTCCATGGGAACAAGATCAGGGCTCTTTCATTCAGTACATAATGCTGCCATTAACTGTTGAGCTTTCATTCAGTACATAATGCTGCCATTAACTGTTGAGCTTTCATTTAGTACATAATGCTGCCATTAACTGTTGCTTAGTAGTAGGTCTTGTTTCCAAACTTCTTATGCGGCACTCTAATTCCTCCCATAGGTGCTCTATGGGAACAAGATCAGGGTTCTGTGCTGGCCAGTCCACACACGATATGTAATTATTGTCAAACCACACTGTAACAGTCTTTGCTTTATGGCTTGGTGCATTATCCTGCTGGTACCAATAAGGCTCAGTTCCATAGTACTACCACAGAGTTGGTAGGGCATAATTATGCAGAATATCGAGGTAGAAGTGCTGATCAACAGGTTTGTCCACGATAACCAATGGGAAGGGACCATACCCTGCAAAACACCCCCACACGAGTACACTGCCAGCTCCAAACTTGACCGTAGGAACAGTACACTGTGGTAAATAGTGTTCTTCAAGCTGCCGCCATACCCACACACAGCCATCAGACTGATGAATCGTGTATCTGGATTCATCGGGCCGCAGTAGGACCCGTTTCCACTGATCTATGGTCCACGATAAATGTTCTTTACACCATGCTAAACGATGAGTAGCATTCTGAGTGAGATGAAAGGCTTATGAGCAGCCGCACGACCATGGTAACCCATGGAATGAAGTTCTTTGCGAATGGTACATGTACATACTGAGGTTCCAGCATTTTTACTCACCTGTACACTGATGTCTTGTGCAGTACTTCGTTGATTAGCTGCAATGACTCTCCTGAGGCCTTGACATTCTCTATCACTGATTTCCTTTATTCTGCCAGTGCATTTTGCTGCTTCAGGCATGCCATGTGTCTTCCACTTGTTCAGTACATCCAAAACAGTTGACTTGAGTATGTTTAAACGCCTCACGGTTTCTTATAGACAACCCACTAATATAACACCCAACAATCTTTCCTTTCTCAAAGTCAGTTCTCTCCCACCGCAACATTTCCCCTCAACCTCACAGGGCAATATGATCACAGTCAGCTGCAGGCTTGTTTTTATACCATTTGCAGCTGTACTGCGCATCTTAACGCAGCGGATCCGTTCATTTGCTTTTGAAGGGGTGTCCAGTGACTTTTGTCAATATAGTGTATATATAAAATAATAATAATAATAAATTAAAATAATAAAATATACCAATGTTAAATTAATAAAAATAAATGAGAAACGCAAACATCTATTAAATTTAAAATCAAATTAATTTCCGTTAGTTTTCAATGTTAATGCATTAAAATTAAAGTTAAATCAATTTCTAACTGAGATAGCACAATAATAATCGATTAAATTTAAATTAAATAAATTTTCTGATCGATATTGAACCCAACAGACGATGCTCAACGTGAAAATCTCTCATACATGACAAACTAACAACGGGATGAGGATAAATACTTGCCATTCACAATTCCTTGATGTGTGCAGGAGCAAGTGAGAACAAAGTCAAGAGAAACACCGAAAACCTAGGTTCCGACTTTATTAGCCGCATTCGCAATTGATCTTACAGTGTATCTCATCAACCCATATTTTAGGTTAAAATTTACTAAAAAAAATAAGACTAATTTATTAAAATAAAACTGTCTTTGAACATTACTACTAACCAAGAAGTACCTAAACTATATGGTTTTAAGGTAAGTTAAAATTTAAATTTTTATTAATAATAACAGAATTTCCCTAAAATTAGCCATTATTTTCGTTTTAATTTAATAAAATATTACCATTTGACCCTTCTAAACATTTATTTTTTAATATCAAACAAAGACGAATTACATGTGGTTCATATCGTGAATCAGCAAAAAAAAACGGTGCAATAAAAATAGTGTTAGTACTACACACAATGTTAATATATATGTTTCATATATTAATTTACTTGCAAATGTTAATATTCCTTTCAGTATGTTATAATTGCCTAAAAAACTGCTTTTTAAGTGTCTTTGAATACATATGAACGAGTCAAAGACAACAGTAACACACTTAGTTTTTGATATCTGTGTGATGAGAGGTGCAGATGTAGGCTCTGATCATCACCTGTTAGTGTCATGGGTGAAACTTAATATTGAGTGGAGAAGGAGGTATAAGAAGTTGCCCGTGATGAAAAGATTAAAGTTAAAAGGCTGTCGAGTGGAGAAGGAGGTATAAGAAGTTGCCCACGATGAAAAGATTAAAGTTGAAAGACAGTCTGTAGAACATCAGCGTTATTCTGATTTACTCATCAAATGTCTGAATGAGATGAAGACATGCAAGAGGGATGTAGAAAAGAAGTGGACATGTTTTAAGAACTGTGTTGTCACTGCTGCTGAAGAGGTCTGTGGTACTACAGCAGTGGGTAACGTTAAAGGTGATGCTTGGTGGAACAGTGAGATTAAAGTAGCAGTGAAGAGAAAGAAGGAAGCATACTTGGGGATGTTGCAAGGTAGAGTTTCTGAGGATGAATTTCACTGAATTAAGCATGTGGCAGCAAAGCTGGTTCACCAGAGTAAGACAAAAGATAGGAAGGAAAAGGAGGAAAGGCACAATTTGGCTTTTTGGAAAGATAGAAAAACATTCAGAAGTACATTAGACACAGGAAAAAGAGGGGAAATAAAATTCCATGTTGTGCAAAGAATAGGATCAGAGAAATATTATGGGAGCCCAATGAGCTAAGTGAAAGATGGGGTGAGTACTTCTGTGATTTATTAGATCATGATAGCAAAGGTGATTTTGAGGAAGAAGCACATCATGTCTTAGTGAGAGATTGGAAGCACTGGAGGGATCTCAAGAGAAGAGGTGTGTAAAGCTCTAAAATCTCTTCAGAACGGTAAGGCTCCAGGAGTGGATGGCATAACTGCTGAGATGCTAAAATATGGTGGTGACTGGTTAACTGAAATTTTCCAGTTGTGCTGGGAGTTAGGAATGGTCATTCAGGATTGGAGGGATGCTATCATTGTTCCCTTGTACAAGGAAAAAGGTTTTGCTGAGTGTGCCACAAAAAGTGTTAGGGATTATTGATAAGATAAGAGGTCCCAACATCAGAGAAAGTGTGGGATGAACAGTAAGGTGGGTCGAAAAAAACTTTTTATCGAAATTGATCTTGGTATAGCACGGAAAATTTGCCTAATGCAACAGTTAGAACCCACAAAAAATTTAATCAATTCTGCTGAATATCTAGCCGCACCCCTCCGGCATTGAAAAAATAAAAAAAATAAAAAAACGAAATATCGACTTTGAAGCCTTTTTCAAGAAATTTCTTTGCGGAAATTATTTTTCGAAATCTATCTTCACACAGTGCGGAAAAGTTGCTTAATGAATCAGTTGCCCCCCCCCCCATCGTCAATTTTGCTCAATATCTAGTCGTACCCCTCTGGCATTGAAAATGTCAAAGAAGAGACGAAAAATCAACTTTGAAGCCTTTTTCGTGAAATTTCTTCTCGGAATTTTTTTTTTTAAATCGATCTTGGCGTAGCGTGGAAAAGTTGCTTAATAATGGGTCAGTTAGAACCTCAAAAATTTTTTTTGTCAATTTTGCTCAATATCTAACCCCGCTTTTTTTTCCCTTCAAAATATATACGCTATTAATACAGCGAAATAACTTGTCATTCCCTTCCCTTCCCTCCCTCAAAGCCAGGTGGCACTGTGCAGTGTGCACCTGAACCTTTCATGATCTTCGAAGGTCACTAGTATGTTTTATTATTTATGGAAATTATTTTTCGAAATCTATCTTCACATAGTGCGGAAAGTTGCTTCCCCTCCTCTATCGTCAATTTTGCTCAATATCTAGTTGCACCCCTCTGGCATTGAAAATGTCAAAGAAAGGAAAAATCAACTTTGAAGCCTTTTTCGTGAAATTTCTTCTCTGAATTTCTTTTTTTAAATCGATCTTGGCGTAGCGTGGAAAAGTTGCTTAATGGGTCAGTTAGAACCCCCAAAAATTTTTTGTCAATTTTGCTCAAGATCTAACCACGCCTTTTTTTCCCTTCAAAATATATAAGCTATTAATACCGCGAAATAACTGTTGTCATTCCCTTCCCTTCCCTCCCTCAATGCCAGGTGGCACTGTGCAGTGTGCACCTGAACCTTTCATGATTTTCGAAGGTCACTAGTATGTTTAAAAACAAGTTCCTGCGCCGGTATGTTAGACGTTTACGTTGCTTTGTGATGAGTAATGGTAATGGAGAAATAAAGAGCTAAGCAGAAGATGACTCGGGCAAGCACAAGCTGTCCGTTATTCGGTACAGGAAAAGATTTATTTCCCCACGATGCAGTTCTACTCCCTACTTACGAAGACATGATTAGATGTTACCAGAGCACCCGTTTGCAGATAAAGGGAGAAGGAAGTAAGGAACCTACTTGAAGCATGGCAGATGTAGTTGCCAAGAAAATTATTGACATCTGGGTAATGTGCCTCCATTCCTGTTGTATCTTTAAAATGTGCGATTGCCATGATTTTATTCTACAACCATAAATACAAGAATGTAGTGAAGCCTGTAAAAAGTAGATGTACACCATTCCTGAATTCTAAAATACAGAAATTTAAAACAGATGCTGGAAATTTATTCGGCATTTGTGCTTACAAGTGAATGTAGCATTGTGTACCTGCGAAAAAAAATTCAAAGTTCCGGACAGAGAATGGAAATTTTTGAATGACCAAAGGACTGTAAGACATCTAGATGGCCATCGGAAATGTTGATATCGCAAAAACACAGCAATAGCAAAGAAGGGAGGAAAGATTACGCCGAAAAACCAATAGATTTATTCAGGGATCATAGCATACTTCTGGAAAATTTTAGGTAGGAATTTTAGGAATTTTTAGAAAAATTTTAGGAAAATTTTAGGAGTGTATTTCAATAAAAACTAGATGTATATTTGTATACATCTAGTAAAACAACTTTGTATACATTGTAAAGAGTTTGCTTCACACCCTTCAACCATATATACTGATAGACTGCGCATGACATCAAAATTTCTGGCTCCAACATAAAATCACATGACAACAGTCAAAAAGATGGGTTACACCTGCTGTGCTTATGGTTGCTCTGAGCGATATAGTAAAGAAAGTTCTATGATTTTTCATGGGTAAGAAACGAATTAAATACCTAAGTCAATAAAGTTCAATTACTTAACCAGAAACTTGCAGCTATTGATATAAAAATATAGTAACTTAAGAAAAAAATGGAATGCATGTTCCAAATTCTTCGCAAATGTTCATCACATTATAAATCACTAAATGTAAACAACCCGATCATGCATGTATATAGCTCATAAGTAAACTTACCTGAAGAGTTTTCATTATATATGAGACGCATTCACATAATACACCGAAAACACTGAAGTTCTGCAGCTTAAATTAGTAATCATAACAGCATTTTTACACGAAATTTGGAGTCTGATGATGACGTGCCCAATGTTTGAGCCATGGCGGCTTTGATGCAGCTATTGCCAATGTGCAGTCCATTAGTATATATGGTCGAAGTTAACACCCAAATTTTTTGCATAACGTCTAATGTCTAAAGTTTAAGTATGATTTACTTCTAATGTTCAGTTCTTATCTTTTCACGTGTTATTATCATATTCAAATATATTTACCACATTCAAGTTTCACTTTGAACATTAATATGCTGTTGAACCAGAAGCAATTCACGATTTTCACAGTAAAGTTTTCAGGTTTCACATTAAATTATAATATCCTAAAAATGTAATTGAAAACCAAGAACTATGTACAATTGTTCACTGAATTACTTTTTTCATATTATTGTTTTAACCTTTTCCTGATTAGCCTATCTTTTTCTGCTTCTACCACAACTAATTTACTTTCAGTTTTCTTTATTTCAGCTGAACCTTGTATGATCAAGTTAGAGGCAACTGCTATTTCAACAGTATTTTGTTTTTCTACAGCTTTTCTCATTCTTTCTGTTCCCTCTTGAATTATTGCTAGGGAGGCTTCTTTATCGTTTTTAAGTCTATTTATTTCTGCATCATTTTCTTTTATTTTGTCATCAAACTCAGCTTTTCTTTTTTTCTCTAGCTGCTTTTCCTTATTTTCCCTCTCTTTCTGCTTCCTTTCTTTTACCTTTTTTGATTCTTCTTCCTTCAGCTTATCAACATACTCTTTATAAAATTTATGTGAATCACAAACACTATTTAACAAATTTCTTGTTATGGGAACTTTACTTACACATCCATAGTGTTTAATGGCCCCTTTAACTATTCTTAATGATGTTATAGTTGAGTCTTTTAAGTTAGCCTTGTCCTTCCTTAACAGAGCAGTGTTAACCGAAAATCCCCTTTCTGCATCAGCATTACCATGAGGTAAAACTAAAATT
Source organism: Macrothele yani (assembly GCA_039090855.1). Lineage (NCBI taxonomy): Eukaryota > Metazoa > Arthropoda > Arachnida > Araneae > Macrothelidae > Macrothele > Macrothele yani. The sequence goes on from CM077004.1 coordinate 138,809,066, forward strand.
GACTTTATGAGTTTAGCAAGATTTGAGTATTTTTCTTTTCCGCTAGAGTCTTTAATACTAAATATATTACGCCAGTAATGATCAATCCGCACTGGAATATGCCCTTCCTCTGAAAATTTCACTAGTTCATCTAGAGTTGGCTTATCGCAATTTAAAAGTTTCCACTCTTCTCTTACTCTATCAATTTGTTCCTCAGAAAGATGCAAAACACTTGAAATTCTGGTTATTTCCGAAAGTCCTTCAGTGACTGAAAGTTGAGTTGACTCTTTCTTTGGTTCTTTTACCTTTAAAACTTCTATGTCTCTTAGCTTTTGATTGTAGAATGGCAAATTTGACTTTAAATATTTTGTGGTTGCAATTAGTGATGATCTTACATCTAAGAGAAATAATTTCTGCCTGGTCTCCTGAACATTCCTGAGGAGATTTTTTGTCTTCATACCAACTTCTAACTCCCTAGTTTTTTCCATGAATTTTTGTTTTCAAAATCTACATTCTTTAGGTCTTCTCCAAATTTCCCTGCTATAACATCATCTTGGATAAACTGAGCCATAACATTCCTCATTAAAGTATTTAAATCAGAATATAACTGGTGTATTTTTGGTTCTTCACTCTGATAACATAATGAAAACTTTTCAAAATTTTGGTGTGAAAATGAAATTAATGCTAAATAGCAAGGAGTAAGCTCATTTTTCAGGAAACAGTGAATTCTTTTATACCTTGCCGAATTGCGCAGTTGCTTTTCAAATATTTTTTGAGATGGCAAGAAGTTTAAAAAATATTCTGTAATATTTAGCCATTGATCCAAGAGCCTCTGGGCTACAGAACCAACGGTTAATCATCTGTTGCTGACATGACGCAAAAGAAATTTGGCAGTGACCAATGTTATATCCTCGACAGATTTATAATCCTCTCGTCTTGCAGCACTACTTTTTAAAAAGTAATGCATATCAGTAGCAAATTCGTCAAAATCTATATTTAAGCTTGTCAAAAAAATTTTAAATGCATTACTAACAACATGCAGGTTGCAAAAACCTAGTTCCAAAGATTTCTGGCCTGTTTCTTGTTTTACAACTTCATTGAATTTGCGTAAAAAGCACTTATTTACATTTGGGCTGTCCATGGATACACAAATAATTCTGTTCAACGAAATATTGAAGGATGATAACACATCAAGAATTTCTTTTAGCAAAATATCTGCTGTTGCATGACCCAGAAAAACACTTGTTAGGTATCGGCAAGAAACTGAATTTATTTCTGAAGACCAGTACCTGAGATACACATCCAACTGCCGTTTCACTTGTGTATTTGTAGTTTCATCAAATGCTATAGTAACCTTTCCTGGGCTACTAGATGCAATGTCTTTTTTCAAATCCTCTTCAAAATATTTTGACAATCCATGTGATATCACATAAGCAACTTTTTTTCTTTAAGTTGCATTTTGGCTGCAATAGCAGAATCAGGAAACATTTCTTTGAAAAGTTCAACTGTTTCAGTGCATGAAACAAAAGACATATTGTCCTTAGCAACTTTCATGGCCCATAATGCTTCGGCTTTAGCCAACTGTAAATCATGACTCAGTACTTCACTAATATTTGTTTTGGGCTGAAGATCCTGTCCTCCAAAGGCTTTCAGGATGGACTTATTTTGAAATTTACTTTGAAATTTCTGCAAATGTTTTTTTCCTTTATGATGCGCTTTTACTTGTGAAAAGCCACTATTAGAAATGTTGAAAATTTCTGAACACAATATACACTTAGCAGAAAATATTGTTTCAGTTGCAGAACACCATTCTTTCAACTTCACTCCGTCCAATTCTTTGGCGAGCCACGCATCTTGAAATTTCGTTTTGGATTTAGGCATCTTAAACACTTGTATTACTAACCAGAAAATGAAAGGGAAGTACAAAAACACGTTCCAATATTGCAAAACCAGACAACTTCCCGAAATTTGGCTGCGAGGATGTCAGAAGATATGAAAAAAAAAAAAAAAAAAAAAAAAAGCAGGTCACCACTAGAGAATTGAACCTGCACACAGCACAGAGAACACCATAAAAGACGTAAAACCAGAAACTATCATACGCATCTCACGCAAGTTCAGTCAAAGCGAGTCGGAGCCGAGATATATTGCGCATCGAAGGTCGCTGTCGCCGACGCATGATCGAAGGTCAATGATCACGTGCTCTACTGCCTGCCAAGATAATACTCAGCTACCATCCCATCGTCATTACCGGAGGTTACGGAAGGAGACCACATGTTTCCTCTTTGCTTCCACCCACCTGCGGTTTACAATAACAAAACATCAGCAGAAAGAGGAGGTTCCACAAGGCATGTACAAAAATAAAGTACGATCTTCTGCGTGCCACGGAGTTCGTCTGCAAAGCGCAAACCAGGGGTGAAAATGACCCCTCCCCTTTTCCCTTAGATCTCTTGTTACTCTCGAAAACTGTTCGAAGGCAAAAAAATGGAACGCCCGCCCCGAAGCAAGTGCATCTCGATGGCGTCATTTTCCCCTCCTTCAGCAGCACAGCATATAGGCTGTGTTTCTACAATAACAGGTCTTTTTACCTTACCGTAATGGTAAATTTATTGGCGTTAATAACGGTTGTGTTTTTAATAAAAATAAGCTTACGAAAATTTTAGGATGAATAGCAAATTTTAGGTCTAATTTTAGGAATTTAAGGAGGGTCACAAAATATTAGGAATTTTAGGAATTTTAGGAGGAATGCGATCCCTGTTTATTGTTCCGGATAAAAAGTAGTGTCCGAGTAGACTTCAGAGGGACAAGGTTACTCCGGTTAAAGAAAATCTGGGGTGTCAGGACAATTTGGAAGCAACAACCAAAAACACTGAACTTGAATCAGTAACGGACACAGATAGAGACTTCCAGTGGGCCTATCCTTTAGAGAAAAATTATAAGAAAGAAGTCAAACCATCATAAAGTCAAATGAGGATTAGTATGTCTCGTACTCCATTGCCTGTAGATTTAACGGGCGCCTCAAGTAGATCCGTGGCCAAAACTACTACAGCAGTTCTTGCTGATTTCAGTCTAGTTTCACTAGAAAACCCAATGTATATAGTTGGCAAGTAAAAGATCAGAAGGGAAGTAGAAAAGAAAAGAAAACAAATCTGAGAAAATGAGTTGCGGGCAGTAAAAAATACCCCCAGTAAAAGCTTGTATTTTGATGGGCGCAAAGATAAGACTCTTAAGCTGAAGACAGGTCGTCGAGAGATAAAATCGGAAGCACACATAGCACTGATAGAGGAGCCCTACGGCAAGCACATTGGACATATCTTGCTAAATTCTGACGGAAATGCAAAAGAAATAGTCAAAAGCATCATCACCTTTACGGAAATTCACAATGTAAATCTCGCCAGAGCCTAATGATCATCGGATGCGATGGAACAAATGTTAATACGAGATGGAAGGGTGGAGTAATACATTTGCTTGAAACCCACTGTGGAAGACCTCTGCAATGGAGCATATGTTTGCTACATACCAATGAGTTGCCACTAAGGCATCTCATTCAGGAACTTGATGGCCACACAAATGACCATATTCCTACTCTGGATCTGTTGGTTCACTTCTAAAAGATTGTGAAAACAAGACAGTGGTCAAATTTGACAAAATTGATACCACCATTCCACATTTGGACCCTAAAGATATCGGCAATCTAAGCACTGATCAGCAATACTTGTATCGCATATGCATTGCTGTTAAAGATGGCAGTTGCTCCCCAAATCTGGCTAAGACCAATCCAGGCAAAATCAGTCATGCACACTGGCTGAAGACCGCAAACCGTCTGTTAAGATAGTACACCAGTACCCCAAATCCATCCGATAATCTTCGTATAATCGTAAAGTTTGCGATGCTGGTTTATGTACCAATGTGGTTCGAGATAAAAATGAAACCACAGTGCCAAGATGGAGCCAGACATATCTGGAAGATGATTTCTCTTACAAGGCAGTTGCCTGACCATGTAAAAAAAAAATACCGACAAAGTAATTTCAAACAATTCATACTTTCTATATTTTGAGGTTACTCACCTTTAATCCCTAACTCTTTCAGGAGGTTTTCGTCTCTACACATTTCCAACACGTATTTTTCTCATTTACATCGTGGTTCGAGGCCGCAAAATAAACACACAAAAAATAATAATAAATAAAAATCTTTTTTTTTTTTCAACTCACGCAAATTTCACACCCCCCTTCCTTTCACCATGACCCAAATTCCGATTCAAAATAATCTACCACAAATATATACAACTGAACTCCCTAAAACACATTAATCTAATTAAAACTTCAATCAATAAAAACCTATTTACACCCCTAAAATAAAAACCTATTTACACTTCCTAAAACATCAAAGTTAAAAAGCTGTAACCCAAAATTATTTACAATTGCACATCAGTGCCAAATTAAAATAAACCCAAATACCTGACACAACCACAATATTCAGCAGTTAAGGGCCTCTTTCCCCTCAGAAAACAAGCTTAACATCCTAGCACTTTCAGCCTCTGCCCCGGCCATTTTCAAGAAGCGGACGCAACAGATGTACATCCAGTCACCTCCGCGAAACGTAGCAAATGTTCCAGTGCTCGCGTGGCTCGTCTGATTTCCCGTTCTCCGTCGTTCAGGCGCAGTGGCACCATCTATCAGATGATCCAATAGCCTTTTCCTTTCGTACTTATAAATATCTGTTCGATTTATTTGATTCTTGAAACTAATCATCTTATATTCTAACACATTTTTTTTTATTTATATTACATCTTTTTTTTTTTTTTTTTTTTGTCCTCTTGTCTTTATCCCTCTGTTCTTCTCTGTGGCTTTCCTTTCTGATCAAATCCTTCCAATATGCATTCAAGCTATTAGGATCATTAACGTTACATAACCTGTGTCTATTTTTTCTATCAACACAGTCTCCGCCAATCTCAAATGCCTTTCTGTACGACAATTCTTAATAATTTTTATTTCATCAAACTTTGGGTATTGCCTTTGTTCAATACAGTACTGGACCAATGCAGTTTTTGCTTTTTTTTTTTTTTTTTTTTGCCAATTCCGTAAGTGCTGTTGTAAACGATGTTTTAGTTTATTTTTAGTGCTTCCTATATATGATACTGTAGGATTGTTGCTTATAGGAATTTCGTAAATGCCAGCTCTATCCAAGCACTTGCTGTTTTCTTTCGTATTGATTACAAAATTTTTAATGGTATGTACTTTATTGCCCAATTGTAAATTATATCTATTACACAATTTATTAATTTCAGCTGAAATTCCTTTTATGTATTGAAATGATCCAACATATTTAATTTGCTTATTAATATTTCTTCTTATGTTTGAAGAGTTAATACAACTGTTCTGCACTTCCTTAATCCATTTTTTTATATATTGGAAGGATTTGATCAGAAAGGAAAGCCATATATTGGAAGGATTTGATCAGAAAGGAAAGCCACAGAGAAGAACAGAGGGGAAAAGACAAGAGGACAAAAAAAAAAAAAATAATAATAATATGATGTAATATAAATAAAAAAAAATGTGTTAGAATATAAGATGATTAGTTTCAAGAATCAAATAAATCGAACAGATATTTATAAGTACGAAAGGAAAAGAAGGCTATTGGATCATCTGATAGATGGCGCCACTGCGCCTGAACGACGTAGAACGGGAAATCAGACGAGCCACGCGAGCACTGGAACATTCGCTACGTTTCGCGGAGGTGACAGGTGGTACATCTGTTGCGTCCGCTCCTTGAAAATGGCCGGGGCAGAGGCTGCAAGTGCTAGGATGTTAAGCTTGTTTTCTGAGGGGAGAGAGGCCCTTAACTGTTGAATATTGTGGTTGTGTCAGGTATTTGGGTTTATTTTAATTTGGCACTGATGTGCAATTGTAAATAATTTTGGGTTACAGCTTTTTAACTTTGATGTTTTAGGAAATGTGTAAATAGGTTTTTATTGATTGAAGTTTTAATTAGATTAATGTGTTTTAGGGAGTTCAATTGTATATATTTGTGGTAGATCGTTTTGAATCAGAATTTGGGTCATGGTGAAAGGAAAGGAAGGTGAAATTTGTGTGAGTTGAAAAAACAGAAAAAAAAAGAAAAAAAGATTCTTATTTATTATTATTTTTTGTGTGTTTATTTTGCGGCCTCGAACCACAATGTAAATGAGAAAAATACGTGTTGGAAATGTGTAGAGACGAAAACCTCCTGAAAGAGTTAGGGATTAAAGGTGAGTAACCTCAAAGTATAGATTCTCTAAAAAGCACGTGAATAATTAAGCAGCTAGATGACATTTGACATTTGCAATGCTGTATGAATATATAATTCATACTTTGCGCATCCCGAAAATGTACTACTGGCAATGCTAACTGATTCTCGAAGCCCCATCCGGGAATTGGCAGTGAGGCGAATCCTGAACACCAGGAATAAGAAATCCGAAGGCATAAACTTTTTCAGGCCTCCCAAACTCAACTTTAAAGCCATTGATTACACTGATGTAATAAACTGGTTGAACTGCACCATAACAGAGCCACGTCTTACAATGCATATAACAGATGAAGAGTTAAAAGATATGTGCAAACAAGAACAGGTTCCGGCAATAACTTTCCAGAAGTTTCCATGTCACACCCAATCAGTCGAGAAATGTGCTAAACTCATGTCTGAAGCTGCAATGAAAGTTTGTGGTGATACTGCAAGAGCCTGTTGCATACGGGCTAAGATTCAAGCAAGAAGAGAACTTCCAACCTTTGACAGCAAGGGACAGTATTATTCTAAAGCCTAACCTTTGTAAATATTCCCCTTTATTTGCTTTATTATACTTCCAGTTTCTAGATTTCTGTATTGCAAGAAGTAATATACTAGTAATTGCACTTTTGACTTTTTTTATTTTTTCGTATTGTTTATACTTTTCCAATGCCAGAGGTGCGGCTAGAGGTTGAACATTGACGAAAAAAATTTTGCAGTTCTAACTGACTCATTAAGCAACTTTTCCGTGCTATGCCAAGATCAATTTCGAAAAAAAAAATTCCGAAAAGAAATTTCCCGAAAAGGCTTCAATGTGGATTTTTTTGTCTTTTTCTTACTTTTTTAATGCCGGAGGTGCGCGACTAGATATTGAGCAAAATTGATTAAATTTCTTGTGGGTTCTAACTGACGCATTACCAAGATCGATTTCGAAAAAAGTTTTTCGGCCCACCCTAATGTACAGCGGGCTTTTATACCTGGTAAGGGCTGAATTAATCAAACTTTTGCATTACGCATGATGATTGAAAAGAATCTGATGGAAAAAAGTGTTTGCTGCCTTCGTAGATTTAGACAAAGCTTATGACAAAGTAAATAGGGCTCTTTTCTGGAAGGTACTGAATAAATATAGTATTACTTGGAATTTACTTAATAATGTGAAAGCCACGTACACTGGCAGCAGAGCATGTGTACAACAGGCATGTGATTGTCTAAGCATCCAATTAACTGAAAACACCAAAAGCTGTTCCGAGATACACATAAATAAAACGAATGTGACAAACTGACAAACTCAAAAATCAAAAATTATTATCACTAATTTTATTATATGTGTGTGTGTGTTTTAAGCAAGTAAAATTAAATGCAAAAATAGCAATACTGAAATATTTAAGTGTTTTACTTACCTGTCTACATTTTTAAGTGGGAATTTACTTGCTAACATTAAGATTTAATAAAAGTATATATCATTTCCTATTTTTTCCCTGCACAGTATCCCATTTATTAAATCAACTTTTAAATTAATTGATAATATTTAGTAGTGACAAGTGTACTTACTCTTTCAAGAATGTGGATGAGAGGGGTGGGGTCTCAACTTGTGCTGTGCCTAGGGGGCCCCATTCTGTGTAAATTGGCCCTGATCTCGGCCCCGCGCTGTGCATTCTTTTTTCCACTTAGCTTTCAAACAAGCAAAACACATTCCTCCTCCTCAGAAAAAAAAAAAAATAATAATAATAGGAAAAAAACAAAGAGTCCATCAGGAACTTTGTTCAGAGGATTCCAGCCGACATAATCTCGGGCCATGGCGAAAGAAGCATGCCGGGCCGACGTAATCCCGGCCTAGCGCCTAGCTTTCTTTCCACTTAGCTTTCAAACAAGCAAAACAAATTCCTTCTCCTCAGTAAAAAGAAAAAAGAGAGAGAAAAGAAAAAACAAAGAGCTGTGTCACACTCTGTGTTCAGAGGCTTCCGGCCAACGCAATCCCGGCCCGGAACAGTGCATTCCAAGGTTATCCTTGGTGCATCCTTTCCACTTAGCTTTCAAGCAAGCAAAACAAATTCTTCCTCGGAAAAAAAAAAAAAAACAAAGTGCTGCGTCACGAACTTTGTTCAGAGGCTTCGGGCCGATGTAATCACGCCATGGCGAAATAAATGTCTGCCACGTGCCAGGCTGACGTAATCCTGGCCCGGCATTGTGCTTTCTTTCCACTTAGTTTTCAAACAAGAAAAACAAATTACTCCTCCTCTGAAAAAAAAAAAATAAGCAGCTGTGTCATGAACTTTGTTCAGAGGCTTTTACATTGATTAATTAGAAAACCAGTAAAACATTATTAATAACGGCAAAAATCTAAATTTCCGTAATTTTTCGTTAATCACCCGTAATCCTGGGGGGAAATCCATAATGGCTGGCATCTCTGGACGCCCAAGACACTTTCGCCCACCAGTGAGAGAGAAGGTTCGTAACATAAATATCCAATCACATGTGAACAGAACTTTTCTTTCTTTTCTTTGCGTATGATGGCTCAGGGCTCTGCCTAATCTCTCAACTGATTTTGCCCCCCCCCCCATCAAATAAATAAAACAAATAGCAATGGAAAAAAACAGAGGTGAACTGAAACAGCGGAGTGTTCCCCTAAAAAAACTGATTTCGAGCAAACCGAGACGTTTGAAGTGACGTCACCTACTGCAATCTCGTTGGCTGAGCAGCAGCAGAAAGATTACGCCTTACGACTGAAATATCGCCACTTACCCAACGAATGTTTCTCTCTCTCTTTTGCCCTGATTTATTTCCCAACATATCAAAAATCACCAACTTTTGTCAAAAGCCTGAGATCGCAAATGACCAGTTTATCGGATTTCCATTTTTCCTAAAAAGTGAATTCACGGAATTCCGCTAATTAGCGGAGGAATTGCATGCCTAGTACAAGTAAATGGTGTTTTATCGAAATGGTTTTTTTTATTGGTGCAGGAGTCGGACAAGGTTGTATTAGTAATGTCACCCTGGCTGTTTAATGTATTTATCGATTCATGCACATATGATGCCAAAATGGATAATATTGGTTTATGTCTTGGTAATATCCATGTGTGCAGAGAGCAAAAGTAAGTTGCAGAGTATGTTGTCCCGGATGTACGAAGTTTGTGTGAAATTCAAACTATGTATAAATAAGGGAAAAACCAAGGTTATGGTTTTTGAGTGAGGAATTGTTAGTACTGAATGTCTTAATGGTACAGAGATTGATCAGGTGAATGAGTTTGCATATTTAGGAAGTATGAAAAAACCATTAGAAAGAACCACTCACTCACCATAAAGATCATGGTAACCTCCAATGACAACACACTTCCAACACATCATTCATCGTGATGTAACTGGGCTTCCAAGGTTTACAGACTTCTTGCTTACGCTTCTTATTTTCGGGTGTGAAACATCGTATTTTTTCTTTTTTCTTTTCCTTAGCCTTATAAGATGTTACTATAATGCTTGTCAATCATGAAAGCATTATAGTAACATCGGAAACTTGAAACTTGGTCGTTCTGGGTGGTGTAGTGGTTAGCATACCTAGGCGTTTTCTGGGAGACGCGGGTTCGAGTCCCGCTCCAGGACGATGAAAATTTTCAAGTTTTCAAATATTATCTGACTTACCATCCTTGTCACATTTACGCCAAAAATCGGATTGTCATCTTCAAAATTTGTATTATATGGCGTAATCCCGTATTTCTTTCATGATTTATCTGCTTCTCCGGGCAATCACGGGATAGGATTATTAACCTCCAGATTCGCTAAACATGAATGCCGGTTGCTTCGACTAGTGAATCGTGTGATGGTTGGATTCAAATTGATCGGAAACTTGAAACTTGGTCGTTCTGGGTGGTGTAGTGGTTAGCATACCTAGGCGTTTTCTGGGAGACGCGGGTTCGAGTCCCGCTCCAGGACGATGAAAATTTTCAAGTTTTCAAATATTATCTGACTTACCATCCTTGTCACATTTACGCCAAAAATCGGATTGTCATCTAAAAAATGCTTGTCAATTCGATAAAAAATCACTCATACAACTCATTCATACAATTCAAGTAAAAACTATGTACATAACCTTACATTCACAGGTGATTAAACCTTGGTCAACTCTAATTATCAAACTCCTCCTTCTGTTTCACAACCTCTGCTACTCCCACTACAAGTGTCACACCCATTCAGCCCCTCACATCCAATCCTCTAGTACTTTCGACAGGCCCCTGTCATCTTCAGGAGGCAGGTGTGTCTCACCCGCCCACCACAGCTCAAGTGAGCTCCTGAAGATGACAGGGGCCTGTCGAAAGTACTGAAGGATTGGATGTTAAGGGCTGAATGGGTATGACACTTGTAGTGGGAGTAGCAGAGGTTGTGAAACAGAAGGAGGAGTTTGATAATTAGAGTTGACCAAGGTTTAATCACCTGTGAATGTAAGGTTATGTACATAGTTTTTACTTGAATTGTATGAATGAGTTGTATGAGTGATGTTTTATCGAATTGACAAGCATTATAGTAACATCTTATAAGGCTAAGGAAAGGAAAAGGGAAAAAAAAAAAAAAAAAAAAAAAAAAAAACGATGTTTCACACCCGAAAATAAGAAGCGTAAGCAAGAAGTCTGTAAACCTTGGAAGCCCAGTTACATCACGATGAATGATTTTCATTTATGAATTGCATGTAAACTATGCGCACTTTGCAAGAGGTTAATACCTTAAAAGTGCAAATATAATAATTTAGGAAGTATGTTTGACAGAGAACAAATTGGTTGGCGAAATCAGTAGGCAAGTGAATTCTTCATTGAAAGTCATAGCTACCCGAAGAGGATTTTACAGGAATGATGGGTTCTCAAGGAAGTCCCAAATGGCTGTGTACAAAAGGGCAGTTGTTCCTACCATAATGTACGGCAGTGAAACCTGGGTACTGCAGAAAAGACATAGGACTTGTTTGTGTGCTGGAGAGAATGCGTTACTTACAGGGGGTTTGTGGTAAGATGTGCTCTCATCATGTGAGGAATGAAGATGTGTTGCAGATGTGTAATGTGAGGCAAAATGTTGTTAGTAAGGTGGAGACTAATATTCTTAGGTGGCCATGCTGAAAGAATGAGCAATGAGGTGCTGACCAAGAGAATTTTTTCAGCCCAAGTGGCAGGAAAAAAAAAAAAGGTAGAAAAAGGCCAAGGAAATCATGGAAGGACCAGATTCAGGAATGTCTGCGTGAGAAAAAGATAATGAGTATGAAGTACAAAAAGCTCTTGTGTGCGGTGTGTCGTGGATTTTAATGAAGCTGGAGATGTGTGCAGAGATTATCGTAAATTAACACATTTGATACACCAACAGTAAATAAATTCTAGTTTCATCAGTCATATTGGCAGATAGTCTTTCTTTGAGGAGTTGACCTCCGAATCTCAGAGAACACCTTAATTATATGAATATATGTATTAATTTCTTGATCAATCTGGCCCACGCTTGCTATCTGTTGCCCAAGGCAAATGTAGGTGATATCAGTTACCTCTAGATTTTCCCCAGAAATGTTTAGCAATTAATGGGGGAAATCTAGAGGTAACAGATACAACCCCCCCCTTTCTCTCTCTATACACCGATGCATTATGACCACCCCCAGCCAAGAGAAATGAGCATGCCTGGAGACCGAATGGTGGCGCAGGTGAAGTCCACAGAGCAGTATATATACAACCCGAGACTTGCTTTCAGTTAGTAGTGTTCGGAGTCAGAACGGGAAAAGCTGCAGATTTTTTATAAAGGACAAATTGTGATGGTGCAACACCTGGGAACTATGATCTGGGAAACTTCGCTGCTTGTGGGTTGTTCATGTGCTGCTGTAGTGTGTACCTATCAAAAGTGGTGTACAGATGGCTAAACAATGAACCGTCGTCCAGCCGTGCGTCGCCCACAGCTCATTGATGCCAGAGGAAGCGGGAGACTATTGCACACTCACTGTTCACAGCGACTGCAGAGCCAGCATGCAACAAATTTCCCACAGCTACAACAGTGGTGATCAGGGCAATGTATCACAGCAATAGTTCATCACAGCCCTCTGCGCATGGATCTGCATAGCCGAAGACCCAGCCGAGTCCCCATGCTCACTGCACGTCATCGCCAACAACGCATGAAATGGGTGCAAGATCAGAGATTGGACTGTGGATGACTGGAAGAAAGTGGCCTGGTCTGACGAAGCAAGATTCCTGGGGCATCATGTAAATATGGCTGATCGCGGATACGCTAATTACCAACAGAGGCTACAGCACCTGGATGCATTGTTGGGCTTCGGAAACAGGCAGGCGGCGGCGATGTTATGCAGTGGACGATGTTTTCTGGGTGCACTGTTGGGCGGAAACAGGTAGGCGGCGGCGGCGATGTTATGCTGTGGGCGATGTTTTCTGGGTGCACTGTTGGGCGGAAACAGGCCGCCAGTGGCGGTGTTATGCTGTGGGAGATGTTTTCTGAGTGCACTGTTGGGTGGAAACAGGCCGGCGGCGATGTTATGCTGTGGGCGATGTTTTCTGGGTGCACTGTTGGGCGGAAACAGGCCGCCGCCAACAGTGTTATGCTGTGGGCGATGTTTTCTGGGTGCACTGTTGGGCAGAAACAGGCCACCGGCGACAGTGTTATGCTGTGGGCGATGTTTTCTGGGTGCACTGTTGGGCGGAAACAGGCCGGCGGCGGCGGTGTTATGCTGTGGGCGGTGTTTTCTGGGTGCACTGTTGGGCGGAAACAGGCCGCCAGTGGCGGTGTTATGCTGTGGGCGATGTTTTCTGGGTGCACTGTTGGGTGGAAACAGGCAGGCGGCGATGTTATGCTGTGGGCGATGTTTTCTGGGTGCACTGTTGTGTAGAAACAGGCCGGCGGCGGCGATGTTATGCAGTGGGCGATGTTTTCTGGGTGCACTGTTGGGCGGAAACAGGCCGGCGGCGAAGTTATGCTGTGGGCGATGTTTTCTGGGTGCACTGTTGAGCAGAAACAGGCCACCGGCGGCGATGTTATGCAGTGGGCAATGTTTTCTGGGTACACTGTTGGGCGGAAACAGGCAGGCGGCGGCAATGTTATGCTGTGGGTGATGTTTTCTGGGTGCACTGTTGGGCGGAAACAGGATGCCAGTGGCGATGTTATGCTGTAGGCGGTGTTTTCTGGGTGCACTGTTGGGCGGAAACAGGCCGGCGGTGTTATGCTGTGGGCGATGTTTTCTGGGTGCACTGTTGGGCGGAAACAGGCCGACGGCGAAGTTATGCTGTGGGCGATGTTTCCTGGGTGCACTGTTGGGCTGAAGCAGGCCGACGGCGAAGTTATGCTGTGGGCAATGTTTTCTGGGTGCACTGTTGGGCAGAAACAGGCCACCTGCGGCGATGTTATGCTGTGGGCAATGCTTTCTGGGTACACTGTTGGGCGGAAACAGGCCGGCGGCAGCGGTGTTATGCTGTGGGTGATGTTTTCTGGGTGCACTGTTGGGCGGAAACAGGCCGGCGGCGGCGGTGTTATGCTGTGGGCGGTGTTTTCTGGGTGCACTGTTGGGCGGAAACAGGAGGCCAGTGGTGGTGTTATGCTGTAGGCGGTGTTTTCTGGGTGCACTGTTGGGCGGAAACAGGCCGCCAGTGGCGGTGTTATGCTGTGGGCGATGTTTTCTGGGTGCACTGTGGGGCGGAAACAGGCCGCCGGCGGCGGTGTTATGCTGTGGGTGATGTTTTCTGGGTGCACTGTGGGGCGGAAACAGGCCGGCGGCGGTGTTATGCTGTGGGCGATATTTTCTTGGTGCACTGTTGGGCGGAAACAGGCCGGCTGCGATGTTATGCTGTGGACGATGTTTTCTGGGTGCACTGTTGTGCAGAAACAGGCCGGCGGCGGCAATGTTATGCAGTGGGCGATATTTTCTGGGTGCACTGTTGGGCAGAAACAGGCCACCGGCGGCAGTGTTATGCTGTAGGCGATGTTTTCTGGGTGCACTGTTCGGCGGAAACAGGACGCCAGTGGCGGTGTTATGCTGTAGGCGATGTTTTCTGGGTGCACTGTTGGGCAGAAACAGGCCGCCAGCGGCGGTGTTATGCTGTGGGCAGTGTTTTCTGGGTGCACTGTTGGGCAGAAACAGGTCGCTAGTGGTGGTGTTATGCAGTGGGCGATGTTTTCTGGGTGCACTGTTGGGCGGAAACAGGCCGGCGGCGAAGTTATGCTGTGGGCGATGTTTTCTGGGTGCACTGTTGGGCGGAAACAGGCCGGCGGCAGCGGTGTTATGCTGTGGGCGATGTTTTCTGGGTGCACTGTGGGGCGGAAACAGGCCGGCGGCAGTGTTATGCTGTGGGCGATGTTTTCTGGGTGCACTGTTGTGTAGAAACAGGCCACCGACGGCAGTGTTATGCTGTGGGCGATGCTTTCTGGGTGCTGTTGGGCGGAAACAGGCCGCCAGTGGTGGTGTTATGCTGTGAGCGATGTTTTCTGGGTGCACTGTTGGGCGGAAACAGGCCGCCGCTGGCGGTGTTATGCTGTGGGCAATGTTTTCTGGGGGCACTGTTGGGCGGAAACAGGCTGGCGGCTGCGGTGTTATGCTGTAGCGATGTTTTCTGGGTGACTGTTGGGCGGAAACAGTCCTCCGGTGGCGGTGTTATGCTGTGGGCGATGTTTTCTTGGGACACTTTAGGCCCCATTATCCCAACAGCACACTCCCTGACAGCTGTCAGGTATCTGAACATCGTTGTGGACCAAGTTCACCATTCATGGCAACAGTGTTGCTCCCTGCTGGTGATGGCCATTACCAATAGAATAATCCACCATGCAACACTGCCAGAATTGTCAAGGAGTGGTTCGAGGAACATGCTGGTGTCTTTCTGTTAATGCTCTGGCCTCCAAATTCACCTGACAGGAACCCAATAGAACATTTGTGGTTCGACTTGGAAAAGTGGGTTTGCACTATGTATGGGAGCTGGAGGACCTGCTGTTGACATTATTGTACCAGATACCCCAGGATACCTATCACCACTTCATCGAATCGATGCCTCGCTGAGTGGCCTCTGTTTTGCTGTCTAAAGGGGGTCCCTACAGCTTATTAGGTAGGTGGTCATAATGTAATGACTCATCGGTGTATATAATCGAACCTCCATATATCGAAGTCTATGGTTCCACAAAAAAAAAAAAAAAAAAAAATCAATATATAGAAACGATCTTTATACATATGTATTGTATAGTGTAATGTATTTAGAAACGCATTTGCTAATCAACGCACTCCTATAAATAACTTAAGTGAATATGAAGCGCATTATGTACAAGTTCATATAGATAATTAAAAACAAGAATTAACAAGAAAAAAGTGTTGAACATACCTTGAAAACTATATGTATTTATGTATTGTAGTATTCATATGCATTTACATTTGTGCAAAAAAAACTGTCTTGCTGCACAACAAACTTAATGATGGTTCATCATAAAAGTGTTCACACCAATTAAGTACGTGCAATGCATCACCATAGAAACTTTTTCGACGAATTGAAGACCACGATGTATTGTATCAAATGCAGCAAACATTTTTTTTTAGAAGGCTTAGGGGTTCTTCTGCGTCATTCTCTTCAGCCTCTTCGATGTCAGTCTGTTCTTACTATGTCATCATTTGTCGTGTATTCTGAAACAAATACGTCTTCGTCGTTATCAAGAAACTTGTCAACAGAAATTCCTTCCCTAACCTATGGTATGAAAGTCCTTCCAACATTGCTCGACTTGTGGCAACACATTTTCTTTTTCCACTTGAGACAATTCCATTAAGAAAATTTTTGCAGCGCAGTTTTTTACTGTGGATTCTAAAACATCATTTTGCCACACCTTAGCTAGTTCAGCTATACAAATCTTCAGATCAATCACCTTATCTGAAGATTGCTCATTTTCTACGGCTCAGAAATTTCTTCTGAGAATGTGATTCCAATAATGAATTTTTAGATTTTTTTACAACTACCTGGTCCATTGGCTGTAATTTTGAAGTTGTGTTTTGGGGGAGGAAAATCAAATTCAAATTTGATAATTTTGATACTACATTAGGATGGTCCAAGAAATTATCTACAAAGAGAACATTTTTTCTTTCTGCCTAATCATTTTTTTTTATTGAAATTTAAAATTCACTCCTCCAAAATATCACTTGTCATCCCATCCATGCCTTTCTATTATAACGATAGTCAACTTCTAAAGACTCGCGTGTTTCTCAAACTTTGGTCGCTCATGCACCATTTTAAGCATTTCTTTACTTATCGTGAACCACCGAGCGCTGGTTGGGGAAGAGTCTAGGAAACTTCCCTGGAAGAAATTTCAAATTGAAAATTATATTGCCTAAAACTAAGGTTGCCAACCCTGGTTAATAATATTTGGACCTACCGGCCACCCTCATCAGCCGGTGAGTGACGATACCCCCTGATGCTCCAAGGAATGACACAACCAAAGTATCCCCAATTTATGTGATTATAGGCGGGCTTATAGATATGAGCTCCGGCTTGATTTTCTTCCTCCCCCCTTCAAATGTAATTTTTAGTTAATTTTAGCTTCTTTTGGTAAATTTTAAGCTTTCCCCCCCCCAGCAAATTTTCAGCTGTTTACTTGAAAATAATACTGTCCTCAAATAGGGTCGGTAAGCAGTTTTCACCGGCCTTAGGCAGGAAATCGACAAAAATTCCAACCAAGTGCTTAAAATACCAGTCGGTTGCCAACCCTTTTCGAAACAAAGTAATTTTTAGAGTACATATATTTGATAAAGGAAGAAAGAGTTTGGTGAGTCATGATTTTATTTTTTGAGTTGTATAACAAAAAAAGAGATCATTCATTTAACTAAATAATTGGCGGTGTAGTCAGGTGAGGGAGTTTTGGGGGTTCAAACCCTCCTCAAAACATCAAAAAGTAAGATTTATTTATAACAGGTAATATATATGTGAAGTTACTTAAACCTTCTCCGAAAAACGCAACAACCCCAAACCTAAATTCTAGCTACGCCCACGAGCCACTGCAAAAAATTTCTCCATACAATTCAAGTTACTCATTGTCATAAAAATTCACACTCCAAGGAGGAGCCTGATTGAAATGAGATTTTAGTAGTGAGATGGTACATACAGGGTTCGTACTCTTTTTGGGGGAAAAAATTCAAGGACTTTCCAGGCCTTTTCCAGGCCATATACAAAAAATTCCAGGATGATTACTACGCTTTACAGTATCATGCTCAAATTAGTTTTTAAAAGCAATTTCAGTTTTAAGTAATAAAAATGATGAAAGATGCAAATGGATGAGTGTGCTTTTTTACCCATTACATTTCTTTTTAAAGTTTTTAATTGGCGAATTACCCAATAATGCTAAATTGAATCATGATGCAATTACCACAAGGCTATTCAGAAAATCCTTTCCCTCAATCAGAAAATGATTAATTTAATCAGTCATTTTAGCTGCATCACTATTCTGCACTATCTTCCATGTAATCAGACTATTATTGATAACAACTGAAATTATTATAAAATAAAGTGAGAGCAGATTCAGAATTTAAGAATGGGGAGGGCGCACGTCTAACAGAGGACTGGTAAAAAAATCTCAGATTTATTTCCTCCAAAAAACACGGTGGTAAAACATGGAGGACCCATAAGGGGGAGATGGGGTGCTTGCCTGTCAGAGTACATCACAAACAGCAGTTCTGAAGTACTGCTGTGTGGATCACTGAAAAGTTCGGGCCAATGTAAGACAAAACGTGGAGTTGCAAATCCATAAGTGAAAAAGTGTGATGTCTGAAAACAAGAAACGTGAGACAAAGCAAAGCACTTACCTACTTACTCAACCCCCCCCCCTTTTTTTGAAATGGGACATGTGCCTGTTATGCCCACAGGTGGATTCTAGCTCTGATAAAAAGTGTTTCCATACATGGGAATGATTTTTTTTTTCTTTTTAACATTCCCAATAACTGCCACTGGTGGCTGCATATTGGGATGTGACTTTTGAAGGCAATGAAAATCTTATTACTAGACAGAATATGTTCCAGACTTGAGGAAAATTTCCCCCAATTGTAGTACAGTTATGTTAAATCAAAAAGCATAAGCCACAGAATCACTATGCACCTCAAGAAATGATTCCGGAGTGGACGATCATAGAAAGGTGAACCAATAGAGTTTAAAACAGAAAGTGTAATTTTAGGAACATGCAACAAATTTCAAATAAGTTTCATCATAGAAGTCAGAAAGTCCTGGCCCACCACCCAACCCAAAAGAATCTAACCACCTTTATGTCTACCAGTACACTTGCCTCATATTACTTTCCAAAAATTATTTTTCATATCAAACAAGATTGCCTCAATTTACTTTTATTTTTTTAAATCAAAATCACTGCTAAACTAAATTTATGAAGTGCTACCCCAAAATGTGGAACTAGCTAAACTATTTATAAAAACCTTAAACATAAAACAATTTCAGTTTTTTATTGGTATAAATTAGGATATTCTTAAGTATTTTACATAAATGAAAAATGATGAGCATAAGGAATCTCTACCTCCAGTTAAGCTTCAATCATAACCAGAATCAGAATAACCACTTTTGGTTCAACTCCCAAAACATAAGACAATTATATGAATTAAGTTTTTAAAAGCTTTTTAAAAAAATTGGAAGTTTGTCAGTTATATAAACCAAAATCTGATCAATGCATTAAGGACAATTGATTGAATTGTTTTGGCCACAAATTCATAGTAAAATGTACAGCAAAAATATGTTTTAGGAGCCCATGAGTATTTACTGTACAAGTATATATAAGGTTTTATATTACTTACCAAAGTTTTAGTCCAATAAGAAGCCCAATTGTGGAAGTTAGTTGCAGAAAGTTATAAGTTTTTGGAACAGAAGAGCTCATTAGTCTATTTACATGAACTTCATATGAAAAACACTAAATAATTATGAAGATAAAAGATCAAAACTGGTTTGAAGTTCAACATGCTTCAAAGAAAGAAAAAAAGTTCATTTCTATTGTAAATTGTACAAATATAAAATTTTTATGTTTTAGTATTAATTCTCTATATGCTTGGAAGATACCACAAATATGGAGTATCAATGGATGGTTATACAGATTTAAGATTGCTGACTTTGGTTTCAAGTTCCATATCCATTTTTTTAAGTACTGCTCTTTTCTCATGAGCAGTTTTTCTAAAGCTATTAGATTTTACAATGTATGTATTGTTATTTGTAGTTTCAGCTTTTAAAGCTAAATCATCAGCAGAGTTAAGTAATTCTTTGACTTCTCCTTCAATGAGTTTCCTTTTCTTTTTTATGCTATCAATTTCATCTAAAATAGCTTTCCTTTTTCCACATATGGCTGCTTTTTCCTTTTCTTTGGACATATCATCCAAATAATGTATGTATTTTTGCCTTGCAGCTCCAACTGATAACAGAAGGGATTTTGAGATATTTACCTTATCAATACCACCTACATAGGGTATATGATCATAAATAATTCTCTGTGCTACAATTGACTCCTCTCTCATGTTTTCTACAATGAGCTCCTTATTGACTGAAAAACCCCTCTCAACAGAAGCTTGCCCATGTGACAACAGTAAAAGAAGTTTCACAACTTTCCACAGTTCACTAAAAGCTTTAGTAGAAGACATGTACTCATACAATAATGTGTCTACTCTTTGTTGTTTATCTTCTGGATCAAAGTTTATGAATGAAGATTTTACTGCTGCAACACTGGTCACAAATTCCTTAAACTGCCATATTACACCATCACATAATTCTGGTTGTATTCTATGAGCATCAACAAGAAGTGTGAGAATGAATGTTAGATTCTTAATACAAGTCTCACTATTTTTTGACATCAACCGAGGATCTAAACACTTCATGTGGCGAACAAGGGAGTACCTAAGTGGATTTTTTTCCAATAGCTTCACAACTAGCTTTTGCAAAAATATTCGGCATTCCATTCTAAACTCCGTAAGTTTGCGTTCACTAATGTTCGTAGCACTTAATTCTTTCAATACCTTCTCTGTTTGAAACCCAACATCAATTTCTTTATAGTGACAACACTGAGATGCATCTGTAAGGTCTACTTGTAACAGCTTTACGGCAGAGTTAGCTTCTGCCATTACGGTTCTTTTAACAAAGCGATTCATCATATTTCTAAGCATCTTTTCAAGATCTGTGGCCATAAAAGGCATCATTGGCTTATCTGACTGATATGCCTTGAGAAATGGTACCAGCTGTTTTGAAACTGAATTGAAGAAATGCAGTTTAGCCAAAACAAAAGGATCTTTAGTAAAAGTTTTGATAGCATCAAATGATACAGTGTGGGGATTCTTGATGCACTTCTTTTCAACTTGGTTAACATAATTTTCAATGTCTGCCCAAATTTCTAATGCTCGCTCGCAGGCAGGAGTATTTTCTAGCCACCTGTGTGGGCAGAATTTTAATGGCATCTTACTGGCTAAAATTATTTTAGAAAAATCTTCCTCCTTGCAGGTGAATCTTTAAAAAGCCTAAATAATGATGAAAGCAACTTTTGAATTTCCCACCCTGTTGCTGAGGCTCCATGTCGAAAGGCATTGTTTACAATGTGAAGTCCACAGCTCCCTGTGTTTAGGAGTTGGACATTTGAGTCAGCACTAAGTGTTGATTGCAGCATATCAAAAAACTTCCAATTAACATTGGGTCCATCCATTGATAACTGCACAATGTTACACAGTGGGAGGCACGCCATGCATTCAAGAAATTTTTCCATCATTATGTCTGCACTAGCATGACCCAAAAAAACTGATGACAAATATCTGGTTGAAACTGTTCCTTTTTCCCATAAACGAACATGTATATCCATTTGGGATGTAAGGTCAGGTGATGCGTAACATCACAGCCTCTCCTTGACAAATGTCAACCCCGCCTTCTCGTGGTGCATCCTGTTCCCACTAAAGGGGCTCTGACGACCGCCAATAGCGGTATAACTATACCATCGGGATCAGAGGAAATGCTATCCCACACTCACCAACCCGCTTGGCCAGCGTGGTGAGTTATGGCCAAACACCTCCAAAATGACTCTACAACTTAAATCTTGGCCCTCAGTCTCCGGCAGCTGGAATGTACCTGGCCAAGGCAGCGGCCAGTGCGACATGAAGGCAGAGGGTGCTAAGAATCCCCGGAGGACCGGACTAGGCTGCCATTTGATGCTGACCTTGGCTACCTATAACGGACGCTCCCTATCTTCTGATTCAAGGCTTCTTGAATTGGAAGAGGAACTACAAAGGATCAAGTGGGACATCGTCGGGCTAAGTGAGGTAAGGAGAAAAGGAGAAGATCTCATTGAACTGAAAAGTGGACATCTCTTCTATTATCGTGGGACAGATACTGGCAGAACTAGTGGTGTTGGATTTATAATAAACAAGAAACTGAAGGATAAAGTGGTAGAAGTTGAAAGTTCCTCTGACAGAGCTGCACGACTCGTTATCCAACTATCGAGAAGATACCAGGCTCAGATTATTCAAACTTATGCACCCACCACAAGTCATCCTGAAGAAGAAATTGAAGAATTTTATGAGGAAATTCGTCATCTAAATAATAAAGGTAAGCAGCACTTGAAGATAATTATGGGAGATTTCAATGCAAAAATAGGGCAACGGCAACAGAATGAAACTTCAGTAGGTAAATTCGGTCACGGCAACAGAAACCAGCGTGGAAATACTCTCGTTGAGTTTGCAGAGGCAGAAGGATTTTTCATCTTGAACTCCTTTTTCAAGAAAAAGCCACACAGGAAATGGACATGGAGACATCCAATTGGAACGACAAGTGAAATTGATTTTATTATGTGTAACAAAAAATTCGTCATCGAAGACTGCAGTGTGCTGAACAAGTTCAACACAGGTAGTGACCATAGATTGGTGAGATGTAAGATGCACCTCAACACTAAACTGGAACGTGGCAAGCTCATAAGACAAACAAAATGTATTGACATAACCAACCTTAAAAAACACCATAATACTTTCAAGTTGGAACTGAAGAACAGATTCTCTGCTTTAGAAGGCCTAACATCGGAAGAAGTGGATATTTCGGAAGTTAACAGAAAAGTAACCAAAGCTCTAATGGAAACAGCAACAAAATTAGCTGGGTCTAAGAACAAGTTGCATGTGAACAAATTATCAGGAAAAACCAAAATGTTGATGCAAAAAAGAAGAGAGATGAGGACAACTAAAGTAGATGTGACTTCCAAAGTGGAATATATAGAGTTATGCAAGACAACACGAAAAAGTATCACTGAAGACTTAAGGAAATTCAACTGTGAGCTAGTGAGGAAAGCAATTGAAAACAGCCAAAGCCTTAAGATAGCAAAGGGACATCTCAGTAAGGGAAGAAAACAGATTATGGCTCTGAGAAAAGAAGATGGTTCTATAACAAGAAATAGAGGCGAAATTTTGACAAGAGTGAAAGATTTCTACTCCAAATTATATGAAAGGGATGATACATGTACTCCAGACATCATGAAAGGTACCAGAGTTCTTCCAGTCCTCCCAGCAGAAGTTGCTCATGCAATCAAGAACATGAAGCCGGGGAAAGCTCCAGGAGAAGATGGAATTACTATAGACATCATACAAGAAGCAAGTGGAGAAATTGAAACAGTACTCGCCCAAATTTTCACTCGATGCCTTAATGAAGGGAAGATTCCTGAGGATTGGAACAATGCTACAATGATCCTGCTACATAAAAAAGGTGACATTGAGGATCTTAGGAACTACAGACCTATCAGCCTCCTATCAGTGGTTTATAAAATCTTCACTAAAGTTCTTTCACACCGCTTGAAGGTAACACTGGACATGGCTCAACCGAGAGAACAAGCTGGATTCAGGAGTGGCTACAGCACAATAGATCATATCCACGTACTGAGAGAACTGATTGAAAGAGCGAGGGAATATGAACTTCCATTGTGCATGGCTTTTATCGATTATGAAAAAGCCTTTGATTCGGTGAAACCATCAGCAGTTACCACGGCTCTGAAATCCTGCGGTATTGAAGATGCATACATTAATATTATTAATAACATCTATGAAAATGCAAGTGCAAAGATTCGGCTGTTTGAAAATACAACACACATAAAAATTGGAAAGGGAGTGAGACAAGGTGACACCATATCTCCGAAGCTCTTTAATGCCACATTGGAAAATGTCTTTCAATCACTGAACTGGGAAAACAAAGGGATAAAGATTAATGGAGATTATCTAACCCACCTTCGTTTTGCTGATGACGTAGTCATTTTTGCAACTACCCCATCAGAGCTGCAGAGTATGATCCAGGAACTTGCTGACAAGAGTAAAGAAGTGGGATTAAAAATGAACTTTCAGAAGACAAAAGTGATGTTCAATGCTTTTACAAGAAATGAAGATTTATCGATTGATGGAGAAAAACTGGAGATAACAGATACGTATGTTTATCTTGGACAGCAGATATCAAGTGAGGGTCACATTGATGAAGAAATTAATCGGCGTACAAAACTTGCCTGGAGAGCTTTTGGAAGAAACAGCATAATTTTCAAGAGCAATATGCCATTATGTCTTAAAAGAAAAGTGTTTGATCAATGCATCCTTCCAGTGCTTACGTATGGTGCAGAGACGTGGACCTTAACTAAAAGAGACATACAAAAGCTGCAGACAACTCAAAGAAGCATGGAGAGGTGCATGCTTGGTATAACCAGGAGAGATAAGAAGAGGAACTCGTGGATCCGAAAAATGACGAGAGTGGAAGATATCATGATCAGAGTTAAATCCCTGAAATGGCAATGGGCTGGACATACTGCCAGAAGGACAGACCATAGATGGACAGCCGAAATTTTAGATTGGATTCCAAGGGACAGGAAAAGACCCAGAAAAAGACCACATGGGAGATGGGTGGATGAAATTCGTAAATATGCGGGAGTGACATGGAGGAGACTGGCACAAGACAGACCGTTGTGGAGGAAACTTGGGGAGACCTTCGTCCAGCAGTGGATTGATAATGGTTGACAATGATGATGATGATGATATCCATTTGTTTTGACTGACTAAACTTGTTTAAACTTTCGTCAAACAAAATCACAAAATTTTCATTTTCGACTTCCTGAACCAACACTGATTTAAAGTGAGGTGCCAAACCAAAGCAACAAATGTAGGAACATTTTTTTTCGCCACAGCCGAAGTTTCCAGCAATTCTGCTGTCAGAAAACATTAGGCGGAATAAAACATCATTACCTGCACAAGACCTGTAAGAGTAATGGGATTTAACCACTTTTAAACACCACAATGCTTCTGCTTTAATGGTTGCATTTTTTTCAAGAGGAATATGCAGAGGATTAGATGTGGATGCAATAGGCTGTACTTGTTTATCACTTGATACACATAGCAATTTATCAACAGTTAGTGGAACATTTTTACAGCTTTCTGTCAACATACTATGTTTTTTTCCTTTCATGTGGCTTCTTAAAGCGGATTCCCCCATATTCGAAACATCTATTATTTTAATGGATAAAAATGCATTTTGCAACATGGCAATTGCTTTCATCTTTTTTAATCCATCCAGCATATTTAGGATTTATTAGCCAAAGATCACTAAAAGTACACTTACCCATATTTAATGGGGAGGGGGTGAAAAAAATGGGTAAATCAACTGAAACAGTAAATGAAAACCAAAAAAATATCTAAGATCAGGAACCACACAACTAAAAATTGAGAATTTCCCCTGAGTAAGGGGCTACACATGTGACCAATTACTATAGGCCAGATTTTAAGTAATTAAAGAAAAAGGGGTCTTACTGCTATGTTCTTTCCTGCTCCCCCAGCTTTGTCCTTTAGGCAGCCTGGGTTGCAAATGCTTTGGCATTGATTTAGTCTTCATTCAAAACAAGGAAACAACACTTAGTGAAGTTACTGTTTTATGACCTGTATGCCAATCAGTAGACAGAGTGTTGTGCTAAAAGACTGTTACAAAGCATCACCTCTTACAGCTGGGCTCCAAACCAGAGGAAAGGAAATGTTAACAAACACTTAGTGCCTGAGGGAAGCAAAACTTTGTACTGGGTCTCCTCCAAGTCTCAAATCTTTCATACTTACCCAGCTGGAGTGGACGTAGGGCTTCAAGCTTGGAGAATGAATACTGCTCTTATATCTATGCCTTTGAATTTAATTTCGACCATTTTCAACAGGGTAGGTTCCTAGGTTGTACCTAACAGCATACTAAAATTTCGCCAAAATCCAACCCCTTTTACGTGAATTATCGTACGGACAAATGGAAAAAACCAAAGCATAAACGTTTCTGCAACCTACAGTTCGAAAGGGTTAGTAATTTCTAAAATAAAAACATAACGAACAGCGTGAAAACTAGCTCATACACAGAATATTTGAAACTACAGTATGCGCTCTCAATTATTAGGGATGATAGGGGGAAGGGAATAGAACTGTCCATAATTAGCATGTTCTCGTTGCGCTAGGCGCTTAAGCACTGCTGAATTCCGTCAGACCCCCAATGGTCAAATGATTGAAATGTGCTGATGTTCATGGAATGAAATGGTTGATCAGCTATGATAACCGCATAAAAGTTCGAAGGGGGAGGAGGGGGGCGATTTTTTTTTTTTACTTTATGCAACATTCTACATTACTCCAGTATTTATCTTGTCATCATCAACAATAGCAATGTAACTACCACTTACAATCGCGGATATCGGCCATACAACTAAGGGATACAACACACAGGTATCCTGTTACAATGTATTGTAATTGAAAAAAAGATTTCAGAAATTAAAATAAAAAAAAAAAAACTTTCAGAAATTAATATCATCAAGTCATGGTGTTTCAAAAATCCGCTTTCCTTTATAATGTTTAAAAACATATGTTTTTTTCTTTTTTACCTGTCGTGTATAATAAAATGGGTTGATTTTTTTATGGAATCAGACGTCCATATGTCTGATTGTCTTCGTCTGAGTTCACACGTTAGCTACTGTGTACAAGTAGACATATTTTTTCAGCTCAAAAATATGTAGTTTTGTATGTATTCACAGTATATAACTCATTCCGTATTCCCACAGAACAAAATTCAGCAGATACAAATGAAGAACATCAAGACCCACCCAACACATTGTTTCCGATTGTCTGCTGTTTATATTCAAGAAATGCGAATATGGATCAATGGTGAATGCAGCAACTATGGTTTTTATTTATTACCAAGAAAAAAAGGAGCCTGAAAGCTGTAAAGCTGAAACGGATATTTCTCCCCCTCCCGAAAACATTCCGATTAAGTTCAAACAGCAGGAGCACGCGTCCACGCACACTCAACCTCTGGAATGTCCTGATGGAACGGCTTCTTTTCATTTGGCACATCGCCATAAATCACCACCTGCAGCTCACTGAAGTGTCTTCCTCCTTCACCCTAACTATAGGAGAAAACGTAAAAAAAAAAAATGCTGCCCAATTTTCGACAAAATGACCAAATTTACGTCATAACGTTGCAATTTACTAAAATACGTTTATCTGCTGAATTTCGCCTAAATCCATTGAAAACTTTTTAATTATAGATTTTTTTATTAAAACAGTAACTCAGACATCTGAATAAAAATGTATGTTTGTAATTAAAATAGAGTCCATATCATCACAGAAACAAAATTTAAGGATCACTCTGTTTAAATAAACCATGGCATCTTAAAAAAAAAATTAATTTGCTTGCTTTTCCCGTAATTTATAATTGCCGTTTCTTTTTTGAATCCGATTTTGCAACGGAAGATTTTTTTTTTTTTTGCATCTGCTAAAGTTTCAAACGGAATTCGGCGAAATTTGCACTAGAACTTTATTGTGATGTATTTTAACCACTGTAAAAATTTTACTGTGTTATTTTCAAAATTCCGGAAAATGGATTTCTGAAAATATCTTAGTCCTTTTGAGCCGTGGAAGTGATAAACAGGTGTTTGCTTTCTTCCCAACCAAGGGCTTCGGATCAGCGCTCCCAGCTGTCAATCAACCGTTGCTTTGGTAACACACTTTCTGCTCAAGGCTCACTGTCTAAAGAGGCACACATAATAAAAATTTCCAATGCTAACTTTTTAAGTTTTAAACCGATTCAAATGGAATTTTGGGAGTGAGCTTCTGTAATCCAATTATAGTAAATGTAAAAATTTCAGTCACTTTTGTGAAAAATTCGCAAAGATAGTTTTCTTATTTTTTATCATAAGTAGCCGAAGTCTCTTGAGGGGTGGGCCGGAAGCAAGCGTCTTAATGCAATAAACAAGGAGCAAGATGAATGTGTTGTTCAGGCATACTCTTCACTGGTGGATGCCAGCTGACTTGGTAAACACGCGACCCCCTTGCAAATGCTAAATGTCTCTTCTTTCCCCTTCTGTTGTTCTCAGTAGTTGTCGGACGGACATCAAGCTCAGGGCTAGAGAATGCATCAAGCTCCCCTTCCCTAACAGACCTGCTAGTAATCATCCAATTTTATTGCACTGGAAGTAGTGCTCCCCCCCCCCCCCCAGCCAAATTAGGATTTGGGCACATCCGAAACACCACTGTAGCCGGCGGTTTCTTTGAGAACAGAGGAGAGGAACTTAAAAAAATTAAGGGGTAACAGTCAGTAACACGATTTCCTAAAAGGGCATTTTTTTTAAGCACTAATTTCAAATTTCAAGGCTTTTCAAGACAGCATTAAAAAAATACCGTTTTTCCAGGATATTCCAGGCCTTGAAAACGTAATCATGATTTTCCAGGACTTTCCAGGTTTTCAAGCACGCGTGCGCACCCTGTACATACCAAGGACAGAAGTGATTACAATATCATAACAGCAGGACAATTTCCCGCGGACATACGGTACACATTCTGGTCAGTGTCGGACTGCCTCGTGCTCAGATACATGAGATCCGGCATGGAGTCAAAGAGATGCTGTATGTTATCCTGGGACAGATTGGCCAACACTTATTGCAACTGATGCTCTAAATCATGAACACTGGGACATGGAGAAAGCTGGCATCCCATCTGATCCCACACGTCGCTCGATGGGCGAGAAATCAGGCGATCTGGCAGGCCACAGATATGTCAAAGCATGATGTAGACAGTCCTGGAAAACCAGAGTCATGTGCGAATGGGTGTTATCTTGTTGGAAAATGGCTCTGGGCTGCAGGATCTCCTGTACGTAGTGCTGGGCTGTCAATGTCTCTCAGATTACTGCGAGGGAAGTCAGACTCATACGCCTGCAGTTCGGGACGTGTGCAGCTGTACAGTGAGGTTGGGATTGTAGTACTAACCTACAGTCCTCCACATTCCAACACGATGGCCGTCCATTCCCATACAAAAGCGGGATTCATCGCTGAACACTATACATCGCCAGTCCGTAGCATTCCAAGTTGCTGACACCACTGCAATCGACACCGACGATAGTCAGGTGTTAATGGCGGGAAATGTAAGGGGGTTCGATAATGCAGATTTGCCTCTGCCAGGCATCTGGAAATGGTTCTGGTGGACACAGGAGTCCCTTGTACGGCCACCACGTCTCTGGATACTGGACAAGGACGTCGTTGCATCTGTGCGTGCAGCTCTCATGATCCCATGGTCCTCTCTGCTGGTGGTCTGTCTGGGTGCCTTCCTGTTTCCATTGCTCTCAACACGATTGCACTGTACTGTCTGACTGGCCCACGTGGCGGCCAATTCGGCGCAGCAGCCACCCTGCCTCTCTCATCCCGACAATACGGCCTCGTTCAAACTCTGTTAGTTGCCCGTATGCACATCTACGGAAGCTCCTCGGCATGCCTTTTGCTTAGGGATCTCACCTGACTCTTACCGTGAACTTCAGCATAAATGTGGAGTCCCATGTGCAGCGCCTTATAAACCTCAAGAAGTGTGATTGCCGCCCTGGTTTTGGATGCGCAGGCTTGTGGAATTGCACGAAACTTTCATAATTTGCACGAAACTTTCATAATTTGCACGTTTGTTTTCCCCGTAGCTATTCACCAAGTTTCGTTTATTATAACCACAATAATAATTGTAGCATCTGTCAAGAAAAATGCTGCTGCTTGCGATCTTTTACCAAGCTGTCTGTATCCAGTTGGATGACCGATAGCTTGAGTAGCAGAAGTAGCTTCCACATTTAATCTATTTCTTTTCTTGCTCTTAATTTCAACTAAATTGGAAAATCCAAACACACAGTTGTAAGTCATCAGGAACAGAAAATGTTTACTGGCTCTGTCGGATAGCTCTGGATATTCGTGTCTAGCACGCATTCAAAATTTAAGAGGAGGGATTTTCACATTCTTCATTAATTTTTCCATCTGAAATTTCCTGCGGACCATCAGTGGTCTGTGGACCACACTTTGAGAAACACTGACCTAGGTTGCCTGCTTTTTCTTATCACCAATAATTTCAGTTTTTCTCTGTTGTTCATGTTAGCACCGACCAAAACTTTTATCCTCTCTTGCTGTTTTTATCTAAATGATAATCATCATCCTTACATTATATTAATATATTACTAAGTCTTGTTTGGCAAACATTTAAGGAAAAGTTCTGTTTTGTCACCATTAAAAATGTTATCTTGCAGGAGTACCCATCTAAAATCTTCAAAACCGTATTTTTCCATTGGTAGTAGTTGGCATCACACACTTCCACTTTCCCTGAAATAATATTTTCTTTTATGCCATGTTGCTTTTTAAATTTATCCAATCAACCGGAACTAACTTGGAAATCCATTTTTCGCAAACGATTGGCTAACTCCAATGCCTTTTCTTTTATAAGAGAACCTGAGATTGGCAAGTTTTTGTCACAAACAATTTTACTCCACTTTAAAACAGCTTTGTCCACTTTTCCAAAATGACATGTTTTAGAACATTTCCTGTCAGGTCCGACACATTCAAAAGTTTTCATAAGGAACTCCCGGTTTTTTTTATAATTGTTGACATTGTACTTGGAGGGAAACCAAACTTAGCTGCAACACCTTTTTTGTGCATTCTACTGCCCACGTTATTCAACAACTTTACCTTTTCCACAACACTGAGAGATTTTCTTTTTTGACATTGTGAACACATACCGTCAGTTAGAGAGACTGAAACAAATTGAACCTGTTTTACAAAGGAGAAAGGTTACTTGAGGAGAGGGGAGACAATACCCCCTTCCTCCTGCTAGGTGTGACCTTGACCACCCTTTCCTTCCCTTCATGACATCTGTTTTATTTTTTCTCACTTGTTTTTCTTATAACATTGTCATTATGGTGGGGAAAATCCCAATATGTCTTGAAAAAAATTCCAAATATAGAAATTGTTTTTGATATATAGAAACAGTTTTTCTATGTAATGATCACAGGAATTCACACAAAACTTTTATATATATAAAAAAATGTGATATATGGAGGTCTGACTAATATATATAGAGAGATTTGAAGTAAAATTCCTGAAATGGCAATGGGCTAGATACACTGCAAGAATGGACCACTGATGGGCAACTGAAATATTAGATTGTATGTCAAGGGGCAGGAAAAGAGCCAGAAGACCATGTGGGAAATTAGTGGATGAAATTCGAAAGCAAAGAGGAGCGACATGGAGAAGACTGCCTCAAGACAGACAGTTGTGGAAGAAACTTGGGGAGACATTAATCCAGAAGCAGATTGATAATGGTAGATGATATATTTATATATTTGTAGAACATGCCATTTTGCATGGGCTTTGTTTCCCATAAGTAATTCTATTATGCTTTGAATAACCAAAATGCTATCTTTGTCATAATCAATTCACATTTTCCTATAAAATATAAGCTTGCTGTCTACCTCCATTTCAGATAATGCATTTAAGACAAAGAAATGTTATTAAAATAATAAAACAACTTGCTAAAACACAGAATAACATCTGGATACAATGAACTAATCCCACGCAAACTAGTTCCTGATAATGCTGTAAGAAAGGTTATACTGTTGTAATATTTTTTTAAGGTAAAATGAACCACTGCATGTGATTTTGTGTTCAAATAACACAATTCCACTTTGTGTAAATTATCTAAGCATCGGATCAGTTTGCATGAAGCACCCAATGAATAGCAATGTAAAAACAGATTAATTTTAGAATAATGATGTAAAAAGTACCATACTGTTCCTGTCATACAAAATTTTGCATGTAAATGACATCTTTCCACAACTAGACCTCCACCCCCATTCAAATTATATTTAAACCAGGAATTACAAGAAAAAAAAACCCAACTTTTTTGTTGCTTAAAATTATGATTTCTGCCACATCCCATGCCATCTGCATTATATACATATTACTTTACTGTGCACCCATAAAAACCCAAAACATATGTTTAATGCCTTTCCAAAACTGAAAAACTGTATATAACACTTCCGTGAGAGATATGTATTTGTTTCTCTCATCAGGTGTTCCTATTACGTGGTATATTGATTTTCATGCTATGACACATACTGTCAAATTATTCTGTTTATCACGTTTTTAAGCCTTCATTAGAGGAGCTTTACACATTTTGTTAGTTCTTATTATTTTTATGTTGTTATTTGGTTCAAATAAAAATGTTTATTTACCTTGAGTCTTGCTTCTTAGTGTTCTTAAAATCCCATATATGTCACTAACTCGATGGGACGACATGCATTTTTTTTTTTTTTTTTCCCCTGATAGACACACTGATTTCACCCATAATATCAGTTCCATGAAAGACCAAGAGAGCAACAGAAAAAACACTCCATCGTATTCACGCTGTGGATAACACACAAATTTATGAACTAAAATAACATTTATTATAGTTAAAACATTCTGCACCGCTGTATCCTCCTCACGTCAAGGTCAACAGGAGATTTAATCTGTGTTTTCATAAAATTCTTTATACGGTTCGAGTCCAGCAGTCATTAAAAGTCTTGAAGTTAAAAAGTTTTTTAAAAAATATATTGATACACGCACTATGAGGAAACACACAAATAACTTATTAAAAACCATATTTATACACCGCTGTTGCAATTTCCTGTCCCATGAGCTCTCGTGCCCTTTCTGAGTCGACATTTCTGATACTTCACCCAGGTCCAGCTTCCAGTAGGCGTCAAATTTTAGTTGTAATATCTATCGTAATCTATTTAGTACATAGGGATACTGTATAACACAGACTCATTTATCTCAATCTCTCTCGAGAACCACTGTGCATCAACTCTCTCATCTTAGACCTACGCATCGCTATTAACCACCTGTATGCGTTTCGCCTGTGTGGTTACCACGACATCCTTTTCTTATTATAAAATTTTTTTATTTATAAAAAAAAATATATATAAAAAATAATAAGAACTAACAAAATGTGTACAGCTCCTCTAATGAAGGCTTAAAAAACGTGATGAACAGAATAACTGACAGTATGTGTCATAGCATGAAAACTGAAAAACTGCTTGTAACAAAATTAAAAAATCAATAACTGCATGCACTGAAAGAAGAGTTTTTTTTTAGTAAATAGTAACACTATACTAGTGATCCGATTTATTGGCATAGGAAATGCACATAAGCGTTTCCAAGCTTTTGCACATCAACCAGATGGCTTTTTCAAGGAAGTTAGACAGAAACTGCAAACCTTTTTCAAGGAAGTTAGACAGAAACTTCCTTCAAAAAGGTTTGCAGTTTCTGTCTAACTTCCTTGAAAAAGCCATCTGGTTGATATGCGAAAGCTTGGAAACGCTTATGTGTATTTTCTACACCAATAAATTGCATCACTAGTATAGTGTTACTATTTACTACTTAATTGGTGTACTGTTCTTCGTTATCAATTTGAGTTTCTTTTAATCTCAATAGTTTGCATTTTTTTATTTTTTTAGAAAAATCAATTAAGTGATATCAGTAAATTATAACACTAGCATAGGAAACAAAAGCTGGATGATATGCTACACAAAAAATTAAGTCCCCCTCACCACTAATTAAACTACTCACCTGGATAAAAATCATTTGCTTTGGACATTTTCACTCTTGCACCAGCTTCCTTTTGAAGCTGGGCAATTGTTTCTCCTCCCTTGCCAATGATAGCACCAGCAGCAACAGATGGGACCAGGATTTTGAAGTGGTATGTCCCATTGGCTACAACAAAAAGGAGAAAATTTTCACTATTAATTGAAAACATCATGCTTTTGGAAAACTACAATGTATATAGAACAATTGATTCACTATAACATATGCTAACATCACAATTCACTAATTGATTCACTAATTAATTTGCTATATAAGGATTACATAACTTATGCAATTTAGGAACTTGTGACATTTCTGGGTTCATTCATAGAAAAGACTCCATTTACTTCACTCTGTCAGACACACTTCATGAAGTCCTCTCTTGCATCATATGACAGCATAGTATGATATGCATGGTTTTGAGTTTTCTTTTTTGGAAATGGCAGTTAAAAGAACATTTTGTGGGTTGGAGGAGCTAAAATATATTTCTTCCTCAAAAAGTAAAAAAAAACAAAAACAACAACAGACATTTCATTTTCTACAACAAATGCAGCAAAACCTCTGTGGTCAGTAAGGAAGGAAATCATTATTTCCCAGGCAAGGAATGAAGAACATCATGGCTTTACGTACCTCACTGACTACTACTGACAATCTGTTGCTGGGCCAAATCCTTTGCGTCTCAAGTAAGAAAGTGTTGTTTAAAGGATGCCAGGAGCCCTCAACAACAGTGTGTGAGGCTGGTGTGAAGATCAATGGAATTGGTGAAGTGATTGAATATCGGTGCATATATCCCTTCTGTAGCAGGGACAATATTTCCAAGGATGTCATTATGACACACTGGCTGCATGCTTCTAAGCAATACAGATAAGGACAGTAGCAGAATGTGAGCTTCTTACTCTTCATACCTCTTTCATACATGCTTACAAATCCTGTAGTGTTCAAATCAATAAGGCAATGATATTTATCATTGCTTACTAATTTCCTTTATTATGTACCTGAGAGGTTAAGTGAAATGTTGCTTTCTCTTCAGAAGAAATATTTTGCTCCTCCAATGCACCAAATGCCCTTTTAACAACCATTTAAAAAAAATGAGGCTAAAAAATAAAAAAAAATAACATGTCTCACACTACACCACTGCATGATGCAAGCAGACATGGCAACATCTAGTGCCATCTCTCTGGGACTAAGTCGCAGTGTCTTTTCTACAAACGAGCCCATTTTTGTACATAAAAAGCATATGAACAAATATCCCCCCCCCCACAAAGACCCATACATTATTTGAGAAAAACAGGCCTGAATGTCACATTCTGCACTTTCACCTCTAACCAACTACCAATGCTTCTAATATGTTGCAAAACTTCCAGAGTAAGAGCCTTTCAGCAAATGTCAACAACTCATTTTCATGGAGAATCTGTCAAGTGCCCTTCGTTTTCAAAGCCCATTCACAAAACACAATACAGTGAAACCCCAGTTATAAATTTTTCTAGGGGATGGCTTCAAAAACAAATTTAAAATAATTTTTTTCAAAATATTAAATTTTGAATGCCTCCAAAAAGAAAAAGGAAAAAACTCAACTTTATATTATGCTAATTTATAACATAGGGCATACATACATGAATATTTTGTTTGCTACCTTAAGCCTATGTCTATTTTGAAGTATATACATATACTTCAAAATAGACATAGGCTTAAGTATATATACTTCAAAAGTATTAATACAGTATACTAAAATATATTTATAGTGTACTATAGTATTAACATATTTATATACTGTATAGTATTATAGTATTTATTATATTAATTTTCTATATAGTATTAATATATTTTATAATTCAAAAATAATATATTTATTGTAATTTCAATATAAAATTAAATTAAGAAATTCTGCATGATTTCATATTTTCAATATATGAAAAAAAACCTTTCAAGTACTAGGTGGAGAATCACAATATGTTCCCTCCTCAGAATTGTTTTTCAGAAATACCCACCAGAATATTAGAACTATTTAATAGGTCTCAAAATAATGTCCTGCATTTTATGTCTACCATTGCCTTGAAAAAGCCTCCCAGTGGAGTGTAAAAGCTTGGTGAATCTTTGTGCTTATTACACCATAAAAATAAATGGATTTAATATGCTATATGCATTTCTTGAGTATTCACAATATGTTTTATATTCAATACCCCTATAACACATTTTTTATTACAAGTATCACTCTTTTCAAGGCAGTTTGTCTACTAGTTGATTTAAGTATTAGTTCTGAATAAAATATTCACTATTAGCTTGTTTCAAATTTCTTGAGAAAAAAGAACTGTGGACGTTATTTAGTAAATAATTAGCTGCATCATCGATTTCCTGACTGGTAAAAAAAAAAATTCTGTCTCGATTCTCCTGAAGTTGTAAATTACTGGGCTGTATATAAAAGAATCTAAGAACAGTGTATTTTTGATAATCTGAAATTCTAAAGTTAATATGTAATTGTAGAAAGTATATAAATCAATTACATAAAACCAAACTGAAAAAGAATTAGGAACTACAGTAAAATATTGGAACTGACACAGAATTTTGTGTAAAAATGAAAAACATATAACTGAGGTTCCACTGTATATATGACTCTAGATTACCACACGAAACATGTCGCACGGCAAACTGAAACAAATATGCTGGCAAGACATCCGATTGTCTGGTATTATATTAGAATGCATTAAGTGAAATGCAAGACCCTACTATTAGCCAGTAATGTTTGATGCTTTACATGTTTAGGCAAAAATATGAAAAACTTTAAATTTTATATTTTAAGTTAATGAACCTGCTTTGCACTCAGATAACTTTCCACTGTACTTCCACGATGTTTTGCTCGACATACATGCACAAGCATTTCAAGTAACACAAATTAAAGGGTTCCTTTTCTTCTAAATTAGCTATGACCAACTTTTGCAAGTCTGCAGAAACCAGAATAGTTTCCCACAGAAACTGAAAATTTTATGGCAAAAAGTTGACTTAAGTTACTAAACTAATTCTCAGTTGATTTTGTCAAAGTCTGCATATTTTCCTTCACAAATTCTCATTTTTTTAACATGATTCCTACAACCCCTTCGTCCTCATAATTGTTTTTCAAAAATACCCACCAGAATATTAAAACTATTCAATAGGTCTCAAAATAATGTCCCCGATTTTAAAATGGATTTTCTAGTATGGAAATTCATTTCCATACTAGATTTTCAAGTTATACCTGAAAATGTCAGTACGGCATTATCTTAGCAATATTTCATTTGGGTCATTCTTGCAATCTTTAATCTACACTGAATTCAGAATGGAAAAATCTTTAGAAATAATACCCATTGAAATAATACCCATTAAAAATCTTTAGAAATAATACCATTCATTTGGGTCATTCTTGCAATCTTTAATCTACACTGAATTCAGAATGGAAAAATCTTTAGAAATAATACCCATTGAGCAAAGTAACACAACTGAAGAGTTATGGAACTAGAAAGAGAACAAGTTCTGCAACCAGAATTGCTTTTCAAAACTGATTTGTAATGATTCCCATAAATTTTTATTGGTGCGATTATTTCAATAATCATTCCACTTTTTAAATTTAAAAAAATAAAGATAAATTAAATGCACAGTAGATTCTGATTAACTGGGACACTTTGGGACTAGAACACTTTGGCCCAATTAAGCGGCTGCCCCAATTATGCAAAGCTTTATTGCAAAGACCTAATTTGGGATATTTAAGAATTGTCCCAACTAAATGGCTGCTCCAATTAACCGTAATCTACTGTACATAAATCAGCACAAACACACTTTTGTCTACCAAGTGGGCAGCATTGTTTGAATTCTGAACTTGTTTTCTTTCAGCCATTTACTGAGGTGATAAAGGTTTACTTATGTGATTTCTGTACCCATCCATTTTATTTTCCTAATTCTCTTGCTTTTCTATGCACATGTGTTTTTCAACAAACTATGAACTATAGCAGGGGGAGAAGGGAATAAATATTTTATGATACCTTTTTATAACTAACAATTTATTATAAACTATTCATAAGGGGATAGCAAAACTTCTACAAATTCCACTTCTTTCCAGTAATAGTTCAGGTTGTTTCATACAGTCAAATTTTTTCAGTATTAACCACTCGGATGCTGATTAGTGAGATTAGTGACATTTTATATTTTATGCCAGCTAACTTCTTATACAGAGGGCTGAGTTTCAATCTTTACACAGAATCAGTTCTTTTAATCTTTCAGCAGCAGTGAAGCTTTGGTAAAGGAAGCCAGCATTTGTTGTTGTTTCATGGTATAACAACCAGGGGCGGATTGGGACGGCCCAACAGGCAGGAAATTTTAGTCTTGTGGTCCACCACAAAAACACACATACCTGCAGGGAAACGACTCAAAAATTCCCTCATTAAAAAAAAAAAAAAAAAAAATGTTAAAGCCTGGACGAAAGAGAACTATTGAAATATGCATTGCAAAATTAATTCATCCATGAACAAATTTCAAAAATCCACTCATAATTGAATGTAGCATCAAACCATGCTGAAGACAGTGTTGTACCAAAATTATTTTTCTTTGAAAATTTTAGTTTTGAAAAGAAATTACAAGTCTCTTGAAGACATCAATTTCCAACTAAAACACCATAAAGCAAAAATCATTTTGAAAGTTGAAATGTGCACATGCCACATACTCATAGTTTTCTTATGCGATTAATTTTTATCTTATTCGGTCACTGACCGCCTACTGTGCAATGATATTGGTACATCCTTCTTGAGTAGATGCTCTTCCTAAGTCTACCCATTAGTTTGACCAATGAACCACCATTTTGACTCGCAAACTAGTACTTTCAAAGCGTCATTTCTTTCAAAGTAAATGTGGGTGCATATGGATTTCGTAATATTTCTGCCAAGGAATCGCTTTGTGCTCTATACGAGTCTGCAGATAAGAGGGTAGGAATGTAGGGCCATCATAGCGAGTCTCCATTATAAAAGGAGCGTAGGGCCTACTAATCACTCTCGACTCCAAGTCTTAACTACCTATGTCTTACTGTTGTTAGTTTTATCTCAATTGATTTATGACAGCGTGCTTGGCCAAGGCCATCTCAAAAATGCAAGGCCATAACATTACAGAGATGAATTCCCTCTTTTAGTGATATCATGTGAAAACCAAGGCTTCCGATTGGTTTCCAACGCTGTCGTGTGGGACATCAAACACGATATAATCTATCATTCCGTGTAACACGAGAGTGAAGTCACAAATAAAGGGAATTCATAGCTTGCATGTCATGGCCTTGTACTTTCTTGAAGGCTTGGTCCAGCAACAATTTTCTCATATAAGTACAGATAATTTTGCTATGCCATTCCACAGCAAGTGCCAAACAAATAGATAAAAGGAAACATTTTCTTTTTTAAAGAAACAACTTTTCAGACAAATATAGAGCTCAAATGAAGTTATTGATTGCCATTCATAAGTACCCAAATAATTACTTGTTCTTTCCCAAAAATCCAGACAAAAAAGAATACAAGAAGGTGGATCATTTCCTGAGTGGTCCACCGGGAAGTGTCCCGGTTTCCTGGTGGGCCAATCAGCTCCTGATAACCATCAAAAGCAACTTTTAAGGGCCATATTACAAGCGATCTCTCTGGTTTAGGTCCACTGGTTTCAGGTAGTGAGAGCTAGTACCATAAGACAAACACACTACCCAGGTCTCATCTGGGACTTGAATCCAGGATATAACTCATACTACTCACCAAAAATCTGTCTTGTACAACCCGCCACCACGCAACCACTAAGATGGCAGCAGTTAAGCTCCTACCTAGTTCTTTTCGATATCTTTGAATTTTGCCATTATTTTTTTACCAACATTCATACAAAATTCACAACTAAATTCTTTTCTACACATATTTATCACTCACACAACTAACAAGTTTCTCTACTGCACACATACTTGTATGGAAAAGCAGACTACTACTCAATAAAAAGAGCAGTATAGGCTGCTTTCAGTGGTGCCAACAGAACATAATAAATAAAAACTTAAGATTTTCAGTGTTAGAACTTCTGTACCATGCACCGAACTGCATACATGCCTCAAATTGGGTTTTTTAATGACAAATGTACGTTAACATTCTTATAAAGAAATTACAAGCATTTTTATTGCCATCAACCAGCTGCATACAACAATAGTCAATAATAGCTTAATCCTTGTGAACAGTCCCTTCCAGAGAAAAGATCACAAATCATTATTCTTAACACTGCTCTTTTGTTATTATAGTTATAACTAAAATAGAATTTATATGTCTCGGGAAAATAACTCACAATGTATCAAAACTATCACACACACAATACGAAAAATTTATTTGGTTATGTAATTTCACACACTTAAAAAAAATAAGTTTGACAATCTGGAAACCCAAAACTAAATAAACATGGTTCATGCCCTGAATCAACATATCCACCTAACTTTTAGTAAAATACGAGCCTGGTGAAAGCATGCATCAAGGACAAATTGCAACCCACAGCATGAAATTCAGATACAATGATGAAGTCATTTCATATGAATATTGACTATCAGATTTATTTCTTTAAATACAAGGTCAATTTCATACTGAGACATGATCTCTACAGTACTATAAACATTTTGACAAAAAAAAAAAATTGTCCAAAATCCACAAACTTTTTTGAGAGCAACACTCATCAAAAATAACCTATCAATGCATGGAAGGTTTTTTTCTTTTATATATATCAACATTGTGATTGTTAAGTTTTCACTCATACAAATACTCATTATGAAAATGTGCTTTTAAGTATCCTAAATAGACAATATTATGAAACACTGACACATTTACACACTACAGAAAGTTGTCACTGCTCAGTATTCCAGTTAATTGTTTATATTGTATAATTAGAGGAAAACTAATTTTTTTATAAAGTATGCATTGTCTTCCTATTTGTCAATAGTAAGATAATAGGTAACCCAAAAAAAATTTTATATAAAAAAAAAACAAAAAAAAACAGTTTTCCTATAACACTCAGTTTAAACACTTAACGTGAATACTGGCAGCACCTCAAGGTTATGCAAAGGGCACTTGCTGCTTGGGCGTAAGCTCCAATTTGCCGCCCCTTGTACGAGAATATTTCTAAAAATTTTATTTGCTTTAACACAAAATAAATGCCTTCAGAAACATCATTTTCTATTTCCCTTAAATTAACAGTTTCAATAAAACACAATTGTGTCATACAATACTGAAGAAAAGAAAATATGTAAAACTAGTTCAGAAGGCACTGCAGAATAATCCGAGAAGTCAGGTTCCACTCTGTCAACTTACACAAAAGTCCACTTTACAGGTAAAAAAATTTCATGGCGTATGATGAGAAACACATTACAGCTTCCCCCATGGGAAGGGGGATGGGTAGCTGTGATATATATACACTGGGTCTGGTTCATTTGCCTGACGTTTACTTCACCGAAGGGTCACTTGACCGAAAATCACTTTACTGAAAAGATTGTTTCACCGAAAGATCACTTGATCGAAACGTTCATTTCACCGAACGGTCACTTAATCGAAAAGTTAATTTCACTGAAAGGTCTCTTAACCTAAAAGTTCATTTCATCGAAGGGTGAGTTTATCGAAAATTTTGGGTTTCATTACAAGATCTGTTGAAGCATGGTGCCAGTTCGGAAGCCAGACCACCGAAACGTTAGGGAATCATACTCAAATTGGAGTTTTGATCTCTCCGTGTCACAAAGAGCACAAAGATTTAGTTTTAAGACAAAAATAATTCATTTTAAGTCCCTATGCCTCAGCTTAGGCCTTTTAGCAAATTTTAATTGTGCGTACTCATGTTCATAAGGTTTACGAAAAAAGGTCAAGTTAATAATGTTGCACATTTATTCAGGCAAAAAATCAATTTTAATTCTCTAGGCCTCGACTTTGGTCTTTTTAGCAAATTTTAATCCTGCGTGCTCACGTTCATAAGGTTTACTTAAAAACCTTATGAGCATAAAAATTCCCAGATCTAAATCTAAGGCCTTAAAATTAATGCTTTAGGTTTGAGCATGAGTACAACATATTTTATTTTAAATATTATGTAACGATTATGAATATGAGTAGGGTTAAAATGGACTGTATCTAGGCCTACGGTCAAAAAATTAATGCTTTATGGTTGAGTAAAAGATGGAACATTATTTACTTGACTTGCTATGTAACTCTTATGAACATG
This sequence comes from Macrothele yani, assembly GCA_039090855.1. Classification (NCBI taxonomy): domain Eukaryota; kingdom Metazoa; phylum Arthropoda; class Arachnida; order Araneae; family Macrothelidae; genus Macrothele; species Macrothele yani. Next base: position 138,850,400 of record CM077004.1, read on the forward strand.
AGCTCGGAGGATTAAAATTTGATAAAAAGGCCCAGATCTAGGCCTTATAATTAATGTCATATTTTGAAAAACCTACTTATGGAGAGGTGTTTCCTAGAAATTAAAAGTGCATTTTTTATACATTTCCATAATGTTTAGGTGGCCAGTTTTTCAAAAACCCACACTCCAACAGATCTCTAACAACAAAATTCTAAGTTTTCAATAAACTGACCATTCGGTGAAATGATATTTCGATATAATGAATTTTTAGGTGAAGTAATTCTTCAGTGAAGATAAGTTTTTGATCAAATGACCTTCCGATGAGATGAACTTTTAGGTGAAGTGACCCTTCGGCGAAATGTACCTTTCAATCAACTGATTTTCGATCAACTGAACGATACCCATAAACACTCAATAGACAAAACGTTAGAGATACCTATAAATAATGTGTTGGTTCACCTCTAGTGCAAATAACAACATGTACATACCAACGCATCGACTCCACCAGATGCCAGAAGGTTTACGGAGATAATGCCAGCCATGCCTTTCTCTCTGTTGCAGTATTGTCCACAACTCCACTCAAGATGTCCTGCCAGGTTCCACAGCATCCCAGAGATTTTCCACGGGGTTTAAATCCTAGGAACTTTGGGAGCCACTGGATGGTTCCAAACTCAGACGAGTATTCCTCGAGCCATGCCTGGGTGGTGCGACCCAGTGGTGAGGTGCATTATCCTGCTGAAACAGGCCGTCGGCCACAAGATGAGCAAAGGCCATGAAAGTGTGCAGGTGATCAGCCAGCACCATGCTGGCAGCACACAGCAGTAAGGACCTCTCCAGACACACAAAGGGACCTAATGTGTTCCATGAGAAGGCTCCCCAAACCATCACAGAGCCGCCACCACCTTGAACAGAGCCGACCTGGCACAACGAAGCCATGGCCTCATGCTGTAGATGCCACGAACACACACCCATCCTCCCTCCCTTCAGCTCGGAACATCTGAAAATGGGAATCGTCTGACCACATGATGTGGTGCCACTCTGCAGCGGTCCACTTTTACGTTCCTGGCACCAGGCAAAGCACAATATCTGATGACGAGCAGTCAACAGTGGCACTCGAGTAAAGTGTAGGCTCCCATAGTCTAGCCCAGAGTGTGCAGCGTGCGCCATACCATTCGCTTACCGACACTGCTTAGGCCTCTGACACTTAACCTAGATATGATTTGTGCCACTGCTGCCAAGGGGTAGGTCTGTACGAGCCTGGATAGTCTATGTCGACCATGGTCATAGTGGCATGTGGTCGGCCACACTTGCTATCTGGGCACTGGTACGTCCATTGATGGTGTACTCGCAGTACACCCTTACTATGATTTCCCTCGGAAACTCTAGGGTTTTTATCACTTGGATGATAGAATGACTCATCTGTCTTGCACTGACAATGCATCCATGAACAAAGTCACTCAGATCACCCTGTTTACCCATGTTTGGGGATTGCAATACACTGTTGGGAAGCCCTGCTGTCCACCTATTTATTGGCTGCATTTGGTTTGGATCTGTTCCACTCTGCACGGGAGATGCCCATTACCCCCTATCTCTTCTGTTTTGTCTGCTGAGTGCATAATTATATTTATTAAAATATAAGCGTGCCAAGTAACATTATGATTTTTCACAGTAAAACATTTTCTAAACTTCTCCCATGTCTCAGATATTAATTTATTAACTGTAAAAACTGACTGGAACTTCCTGCCACCCCTTGGAATACGGAGCCCAGGTGCTGCACATTCCTAGAATTCCCGCTTGGTGCATTCCTACAGCACCTAAATGTGTCATTGTACTCATAGCATTGTCAGTTAAATATAAAAAACTTTAGTACAACCTTACCGACTCTGAGATACTATGCGGCGCATTAATAAATAATTGATGTTCATCTGAAGACACGACTGTCAGATTAAACTTCTCAATGATTGATGCTAACATTTGTAAAGATTTAAAAAAAAAAAAAAAAAAAAAAAAAAAAGAACTTGTGCAAAAACTGTTTTTAAATAAGGTGATTATGTTGGTATTTAATCCCATCAAAATATTATGAAGACCATTCTCAACCACTTTTTTTTTCACCTCATAAAACATTTTTTGAGCTGATTGTACTAATAATTGACAGCATGTTCTGGATATAGGTTTCATTAGCGTGCAGCAATATAATTCACCATAGCATAATCTTGACACTATAATTCATTTAGAAACAGCTCCGTATCCGATGACTATGTGTAGGCATAATAAACCTGGTTTACAGGTTTATTATGTATACACAGAATGAACTAGTAATTACCATTTGTAAAACTAAATGCAGTTGGTTTATTACTCTCTGTAATGGTAGTTAATAATTCATTCTGTAACTACTTGGTAATATAACAATTTATTCTGAAAACCAAACAGTCTACAATGCTGCTGAACATCAACAAAAAATCTCTAAAAACAGAAGTCCCCTTAAAACGAAGTGCAGAAAATGAACTGAACTTTTCTAGCCATACACTTTAATGAACAGAGCTAAAAACCAAAAGAAACTGATGAAATCCAGAATATGTAAATCATGGGCAGCATATCTTTCAATAACTGAGGAATACCTATTAAAATTTTCTTGAAAAGACTGTTGGCAAACCATGACAACAAACTGAAAACAATTCTGCAACAATAAAGTTTAGCAGCAAAGGTGCTGCACAACAGTGTTATATGCAATTGAATTGTTTTTCATTGATTTTTAGAAAAAATTCAGTAATTAACTACTGTAAAAGAGCTAATTACTGAAAATTTTTCAAAGGCTTTGTGGAACACAGTTCAAGAAACACTGGTCTAGAACCAAAGTCAATACATTTATCATGCAGATTTAAAAAAGAAAAAAATCTCCATTTAGTAGTACAGATCATTAAGTTAACAATACTGTCATTATCTCACACTGATACAGTTTTTCCACATCAGTGGTGTACTTTTATTTATTTTTATTTATTTATTTTTTTTTTTGTTTCACACAATATCTTCACTTCCAAGAGTTGGACTGGAAAATTTATTCTGCATCAGATAATTCACACTGAGCATTTTCAACTTTGTTATGTGCAGCTTTTCTGTGGGGAAACAAATTCATATTTCTGGGTGGTATATTTTTTAGGCTCCTGCTTTTTAAAGTTTAATTTTTTTTTTTTTCTCATTCAGTAGGTGTAATTAGGACCAAGAAAGTCTTCCATGGATTGTTTGGCATTTTCAGATTCAGCATGCTCCTGCTAAGTGATATAAATTTTGATATTTAGTTTGATAACTTACCATCTACAGGCTGAATTGGATAAGTTTTAAGATAATATTTCAACCAGGCTTAATACTATTGATCGTTTAATTCTCCTGATAAATTACTTTTCCTCTTAGATGGTGAAAAAATTTATTTGGTGTTAGATCTTAGCTAATAGAAGCCACATTTGAAAAAAAATTTACAACCACACACACACACGCACATCCTAATATAAAATTTAAAATGGGGTAGCATAAGTTTTTATTTGTTTGATGAAATCTCTACTTCTAATTGTTGAATTAGAACAGGACTTGAAAGTCTACTAGCTGCAAGCATGATTAGAATCATCTATATACTTTGATTTTCCAAATGCACTATTTTTCCACCAAGTAGCACAACAGCATACTTAGTATTTAACATTAGAACTTTGCAGTGTACCAGGAAATGTAGATGATGCTGTTGCATCAAGTGTGCAACAGCATCACCTACATTCCCTTTGGGGGAAAAAAAGGAACAAAAAACAATTTGTTTTTGCTGAAAGCATTTTACACATCTTCACTTCTGAAAGCAGGATTGAGAAAATTCCTGTCTAGAAAATCCCCAATTTAGATTTACCAAATTATTCTGTTTAAATTTACCACATAAAATTACAAACCTGAATGAAAAATTTTGTAGTTAAGAAGGAACATTAGTTTTCATGCATGATTTAGCTAGCCACACACCTCTGTTCTCCTTTTCTTGACTTTTTCAATCAATACTAAATTTTTTGAGTTAAAACCATGTTTAATATTGACTCAGAAGGTCAACGGAAAGAGGAGACTGGTCCGATACGGAGAGATAAAATATGCATGAAAAGCTAAGGTTATTTCTTCTTAAGCTACATTATTTCCAATTCAGGTTGATAATTTTCTGTGATAAACTTGGAAGGAATAATTAAGTAAGCAGAAAATAAAACATAGTTAATTTTTTAGATGCTTCAGAATGGGAAATGTGTAAAATTCCATATTTATGAATTATTTTCTTTATATTTTCAATTTAAGTAACTTGGCCTAAAATTTGGCCAATGTTATCCAGATTTTCTAAATTTTCTTCATGTAAAAATTTCTGACCAAGATAATGTAAATGCATACCTGAATTTAAAGTAATTTTTCTTCATTGGTTAATCCTCCGACTTGGGCACTACTTGTAAAAACCAACTTTTTAACTTTGGTGGATGTTTAGCAGTAGTGCACCATGAACTAGTCCGTGGTCTTGCCAAACTCACACCAGGAAATTTTGTGTGGGATAGTTGTGACCATCAGTAATATAATTCATAATTTTTCCAGATTTAATAAGCAGTTCAGTTTACCTATGCAGCAAGTTGAATCTGCATTTCATTAATGGCACGAAGAAGCTTTCTTACCTTCAGTGTGTCTTAAAGTGACTTCATAATACCATATTTTTAATAAGTTGACTGAAGCTGGGCTTGCTGGAAACTCATCACAGTCTGATAAGTTGACTGAAGCTGGGCTTGCTGGAAACTCATCACAGTCTGATAAGTTGACTGAAGCTGGGCTTGCTGGAAACTCATCACAGTCTGATAAGTTGACTGAAGCTGGGCTTGCTGGAAACTCACAGTCTGATAAGTTGTGAAGACTAATTTCCCTTTAACCCATTTCTGTAACAATGTTAACTCTTTTATAACGAGTTTATAACGAGGAGCAATACACCAATTAAGTAGTAAATAGTAACGCTGTACTAGTGATCCAATTTATTGGCGTAGGAAATAAACACATAAGCGTTTCCAAGCTTTTGCACATCAACCAGATGGCTTTTTCAAGGAAGTTAGACAGAAACTGCAAACTGAAAAATGATTCTACTAAAATACCTAATAAATTTATAATTCCGAGGCCAGTTTCGATCCTTAGAAATGATCCGTCCATAATATTGACTAACAGACAAATCTGGCCAGTTAGCAATTATGGACGCAGAAGACTACAATACGAAAATTGAAGATTTTATCACTGACTCTGGTTCTATAGCCCTTCAAAGGAACCCTCTAAATTCTTGGATTGCGCGGGTACAAAGAGCAGCCCGGTTACCCGCTATTCCAGACGATCTTAGGAAAGCCACCAGATTACCACCAGGACCTCAGATCCCAAAGCTGTTTGGAAGACTTAAGCACCATAAGCCCGGAAACCCACTGAGACCCATCGTATCCAGGAAGTCTGCACCAACGTACCATTTAGAGAAAGCACTATCCAAATTCCTACGTAGTTTTCTTCCTGAATCGGACTTAGTAATAAATTCCACTCTGGATTTTATAACGAAAGTCACGAAACTCACTGTCCTGCCAAGCGACATTATCGGCAGCTTTCACGTGGTTTCCCTTTACCCCTCAATTCCCGTTCCAGAAGCCATCAGAACATTAAAAAAGGCCATATCTAATTAAACATTTTATATGCAGGAGTCATGCCTCAGCATGTTCAAATTAATAGACTTGGTCTCTAATATTAGCTTCTACAGTTTCCAAGGACAAGTATATAAACAGAATAATGGCGCTCCGATGGGATCCTGACTTTCACCCGTCCTTGCAGAAGCAATACTTCGCCCAATTGAGCGGAATATATTCTCCAGCATTACCCCACGGCCTACCACTTGGCTGCGTTATGCTGACGACGTATTTTGTATGGCCCCACGGAAAAGAGACTCTTCCAATTTTCCTTGATAAAATCAATGATATACATCCTATGATCAATTTCACGATGGAGCTTGAAAGCAACAACGCTTTACCTTATCTGGATGTTTTGGAAATCGTCTGACAACCGCCTCGGTACACAAGTCTACTATAAACCCACGTCCGTCCCCAACCTGATGCTCCGCAGCTCTTTCTGTCCTGCAGAATACAAAGCAGCTATCTTCCGTTCTCGAATTCAAAGAGCCTTCTCCGTTTCTTCTGATACCCATTCTAGACAACATGAAATTGAAAGCGTCATCAAGTTAGCCACTGATGCAGGATATTCATTGAATCAGTTACGTAGCTTTATCCAAAAAGCCAAAGCCAAACATTCCAGTCTTCCTGTGCCTCAGCTACGTTATTTAGGCTCAATTCCCTACATTCCAAGTGTGTCTTACAAACTCAAAAACGCCCTCAAGAAGATGAACTACGGCGTCGGCATAAGGTTCCCTGCATCTTTACACACTATACTAAAGAGAAATAGTGAAAAACCACCTCTCTCTTGCGAAGCAGGTGTTTATGCGATCCCCCTACAGTATCCGAATGGCTCTAAACAATACTACATTGGAATGACCAAGCGTTCGTTTGGAATCAGAGTCAACGAACATAAAAGAGACACAAAATACGGAAAAGTAGCCACGGCACTATCCAGAGAAGTCAAATTCAAGTCAGCTACTCTCATGTGGGATGATATAAAGAAATTAGCTAGCTACTCTACCCCTAAATGTACAGCCATTCGGGAATCCTTGGAGATCATTACCAACAGCGATACTTGCAATGATTGTATCTCACTCGAGTTGCCACGAATTTGGAACCAATTCTTCAAGTAACACCTTTTCTCTACCAGGATCCCGTGTGCAACCAACATGATGCCTCGTATCTTTAAATGAATATAACGTCGCATCTATTTATTGTCAAGTTCCCGCGTTCAAATTGTTAAGGGTTCTATTTTTCAGTTTGCAGTTTCTGTCTAACTTCCTTGAAAAAGCCATCTGGTTGATGTGCGAAAGCTTGGAACCACTTATGTGTTTATTTCCTACGCCAATAAATCGGATCACTAGTACAGCATTACTATTTACTAATGTTAACTCTGCTTGAACATTATTTATTCTTAATAGTTTCCTTATGTGTATTCAATAAAAATACAGATAATGTATTAGTTCCAGTTTGAAGTTTTATCTCATCTTCAATGTTTTTCATCCACTTTAGTGGCCATCATGAGGGGGCCTTCATCCACTTTAGTGGCCATCTTCTGGGGGCCTTCATCCACTTTAGTGGCCATCTTCTGGGGCTAACTTCTTCAAATGAAGATGCATTTACATTCTTCAGAAATGTAACATGCTCCGAAAGTTAAAGTTATTAATGCACACTTTTACATTTAGCACCATATCTTCACTCCAAGCTGGACTTCATGGAAACTTGACAGCATGGTCAAGATTAACCATACAATTTCCCAGGAGCTCCTGATGCAACATTATCCACTCCACCAAGTAGCATAAATGCATAGCTATTACCAATATCCATTCTCGACCTATTGCTACATGAAGGTCTCAAGTCTCTTCCACAACTTTGTCTTGAGTAATTTTCTTCCATGCCACTATATGACATGCTCTTGAATTTCATCCACCCATCTCCCAAGTGGTCTTTTGGGTATTTTAGTGTCCTTTGGTATCTAGTCTAGAATTTCAGTTGTCCAACCATGGTCAGTTCTTCTAGCAATATGTCAGCCCATTGCAACTTGAGAATCTTTGATTATGATGCCATCTGCTTTTGTCATTTTAATGATACACAAGTTCCTTTTCCTATCTTTCTTGATTACACCAAGCATGCAACTTTAATACTGCTTTGACTTGTCTACAGCCTCCATATGCCTTTTTTTTTTTTTTTTTTTTCTCTCTTGTTAAGGTCCATTATATCTGATTCTTCAGTAAGAGCTGGAAATAGGCATTGATTATGCACACTTCTTTTAAGACAATAAATTGCCCTAGAAAATTTTATTGTTTCTACCAAATGCATCCTATACAAGTTTTACATGCCAATTAATGTTTTCTTTAATGTGGCTCTTCTTTGATAAATGCTATTTAATGTAGAGGTAGGTAGCAGTTATTTCTAAATTTGCTCCTTCAACTTCTAAATCTTCAGTTCTTGTAAAAGCATTGAACACAAACTTGGTTTCTATAAGTACATGTGTACATATAACTAGCTATATTAGGCATAATCATTCACATCTTCCAGACTGGAAAAACTTGTTTGTCTGGCAGCTGCAACCATGAGTTTTTTCAAGTACTCATCCACATTGTTTTATGCAAATTTTCCAACTAATGTTCGTAAATGTTTTTATTTATTATATTTCTGTAAATCCAAGCATTTCTTTTTTTTTCTTACAGAAAAACTTATCTACATGTCACAGAAATCTTCCATTCTCAATTAACATTGATTATATATCTCATACTTTTAGCATACTAGGTTTGAACTTTTGTCAGAAGAAATGTTCATTATACCTATAATTCTGTGTAATTTTCCTTGTTTATTTTTGCTTATCTTACAAACATTACAAGTTTGTTATCTGGTAGTATGTCACATGGGAAAGAAAAATTTGGTGCAACTAAAAAAGACGACCACATAATTTTTATCATTTTAAACATAAAAGGAATTAAAACACTGAAGGCTTTATTCAGATTATCATATTTAATTCTATTTTAACTTGACAAACTTTCAAATTATTCTTCACAGACATTTCTGGCCTCTAGATGTGTCATGTGATAGTCTCTACATTGAGAACAGGCCTTGACAAAAATGTAGAGGTCAGAAACGTCTGTGAAAAACAAAAGAACTCAAATGTGAAGAATAATTTGAAAGTTTGTCAAGTTAAAATCAAATTAAATAAACTTAAAAGTTCATACTTTAAGCAATCCAATTTTTACTCAGCTTTTATTAATGTTGACCATTTAGCTCAGCTCTAAATAACCTGACATATTGTAGTCTTTTCTAAGAATTGATGCATGCATCATCTACAAGAGTACTGACATATCAGAATTTAATTTCTGCATTTCCAAAGATTTAAACAGTGTTTATTTTTAATTTCCCTTACAAAGTTTATTCTTAAAAGTAAAATCTAATCAGTCTATTAGCCTCTATGAATGGCTTCTGCCAACACAGAAAGTTTAGCATTTTTTCGATTTATCAGAATATTTTAGTTTTCGCAAAATATCTAAAAGATGCATTATTCTGAGGTCTCTTGCAGATGTTGTACATATGATTTGCGATTGTACAAGTCACTCAATAGTTTGGTTCCAAATCCATGCTTTCACCACAGTGAAAAAAATTATACATTATCTAATAATTAAATGTCTTTTCAGACATGGTTCCTCCAAAAACAATTCTTTTGGGTAAAATCTATGTTCCTGAAATTTTCTCCCACAAAGTAGGACCAGACTTCCTTGAATTTATGCAAAAATAAAATCTAAAGATCAAACTGATAAAGAAAACAACTATCGAAATTATAATTGTGTCAGTGATTACAGAAGTAAAAATGAAATTCATACTGTAAAATTAATACGATATGGTGGCTCTCTTTCAAACTCCCTCTTATCTTTATCAACCAAAGTTTTGAAAAAGAAAATATTTAGCTTACTGCCAGATTCTTTATCATTGTGTTCCTGCAGATAGCCACCATAATTTGAATTTCTCAATGTTTCAACAATTTTGTAAAGAACTTACATTTAAAAAACTAAGGCAGTGGATACACAAGGTAAATCATTCTTGGAATCTAACTTTAGCAGCAACAAGCAAACATGCTAATGAGCATGAAAATAAAAGCAAGCTAAAAAGTGCACATTGAGAGCAAGTTTTTTTTTACCTAAAAAGGACATTACATTGTAACTGTTCTTGTGTGTACTATCACAATACCCAATTAAGCAAAAATCAAAACCCACCCTTATAATTAAGAATAATTACACATCAGGCACATTACATCTTTGAAGTATTAATAATGTCTTCCATGATAGGTACAAAAAGTTGCTGATGACCAAAAGGTTCACACATACAGAATGAGACTTAATCAGCACAGGCCACTACAAGGAAACCTGTTTGCTTGAAAATGACCTCTGGCATGGAAGCAAACTGATGTGTTGAGGATCATATGATCTAATATTCTTTGGTCTTACAATCAGTTTGTGCTGTCCTTTGTAATCACAATTTTAACCCTCCAAATTAGGGGCCGCAAAAGGAGTCGCAGCTTCCTGTTCTGATTTGACACACGTCCAACATATATTCACTACTTCGGTGCATATAATCCTCCCTTGGTAACTTCTAAGCCAACCACAGCCGGATCACTTTCTTCTTCATATGCAGCTTCACTACAGGAATTCCAGACTTCAAAAAATGAAAAATCTTCAACATGAATATTCTTTCTCGCTAATAATTGCACAATGTTTCCATAGGCAGCTAAAAGCTTATGAAGACAGGCTTATTCAAAGGATTAATTTCCTTTCCTTTGAATAAGCCAGATGGAAATGAATTATCTTTGAAAATTTGCAAAATATCACTTTCTAGTAAACCCAATGAAAAATTCCCAAAATAATAAATTTAAAAAATTAGAAATAGACAAATATGAGTTTCATTAAAAGTAAAAAAAAACAAAAAAAAAACAACAACACATGAATGAAAATGAAAAGTCTGAAAACTCAGCTTGTGGGAGCTGATCAATGGAACTCTCAAGCACATTTTTTCTATTTTCAGGGCTTAAGGTGGTTCCACCCAAAATCTCTGCCTTATGTTTCCAATGGTAAAACTTCTTTACATATTTTCTTCGCAATTAATGTATTCCTAAGGATGAAGATTTGCACATCAATAAAACTAACTTTAAGTTATAGCATAGGATACTTAATACTTCCTAAAATATAACCATAATTATATTAAAAATCAATCATTCTTCTTTGAGTAATGTTCAGACCTGTTAATAAAGCGTGACCTGTACATTGATGACGTCAGCAGACAAACGTTGGACTGCTAAGTTATGGTTATGTTTTAGCAATTATTAAGTACCCCATGCTATAACTGAAAGTTAGTTTTATCGATGTGCAAATTTTCAGCCTTGGGAATACATTAATTACAAAAGAAAATAGGTAAAGAAGTCTTACCGTTTGAAACAAAAGGCAGAGATTTTAGGTGGAACCACCTTAATGACCACCATGAGCAACTATAGGGGTTGTAAAAGCAGTTTCTTCACCCAAAATTAGGGCCACTGGTTTGAGGAAATAAAACAGAGCCAGCACCACCAATCACACAAGCCATATCCCAACCAGGACTCAAATTTGAGCATTTATCAGACAAATAGTCAGAAGGTAATTCCTCAGACCAATCTGCAACTGGGGTGGCTCTCATGTACAAGTTCCAACTTCAATGCTATGTTGAACACAAAGCATTTACATCCATCCATCACTTCAATAATATATTTTAACATGATTCTGCTAGTAAGTATCAGTGTGTCGAGCACAAACAGACCTCAGTTGCTTAAGTACAACCATAGTTTGCAGTGGAACCCATAATTCAACAGCAAAGTTATCTCTACAGCAGACACCAATACAAACTCATTTGGAATTTTATGAGAAAATTACTTATTCCCCTAGTTGTTAGAAATGTTCATTACCTTCTACTACAAAAACATTATAGAAAACCCTTTAAACATACAAATCATACATGCACTAAATGCTACAAAAATTTAAGAAAAAAAAAAAAGTGGAATCAAATGAGCACAGTACTGTTTTGAACTGAATGACAAAAAGCCAGAAATACAGACAGCCCACCACACACACACACAAAGCACAAAGCATGGCTGTTTAAAATTTGTTTCCCCTATTTGGAATAGCCGACACAAGGGACTTTACTAAAAAACTTGTTCAAACATATTACAAATGTATGCAAAGGTCAACTCAAACCATGTGAATACTAACTCTGCAATCAATCAGAAGAACCAGCTGATATATTAAAGCCAGATTCATCTAGGAACAAATAAGCTCTAAACCTACAACAGAATTATAAGCAAAGAATGCTTTCAGTTTTATTTGGCATCACTATGATGTTGAAAGAATGTGGCAATTGCCTGAATTAAGCTATAAAAATAATGAATGACTAACAGAAGCCACAGAGATTCTCTGCCAAAGTGTTCTTTAGAACAGAAATTTACCTGCACTATCACAGCATGAATTCCGGCAGCAGTAAGCAGCAAATTACTAATAGTATATGCTAATGAGAAGAAAAAAGCACCAGCATACACTACTGCACCTTCAAAAGCATATCTGTTTGTTGTGAATTAACCCCCTTCATCAATAAAACAGCACTTTTGTTTTAACTTTATCATTCTCTGTTAAAACAGGGTTTTTTTGGGGTTTTTTTTTTTTTTTTCAGAAATGCAATTTTCTAGCCCTGCATTACATATTTGCATGCTTGGTGGGTTTTAATTTTTTTGCCCTCTGACATTTTTTCAGGGTGAGGGGGGGGGGGGTAACCACCATGAGCAACAGAGCTATAAAGCAGTTATCAATCGCTAATTTAGGGCCACTGGTTTCAGGGAAAGGACACAACTAATGCCATCAGACAAATACACCATTTCATACCTTAAGCCCATCTTGGATGAATGATCAGATAGATGCCAGTGCCTCAGACCACTGGGCCTTGAGTCATGTAACTATTTCAAATTACACATTTTAACTTCACTTAAAGAACCAATGTATGGTAGTATAAAGTCACTTGCCACTGAGGAACCAAATCTTCTAGTAAGAGTTTTTTTTTTTAGAAAAAGCAAGTGCTGCTAGCAAGATGGGTGGGGTGAATTCAAACCCTGCCCTGCTCTATTCATAAACAATTTCAGTAACAGATTTATGATCGAATATGTTTATCACACCCATTAAAAATTTTAAAATGCACTACATTATTTTATTCTAGTTCTTTAAGGAAACTGCCACAAAATAGAGCAGCAGAAAATGTGTTATGGCAGGGCACATACAACACTTTATTCATAGCATAGGTTCTGTAAACTGTCACTCTGGCAAACACAGGGAAGATCACCGACTAGTTCGCTAATTCTAGGACAGACATCACACAGAAACTGTCTATGTACATACGTCGCTTCAATTCAAGAAGAAAGTTGGCGATAATGTCACTGATAAAACCAACAAAAAGAAAATTTTCAATGACTATCTGATGGCATTTAACCAATGCGATGAAAGCATACTGTAGCTTTATAAATGGAGTAAAGCACATACAGCTCATGCGCAACATATTAAAAATGTAAATAAACTCGAATTTACTAGTTTATCTATGTTTGCATATTCTTGACTATTTTTATTATTGGAGTTTAATGAGTATTCATGAGCAGCACTAAGGGTTATCTATATGCAGTCATTCATACCTAATTTAGGGAAACTGGCTGTAGGAAAGCGAGAGAGCCAGCCAGCACTGTAAGACAAACACCACTCATGCCTTACCTGTGACTAACAAACCCAGGTCATCTCTGACAACTAGACAAGCCTATGACTCTGACCACTCAGACACTGGGGCAGCTGTGACAAGTTTTACAGCAAAATATTACTGAGTGCCTTTTGCCTACAGGATTTTGCCACTTCATGAATATTTATGAAGTTCTTGATGTTGCCCTAGTCTTTGTCATATAAACTCACGGACAACGAAATTTGCGCACCAAAAAGGAAGCATAGGATTGAACTGAAATTGTATGGACGTAATGATACACATAATGGCAAAACAGAGCTGCAGGACAATTACAGAGGGATCTGTGGTACACAGTTCGGTCATCTTCAATAGCGCAGCGCCTCACGCAACAATACATGCTGCAATCTGGTTCGGCATGGAGGCAAACAGATGCCTGATGTTGTCCTGAAGCAGACTGGTCCACACGTGTTGGATGGTGTGCTCCAAATCCCGGATAGGGTGGCACAACGGCAGCCGGTGTTTCAACTAGTCCCATACATGCTCAATAGGGGACATGTCCGGGGAGCAGGCAGGCCATGGAAATGGGACATGACGTAGGCAATCCTGGGCAACCCGAGCTGTGTGTGGATGGGCATTATCCTGCTGGTATAGCGCACCTAGAATTACGGCCACGAATGGGAGCACATAGAGCAGTAGGATCTCATCCACATACTGCTGGCCCATCAATGATCTATGTACCACTACTAGAGCTGATTGGCTATCATAGGCCATGGCTCCCCAGACCATAATGTCTGCAGTGGGGGAGGTGTGATACTCCAGTAAGGTTGGGATCATTCTATTGACCTGGGGACCTCCACACCCAGACACGATAATCTGTCTCCACAACAATGTGGCATATATCGCTAAACACCACACATTGCCAGCCTGTGGTGTTCCACATCGCTTTGGCCTGGCATCACTGCAAACGAAGCCGGAGATGTTCCGGTGTTAATGGCACCAAATGTAAGGAGCGCTGGGATCGCAGATTTGCTTCTGCGAGGCATCAGAAAATGGTTCGTGGGCACACAGGAGCTGCTACATCTGCATGTATAGTGGACCAGGTCCCCATGGGATTTGTTCGTGCCTGGCACATGATCTGTTGATTCTCTCTACCAGTGATCCCCCTGGTACATCCGGAGCTGCTCCACCATGAGGCAGTGCCATCACATGTCCAGTGCTCCCAACACAGTCAGACGGTATGGTCAGAACGGTCCATGTGGCAGGCTATATGGCGCACTGATCACCCTGCGGTTTTCAGCCCGATGATCAGGCCTCTCTCAAAGTCCGCAAGTTGAGTAAATCGATGTCTCCATCATCTACTCGGCATTCTTGTCACTCTGTACTCTTGCTTGCATTGACCAGTGTTTTTCAATTTCATGGGGCATCAACTACATTCCGGTTTATAAGGCTGCCGGTTCGTGCTTGCAGCGCCACTGCAGGGTGTGCAGTCATGCGCACTCGCACCAAACGTGGATCATTTGCATACCAGCATGCACTCTAGCTATTTACAAAGTTTTGCAGTTGTAGCATGTTTTCTACTAGGTGTGCAAATTTCATTGTCCACTAGTGTATATTCAAGGGGCTGAAAATTATTTTTTGCCCATTTTTTTTATTGTGGGTTGAATGACCACCATAAGTACTTCAGTGGGCTATAAGCAGTTGCCCATCCCTAATTTACGGCCACTGGTTCCAGGGAAAAGAGATCCAGCACTATAAGACAAACAACATCTATGCCTCATCGGATTCAAACTCATCTCGGAAGAATGATCAGAAGCCATCGCTTAGACCACTGCACTACTGGGGCAGCTTTTTGCCCATTTAGTACTGGACCAACTGGAATGAGAGTTCACTAGTATCAACTTACTTTGATTTAGTCCCAAGCAAATTTGGATACAGTAAAGCTCTAATTTAGGAAATGTTGATAACACAAACTATGACATGCAAACAAAACATTCTTTATCTACCCTCCCAATTAGAGTCCACCCACATTTAACCCCAGGGGCTGCTTTTTTTTCACTCCCCCAGTTCACCAACATCAAAAACACAGGCAACCTTGATCCACACTTGTTTTGCATCCCACTCAAATTTGAAAAACTACCAAGAAAAACAAGAATTTTCTTGCTCAAAAGCAAATTTGTGTCTGCATCATGAAATATTTTTTGTTTAAAATGGGTGAAAATTATTCAACATGACTGTACAATAATATCTTTAATATAAGAGCAAAAGAAATTGCAGTTTTCTGTTTTAGGTTGTCTACAATTCAATTTACATCTTGCATTTAAGTAAACACCCAAGAAGTATAAAAATACATTCTGGGATATTACATCATGCACTTAAACAAGAGTTGACACAGCTAGATTTTATACACTTCATCATAAGCTAGATTCTAGAAGACAGCTCAGCCTTAATTAATGTAACTGTGGTAAAACCACCTATACAACACCTTTCAAAAAAACCTTATGTTTTCCCTTTGGTAAGTACTCACACTACTGCATCTAAAACAGCAATTCCATTGCTGTAAATGCACTCGTGACTTTTCTTGTCTTTAGATGTGAGCTTCCCAGTTTGATTTTTAAAAATGCTTTAATGCAGAGGAAAACTTGAAACAGGAAAGAAAAAACACATGTTGCACAGGTCAGTGATTCAAAATTCTGTTTTGCTATGTTTTGAAAAAATTAAAGTACTATGTTAGTGGTTAGTTATAATGTTATCAACAGAAAGTGACAAAAGCTTAAGATTACGTGTTGCATTTATAATTTAATATACTACTGGAGATGAGGATATAAAAACATCTGTACATGAGAGGGTATAATTAGAAAAATTCCCTAAAAGCAAACGTAGGGATGGGACATTCGAATCAAGATTCGAGATTTGAATCTTCGTGCTTTTTTCGTCAATCGAATCTTAACCTAAAAACTTGGTAAACGTTTGGGGCTTGTTCTAAAGCGATGTTTGTTCGAACTTCTGCCAGCATGACGAGTTCCGACATTAGAAAACAATCAAAGATTTTTTAGTGGGTACATAGCTATTTAAAATAGCTCATTACTTCCAAACCGGATGCAACAGTGAAGGAATTGTTCAGCCAAACATAGAGAGCAACAACCGAAGCGGCTGGCGTCTACCATCAGACAGTGCCTTAGCCATCATACCTCAAAAGTATATTGAGGAAAGTGACTTAGCCATATTTTATCTCTTTCCCAGCAGCCATTACCATGGTAACGAGTGTGAGAACGGAGTGTGTGTGTGTTGGGGGGTGGGGGTGACCTTGAGCCGTGTCGCACATATGACTCAAGTTACTCTGTCTACAGCTCAGCAGTTCTAGTTCTACTCAACACTTGCACACGCTATCAGTATATGCTCAGTGTCATCTGGTCCGTATTTTTTAAGTCTTTTAAGAAGTCATTTCTTTTCCTTTTTTCTTATAATTATTCTTATATGAAGGATTGGAGAACCTTTTAGGATTTGGATTAAGATTCGGATTCGACCTACCTCTAAGCAAACCTTATGAGATATGCAAATGGCCAAAAGAGTAAGAGTGGCCAAAAGAGTAAGAGTAGAGTTGGTTACACCTTAAGTTGATGTATGATTGCTATTCTCTGGAAACAACTCCTACAAATTACAGCAAGATTCAAATTCCCAAAAGCAAGTATCAATGCTTAATTTAAATAGAAAAAATAATTTGAAATACTTATTTAGTGTTTTAATTTGATTTCATAGGAAGTTAGTACTATAATTAAAAAAAAATCAAGCACCAAGAGAAAAGACTCCAACAGCAGAAACTAATGCAGCATTTATTTGTGATAGCTACAAACATTGATCATAAATGCAAAATCTAGCACAGGCAGTTTTTTTAATAACATTTTGGAATAAAACTGTATTAGAGAGAAAGAAAAAAAAGCTACAAATAGTCCTTAAATTTGCACAAAGAAATCCATTTTTCTTGAATGATATACCAACAACCATTAATTTTACACAAGGTTTTAAAAATGGGATACAATAAATAAACACCACGCAGAAGTGTACAGGATAAACTTTTCCTTGACACAAGTTTAGGTAGGGTATTCTAAAGCTTTACTATGCATTTTTAAAGTGATACATTTGGAGTGTTTGAAGTATTTATTATTAAAAACAATGTACATGCAAG
This sequence comes from Macrothele yani, assembly GCA_039090855.1. Lineage (NCBI taxonomy): Eukaryota > Metazoa > Arthropoda > Arachnida > Araneae > Macrothelidae > Macrothele > Macrothele yani. The sequence goes on from CM077004.1 coordinate 138,867,998, forward strand.
AGCAAAGATGTATAATGAAAAGTCAAGTAATAAGAGAATTCCATACTAGATATAAAATGTTCTCTTTTAATTAGGTTCTCACACAAAACTATAAACAACAACAGCTCTACCTTTTTCTTGTTGTATAACAGTATGAGTAAAAATAAAATTTAGCTTCTGCTATATTATAATTCCACGAACAGCCAATATGCAATACATGACAGTCATAATGACATCTGCCAGCTGTTAGGGTTTCATTATGCAAGTAGTAGATATAACTGAAGATCATAGAAATTAATATTATGAAAAGAAATACATAGGTTTCTCTCTTGGTCTATGGAAGAGCCAACAATATGCTGAACAGCAGCAAACCAACTGTCATGAAATAGGATCAGACAACCAACTTAGGCTTCTTAAAAGAAATCATGCAAAATTAGTTTGCAAATAGTGGTATCTACTTAAGTAGGAAGGGGGAATGACTTACAGTCAAAGTAAACTTGAAACTAAAAGGCATACTTAAAATAGTCCCCGATAAATCCATTCCACAAAAAAAATAAAAAAATATCAGGATTGTTTGATGAAACAGTTCAGTGGGAAGTTTTCCTAGAAGCATGGCAGATGTTTGTGGGAGGCACGACCGGCTGGAAGGGGCAACTGGGGCTGTGGCCCCAGGCACTGCATCTACATGGTGCCACACAGTTTAGAAAACAAAAACTATCATTTTTGCTGGAATTCTTCACTTTTATTACAATTTTTATAAGTTTTGAGGTGTGAGGCCCTTAAAAAGATATTTTAAATATTTTTGTATTAGTTTATGATCCCCCCCCCCATCCCACTCTCAAATAGGTTACTGCTCTTCATTGTACAGGCATTTAGATTTGCAATGTCAAATTACTATTATTAAACCACTTTAAACTTTTCCACATTCATGAAATAGCAAATTAAATTTCATCATTTTGTAACTCCCTACTATATGTTCAACAATTTATGTGAACCAGATACCTAAATTAAACAAAATAAAAAGGATAATATCAAAGTTGTTTTCATGCTACATATGGTGGATAATTGTCCATTGACTTTAGAAATGGCACATGAAATTAAAAAAAGAAAGCAATTTTCATACATGAGAACATATAAAAGGTAAAAGAAGGGCACTAATTTGTCAGTTATTCCCCCTTGCATCAAAAAGCAATCACTAAAACATGTATCAGGAAAAAATATGCATAAATGAATTTATTTAAGAGGGATTCTTATTATTTGCTATGTAAATATTTTTGTTGTGGGAAAATATTCTATGCAAACTAGTTAAAGTTATCTTTTTATCATTTTGTGAAAATGTTTTTATAAAAGTTACAATTGCAGCCTAAACCTTTTCCCCAGAAAAGAAAATCTTAGATTTTAGCACTTTTTACACTTTCTCTCTTACACTTTCACTCACTCACTCACTCACTCACTTTCTCTCTTTCTTTCTTTTTCTCTTTGAACTTTCAATCCATATTATGGTCTTTTTCTTAAGCTCACAGCAATTTGAGATAATTTTTCTTTACAATAGTTTGTGTGCTTTAATTTTTCATGTAACAGCTTTTTTAAATTATGATAATTATTTTCTAGGGCCCAAATTAAATTTTGCTCTGGACCCCACCACGAAATGTTGCCCAGGGCCCCACAGAAGCTCCATCCAGCATGGTGGGTCGTACAACGGCTTGAGTTAACATAGGAGCATCCACAAAAATGAGCAATGTTAAGACCAGTGATTGCAAAGCTAGTTTTTAAAAGTAGCTAGCTACAACTACATTTTTGAAAAACTTGCTTACAACAGCTGCTGTTCGGAAAAGTAACTATTTTTGCAACTTTGTTGCATTTAGGCTTACATTAGAAGTGCAAATTCTGAGAATGATCTTCATATGTACACTTTTACACATGGCATTCAGTGCTAAATACCAAAGTAAATTGCACAATTTACCTTTGCATTTATCCCAGCTCTGATCACATGTAATATTGAGTGGCATATATTCCATATTAGCTAGACTAGCTGTGAAACCTACAGAATTGAAAAAAAATACCATATCTCGAGAAATATCTGCAAATTCATTCTTTTTGACCAAGAGAATAGGACCTCACAATCAACAGTCCTCAACAAAACTGCAACCATAATCATCACATATGCACTGTCTTCTCAGACTGACTGTCAAGACTCCCCAGTTAACAGCTTGGCTAGCTTTCACAATGTTATGTTACATCAGGTACATGATTATAGTCAGGACACCCTCAACTCCAGCCAATCTAGAAATATCATGTGGTTTAAAGATTTTTTTTTTTTTTTTAAGTAGCATGGTTTGAAGGATAATTTCCCACTATAAGCTACTTTATTTCATAGCATGCTAATTTTACAACTATATTCTCCCCATTTCTAGTGATGCTACATGCCACACTACTGTAAAAGTAGTGTGCTGCAGTAGCAGGATTGTCAATTCCAATCCCTGGGTAAGACAGTGGTCAAACAGAATTGCATTTTGTTGACCCCCGAGGAACTTCACCTCCCACATTTGCCCTAGGCTATGCAACTACAAAAGAGAAGCCTTATGGTCATGTTTCAAAAGGAACTGCATCTTTCATGCAACAGATCACAGTAATACTGGAATGTTAACTGTGAAACAGTACTTAAAAGAATTTCATGAAAATTTTCAAGTGCCAATGGTACTGATCTGTAATTCCACTGGGACTCACAATTCCAATGAATCTGTATCTGAGAACAAATTTTCTCACATTTAATGTTAAATGAATGAAAAAGCTACTAATGGTATGACTGGCCAAATTCACTGAAATTGCAATATTTTATATATTATACACAAAATGTATTGACATAGCCAACCTTAAAAATCATGATATGTTTAAGTTAGAACTGAGGAACAGATTCTTTGCTCTGAAAGTCTAACATTGGAAGAAGTGGACATCTCTGAATTAACAGAAAACTAACCATGCCTGTTGTTGAAACAGAAAAAAAGTTGCATATGAAAAAAATTTCAGGAAAAATAAAAATGCTGATGCAAAAGAGAAGGGAGATGAGGACCACAAATACAGAAAATTTAACTTCCAAAGTGGGATATATGGAGCTATACAAGACGATACAAACAGAATCATTGAAGACAATAGGAAATTCAATTGTGAACTAGTGAGAAAAGCAATTGAAAATAACCAAAGCCTGAAGAAAGCAAAGCAACATTTCAGTAAGCGAAGAAAACATTATGACACCGAGAAAAGACTTCTGTAACAAGAAATAGAGGTGAAATTTTGACAAGAGTGCAAGACTTCAACATGAAACTATATGAAAAGGATGATACATCTATTCCAGTCATTAAGAAAGGTGCCAATGTTCCTCCAGTCATCCCGGCAGAAGTTACATATGCAATTAAGAACATGAAGGGGGAAGAGCTCCAGGAGAAGATAGAATTACTGTAGATATTATACAAGAAGCATGTGGGAAAACAAACTACACTAGCCCAAGTTTTTCACTAGATGTCTCTATGAAGGAAAGATTCCTGAGGATAGGAGCAATGCTACAATGATCCTGCTACATTAAAAAAGGTGACATTGAGGATCTCAGGAACTATAGGCCCATCAGCCTCCTATCAGTGGTTTATAAGAAAAAAAATCTTCATTAAGGTTCTTTCACATGACTTGAACATAACATTGGACATGTCTCAACTGAAGGAACAAGCTGGATTCAGGAGTGGCTACAGCACAATAGATCATATCGATGTACTGAGAGAACTAATTGAAATAACGAGGGAATGTGAACTCCCATTATGCACAGCTTTTATTGATTATGAAAAGGCCTTTGATTCCATGAAACTATCAGCAGTTACAATGGCCTTGAAATCCTGCAGTATTGAAGATGCATACATTAGTATTATTAATGGCATCTATGAAAATATAAGTGCAGATGTTCAGATATTTAAGGATACAGCACAAATAAAAATTGGAAAAGGAGTGAGACTCATTGACATATCTCCCAAATTCTTCAATGCCACATTGCAAAGGGTCTTTCAATCATTAAACTGGGAAAACAAGAGGATAAAGATTGAGATTATTTAACTCACCTTCATTTTGCTGATAATGTAATCATTTTTGCAACTACCCCTTCAGAGCTGCAGAGTATGATCCAGGAACTTGTTGACAAGTGCAAAGCAGTGGGATTAAAAACAAACTTTCAGAAGACAATACTGATGTACAATGCTTTTACAAGAAATGAAGATTTATCGATTGATGAAAATTTATTGAGAGAGGCATGCTTGGTGTAACCAGGACTGATAAGAAGAGAAACTCATGGATAAGGAAAATGACAAGAGTGGAAGACATCATGATCAGAGAAATGGCAAAAGGGTTGGACATGTTGCCAAAAGAACAGACCACCGATGGACAACCAAAATTTTAGACTAGATACCAAGAGACAGAAAAACACCCAGAAGAAGACCAAATGAGAGATGTATGGATGAAATTCGAAAGCAAACAAGAGTAGCTTGGAAGAGACTGGCTCAAGATGGACACTTGTAAAAGAAACTTGGAGAGACCATCCAGCAGTGGATTGATAATGGTTGACAATGATATGTATACAAAACAGTTTCACATGTGATATACATTATGTCACGCTAAAAACATGTGCAATGTTATAGGAGTAGCATTACTACTGCATTTGAAATTTTGTTAAAATCTTAGTACTGGAAGAGCAGCATAGGGTGACAAACTTACTATGTGTTATATAGGTGAAAATAAAAATACTAGGAATTGCTAATATCAGATGTGGCCCATGATTAGGAGAATGCCTGATTAGTTAGCTAGATTTTTATTATGTAGGGGTAGGATTTGCCCAAATTGCATCAAGCTCCAATATGCACAATGCAATTGTTAGATGACCAAACGTCAAGTTCTACAAAAAAAAAAAAAAAGTGATTTAATCAAAAATTCGAATTCCCCATAAAATAGTCATATATGAAGAATTTGATCAAAGAAACTGGATTATCGGTAATGTTTAACATACAATAAAAATATGAAATATGTGTATTTTTCTGTTCTTTGTGTATAATAATGCTATGTGCATCATCCTCACATCAACTGCAGTCATTGTACCAGATTCATTTTTAAGAAATCTGGTCTCCATTTAAATTTACAGCTCAAGCCTATAAATCTGAAAATGTTTCGGACCTAACATCTTGCTCAACCTCTGTGACTGTCAAAGATCTACTTAGCAAGTTATGTGAACTTAAACCCAAGTAGCATGAAACCAACATAAGATTAAGTAAGCAAACTTTTTATGCATACTTACAATTTTTACATAGGAGACAGGTGATGAGAGGAAGATACATACAGCATTACATATAAAGAACAGAAAAATACTGACATTTAACATTTTTAATGTATGCTAAGCATTTTTAGAAAATTATCTACCCTTCCAATGAAATCACTTAAACTACCTATAAGCTTTTCTTAATAAGTATAGGAGCATTTAATAAATAGGAACAAGGCCTGAAGGTACATATTAGAATCTGGTTTAACAGATTTAAAAAGAAACGCAGAGATAACTGCCAGCCACGCTTTCGCTCACACATGGACAGCTTCGTAAAGGCAAAATAACATACAGACTACATAACTGAAAATTCAAAATAAAACTGATTTTAAAAATGAAAGGTAACAATGTGTACGTTCGTGTAATGCAAAAATACCCTCAATGGTAAAACACTGGTCAAAGTGTATAAATCTATAATGGATGTACTGTGGAAAAAAAGAAGAAAGATAAATGTTCTTTCAAGAGCCTTTTTACAGGGTGGCCCACCCAGCTAATTTTCTCTGCAGCCCAGCTAAATTTTCTTTGTGGAAAACTTATTCCCATATGCACCATAAATACTGATGGAAACTGGCTGAAATCTGTGTTGAATATGATTCATTGGCAAGTACTCATTTTTTTTATCATTTATGTACAACTTTCTGATATCTATCATGTTATGTTACATTAATGCCAACCACACTACTAAAGATATTTGATAAGTATAAAAATGTTAAGCAGAACGCAGAACATCCTTTTTTTTTTTTTTTTTTTTTTTTTGTTTTGTTCTCTCTCTCTCAATTGGGGAAGTCATATTAATACCATCCAGCTAAAAATTTCTTGCCACCCAGCTGCATAAAAAAAAAAAAAAAAAAAAAACTAGGGAGAACACAAATTACATGCAATTCGTAAAATGAGTAATGCACTTTTCTGAAAAAGCACAGTTCAACAGGACAGGAAGTAGAATCTCACCAGAGGCACCACATTTCCTGAAGTGGCACCAAAATTCATCACTACTCAAGACTTACAAAAAATCATGAGTCAAAAATTTAAACTTGTTAAAGATTAAAACAAGTGGTTTTAAGACTTCTGAGAGAAACAATTAAAACAGTGGCTGATACAGCTATTACACACACACACACAAGTACAGTTTACATTTGTATTCAATGGCTATAAAACAGAACTTAAAACTGATACTACAGTATCCAAGTGGCACTAAGATAGTTGATCATACTTGAACAAAACTTTCAGTTCATATGCTCGATTTAATGATTATTTTAAGCCTCATTTAACATTCCTGCAAATTATTTAGTGAGGTATGTAGACCATAAGACTAACCATCTCACTTGTTCCTAGTTTATATGATGTTTTCAAGACAGTATCACAGTTCCCATATGTTCCATAGCTTGAAAAGTTTAAAAACTACTGATCAGGAGTAGACAATTCCACAGGTGCCCAGCCATCATGGCACCTGAAACTTTTCAACAGGTGCCGGAGTTTTCAAATTCTATTCTCAAAATTTTATTTTTCAAAATTATTTCTGTTATGAAGCTTCCATTTCTTTAGTAATGCATTAAGTACTGCATACATATATTTCTTTCTATTTGAATTTCTTTTGCGGACTTGCTATAAAATCAGAATAATGAAGATATCAATTTTTGGCACTGTCACCAGAACAGTAATGCATTCTGCAGCAACATTGGCAGTAGTAATTCAGGCTGAAGTTTCATGGTGCAACTCAAGACAGATACATGCACTCATTTTGAAGTGCACATTACAACATTCTTAGACATGGCACTGATTTTGCTTGGGGTGCTTATAAGTACATTTATTCCTTAGCGTTGTTATTGAATATGGTACACTACCAAGAAGACAAAGCTGAACTTTCTGGAATGAAAACCAATTTTGAAATGCAATTATTAATTCAAGTGAATAACATGCCCCCTAGTTATAGCTGTGAATTTTATGCTGAATTATTGAACACAATAAGAAACAATATACTAATTTTCATTGTTGAAGGTTATAATTCTGAATATGTTTTTGTTTAGATCAATCATGGTTTTCCATTTGTATCACTTGAAAAATGTGATCATTCCTAAAAAAATGGCGCTGGCACCTGAAATTTTTTTCATTTTGTCTACCCTGCCACCGATTAAAATTCTTAAAAGTTGCACTTCATTGGAAATCAATTATTGGATCGATGTAATGAGAACTGTGCAAAACAGCATGAGGACTGTAGTAGCACAAATCAAATGGAACATTTCAGGAGGTCACTAAAACATGCAACTGTTATCCAAAAAATCTTGGGAGAAATTAGAGTCAGAATAAAAAAAAATGAGCACCATTGAAATTATCTAACAGTAAGTGGAGATTTTTAGTGAGTTAATCAAGATCAGACACACTCAAGCATCCTTGTCAAATTGCAATAAAGACAGTAATTTTGTGGCAAAAAGTCCCCACTGAATCGACAAAAAGCAAATGTTTCTAGTCATTTTTTTGTTCCATTATCACTGCTTCACCCCCGCCAACCTGGTTTCCATCATTTTTTCTTTCTGCAATTGCTATCGCACTCTGCTTCAGCCAGTTGCCCTTTTTCCATCTTCGTTGTCCTTTCTCTTATTGCAGAAAAGCACCAGTGAGTCTTGAGAGCACCTTTCACAAGGTCTTTGCTAGGATGGGTAAGGAAAGAGAAGTTTTATTTGTTTCTTTGGTGGTTCGCCACTGCAGCAGCATGTGCCTTTTTGGTTCGATTGGTCAGCCAGTGTGCCATTATATGTTTTCACAAACTGCATGTGTCAGCAAATGTTAAGTATTCTTATTAAAATTAGAAGTGTAAAAGCCTATTTGTTTTTATTCTTGAATTATATTAAAAGTAAAAAACTTTATTTAGCTAGTACATTATGCTAATATTTCCAGACGTAAATACAGCAAGAATTAGAACTGTAAATTTGGCTAATCTGCATAGCATTTTGCTACAACTTTTGCTAACAAAATAGCCAAATTGATACAAAGAAAAATTCCAGCTTAAATACTGCATGCAAGAAAAGGGGACTGCAAGAAAATTTTGAACTTAAAAATATTCATTATTACAGTTGTTAAATCTTTATTGACCATTCCTTCATCTGAAATTCTATCAGGCCTTTTTGTATATCCAAAATTATTTTGATTTTACGAGTGATCAGTTTTGCAAAAGTTGAATTAGGACAACTATTTCAAAAACAAATGTAAGAAAGTATCCATGTGTTGAATGAGTTAAAAGGATTACAGCATATCTTAATTTTTACTATTTAGTCTTCATTTTTACCAATTAATTCTGGTTACTTTTTGATTTCTCATTAAACACTGGGATTCGAAGGTGGAATAAACAAAATAAACACTAATTCTTGATTTTAGGGATAAAAGTATTTTTAAACAAGAAAGATGACACCGAATTTTTGGCTGTAATGACCATGTTTTTTTAGCCCTTTCCGACACTGATAAAATTTATCAAAATTATTCAAAATCAATGGAACTGGTTAGGAAAAAAATAAATAAATAAACCGGATTTCTACAATCAATAAAACATCCAGAAATAGAAACAGCTTCATTACTTCCACAAGCAGCTAAAAAGTATGTTATGAAAATTAACAAATGGCACACAAAAAGTTCTTGGCAGAAGGAAAGTACCAGAGATCAAGATTTTCAATTTGGACAATTAAAAGAAGAAATATAGAAGGAAACATGATATATCTATGCCTTCTAGTGGAAGAATTTTGCATAATGAAAAAATTGAAAATACAGGAAAAGTATTACAAATATTTTGAGTAAACACTCAAACATTAAAACATATGCGATTATTACTATTATAAATACAAGTGCCGTTATTGAACAGACTAAAGAATCCAACTGTGATAAAAATAACAATCGACTTACAATTACAGTACCCATGGAAAAACGCTTGTGCATGAAGAACAAAGTAAACAAAAAAACAGAAAGAGAAAAAACACCATACTAGAATTTTGAATCAGGAGAAATCTTCAGGTAAGAGAATAAAAGTCAGCATGCAACATATTGCCATCGACCATGATTTGGACACAGACGGTATGATTGTGAATGGGCGTGGAAGTAATGACAGACAGGCTACATTTATTTAAGGTTTGACAGAGAGTTGTTTGAAATCATCCGTGGCAGACTTCCTGATAATGGTGCAAGTCTTATACTGAAATGCATAGCAACTATAACTTATTGTTTTTAATGGTTTTAAATTAAGAAGATTGGTACCAAGTGCTCCGTTTTCATTCAAACTCAAGTTTCATCCTGTAGTGTTTTAATTCGGGAGTGTACATTCTTCAATTTTTAAAATTTAAATTTACAAAAAAGGAAACTGAAATAGGTTTTGTTACAACTTGGCAACTTTATGATGTGTTTCTTGAAATTCGAATTTTGACACTTAATTTTGTGGTACCTTGAGGGATACTTCTTGAACTGCCTGTGTGAAGGTGGCTTTTTTTTTTTTTTTTAATTACCAGTATCCTAAATTCTTCAGTACTTGGTGTGAGTATTAATTTGTAGAGATCCTCCTCCTTTTTATGCTGCATTTGGTACACAAATCTATCTACAGTAATGTGTAACAAGTTTTAATTATGAGAAGTTATTTCAATGAATTATACATACATGAGACTGACGAAGAAATAAAGCTTAACTTTTTAACTGGGTGAAAAATAAGAACTTGTTGCAAAACAGTATGAATATAACACGAAATACGCAAGACAGAATTGTTCACTGAAATTTGTGTATGTAAAAACTGGAGCACATCACTGTATTCAAAAAAATATATGTATGTATGTATATATACTTAAGAGCAAAGCCGAAAACATAAGAAAAACACTCAAAAATTTAAAACGAAAGCCATTTAACAACAACACAGGATAAATGGAACATCGCGGAGAAAAAAATATAATTACAATTACGGGTGAAATCTTTGCTCTGTCCGACTTTAGTTTTAGGAAAGTTTTCCTCCATTTTCAAGCTGCAATACAAATATTTATGGAATAAAATGATATTTCACAAACTACTGGGTAGAAGAAATATCGCGAGAAAAAGAGGATCACAATTACGGGAGAAACCTTCACTCTGCCTAACTTCCGTTTCCAAAAGTTTTGAAAGTTGGAATTCCGTCCTCCAACAGAACCCCCAGAAAATCCATTTTTCAAGGGGGTTCTGGAGTTCAAATTTCTCAAGGTTTTTAGAAGAGGAGATAAGTTGTAAACAGAAGTATACTAACACTACCTAGCAACAGAACTAGGAACTACAAAATTCCTCAAATACAAACCTAAAGTGTTCCCCAATGTAAATGATATCTGGTGTTAAAAGAATTTTTTTAAATCACACATTTAGAAGCAGATATATTGAGAAAAAAAGAATAAAACACTTGTGCCCCTAGCAGCTAAATTATGCATTGTTTTGGGAACAAAATAAAGAATTTTCATAGTCAGTGGTATCTGACTGAAGAATTTTTTCAATCAGGTTTTTAGTCCTGCAGATATTGCTGTAAATGGACACTTGTGCATTAAATTTTTTTTTTAATTATGTGAGAAACATTTCACAGTGGAGACACTCTCCAACAAAGATTTTTTTTTAATCCGACTCTTAGAAGTACAGATATCAACAAAAATAAGACATATATCTATGCTCCCAGGCAGAAAAACTATGCAATATTTTAAGATGGATTTTTTTTTTTTTTTTGATTGGAGGTTTAACGACTACCGTGAGCAACTCAATGGGCTATAAGCAGTCGCCCGTCTTTAATTTAGGGTCACTGGTTCCAGGGAAGGGAGAGAGCCAGTGCCGTAAGACAAACACAACAGCCATGCCTGACCGGGATTCGAACCCGGACCCCTTTCGGACGAATGATCAGAAGCCATTGCCTTAGACCACTGCGCCACCGGGGCGGCTGGAAGTATTCTCAAAAAGTTTGTCGAGGTAAGCGGTATCAGTCATCAAAAGAATTTTTCCAATCGAGTTTTCAGAAGTTCAAATTTTGCTGCAAATGCATCAGAAGCAGAAATAAACACTTACGCCCTCTGGTGGCCAAACCATTCTTTACCAAAAATTAGAAATTATATGCTCAACATTTACCATCAGGAGCTGTATCCAATTCAGGAAGAATTTTTCAAGTCAGACTTTTAGAAGCAGGGATATCGGGGAAAACGCAATTTATCTTTACGCTCCCCTAGTGGAAAATTATGAATTATTTGAAAAAATATATATACCTAAGGCTTCAATACAAATGGCATCAAAAGGAAAAATAAATTTTTCGATTCGATATTTAGAAGCAAATATATGGAATAAAATGTACTTTAGTAAGATAAAATAAAATAACTTTGATTAGAAGTGAGGGGGGAGGGTGAAAAAAATGCCCAAGAGTTGGCAATAAACCCAACATTGGCAACACTACAACTACAACCTATATTTTAACAAACTAGTTTTCCTATTTAAATCTATCTGCAAAAAGGTGACCAGACACTGGAACACTGATTTGAGAACAAATTACATAACGTCCCCTGACTTGGGGGCACATACATAATCAGACTATAGATGTAAAACTTTTTCTTCTAAAATTGTATAGTTTCCAGTGAGGGACTTTAAATATTTGGGGCCGTAGGCCAGCCTTGCTTGGAGACCATTCTCCCCACCCAAAACATTTTAACACACTTAAATGTATCATTGATCATGTAAGTTATTTTAGAAATTTTCTTTATATACCCTTCTTTAAAATTGCATATTGAATGTGTTTCATCATAACAAAGCACTGAGAAAAAAAGAAAAATATTTAACTATTTTCCTATACTTAAATATAATATTAAATGAATCAGTTACAAACTACAATAATTTTAATTGTAAAAAAAGAAAAATCTAGTTAAAAAGTCTGATGGCATTAAAGTTTTAAAATCCATCTTGAATTATTATTATCAATATTACAAAAGAGCTTTTGATGCTGCCTCTTCTTAAAAGTCCAGTTGATGTACTTTCATGGCAGCAAAGTCTTTAATGACATCTTCAAAATCAAGTTCTTTTACAAGTTCAGCATTTGCAACAAGACCAGCCAAACTGGAGAGATTCCTCAAGATAGTTCTTTACTCTTTTAAGAACACTAAAAATCCTTTCACCTGACGCATTAGAAGCCATCATGCTCAGAAAGTTTCTTAATGCAATGTCCACATTAGGAAAGAGTGAACTTAATCACTTATCACAAGGTATTTTCAGGAAATCGCACAGCCCCCACAGCCTGGTAGCCTAGGTTGGCTAGTCATAAATCGGCCCTTGATTGTTTCACTAAGTGTGATGTTGCATCTTAGAACTTTTTATCTTAAACAGATATATCGTTTAGAATGTTGGCGATTTGTACCAACAAAGCAAAGCTGTGATAGAGAGAACATATTCAGCAAAAGTGAAATATTTTACTTTAGATGCACTTGCTGAAATAAGAATGAGCTGCATAAGTTTTATATTTCCTTGAAGAATGAACTGCATGTAGTATGACTTCATAACTTGAAAGATCCAACTTACCTTAAAGGTCTTGGTTTCTTTCATTGAAAACACTTCATGCACGTTAGCTAATACGATTCTTATGCGACTGTCCTTTCGGGTTTCGCCATGCTACTTATCTGCAGGCAAGTTGCTGTTGTTATCTCAGGTCATAAATCCTTTTGTTTTCATTCTTAGAACACCATTATGTGTTGACTTCTTAAATTTGTTTGACATATGTGATACCACTCTAAATTATTAAAGAGGTATCACGTACGTCAAACAAATGCAAGAAGTCAACACATAATGGTGTTCTAAGAATAAAAACAAAAGGATTTATGACCTATGAGATAACAACAGCAACTTGCCTGCAGATAAGTAGCATGGCGAAACCCGAAAGGACAGTCGCATAAGAATCGTATTAGCTAACATGCATGAAGTGTTTTCAATGAAAGAAACAAAGACCTTAAAGGTAAGTTGGATCTTTTAAGTTATGAGGTCATTACTGACTTGCACGTGAATTGGTTCACTTTAATGGTGGTTTAATGCCACAAATGATGCAAATATTGTGCATGTAGTATTTTCTCATTTTGTGAAAATTAGAACAAGTACAATTTGTCTTTATGGTAAGCATGTTGTCAAGCGGGTACATCAGAAATTAATTTTTAATTTTAAGCAACATTTTCATTAGAAACATACGAAGCTTTTGATGTCTAAATTTGAGAACAAAAATCAAAATTCAAGAACAATTTGCTCCCTAAAGATATGTTTTTGGGAACAGCACACAAAATTTGAGAACTGTCTTCAAGAATTTGGGACTTTTGTTCAACTTAACCTACAATGTTGTCAGGAACATACACAAGGGAAGAAAGGGGGTCAAACCCCTCCTGAAAATATTTTTAAAATTTGAGTTCCGAGCTTTTTTATTTCACAAGGAGAAACTAGATTCTACGCAATAGATTTCAAATATTCATGCAGACTGTGGAACTGTAATAGCACAATAAAGCAGAATATATATTTAATTACACTGTGTGAAAGAGATTTTAGTTTTAAATGAAAATGTGATGATATCTGATAGACAATTGTCATTAAAATACTGGAATGTCTTTGAATGCATATTACTACAATATTGTAAAATCATAAAACTTAGATTATACAGAGTTTGAGCTTCCTCAATTACCAAAGAACAGTTTGCATATCTAATTGCTACATAGAGTTGAATCTGATTTCAGGAGTGGATGATATGTAGGTATCCGCCCCTCCTGAAATCAGCTTCAAACTATGTATAGGCCTGAATGACACTGAATAAATATTTTACAAAATGACTCATAAAAGTCAATATATAGATAAATGCTTCAAAAATAGGAATCCAGTTATATAATTACATTCAAAGGGAGTCAGTTTCACTAATAAGTTCTTTAGAGTAATGCACAAAGTGGCATGAGCTATACATTAACAATTCTACAATACCCAATTTAAGGCAACAAAGAAGTTACATATGCTTACTAAAAGCAATTAAATGCAAACAATATTGTGATGTATAACTAACAGGTTACTTTTGTAATTTTATGATACAGAGAATAATTCATTACTTTTTATAAAACTTAAAACGCTTTTCTCTATGGACAGTTGCTCTTCATTCACATTTTAAGGGACAGATATGCCAGAATCCACTGTCACCCAAGTAGTGACTCCTCAGAATCATAGGATTTTTTTATTCCATAGAAGACTGTTCTTCAGTCTCTTGCCAAAACCCAGTAAAATCAGCAAAATAGTTGTAAAATATTTTAATTGGTTAGTAACTTCCCTTGTTAAGGAACACCAGTGAGCATATTGAAGAAAATAGCATATTCAAAAAGTACATAAACATTTTTTCTGCTTTTAATAGTTTTGGCCTAGAGAAATTTGTCCACTGAGAAAAGTTAAATGGTATAAAAATAAGGTATTCTCATCTTGAGAGTTTTAATTTAATTGCTTTAAAAAAAAATTGTGTGTTTTTTTTTAGTTTTTGAAATTTAATAACATACATGGTTTGTATTTATTATTGGCATCTTTACAGTGATACCAACTATCCCAATAAATAAATCCCCTTTCTAAATTACATAAGTACTGATTAAACAAATAAGCTTACAACAGCAGTACTCAGCAAATATCTAAAATTAAGAATTAGGCGCAGCTTACCTTTCGTCTATGAGAGCAGTATAACTGAATAGTGATCTAATGGAGGAAAAATAGTGATACTACAGAAACAAAACACACAAGCCATTTACTTTCAAAAAGCTACACTTGAATGAGTAGGGGAAATTACAACAGGAAAAAAAAAGCAAAAATTGTTCTTTGGTAAGGTAATTGAGGAAGCTCAACACAGGAAACAAAGTTGCCTGTAATGAACAATTTGAATTCTGATCATGTAGGCATTATTCAAAAAGAAGTACAGGGACAATATGTAAATTCTGTTGTAAAAATTGTGAACAAATCCCCAGTTATTTTCTACAAAATTGTGCTGTACAATTCAACAAACCACATTTTTGGAGACTTGTAACAACTTTTCATATGCACATGAAGTTATAACTATACTAGCAGATTCTAATATCCAGAAATATAGCACACAATTTCTTAGAAAGTTTTCAGACAAATTGTTTGGTCAATTCCTCAAATTATACCCCCTCTTCTCCCGAATACTAAGCTGATTAGAAATACTTTACATGTCTTAACGAAACTACAGTTTTGTCTTCATCAGGAACACATTTCACTTCTAATGCCTAGTAGTCAAGGTTTAATTGTACAAAAGCCTTTAAGTGGACAAATAGCACCAACCACAACATTTTACTGGGAAAAAAATACAAAACTTTCAATGCAATATCTTTCAATGTTGCTTTTATAATACGCTCTGCCTACAAATAAGAGAACCAAAGTGCTTCCATAAACAACAACACTCAAAACCACCAGCTTCCCAAAATGATCAACAAGTCTCTTAAATTTAAGGCAGCAGCATATCTTTTGCATGTCACAGAAATATTTAAGTTCCCAAATTGTTGTATAAGTGCTTGTAAGAATTTCAAATTTCTGACACCTTGAATCTTCAGTAGCAAAGCTTAAGCCAGAGGTGCAAAAAAGGGGCATGTTTTTACACAGAAACCTTATTTCAAACTGAAACATGAGATACCACATACATCGCTTCAAAACAATGCCCCCAAATCCTAAAAAATCACTTAGTTTGTACAAAACAGCTTTGCTAGAAACAGCTAAAATGTCTGGTTTCTTCATTTCATGAACAGATCCCTTTTTGTTTCCCCATTTCACATCCCCTTGAGAATAACAAAATCTTCAATCAGCTCGGGAACATCAGTAACTGGACTCTGCCATACTCAATACACCTGAGGTGTTGGGGAGGGGGGGGGGCTTTCACCACAGCATGCCCACTAATGAACTAACAATGCATGAAATGCACAAAAAATTGGATAGTACAAATTTACATCAAGCTTCACTTTCATGTTCAAACAAATCACAACTGACACAGATTTCAACAATCACTCAATTGATCAATGATTATCTTGAAAATATTTCACACACTTCTTCTCAACATGGAAATTTATTTAAAGCTTGACATCCACATGAAAGAAGAAGTTTGACACAAATTTTGAAGCAGTATTTTTATCATGAGCAATCAACTTCTTTACCTTATGACAGCATATCTGAGGTGTTCTAATAACCTTTTTCCATAATTGCAGTTTTACTTTAACTAGATAAAATTTTCAGTCAGCAGAATCAACAATTACAGACAGAACTACAGCACCCAACTTAAAAATAGCAACATCACTTTGAAACAAAAACCCAAAACAGGGATTTGGGAATATTAAAAATATGTTAAAACAGCATCTAAACCTGCATATCAAGAACTGGAAAAAGAAAAAAACCACCTGAATTAATTCAGTATTGTATAAAAAATAACTACTAAAAATCTGACAAAGTACTATCCACCAACAAAACTCAGAGAATTGAGAATATCGGAATTTTGTATCCATTGAAAAATATGAACAAAAAGTATGTAACAGCCAAGACCCAACATTATTAGCACAACTATGGAAATTAATTCAAAATGAGCATCAAATTAGTCCAAACAAATAGACAAGTTACATTTTCTACCAAAGGAGGGCAGCAGTAAAGCTAACAACCCTTTGGAACACACAATAGAGAAATATGCAATAAATTGCCAGCTCCACCACTTCAAACTGAAAGAGTACGGCTCAGTGTGTGACAAGCAATGTGTTGAGCTGAAGTTCGCTCTGAAGATGTTCTTGGCCTAGGATGAAAATATTCAGCAGTGTTATGGTTGACTGACCATGTTTCTACGCCGTATGGTTATAAACTCATGCTGTATTTCAAATTTCTGATAGTTTTTCATAATTTATATGCATTAAGTTAAAAAAATCATGAGAGTACCCAGCTACTCTTGGTAGATAGTTTATGCTTAGTTTATGCTATGCATCTTTCGCATACCAAGATCTTTATGGGTGTGAAATAAAATGAGTGATTCAAGAGTACACATTTTTCTCTAATTAAAAAAGACCGCAAAAAAGTACCTACAAACAGCAAATACAGCGTACATTGTATAAATATGAAGGCAACAGACTCACTAGATTATGATACTGTATACTACGGCTCTACACACAGGACTTTGGGTATCAGACTGAGTGAACATAAATATGACTTGGTAATAATTGATGTCATGGCTATTCCTGGACTTTATACACAATAAATTTCACTAAATTATGGGTTTTACACAGGAATAAAGGAAATTACTTACAATCAAATTTTCAGGTAGCATCCCTACCCTTCCTCAGGATTGCACTATAGGTGTTGCCATTCATTAGCTAAATTCCAACTTTTGCATCATTTAATGTTGTACCTCTTCTTTGCTCAATTTCCAGTCCTTCTGACAATTTTCTATTGAAAAAGTGTTGTTGATGTGTCAGAATATCAACAGCACTTTTTCAAGAGAAAATTGTCAGAAGGACTGGAAATTGAGAGAAGAGGTACAACATTAAATTATGTGAAAGGTTGGAATTTAACTAATGAATGGCAACACCTACTATAGTGTAGTCCTGACGAAGGATAGGGGTGCTATCCAAAAATTTGACTGTAATTTCCTTTATTCCTGTGTAAAATCCATAATTTAGTGAAATTTATAAATATGACATTGAGAATAACTGTTTCAACAGCTCTATCAAGACTTTCAAATAAAGGAACTCACTACCCAATCTGGAAATATGCCTATGTATTAGTTACTCACAATTCAAAACCTGCAAAGGTGTTTGCTGAAAGCCTATACATTTATTATAATCAAGGATCCTGCTGCAACGACAACATCCCTTACAACATTCCGTTACCATGGAAACAACTATTTCAGCCCGATGTTTAAGGACAAGGCATTACCCGTCCATACAAACAAATTATTTGATTTCTTCCAATAATCCAAACATTTCTGCGCATGCTTCATATGTTAAATGTCATGAACTTCAGCGATAGTTTACTTAAGGAACAATTGTTATTGTGTTAGTTTTGACCTTTACCTGAAGATGAACCACATGGTGGTTTCAAAAGATCTTGTACATATTTTAACTAAGTTTTAATTGGATGACATGTTTTTAGTGCTTACAACTTCTTGTAATCTCTCACTGTGAAAAGACGGCTATCATCTTAATATTGTGTATGAAATATTTCTCTGGAGTATTTATGTACAGCACATTCCATTTATTCACGTCACTCATAACCACACCAAACCACAGTCTGGTACATACCAAGTGAAATTAAATCATAACAATAAACAATAAGGTTTACTAATTCCTGACAATGAGCAGCACTTAGGTAGGTAGATTAACAAATAATAACGAGAAACTGTACACCAATCACACTTAAAATAGCATAACTATATTAGTAGTCCAAATTTCTTGGCGTAGATTATAAATCAAGGTTTCCAAGCTTTTGCACATCAACCAGATGGCTTTTTCAAGGAAGGTAAACTGCAAACTGAATAACAGAACGCTTCAACAATTTGAACACGGTGACTTGACAATAAACAAACAAATGCTAAGCATATATTCATCCAAAAACTCGAGGCGTCATGCTCGTTAACAAGCAGAATCATAGAAGGAAACAAAATGCATTCATTATTTGAAGAACTGGTTCCAAACTCGTGGCAACTCCAGCGAGAGGCTGTCATTGCATGATTTACTGTTGATGATCTCTAAAGTTTCGCGAATGGCGGTAGATTTTGGGGTGGAGTAGGAGGCTAATTTCTTTATGTCATCCCCCATAGGAGTAGCGGACTTGAGTGATGTTGTTACTTTACAGTTCTTTACGTCCCTTTTATGCTCGTTGATTCTAGTTCCAAATGAACGCTTGGTCATTCCAATGTAGCATCGCTTGGAGCCGTCCGGATATTGTAAAGGGATGGCATAAACACCTGCCTCATTGGAAAGCGGGGACTTGTCAGAGTTTCCCTGAAGCATGGCATATAAAGATGTCTGAGACCTGATGCCAACACCAAAGTTCATTTTCTTCAGCGCGTTCTTGAGCTCATAAAAAACATTTGGTATGTATGGAATTGAGCCCAGGTAGCGTAGTTGTGGCGTAGAAAGATTAATATGACTGGTTCTGAAGAAAGATTAATGCATCTGGTTGATGTGCAAAAGCTTGGAAACCTTGATTTATAATCTACACCAAGAAATTCGGATTGCTAATATAGTTATACTATTTTAAGATTAACAAATGTTATTGTCGTAAAACCAATGAAAGAAGGTATGTGAGTGATAAAAAGAAATCTTTATTAAACTATGGCAACAGTATTTTGACTGCTTAGTTTTTCAAAAACAATATTATCATTATTGTGCAATATATTATTCAGATTTAGGCAAACGTAGGAAATGACTATGATACGGGTGAAATGTGATGTAACGACGAAAGTGCACATTCGCAAGCTAAAATCTGACCAAGATAAGAAGAAAAGCTGAATCGTATGTGTGTTAGTAAGGGGATTGGTAACTTAGTCTAGGATATCTACAGATTTACACTCCATCTTGTTATACGTTATTTTAAAGCTCTCATCAATAGCAGGTAACCACCTCTAGGGGTGGGTGCAGTGGTTGAGAGAAAGCCAAATTTTGCTGCAATGCACTGTTTTCATAGCATCAAAAATGCATTTTTGTAATGGCTTTTATCACAGTTAGCATCCAGTTCTTGTAATTTACATGTATTGCAGTGAAATATTGTTACGTTTATACAGTATAAAGTGTGATGAAATAAAGTTTGGCAATAGTTTAGTAAAATATATTTTAAGAATGAGAATGAAACAGAAATGCATTAAGAATCAGGTTTGATGTCTTGCTTTAAAAATAAAAATGTGCCTAAATCATTTGCCATGAGCAAAGATTAATCTTGAATAGCTGCTAAGCTCCAGCTCCTTTGGCAGTTTGTCACTATTTGCCCTTGCATCCCAAGTGCCTTTGTTGCAAATCATTAAAATCATCTATCACTCTTTGCTGACTACACCACAGTGGAGAACTGACTGTTTTGGATAGTTTGCCAATATAAGCTGTGGCCTTAAAAGTGCCTTGGTCACACTGGCTCCATGCAACAAATTATTTACTCAGTGGGTGTAGTCATAAAAGCAGCTAAGCTGATTTGCCAGAATAAGGCAGAAGATAGGAAGAAGGTGGTGGAAAGGAATGAATTGGCTTTTTGGAAAGATAGAAAAACTTTCTGTAAGTGCATGAGACTCAGGAAAAATAGGGGAAACAAAGTTGTAAGTTGTGTGAAGAATAGGATCAAGGAAAATGATATGGGAGCACAATGGGTTAAGTGAAAGATGGGGTGAATACTTCTGTGAGTTATTAGATCAAGAAAGCAAAGGTGATTCTGAGGCAGAAGCAGATGATGTCACAGTAAAGGAGGGAAGCACAGGGGGATCTGAAGAGAAGGGGTGTGTAAAGCTCTAAAATCTCTTTAAAATGGTTAAGCTCTGGGAGTTGATAGCATAACTGCTGAGATGTTGAAATATGATGATGACTGTAATTGACTGGCTAACTGAAATTTGCCAGTTGTGCTGGGAGTTAGGAATGGTCCCTTGGGATTGAAAGGATGCCATCATTGTTCCCCTGTATAAGGGAAAAGGTGATCAGACTGGCTGCAAGAACTATCGTGGCATTAGCCTACTGAGTGTGCCAAGGAAAGTGTTTGGTAAGGTCATTATTGAAAAAGTACGGGTCTTACATCAGAGAAAAATTGGGATGTTCAGAGTGGTTTCATGCCTGGTAATGGCTGCATTAATCAAACTTTTGCATTACACATGATGACTGAAAAGAATCTGTCTGGTGGTAAAAAAGTGTTTGCTGCCTTCTTAGATTTAGAGAAAGCTTATGACAAAGTAAATAGGACTCTTCTCTGGAAGGTGCTGAATAAATATGGTATTACTGGGAATCTACTTAATAGTGTAAAAGCCACGTATGCTGACAGTAGAGCTTGTGTACGAGTGAATGGTGTTTTATCAAAATGGTTTTCTATTGGTGCAGGAGTCAGACAAGGTTGTGTAATGTCACCATGGCTGTTTAATATATTTATGGATACATGCATGCGTGATGCTGCGAAGATGAACAATAGTGGTTTATATCTTGGTAATATCTGTGTGTGCAGATTGCAGTATGCTGATGACACAGTCCTGTTGGCAGAGAGCAAAAGTGAGTTGCAGAGTATGTTGTCCCAGATGTATGAAGTTTGCATGAAATTCAAACTGAGTATAAATATGGGAAAACCCAAAGTTATGGTTTTTGAGCAAGGAGCTGTTAGTACTGGATGTAATATAAGTCTAAATGGTACTGTGATTGCCCACGTGAATAAATTTGTGTATTTAGGAAGCACGTTTAATAGAGAGAACAAATTGGATGGTGAAATCAGTAGGCGAGTGAATTTTTCATTGAAAGTCATAGCTGCTTCGGGAGATTTTCACAGGAATGATGGCTTCTCAAGGGAGTTCCACATGGCTGTGTATGAAAGTGTAATCGTTCCTACTCTGATGTATGGCAGTGAAACCTGGGTACTGTAAAAGAAACACAGGAGTTCTTTGTGTGCTGGAGAAATGCGTTACTTACGGGGGTTTGTGGCAAGACACGTTCTGATCATGTGAGGAATGAAGATGTGTTGCAGTTGTGTAATGTAAAGCAAAATGTTGTTAGCAAGGTGGAGACTAATATGCTTCGGTGGTTTGGCCATGCTGAAAGAATAAGTGATGAGATGCTTACTAAGAAACGTTTTTTTAGCCCAAGTGGCAGGAAGGAGAGGCAAAGAAAGACCAAGGAAGTCATGGGAAGATCAGATTCAGGAGTGTCTGCATGAGAAAAAGAGGATGAGTATGAAGTATAAAAGGTCTTGTGTACATCATGTGATGGACGTCAGTGAAGCCCGAGTTGTGTGTGAAGATCGCTGTAAATGGAAAAGTATGATACAGTAAGTAAATAATCAGTTAAAAATTTATCTCGTAGAGTATTACTTTGTGGAGCTAACCTCTGAATCTCAGAGAACAGCTTAGTGATATGATGATGATGATGTGTAGTCATAAACTGGAAATTGAATGCCCATTCATTTGAATGATCATTCATGAATAACTTGCATGAATGATGAACTCCTAAAAAGGATTAATTTATGCCATCACTAATTTTATAGCCTAGCTTTAAGTTACACTGACGGAAAAAAAAATCCCAACACCAAGAAGGGGTTGTGTTAGATAAACGACAGTTGGTAGGCGGTGAGAGTACATCTGTAGGATGACGTCTATGCAAATTTCGCGCTCGGCGCATACGTGTGGCGCTAGTAGCGCCCCTCGGAACATGCAAAGCAGGTTTGCTGTAAATACGCGCTGCAACGTTCGTGAGCGTTAGTTATCATTGAGATTCGACGTAGTGTGTTGACGTTAGTCAAGAATGCCTTTAAGAAGATGAAGAAGTCATTATCAACAGCTCACAGAGTTTGAACAAGGCTGTGTAATAGGGCTACGAGGTGGATTTTCGTTCCGCAATATTGCACAACGACTTGGCAGGAATTTAGCCACTGTGCATGATTATTGGCAGCGGTGGTCAAGGGAAGGTACTGCCTCAAGAAGAACGGGTTCCGGCCGGCCACGTGGCACTACTGAGAGGGAAGACCGCCGTGTACGGCGTATGGCCGTGGCGCATCGTACCACGTCTGTGGCAGCAATTTGAGCTGCAGTTGCCACCACAGTGACACAACGAACTGTTACAAATTGGTTACTTGAAGGACAGCTCCAAGCCAGACGCCCTGTAGCGTGCATTCCACTTACTCCAAACCACTGCCGTTTGCGGCGTCAGTGGTGTCAAGCTAGAGCTCATTGGAGGATGGAGTGGAGATCTGTGGTGTTTTCTGATGAAATCCGGTTCTGCCTGGGTGCCAGTGATGGCCGTGTGTTGGTTAGGAGGAGGCCAGGTGAGCGCCTGCAACCAACCTGTCTGCGGCCGAGACACACTGGACCTACACCTGGAGTTATGGTCTGGGGAGCAATTTCCTATGACAGCAGGAGCACTCTCGTGGTTATCCCACGCACCCTGACGGCACAGTTGTACGTCGGTCTGGTGATTCAACCTGTTGTGCTGCCATTCATGAACAGCATTCCAGGGGGTGTTTTCCAACAGGATAACGCTCGCCCGCATACTGCTGTTGTAACCCAACAGGCTCTACAGAGTGTCGACATGTTGCCGTGGCCTGCTAGATGACCAGATCTGTCACCAATCGAGCACGTATGGGACATCATTGGACGACAACTCCAGCATCACCCCCAACCAGCATTAACCGTCCCTGTATTGACCGACCAAGTGCAACAGGCATGGAACTCCATCCCACAAACTGACATCCACAGCACCTGTACGACACAATGCATGAACGTTTGCGTGCTTGCATTCAACATTCACATTTAAAATGGCTCTTCTCGCACTTACATTAAGCTGTGATCTTGAAACCTTAATCGATTAAATATGTTACCTATACAAATGTATTGCCGCCATTTCATTCCTCTACAACTATTTTTTTGTGGTGTTGGGATTTTTTTTTCTGTCAGTGTATATAAAGACCAAAGAAGTTCAGTTTCATCACCGCACGTCAAGAATGTACAAAGGCTAATGAAAAAAGCATTAAGCTTATGTGGTAGGTTGACAACTTTCAGACCAGGATCTTCCAGATCCTGGTCTGAAAAGTTGTCAACCTACCATAGATGTTTTGGCCCTCATGAAACTTAACTCACTAACAATACCAACTTATAAGACACAATAAGTGTGTTTCAAACTAAGTTTCTTGAACTGTCAACACTGTTCCAAGTGAGTTAAGTTTCATGAGGGCCAAAACATCTACGGTACACCAAAGATTAGTGAAAAAAAGGTTAGTGTATGGATTCTATGGAAGAAATATTTTTCACTAATTACATAGAAAAAATTCAGGATTTTAGCAATCAGACATGCCTGAATCACTAGTTTTACTGTTCAATATGTGATGTCACTTAATAAAACTTGAAAATTATGTCGCCCTGGAGTGGGAATCAGGTTTGATTCCTCACTATAAAAAAGTCAGACTGTTCTACTAAGGTGGAAAAGATAATCTATGAGCACCTGCTGTGCATAAAAGAGTGCACATTGGGTACCAAAGAAGTTGGCATTTGATCAGAAGTTGTTTCACAT
The DNA here is from genome assembly GCA_039090855.1 of Macrothele yani. Classification (NCBI taxonomy): domain Eukaryota; kingdom Metazoa; phylum Arthropoda; class Arachnida; order Araneae; family Macrothelidae; genus Macrothele; species Macrothele yani. The sequence goes on from CM077004.1 coordinate 138,892,538, forward strand.
CACTATGCCACAGAGCTTCTGCATCACTTTATGTTCAAGGGAGATGAAGTTCTTCAGCAGATCATAACTGCTGACGAGACTTGGATTAATTATTATTTTACTTCAGAAACCAAGTGAGCCAGCTGTGAATGGAACTACAAGAGTTCCTCATGGCCAAAGAAATTCAAGATGGTGTCGTCTGCAGGAAAGCTACTGCTACTGTATTCTGGGATGCAAACGAGGTACTTTTGTTGGGGTTTCTTGCACCAGGAGTAACAATGAATGCACAGTATTATGCTACCATAATAAAAGCGAAGCTTTGACCTACCATCTGCAATAATGTCAGGAAGATTGTTGAAATAGGTCATCCTGTTGCACGACAATGCACATGGCTCACAAGATAAATGATAGCTGTGATATCAATGGACTGGGCAACTCCCCTACCCCACCTCCCTACAGTCCTGATCTGGCTCAAAGTGATTTTCATCTGTTTGGCCCACTTAAGCATTTTAGGAGGGGAAGAAATTCACTATACAAATGAACAGGTTTTTTAAAATGACAAACAGAATAGCCATTTCCTTGCTTACTGCTCAATATGTAAGCACCTTACCCACTACAGGAGTGTGTCTCACTCAGTATATGACAGCAACCCAAGTCCTTCTACATGGCTAAAATACAGTCTTCCACAGAGATGCGACAAGTGTGTTAATATTAGGGAAGAGTACAGATATTTAAAAGGACCCATAGTTTGGTGTGTTTTCCCCATAGTTTCCCATCTTTCCCCCATTAGTTACTTTTATACCCCCCCCCCTCCAAAAAAAAAAAAAACTCTGGGCAACCTTGAAACACCCACGTAAATGTTTTCAAACTGCAGATTAAACCAAATGACCTCTTAGCTTTTCACCAGTATCATCTATGTATGGAAGCCTACAGCTACATTCAATCTTTTTTTTTTTTTTTTGTTATTGGAGGTTTAACGACCACTGTGAGCAACTCAATGGGCTATAAGTAGTCGCTCGTCCCTAATTTAGGGACACTGGTTCCAAGGAAGGGAGAGAGCCAGTGCCGTAAGACAAACACAATATCCATGCCTCACCAGGATTCGAACCTGTACCCCTTTTGGACGAATGGCCAGAGGCCATCACTTAGACCACTGCGCCACCGGGGCAGCCATTCAATCTTTTACATAACTCCTTTAAGCAATATATTTTCTTTCTGCTTAATACCTCTGTAATTTGATATATTCATTTTTTATTTCTTGATTCCTCTAATTGTTAAAATTTGGTGCATATTGTTTTGTGCTGGTTTTTTTTTTTTTTAGATTCAACTAACTTTTGTGGTAAATATTTGGTGGAATTTTTATCAATAGAGACTTTCCTTTATCCCTTTTGATCATCTTGTAAATAATTTTACATGGATACTTAATGTCTGGAAGAATTTGGGTTGTGCTGACAAACTATGTATGTCATTCAACAGAACTATCACAGCACAGATCTCATCATTTTTACTGTTTTCTTATCCTACATAAATTAATACTAATAATTATATAAGCTGGAGGAAAATAATACAATACTTAATGGCAACTTATTTCAAATAAAATTTTCATGTGAAGTAATCTTAACCCACAAGGAAATTGTACTTAGCAATAATAAAAAAAAAAGGTTTGATAATTTAAAAAAAATTAGTGTATTTGTTGACCTGGCCCCTCCTTCCTCATTGTATGTGTATGTATAATTACAAGTCACCCATCTCCAAATTTGGGACTACTGGCTCATAGGTAAAGAGAAAACCAGAACTACAGAATAAACACTACCCATGCTTCACTTATGATTAAAAGTTATACCTCAAAGTGCATCAAGTTTATGCCACACAGCAACTAAAGTACAAACCTCTACAAACACCCTAACACAGATATAAATAGAACAGTAGAAACATCCACAAATATTTTAAGTTTCAGTATTAACAGCTATGAATTCTCATCCAAAGAAATAAGCTGCAAAGTATACAGAGAGAAAATGATTGAGTCAAACCAGAAAAACACAAGAAACTATGTTCCAAATAGATTAAAGGTGATCACAAAATAACACAAAAGTGAGCATGCTTTATTATTTCACTGCTTGCATTTTCCTTTTTCTAAATTTTTAAAAATGTTAGAACAGTTTCACATTAAAATTATTAAGTTAAATGGAAAATTCTGCCATATTATAAGTCACAACCTTCCTGTGTTTCACAGTAGTCATCATCCTAATCAAAGGAACTGAGATCAGAATGGCCAACTCTCATACAATCCTTAGCCTCCTCAACACTTACTCTAGTACAATATTCAAAACATAGAATTTTACCTTGTTAAATGACTTTTTTTTTTTTTTTGGAGTCTTCTCTGCTCACTAGGTTTCTTGTAAAGTTCTGCTTTATCCTCTCAGCGAAGCATGCTTTTTTTACATCTATTACAATATTAAGTAAAGACCAGTTGTTCAACTAAGTTCATTCACTAACATTTTTCTCTCTTTGTGAATTTACTTTGCATGCACTAGATGTGTGTCATTTACATCTTTATTTTTGATTAAACAAATCACTGAAGTTCCTCAATACAGTTTGATCTAAATTTTAGTTCATAAAGATGTTGCTTAGCCAAGGTCACAGTTTGAATGCGTGTGTGGATTGAATTACCACCAGGAGCAACTCAGAGATATAAAAAAGTCACCCATTTTTTATTTAAAGGCACTGGTTTCAGGAAAGTGAGAGTGCCACTGCTGTAAGACAAACACACCACCAATGCTTCATTCAGGACTAAAGCCCAGACTAGCCAGAAACTTACACTTCTGACCACTCAGCTACCTGGGTGGCATAGTTAGAATGTCCCATATCTTGAAGGCGACTAAGTTTTTTTGTCTGTTTTATGCTACCCATTGTGCAGAAAAAAGTCATCCTTTAAGCATCTGTCATTCCATCTATAACTTTGGCTATGCAACATGTGACAATAGTCCATAATTAGGATCAAAATGCACTGAGAAACCCTGCAGAAATTTTTCGTTTCAAGAAACAGAATATAACAGGTACACATCTGGTGCATGCAAGACAAGCTGCACAAAGAAGTATAGCCGCCAACTTTCTAGAAATCCAATGGGCGCTCGAGCTCTGAACAAATCCTTTTGGAACTGGAACTCAGAACGTGAAGTCCAAGGGATGCTTGAACTCTTTACACAAGCACATACATAAATCAAAGGTGGAATGTTGATTATACAATCAGCCATACAATTTGATCTGTCATAGGTTTGTAAGATTGGGGCGATTATATAATTAAGTCAGCTCTTAATTTTACTTACACTTTTTTGCAGTTCTATATATTTCAATTTTGGTCCCTTGAAAAACAATGTATGTGCCATTGTTTTCTATTTTGGTGTGTGTGTGTGTGTATAGACAACATGCTTCTGAAAAGCAGATTTTTGATCAAGTTATTTCCAACCCTTTGTCACTTGGTGTATGGTCCTAAAACTGGATTTTGAAAGTTTTTCATGAGCCGAAGAAGTTTATGCCTATTTCACAGTATAGCTAATATTCTCATGACTATAGAAAAAAGCCCACACATTTTTATCTGCCGCGAATGGAACGCCAAAAGAATTAATGTTTTTTTATAACAGACTGCTGGTGAAATAAATTGTTATATTAAAAACACTGATTCACAGACTTTGCTCAGATTAAAATAATATCTGTTTTTCACTTTGTGTAAACAAAGCCTTTGATACAGTTTCTAAACAATGAGAACAGGCCTTGATAAAGATCTAGATGTCAGAACTGTATGAAAATACAAAAGAATTTAGAAGATATGAAGAACATTTGAAAGCTCTTCAAGTTAAAATCGGATTAAACTGTTTTATACATAGAGAAATACTGAAAAGAAGAAACATAGCGTTCTCTCTCGAAAATTAAAAATTTGCCAATTTAAGTTTGCTTTTTTAAACTTATTGTTGTTAATGATTCAGGAGATGCTCAGCATCTACTGGTGAATTTCAATGAAGGTCTGGGCCTTGGAGCACTCACGTAGTCTGCGCTTATTCAAACAACAGGAAATGTAACAGTTAAGACTATTTTGAGTATGAGCTTTATATGTTAGACAAACTCGCTGGAAAGGATGTAACAGGAGGATGTAGTAGAACTCTACAAGAAACATGCAGACAAAGAAAACATAAAAAGGGTCACCTTTAACATGGTAAAATACTGTTTATACAATTACATTCAGAATATCAAACATGTGAAAACACCATGATAGTTACTAATTCCATCAATATAACATGCTGTGCTTTTTATGGATGAAATAGTAAAAAGCATACTATTCTATCAATGAAAAAAAAAAAAACATGCTATACAGTAATGACTAGCAGGGCTAAGGATGACATAAAAGACGACTCAAATCTGAATTGTGACTGAATGATTTTACACCACATGAAAGGTCATATCATGACAGATTTTCACCACACTTTTAATTTCTAGCTTTTTATTTACACAGCTAAATTAAAAAGTTACCACTGTTGTATAATGACAGTTTTATAGAAACCACTTACTGTTAGCCTGTGTAACTTCCCTTAATTGCATTTTGATTTCCTGTTCTTTGCTTTTTAAACCTGTTCAGTCTTAAATAACTCATGCATGCCTACCTTCCAAACAAGGCTAAAAGAAAGAATATTTTTAAAATCATTTCTGAAAGAAAAAAAAAGACTCAAAGCTAAAATGCAATCCTTTCCTTTAGAAAATTTACACATTTAACAGGGCAACCATTTAAACATGCATTCCTCTAGTAATAAAGACATCATTCACAGCTTAAACATAAAAAATGCATATCTGCCACTTCTGAAAAGGCATGTTTGATTAATTAAATAATTTTGGAAAACAAGTTCTGTAAAATATATACAAAGTTTTGTTACCATTTTTTCTATTAAATTAAAAAAAAATCAAAGTTAAAATATTCAGTCAGAGGAAAACTATGCTGAGAAGCACAGCATGTAGAAAATAGCAATCCACAAAATGGTAACTGAGTTCAACATAATGTTGATGTTGGGTGCTGTTCTTTAAGATTTAATACAAAACAAGAAAAGAAAAGAAAAAGATTTCTCTGGGTGTCACAGCACTCAAGTTTCATGGAAAAACACTTTCTTAGTCATACAAAAGAACTCACACAATGCCCTAACAGAAAAGTGAGAAAGTTCTCGATATAACTGTTCTTACAACTTCTTAAATACATAATGATTTATTTTTAAGCACATACTTAAAAACACCAAAATCAAACGAAAACCTGATTGTCTAGTAAAGTCTTAACACTCAATGACTGATAAAATGGAATGGGCATTGTATGTATAGGTAAGTAGTAGAGATGAAAATGAAAAAAGCAGTAAATATTAGGGATATGCAAAAGTTTCTGCCGTTTTCAGGAGAAATGAGACAGGAACAATCAGGAAACCAGTAAACATTTATTCAACGAAATATTGGCCATTAGCATCAATCACCTTTTGCCATTTTCCAGGCAACAAATGAATGCCCCTGTGATAGAAGGACTGTGATTTTGAGCTGAAGAACACAGTGGCAAAATTTTCCATCTTTAGAACTGTGGTGAACCACTGTTAGGCTGGGGCATGTTGCATATAGCGAAACGGAGGAAAGTCTAAGGGTACAATGTCTGGAGAGTATGCCGGGTGTGGTAAAACCTCCAAGTCTAACTGTTCAAGGGTCAATTTTGTGGTGGCACCAACATGTGGTCTGGCATTATCGTGTAACAGGATGACTGGACGGTGTCCTTTACCTGTCCATGGGTGTTTTTTCTTTATTGAGGCATTCAATTTCACTAACTGATCGCTATATCGTTGTGCAGCAATTGTTTCGCCAAGTTTCAATATTTCGAAGTACAGCACTCCATGCATATCCCACCACACACACACACGCGACAGCACCTTTTCCCTGTGGATATCCTGTTTTGCAGTGGATGTTGATGGCTAGCCTGGGTCAAAATGGGATCGCTTGTGTACGGGGTTGTCGCAATACACCCATTTTTCATCCCCTGTGGCAACCTTCCACAAGACATTTTTCCCTTGAAACCTCTTCAGCAATGCCATGCAGATGCTTAATCGTTGACCAATATTACGCTCCATTAAAGTATGTGGAACCAACTTACCAATCTTCTGGATCTTTCCCAAGGCCTGTAGACACCGTACCACTATCGATTGAGCCACTTCCAAACGTTTCGTCAGTTGCATGGTCGATTGTGTGGAATCCTCGTGTAACAGCGATTACAGCTCCTTGTCTGCAAGTTCCTGCAGTCTACCTGCACGTGGCTTGTCTTCCAAGTTTAGATCACCTTTCTTAAACCTGGAAAACCATTCTTGACATGTCCGCTCACCCATAACCATTTCACCCTACACCTGACATATTGAAGCATATGTTTCACTCACACTTTTCCCTAAATTAAACATGAATATCAAACAGTGCTGCAAATGAACTTTATCTACCGCCATGCTTGGCTTTATGTACAAACTGACAGCATGGGTTGCCGGCCGGTTAGACCCCTACGTCAGCTAGTGGGGGCGGCAGAAACTTTTGCATACCCCCAATAAATTTAGACCACACATATTTTGCTAGTTTTCTGGAAAAAAAAACCCCAAAAAACTGGAACAGGTAGAAGTACGAAAAACCTTGATTAAACGAAACATGCCAGCATAATTGTTTTTTCTGTTGTTAGTGCAGCACAAGCATTAACTGGTGGCATTAGGATAAATATTCTGAGAATGTTCCCAAATGATGTGACAACTGAAGAAAAACCTCTCCTTTAAAACTAGCAAACTACTGAAGAAAAAGTTCACCCCTTCAAAATTGGCAAACTATTAACTAAAGAAACAAACTTCATGAAACTGGGAATGCTACTCTACTGTTGCAAAAAAGTGGAAACTTAGTGAAATATTCAATAAAGATCCTCACAATCATTGTACTGACATCCAAGAATGTCAGTATGATGCATATAACAGAAAGGTCAAATACCAACAGGAAAATCAAGTTTCGTTAAAAACCAGTTTTTTTTTTCTTTAAGAAAACAGGTTAATGAAGCTGTTTTTAAATAAAATATAACATAAAAGGGATTTAGTTCAATTACTTTAATCCTAAATAATGAATTACACTTGATAAATCACTGATATTGGCAAATGTACAGAACATGTCCTAGAGGTGCATATGAATGTAATTTTACGGTATTCAACTACTGGAAGCAACCACTATACAGCATCCTAGAATTAAGTCCAGGGCTTGAAAAATATCTGAAAATTTACATGCCCAGCTGGGCATGGGCAGAAAATATTTACTTGCCCAGGTAGTAAAAGCTAGATGCTCAGGAAAATTTATCTTTTACAATAACAAATCAGAACCCTCAATTTTTTAAAGTTATAAAACATGAACTCTTTTTACATGTTTTGCATTTCCATTTTTAACAGTCTGTATTCAAAATGTTCAATGCACAAAAGCATGTATCTCAAGTTTTAAGATGACTATGCTGAAATTGGTATTTGAAAATCTAGTGATTCTTCAAAGCTTTTGTCCTTTGTCATTAAACACCATAGGGGTCGCCCATAATGTACATCCGAGATTACAGGAGGATTCCTGACAACCGGACCAAATGTGACATGGGGAGGTTTAGTAAGTCGGATGTCCAGCAGCAAAAATATAGTAGATGGTATTTCTTAGTTTTAATTTGTCTTTTTTTCTTCTTTTAATAGTTAAAAAAAGGTATGAAATATTTCAGATTTCTGATGATATTTAGCTAAATCAGAATATTAATATTAGGTTCTCATATTTGTACTACCAAATATATCGTGTTTTGTAGATGGAATGGTCAAGTGTGTTGCAACTTGAATACGTGCGTTCATTTGTAGATCATTTCAGAATGATAAAGTTCGGGTAGCATTTGGGAATAAATTAATGCCCAATTAATACATATTTTCTGAAGAAAAAATATAAATATATGAAAGATTTCTTTAAATAATTACATGTTTTCTTTCTGTTTCTCAATAGACTTCTAAAAGCAGTCGTCTAAAATAAAGGAGATTGCGGGAATTAGGACATACTTTTTAGGGGGGGGTTGTCAACAATCAGACAAAATGTGACATGGGGGAGGGTGGGGGTCTGAAAATAGTAAAAAATCACAGATGTACTTTATGGACCGCCCCGAAGGCTAGTTTTTCCCTTTGTCACTAAACATCGAAGACTAAGTTTATGGTAATCAACTACTGGAAACAACCACTATACAGCATCATGCATCTTGTTGCTGACTATACACACCATTTGGGGGCAAAACTACACGCTTCCAATTTCTGCACCTAAAACATAATATAATTAAAGAAGTGATATTCTTTTGTCCTGGGCACTCTGTAACAATTATACAACTTCCAATGATAAGCGGTGAAATGAAACACGACATGCAATGACTGTCTTCTTTTTTTCGTAGTAGAAAATTCTATATTCCAAACTTTAATTTTAAATTTATTTGCCCGGACCGGGCAAACATTTTTTATTTACCTGCCCAGGCAAATAATATCCATGTCCCGGGCACCTAGGGCATGGTATTTTTCAAGCCCTGAAGCCAATGTATGTGCCCAATTCAATGCAAAATATATATTTAAAAAAATTCCATTTTAAGATATCCATACAGAGCATAGATTTGCAATGGAGCAAATACTATTAAAGCAAACCATTTATGACTTAAATACAATATTCTTATAGACTAACATTTTGCTGGTACACAACCCGAAATCCAATACTGATTCAAAGAAACAATCCAGTAGTGGCATGACAATGCTTCTGGCAATAACTAACATAAAATTGTGGTACTGTGGTCTATACTTCTCTTTTTCTAGATCTAACTGCAGTATCAAGGTTTTGATTTCACATGCTACAGCAGCTGGGTTAGTATTATAGGAAAATTTAAGATACTGTCTGCTTAAAGATTCATACTCTCTCCTGTGGAGAGACAGCAATGTTAAATTAGAGGTTTGACATAAACATCACTAAAGAAGTTCATGAGAATCAATTACTTAAATGTTCTTCAGTGATAATGTGACTGATGGTGACTTAACTTCCAGTTCTTGCATAACAGATGGGCAATATGCATGACAGACTGCTCCCATTTAAAAACTCCCACGCCAATTTACTCATTATCATAATTTTCCTTTTTACAAATGCACCAAGTTTTTTAAAAGATGTGACACCACTTCCAATTTCACATATAGGAAATAATATTTTGGACTTCACACGAATAAGCATAAAGTGTTTTCTTTCAAAGCTGAATCTCTAGTACTAATGAGGTATAAAAGAATTTCCCAGTAAACCTGCATATTTTCTAAAGTTCTGGTAGCCTTCAGTCTAGAAAGATTCAATAGAACAAAAACGTGCTAGAAGAAAATTGCCTTCTCAACAACATACCAGTTGGAGATGTCAATCTGAAGTGCTAATTTTATTTATCCAAATACTTCAAAGCCCATCTTCCAGCACTTAAATACTACAGTCACTAAAAATTGATAATCTTCCTATGCTAAATATTGGGTTGGAAAGAAAGTAATGTTTGCAAATGCAAAGCAACAGAAAAGTGCTGATTACAGTATTTACAAGTACAAATCAGTCCAAAGTGTAGTCTCCATTATTTACCATGACCTGCTTCCATCATCTGGGCAGCTGTCAGTGGTGTACTGGACCCCCCCCATATCTTCGAGGCCCTTTTACCAAAATTTATTAGCTTTCTATTACTGAAATTTTTAAATTCCACATTATCAACTAGGTTTTGTGGCCATTTAAAGAATTCAAATTTTTAGGAACCTACAGGCATTTTTCTTAAAACCAAAATTATTGCACTTTGTAGTGCAATAATTTCTAGTCACAGAAATTACAAATGTGAATGTTGTAAGTTAAAATGATTGCTCTAGTTTTATACCAAGACAAAGTACTTAAAAATATTTTTGCCAAAGTTAATCATATCATGCAAATTGTTTTATTTAGTCTCTTTGAAATGTCTTATGATCACACACACAAAACATGCAACTGACGTATGACAGTGCCGAACATCCTTTTGTGATTTATATGAAAATTCAGAACACAGAAAATATATAAATAATTAAGAACTGTGGCACAAAAAAAGTAAAACTAAATTATTTACTCTTGAATACATAAAACACACTTAACATAATGCCATAATGTTTGTACAGAGTAAATATTTTTCCTCTGGACTGTTAAAAAAAAAAAAACAACAACAACTACGGTCTCTTCATTCACATGAACGCTTTTTAGTTCAGCATATTATAAAGGACATATACTACGTATTTATGTGCAAACTAGTGTAAACATGCCTCGTCCTTATCAGTACAAAAATATCGTTCACTGAACTGATATTTCTTTCATATTCTCTGGTTTAATATACATGCATAGAAACTATGGTTACGGCTGTGAAAAGGGATCTCAGGTCCTCTGGAATAGCTGCTTTCTTGTCATTGAGTTGTTTTAAGCTAAAATGGCAAAAATGATTTCTAAATATTTCTTATTTACTGAAAGCTCCAGTCAAAAATCCCTGGCTATTTCTTCAACCAGTTTCATATGAAGTTACGCTCAGCAAATTTGTAAAAACTTTTTCTAAAATCTTGCAGGAGCAGAGGCCCTCTTAGATGTGAGCCCCCCCCCTGCAATGCAAAGGTTGTGTGGGGGGGCTATCAATATGCCCCTGTCAGCTGTTGGATACCATCCCAGTAGAATTGTAGCGGCTTGAACACAAAGAAATGAATAAGTGCATGTTCAACATCATTCCGGTTGATGAACAGCTGTCCCATCTAGGAAATGCTGCTACGACTGGAAAAAATAGTTGCTTGGGGAAAGTATCCAGGGAAAAGGCTAGAGGCAGCAGTAGTTGCTTGGGGAAAGTATCCAGGGAAAAGGCTAGATAGAGGCAGCAGTAGTTGCTAGGGGAAAGTATCCAGGGAAAAGGCTAGAGGCAGCAGTAGTTGCTTGGGGAAAATATCCGCGGAAAAGGCTAGAGGCAGCAGTAGTTGCTTGGGGAAAGTATCCAGGGAAAAGGCTAGATAGAGGCAGCAGTAGTTGCTAGGGGAAAGTATCCAGGGAAAAGGCTAGAGGCAGCAGTAGTTGCTTGGGGAAAGTATCCAGGGAAAAGGCTAGAGGCAGCAGTAGCTCCCAGCCTAGGTCCTGATCTTGTAAAAGGTCACCCGCGCCGTGTGGTGCCTCGCGCCATCCTGCTGTAAGACAGCCTTGCAGTTCAGCAGTGCCGGTCATTTCAATATGAGCAACGCATGCAGTTTGTCGAGCTGACAGCAGTACACATCGGTGGAAATAGTGATGTTGTCCAGCAGCAACTAAAAAACATGACACCCCACCAGACAAACAGCAGGACCTTGTGTGGGTGTACAACGGCTTTGGGGGTCAGCATAGGTTTCTCTTTTGGGTCCAACCACTGTTTCCAGGCACTGACGGTTTCATACGGAACCCATTTCTCATCACCTGTCACAATGTGGTCCAAGAATGGTTTAACTTGGTCATGTGCAAGCAGGAAAATGTATGCAGAACCAAATTGCATGCACTTGTGCAATTTGCTTTCTGATCAACTGTGAGTTGATGATGTACCTAAACTCCCCCTCTTGTGCACCTTCTCAAGTTGATGCAGGAAAGTGATAATGCCCGTGTGTGGGTAGTCCCTAGCTGTTTGGCCAACTTCCTCATGGTCACATGTACATCAGTCTCCACTAAGGTCTTCAGTATGTCCATATCCACTATCACTGGTCTTTTGGCTTTGGAACAATCTGACAGGTCAACATTTCCCTCTCGAAACTGTTCAAACCAATGACAGCACTGATAATATGATATGGCATTAGGGTACACCCTGGTAATGTTTCTTACAGAACTTGTGGAGTGCTACCACAACGAAACTCATGCAGCACGCAATGATGGATGTGCTTCTTGTCCACTTCCATGTTGGCTGGTAATTACACTCTTTGCTTTCTGACAGCTAACAGCCACTTACTTAAACCACCTCCCTGCTGATGTCATGCTGGTGTGTTGCACAGTCTCAGTGCCCAATGTGCACGGTGGCCAGGGTTTCAACTTTGGGTACCTTATCATCAGACATTACTTTCTTTCCAACCCAATATCTAACTGGAACTGAAGTACATCCAGAATACCCACAAAAGATATAGCCATTCATTGCATCAAGCAAATTAAATGACTCGTGATTTAAAACTCAGGCTTCAACAACAATAACACATAAACATAGAAATCGAGCGAAAACACAGTCACAAATGGTAAAAAGGTTCGTTTAGTGGTAGCTTTTGGTCATCTCCTACGACCTTGATCACCTGTGATCGACTGGATGGGCTGGTTGTCAGAACTACAATTTGAAGTTCGGGTGTTGGAACTGTTGCCAGATTTTAGTAGAGAGATCCAAATAAATGGGATTGGTGAAGGGTCTCTGAATTGCAGTTTTTAGTGAACAAAATTTTTTTCATCTGGCAACAGTTACCAACTTCAAATTGTAGTTCTGGCAACCAGCCCATCCAGTCGATTGCGGGTGATCAAGGTCGTAGGATGACCAAAAGCTACCATTAAACGAACCTTTTTACCATATGTGACTGTGGTTTCGCTCAATTTCTATGTTTATTAAATGACTCAAATACCTATGGCTGTTGTCTTGCATTAATGCTGTTCTCTGTGTTCTACAAATAATGAGGTAAGACCCTCTCTCTTCCAGGTTTAAACACGAGTTATTTTTATAGACATGCTATATTTGAGATATGCATAAACATGCCAGGTACAAGAAAACAAAGACTAACAATATAAAATGCACAATGAAAACCTAAGAGTGTATATTGGTGACAATACGGAAGCTATCATTATGAAACAAATCTTTTATGTGTTTTAAGAATTATGCAACTGTTGTTCTCTATTTACCAGTTGTCAAGTAACAAGTTTTGTTTCACAGATAATTACTTCAGTTAGGTCTGCAGCCTTAAATAGTGCTACAATTGGAGCACTGCTCACCTTGAAATTGCAGACAATTACAAAAAAAAAAAAAAAAATCTGAATTCAGCACTGCTTAACAAACAGATTTCACTTAAAACAGTATGAGTCAAAAACTATCCTTAACCTACTCCAGCCACATTCAACCTGATCAGAGCCTACAACTTACTCATTTTTAGGCTTATTTTTTTAAACTAAAGTTATGATCTTGAAATGAACCTGCAGCCAGGCACTATAATGCAATGCCAAAATTTAATCCAGTCACTATAATCTTGTACCACTCTATCCCCCAAGAAATGGTAATACTTTCAAATACAATTGTATAAATAAGTAGTCCCACAGAAGTATCATCATTTCACTACTTTTCAGGATACCAAAATGCAGAGTGATATAACACACCACAGTAGCCATTACAACTGAAAAACATCCCATACAGCTTTCAAGAAATGAATGTAAATACAATCCAATTGCCAGCCCAAAGACAGTCAAGCCTGAGCACAGAAGCACATCCAATGTTTACTGAAAAAATCAGCATAAATAATTTCCCATTCTCGACTTATTCAACTATACTTAAAATAACAAAGAAGGAATGGTGGCATAACATGGCCATTTAGGTATTTACTAAAATATGGTAAAATTTGTATATAGCTACAGAGAAGAAAAAGGAATTTTATAACTAAATGGCTCAACACACACAGAGACCACATTAAAACATCCCACTTTATCATCCAAAAAATTATAGTGGTTGCTTTACATCATACACTTACATAGCACATTTAACTTTCAGAATGACATTTAAAAACACAATAAAATCTTGATTTCAAAAAAAAAAAAATCCCATACAGCCTGCAAGAAATGAATGTAAATATAATCCAATTGTCAGCCCAAAGACAGTCAAACCTGAGCACACAAGCACATCCAAAGTTCACTAAAAAAAAATTCAGTGGAAATAATTTCTCCATTTCTGACTGATCCTCAACTATACTTAAAATAACAAAGAGAAGGAATGGTGCCATAACATGGTCATTCAGGCATTTACTAAAATATGGTAAAATCTGTAAACAGTTACAGAAAAGGAATTCCTAAGGTGCATCGCATAAATATAGAGACAGTCTACTTTGCGTCGTGAACACAATGCGAATATAGGTAGGAAGCTGAAGTGATACCTACACTGCTGGCCACCCAAAATGCAACACCAAGAAAAACACGAGATAGCAAAGCCAGATTTACTGGACAGATAACAGAAACAAAGATGAAATGATTGAGCTTACAGGCCCGTGCGACTTGGAACACACAGGCGTCAATAGTCGTGTGGCCCCCATGGCTGGCAATAACGGCCATTACACCCCGCGACATCGAACCAAAGAGGCTTTGGATGTGGGCTTGGGGTATGTCGGTCCAGGCTGCCTCCACATGTTGCCACAGTTCATCAGGCATAGTCGCGGGTGGTGCTTGCCGGGCCACATGGTTGCCGATCAGCGACCAGACGTGTTTGATGGGTGACATATTGGGAGAACAGGCGGGCCACGGCAGCAGTGACACCTGGTGGGCCGTGAAGAATTGTTGCACGATGCGTGCCACATGCGGGGGCGCATTGTCCTGTTGAAACGTGGCCACTGGCAGGTCCTGCAGGTAAGGGAGGACTACAGACTCCAAAACGTTGGAGATGTAGCGGTGGCTGTTGAGTGTACCGGCGATGCGTACCAGAGGGGCGCCATATCCAATTGCACCCTAAACCATAATGCCACGTGACGGACCGGTATGGTAATGCATAATGCAGGAGTCATACAGTTTCTCGCCGCGGTGCTGCCACACGCAGATCCAACCATCGTGGTGTTGCAGGCAGAAGCGGGATTCGTCGGAGAAGACGTTGGCGTTCAACAGCTCACTGCCCTCGCCGGTGGTGTAACGTCAATGGTAATTGGAGCAACGGGCGCCGTGCGACAAGTCCCCGCTCCTGCAGACAACGTCGAACGGTACGTGCTGACGCAGGTTGTTACACAACACACCCTAATTCCTGCACTAACGTTCATGATGTGGCGTTGCGAGCTGTCAATGGCTGCCGCACAACATGCCGGTCCTCTTGTTCGGTGGTGTGCCGCGGCTGCGGCAATTGCTCACGTCGGTCGGTCCGTCCATCCCTCCTGCACCCACCAAATTCATACTCGCCTCACTGTGGCTGGATGTCATACCACACGGGCGCCGATGCCTCAGTACGATAAACCACTGTCGCGATAAGCCACTATTCGTCCTCTGTTGAACTCCGAAACGTGCTGGAATGACTGCCGTATTCTGCAACGAGGCATCAGGAAGCTTCCCGCGCCTAGGTCCGGCAGCACAACACACTTCTACTACTTACACATCGCCTCTGTGCACTCTTCTTATAGTGCTTCTCGGTGGCGTGCCGGGCGCACATGATTTGCATATGCCCTGCAATGCTAATCGTTTGCATATCCCCTCGCCGGCGACGCATGCTGCGAATTTCAGGCCAATTGGATGCTTCTTTCTTGGTGTTGCATTTTGGGTGCAATCTGTCGAGATGACCGGATTGTGTGAAAAGAACACCACCAAGTGAAACAGTGTAATTTTAGGTGTCTCATAAATGTAAAGACAAACTATGTAAAGTAGCCACATGCAAATGAGATGTACAAATGAGCATTATGTACGCACACACATGGGCCGTAATTGGGTCCAGCCTACAAAAGTCAGCGGACCTGCCGTCAGACATTCATTTTCCGAAATGCCATGCAACAGCCAACTTTCAGGTGAGGAGGTGCAGTAGATTTGGAGACAGAGCAAATGGATTGCCTGTAGTGAAAATTTCTAAAGCCATGGGAAGGAGTAGGGCAGTCATTTATATTACTTTATCGAAACGTGGTGCGTCAACTGCCGGAAAACAGCCTGGAAGGCCTCGAATAACAACCAAACGAGATGATCATGCCATCATGCATTTAGTTTCATCCCAAAGGTTATCACCACGTCAAGCTTCTCGGACTGTTGGTGTCACCGTCTCAAAGGACACAGCTCATTGACGAATCAAGGAAAGTTGCAACATTGTGCTCCGTAAAATGCGCCGTCTGCCACACTTCTTGCGGCGCCACAAGGAAGCTAGATTGTTATGAGCAAGCAGCCACATGCACCGGACGGACGAGTGGATCATAACTATTTTCTCCGATGAGAAAAAGTTCAACCTGGACGGCCCTAACGATTGGAACTGTTATTGGCATGATTTACGACGCGAGCCACGCACCTTTTTTAGCAGACAGAAAGGAGAGGGATCTGTGATGGTCTGGGAAGCTTTTGCGTTCAATGGGACAACGAATATCTCTTTCCTGCTAGGCAGGCAAAACTCCGAAATTGTATCAGGACATACTCAGCAGCCACCTACCGTTTGCCGGAACTAGCGGGTGTTGATTATCTGTTCCAGCAAGACAGTGCCTCTATCCATCAGTCTGCATCAACGAAAAGCTGGTTTAACACTCATCATGTGACCGTAATGGATTGGCCAGCACTCAGTCCAGATCTGAACCCTATCGAGAACCTCTGGGGTATCCTCGCTCGTGATGTGTATGCGAATGGACGGCAGTTCTCAAGTGTGGTGGCATTGAAAGAGCAGATTAAACGTAGCTGATACGTACTCCGTCCAGAACACTTACATCACTTGGTGGACAGCATGCCCAATCAGGGTTTCAGTGTTATTCGGAACAATGGCTCCACTATTCGTACCGGAGGTGCTCTTAATTAGTAAGTCTTTATATTTTTGAGACAGTGTATTTGTTTTTTTCTTGTACTTGGCACTGGAATTATGTTTCCGTCAAACTATTGTGCAGCTGCGTGTCCTGTGGTATTTTTGCTATAAATACGAGGTGTACATTTCAGCTAGTTGTTTCTTTTTTATTCAAGAATTTGTTCTGTCTCTATATTTATGCGACGCACTATATGACTAAATGGCTCAATACATGCAGTCACCACATTAAAACACCCCACTTAATCATCCAATAAATTACTGTGATCACTTGACTTCATCGCATACTTAACAGCACTTTAACTTTTAGAATGAAATGAAAAAAAAAATTTGAGGACCAAATCCTCACCATAGATAACTTGCTGATTACTATAATAGTATCTCTCTCTCTCTCAACAATGGACAGTGAAATGGATGTTATTACTCACTCAAATAAATGTCTTCACCCATTACATCAGACATTTCAAAACTGTTTTTATAATTGCATCACATTTGTGTTACTTCTTGGGAAAGCATAATATTGAAAAAAATTACAGAAAATTTAATAGGCTTTCCACTCAGAAGTAAAATAAAATTTCATAACTTTTCTAGGTTGTTTTGTAAGTTTTTTTCAGAGTGGTGACCCAAATCATGTTGAGATGAATTGCTACATTTCCTTCCATTGCATTTTCTCACCAAAGCACACATTTGTAAATTCTTTAAATAACTGATCTCTTTATGCAATTAACTGCTTTTTATTAATAACTAAATGCACAAGAAATTATTTCTGGTACTATAACTCCCTGATCTTTTGTGAAACTGAGTGGTACACTGCCAACACAGAATTTAATATATTTCCATAGCAGAGGCGTAACTAGGCATTTCTGTGCCCAGGACAAACCACAAATATTACATCCCCCCACACACTGAAGTCTTTAAAGACAGACTAGCTATATCGCCTGAAATATTATAATCCTACTTGTCGCACGAGTTTTTAGTATAGTAAAATTGGTGGTGTTTGTTGATTACGGAAAAACTTGCATTATTTTGTACCCACACGCATGTGCAGTTTTTCAAAAGAACTAACACTGGCCACCAGAAGTTGCTTCTGACATTTCACTTCACACTGAATTTTATACTTTTTTTATCATTCTTTTGTAGTTAATTGATAACTAATAATCACTTAGGGTTGTATACATTTCCTTCCATGCCGTTTATTTTGTAATGCCGTTTATTTTTAATTCCATTTATTTTTTAAAAACTAGCCCGTTTTTAAAAAATAAACGGCATTTTAAAAACTGGCTAGTTTTTCGGCGGATCAGAGAAAGACCTTTGCAAAGTTATTGCCATTTTAATTGTAGTTTAACAACCTAACTTTTTAATATTTTTATTGAGGTACGATACTGTAAATAAGATATTAGGGAACTAAGTGTCATTTCTTATCCCAAACAGGAAAGGCATTTTGCCCTCATTAATTGCATCAAAAATGGAGGACAGCACTCAGCAAAAGGGTTTCATGCATTTCTCTTACTCTTATTTACATCAAGGATGTTCTGAGTGGTGAAGATGAACTGGCAGCGGACACCATTTAGGGCTGTAAAATACAAAATGTGAAGAGAGCGGTCCGACCTTTCATACCACATTACATGGACTGAATTCAGCTTGCAGTAATGATCGAATTGCCCCCAGAGAATCTACAAAAATAAAAATGGCATCCTTATCATGTAATGTACACACAACCATGCCATCATTTCTGACTGTGAGCAACTTGCATCCCCTGCACATTTTGAGGAAG
Organism: Macrothele yani; assembly: GCA_039090855.1. Taxonomy (NCBI): domain Eukaryota; kingdom Metazoa; phylum Arthropoda; class Arachnida; order Araneae; family Macrothelidae; genus Macrothele; species Macrothele yani. Next base: position 138,911,074 of record CM077004.1, read on the forward strand.
AAATGGGAATTTTTAGCCCCCTAGCTACCGCAACCGGTGAAAGAAAGTATAGGTAAATTCTGTACCAGAAACTGGTAGAGGTTTCAATTCTGATTTTAATCAGATTGTAAGCAGCAATTCTTGCACCCTCTCTTGAGCTGTGCCCGGGGCAGCTGCCCTGCTTTAGTTATGCCTTTGTCCATAGGAACGGCTCACATGCAAGAAAAAATTTGTCAGTGGATCCACAGTAATTCCATCTTACCCTGGAACACTTCGTCATTTTATGCTCTTAACTGCATGGGTAGCATCTGCCAGGAGGCACTTCAAAGTATTTCGTTATGAATGGTAATAGAAGCATCACCTGTTACCATACACCACTGCTCCTCAAAATTTCCTTTATTTTTTGGTTATATAGTGAAACCTCCATTAACAGACACCTACGAATGATGGTAACCTTTGAGCAGTGGAAAGTTTTGATTGGTACAAAACAGCTGCCATAGGATTAACTTTAACGATTACCTCCAAACAGCGAACCTCTTAGCAGAGGCCAATGAGCATCCCAATAAGTCCCGAAAGAGATCTAATTGACACCTTGTCCTTTCAGATTTCACGCAGTTCCTTCAGCAAAAGAGATAAAATAGGAATAAACAATTTTACTGTGCCTCAAGCTCAATGGGTTAGATTACGGCAAAGTACAACAGTGTGCTCAAGTGAAAAAAAAAAAATGAGTTAAAGTTCAGTTCTACATGAGGCAAATTCCAGCTCCTGTGTATGTTTCAGTAGCAACCTGGGGGAAGGGTTGCTGACTTGTGAAATGTTTTCTATTGGTAGCAGTATATCTTTGATTGGTCCCTGTGGGTCATGTTCCTATTTTTTGGAGTGCAGCTAGATAATTGTGCAGTTTTATTTCACTGTCTAGCTTTCTTTTTCTTTTTTTTTTCTTTCCCTTAGTGTACCTTAAACTTAATCCCCCATCTTGATATTTCTAAAGGGAAGTTCAAGACTTTGAGTCAGACACCACTTTCCTAAAATCCTCTGCACCACAATTTCATTTTAAATCATTATATTGAGTTTCATTCGGTATTCTACCTTTGGAGAAAGCTCTGAAACAGTTTTTTTTTTTTTTATGTGTAAGCTTTTCACAATTAGTCTCCTTTGTACCAAAGCAATGGGCTAGTAATGTTAACCAAGGCCTAACTTCCAAACAGCAGCACCTTTCAACAATGGTCACTTTGTCCCTGTTCAAGCAGCAATCGTTATTCGGAGGTTTTACCGTACTACCATCTTTTCTGTGATATAAAACATCTGTTAGGAAATACTGTAAAAATTGGCACATTGGGTTACTTAGTATTTGATAAAACAAGTGCGTCAATCTTCTATATGATTGCCAAGATGTCCACTAGACACCCCTTCAAATAAACTTTTGCCTAGTGTTGGATCTGTTACTATTCCATGAGTACTGTGTGTGAGAGGGGTATATAACTTTCACGTCTAAAAATCATGACAGATTAACCTGTTTAGATGAAGCTACATCTGTCATGAATTCTGCACTGCACCTAACATAAGGGCAAATGTTTCACTTTCCTGAAATACAGTAAGAAACTTATGTACAAACAATATACCTGATTTGATAAAGTTTAAGAACCAACAAATATATATGTAGCTATTCAGTGCATAGCAAATAAAAGTATAGGAGTACCAAATACAATATATCTTGCACATTCATATATACAGTGCATCTTAGTATTTTCCTGAAATGAATATTCCCATGACATTGGCAAGAGATATAGTGGGTTAATCTAAAATGTGCTGATCATAGAGTTTTTTGGACTGAGTTGCTGCTACTTAAGGGTGAAGATTGAGTTAGAGTTGCTGAAGGTAATGTTGAAACTTGGTGCTGTTGTGGTTAATGATGCCAAGTGGGAGGTTTTTAATTGAATTTTAAAAAGGTTGAAGAGGAAGAAAATGCACCCAATTCATTTTGAAGAGCACAGAACTTGAGTTTTGTGCTACCATTACCAAAAGAATTTCCCATAAATGTGGTTGTTATGCAATACGCAAATGGTGCTTTACTGGAGAACCCATTATCACCAGAACTGCGTTTTTCTGTTACCTAAATTCTTTGTCATCAGCTGTTTGTGTGATGTCATCTACATGTCACATTTTTGTTTGTTTGTTTGTTTGTTTCTTTTGAGACTTACATATTACTGGGGCTTTAAGTTTTTCAATGACGAGAAGCTTCCACAGAAGAGTGGCTAAAAATCACTATTCTGGCTTCCCCTTTTTCGTTTGAACTGCAGCCTGTTTGGAGGTTACTTTTTTATGCCAGTTCTTAATATGTTGTGGATTTCACCTAGTTTTGGAGCTTCATTTATTTTTTATTTATTTTTTTCATCGTTGTTGTATGTATGCGCATTTCCTTTGTATACATGCAGCCACAATGTTTTAAGAAAACACTATACATTGTTCTTGAAAACAGTCTGAAGAAACAGTCGGCATCAATTCTTTAAAATCTTTTACATTACATTTGTTTCATTTTCAATTGTTGTATTGTCGCATATTTTTTTTAATATCGTTGGTTAATCATTTTATGTAAGCAAGCTCCTACAATATTTTTTTTTCTGAATTAGTTTTAATATTTTTTATTCAAATACAAGTTCCTTTATTTGCTTTCATATCCAGACCCTGCCATTTTCCTGATCCAGTAACATTCTTGTTCCTCTGTGCTCCTCACAATTGGAATAGGTAAGAGATACCTTTTTAATTTATAGTCATTTTTAAATAGACCTGACAACAGATGGTATCCTAGTAACTATCTTTTTCATGATTCTTTAAAAACCAGTGAGTGATGGGAAGCAAATAAATGCTTAACTGGCAACAGTACATCTTATCTACTGGTTTTTGTCTAATATTCAACAAGTGGGTAATATTCTATCTCCTGATGTCAGGAGTATGTGCCCCCTGACGCATATAATGACATACTATGCTCCTCGGCTATCTAATATCTCCTTTCTTAAGCAATTATCACCCATTCAATATTTTAGAAATTACCTTTACCACACTAGGCTCCATACTGCTACCCACAGCAACAAAGTACCTCATATCCTTCCTTTCAGCAACCAGCATCAGTATTTATACCAAGACTACAATTCAACCAAATAAACTTCACCTGATCATTGCACCTCAGATTAATTATAATCGAACTGAGTCTACAATAACCACGTAGTCAGCTCCAGAAAATGTTTACTACAACAGAAGAATTATGAGCAATACACTACTATACATATCAATGAGTTAAAACAAATTTAATCACATAACAATTAAAAAACATTAAAAAACATTGATAGCCAATTAGATGATAGTATAAACAATACTTGATTTGTCCTTGCATCCCAATGAACATAGTTGCTAAATCATCATCAACCATTATCAATCCAATGCTGGATGAAGGTATCCCCAAGTTTCTTCCACTACTGTCTGTCTTGAGCCTGTTTCTTCCAGGTTACTCCAGCATGCTTTCGAATTTCATCCATCCATCTTCCATGGGGTCTCCTTCTGGGTCTTTTTCTGTCCATTGGAATCCAGTCTAAAATTTTGCTTGTCTGTTCTTCTAGCAAACATGTCCAAGTTCATTGCCATTTCAGGGATTTTATTCTGATCATGTCTTCCACTCTTATTTTCTTTATTCATGAGTTTCACTTATCTTTCCTGGTTACACCAAGCATGCATCTCTCCATGCTTCTTTCACTCGTCCGCAGCCTTTGTATGTATTTTTTAGTTAAGGTTCATGTCTCTGTTCCATGTGTAAGAACTGAAAGGATGCGTTGATTAACACTTTTTTTAAAAAACCATAATGGCATATTGATCTTGAAAATTGTGCTGTTTCTTCCAAAAGCTCTCCAGCCAATTTTATACACCAATTAATTTCCTCATAAATGTGATCCTTACTTGATATCACGTTGTCCAAGGTGATCCTTGCACGATATGTTGTAGGTATCTGTTACCATGAGATTTCCCCCATCAATCACAAAATCTTCATTTCTTAAAAAAGCATGGTACATCAGTTTTGTCTTCTGAAAGTTCATGTTTAATCCCACTTCTTTACTCTTTGTCAGCAAGTTGCTGGATCATACTCTGCAGCTCTGAAGGGGCAGTTGCAAAAATGACTAAGTCATCAGCAAAACAAAGGTGAGTTAAATAATCTCTATTAATCTTTATCCCCTTATTTTCCCAGTTCAATGACTGAATGACACTTTGCAATGCGGCATTGAGAGTTTGGGAAATATGGTGTCACCTTGTCTCATTCCATTTCCAGTTTCTATTGGTGCTGAATCCTCAAATATCTAAACCTTTGCACTTGCATTTTCATAGATGTCATTAAAAATACTAATGTAAGCATCTGCAATACTACACGATTTTAGTGCCATTGCAACTGCTGGTGGTTTCATGGAATCAAATGCCATGCATAATGGGAGTTTCATATTCCCTCATTCTTTCAATTAGTTCTCTCGGTACATGGATATGATCTATGGTGCTGTAGCTACTCCTGAGTCCAGCTTATTCTCTCACTTGAGCCATGTCCAATGTTGTCTTCAAGCAGTATGAAAGAACCTTAGTGAAGATTTTATAAACCTGAAAGGAGGCTGATGGGCATGTAGTTCCTTAGATCCTCAATGCCACCTTTTTTTATGTAGCAGGATCATTGTGGCATTGCTAAATACCCATCATTATATTTTCAGTATTTTCACATCACCAAAATTACATACTATATGGAACACAAAGCAGTTGGGTAATCAAATCTTTGCAACCGACTTACATTCAAAACAACCACATTCCACACACATCTCAACTAATCAAATTTTTTTAACCAGTTCTCTTGACCAGATTTACATACACATAATGTTCAGAAAGCCAAACTTCCCTATGTAACTCACACAAATATCAACTTCAATTTCATAAACATTTATAAAGCAACACTTTCGAGAAAGAGGGTGGGAGATAATAGTGTCAAATATATATGAAATACTGCCTAAAAGTGATTATCAATCTGCAACTAGGAAATTGAGAGAGAGGAATGTACAGTCTCACCACATAGCCCAAAATATAGGACAAATCAAATAAGCAATCAAGGGCACAGATTTGAAATTTCTGGTACAATGACCATACAGTGCTGTAACATATGACATACCTCAACAGGTTTGCTCTGGCTGAGGGAATGCAAACTCCCACTCATGTGGAAAACTAGATGATCCATGTGGTATAAAACATTAAATTCCTTCCATTGTTACAGTAATGTCCATATTTACACTTACTTCATAATGGCAAAGTTTGCAGCCAATGCTGATTTTGTTTGTGGGTCTTCATACATACCAGCATTTAAATCATCTAATAAGTCACAGAAGAGATAAACAGCTAGTCTACATACAGCAAAGTGATCTTGGAACCAGAAGAACATTTTGACAGAACAGTGGGGGGTGGTCCATTGGCCCAGACCATTTCTGTGAGGTATCACTTGGTCCTTTGTTGTTTGTTACTGGCCACTTATTTTTAAATATATTTACATATTTTTTTAAATATATATTTTATGAATCACTGGAAACATTTTAACATGGAAGAGACACTTTTATTGATTCCCAGTATTTTGGAAGATGTTTTCTCTGTGTATTTTTATTTGCATCTTCTATACTTTGCACCATCTCCAAAAGCAGTCATCAGTGTGCCACTGATACCAGATAGCATAAATTGCTGTAACCACCATCTTTCAATCATATGCCCAAAATGCACTCAACAATAGAAGTCTCCAGTTCCACAGAAGAGTCAAATCCCAGCTCAATAGGGCCATGTGGCATATTCCATAGAAACACTCCCAGTGCCTAGAACTGCCTTCCTTTGAACTCATCACAACTTTATGATTCTAGGACTTTTTTTATTCAATAGACAATGGAACTTGGTCTATACTCTCACAGGAACTTGCACAGCACCTTCTACTGCACACTACAGTGATCAGACACAGGAACTGGCTACTCACTGTCTAGTGTTCACAATCCTTCATGCCAATCAGAATCTTCCACCCTGGCAATGGAGCTAAAGAACAAACTGCAATCTTGAGTCCCAATTTAGCACACTTTTTGTAGATCTTAACAGTATGTAATCCTCATTCAATAACCTACCAGCAATGAGAAGTTGAGAACTTTTCACATAGTTACTTTCTAGAATTCAAAAACGAGAAAGGTACAAATAGTATCCTGCACTATGAGCCCCTCAATATTTCCATAGGGCATTAAAAGCACAGTGTATCACCCAATCATCCACTTTCACATGGCTGTGCCAATTAGTATACTGTCCAAGATATAAGAGAAAAACTTTATATTGTGCATCAATGTCAAGTGGAAGGGGAGTCAGCTCACAGCACTTGGAAAACAAAAATTATCTTATGTGAAGATATGGTCAGTCATTCCTATGCTTTGCTGCATACATACTGTATGTAATATGTCCACCAATAACTTAAAATTGTATTTAAAACTAGTCATACCAGGAAAATGCCAAATCTAACAAATATCAGTCACTTATGTTGCTCAATAAATTGGAGACAAATCGTATCTCAATTTTTCCTATAATTTGCACGCCTCCACAACGGGGATTATTTTTAAATGTAATACACATCTTTTTTTTTTTTATTGGAGGTTTAACGACCACCATGAGCAACTCAATGGGCTATAAGCAGTCGCCCGTCCTTAATTTAGGGCCACTGGTTCCAGGGAAGGGAGAGAGCCAGTGCCATAAGACAAACACAACATCCATGCCTCACCGGGATTCGAACCCGGACCCCATTCGGACAACTGATCAGAGGCCATCGCTTAGACCACTGCGCCACCGGGGCAGCTCTACACATCTTACAGGGACTAGCTAGCAAAATATGTAGTACTGTACTTAGCAATGTATGCAACATTTATAGAAAGCTTTCACAATGAGTCAAATAATTTTTTCTTGGTAAGGGGGAGGGAGGGGGGTAACAACCATTATGAGCTATAAGCAGTTGCCTGTTCCTAATTTAGGATCACTGGTTTCAGGGAAGGAAGAGAGCCAGTGCGGTAAGACAAACATAACATCCATCCATGCCTCACTAGATTTGAACTCTGACATACATCGAACAAATGGTCAGAAACCACAATTTTATTCATTTTAAAGCTCTGGAAAGGTAAAGTGAGGGAGAAAAAATCATTACCTGATCAGAGATAAATTAAAATTGAATGATGCATTGAGTGATGGAAAAAAAATTCATTACCTGATCAGAGATAAGTTAAGATTGAATGATGCATTGACCCCATCTGTTGCCACACAGCAACAACCCTGAAATGGGGAGGGATCATGGATTTAAAACAAACAGTTTGAACTGTAGAGGTCACCCCCACCCAGCAAACTAGTGCCCATTTACACAAGTCACTGAAAAGCAAGTTGATCAGAGCCCCAGTCAAAAAACAGTGTTAGTCAAAGATTTACTAGAATGCTGTGGTAGGTACTTAACTAGATACATATATGTTAAAAGCTGTTCTTAAAAACTGGTTAGCTGTAAGAAGAAACGTAATTTTACTTTATGCTGAAAAAAAAATTTGCATTTCTCTTTACAGCTCAACAGTTTTCAAGATAAACACATGTATCTAGTTAAGTACCTGCCATAACATCCAGCAGATCTTTGACATCCCATGCAATAAAACTTAAAACAATTCCCAGTTTCAGCTGCATATACAAGATGTGGTTAAAGTCCACAAAATTCCAGCTGAATAATTACATCAATTTCCCATTATTCTAAATGCATATTTACTGATTTGCTACAATTATTTTTAAAAATATCATTTCAAACTGGACAGTGCATAGGATCTTCTTAGTCATAAAATCATTGAACTGGGTCAACAAAATTCATGAATGGTAACTGAAGCTGCAAATAAAGATTCTGGTTAACTTTATTTTTCATCAGGAACAAGTCACTTTGAGACTAGAGTTTTAAAAAAAATATGATTATATCAATATGTACACACAGTTCTAGGTAGACAAGTGATCTGGCTAGAAAAATTCAAATCAGATGTTGCTAACCACTATTAGACATAGTCAGAAAAAATTATTAAAAAAAGTTTGTGAACACCTCAAAGGAAACTATTTATGGATAACACCAACAAGGAAGAAACATGGACATCTGCATACCAACTTCAAACATCTCTCACACAGAGATACTGTAATTATTAAATAGCATATTGAGGTAGGTGTCAGTGTGTATAGGGATTTTAACATGCACACACCATACTTGGAAGATATAATGTGAACCCTCCCTATTCCAGGAAAACCACTCCCATAATATTCATTGTTCTTAATATACCAATGTTCATGCAAATTGTGTACAAGGTCTGCTTATCACATGAACCTGGGCCTCCTGTTTAACAGGCCTTCCCTTTTAAAAATGGTATTTAAAAATGACCTAATCATTGTTTAACTTTTGCTTAATATTTTTATTATTGTGAAAGTAATATTATGTGGGGTATTGCTGCACACTCTTATTTGGTCAATCTCAAGTGTTCATTCATTAAGGAATCAGTTTCCACTTTCACAAAACCTTTTGCTACTATATTCTGAAATTGCTGCCTCACTTCAAGATGACGATCTTGCTTCAGAATTTATTACAAATTCTAAGATCAAAAAGTATTACAAGTATTCATATATTATTAATCAAATTCCATGACTTTTCAACACTATTACACAATCAATTACTTGAAGGATGAATCCATTTGATGAAAAATTAAATAGCAGAAAATGTAAGTATATCATGTGGCATCTTCAGTGCTATACACTTGTGAAAGAATCTATGTTTACTTGGGGGCCACAAAATTTTCCTGTCCCCTGAAGTGTATTTAGTTGGACCTTGATTGTGTAAAGTACAATGATTGCTCAGATTCCAAAAAAATAGCAGCAAATAGGAAAGTAACACTAACAGTAAAACTTGTGATTATGTTTACCTGTACTCTAGTAGACTATATAAAACTAAAATACTCGCAAGACAGGTATACACAGTTACAGGTTTCCAAATACAACCTCTGCCTACTAGACATTTTACTTAAAAGCAATTGTTTTAAGTACTCTAATAACACTCAGAAAGAAAATCACAGAAGTGTCTTGGACCCATTTCAAAGTTTACATGAATTAAGACACACTGTTGTGTAACAAATATCTTAATTCAGCAAAATTTTGTAGTGAGTCCGGTACAGGCTATTTCTCTCACATCTTCAAGTTTTGAGTAGCCACTCATACATTGCAAATATTGCTCATGTGCCAATCAAATTATGGTTATCATACCATATGTTTTATATTTTAAACCCAAAAATAATGAAAAAGTAACAAGGAATTAAATCTGGAACATAGCCATATTTCACCTGCTACACTCAAGGAATACTATTCAAACATATCAGAAAACATGAAAATTCTGAAGTATTCTCTGATACTTAATAAAGCTCATCTTTTAGCAAGGAGCTAATCTATATTAAAAAAACTTTACGGCTAGAAAAGTATTGGATTCTCAATACTAGATATACTTAAACTCGGGGCTTTTTTTGCTGCAAAATTTTAGTTTTTGAAGCTTTATTTTATGCAGATTAGTGAAGCTATAGACACTCAAATGTTCTTGACTGAAACACTGTGTTTAAATATCTGTATCATGAACCAGAAAAACTCAACAGGTGGAAGAAATCAGAAGTGCTTAAATTAAGCACATAACTGAAGCAATTAATTATTTAAATGCATCCAGCTTGCACAATTCAATTTACTACTGATTTGAGTTTAGTCTTAATGCTTTTTAACCAAATGAACAGCCTAAAATTTCCATGGCTCTTGGCAAAATGTGACTTTCAGTGTTCCACCATCTACATAATTTTACTACGTAAAAGGATAAATCATCATTATGTTCCATAAAGTGAATACTGGAATAATCACTTTTTTTTTTACAGCTGCTAAAAGTTTGTTAATTCCCTACCAGGATAAAAAGAGTTTTCCAATTAATATAAATTTCAAGTGACAATTTTAAAAGGCACAAATTCCAAATGTCCCTAGATAGCCACAAAACTGACTAAAAATGCCACATACCTTCCCTCTCTGTGTGTGTGTATGTATGTATGTATATATATATATATATATATTCACAAACAATGAATTTAGTTCTCTTAAAAATGTGTTCTGGAAGCTCTACTCAAATGCAAAATCCTACCTGTTCAACCAAGGAGTTTCTCATAGCTTGAGGATAAAGAAATTCCAGTACAAAATGTCACTTTAAAATGAAGATCCCTGAATATACTGTTGGGAAACTACTAAATTATCCAGTTAACACTAATCTAATGTACTTGTAGCTTACTGAGCATGAAATAGCAATAGAAAATGTAAGGAACATTTTCTAAAAATTGCAGAATGTAAGGAACATTTTCTAAAAATTGCATAGTATGCAATGCCTTACAGTGTTTTTTTTTTTTTTTTTTTTTTTTTGATTGGAGGTTTAACGACCACCGTGAGCAACTCAATGGGCTATAAGCAGTCGCCCGTCCCTAATTTAGGGTCACTGGTTCCAGGGAAGGGAGAGAGCCAGTGCCGTAAGACAAACACAACATCCATGCCTCACCGGGATTCGAACCCGGACCCCTTACGGAGCCTTACAGTGTTGCAAGAATTCTTTGAACTGTTAGCAGTACCTGACTATACTTATTAACTATTAATATCTGTAACAGTTTATTTATATATACACAGTGAAGTCATTTCTTCTTAAATCAGCACAATGATTCAGCTAAATTTAGTCTCATCAAAATAGAATTATGAATTTCCTGCAAGCAGACAGAGCCAAACTTTGCACAGCTCTAATTTTTGTATATACTGAATAAACTTCAATAGGGCTTCACACTGAATCAAAACATTTATTCATTTGAATGTTGTAGGTATTGTGACCATATCATTAGTTCCTCATCGGTGAATCTATAAACTCTTCATTACATGTCATCACAGTTCACATAAACACTTGGGGAATTTCCACAGATGACTCATTCAGTTCTTGAGGTCACAAATATGCATTTTTGAAGTTGCACACCAAAATAACAAAGTGCCTAGTCTACTGTTAAACTATGTGACTAGTCAAGTACAGTTTAGACTACATTATTTAAAGCTATAAACTGATCATTCCTAAACAAATTACCTAATATGGTAAACATCAGGCAAGAATCAGATCTCAAACCTTTTTTTTTTTTTCATTCCTCGAATATTTTAAACTGACATGAAAACACAACCCTCCCAGACAACTGCACAGCAACTATCCTCATGAAAAAAGATAATACTGGAGAGCCAACTGACAAACCAGCTTATAAATACTTTCCTTTGAAAAATCCTTATCAGCAAAGTAGGAGGTTGTTTCCAAGAGGAAAAGTTGTCTCCTCTGGAGGCTTCTACACTTACTGATGGTCTTAAGATGTTTTTTAATCTCTTATAAATGTGGTGTTTTAAATGATGTTACTGATATTTAAAATACATCTATGAACCTTTTAAGATCTCAGGTATTCAGTTGTTTTTAAACTTCTAATAAACTGCTAATCTCGTTTTCAAAATTACTTTCAATTTGCCATGACATAAATATGTTGTTTCTACTGAACAACCTGCTTCATAAAAGCTGGAATTCCAATGTAAGAATTATATATTTTTCTCCTGGATGATTACTGATTATGAATTAATACTAGTTTATACAAACTGAAACATCTGGAGTAGGGCACCTATATTGACCTAAAAATTCCTAGCTACAAATCTGCTTAGCAACCATGTACAAATCAGTTTTTTTGTCTTCCACATAGATGTACCTCTACACACTTTTAACAGGAATTGTAGACACTGCTCTCCAGAACAGTCAACACTTCATTAATAAACCTTTAGTTTTTCTACACCTTCCTGATAAACCTAGTGCTCCTAACCTCATATGTCTTGATAATGTAATGCTTTTCCACTACTTTCATCCTCAACTCCTTTAAATTAAAGGTAGATTACTTTTCGATACACATCACAAAAACTAAAAGTATTATGCTCTATGGAACTTTCTTTCCATAATCAATTCAATATATAAAGCCAACATATTACCTCCCCAGTTCTTTGACCCAGGCTCTACATAATTTTATCCAATCATTTTAACTTGTTGCTCAAACTTACATTTTTATTACTTCATTTTAGTTATGTACCATTTATAAATCTTTCACCACTTCATTTGTCTTCCATTAAGAATGAAATAACTGACCTTGATACTTTTGACTGCACTTCCTCCGACAACTTATTTCAGCACTTTTCACCTAAAACTTAAAAACCAATTTTAAAGGTCTGAATTTGTCTTCCACAGATATGAACCACATCCAAGTTGAAACCACAAAAGCCTGGCTCTATGCAAGCAACAGCTTTTTTACTTATAAGCCAGAACAGGTCCCATCACATTCTGCTTTCAGTAAAAAAAGAATTCTGACTGATTTCTATGTCAGATCATTCCAGAGAAAATTTTTCATATTATATTCTGTAGCTAAAGTAAAAAAAAAAAAACACAGTCTAGTAGTACCCAAGAACGCAGCATTAAATGCAACATTTTTTTTATCACATCTTTCCAAGCCCATTACATAAAAGTTCACCCAGAAAACTAGTTCCTACCATGCAAGTTCAAGGTCTAAAAACAATGAACTCTGAAAGCTGCTCTATAGATGCGAAATGATTTAAAATGTACTAGTTTACTTAAAATGTATCACTGTGCTCTAATTCTCTGCAGATACTGAAGTGAACGATATAACTACTGCTCTAGGTTTTGGGGGATACAACGCTGTTGAAGAACTGATGAGTTTGGAAGTTTATTTTTAGGTACAAAACAGGTGTGTCGAAGACTACCTGTGAATTTTCATTTATTTTTTTCTATTTTTTCCTGAAGAATAACACCTTATTAGGAAGGAGTAATCCTAATTCTGACACAAACTAGTTAAATGGTGATTATATTTTCCATGTTAATTAGCAATTTCCTTTTTCAGCATAATATTGAAAAGTAAAGTGTATGTTTATCCAGAACATTTAAATGTTTAGAGCAGAGCAGCAGATCTATTTTTGTTCCAAGTACAACTCACCTTGCCCTTGATCATGATACTGCACTTCAGAAGTCATGGCCATGTCACAAGTCTACACCAATCAGAAATCAACAAAGTAACCCTTAATCCATATAAATATGCTTGAAAACAAATTCAATATCATGTTTAAAACTTATAAACTTTAAACTACGTTAACTGATTATCATATTTAAAGAGCATTATACTGATACAAACAAGAAAAAAATGACGATGTGGCAGTCAGTCGCTAGACTGATTAAACTACCGCAACTAATCCAACTACATTGAACACCTCAAACATCACATGGACTACTATGTTCGGTACTTTGATAACGAGGAAGCATTCCTAGTAAGGATTTTCTCATAGGAAACAACCACATTCCAGGAATGCTGTCGAGGAGCTCCCCAGTAATACTTTCTGAGGCAAGCTCAATGTTAGCGCATTTAGAAACATTACACAGCCGGTTCCAAGCCTGGAGGCTTCGGCCTCAGACCCACACGAACACGTACGTATCCGGGCAAACCGCAGTCGCAGAACCCCGTACGGAACATACTGAAGTGTGCGGACAGCATGTCCAGCCCACGTCACACCCATTGATTAATTTGCTTTTGCAAAATAGGGTGAACGGAGGTCGACAAAATTTATACAGTACCTCCGCCATGATGGGATCTTTTAGTTGCCCCAATATCTAATTCAGAGTCCAATGGTCTCTTCCTAGAATCCCCAATATCTGGCTCGGGACATCCATTCACACCTCCCAATCCCGTCGCCATCTTCAGTGCAGAAGACATTACCGTGTGACGTCACGACGTGACGTAACAAAAAATTGCATTCTAAAATTACCAAAAACTCAAATCACACAAATAAAATCAGAAAAATACCCAAAACTATTAATTTCAGAATTACAAAAAATTATATGTTTCTCCTTACTTTTGTCTTTATTCCACATATCAAAATATCTCTGAGTAATCGTGGCAAAGGTTGCTCAATGATACCGGCAGTGACGTTGGTTTCAGTATTTCCGGTGACCCGCTGTCTGGACACGTGGTTGATGTGTACCTATTCCGATCGGCATCGTCGGGACTTTAATAACGATAGGTGAAGATATTTTGCACGTTCAACGTGTAGCACCTAAGGGGGAAAAAGTTGTCAAAAATCAGCGACCACTGTAATAGGAAGCAAATGATAGCCGTATTAAGGTACAGAAATGAGTAACAAATGCGGTAATATATGTCAATGAATTAGTTCCTAGACATGTTTACTTTTAATAGATCGGATTTAGGCTTAACCGTATTGAAAACTCTCCTGTGATTTCATCACAAAGGTGGGGTATATTTTTATCTCTAAGATGCAAGCTAGCTTAATGAGACTTACTTTGTTGTTTTCCTGGGGAGTTTTGACTGTTTCTTCAGTTCCTACCTCTCCGCTCTTGACGTGGATGTGTCACAATCACATGCGGTGACGGTAACTCGATCTGCTGGCTCGCGTTCCTGAAAATCGGAAACAGCTGCTGAAAAATTATCTCTATTTGCGTAGTACGATTTTACCTTAAATGAATAGGTAAATTAATGATTCATATTTTACATGCCACAATTTACACTAATCAACACCATTTTGGATTGGATTTTAATGATTGCACCAAATTTTTTTATCTTATTGGGTAGTTGACATGCGTGGTGTTACCGTGCCATGTGTTCGTGTGCATCGTAAAATTTGTGATCGATTCATTTCAAATTATTATGCCGAAATACAAAAAAAGAAGAAGAAGAACTTTAGTATAAATTACCATTACGCCCGTTGTGTAACAGCAATTTTAGAACCGATGATGTATAAAATGCTTTTGCAACGTCCAGGGCTTTCATCATCCCTTTCGTTCATATCTAATTCAATTTTATGCGCGTGATTTGTACGAGTCTAATTTTATAGATTTACTACTTCAGCACTCTTTAGGTTTTCGGTGGTACCTTTATTGATTTTGTATACATTTTGGAAAAGAAATTATTATTGAAAGGGTTTATTTTAAAGCAGGTGTACCTTTTTCCACTGGAAAAATCCTTGAAGTTGCAATTTCGATAATGTAATAATTAAGATTCGTATTAACATATTATAGTGGTTCTTCGAATTGGTTATAGCGGGTTTATCAATGATGAAAAAAAAAAGTTATACTTTTTCTATTCCATTTAATTTGTTGTGGATTCTTGGAAATTTGGATTCAGGTCTGCAGTACAGTACCAAAAAGTAATTTGATGGCTATGTACACAGGGAAAAATATTTTTTTGCTGCAAGAGCAGTTCTTCAAGGTAAAATAATTTGGAAGTGATAATGTGTGTGCTTAGTAGTAAGTTCATTTTTGGTTTTCATTGCCATAACAATGTTAATGATAGTAGACATGTAGAGTATCTTATAGATTGCTTCTGATGAGTCCAAGGGTGCAAAATTAGGATGTCCATTTAAGTTCTTTAGGTGAGCTTTCTTATATATGCCTCATTTTAATCAAAAAATATTCTGAGTTTTACCAGCATATAACTTGTTGCTCTCCAAACAAGAATTTAACTTCAGTGCATATTAATACTCCCAAAAAGCATTTATTGTCCAAAAATGAGTGAAAAGTGCTTGAGTACTGGGAAAAGTACAAACAGGAATTTAGAGATTAATTTTGTGAAGGAGAGAAAAAGGTGTTTTTTCAGTGGGAATTAAGGGAGGACACTATGTTTTATCAAAGCAGTGTGTACATTATGAATAATGAAAGTTTTATTAACTCATGGGATACAGGGAAAAAGAGGTTCCTGTTTAAAATTATTCATACCCTGCAACTGACCTTGAAATTGTGTGGAGGAAATTTTTATTTGATCTATTCTCATTTTTAGAGATGATTAAAGAGGGGAAATTAATTTTAAAAATGATAGTTCAAGTTGGTACTATGAGTGTAATTCAGAAACAAAATTACAAATGAACAAATCATAGTAATTATTTTAACTGGTGCAATGATCAAGTTTTTTACTCATTTTAGAACACAGATCTCACAGATTGTAAACATCTGAAGTTTGAAGGCAACTTACCTTTTCGAGGTTTGTCTCCTTTTTGTAACATTTCATACACGTTGGGTGCGAAGTTCATGTAACATCTCGTAGGGCCAGTGGAGGTTTATTCAACTTCTCTTCTGTGGGTTGCACATGTATCCTTGTCGAACAAGAACGCCGGTACCATTCATGTAGGAACAACAATCCTAATATGATTGCTGTTCACTTTGACTTTAAGAAATGTGGTACCATTCACGTTGGAGCAACAATCCTATGTGAATAGCACCGGCGTTCTTGACCGACAAGGATACATGTGTATCCTACAGAAGAGAAGTTGAATAAACCTCCACTGGCCTTGAGAGACATTACATGAACTTCGCACCCAACAAAGACAAACCTTGAATAGGTAAGTTACCTTCAAATGTCAAAGTGCAATATGCACATAAATTAAGAAGCACCATGGACGTCTAGTGATCCATGGAGCTGTAATAGTGTAGATTATAAACATGTTTTTAACATTCCAGCATAGTTCTTAACTCTAATGACATAACAAATGGGGATGAGCCATGGGTGCCGACAGGGGGGGTCACTTGACCCCACTGTAGAATTATTTCCCCCTTTATTTTATTTTATTTTATTTATTACTTTTTTTTTACACTCACAGAACTGGACCACAAGGAAAGATGGAGTTTGGGACATTTAATTTAATGTCCCAATTTTATTGGAAATTTGGAATTGGAAAACGATAACATGAAAGCGGAAAACCTATCAAACCGTAAGGTAGTGCGCCCAAACAAGTTCTGCTGAGGGTGGTATGTGCTGAACTTAAATGGCTTGGCGTGGCCCAGCTCGACACTGTTCATTATTTTGAAAACAGTTACCAATGTACAATGTGCATGATAATACATGACTATTGCTAGCATACACTTTCTTCAAGAGCAGCATCAATTAATAACAATAGTAGTAGTAGTAGTGTTCTAGTGTAGTAAGTAAGTAGTAGTAATCTTTCATTTCACAAATTACTGTTTTCTACATATTAGCCAAACCTTAATTAATTACACTTGACCCCCCATGAAAAATTTCCTGCAGGCACCCATGTGATGAGCTTAAAGAATAACCATGTTATGGGAGAAAAATTTTAGTTCACATTTTTACAAACAACATCCATTGTTTGCCTTTTTGTTTCAAGTCAACCTTTTTCCAAATCAAATTTTCCTCAGAAAAAGGAAGCAAAGAATATTTGGAAATTTTGCTTCAACAAAGGATACCTTTGCATAAGCCCTGACATCTTGCAAGTCCTATTCTCTGTCAATGAGTTATGGGGAATGATGGTTTACAACCACTTTCTCAGTTCTAGTTATTTCAAAATATTGATCACACAAAATCTGAAGTTATGTCAATCTTATGAGAAATGGTAATTTTACTCTTACTGGCCTGTTCTAGAAAGACAAGCCACACCATCAAGCCTTCTCATAGCCGCACTGTGTCGTACAATCATGGTACTTCCCTGGTGTTTTACTACAGTTATGCTATCTATACCAAGCAATGCACTTTGAATGTGGCTAACCCAGATAGTTGCCAAGATAGTTACAAATGAAAAAGTGGAAGGCCATGTAAGTGTGGCATCCCTACGAGGCTGTAGCCTGAGGAGGGCAGCGCTTGTCCTGCATTTCCTTTTGCCTGTCCTAGAAACTCACACTACAGTACAGTGCCCAACCTCTTTTATGTCGTTCACCCGACCTCCTTTATATCTTTGCCTGACCTCAATCATCAGCCACCCCTCCCAGCTTCTCTGTCTGGCTACGGGCCAGCATCCATAACAGACTTCTTTCCATAAAAACAAGGTAGAAACACATAATCCTTGCATTTCAGACTCACCATCATAACATATACCCACTATTTGGAAATAGCTTCTCAAATCTGGCAACAACTGAATTAACGTGGGTTTTTTTTATTATTGGAGGTTTAACGACCAGCGTGAGCAACTCAATGGGCTATAAGCAGTTGCCCGTCCCTAATTTAGGGTCACTGATTCCAGGGAAGGGAGAGAGCCAGTGCCGTAAGACAAACACAACATCCATGCCTCTCTGGGATTGGAACCCGGACCCCTTTCGGACGAATGATCAAAGGCCATTGCTTAGACCACTGCGCCACCGGGGACAGCTTAACATGTTTACAACCTTGTGTTACTTTATTCACTGTATGGCTGACAAAGGAAAAAGTTACTACAGAAACTTTACTGCATTAAATGTTTGTCATTAATTTTTATGCATTGAATTCTAATATATTATTAAGGATTCTTTTCACTTTTCAGACTCATCTTGTCAATCTGGTGTAGGCTGCTGCTGGACAAAAGCCCACCTCTTTCCAATTGTCTTTGGCTCCTGACCTCCATTGTGTTCATGCAGTTCTGTCTCATCCCAAAATCTCCATCTGGGTCTTCTTCTTTTCCAGTATCCTAGTTCATTGGTCCACATATAATCTACTGAACCATCTTCCTTTCAGACAAGGTGATTTGACCATTTCATTAGTTTGTCATTCATTAATGCATCTTCTGTTTTAGAGTGTTGTTTTATTCAGCCGTTTCTTTTGCTATCCTTCAGAGTTGTATTCTTCATTGAAGACTGAAAGTTATGTTTTTTATAAGTTAGAAAGGACGTTCAACTAAAATATATTGCCAAACTTTCAAAGAATAAACCAGTTATGTGAACTGTTTATTCTTTCTCTTTTTCAAGGTTACTATTCATTTGAAATTATTTGTATCAGGTGACTGAAGGAGCAGGTGTATGGGGTTTATCCCTTTCAGTGTAATTGCATCAAAAATACTATTTCTATTTGCCATTGTTTTTTTTTTTTCATTTAGTTTGACTTGCATGTCTACTTTTTCAATCTAAACAATTTAACTTTTTATTTGTTTTGACTCATTTGAAATGAGCACAACAAAGTCTGTTATGATTGTCCAATTCAGGCATATATCCAGGGGGAGGGACCTGGGGTCCAGCCCCCTTCCCAAATAAAAATATTTAGATATGCATCTCATAAATAGGCATTTTTTTTTTCAGTAGCACAAACACATTACACCTGAATAATTGCAAAACCAATGTATTTAAACATGATCTTTTGCAAATTATTAAATTAATGTAAGTATTTATGGTTTGATGTAAAGGTCTGCACTGTTCGGGCTGGATTTGGGTACAAAGAAAGTGAAGCATAATGAACTGTGGTGGAACATGAAAAGTATTTAACAGGCTACCTTTTTAATTGTGTTATGCTAAAAATTGTGCCTTAATATTTATTTTTAAAATTTTTACAGTGATTCTGTGTTGTTTTTTGTTTTTTTTTCAACATACAGAATACATATACCGAAGAGCCAAAACATTGTAACCACCTGCCTAATATGATGTTGGCCCTCTATGTTGCCCCAAAACAGCTCTTGCCCAGTGAGGCATGGATACCATACAATTTCTAAAGGTATCTTGTGGTATCTGGTACCAACACATTACCAGCAGATCATGTAACCCTTCTTCTCATAATTCATGGCCAACACATCATGATGACTAACACAGCAATCAGACATTGCTGAATTGACTGTAATTATTGTTTCTCGTGTAATATCAATCACATCAAAAAACTTGAAAGTTTAATTGCCCTGGAGTGGGAATTGAACCTGCATCTCCCAATTACCATTCTATCATGCTAATTGTTACACCACCCAGGATGACAAAGCCCCAAGTATCTGAGTGTTAAGAGCATCGGAATATTCTCCGACCACATTCTTAATCAAATCAAATTGCGCTGCCATCTAGCATTGTTAAGTAAATCTCCAGTTGCTCAGGTATACAGTGTAGAAGAAATATTTTTCTTATTGGGTTGTTGCGAATAAAATGTCTGACAAAGGACCAGCACACGTGGATGGCAAGAACGGAAAAGTAGGACAGCTTATCTAGGCAAAATAGTCCCCCTCAGCATCGACACATAGTTATCATCTGTCCGGCAAGGCAATGATCCTGGAACAAAAAAGTCTCGTGGGTGGGATCCGAAGAAGTCATCAACTGCACGTTGAATCTCGTGTGTTGTGAACTGTTTCCTAGACAGGAAGTGATCCAGGCGACGAATCGGATGATAGTCTGTCGGAGACAAGTCCAGGAAATAGGCCGGATGAGGCCGTGCTTCATAGCTCAAGGCACTTAGTTACAGCATTGTTCATTGTGTGACATGAGGGCGGGCATTGTCCTGGAGCAGAAGAACACCATGTCTGTTAACCGAAGCCAGTTGTTTCTGCAGAAATTTCCAGTGCATCTGGTGTAATTCGACACAATAATATTCTGCAGTGATGGTTTGGCCACTTGCCAAGACACTCCTATGAATTATCCTGGCTGTGGACCACCAGACAAAGAGCATCATCATCTTGGCGTGTAGGGGTGGCTTAGGATGTCGTCCAGCAGGCTGTGTCTTGCTTAACCATTTTGCATATCATTTCCTATTATCATAAAGGACTCACTTCTTGTCGCAGGTGATGATTCGATGTAGTAGAGGTTCTTGTTTATTCCTGGCAAGCAGCGACGTGCGGACTTCCAAACTCCTAGTCTTGTTGGCAGTTGTCAACTCATGCGGCAGCCACGTGTCCAGCTTTTTTACCTTACCCAGCACAGCCAGATGCCAAACTGTCATGTGGTAGACACCTATATCTGCCGCTATTTCACAACATGTTTTTGGGGGTTCTGCTTCAACCACATGCAACAGAACACCTTCAGAAACAGCAACAGTTCGGTGACCAAGTGCTTTGTTTCGCAGGTCCGTATCTTCATTTCGAAACTTCACAAACCATTGCCGAATAGTCCGTTCATTGGCTGTATTCTCCCCAAATGCTTTGTTAACGTTTTGAGTGGCAATTCCTGCAGAATGGCTCAGTTTAAACTCATACAGGGAAATGACTCTCAAATCCAGCATCTGCATGTTTCCATTGCAAGCCATGTTACATCCAAATAAATCACGCCTGAACCTTGTTCTTTACACACATGCTAGCTATTTATAGTAACTTTGTGACATAACACCCGCAACACTTGGGTGGTTCCATTCCACTGTGGTGGGGCCTGTCTCCACTGCTAGTTCACGCCAGACATTTAATTCGCACCAACACGATATAATATGTGGCCAACAGGTCATGATAATTAAAACTGTGGTCAGAGAATATTCTGATTCTCCTAACACTCAGGTACTTAGGACTTTGTTGTCCTGGGGGATATAACGGTTAATAATGAAAGCATTTCAGTTCAGTAATTGGCAACAATATGAGGAATCTGGCAAAATTTAAATTCTTCAAGAGTAAACAAAACTTTTTATATTCCTTTTATGATATTGAGATAAGGCCTTACTAAAATCTAGAGGCCAGAAACGTCTATAAAAAACCAAAGGAACTCGGAGGAAAGGAAGATTAAATAAAAATTATTTAACTGGAACTAGAGTTTAAATAAATATGTCTGAGTAAAGCCTTGAGTAAGTGATTTAATACATGTCAGCATTCAAATTATCCAGTGGTCTGCTGGCCATTGGCCAGTAAAACTTCCATCGGACCACTAAAGTATTGATTTTACTGGCTCAAATGTCCAGTAAACTTTCTTTTTTTTTTTTCTGATTTGTCACATGTTAAAAAATGAATTTCTATTTCTTTTACCTTGTTATACAGTTTTCATTTTAGGCTGCAAACTAGTGATAGGTTCATGAAATGCTATTGGATTGCAGCTCTTTATTTTATTCCTCATCATTTGTAAAGAGTGGAAGAAACAATAAATACAGAAAGGCAGTTTCCCCAGTCCTCGTCTTGTAACTGCAACAGATGTTTTTTCTTACTCTGTCCCCACCATTTGTAATGAGCAGAAGTAAGCAAAATAAATATCCTGCTCTTCCTTGGATTCGCCCACCCTAGTGAATGTAGCAGATACTGACACCAGACAAAGCTAGCTTTTGTTCTCCAAGAAAACACACAAGTGGAGGAGGTCAATTGGATGCATGAGGGTAATTTTTGCAAAAATTAACAATTCACATGAAACAGTGTTCAGTGGAGAACTAAAAATAACTTCATGGGGAAAGTACAAGGGATGAGCAGCAGGATTAAAATAAGAAAAAGGAAACTAAACCCTAAAAAATAAAACATATACTGTAAAAATGGCTACTAATATATGTCAATTTCGTACCCTTGGAGTCTCCTTGTTCTCTTACTTACAAAGAGATTAGGAATGCGCTCTTACTCTGCTATATCACCAAATCATCGAAATGTTATTCTTGAAACATTCTCTGCCCTGTGAGTTGCACTTTCAAAGTAGATGTTTAAAAACAGATGTGGGAGATAATTCCACTAGAGTGATACATTATTTTCTGCATATATTGTAGATGTCTAATTTTTTATTTATATTTTATGGACCAGTGGCTTGCAAATTGTAGTGGTCTGCTGGGCCAGTAGAAGATTTATTTCTAATTCTAACACTGCATGTAATGGTTAGCATGCTTGAATGGTAATTGGGAGATGCGGGTTCGATTTCCACTTTAGGGCGATGAAATTTTCAGTTTTCTGATGTGATTGATATTACGTGAGAAACAGTAATTACAGTCAATTGAACAATGTCTGATTGCTGTGTTAATTATCATGACATATAACTCTTGTAAGTTACGTGGTTGAGCTTCCACAGTTCATATTTTATTATCCAACACAAACCACAGATACTCGATTGGATTTATGCCTGGTGAATTTGAAGACCAGGGCAACACCTAGAAGTTTTCCTCATGTTCCACAAACCAATCTTGAACAATCCGGGCAGTGTAGCACGGTGTATTATCTTGCTGAAAAAAGGCAGTACTAGAGGGGAATATCCTTGCCATGAAAGGAAAGGATGAACCTGGTCTGAAATGATGTTTAAGTAGGAAATAGACTTCATAATTTCATGCGCATAAATGACTGGTCCCAGGGCGTTCGAGCAGAATATTGCCCAAATCATTACACTTCCTCCACCTGATTGCTTTTGTCCCATGGGACATTCTGGTGCTTACATTTTCCCAGGTAAACGACGCACACATACCCGACCATTAACATGATGCAACAGGAAACAACAGTCGTTGGACCAGATGACTTTCTTTCAATCATTCAAGGTCCAGTTTTAATGTCCGAGTGCCACCTACTGTAGGCCCTTTTGACGATAAACAAAGGTTTGCATGAGCACTTCAAGCAACCTATTGTAATTTAGCACCATTTTCAGCAGAGTTTGATGTACTGTGTGTTGTGACACATAACTCCTGCCACCAGCATTCAAATTACCAGTGAGTTAGCCACAGTATTCCTTCTGTAGGCTTGTATGCCTTTGTAATAGCCTTTTTGGAATAGCCTTTGTCCACCTCTAGCATCAATGAGCTGTGGTTGGTCCACACCTTGCCAGTGGCTTATGGGTTTTCCTCCTCAGACCACTTTTTGAAGGTACTAACCATGGTTGACCTTGAGCAAGCCTTGCAGTCCCAGAAATGCTCTGACCCAATCGTCTGGCCACTGCAATTCGGCCTTTGTCAAGCTTGCTTAAGTCCACTGCCTTTCCCATCTGAAGAACAAGAGTAACACTGATTAGCAGAGCTCAGCATCACATATTATTTATACTGTTTCGTGAGCTTCACATGCATCGTCGTTTACTTGCAGTTTTGATTTGCATAAAGACATGCTGGTGATAATGTTTTGGCTCTTCTGTGTATATGCAATTTTTCTGGACTTCCCCTCCCCCAACAAAAATCGTGGATATATGCCTGATCCAATTTTTCTTGTAACAGGCTATTTATTTACTTTCCCCTTCATCGTTCTGTAAACTCTTGTTTTAATGTTGATTTCATGTTGTAATACAATTCACATGCTCATCAGCATTGTTTCAAACTTACACATTTCTGTACATACATCATTGTGTACATTGTCCATATCATTAACTGATGTTCAGAGGTTAGCTCCCCACAGAAAGATCATCTGCCAAATCAAAGTTACTCACAGTGCTAAATTTTGCATACTGTTGACGTACCAAACATCTCCATTTACAGTGATCTGTGCACATACACTAGACTCGCTAATCCAGCCATCCCTTGCACAAAGGAGTGCCTGATTAGCAAGAGTGCCAGATTACTGAGAGTGCATAAAAATTTAGTTTAATTCTTCATTAAATTTGTTACAAGGTTACTGTATGTTGTACATGTGTATATAAAAAAAACATAAATAAGTTACAAGCATGTGATAATGGTAAAAGAACACGCTCAGTACATACTATACTCTCTCATTTACAACAATGAAATTATCTTTTCATTTCAGTAAAGTACAACATGTATGTGTATGTACTATGCACAGTAAAACAAATGTACAATTGTAATACAGCACAGATGAAATCTTGTATTTTCTACTTAGTGCGGTCTCTTCAAAACATGTCACAGATTTTTGTCTGCTTTAATGAAGATGCTTGTTGATAGCACACTTTGCCATGCAATCGCTTTACTAGCATTATATCAGTACTGCACCTGTCTGGTTGTTGCATTATGTACTGCAGAAAATGTCGGCAGCTTCTGTGCCAGCAGTGTGAGAAATCTTCTTAAACTAGAACCTTCACACATCGGCGTGCCATCACAGTGCCACTTGAGTAGCAACAAATGGTCTAAAGATGTCCCAAGCTCGTGACTTCACAAGGACTTGTAACCATGACGTTTCTTTGTCACGGCTGGATAATTGAGAGGCCAGAATATTAAGGCTCAAATTAGCAAGGGTCTACTGTAACTCAAGTTTCACTTACATTCCATAAAAAAAAAAAAAAAAAATCATGAGACCTTTTATATTTCACACTCCTTATCTTTTTCTCTTTTAGTCATTCCTGAATCTGGTTCTGCCATGATTTCATTGGCCTTCCTTTACATTTTGGCATGGCCAAAACCACCTCGAAATATTTGTCTCCACCCTACTAACAAGATTTCACTTAACATTAGACATCTTCATTACACACATGATCAGAATATGTCATGCTGCAAATCCCTCGTACACAACCCTTCAATCCAATGCCTATCTATCTCCTGTGTCTCCTCTGCAGAACCCAGGTTTCACCACCATGCATTAGAGTACGAACAATTACACTTTTCTGCACAGCTGTTAGGAATCTTTTTGATAGCTCATCATTCCTGTATAATCTTCCTGAAACAGCTGTGGCTTTCAAAGCCAAATTCACTCATCAACTAATTTCACAATTTGATCTGTTTTCTCTGCTATGCATATTTCCTAAATATGCAGGCTTATGAACACATTTCACTTGCAGAGTTAAGACCATTTTGGGAACTGTCAAATGTGTTGCAGCTGCTTTTCAATTCATCTTGTTCAGCACTGACATCTAAGCCCCCCCACCCCCACCATTTTTTCACACATCTGCAACAAACTGAAAACCACATTAGGGGCATAAAGTGGCAAAAATATTTTATGTCATTTCTAACAGATAACCCTGTATCATCATCATCATCATTGTCAACCATTATCAATCCACTGCTGGACGAAGGTCTCCCCAAGTTTCCTCCACAACGGTCTGTCTTGTGCCAGTCTCCTCCATGTCACCCCTGCATACTTTCGAATTTCATCCACCCATCTCCCATGTAGTCTTCTTCTGGGTCTTTTCCTGTCCCTTGGAATCCAATCTAAAATTTTGGCTGTCCATCGATGGTCTGTCCTTCTGGCAGGATGTCCAGCCCATTGCCATTTCAGGGATTTAACTCTGATCATGATGTCTTCCACTCTTGTCATTTTTCGGATCCACGAGTTCCTCTTCTTATCTCTCCTGGTTACACCAAGTATGCACCTCTCCATGCCGCTTTGAGTTGTCTGCAGCCTTTGTATGTCTCTTTTAGTTAAGGTCCACGTCTCTGCACCATACGTAAGCACTGGAAGGATGCATTTGATCAAACACTTTTCTTTTAAAACATAATGGCATATTGCTCTTAAAACCTGTACTGTTTCTTCCAAAAGCTCTCCATCCAAGTTTTGTACGGTGATTAATTTCTTCATCAATGTGACCCTCACTTGATATCTGCTGTCCAAGATAAACGTACGTGTCTGTTATCTCCAGCTTTTCTCCATCAATCGATAAATCTTCATTTCTTGTAAAAGCATTGAACATCACTTTTGTCTTCTGAAAGTTCATTTTTAATCCCACTTCTTTACTCTTGTCAGCAAGTTCCTGGATCATACTCTGCAGCTCTGATGGGGTAGTTGCAAAAATGACTACGTCATCAGCAAAACGAAGGTGGGTTAGATAATCTCCATTAATCTTTATCCCCTTGTTTTCCCAGCTCAGCGACTGAAAAACACCCTCCAATGTGGCATTAAAGAGCTTCGGAGATATGGTGTCACCTTGTCTCACTCCCTTTCCAATTTTTATGTGTGTTGTATTTTCAAACCGCCGAATCTTTGCACTTGCATTTTCATAGATGTTATTAATAATATTAATGTATGCATCTTCAATACCACAGGATTTCAGAGCCATTGTAACTGCTGATGGTTTCACCGAATCAAAGGCTTTTTCATAATCGATAAAAGCCATGCACAATGGAAGTTCATATTCCCTCGCTCTTTCAATTAGTTCTCTCAGCACATGGATATGATCTATTGTGCTGTAGCCACTCCTGAATCCAGCTTGTTCTCTCGGTTGAGCCATGTCCAGTGTTACCTTCAAGCGGTGTGAAAGAACTTTAGTGAAGATTTTATAAACTACTGATAGGAGGCTGATAGGTCTGTAGTTTCCGAGATCCTCAATGTCACCTTTCTTATGTAGCAGGATCATTGTAGTGGTGTTCCAATCCTCAGGAATCTTTCCTTCATTAAGGCATCGAGTGAAAATTTGGGCGAGTACTGTTTCGATTTCTCCACTTGCTTCTTGTATGATGTCTACAGTAATTCCATCTTCTCCTGGAGCTTTTCCCCGCTTCATGTTCTTGATTGCATGTGCAACTTCTGCTGGAAGGACTGGAGGAACTCTGGTACTGGTATCTTTCATGATGTCTGGAGTGCATGTATCATCCCTTTCATATAATTTGGAGTAGAAATCTTTCACTCTTGTCAAAATTTCGTCTCTATTTCTTGTTACAGAACCATCTTCTTTTCTCAGTGCCATAATCTGTTTTCTTCCCTTACTGAGATGTCCCTTTGCTATCTTTAGGCTTTGGTTGTTTTCAATTGCTTTCCTCACTAGTTTCACAGTTTAATTTTCTTACGTCTTCAGTGATACTTTTTCGTACTGTCTTGCATAGCTCTATATATTCCACTTTGGAAGTCACATCTTCTTTAGTTGTCCTCATCTCTCTTCTTTTTTGCATCAACATTTTCGTTTTTCCTGATAATTTATTTACATGCAACTTGTTCTTAGACCCAGCTAATTTTGTTGCTGTTTCCATAAGAGCTTTGGTTACTTTTCTGTTAACTTCAGAGATGTCCACTTTTTCCGATGTTAGGCCTTCTAAAGCAGAGAACCTGTTCTTCAGTTCCAACTTGAAGGTATTATGGTGTTTTTTAAGGTTGGTTATGTCAATAGATTTTGTTTGTCTTATGAGCTTGCCACGTTCAAGTTTAGTGTTGAGGTGCATCTTACATCTCACCAATCTATGGTCACTACCTGTGTTGAACTTGTTTAGCACACTGCAGTCTTCTATGACGAATTTTTTGTTACACATAATAAAATCAATTTCACTTGTCGTCCCATTTGGATGTCTCCATGTCCATTTCCTGTGTGGCTTTTTCTTGAAGAAGGAGTTCAAGATGAAAAACCCTTCTGCCTCTGCAAACTCAACGAGAGTATTTCCACGCTGGTTTCTGTTGCCGTGACCGAATTTACCTACTGAAGTTTCATTCTGTTGCCGTTGCCCTATTTTTGCATTGAAATCTCCCATAATTATTTTCAAGTGCTGCTTACCTTTATTATTTAGATGACAAATTTCCTCATAAAATTCTTCAATTTCTTCTTCAGGATGACTTGTGGTGGGTGCATAAGTTTGAATAATCTGAGCCTGGTATCTTCTCGATAGTTGGATAACGAGTCGTGCAGCTCTGTCAGAGGAACTTTCAACTTCTACCACTTTATCCTTCAGTTTCTTGTTTATTATAAATCCAACACCACTAGTTCTGCCAGTATCTGTCCCACGATAGTAGAAGAGATGTCCACTTTTCAGTTCGATGAGATCTTCTCCTTTTCTCCTTACCTCACTTAGCCCCACGATGTCCCACTTGATCCTTTGTAGTTCCTCTTCCAATTCAAGAAGCCTTGAATCAGAAGATAGGGAGCGTCCATTGTACGTTGCCAAGGTCAGCATCAGATGGCAGCCTAGTCCGGTCCTCCGGGGATTCTTAGCACCCTCTGCCTTCATGTCGCACTGGCCGCTGCCTTGGCCAGGTACATTCCAGCTGCCGGAGACTGAGGGCCAAGATTTAAGTTGTGGAGTCATTTTGGAGGGGTTTGGCCATAACTCACCACGCTGGCCAAGCGGGTTGGTGAGTGTGGGATAGAATTTCCTCGAATCCCGATGGTATAGTTATACCGCTATTGGCGGTCGTCAGAGCCCCTTTAGTGGGAACAGGATGCACCACGAGAAGGCGGGGTTGACATTTGTCAAGGAGAGGCTGTGATGTTATGCATCACCTGACCTTACATCCCAACCCTGTATATAACATGGTATTTCGATCTACTTTCTTATATGGTAGTAAGAGTTGGGTCCAAATTAAGAAGCTCATTAGATATGGCCATTATGAGAGGAATAAGAAAAATATTGGGGAAAAAAACAGACCAATTTAGTGGTGTGACAAAATTAGTAATGTGAATATTAGATATGATTTGAGTAATTCTTCTGTAGCAAAGTTGATGAAAATATACTTGTGTGGTTTTTCTATGGGTGTCATAATGAAGATGAAAGATTGGTGTGTCATGTACTACATTTTGAAGTAGATAGTCATTGACCAAAGGAAAAACCTAAAGCAAGATTGATTGATGCTGTAAAACAGACCATAAGTTAAGAGAGGTAGTGATTTGTCAGAAACAGGAAATCTTTTTTTTTTTTTTTTTTTTTTTGGATTGGAGGTTTAACGACCACCGTGAACAACTCAATGGGCTATAAGCAGTCGCCCGTCCCTAATTTAGGGTCACTGGTTCCAGGGAAGGGAGAGAGCCAGTGCCATAAGACAAACACAACACCCATGCCTCACCGGGATTCGAACCCGGACCCCGTTCGGACGAATGATCAGAGGCCATCGCTTAGACCACTGTGCCACCGGGGCGGCCAGGAAATCTTTAAGTGGACTGAGAGAGAGACAGAAAATTTGTAGGTCATCAGCATTTTTTTTTTTTTTTTCAATCTTTGTAATTTATGTTTGTGTGTTTTGTCTCACCAACTAGATGATCTTTCTATATGCTTAAGTGTGATATGTATTACAATGAATAAATTCGTATGAGCTTCAAGTATGTTTATGTATTGAATACAACATATGTATAAAACATAGTAAGATGCACTTGAAAAATTCGTTATGTTCCACAGAAATAATAAATTAATTCATTGCAGTCCATAAGTTTTGGTAAAGAAATAATCTGACCTGCTAGTGCATAATTTTCAACCTGGGCTAGGCCAGAATTAAATACTGTATCTAACACAAGACTAAAGATTGATTTCAAGGTCTATGATTAAAAAAAAACAACTGAACTTTAACTTCAATGATTATGGCTAGTGATAGACAGACAAGTCTGACACTCCATGCATATTATGTGCACTAACTCTTTGTAGCAGAATCCAGAATTATATGGATGCCTTGGGGGAGAAGGGTTGAAAAAGGGGAGAACAGCATATCAGTTTAATAAAATGTGTAGGATAGGAAGAAGTATGTATAAACCTTCAATTTAGGATATAGTGCATAGTAGGAATTGTCCTGGTGCAAATTGAACTAATTTAATATTATGTAAAAACTAGCATATAGCCTGTCCTAGGACGGTTGTTTTTAAGCTTTAAATAAATATTAATATATAAGGGATGTTGCCCATCCTGTGACGGAGTGAAATTTTTAATTGAAGCAGATTGAAAACAAATAAAATATATGCCGGATTTTTGTAATTACGGAAACACAGTAAAGTAAAAACTCATTCATGTTAGAACTAAAAATTATAAGCTATTTATTTCCATTTCTCAAAAAAACTCGCAATAAATATCATTCTGTGTAAAATATTTATTGTTTAGCAATTGTATATTAGAGCGTTTAGATAGATTGATATTTTGCAAAATGTGTAACATAATCAGCACTAAACTCGTAAAGCTGTTTTCGTATAAACTTACCTTAATAACTTTTTCTTTGATTTTTCACGTTAAATTACTTTTTCTCCGGCACATTTGTTATTCCCTTCATGGCTTGTTTTAGACTGTCCTTTTCGATGGTTAGTTTGAAACTTCATAACAAAGCTTTTTCTGTAAAATAATGCGACATCTGATATTACAAATCTTAGCTATCTAAATTCTTGACAATGTACTATTGGGACGACATCTGCTTTTAGATGCAATCTTGCGTACTTTGACATCTCAAGTTTTCAGTTTTTATTGTAGGCTAGAGCATTTAGATAGATGGATATTTTGCAAAATGTATAATATAATCAGCACTAAACTCGGAAACTTAGTTAAATTAAAAAGGTAAAAAATAATTAAAGTGTACAAATTGGTATTTAAATTGTGCTAAATTAAATTAATATACAAATGCAACTTGCTGTGATATTAAAATTTAATTTGAATTTTGTAGATCGGATAAATAGAACTTGAGTCATTGATAATCCAATGTTTTTAAATTAGCACGCAATCACCTTGATATCTCAATGTGATCGCTTGCAAACTCAATTTGCTGTGATATTAAAAATTGAATTCAAGTTTTGTAGATCAGAAAAATAGAACTCGAGTCATTAATAATCCAATGTTTTTAAATTAGCATGCCATCATCTTGACATCTCAAAGTGATCGCATGCGAGAGCACACGCGAATTGTTTGATAAGTGATAGCGCAACGATGCAGACATTGCTGTGACGTCAAGCATTGCAGAGAGACAGACAAATCTTGGTGTTTATATTATTAATTACAATAATAAGAACACTAAGGAGTTCGCTTTTGTTTGGGGGGGGGGAGGGTGTACTAATGTCAAAATTTGTAATTATCCTGCTATCCTTAGTAAATAAAAGATTTAATATAAATTTTAATTTAATTACACCACCACAATAAAAGAAAATTTTATGGTAACTGCTTTACTTTTTAAAATAACTTCAAAGTTTCACTTAGTTTGAAAACCACTAGCCTTGTAAATTTATATAGCTTATAGCTGACTGACGTTAGAGAATATCAGCATCCTGCCTGTACAGGCTATTGTCATACTTCGAAGCTGTAGATTCATTGGACAAGCATTTTACAGGCAAACTTGAACTTCCGCCTGCAACAGGAAGGTTATCTACATGAAGATTAACATATCAAGAATATATTTCCAAATTGTTTGATCCTTGAAAGGTGCTACTGAAATAATGCTGCTGATATTAAATAAGATTTCTAAGTAACCACATGGGGGAAATATTCAGTAATTCAAGTGATAAATTAACTGTCAAAAATCCTTCATTTGTAATAATAATAATAATTTACACAGCTAGACACGACAGGGTTGCAAAATTGATTCACTGGTCATTATGCAGAAAGCACAATCTTCCAGCAGTGAAAAACTCATGGGAACATCAGGCTGAGAAAGTCGTAGAAAATGATCAAGTCAAGTTCTTGTGGGATTTCCGAATTCAAACCAATCGGCACCTAGAACATAATACACGAGACATAACTGTCATAGAAAATTGAAAAGTCTGGATAATATTGATGTAGCGATTCCTGGAGATGCCAGAGTCAATGAAGAAAAACTGGAAAAAAATGTCTAAATATAGAGACCTGGCCATAGAAATTACCCAATTATAAACTAAACACACAATGGTAGTCCCCATTGTCATCAGGGCACTTGGAACAATGTCAAAAAAAATTATGAATCACTTCAAAAAATTGCAGTTTTCTGATATGCCACCTACATAACTGCAGAACACAGCTTTACTTGGGACATTATATATTTTACACCAATTCTTGACTGATACAGTCTAGGTCTCCAGTGGAAACTTGTATCAGCTCAACACCACCAGACAATGATAATTTTGAGAATTAGAAGACAGCTTTACTTGGGACATTATATATTTTACACCAATTCTTGACTGATACAGTCTAGGTCTCCGGTGGAAACTTGTATCAGCTCAACACCACCAGACAATGATAATTTTGTTGTTTATGTTTGATTGTCATAGGCTGTGTTTCGTATCTTTCGAATAAAGAAGATAATAATTATAATTTTTAGTAGTATAAATTGGAGTTGCATACCCACATTATGTAGCATGTATTTCCACATGCTGAAAACTTTATCTCTCCTTGAGTATAGTAGGTTTAAACCAATGGTATGCTATTTTGTTACAATTTCACAGCTATTGGATTTCTGTGAGAAAAAATTCATTGACGTTTTTCAACATAATCTCTATCCTTGTTCAAGCACAGATGAAAAATAGTTACATTGCCCAACTAATAAAGCCCCTCTATAAATTTAGATATGCCTTTAAACTGCTGGAAAATGGGACTTTTAGTAAAGCCGATTCTGGTAAATAACGGGTGCTGAAGCAAATCCTTCAGGTTAGGAAGCAATTGAACAAGGTCTGATGAGCGTGTATTTTTTAGTACAACCCCCCCCTTCCCCCAGTTCTGTGATAACTCAACTTGACCTTTATTCAAATGGAATATATAATTTGTTTCCAAGATTGGGATGAAGCTGATGAACTGCTCATAACAAATGGTTATCTAGTGAATTACATGTGAATTATTATTTTTATTATTGCATTAGAGATGCCAAAATCATACTGTCTCATTTGTCTCAGAATGTGACTTAGAGAATTGTGTCATTTGGAAGCAATTTTTATGGATACGTAAAGTTGGCATGAATTCTCTCCGGATGGCTGCATCATTTAACATGTCCATTATGACAAATACCTATAAGTATGTTAAAAAATGCTCTTAACAGTGTTTTAATCTCAAACATATCGAATCAAAATTAACTACACAAATAGTCTCGTAAAAGAGTTATGCTCATATTCTTACGAGGTTATTTGTATAAGTAATGTCCATTATGATGATGAGTTACAGCTTTTGATTGGCTATCAACACACACACACACTCTCTCTCTCTCTCTCTCTCTCTCTCTCTCTCTCTCTCTCTCTCTCTCTCTCTCTCTCTCTCTTGCCAGTCCTCTACAAATGTAGCTATTTAAATCATATTTTTACAGCACTTCAAAAATATTAAGTCATCATTGATGCCAAAGTTTTGTGATACCCTACACTACCTTTGTTCGAGATAATTTCCTGAAAGTGCTATGTATTAGGTCTATGCATAAGTTGTCAGTGTTTTGAGGTTGAATACTTGTTGTACTGACATAGGCACATCACATAATTATCATCAAAGTATTTTTGTATTCTGCAGTGCAGAGGGAGATGCAAATCTTCACTTTGCATAGCCAAAAGAAATGCAAATTTTATGCTCTTCATTACCTTTGACCATCTGCTACACAGCTTGACCTCCATGCTGCGAACACCACTTCTAAACATCACAAACCACTGACAGCATGTGTTTGCATCTAGAGTTTTCTTGCCACATGCCAAACAAATCACTTTGGTACTTCTGCAGTGGTTTTCCCGGTATTAAACATAAACAACAGATAGTGTCAAATTTGTACCTCATGGGTCTCTATCAGTGGTAGACTGAGGATTTGTAAGTGGCCCTGGAAGTGGATTTTTTGCTGCGCACTATTTGGGAAGAATTACCAAGGTACCCTACCCATTACTAAAATTATTAATAGTAGTATGTTTGCATCGTCATTTCTTGTTTGAGTGTCTTTTCAACACAAGTCTGGGAATTACTACAGTGCTTTTGCTGAGACAATAATTAGTAAATAACAGCACTTTACCCATTTTCTGGAATTAGTGCCCTAAAAAAATTTAGTAGTAAAAAATAAAGGCATTACTTTTATTGCTGAAACAATGAACATTGTATGTTCTCTAAGAAAGATTGTCAAAGATTTTATTCCACTTTTGTGAATTTTATTGAGATGGCTGAATTCAGAGTGGGGAAAGTTTCTTCACTTGTGAGAAGGAAAATCCAGCCGAGCCATTTCTTTTTTCCTAGATTTCACCTATCATAAACAAAACAACTGAGAAAAAATATCCTTTAAAAAATGAAGATTTCTAGAATTGCAATAATTTTAGAGCAAAATTTATAAAGTGAGAAAAATTAAGGAGTGCAAAAATAAATGTTTATGTAATTGCTTTCAAATGGAGAAAGCATTTTGTGCTGTAGCCAAAGCAGGTTTTTCACAACAGCAGTTCAAGAATTCGTGCAGCTGTTGGGCCCAAAATACAGGGTTATTCAGAAACAATCGTCCGATTTCAAAATTTTATATTTCGAAAAATTAACAACACAGAAGGATAAGTAATACATCAATGTAAAGGAAAAATGTCTAAGTATTATGCACAATAGGTGGCGCTATTCTGTCATTTATGAAACTCTTTTGACAAAGAAGTGAAAATGGTGTCTAGTCAGCAGAAAGCTTTTTGTGTGCTCTCGTTTACACGATGTCAGTCGGTAATCACCGTTCAGCGTGAATTTCGTAGAAAGTACCAAATAAATCCACCGATGGCTTAGAGTATTCACAGGTGGTATCATTAGTTCAAGGACACTGGATGTCTTCGTAAAGGAAAAAGTCCAGGACAACCAGGCGTATCTGCAGAGAATGTTGAAAGAGTAAGAGAGACTTTTCTAAGCAGCCCGAAGAAATCGACCATTCACGCTAGTTGAGAACTGGGGATTCCTCTGCCTACTGTTTGGCATGTGTTGAGGGGGAAATTGTGTTACAAGCCATACAAATTGCATAACTTGCAAGCACTGAAGCCTTGTGATGAGCTACACCAACTGAACTTCTGCCTTTACATGCAAGAGCCACCCCACAGTTGGATTGGTCAGAGTCAGATGACTTGGTGTTACACAGCTGTCACCTGATATGACCCCATGCGACTTCTTCCTTTGGGGGTATGTAAAAGATCACCTCCTTTGCCTACAACTCCATGCGAACAGTTACCAATGGCACATTAGACCGTGTTTTGACAGGAATTTTCATATCATGTTGACATTACATGTGTGACTAAAGGAAATCATATCAAACATTTGTAAAAAAAAAAACTTAGACATTTTTCCTTTACATTGATGTATTATCATTCTGTGTTGTTAATTTTTCTAAATATAAATTTTTGAAATTGGATGATTCTTTCTGAATAACCCTGTATAGTAAATCACACACACATGGATCATCCCAGAAATGTTATTTATGTATTAACGTATGCAGTGAATTTCGAGTTCTCCAACCCAGATTTAAATAATATATTTGTGTGATTACAAAAGGAAAGGTTAGTATTTTTAATGATTTGATGCTGTTATACTGACAGCATAATTTGTTATACTGATTAATAATTATACAGGGTGTTTCATAAAGAATGTCCCGATTTGAAAAGTGGATATCTCGGCAACCACGAACCACCAATGAATGTGACTCGTATCATGTGTAAGGGGGGTGGCCCAGAGTTTGTTATGCCTACCACTAGATGGCAGCATGAGCGTCCAAACAGCCGCTACGCTTAGTGAGTGAGAAGATGGCATCGAGGCAACAGAAGGCGTTTTGTGTGCTCGAATTTAGCAAGACCAAGTCCGTGATTACGGTGCAGCGTGCGTTTAAATGGCGTTACGGCAGTGCTCCACCAGTGGGCAAAAACATTTGTCGTTGGTATAGACAATTTGAAGAAACGGGGTGCTTATGTAAGGGAAAAGAGTCCTGGACAACCAAACACCTCAGCGACGAATGTGCAACGAAATCACAAGGCGTTTCAGCGAAGCTCATGGAAGTCTACTCGTTGTGCGAGCCGCAAACTTGCCATCCCTCATGTGACTGTTTGGCATGTTTTATGACGACGCTTGCTGCTGAAGGTGTACAGATTTCAACTGATGCAAGCTCTTCGTGGAGGTGACAAAACACAACGAAAAGATTTTTGTGCAACTCTGTTAGAGGACATGGAGGACGACACCATCATGCAAAGGTTGATTTTTAGTGATGAAGCAACCTTTCATGTAAGTGGGAAAGTTTCGCGCCACAATGTTCGCATATGGGGACTGGAGAATCCACATAAAACTCTCCAACATGAACGTGATTCACCAAAACTGAATGTTTTTTCGCGGTTTCTGTTAGAAAGGTTTATGGCCCTTTCTTTTTTTGCAGACAATACGGTTATGGGCAACTCCTATCTTGCAATACTGAAAGACTGGCTACTTCCACAGCTGCAGGACGACTCTGAAGATTACATTTTGCAACAGGACGACGCACCGCCACATTGGAATCTCCAAGTTCGTCAGTTTCTAAACGACACATTGCCCCAGCGTTGGATTCGATGCAGGGGACCCCATGCCTTGGCACTACACGCTTGGCCTCCAAGATCTCCAGACATCACACCATGTGACTTTTTTTATGGTGATACGTAAAAGACCGTGTTTATGTTCCCCCTTTACCTGCTGACTTGGATGAGCTCTGAACGAGAATCGCGGCCGTGGTAAATTCTGTGACTGAAGACACTCTCCGACATGTTTGGGATTAATTCAGCTATTGGTTTGATGTTGTCCGTGCAGCAGGTAGAAGGCACATTGAGCATTTGTAATTGTGGTGAGTGAAACTTAGACCTTCCTTCATACTTGGCTCTTTGTTTTGTAACTATCCCACATTTGCCTTATTAAATATGATTGGGTCATTCTTTTTGAAACACCCTGTATTATACATACTATTCAACTGCAATTAAGCAAAGTGAAGTGAGATATGAAAATCAGTCAAAAGGAATGGAGCTGAAGTTTAAAAGCCGAGGGTTGGGGTGCCTGAAAAACAGTGTTTCGCTCAACAGCCATTTGCTGTATAAGTTTCTTTCTGTTTTTCATCAGAAGCCATCAAAGTGTAGAACAAAATTTGTCTTTCCCCACATAACTTGATTTTCTTCTGTAAGCATTGTAAAGTACAACGAAAAATATGGATTTTTTTTTAAATTAATGTAGCACTTACTGGCCTAGAATACTGCAGCCCACCTGGAATTCACCCAATGTATTGGTGGCCCAGTCCGTGCCTGGTCACTGTGTCCTAGCTCAACTAACCTCACATGTGGACTTTTTTACAAAACATGCCATTCAACACACTGCTGCTACCTTACTTCCACAGCACAAAATTCTGACAAAAATTCACCTGCTGTGCTTTTACAGCCTACTACATAGAGCACTGGAAACTTATGCATAGACCTAATAGTAACAAAGATGAGTGTTCATGTTAAATAACAACATTTCTTCTATACGGAACTATGAGTTTGTGAACAAGATGAACATGAGGTCATCATTGTTTCTTAGCTGTATTTATTCTTCTCTTAGCATGAGTTTAAATGTGTGTGTATATCTATAATAAAATTTAGTAAAATGTTTCATCATCAACAATAATTTGCAATCTAGTGCTGGATGAAGGTCTCCCCATGTCTCTTCCACAACTCTCTGTTTTATACAGTTATCTTACGTGTCATTCCACCATGATTTCAAATTTCATTCTTCCATCTACCATGTGGTCTTCTGTACCTTTTCCTGCCCCCATAGAACGCAGTCTAGAATTTCAGTTGTCCAATGGTTGTCAGTTTTTCTAGCATTATATGCAGCCCATTGCAACTCAATGGTCTTTACTTTGATCATGATGTGATCAACTCTTGTCATTTTCCATATCCTTGTTCCTTTCCGTATCTTTCTAGGTTACACCAAGCATGTATCTCTCCATGCTTCTTTGAGTTGTCCACTTTTTAATTAAGGTAACTATGTCTCTGATTCATAAGTAAGAACTAGCAGGATGCATTTTGATTAAACACTTTTCGTTTAAGACATAATTGTAAATTGTCCCTGAAAATTACATTGTTTCTTCCAAATGTGCTGCAGCCAAGTTTTATATTTCTTCTATGTGGCGCCTCACTTTATATCTGTTGTGCAAGGTAGATGTAGACTTCAGGTACTTCTAAGTTTGCCCCATCATCGACCCCTAAATCTTCAGTTCTTGTAAAAGCATTGTACATCAGTTCTTTTTTCAGTACATGCATCTTTATAATCTCCCTACTATACTTTTACTAGCAAGTTCCAGGATCATATTTTGCAGCTGTAAGATGTTACTTGCAAAAATTATTATGTCGTCAGCAAAACGAAGGTGTGTTAAACTTTCTCCGTTAATCACTATCCCCTTGTCTTTTCAGTTCAATGATTGAAATACATTCTGCAATGTGGCATTGAAGAGCTTAGGGAGTATGGTGTAACCTTATCTTACTCTTCTTTCAATTTTCGTATGTCCTCAACCAGCTGGACCTTTGCACTTGCATTTTCAGATGTTATTAATGATGTATGCATCTTCAATACCACATATTTTCAAAGACAGTATAATTGCCCATGGTTCCATGAAACTAAGCACCTTTTCACGATTAGTGAAAGCCACACACAGTGGAAGTTCATATTCATTTGCTCTTTCAATTAATTCTCTCAGTACATGGATATGATCTACAGTGCTGTAGTCACTCTTCAATCCCACTTGTCCTGTTGGTAGAACTATGTCCAGTGTTTCCTTCAAGTGAAGTGACAGTACTTTAGTGAAGTTTTAATGACCATGAAGCGAAGTTCTGTATTATGTGTTGAAGATACAGGACACATTGGTGTAGGTGCGAGCTAAGATATACTGTATAGAGAGAGACAATTTGGCAGGGATTGTTATATCTGTCCTTAATTCCACATCCTAATAAAATATGCATTAGATTTATCAAGTATTTCAGTGGGTTGATATAATAGTATGTGATACTTCTGACATTGAGTTCTGTATTCTAAGCTATCTTCTGATGTGTTAGCAAAGTGTCACTGTGTGTGTTCTACACTGACTAGCATGATTCATCCACATCAGGTGTCTTTGATAATCTCACTGCATATTCTGTATCATCTAGTTTTTTCGTATGTTAACTGTTCTTTCAGAATGTGTCTTCTGTAATTTTTGTGTGGAATCTTTGTAAAATTATCATTATTATTGCTGCTCACACAGTGATTATACATTTTAAAAAATGTAGAATTGAAATTCTTGTAAAATATGCTGTAGTTGTGTTACTGACATGTGCATTACAAATCAGGTGAATTAATAAGATTTCACTAGCTTTTATAGCAGTTGTTTTCATAAAAAAATTTTAAGAAAAGGCTACCTGTAAATGAATTTATTCTATTTAGATCTGAAGTTTTGACTCTTGAAAATGCTTCAGCTTTCCATGATTAAAGCATAGTCTCATACCATCAGTTTTTTTTTTTTTTTTTGGTTTTTTTTTCTGAATTCTAGCCAAATTAATTACATTTTATGGTGTGGTGAACTTCTAAAGAATAAAGGTTATTTGCAAAGACTGTTGACTAACTGGCAGTAAGAACACTATTGGAGGCAGTACATTATGTATAACATGTTTGTTTTTTTCTTTTGAATTAACTGTTAGAAGTATGCTATTGTGAAAACTGAAGAATTTTCAAGAACTTAAATGGTATTAGTTCAGACTTTTCTTTTAAAACGGTGATGATTTAGAAATTGTATGTGAAATTCTTATGCGACCAACTTGAAGATGTTGGAATGTTGATAATTGCATATGATATGAAGAATAGAATGTTTACAAATGTACACTGTATTGTTGAATCCTTTTGGAAGCGAGTAGCACTCCGTTCCTATGGCAGACTCATGATTTCAGTAAAGAACAACTAATATATGCATGAACGATACTCACCTTAAATAACTGCATCTTGAGTCCAATAAAAGGATGCAATATTTAATAAAAAATAACGTAGTAGTATCGCTATATACAGAGCTAACGAGATTGCTTCTTACATCTTGCAAACATGGCAGCAACCGATGAACAACAAAACACAATGCCATTATTATTAGTTCTGTCTTAGCTTAGCGTGCGTGAGTTCACGTGATGGACCACAAGCTCGATACAATGAGGATTTCAAATAATTCTTTCTCCTCTTTTATTGGATGCACTTTAACCATACGACTGCTGTGAATCGCGTCATATCTTTCCTCGTATATCCAACAATCTCTCGCTCGATAAGTTGTTGTCACATGTCATTCCGAGTTTAGTCTTTAACTTTTCATGCTGGTCTCTGGGTAGTGGTTTTGTCATGATGTCTGCTGTTGTGTCTTTGGTATTACAGTACTCTAGTTTCAGCATTGTGTGCTGAAGGTCTCTAATGGATTTTAATTTAACATCTATGTGTTTTGTTCGAGCACTTATTTTCTCATTTTTGATGAGATTTATGCACGACAAATTGTCTTCAAACAATATTGTTTGCTCTGTTTGTGGATAATGCAGATCATCTAGTAAAGTTTGGATCCGAATCAGTTCTTGGCAAGCACGAGCTGCGGCAACGTATTCTGATTCTGTTGATGAAAGAGCAATACAATTCTGTTTCTTAGAGTTCCACGATTTGGTGCTATTTCCAAGTTGGAATACATATCTGCTGGTGGATTTTTGGTCTTTGATATCGCCTGCCCAATCTGCATCGGTGTATCCCTTGAGGACAGGTTGGTGTTTTGCACTGAGGTGAAGTCGTATGTCGATCGTAGTTTTCAGATAATTAATTATTTTCTGTATGGCTCTCCAATCTTGCGATGATGGTTTTTCCACTCTTCTGCTTAAAATCCCGACTGTAGTTGCTGTATCTGGTCTTGTGACTGCGGAAATGTACAACAAGGCTCCCACTACTTCGTGGTATACAGAATTATCCGCGAGTGTTTCTTCTTCTGCTAGATTGTGTTTTCTAAAATCTGTAGACATTGGTGTATAACTTTTCTTCAGTGGCTCTTCATCATATTTGTTGATGACATCCTTTATTTTTGCACTTTGATGAAGTTTGTAACTTCCGTCGTTTTCTCTTTCCACCTGTATGCCCAAATAATTTGTTACCTGCCCAAGATCTTTTATTTCAAACATGGTTTCAAACATTTTTCTAGATTTGTTGATATTTTCCATAAGATCAGATGCAATTAAAATGTCATCCACATACACGATTATATATGTGAAGGAATCCCCTTCCTTTCATGTGAAACAGCATGGGTCGGCTTTTCCTTGGACGTAACCTTTTTCAGATAAGAAATTTGCTATGGTTTGATTCCGTACCCTGGCGGATTGCTTGAGTCCATATATTGATTTATTAAGTTTACATACTTTCTTCTCTTGGCTTTTTTCTATGTAACCTGCTGGTTGAGACATATATATTTCTTCTTCTAGATTACCGTACAAAAATGCGGTTTTTATATCAAAATGATGTACATGCATCTTTCTGTATGCTTCTATTTTAAGTAGGGTGTGAATTGTACTATGTTTTACAACGGGAGCAAATGTTTGGTCATAATCTTCACCAGGCCTTTGATTAAAACCCTTTGCTACAAGTCGTGCTTTGTATGTATCTATGTCCCCATTAGCGTGGTATTTTATTTTAAATGTCCATTTGCAACTGATGGCTTTCTTTTCTTTAGGCAAATCAGTAAGTTCCCAGGTTTTATTTTTCATTAGAGATTTAATTTCTTCATTTGTAGCTTCCAGCCATTTTTGTTTTTCTTCTTCTGGCAATTTTCGCATTTCGTGCCAATTTGTAAGCTCTGGCTTAGGTTTCACTTTGGCAATGTATGCTAACCTGTCAGGCGGTTTTCCTTTCGTAGTTCTGGCTGATCTTCTGGGTTGTGTACTTGTGCTTTCACCTGTTGATTCATTTGATTCCAACAAAGGTTTTTCGCTTTCAAAAACAATATCTTGCGTGTCTTTGCTTGATTTTGATATGGCCTACAATTTTCCAGTACACTGGGACTTTCATCAAATTTCACATTACGGCTTATTATGACTCTGTTTGTTCCTAGTATTAGGATATGATATCCTTTGGTTCTTTCACTGTATCCAACCAATCTTCCTTCTTGAGCACGATTGTCGAATTTCTTTCGGGTATGTTTTGGCACATAAGCATATGTTTTGCAGCCAAACACTTTTATATGTCCTATGTAAGGCTTGTAGCCCTTCCATAGTTTGAATGGTGTTTTCTCTGGACATCTGGTTGGCAACCTATTTTGCAGGTATGTTGCAGTGATCAGGGCCTCTCCCCAAAACTTGTTTTCTATTTTTGAATCGCCATTTCAACGAGATACCAGTTTTCCCTTTCTGCCATGCCATTTTGCTGTGGTGAATATGGTACACTCGTTTGGTGTTCAATTCCATTCTCAGCAAGATAGTTTTGGAATTCTGAACCAACATACTCTCCTCCGTTGTCAGTTCTGATTGTACTAGATTTGGTTTTGAACTTGTTGCTTGTGATTGCAACATATTGCTTCAATTTTTCTGTAGCTTCATTTTTATTGCTCATTAGATAAACACATGTAAATCTGCTGAAGTCATCAATGAAATTTATGAAGTACCTTTTCCCTCCAGGAGTTATAACCACATATGTTGCTATGAATCAGCTCTAGCGGCTTTTGTGCTTTATGTACACTCTCCTTGGGATATGATTTTTGTGTTAGCTTGCCCTTTATGCAGCATTCACATTTCATATTTCTTTTGCAATCAGACAATTTTAGTCTTTTTACCATTTCCTTTCTTTGCAACTCTCAGATGATATTGAGATCTCTGTGCCCCAAACACCTATGCCACAAGTTCATACAATTTTGTTTTTCACAGTGTTCAGCAAAATTGGCTTTTTCAGTTTCTCCCACTGTATTCAGCTTATAGAGATTTGTATTGTCAATAGTGCCTATGGCTGCAGTGATTTTACCACACTTTATTACGCATTGATCTCCACTGAAAGTAACACCATAACCCTTTTCAGCAATTTTTCTCACTGATAGGAGGCTAGTTTCTAACTCTGGGACGTAAAGTACTTCTACTTTTATATTGTTTACTTCCCCTTTATCATTTATGCAGTGCAAATATCCAGTTCTCTTTCTGTCGGATTGCATTTTTTCTCCGTTGGCAGTTGTAATATCCTCCTTAGCCTCTGGGTTAATTTCTGTGAAAAAATTTTCGTTGTTGGTCATATGGCTAGTTGCGCCTGAATCTATTGACCATTTTGTATTTTCAACCTTGGCTAGTGTTGTTTTAAATGTGAACTCTTCTGTTTCATATTTGAATTTTAGTTTATCATTCTTGTTTGATTCAAATTTATTTCTAGCAGTTTTAGCCTGACTTCTTGCCTGTGTGCTTGTGTTCTTCTGTTTATTCTTATTCCCTTTTACTTTTCCCCAATGCCAGCATTCATTTTTAGAGTGATCTTTCTTATGGCAATATGAGCAATATTTTGCTTCTTTTGCATTCTGTAAGACTTGTCACTTGTTTGAAATGCTGTTGTGAAATCTGTGCCAGTTTGTGCTCTCTCTTTTCCACTATTATATTCGTCGATGAGTTTATTTTTAACATATTCTGATGCTAGTTCATTCTCATGTTTTACTTCAAGAGCTGTTACAAGTGTGTCATATGTGGATGGAAGACCACACAACATGATAGCTGCAAGGTGTGAATCTTTAATTTCTTCACCTATTGATTTTAATTTATTTGCATTTTCTAATATCTGGTTGATGTGTTCTTGCATATTTTCACGCTCATTGTACCTTTTTACTGTACAGTTTTCTAAATAAATAGAGCTTACTGCTCAAGTTTGTTCTTTCATGGATTCTTTGCAAAGCTAACCACATATTTCGTGCAGTCGTTTCATTTATGACATTTATTATTTGATCATCAGTCAAAGAAGGCTTATAGTTGACATTGCTTGTGCATTTTTCTTAATACAGTCCTCAGTTCTAGCTGTAGGTTCCTCTTGGGAAACGACATTCCAAGTATCTTCTTTAATGAAAAGCATCTGGATTTTAAATTTCCACACTGTATAATTTTCATTATTCAGCTTTGCGATGGAAAAATTTGTCGCATTTATTGGACTAGGAAACGCCATTTTAATTTATTGTTTAAGAACAACAGTTTCACTTTATCAACTATGCATACAATATGGCTGATTCAAAGAGCGGTTTAGTTTTTTTTTTTTTTTTCTTTGATGGCTTCAGTAGACAAACAAAAGTTGGATTGCATAGTTATGGTTATGTTTTAGAAAATATTAAGTATTCCAAGTTATAAAATGAAGCTATTTTAATCGATGTTCAAATTTTCGTCATAGAGAATGCATTAATTGTGAAGAAAATGTGTACAGAAGTTTTTCCATTGAAAGTATAGGAAGCAAAATTACTTGACGTCCAGCTTAAACAACTGAGATAGCTTTACCAACAAAACATATGCATAACAAATTCTCTGCATCACCATGGCAGCAGGTCACGAGACCAGAACGTTCCTCTGTGGTTATCGTGAAAACAGACAAGTCGTTCGTTTCTTTCCTTTGCGTCTTTAAAAAATGCTTAAAAATCAGAAAATGACTTTTTCTTAATTTTTTTCTTTTTT
The DNA here is from genome assembly GCA_039090855.1 of Macrothele yani. NCBI lineage: Eukaryota > Metazoa > Arthropoda > Arachnida > Araneae > Macrothelidae > Macrothele > Macrothele yani. The sequence continues at coordinate 138,955,913 of CM077004.1, forward strand.
TGTAAAAAAGGGACGATAGTTGTAAGTTTAGGCTGTAAAAATTGCAATGAGTTATAATTTATAGTTTGCCATATATCCGTTTTTAAATGGATCTCATCACGAAATAGAGAATTTTGTGAAATTTAGAAATTTAATTTCTCGTAAACTAAATCAAAATTCAAAAAAAGGGTGACAAGGTGCAAAAATTTGGTTATGACACTTACATGCCTACAAAGTTTCGTGGATATGTTGCTGTTAGTGTCTCCGGAATGCGACCTGATAGCACATTTTTGCTTACCTTAACTTTGAAGTACAATAGCTCTTGAAGTTTCGGTGCCGCCCCGGTGGCGCAGTGGTCTAAGCGATGGCCTCTGACCATTCGTCCGAACGGGGTCCGGGTTCGAATCCCGGTGAGGCATGGATGTTGTGTTTGTCTTACGGCACTGGCTCTCTCCCTTCTCTGGAACCAGTGACCCTAAATTAGGGATGGGCGACTGCTTATAGCCCATTGAGTTGCTCACGGTGGTCGTCAAACCTCCAATCAAAAAAAAAAAAAAAGTTTCGGTAGAATTGAGAAACGGTTTATTTCAGCGTGCTCTACAAATGATGTAAATTTCATATTTTTGTGTTCAATACATTTTGCGTTGCAAGCTAGGAAAGCAAGAGTGTTGCAAAATTTCTAAAGCAGTGGCAGTTACTTTTTTTAGAATAGAGAGAAAGGTTTTTCTAAACTGATCTTCTACCGATAAGCATTAATTTTATATTTATTTGTATTGCAGTCCCTTCAAACCATGTGCTGATGCTCAGACTTGGAGCTTAAGAGGGAACAGCCAACACCATGCATTCTTATTGATTAAATTTAGCTTACTTCATATTAATCAGGGGCGAAGCCTGTAAAATTATAAAACTTCGTATCTGGGACAGAAATTTTAGGAAGGAAGTATGTGTAAAACTTTAAAAGCATTTGTTATCCCATTGTTTTTCTAGATTTTTTGCTGCATGATTATAAATGTACAGAAAATATGTATCGACCAAGTTTTGTTTTTTAATCATTCTTTATGTCTCGTGTAACCATTCTGATATTTAAATTGTAATCGTTCTGGTATTCAGTTTGGTTACACTTTTAGCCTTGACAAAGCCATCCATAAATTTGCAGAGGCTGGGCAAATTGTATTGTTTCTTACGTCAATTAAACGGATTACCACTTCAATCGACTAAAGTTGTATTTGCAATCAAAATATTATGCAATATTAATCGTATAGTTCCGTTTCTCATGTTTCAATAAATAATTATGGTCCCGACCAAGGATTGCTATACTTTGCGTGTTATTGTGCTGTTCTATAATTGTATAAACTTTGATATGATAGTAGTAGCTTACCATGCACTGGTTGAATTTCTTGAAAGGTAAGTATTCAATGCTAAGCCTCATGGTTCTATGCCATGATACCTTTTTTTTAAAGAAATAAGCCATGTGAGCCTAGGAAGTGGAGTTAAAAACAGATTAAAAACTGAAATGGACTTGAACAACGACATCGAACTATTTACCAAAAGAAATACCTCCGAAAGTTACTAAAATCCTTGTAAAAAAAACGTTTGCCAAGTAAACACTGAAAGATACTAAAATCATTTAAAAAAAAGTTTGCCAAGTGAAGAACATTCCAGATGAAGCAGATGTGCAGAACATTCTAGATGATATTGATGTGCTGATACACCATCCTCAATCGTATCCAAATGCATTTCAACCAGTGGCATAGCCAAAAATTTCTTAAGGGGAGGTCTATGGGTTTGGTGTATTGGTAAAAGCCCCATATATATATCGCTTTAAATTCTTACTAAATCTCCCCTCAAGGGGGGGTCCGAACCCGAGGACCACCCCCTTGGCTACGCCTATGATTTCAACCATCTCAACCATGGCCTTCATCAGTGGCAGCTTATGTAATTGTTCTCATTGACTGTCAGTAATGCTTTTTGTAATGTTGTTTCTTGTTCATTTTGATTTTCAAAATTTGACCTATTGTAGAATGTATGTGCATTTTACTGAAAAAATATTGGAGCATCTGGTTTCCTTTTTTTCCCTATATTTCTAGTATTACTTTTGCTTTGAGTAATAATGACATCTGAAGTATCACTTTCATTTTTAAATAACTCATAGAATGTTTTCACTTTTTATGATTGAATGTGTTAAAGATGCATTCAGGTATAGAAAATGAAATTTAATTTTATAGTTTTTAAGTTAAAATAATTGCATTCTTTGAATGATTTTATTTCTTGGCTCACATACACTCGCACACTTGTGAAGCCTACTTGGATTGTTGTTACTCCACAAATCAATGCTCATTATCAGCAAGTTCTTTATAACAGTTCCCCTCTCTTGTGCAAAACTCTTTCTTCTCAAAAAAAGAAAATCTTTTTTTGCTGGTCTCCATTGTTTTCAATTTATGATTTTTAGAGGTAAAAATTGTTATCTGCTGACACTTCTAAAGAAATGGCTCATAAAGTCAAACTAAATCTCACAGGGAGGGTGTACTTCCTACTTTTGCTATAAATGGAGTGAATTTTCTGAGTCTGGTAAGATTAACTGAATGAGTGAGAAATAAGTAGATCTTTGTAATATTCCCAAGAGAATATCTTTCAAAACTAAATTATTAATTAGAATCAGTCTTGTTTTAAAGAATAAAGGCAAAATAAGAAGAGAGAGAGAGAGAGAGAGAGAGAGAGGTGAATACGAGTGCTTCAATGCTAACTGTTGCAATGAAATTTTATTCTGATTTGTTATTATCATGGATAAAACTTCCCATGGTACTTTTGCCTCATTAATGAATCAGAAAAACAGTGTGATTGAAAAGCTTAGGGTAAAGAAATAATAAATCATTGTTCGGGAGCACGCACATTGACTACATACTTTTGTGGTATAAAAAAGACTATAATGAACACAAATCCACACTGATAAGTTTAACAACTGTATTGTAACATATGCTCAGGAGAGGGGTAGGGGTATGGCAGTTCCCCATGACAATTTTTGTTGGTTACTGCTTTACAATTAATGACAAAGATCTCCAGGATGGCAAACTCAATTTAGCATCCTGCTTACAATATAGATATAATGTAGAAAAACAAGCTGAGGAAAATGTTTGACAGTGCATAATTTGTTCATTAGCAGGATTGATGTGTAGAGCTGTGCAAATATGCTCTAATTAAGTTGCATGCAAAAAGTATTGTAAAGAATCCCATTTTAATAAAATTCAGTGGGGGATGACTGAGGTGATCCCCCCCCCGGCAGATTTTTTTCTTATTTTTTAAATAGCCAATAAATATCTAAATAACTAATGCATCGTAATTAATGCAATCTACAGGTTTTTATAACTAAAATTTGCAGTAAATTTTAATATAAAATGTGCTGTTCTAGATTCAGCAGAAAACAGCAACAACAACAAAAAACAGAAGGTTCAGAAACAGAGAAAAATTAGAGCAGAAGTGAAAAGAGATTTTAACTGATCATGAAAATGGGTGAGCTTTGTCCTGTTTTTTTTTTTTTTTTTTTTTTTTTTTTTAAGATGCATCATTTTTAATTGGGAGCAAGTAAAGTCACAATGTGAGGTAGACTTTGAAGTGTGTGTCAGATAGTGTGGGTGACAGAGTGAAAAGTACATACCTCAGTTGAGCCATAAACAAAAACTAGTAAGAAATTTCCAAGTTAGAATTTTTTCAATTAATTTAACCCATGTGAATATAAGGGATCAAACTTTATTTCGATAAGATGTTATCACATGTGATATTTAAAAAGCATTGAGTTGAGTTAATCTTACATACAGCTGTCTCGGCACGATGTATAACACTTTCATCTAATGCACGCAAGCCTCAGAAGTATAAAATATTTATTTACATCTAAAACCAGTATGTACAGATAAAAGCAACTTTAAAAAACAGAAACAGGCAAGATCTTTTGAGTCTTCACAAGACTCATTATCAAGCCAAAGTGCAGCCCAATGTGCGGTGTACAAGACTATATATGTACAAGTAAGCGACCGTCATGCATCTGTAACTATAGCAACATCTAGGTGTACATGTCAGTGTTAGAATTAGATATAAATCTTCTACAGGCCCAGCAGACCACTCGAATTTGCAAATCACTGGTCCATCAAAATGCCCACTGGTCCGTGAAAGAAAAACCTTTCACATTTACAGTGTAGAATAGCGTTCCATTTCATCGGAGCTGTATATCGCAAATTAAGAGCAACAGAAGTCGTGAAATTCAATACATGCGCATACACAGCACAGCACATGAAGCTGCAAGGAAGAAAACAAGTAAGGGGAAAACCATACAGTGTACTAATTATGAAGCACTTTGCAACATACCAAAAGCCACCTGCCTGAAATACCTTGCTTCAGTGTGAAGGGCAGGAGGTTATCCCATGTGGACAGAAAGTCAAATGGGAAAAGCCAGAGCATAAACGGTTCTTCAACCTCCAGTTGGAATGCGTTATGAAAGACCCATATTCTGGGGTCACTACTTAGGCAAACAAAGTGGTGTTGTCTAAATCCAAATATTTTGATTCAGACCACGGCTTCCTACAGTCCAAAATTTTCATAAAACTAAAGTAATGGTTTGAAATTCTGATATTCAGTTTTTGAGTAGGAAATATCTGAATCTCAAAAATATCCGAAAACTGTCATAGCCAAACCTGGATATTTTGAAATTTGGTTCAGTTCCTTATAAACTTGAAAATTCTGAAACAAACGGGGTTAAAAAAAAATTGCTGGTCATCCGGGCCAGTAACATAATAGTTCACTGGCCCAATGGAATTTTTACTGGCCAATGGCCAGCGGACCACTGGGTAATTCGAATGCGGCATGTGCTTTAATCATAGAAAAGAACTTTCCCCACATTTAATCTAAGTATCCGGTGGTTTTAATGTTCTAACATATTGACGCCAAGGTAATGGTAAATTACTGAGTAAGTCTTCATTGCAACATAGATCATCAAACCATGTTATAAATAATGATTCCGTAAAAAATGTATCTTGTTTATTTTTTGGTAAAAGCCAGATGATTCACGTTTTCCCAACGTGGGGTATATTTGCTTTCGGCTGCCAAGCGTGCAATGGCTGTAGTCGTTGCTCTTGTTTTGATATCATACTTGTGTTCTGAAACCTGGACACCTATCGTCCGAAGTGTGGAGCCAATATATGTCCCAGGTTGGTCATTGGGAAGCTCAGGTTGCAATGGTATACAGTATAAACCATGTTTATGTTCCATGCACACCCGATCACGGTCTTGTTTTATCATTTTGAAGATGTTTGATGTCCGTATTCCAAAACTTATATGATGTTTGTTACAGAATTGGTGCAAAGTGTTAATGATACTTGGGTGGTAATCCACTGAACCAACGAAACGTCTGGTAACTTGCTCGCGTTGTGATCATGTGAACGACAGTCGTTGAGTCTGTTGAATTACTTTATTAACACAGTTCGCAGGGTAACCAAATTGCTTCGCAGTTTTGACAATGTAATCGAGTTCAATACGTCTTAAACGTATAGACGAAGAGTGCATGAAAGCTCTTTTGATACTTGAGCACAACCCAGTAAGTTTATATTGAATGGGGTGAGCTGAAGAGAATGGAATCGCAGTCAGAATGTGGGTTGGTTTCCGGTACATGGAATGGGTTGTGATATTCTTAACAGGATCTCTGGTAAGAAGAATATCAAGAAACAGCAAGGAAAACTGTTCTTTGAGTCACAAAATTCAGCACTAATGCTAGGGAGGGACGCCACTGCATTGAGTTGGTTTTCTCGAAAAGCGGACAATTGAACACCATGACAGTAGAGCTGATTTTTCAGTTCTCATTCGAAGTTTGTGATCTGAAATTTTTGAACAATTCTTTTAATGAATTTTTTTAAAACCTTTCAGTGCCAGGGAGGGAGGCCACTGCAAGATTAGAGTGTGTGTGTGTATGTGGGTGTGCACTCCGCAAAGTCTCTCTCTCTCTCTCTTTTTTTTTTTTTTTTTAGACCAGAGCATCTCCCCAATATGAGTTTCTAAATCTGCTACTCATCAACTCATCAGAATACATTATTACTCCACAGGCATACTGTCAACAAGAGACCTGAAGTGCAATTCCCTTTCTCCAAGATAATTAGCAGCCCTAGCCATCTGTTTGGATAAGTACACATCTCTGCTACAAACAATATAGCCCATTTCTTCAGAGAAAATTGTTCTGTAGTTGAAGTTGGTGATTTAAATTAAATAAATTTTGAGAATCTAGAAAATTTAATATTCCTATGTACCTTTAGGGAAATGGACAGTTCCTCCACTTTCACCTCCACTTCTGGGCCAGTGCATTGCCTCTCACTGCCCATTCCTAATCTGAGTAATTTATATAGTATCTTGCAGCTGTGGAAAATTCTACATAGGTGAAACAGGTCATAGGCTGGAAACTCGCATCACTGAGCACAGAGCTGCAATAAAAATAATTTCAAACAAGACAGGATTGGAGAGACACATTAGAGCAACAGGACACCACATGGACTGGGACTCTCCGACGGTCATTGGACTTCAAACCAACTTCCTGAAATATATATTGAAAGAGATACTTGAAATTGAAACATACCAGATCTTCATCATAAATGACTTTAGGGGATTAATACTGCCTAACATCTGGCAAGATATTTTGCAGAATCACTGTAACCATCAAGGTTAACCATAGCTGAAAACACTGAAGGAGATTGGATTGAAAGACTGCCTGATGAAGGAGAAGAGTTTTTTTTTCAAAAAATTGCAGAAATTTTATAACTTTACCTAAAAATCCCATAAAACAGTTAACTAAGTTTGAATATAGTATCCTTGGAAGCAACAAAACAAAGATAAGTTTAATTTACAGATTAAATTTTACGAAATTTTATCCATCCAGAAGGAGCACTGTTTATGACAACAGATGAACTGTGAAGTTTTTAGATTATCCTTTTTTTTTTTTTTTTTTTTTGGAAGCTCATATGAAAAGTACTAACTTGTTTTGCTGTGTAATTGTAACAGGAAAATGGTGCATTTCGACAGTTAAAACCAAAGCTTACATTAAGTGCTCAGGAATTTATTTTGAAATTTGTATCATTAGGCATGTGGGACTAAGAATTACAAGCATATTATCACTGGTAACTTGAGTTTTGTTGAAAATGACAAGCTTAGGAATTTTTAAAGTATGGTTCTAAATTTAGACCTTCCTTCCAAATCTCCAAAGAGAGGATTCTTGAGAGCTTCACTCAAGACGTTAATAGGTACATTATAAAAACCAGTTTAACATACAATCAGCCTATTGAAGCCTTCGCAGAATGGAAATATAATGTAATCAATGGCTTCACTAACGAGTTGGCAGGTCTTGATTTTTGTTTTGATAGAAATCTATTTTTCTCTGGGGATGCTAAAAGGTCACTCTCCAAACTACAAGACCTATTTATTTTTACCACTACGGATAAAGCTAGCAATAATTTTGCAATTATCTGTAAGAAGTTCTATTTTGAATTGTTAACTATGGAACTCAATAATAGAGTAACCTATGAGCCCGTAAGTTATTCTACCAAGCAGTTAGAAAATCGTTTTAAGGCATTCTTCAAGAAACTTAAAATTCCACAAATGAGAAGATATGAGCCTGAATTTCCCTTTCTTTTTGCAACTGTTAAGTTCCATAAAGATCCAGTGAAGTTCAGATTCATAGCTAGTGGAGTCAGGAGTCATAAAAAGAAAATTGATCTAGCTTTTGAAGAAATCTTGAAGAAGGTCTTGTAACACATTAGTAACTGTACTAATTTGAAGTACAGAGATTATTGGATTATTAATAATAATGCAGAAGTAATTTCCACTATACTCGAAGTAAATCCCTTAGATATTAATAGTTATGATTTTGAGAACCTATATACTAATCTGCCTCTATCAGATATAATCACCACCTTTAAAGAGCTGTATGCAGAATTTAAACTTAACCAATTTGTTAATGTAGGAGCCTGGAACTCTTATCTCAATTGCTGCATTAAAAATAACCATATCTTATATAATAATACTCTCTATAAGCAAGTAAACGGTATCCCTATGGGAACGTCAACATCCACAAGTATTGCAAATCTATTCCTGTTTTTTAAGGAATATAAATTCATTAAAAACCACTCCACTTACTTGGATAACTACCTTTACACATTTAGATATATTGACGATCTGCTGTGTATAAATAATTCAGAAGTTATAGAGAGTTATTTTGATAATATCTATCCTAGCTCTCTTAACTTATGTAAAACCAACCACAGTAATCAGGAACTGGAGTTCCTAGACTTAAGCATTAAACTTAACAGAGGTAACCCAACTATTAGCCTCTTTGATAAAAGAGTTAATTTTCCTTTCAAAGTAATTAAATATCTACACTGGAATAATAACATATCAACCAAAGTAATTGAGAATGTACTAATTTCTCAGGTGCTTAGAATTTCAAGAATTTGTAGCAACAATTTGGACTTCAATTACCACATTAATATACTATTAGACAGTTTTCTAGAGAACAAAATGCCTACTTCTTTCATCAAAAGAACTTTAAGAAAAATTATTCTGAGTAATAGAGTAAGGTTAGCAGACCTACTTTAATTTTCTACACAGTTAATAATATGATTCTGACCAATGAAAGCCTTTTGGAAGTTGGCTAGAGGATGCATATTAACTACAAAAAGGAACCTTAGTGCCATGGATAAGAAGGTCCTATTAAAAATAAAAAATTAAATAATATAGACAAAATCACAAAAAAACTTAAAAATCTGTTTATAAAAGGAAATAAATATAAAAGAAAACTAGTTATTCACTCACTAGAATAGCTATACTAAAAATAGTAAAACTAACATTAAAATTAATAGGATTCTGAATAGTCTACAGAAGCTCACTAAGGTGATTAAATACATGCAAAGATTATTAAAAACACTACTTGTGTATTTCATAATATTTCTCATGTATTCTGGAGAGTTAATTCTGCTCTTTCTGATCAAACAGGTCCACAATCTTAATTATATTTTTCTCTAGTTAAAATCTCCACGAGTAGGATTTTTTTCAGTGTGTGAAGGCCTTCAGCCCCACCCACACTGCCCCCCAGCGACTAGGGAGTTGCAGGGGTGTTTAGAAGTTTGGGGTAAAAGGTCGGCCATGTTTCCTCAAGAGTGGAAGAAGTTGAGTTGCATAAGGGGTAAGCTCTCTTCATTGTCTTTGGGTTCAATGTTTGAACTTCTTGAACATTTTTTCTTTGTTTGCTTTAAGCATTTAGGCACTAGCAAGTCTATTAACTTTTTTTGCGGTTTTTAACTCTTTCTTTTCTTGGTAACTTTGCACGTTTTTTAGGGAACTAAGGCTAAGCAGCCGGCCGTTCCATTGTTCTTGTAGTCTGCGATGTGTTTTCCATGTAGTTAAGGTCTTAATAACTACTTAATTATGCACTTAAAGCACTTCTGAAATACTTTGTACATATTGCAACTAATTGTTTATGTCATATAACCTTCACAAAGCATTTCTTTAGTTTATTATTGTCTTTATTTTATTCTCATTTTTGTGTTGTCAGAAGTTGTGGAGAAGGGGGTTTTTATAATCCAGTTTTCTTTCAAGAATCTGTGCTTTAGATAAAAATTAATATTTCCTTTTTTATTGCAATGTTTAAGAATTTGTAGTACTTTAGTATTGCTATTCAGGTTTAAATTCTCTCTCAGGCAACTAGGTAACTTGGCAATTTGTTATTGCTGAACATTTTTTCTGATTCATTATGTCACTCTTACAACTTGAGTTTTCTATAATCATCTTTTTTCTGTTTATTAGTAACAGATGAAGAGCATGGGTCGGGCCAGGAAAGTTATGGATGCAAGCTAAATTGTTAACTAAATGACATATATATATATATTTTAAATTTTTTTTTTTTTGGTGGGCTTATTACTTGCATCTATGACTTTGCAGAAACCCATTTCAAAATAGGTCTTTGTGGAAGTGAGAAAATGCAGAGTTTTTGCTGGTCCTTGATAAAGCCAAGGCTCAGTATTCTCGACACTTTCTACATTCAGTTGTTCTATTTTTTTCTCTTTTTACTCACACCAGTAAATACATAACCTTTTCTATGTTGTACTTGGTATGAGTCAAAATTTTTTTTTGCTTCAGTCTCTTCTTAATAGAATGTGAATTCTGAATTTTCATAACTGCTGCGTTGCGCGTTTTGATCTTCAGGTTATTTTGCAACTTTCGTTTTAAATTCTTAAGTTTTTCTTGTGTTTTTCGGCTATGCTCTTAAGTATATATATATATATATATATATATCATCATCATCATCATTGTCAACCATTATCAATCCACTGCTGGACGAAGGTCTCCCCAAGTTTCCTCCACAACGGTCTGTCTTGTGCCAGTCTCCTCCATGTCACCCCTGCATACTTTCGAATTTCATCCACCCATCTCCCATGTGGTCTTCTTCTGGGTCTTTTCCTGTCCCTTGGAATCCAATCTAAAATTTCGGCTGTCCATCGATGATCTGTCCTTCTGGCAGTATGTCCAGCCCATTGCCATTTCAGGGATTTAACTCTGATCATGATGTCTTCCACTCTTGTCATTTTTCGGATCCACGAGTTCCTCTTCTTATCTCTCCTGGTTACACCAAGCATGCACCTCTCCATGCTACTTTGAGTTGTCTGCAGCCTTTGTATGTCTCTTTTAGTTAAGGTCCACGTCTCTGCACCATACGTAAGCACTGGAAGGATGCATTGATCAAACACTTTTCTTTTAAGACATAATGGCATATTGCTCTTGAAAATTATGCTGTTTCTTCCAAAAGCTCTCCAGGCAAGTTTTGTACGCCGATTAATTTCTTCATCAATGTGACCCTCACTTGATATCTGCTGTCCAAGATAAACGTACGTGTCTGTTATCTCCAGCTTTTCTCCATCAATCGATAAATCTTCATTTCTTGTAAAAGCATTGAACATCACTTTTGTCTTCTGAAAGTTCATTTTTAATCCCACTTCTTTACTCTTGTCAGCAAGTTCCTGGATCATACTCTGCAGCTCTGATGGGGTAGTTGCAAAAATGACTACGTCATCAGCAAAACGAAGGTGGGTTAGATAATCTCCATTAATCTTTATCCCTTTGTTTTCCCAACTCAGCGACTGAAAAACACCCTCCAATGTGGCATTAAAGAGCTTCGGAGATATGGTGTCACCTTGTCTCACTCCCTTTCCAATTTTTATGTGTGTTGTATTTTCAAACAGCCGAATCTTTGCACTTGCATTTTCATAGATGTTATTAATAATATTAATGTATGCATCTTCAATACCATGCAGGTTTTCAGAGCCATTGTAACTGCTGATGGTTTCACCGAATCAAAGGCTTTTTCATAATCGATAAAAGCCATGCACAATGGAAGTTCATATTCCCTCGCTCTTTCAATTAGTTCTCTCAGTACGTGGATATGATCTATTGTGCTGTAGCCACTCCTGAATCCAGCTTGTTCTCTCGGTTGAGCCATGTCCAGTGTTACCTTCAAGCGGTGTGAAAGAACTTTAGTGAAGATTTTATAAACTACTGATAGGAGGCTGATAGGTCTGTAGTTTCCGAGATCCTCAATGTCACCTTTCTTATGTAGCAGGATCATTGTAGCGGTGTTCCAATCCTCAGGAATCTTTCCTTCATTAAGGCATCGAGTGAAAATTTGGGCGAGTACTGTTTCGATTTCTCCACTTGCTTCTTGTATGATGTCTACAGTAATTCCATCTTCTCCTGGAGCTTTTCCCCGCTTCATGTTCTTGATTGCATGTGCAACTTCTGCTGGAAGGACTGGAGGAACTCTGGTACTGGTATCTTTTATGATGTCTGGAGTGCATGTATCTTCCCTTTCATATAATTTGGAGTAGAAATCTTTCACTCTTGTCAAAATTTCGCCTCTATTTCTTGTTACAGAACCATCTTCTTTTCTCAGTGCCATAATCTGTTTTCTTCCCTTACTGAGATGTCCCTTTGCTATCTTTAGGCTTTGGTTGTTTTCAATTGCTTTCCTCACTAGTTCACAGTTGAATTTTCTTACGTCTTCAGTGATACTTTTTCTTACTGTCTTGCATAGCTCTATATATTCAACTTTGGAAGTCACATCTTCTTTAGTTGTCCTCATCTCTCTTCTTTTTTTGCATCAACATTTTCGTTTTTCCTGATAATTTGTTTACATGCAACTTGTTCTTAGACCCAGCTAATTTTGTTGCTGTTTCCATAAGAGCTTTGGTTACTTTTCTGTTAACTTCAGAGATGTCCACTTCTTCCGATGTTAGGCCTTCCAAAGCAGAGAACCTGTTCTTCAGTTCCAACTTGAAGGTATTATGGTGTTTTTAAGGTTGGTTATGTCAATAGGTTTTGTTTGTCTTATGAGCTTGCCACGTTCAAGTTTAGTGTTGAGGTGCATCTTACATCTCACCAATCTATGGTCACTACCTGTGTTGAACTTGTTTAGCACACTGCAGTCTTCTATGACGAATTTTTTGTTACACATAATAAAATCAATTTCACTTGTCGTCCCATTTGGATGTCTCCATGTCCATTTCCTGTGTGGCTTTTTCTTGAAGAAGGAGTTTAAGATGAAAAACCCTTCTGCCTCTGCAAACTCAATGAGAGTATTTCCACGCTGGTTTCTGTTGCCGTGACCGAATTTACCTACTGAAGTTTCATTCTGTTGCCGTTGCCCTATTTTTGCATTGAAATCTCCCATAATTATTTTCAAGTGCTGCTTACCTTTATTATTTAGATGACAAATTTCCTCATAAAATTCTTCAATTTCTTCTTCAGGATGACTTGTGGTGGGTGCATAAGTTTGAATAATCTGAGCCTGGTATCTTTTCGAGAGTTGGATAACAAGTCGTGCAGCTCTGTCAGAGGAACTTTCAACTTCTACAACTTTATCCTTCAGTTTCTTGTTTATTATAAATCCAACACCACTAGTTCTGCCAGTATCTGTCCCACGATAGTAGAAGAGATGCCCACTTTTCAGTTCGATGAGATCTTCTCCTTTTCTCCTTACCTCACTTAGCCCCACGATGTCCCACTTGATCCTTTGTAATTCCTCTTCCAATTCAAGAAGCCTTGAATCAGAAGATAGGGAGCGTCCATTGTAAGTAGCCAAGGTCAGCATCAGATGGCAGCCTAGTCCGGTCCTCCGGGATTCTTAGCACCCTCTGCCTTCATGTCGCACTGGCCGCTGCCTTGGCCAGGTACATTCCAGCTGCCGGAGACTGAGGGCCAAGATTTAAGTTGTGGAATCATTTTGGAGGGGTTTGGCCATAACTCACCACGCTGGCCAAGCGGGTTGGTGAGTGTGGGATAGAATTTCCTCTAATCCCGATGGTATAGTTATACCGCTATTGGCGGTCGTCAGAGCCCTTTTAGTGGGAACAGGATGCACCACGAGAAGGCGGGGTTGACATTTGTCAAGGAGAGGCTGTGATGTTACGCGTCACGTGACCTTACATCCCATATATATATATATATTTATATATATATGTATATATATATACACACACACACACTGAAGAGCAATTGAATTAGAGATACCTGTCTAGTAATGTGTAGCACCATCTTTTGCCCTGATGATGGCGGCGATTCATCTCGGCATGGACTCGACAAGACACCGGAAACGTTGGGAAGCCCTACGGATCCACGACCCCTGAACAAGCTCCCACAGTTCACAAAGATTTGATGGATGGGGTCAGCGTCTCGAACATCTCTCTCAGTGGCATCCCAGATGTGCTCGATGGGATTGAGGTCAGGTGACCTAGCTAGCCAAGGAAGTGAGGTCACATAGGTGGAGTGTTCATCCAACCATTTGGATACAATTTGGGAACGATGGCATGGTGCATTCATTGTCTTGTTGCAAGATGAGGTCCCCAGTGGGATGTTGAAGACGCACAAACGGAAGCAAATGGTCGTTCAGGATATCCTGGTAACATTGACCTGTGAGGGACGATGCCACATGAACCAGGGGTCCCATTTCAGTCCACGTAAACAGTCCCCAGACGAGAATGCCACCCCCACCAGCTTGAAGAGTACTCTGCCGGCAAGAAGGATCCATCGCTTCATGTGGTTTGCGCCATACTCATATCCTGCCATCCGCATGTACCAACGTGAATCTCGACTCATCGGTCCAGGCAACATTTTTCCACATGTCTAGGGTCCAGAGTCCAGTGGCAATGTTCCCGCGCCCATGCTAAAGGTGATGTTCCCGCGCCCATGCTAAAGGTGATGTTCCCGCGCCCATGCTAACCTTTGCACCCTGTGATGTGCGGTCAGCAACGGTACCCTCGTGGGACGATGGCTTCTGTACCCCATAGCGAGATGGCTCTGGGTGGTATGGCTGCTTACACGTTTATGTGCACCAGCGTTAAATTGCCGAGTGATTTCTTGCACTGTGGCCTGTCTATCCGCTGTTACAATGTGAGCTAGCAAACGATGACCCCGCTCATCCACCTGCTGTTTTCCATGACAGTTGGCCCTTGCAGAGATGGTTTTATTGGATTCGATGTACTCACTGTGCACCCGTGACACAGTGGCTCGTAAAAATCCCAGTGCCTGCACGACTTCCGAGATGGAGTGACCCATTCGTCGGGCCCCGACAATTTGCCCACGATCAAATGCACTTAGATCCTTCGTCTTACCCATACTGGGTCCGACTCTTACTGATTCCCGTCGCATCACTCCTTATATTGTCGGATCGCTGCATACATCATGTCGTTTCCGTTTATAGTGCCGCCCACAGCGCCACATTTGCATAACTCCAGCTGTCTATAATTCAATTGCTCTTCAGTGTATATAAATATATATATCTCATCACCATCATCATCATCATTGTCAACCATTATTAATCCACTGCTGGACGAAGGTCTCTCCAAGCCTCTTCTATAACGCTCTGTCTTGTGCCAGTCTCCTCCATGTTACTCCCGCATACTTTCGAATTTCATTCCCCCATCTCCCATGTGGTCTTCTTCTAGGTCTTTTCCTGTCCCTTGGAATCCAGTCTAAAATTTTGGCTGTCCATCGATGGTCTATCCTTCTGACAGTATGTCCAGCCCATTGCCATTTCAGGGATTTAACTCTGATCATGATGTCTTCCACTCTTGTCATTTTTCGGATCCACGAGTTCCTCTTCTTATCTCTCCTGGTTACACCAAGCTTGCACCTCTCCATGCTTTTTTGAGTTGTCTGCAGCCATTGCATGTCTCTTTTAGTTAAGGTCCACGTCTCTGCACCATATGTAAGCACTGGAAGGATGCATTGATCAAACACTTTTCTTTTAAGACATAATGGCATATTGCTCTTGAAAATTATGCCGTTTCTTTCATAAGCTCTCCATTCAAGTTTTATATGCCGATTAATTTCTTCATCAATGTGACCCTCACTTGATATCTGCTGTCCAAGATAAACATATGCATCTGTTATCTCCAGCTTTTCTCCATCAATCAATAAATCTTCATTTCTTGTAAAGGCATTGTACATCACTTTTGTCTTCTGAAAGTTCATTTTTAATCCCACTTCTTTACTCTTGTCAGCAAGTTCTTGGATCATACTCTGCAGCTCTGATGGGGTAGTTGCAAAAATGACTACGTCATCAGCAAAACAAAGGTGAGTTAGATAATCTCCATTAATCTTTATCCCTTTGTTTTCCCAGATCAGTGATTGAAAGACATTTTCCAATGAGGCATTAATTAAAGAGCTTGGGAGATATGGTGTTACCTTGTCTCACTCCCTTTCCAAATTTTATGTGTGTTGTATTTTCAAACAGCCGAATCTTTGCACTTGCATTTTCATAGATGTTATTAATAATATTAATGTATGCATCTTCAATACCATAGGATTTGAGAGCCATTGTACCTGCTGATGGTTTCACTGAATCAAAGGCTTTTTCATAATCGATAAAAGCCATGCACAATGGAAGTTCATATTCCCTCGCTCTCTCAATTAGTTCTCTCAGTACGTGGATATGATCTATTGTGCTGTAGCCACTCCTGAATCCAGCTTGTTCTCTCGGTTGAGCCATGTCCAGTGTTACCTTCAAACGGTGTGAAAGAACTTTAGTGAAGATTTTATAAACCACTGATAGGAGGCTGATAGGTCTGTAGTTCCTGAGATCCTCAATGTCACCTTCTTTATGTAGCAGGATCATTGTAGCGTTGTTCCAATCCTCAGGAATCTTCCCTTCATTAAGGCATCGAGTGGAAATTTGGGCGAGTACTGTTTCGATTTCTACCACTTGCTTCTTGTATGATGTCTACAGTAATTCCATCTTCTGGAGCTTTTCCCCGCTTCACGTTCTTGATTGCATGTGCAACTTCTGCTGGGAAGACTGGAAGAACTCTGGTACTGGTACCTGTCATGATGTCTGGACTACATGTATCATCCCTTTCATATAATTTGGAGTAGAAATCTTTCACTCTTGTCAAAATTTCGCCTCTATTTCTTGTTACAGAACCATCTGCTTTTCTCAGAGCCATAATCTGTTTTCTTCCCTAACTGAGATGTCCCTTTGCTATCTTTAGGCTTTGGTTGTTTTCAATTGCTTTCCTCACTAGTTCACAGTTGAATTTCCTTGCGTCTTCAGTGATACTTTTTCTTACTGTCTTGCATAGCTCTATATATTCCACTTTGGAAGTCACATCTTCTTTAGTTGTCCTCATCTCTCTTCTTTTTTGCATCAACATTTTGGTTTTTCCTGATAATTTGTTCACATGCAACTTGTTCTTAGACCCAGCTAATTTTTTTGCTGTTTCCATAAAAGCTTTGGTTACTTTTCTGTTAACTTCAGAAATATCCACTTCTTCCGATGTTAGGCCTTCTAAAGCAGAGAATCTGTTATTCAGTTCCAACTTGAAGGTATTGTAGTGTTTTTTAAGGTTGGTTATGTCAATTCATTTTGTTTGTCTTATGAGCTTGCCACATTTGAGTTTAGTGTTGAGGTGCATCTTACATCTCGCCAATCTATGGTCACTACCTATGTTGAACTTATTTAGCACACTGCAGTCTTCGATGACGAATTTTTTGTTACACATAATAAAATCAATTTCACTTGTCGTCCCATTTGAATGTCTCTTTGTCCATTTCTTGTGTGGCGTTTTCTTGAAAAAGGAGTTCAAGATGAAAAACTCTACGACAGTATTTCCATGCTGGTTTCTGTTGCTGTGACCAAATTTACCTACTGAAGTTTCATTCTGTTGCTGTTGCCCTATTTTTGCATTGAAATCTCCCATAATTATCTTCAAGTGCTGCTTGCCTTTATTATTTAGATGATGAATTTCCTCATAAAATTCTTCAATTTCTTCTTCAGGATGACTTGTGGTGGGTGCATAAGTTTGAATAATCTGAGCCTGGTATCTTCTCGAGAGTTGGATAATGAGTTGTGCAGCTCTGTCAGAGGAACTTTCAACTTCTACAACTTTATCCTTCAGTTTCTTGTTTATTATAAATCTAACACCACCAGTTCTGCCAGTATCTGTCTAGTAGAAGAGATGTCCACATTTCATTTCAATGAGATCTTCTCCTTTTCTCCTTACCTCACTTAGCCTGACGATGTCTCACTTGATCCTTTGTAGTTCCTCTTCCAATTCAAGAAGCCTTGAATCAGAAGATAGGGAGCGTCCGTTGTAAGTAGCCAAGGTCAGCATCAAATGGCAGCCTAGTCTGGTCCTCCAGTGATTCTTAGCACCCTCTGCCTTTATGTCGCACTGGCTGCTGCTTTGGCCAGGTACATTCCAGCTGCCGGAGACTGAGGGCCAAGATTTAAGTTGTGGAGTCATTTTGGAGGGGTTTGGCCATAACTCACCACGCTGGCCAAGCAGGTTGGTGAGTGTGGGATAGCATTTCCTCTAATCCCGATGGTATAGTTATACCGCTATTGGCAGTCGTCAGAGCCCCTTTAGTGGGAACAGGATGTACCACGAGAAGGCGGATTTGGCATTTGTCAAGGAGAGGCTGTGATGTTACGCATCACCTGACCTTACATCCCATATATATATGCACTATCTACCAACAAGTAATTGGACACCTGTGATAGCAAAGGAAAATTAAGTTTATTCACCTTCAATAGTTGATAGAGCCTCCATGAGCGGCGCGATTACAGCTGCGACCCTCCGGGGCATACTCTCAACCACGCGTTGTACGACGGCTAGCGGTATTTTCTTCCACTCGGCTTGGAGAAGACAGGTCAGTTCCTTCACCGATTTTGGACGGTGGGGGCACCCCTTAAGTCGACGCTTCAACTCGTCCCAGAGGTGCTCGATAGGTTTAAGGTCCGGGCTCTGTGCAGGCCAGTCCATTCGATTAACCCCATTGTCACCATACCAAGCCATGGTGGACCTCGCAACATGACAGGTGGCATTGTCATCCTGAAAGTAACATGAGTCCACCCCATAAAACTGCCACAACATCTGAAGCGCATGGTTATCCAAAATGATGCAGTAGGTCTCGGCGTGGAGTCTACCAGGAATTGCGACCAAGGGTCCCGTGCCATACCAGGAGAAACACCCCCATAGCATAATTCCACCACCGCCGAACTTCACAGTTGGCACAATACATTCCGGCAGGAGGCATTCTCCAGGCAGACGCCAAACCCAGACCCTGCCATCCGAACGGTAGTGGGTGAACCTTGATTCGTCGCTCCAGAGAACCTGTTTCCACTGTTCAACGGTCCACTGTCGACGTTCTTTGCACCACATTAGCCGAGCAGCGCTATTGGACTTGGTGATCAAAGGCTTGTGGGCGGCAGCACGTCCATGATAACAGAGTAGATGGGCTTTCTTGCGGATGGTATTCATCGAAAGAACACTCCTGGATACCTGTTGAAACTCCTCGCAGATGTGGCCCATCAATTTGGTGCGGTTCTTCCGAATTTCTTTGACCAGCACCCGTCGGTCTCTAACTCCCAGTTTTGTGGGTCTGCCGGGTCGGGGCATATTCCAACAGTCATCTCTCATCTTCCACTTGCCAATCACGTAGGCCACTGTTGATTTTGGGTACTTCAACTAGCTGGATATGTCATGTATGGATCGGCCATTTCTGTGATACCTGACGATTACACCTTTCTTGAAATCGGAGAGCTCCAAACTGTGTGGCATCTTGCATGCGACTGGTTGCGTTGTTATTTCCCACATGGCATTGAACGGCGGCGACCGTGACGTGTATCAGGACTGCAGATATCGTTGATTGCAGGGGTGTCCAATTACATGTTAGTAGATAGTGTGCGTACATATATATTTTTTATGAGCAGGCTTTGTCTTATGATTAAATATCCAACTTACTCTGTAATATGAATTTGATATGTTAATGGTTAAGTTTCACTTTAATATTATATGAAATAAGACATAAAGGTATGTATTTTTCATTTTACTTCATCATAAGCCATATAAATTTTGATTAATACAGACATTTAATTTGGACGAGGAACATCAAACAAGGATCTTCGCTCTTTCCACGTTTATAAGTGAGTCACGGAAAAATTATCTTTGGCCGCCACCGGGAGTCGAACCCAGGGTCTTCCAGTTACGCGCCGGATATGCTTCCGCTACACCACGGCGGCCTCAAATTCCTCCAGACTCACACACGCTAACTGCCGAATTATTATTATTATTATATTATTATTATTTCTTCTGTTGCGCTTACCATCTTTTGTGAATCCCCAGCATTGTGCGGGGCTCCAAGAAGCAACCTGCCAACTTGGCTCGACAGTTAGCGTGTGTGAGTCTGGAGGAATTCGAGGCCGCTGTGGTGTAGCGGAAGCATATCCGGCGCATAACTGGAAGACCCTGGGTTTGACTCCCGGTGGCGGCCAATGAGAATTTTTCCGTGACTCACTTATAAACGTGGGAAGAGCGAGATCTTTGTTTGACATATAAATTTTGATTGCATGATGTCTCTCCTTTCCTGAATCTCTCTATTCCATCTTAGGTCTTCTAATGTTTCACTTTTCTAGGTAGCTCCACATTCATAACCCTGTGCCCCATTAAAATTTGTTTCTTAATAACATACTCATGACAGTGAAATGTTACTTCACAGGTTTTCTTTAAAGTCGCTACCACATTCTGTTTTATTCAGACGTAATGCAACAAACAAATATCAATGATACATGTGAAGTGGACTTACCATGAAGCTTAAAATTTGACTTATACTGAAACATGAAGTGATTCAAACTCCAAAATAAGCATCTTCAACTTAAAACTCAATGATTAATTACCATAAATTCTTAGAAAATTTAATATTTAAAGTTAAAGTTTTTAATTTTAATTAATGTCATTTTGAATTATAACTTTAAAATGTTTTATATATTTTTTTTAATTTATGGTAATTAATTGTTTAGTTTCAAGTTAAAGGTGCTTTTTTTGGAGCTTATTAACATTTGTGTCAGTATATGTCAAATTTGAACTTCATGGTAAGTCCATTTAACATATATTATTCATATACCACATTCTGTTTTATTCAGACATAATGCAACAAACAAATATCAATGATACATGTGAAGTGGACTTACCATGAAGCTTAAAATTTGACATATACTGAAACATGAACTGATTCAAACTCCAAATAAGCATCTTTAACTTAAAACTCAATGATTAATTACCATAAATTCTTAGAAAATTTAATATTTAAAGTTAAAGTTTTTAATTTTAAATAATGTCATTTTGAATTATAACTTTAAAATGTTTTATATATATTTTTTTAATTTATGGTAATTAATTGTTTAGTTTCAAGTTAAAGGTGCTTTTTGGAGCTTATTAACACTTGTGTCAGTATATGTCAAATTTGAACTTCATGGTAAGTCCATTTAACATATATTATTTATATTTGTCTGTTGAATTATGCCCAAAAATACAAAATTTATATTATTAGCATGGAAATATGATTTAATTTAGTTTAATTGGATTTAGTACTCTTGAAGTTGTATCACATTAATTTTTTCTCTTATTAATTCAATTTTAGTTCTGTTTTTTCATTGATACCACATATCCATCTCAGCTTATCATCTGTACATTTTTTCATAAGCTGTATCAGCATTGTACAGCATTACTAGTCTTACTAAATCTGGATAACTTTGACCGGGTGTTTTCCACCAGTTATTTTGCCCCAACTGTGCCATATTATTCCCTGCTCTTGTCATATCTCTTTATTCATCCAATCCTCATTCCAGATACACATAACCTTCAAAATCATGAACTTTTTTATAAGGGATTTTGGTTATAGTGGATAAAATACATATGCAGCAGATAAGGTGTTTGTTCATATAGGCGATAAAGAACCAAGTCTGTTGTTGCAAAGATTGGCCACTGTGTTTGTTTAAGTTTTTGTTGGGTATGCATTCTGCTTACCCAGTTTATTCACTATTTACTCATTTTGTTACCTTGTGTTTTGCATCAGTTATTACCCTTGGCTTTCAGAAAGACTGGTGGTGTAAAAAGAAAATATGTCAGCCATGGGGGCAAGACCTTCCATCTTAGGATGGATTGCTATCCTGGAGAAATCCATGAGACTGAAATCAGGATGTAAAGAAAAATGTATGATTGGGCGTTTTCCCTTCCGTCTCGAAAAATCTAATACGAAATGTAGGAAAAGTTGTTTTTTTCCGTAAAATTTTTTTATCGAACGCAATTTAAATCCACTCTGTATAACAACCTCTTTTTTTTTTTTTTAAATTCTGTTTTTGTTTATTAACTTTTCCCCAGCAGTGGCATCAGTCATCTTGGAAACAGAGGGTTGTAGAACATAAATCCAAATTTACGCAACCAAGTAATATCACAAGTTTCTTTGCAAGAAAATGATGTTATGTACTTTGGCAAATTTTTGTTCATAAGTATTGAAAGACGCACACATTTTTGGCAATCCGTGTAAGTACTAATCATCTGTTTCCCAGTTTTTAATTCAGATGGCATTGATTGATTCTTCTCTTCTCTGACTTTCCCATTTAAGACAATGTTTTCTCTTGTTTATATTTTATGTATGGAATGATTTGAATTCAGGTGTAGGGAGATTTACTGCAACTAGTCCAGGAACTGTTTACTAGATTTTCCCGTGCAAGTCTAATACAAATCCACACACCCCTTGTGACATACTACAGATGTGAATCGCATGTCAAGATGAGAAATCTGCATTGGTACATTTCATCAGTGTAGCTTAGTTGGGAAAGCAACTTACTCCGGAGTGAAGGGTGCGACTTCGATCCCCGTCACAGACAGACTTGTGTTTTCCACCCTTTGTGTGACGCCCACTCTCCCAAAAAGTTTGTCTTGGCTTGGATGAACTGCTTGCACCCATGATGTCAGACTAACTGTTAGCCAGAAACTAGTACTAATAAAAAAGTTAGAAGCTGGTGCTACAGTTTGAACCTGGTTAGATGATACAGAGGGTGATCCTGGGTACCAAATCTTAACAGAAGAAGAAATAGTGGATAAAGGATTTTGCTGGTAATAGTAGAGAAAACAATGATGATGAACATGATGAGGCAACTGTGGTGAACAAACCAAAACTCTGGTGTATGTGATTCATTTGATACTATAATATCCTTCAGTAACTTCAACCTTGGAATTTGGTGTGCAGCCATATCGTTAACAATTTATAACGTCTGAAGCAATCTTTAAAAGGAGGCAGCGTCAGCAGAGTAAACAAATAAAATATAACTCATTCTTCAGGCCAGTTGTTCCTGACCCTACTTCTGCTCATGACCCTGATGTCCTTGTCCTGCTGACCCTTATGTTATTCACCACAGTTTTGTAAGTGGAGCATGTTAGCTCTACTGGCTCAGAATAAACAATTGCCATACTACAAACTCATCAGTCATGTACAAAATATAAATGAAATTTCATGTTGAGTTTTTTTAGTACAGTGTTTGCAGTATTTTGTGTGCATTTCTGTTTATTGGGTGTCTTGTTTAGTATATACATTAACAGGCTGTTTTTCCAATGATGTATATATCCCCCCCCATGGTTATAATGGACAATCAGCAATAATGGATGCCATTTTACCTTTATTGGTTTCTTTTCATGAGAGCTTACATTAAAAGGTTTGTGGTAATCATAAACTTTCCCCAGGCTTCTGTACTTTACTCTTGTTTTTTTCCTTCGTGTTTCTTGTGTATAAGAAATTTCTATCATCCTTCTGTCCATCAGATATTCTGCTTCTTCGTAAAAGAATTGAATCCTGTCAAAGCACAGTAACTTTTCTGGAGGAGCCAAATCATACACACCACACTTTAAATTTCCTTTAAAGAAACGTAGGATCTAAAAAATGTCTTTATTTACAATTTAAAATATGGTAGATAAAAGCTCTGGCGAGCACTTTCACGACCACTATGGCCGCATCATCAGGCTGTTGAGTGAAATCAGATTATAATAGCACAAGGTTAAATAGTGACAGATAGGAGCACAAGTAATACACATTATGTAAATGAACATATAAAACATCGCCATTCACTACAAATTATTGTTAAAAGTTCATTTTAATCCTTGGGATTCTTCTTTCCAAAAGTACTGTAAAATCAGATTCTTCCAGGTAGAGGGAATGTATCATCATCATCATCATCATTGTCAACCATTATCAATCCACTGCTGGACGAAGGTCTCCCCAAGTTTCCTCCACAACGGTCTGTCTTGTGCCAGTCTCCTCCATGTCACTCCCGCATATTTACGAATTTCATCCACCCATCTCCCATGTGGTCTTTTTCTGGGTCTTTTCCTGTCCCTTGGAATCCAATCTAAAATTTCGGCTGTCCATCTATGGTCTGTCCTTCTGGCAGTATGTCCAGCCCATTGCCATTTCAGGGATTTAACTCTGATCATGATGTCTTCCACTCTCGTCATTTTTCGGATCCACGAGTTCCTCTTCTTATCTCTCCTGGTTATACCAAGCATGCACCTCTCCATGCTTCTTTGAGTTGTCTGCAGCCTTTGTATGTCTCTTTTAGTTAAGGTCCACGTCTCTGCACCATACGTAAGCACTGGAAGGATGCATTGATCAAACACTTTTCTTTTAAGACATAATGGCATATTGCTCTTGAAAATTATGCTGTTTCTTCCAAAAGCTCTCCAGGCAAGTTTTGTACGCCGATTAATTTCTTCATCAATGTGACCCTCACTTGATATCTGCTGTCCAAGATAAACATACGTATCTGTTATCTCCAGTTTTTCTCCATCAATCGATAAATCTTCATTTCTTGTAAAAGCATTGAACATCACTTTTGTCTTCTGAAAGTTCATTTTTAATCCCACTTCTTTACTCTTGTCAGCAAGTTCCTGGATCATACTCTGCAGCTCTGATGGGGTAGTTGCAAAAATGACTACGTCATCAGCAAAACGAAGGTGGGTTAGATATTCTCCATTAATCTTTATCCCTTTGTTTTCCCAGTTCAGTGATTGAAAGACATTTTCCAATGTCGCATTAAAGAGCTTCTCGGAGATATGGTGTCACCTTGTCTCACTCCCTTTCCAATTTTTATGTGTGTTGTATTTTCAAACAGCCGAATCTTTGCACTTGCATTTTCATAGATGTTATTAATAATATTAATGTATGCATCTTCAATACCGCAGGATTTCAGAGCCATTGTAACTGCTGATGGTTTCACCGAATCAAAG
The DNA here is from genome assembly GCA_039090855.1 of Macrothele yani. Taxonomy (NCBI): domain Eukaryota; kingdom Metazoa; phylum Arthropoda; class Arachnida; order Araneae; family Macrothelidae; genus Macrothele; species Macrothele yani. The sequence continues at coordinate 138,980,521 of CM077004.1, forward strand.
GCTTTTTCATAATCGATAAAAGCCATGCACAATGGAAGTTCATATTCCCTCGCTCTTTCAATTAGTTCTCTCAGTACGTGGATATGATCTATTGTGCTGTAGCCACTCCTGAATCCAGCTTGTTCTCTCGGTTGAGCCATGTCCAGTGTTACCTTCAAGCGGTGTGAAAGAACTTTAGTGAAGATTTTATAAACCACTGATAGGAGGCTGATAGGTCTGTAGTTCCTGAGATCCTCAATGTCACCTTTTTTATGTAGCAGGATCATTGTAGCATTGTTCCAATCCTCAGGAATCTTCCCTTCATTAAGGCATCGAGTGAAAATTTGGGCGAGTACTGTTTCAATTTCTCCACTTGCTTCTTGTATGATGTCTATAGTAATTCCATCTTCTCCTGGAGCTTTCCCGGCTTCATGTTCTTGATTGCATGAGCAACTTCTGCTGGGAGGACTGGGAGAACTCTGGTACTGGTATCTTTCATGATGTTTGGAGTACATGTATCATCCCTTTCATATAATTTGGAGTAGAAATCTTTCACTCTTGTCAAAATTTCGCCTCTATTTCTTGTTATAGAACCATCTTCTTTTCTCAGAGCCATAATCTGTTTTCTTCCCTTACTGAGATGTCCCTTTGCTATCTTAAGGCTTTGGTTGTTTTCAATTGCTTTCCTCACTAGCTCACAGTTGAATTTCCTTACGTCTTCAGTGATACTTTTTCGTGTTGTCTTGCATAGCTCTATATATTCCACTTTGGAAGTCACATCTTCTTTTTAGTTGTCCTTATCTCTCTTCTTTTTTGCATCAACATTTTGGTTTTTCCTGATAATTTGTTCACATGCAACTTGTTCTTAGACCCAGCTAATTTTGTTGCCGTTTCCATTAGAGCTTTGGTTACTTTTCTGTTAACTTCCGAAATATCCACTTCTTCCGATGTTAGGCCTTCTAAAGCAGAGAATCTGTTCTTCAGTTCCAACTTGAAAGTATTATGGTGTTTTTTTAAGGTTGGTTATGTCAATACATTTTGTTTGTCTTATGAGCTTGCCACGTTCCAGTTTAGTGTTGAGGTGCATCTTACATCTCACCAATCTATGGTCACTACCTGTGTTGAACTGGTTCAGCACACTGCAGTCTGCGATGACGAATTTTTTGTTACACATAATAAAATCAATTTCACTTGTCGTCCCAATTGGATGTCTCCATGTCCATTTCCTGTGTGGCTTTTTCTTGAAAAAGGAGTTCAAGATGAAAAATCCTTCTGCCTCTGCAAACTCAACGAGAGTATTTCCACGCTGGTTTCTGTTGCCGTGACCGAATTTACCTACTGAAGTTTCATTCTGTTGCCGTTGCCCTATTTTTGCATTGAAATCTCCCATAATTATCTTCAAGTGCTGCTTACCTTTATTATTTAGATGACGAATTTCCTCATAAAATTCTTCAATTTCTTCTTCAGGATGACTTGTGGTGGGTGCATAAGTTTGAATAATCTGAGCCTGGTATCTTCTCGATAGTTGGATAACGAGTCGTGCAGCTCTGTCAGAGGAACTTTCAACTTCTACCACTTTATCCTTCAGTTTCTTGTTTATTATAAATCCAACACCACTAGTTCTGCCAGTATCTGTCCCACGATAATAGAAGAGATGTCCACTTTTCAGTTCAATGAGATCTTCTCCTTTTCTCCTTACCTCACTTAGCCCGACGATGTCCCACTTGATCCTTTGTAGTTCCTCTTCCAATTCAAGAAGCCTTGAATCAGAAGATAGGGAGCGTCCGTTATAGGTAGCCAAGGTCAGCATCAAATGGCAGCCTAGTCCGGTCCTCCGGGATTCTTAGCACCCTCTGCCTTCATGTCGCACTGGCCGCTGCCTTGGCCAGGTACATTCCAGCTGCCGGAGACTGAGGGCCAAGATTTAAGTTGTAGAGTCATTTTGGAGGTGTTTGGCCATAACTCACCACGCTGGCCAAGCGGGTTGGTGAGTGTGGGATAGCATTTCCTCTGATCCCGATGGTATAGTTATACCGCTATTGGCGGTCGTCAGAGCCCCTTTAGTGGGAACAGGATGCACCACGAGAAGGCGGGGTTGACATTTGTCAAGGAGAGGCTGTGATGTTACGCATCACCTGACCTTACATCCCGAGGGAATGTATACAGGCACGTATTCATTACCGCATTTTGGTCCTAGTTTAATAATATATAAACTCTCTGTAAAAAAACATAGAATGTTTATTATAAGCAGTCGACAGTAAGCACGTATTGTCCCAATCAGGTCTTAAGTCTTTTTCAATAACAGTTTTTGACAATGTTGAAGCAGTAGATTCTTTACGGATGGCATATCTGTGTTCTGCCCAGCGAGTGCCCAGTGATGATGTGGCCATAGTGGCCATGAAAGTGCTCGCCAGAGCTTTTATCTACCATATTTTAAATTGTAAATAAAGACGTTTTTTAGATCCTACGTTTCTTGAAAGAAAATTTTAAGTGTGGTGTGTGTGCTTCGGCTCCTCCAGAAAAGTTACCATGCTTCGACAGCCTTAAATTCTTTTACGTACAACTCAGCACAAAATTCCATTAATTCATCTACTTCTGTTCCTGTTCTGATTGTTCTACTATTTAATGTTTCTATCAAAATCATATCAAAAGTCTTTGGATATCTTCTTTAATCTCACTCTTTCTTGGCTAGCTTTTCTACATTTGACACATAAGTAAAGCAATGTATCTCTGTATTGCTTATAAAGTGCATTCTAGCCTTCATCATTCTTTCTGTGAACCCATATATCCATGCCCATAGCAACTAGGAAGGCAGGAAGTGTGGTTACCTCCCAGAATGGTCATACCAGGAGCATATTTTCATACTCTAGGGAACATAAAAAATTGATATGCACAATATTTGAATAAATTTTCTGAAAGTTTTAAGTAAAACAGAAAGTTGTGCAAAGTTATACACTTTAGTATTTTCTTCTTTTTTTTTAAAAAATGCTTTAGTTAATCGTGCATTTTGCACACTAACCAGGTACAGAGTGACTTACTCTGTCTGGTGTGAACCCATCATGTGCATGAAAGGAATTGTTCAAAACAATGCAGAGAGGCATGTAAAACAATATGTGGATATGACCAACCTCCATGCCCTTTTTGAATATGTTAAAGGGATGAAGAGCTAATTATAGTAATCTATGAACCATTGCAGAAATCCTTCCTGAGCATTTACTCTTGAACAGAATGTTTCCAATCTCTACCCGGAAAGCATCTTTTGATTGTTACATTCACAATCTGATACACATTCATTCTGCACTGGTTCATTTTTCATTCTGCATTTCTGTGGAGTTCTGTGTCATTAGCATTCGCTTAACTTATACATTTTACTTGACTCTTGGGTATTTACCTACTTTTAACATTTTTAGTAAATTTATTCCAGAAACCTGAAGTGCAATTTTCAAGCAATCATAATACTTTTTATAATAGAGGTATGAGAAAATAAAAAATGCATATTATTGGAGTAGAAGTAGGGAACTTTTTGAAGTTTAGAGGTGTGATTTGAAATCTTGCCCTCCCAGATAAAGAATGCTCTGGTCATGCATATATCATCAAAGAGTGTAGCAAATTTTTACAATTAATTACCACCCCTCTCATCAACCTACTAGAATTGGTTAAGAATTAACTGATTTGTTCCACCCCACCCATAACCCAGATGAAGTAGATACTCCCCGCTACTATGTGGGAAATAGTATAACACAATCACTACTTCATCCTTGTGAAGCAGTAATTGTGGTATAGTATTTTCCATTGTTATAGTTATACTATTCATATTAAGTATTCAATTCTTGAACAGGCAACATCATGTAAAATGAGATTTGACCACTGACTGAAATAGATAATTTTTGTTTTATTGGTAGCCCAAGTGATGACATACATTTGTTTTGTATTTAATTTGTTTTCAAGTATTTCCAGCACCATCATATCTTTTACTATTGCGCAGAGCTAATAATTTGTGCAGTGGTGCCAAATAAATTAGTGTCTGGAACAAGTTAATAGCTTGAAATTAAGATTTGTCACTGCAAATAAAAATGTATAAAATAAGTATTCACCTTTAATGTATGAAATCATGATTTCAGAATGTTGTCAGGTAATTCTTCTGATTACATGATAATTTTTTCAGAAAATTTGTAATTTGAAACAGATTCTATTTTTTAAATTGTTACAAAATTGAGATCATTATAAAATCATGTTGCTAGATATGTTTTCTTTGACTTAGTACCTTCATGCAGATCCCTAATGCTGAGATTGATTGTATCTACTGCATAAAGCATCATTTTCTACTCTGACGTAAAGTATGGATAGAAACTCATTAAGGCTTCTTGGGTAGCAGTAATTCAGACTGATGGTCAGTTGCCACAATCAATCATCTTGCAAAAAAATTAGCACCTTGCTTAAACTTATCATCTTAGTACCTTGCAGATGTAACAGTCCCTCCCACAAATTTATGGAGATATACACTGCTGATGATGATATGGCCAACCACACCATGAATGACCACCTCAGTGATTTTCTTTCATTTTGCTACCGAGTATACACTATGCAGCAAAAAACATCTGGACACCTTTGTTTCTGTAGTCCAGTGAACCCCTTATGTTGAGACAAATGATTTGGACCCGTGCGCAATGAAACCTTATGAGCCACAGAATTTTGCACTCATCTTGGCTCATAGACAAAAGTGATGTATTTTGTAAGGATGTTATTTTCAGATAACATATCATGTCATTGGGATAATATGGAACTGCAACAGTTTGGGCCAGAATAGAAAGTACTGATTTATGTCTCAATTATTCCTGTGTGTTCAGGTTGCTTGCTGTATGTGATGTCACAGTCCAGTTGGCCAAGAGAAGTGAGTTGCAGAGTATGATTTCCTGGATATATGAAATTTCTGTGAAATTCAAACTGAATGTAAATAAGGGAAAAACCATAGTGATGGTTTTGAGTGAGGAGCTGCTAGTTCTGAATACAAGATCAATGTAAATGGTACAGTGAGACCAGGTGAGTGATAGTTTGTGTGTTTAGGAAGTGTGCTTGTAAGAGAAAACAAATTATATGTTGAAATCATTAGGCGGGTGAATTTATCTTTTAAAGTAAAGCTGCTTTAGGATGATTTCACAGAACTGATGAGTTTTTGAAAAGGTTCTAAATGTATGAAGTGTAATTGTTTTTACTCTGATGAACAGTTGTGAAATCTGGGCACTGCAGAAGAGACACAGCAGCTGTTTGCTTGCTAGACAGATGCTTTATGAGGTTTTGTAGCAAGACACGTTCTGATCATTTGAGGAATGAAGATGTGTAAACTGAAACAAAATGTTATTCATTAGGTGGAAACAAATATTTTGAGATGGTTGAGCCATGTTGAAAGAATGAGTTGCGAGATGCTAAATAAGGGAATTTATTCAGCTCAAATGTTAGGAAGGAAAGGTAATGGAAGTCTGTTGAAATCATGGGAGGACAAGATTCAGGAATGTCTTCAATAGAAAAGATAATGAAAATGAAGTGCAAAAGAGTCTTATGTGAGATATGAAATGTATGTCAGTGAAGCTTGAGTTGTGTGCCAAGATCATTGTAAATAGAGATGTTTGATATATCAACTATAAGTAGTCTAGTGCCATCAGTAACTATGATTTAGCAAATAATCTTTCTTTGAGGATTTAACCTTGAATCTCAGGGAAAAGCTTAGTGATATTTATATGTAGGATATTCCATTTGCAGGGTGTCTGCTTGTCATGAAAATGGTCATGAAAGTCAAGAAAGAGTCACGAATTTTGCTCTGGGATTATGAATTTTCTTTAATTTTTATAATTGTTCATTTTCTGGCAAGCATTTTAAGTAATTCTCCATGCACTGACCACATAAGGTGCAATTCATCTAACAATTTAAGTGTCAGAAAAGGGTAGTATTTGTTCCCTTCTCTACAAAGAAAACTGATGGAGCAAAAGATGTCTTAGCATAGAAATACATGTACATAATGTTTACAAAATTTTGAGATCAATTTAGCAATTTACATTATGCTGCATATGGAGTCAGGACATTTTTCAGGTGTGAATGTTAATGAAAGCGTGTAATGAAATCTTGTAGCAAAGTGGGGAGTATTTCAACTTACTTTTAAATGCACTCAAAGTATGATGAGTCGATTTTTGTTACTAGCAGAACAGTAGGGGACACTTTTTCCGGAGAAAAAAAAAAAGAGGGGGCACGGTGTTACCCCTTTGTGTGCGTGCGCGCGCACGCATGCTCATATACTATAGCCTGGATATATAGACAAAAGTTGTATATATACATACATATATAATAAGATAGCAGAAGCCTGGAGAAATGCATGCTTGGTGTAACCAGGAGAGATAAGAAGAGGAACTCCTGGATAAGGAAAATGACAAGAGTGGAAGACATTATGATCCGAGCAAAATCCCTGAAATGGCAATGGGCTGGACTTGTTGCCAGAAGAACGGACCACCGAGGGAAAACCAAAATTCAAGACTGGATTCCAAGGGACAGAAAAAAAAAACCAGAAGAAGACCAAATGGAGGATGGCTGGATGAAATTCAAAAGCATACAAGAGTGACTTGGAGACTGGTGTAAGACAGACCATTGTGGAAGAAACTTGGGGAGACCATCATCCAGGGGACACTTCATCTTGGGGAGACCTTCATCCAGCAGTGGATTGAATAATGGTTGATGATGATGATGTTATATTTACTGAAGTCTTTTAAAAGTGATCATGAAATTTTTTTATTGGTCATGAAATTGCATTTCACAAATTTGGTAGACACCCTGATTTGACATTGACCATTAGTAATGCTATGAGGAAATGGAATAGTGTTGGTACCACCACACTCTCTGTCCAATAATACATTAGACCACCACACTCTCTGTCCAATAATGCATTAGACCACCACATCATTCCATGCAACTGAAAGATACTCAGAAAGGTTGCATGTCAATCTCATCTGTCTTTCATGCAAAATATCAAAGAGTTTCATACATCAGCAGAATTTAGGCCTGTACGAATACCCTCCATACCAAGTTCCACAGCATCAGTTATTGTGGGAGAGTAGCAACACACAAACTTTAATGTTACCAACCACCTTTAGCTGTGTAATTTGCATAACGTGATGCATTTGGTTTTTAGAGTAGGTGAAATCAGTTCCATAAATCATTCTGTAACCCCTATGTCAACCAAATGAGCAGGTGTGAGTGTGATAAATGTATAGAGAACATATGCTTCCAACTTCAATTGTGCTAACAATGAAGTTCAGAGAAGGTGGTATGATGTGAAACTCTTTCTTATGATATGACATTGGACCTTCCATGGTTGTGCAGAGAACTAGAAATGTGAAAGTGTATCACTGTTTTTTTTTTTTAATCTACATTGTCTGCTATGTACAGTTGTTTGATGCAGACCCATGGCTTTATTTTTATTTATTTTTTTAATGTTCCTGACCGTACTTCAGGTGCTGTTACAGATTAGATCCTAGACATGAATATGCAGAAGGTGATTTAGATGTCAGAATCCTAACTGTTGAACCCTGCAGAACACCTATAGATGAACCAAAATGTTGAGTGAGGACTACACAAATGTATTCCATGTTGGTAGCTAAATTGGTAATTATCATGTATGAGTGCACTGAATTTCAGTTTGACTATGTGTGACAATAATGGGAAACCTGGATTGTTCCACTTCTGAAACCAAATCGGTTCTACTCGGTACAGTTCTGTTTCCTTGACATGTACATAGTATATCGAGTTGGTTGTTCTTGGTTTGCATAGTGTTAAAAAAAAATTTAAGATTCAAATTCTAGTTTGAATGTCATTAGTTTTCAAGAGGAATTGTGATAATGTTACATATCCTCAAGTCAGGAGTCTGACTGAATGCTATTGTTACGTGTAGGAAATGTTCCTTAAAATGTAGGACTCCCTGGCATGAAGATGAAAGGTGAGGGACCTACAGTACTTATATTAGTATTGGTTTTCATGTTTTACGCAGTATGGAGGGATGACTGAATATTCTCCCAACATATCGTTATGTGTACATTTTACAACGTGAAAAAATTTAGCTCTTTTGTCATGTGAGAGAAACAGCACAGTAATGTAAGGCTATGGTAGTTCTGGGAATCCTTCTTGATAAATGCCTAATAACCATATGTGGAAATGCCTGTTCAGTTCATCAATACTAGTTTTAATCAGTCTTTCGTAGAAAACATGCCCCACAGTCGAAAATTTCTTCTGCCATTGGTTGCATATTTCAAGGAATCAACATTGGAAAGTTTTAGTTTTTATGTGTCAGGATTTTTCTTTCTTTTTTTTTTTTTAGTCAAATGTTCTGCAAACTCTGTTGTCGTATGCAGTGTTTCATTTTTATTAATTGTGTATATAATGCATATATGTCTGTCTAATTATGTAAGCTATGGAATAAAATGAATTTCCTGATTTGTTTTATTTTCCTGTTTTCTAGTATTTGATAGCAGGCAAGCAAGAATGATACATGGAGCCTATCAATAATTTCCTATATATTTTGGTATAGTACTTTGTTTGATCATCAGTTTAGCTGCTTTATATTCAATTAATAATTCTTGAGCAAGGCTCCACCACTCTCAGAGATGTTTTAGTACTTCAACATCAGAAATTTTACAGTATTTTCATAAAAATTATGTGCATTCAACTTTTGAGAGTTATTAATAATCACTGGTTACCATTCATAACACTAGCTGGTAAATATGCATTTTATTTGTGTAATATTAATGAGCATTGGATGTATTGCAGGTGTTGTAATGTTCATGTTTTGCTTGCTCTTCTATTTATCTGCAATATAATTTTGAAGGTATGTGTTGGAAGTTTCTGTGGGTATTATTAAATTTTATAAATAATTCATCAATGACCAGAAGTGGTGTGTGTGTGTGTGTGTGTGTTACTTCAGAATATTATTAATTTTATGGAAACTATGTGTGCTGACATACTCAGTCATAACATTTGTATGTGTTTGTTTATACGTACCTATTTACAATAACTAACTAGTTAGTAAAATCATGCAATGCATTGATTATGATACGCTTTCCAATGTACTAGAAATCATTACTCAAGTTATGAGGAAAATGGCTGTGGAATAAATCTCACTCCTGTACCCTGACCTTTGATCCCATTTCGATGATATTCAACAGAACTGGTTCAGTATACCTCCAAAATAACATGATAAAGTTTTGCCGCAATCGAAGCAATTTTACCTAAGTTATGATGCATAAGGGCTATGGAATAGATCCCGCTTCTGTGTCCTAACGTTTGAACCCATTTTGCCAATTTTCAATAGGTTTCGTACTCAGGCAGGTCCCTACAACATATTAACATTTTATCCAAATCGAAAAATTTTTACGTAAGTTATGACGCATAATGGCGATGGAAGGGATTCCGCTCCTATGTCCTGATTCGACCTCTGACCCCCATTTCGCCAATTTTCAATAGGGTTTGTTCCCAGGTGGTCCCCTACCACATACTAAAATTTAATCAAAATCGAACCTTTTTTACGTTAGTTATGACACATAAGAGCAGTGGAATGGATCCCGCTCCAATGTCCTGACCTTTGACCCCATTTCGTTCACTTTCAATAGGGTTCCTTCCCAGGTGTTCCCCTACCACATACTAAAATTTCATCGAAATCGAACGATTTTTACGCGAGTTATCGTGCAGACGGACATACGCACACAACGCGTGATGTAATGAGGCAGATGGGAATCGTGACCATCTGCTCACAAGAGTGTGACGTCATAAAACTTTAATAAGATCCACACACAACGCGTGACGTAATGAGACAGATGGTGTGACCGCACGCCAACATCTAATGGGACGATGCCATGACACTACACTTAAAACGTGGTAATTCGGGGTGGTTATTTAACCCGCTAAACGAATTTTCCTAAAGTCGAGATCAAGCTAAATCGATTTCTAGTACCAGAAAACGGTAGGTTAATGACTTTCATCAAAATCCTTTGAGCCGTTTTCAAAATAAAATTTACATGCATACAAAAATTGCTCCTTTAAGGTGAACATCAAGTAATTTTGCTTCCTGTACTTCGAATGGAAAAATTTCTGTACACATTTTGTTCCCAACTAATGCATTCCCAAGGATGAAAATTTAAACATCGATTAAAATATCTTCATTTTATAACTTGCAATACTTAATATTTTCTAAAACATAACCATAATTATGCAATCCAACATTTGTTTGTCTACTGACGTCATGAAAATACAGGTTGCGCCATCTTTTTTCTGGACAATTAATGCGTTCCCAAGGATGAAAATTTGAACATCGATTAAAATAGCTTCATTTTATAACTTGGAATACCTAATATTTCCTAAAACATAACCATAATTATGCAATCCAGCATTTGTTTGTCTACTGATGTCATTAAAGTACAGGTCGTGCCATCCTTTTTCTGGTTTCAACACCACCAAAGGAAAAGTTATTGATTTTTAATATAATTATGGTTATGTTTTAGAAAATATTAAGTATTCCAAGTTATAATATGAAGTTATTTTAATCGATGTTCAAATTTTTATCCTTGGGAACACATTAATTGTGAAGGAAATGTGTACAAAAGTTTTTCAATTGGAAGTATAGGAAGCAAAATTACTTGATGTCCACCTTAATAATATGGGATAAGGGCAATGGAATGGATCGCAATCCTATGTCCTGACCTTTGACCCCAATTCACCCATTTTCAATAGGGTTTGTCCCCAGGCAGTCCCCTACCACATAGTAAAATTTCATTGAAATCGAACCATATTTACGCAAGTTATGACACATAAGTGCAATGGAATGGATCCAGCTCCTATGTCGTGACCTTTGACCCCATTTGTCCCATTTTCAATAGGGTTCATCCCCATATGGTCCCCTACCACATACTAAAATTTCATCAAAATCGAACCATTTTTACGGCAGTTATCGTGCGGACAGACGGACAAAGCTGGAGCATATACGCTTCTTCAACCTATGGTTGGAAAGCGTAAACAAGGGACTTAAAAATGATGAAAGTAGAAATTGTCTTTTGTGATAGCACAGGGAATTAACATTGGAAAGTTTCAAGGAGGTCTTAAGTTTAGAAGTCTTCTGCTAGTATTTTTATGTTTTCTATTAATAACACTAAATACACTGGTGGAATGAAAATTGAAGTTCTTCCTAATTTTTACCAACACAAAATTTAGTTTAAAGCCATATATTTTCTGGAAAACCTCCTATGATAGTGCTGAGCTTGACAGATTTGTTTAAATTTTTAATTTAAAATTATACAATTTTTAATCAAGTAATAAAAATTGCTACTCAAATATTTGAGATTATTTACAATGATGGAAGAAGAATTCAGACTTCTGCCTAAAAGAAGTGGCTTGAGCATTCTGTTGAACATTTGGTTGAATTCATCTGGATGTAAATGATGTTTCACACCCACTATAGCCAAATGCAGAGAACATTCAGTGTTGTGGAAAATAGATTGCATACAAGTTTTCTTATTGTTGTGATCTGAAAAAAATCATTTGTGTTTGATTTCATCTCTTTCAGCGGATTTTGTTGAGTTCTGGAAGTTTTTTTCATGAAATCTCTGAACTTCAAATATGTCTTCATCATAGATGAAACATGAAGTGTGCACTGGTTGATCTCTGTGATATATTTGGACTTGCTGATTATTGAATGAGTCAGAAAGAAGGTTAATTAGCCATATATTGTGAATTCATGTGAAATTCAAAAAAAAAAACTGTTTGAATTAGCATAAGAATGACAAGGATGTCTCATTTTTTTACTATGAGCATTTATTTATCAGTAACTTTACATACATACATACATACATACATACATACATACATACATACATACATACATACATACATACATACATACATACATACATACATACATACATAACATAACATAACATAACATAACATAACATAACATAACATAACATATAATATCATTTAGCTGCTCTCTGAGATTCATAGGTTAGTTCCTCAAAGAAAGACCATGTGCCAAGTAAACATTTAACAGACAGAACTAGAATTTACTTATTGTTGGTGTATCAAATGTCTCCATTTACAACAATCTCGACACACAGCTCGAGCTTCATTTCCAAAACTTTACAAATATACTCCCTCTTAAAACTCAGTTTTAGTTTTTAATGTAAAAAAGAACAGATAAAAATCTGAAAACATGTAAAAGGTTTTGTATGCACTTAATAGACACTCATTTTCATGTAATTGATGAATGTTTATGATTTGTTGAAAAATCACATGCTTGTCAAAAATTTTAAAAAATTGAGGCGTCTTTTACTCGCTTGTCTAAAGGAGGTGTTCCCATAAAAAAATAATTTTGGCAGTTGGCACTTATGTTTATAATTATGTACATGCAGTGACAGCTCTAGAATTTCTGGACAGGAGGGTCTTAGGGCACAACAGTCTGGTTTGGAAGTGCACTGTTTTTACTTAGATTATATGTTACAAAACTATAAAAATTGGCAAAGCTCTTCAGAAATTTTAAAGTACATACTTTGATATATAGCAGAAATAGCCTAAACATGTGGAATTAAAATTAAATTGCCTATTTGGTATATAGATACTATCTAATACCAAATAGGCAACAACATATATTGTTGTTATACAAAAAAACTGTGTTAAGTCATAAACATTAAAAGACGAAATATCAAGCTACAGAAGCAAAAAACGAACTTTTAAAAATAAATTTCAACATGCCTAAGCCATCAACTGTCTCTTTTTATTGCAATGCAATATTCTTTGTTTCGTTAATCCATTCCTTCCTGTTGAAAAAAGTTTGCTTTTTTGTTTTTATAGTTTGAAATTTTACTTTTAACATTTAAGGTGTAGCATAGTGTTATGCATAACAATAATGCATGTTGAACAGAATTTATGTGGTATCTATATACTAAAAACATGATTGAACATACTTTGCTGAATTTTTTTCTTAATTATTATTGTGTTTATTTTTATTTGGAGTAACTCTCAGGTGTTGGAGATTATGGGAAATAAACACCTCTTGGTGCTGCTGCTACTATGTGTATAAGTAATTTTCTCATGACCACCAGAAATAATTGCGTTGTTTAAGTAACCATAATACATTTGTTTTCGTTACCACCAAAAAAAAAAAGCAAGTTAAATTAACATATGTGAGCAATTATTAGTTATTTACGTACGATATGTCAACATATTTGGGATTTAAAATGCCTTGCTAATTTTTCACTCATAATAGTGCACTACTTTCATTTCAAGGATTATAACATTCTGTCAGCCAAGGGCAACTACAGAACATGAAGATTGAGCGATTGTGAGAGTCACATAAATGGAACTGAATTCTCTGCTCTCAACCATCCAGGGCCATGTTGCATCATCTACAGGTACGGAAGTGGCTGTCCAGACCATTGCTAGATGACTTGCAGCATGGTGACTAAATTTGAGGAGGCCACCTACCACTGACCAGTGAGCATCGCGAGCCTGGTTGTTGTGGTGTCAAGCCCGATCAATGTCGTATAGTGTCCAGTGGCATCATCCTGTTTTTGGTGATAAGTCACAGTTTGCACTTGGTGCCGATGACCAGCGCACACATGTCTGGAGATGAGCTGGCCAGAACACATCTTGCCTTTACCATGGAACTGCACATAGTGTCTGTCTGGGGAGCCATTTCCTATGATAGCCAAACATCCTTGGTAGTCAGTATTCCGTACCACCCTCATGGCTCAACAGTATGTTGATGAAATTTTATTACTTGTGTTGCCATTCCTGTTGCAGCATCACTGAGCAATTTTTCAACAGGCTAATTCCCTGCCACACATGACACTGCTCTTCCGAGCCTGCCTCTGTAATGCTGACACCTTTCCGTGGGCTGCCCGATCGCCCAACGTCTCACCGATTGAGCCTGTTTGGGTCATGATGTGACACCACCTATACCTACCCCGGAATGTCAGCAAACTGGCCTGCAATTTGGACACCATCTGACATGTATCCATGAAACTTAGGATCGTATCCATTAACTGTATGCATCTATGCCACCCCAGGTAACTGCTTGTATCTGAGCTATAGGTGACACTACAATGCCCTGACTCATTCCACTCGTGTAGCTGGTTTATCCTAATAATTGGCCCAACTGCTTTGGAATTGCAATCATTTCCTTTCCAATACTGTGCATTGCACATACCAATTTTATCTTGATTGGATGATTCCTTCTGGGTGCTTTATTTTTTGTTTTTGGGGGGACAAAGAGTGCATTTAGTTTATTGTGCTTTTTTCTGTGTTTGTGTTTGAAAATATCTCGAATTCCCCTCTTTGTTTTTTGTTGTTGTTTTGGAACTGCTAGTTTTGTTATTAAAATTATCTTTTATGATATCTTGACTCAAACTGCATTCAGTCATATGTGATATTTCTACATTGCCATTGCTTCAAGTTTGAGAGGAGTCTTAAAGCATATTGATTTTCCATTATGTTTGATCTTTGCCTTCAAATTTTTTTTAACTTCTGTTTTCTGTACTAGTAACAAGCATTTTTCAAAATGGGAAAACTTAAAATTCATTTGTACATCTTACTATGCTTAGTTCAGAAACTACAGGGTGTCCCACTCGCTACCGAACCCAGCATTTCTTTAATAATATGAACACCAATGAAGATATTGCAACGGAATTTGAAGTGGACTTCCGTCATTTTGTGTGAAATGTGATGACATCACAACATGTGCTGGAAGTGGCCACCATTTGTGTTCAGACAGCATTGAACCCTGCGCTGTCCGCCAGCCAGCTGGAGTGCTCCTTAGTGGCAGATACATCCCTATGTGTGGTGCCACTGAGGAACAGTCTGCCAGCCAGTCGGATGCACTTCTCTGCTGCTTTGTTATGCCATTTTCCTGAGCATGTCTACACAATATGATTATTTATAGTGAGTGTTTGTGCTCGTGGCTGTTTGCGTACGTGTGAAAATGTATCGGTATACTCTGGAGGAGCAAGTGTTCATTGTTCACACTTATTGGAAAACAGAATCGATAAAATCTTGTCAACAGCAATTCCTGAAGAGGTTTGCAGGCAGACATCCGCTGAGCAATTCTACCATTTGGGCATTGTTGAAGAAATTGGAAACCTGGGGAATTTTATTAGATGACCATGCAGGAGGTTGTCCGCAAATGCCCGGGGAAACGATCCAGAATGTGAAGGACCGACTACTTGCGTCTCCTTCTTGATTACTTTTTATGGGGGTATCTAAAAGGGAGAGTTTGCCAGAAGAAACCACGAACCATAGATGCCTTGAAAGCAAACATCACCGAAGAAATGCGGGCAGTGATGGCAGACGTACTGGCAAGGACTTTCCAAAATATGGTGCGCCGGTTCAATGCTGTCTGGACGAAAATGGTGGCCACTTCCAGCACATGTTGTGATGTCATCACATTTTGCACAAAATGAGGTAAGTCCATTTCAAATTCTGTTGCAATATCTTCATTGGTGTTAATATTATTAAAGAAATGCCAGGTTCGGTGGCAAGTGGGACACCCTGTAGTTTTAGAACTGACATTTCTTACAGTTCATGAATTTCAGAGTCATTACCAAAATCATGCACTGAGTTTCTGAGCTGCAGGTGATGGGGTTTTTATTATTATTATTGTTTTTCCTTCTATTATAAGATAAATTCCATAGGTTTTTTTACAGAATTAAGATTTTTTTGTTGTTAATTATGATGTCATTGTTTTAGTGTTCTGTGCAGTAATGTTGCAGTTGCTGTGTTAAATATTTTTTGACATTCTTATTTTTTATGTCAAAACACTTCAATTTTATAATCTTTCTGACCTGAATTGTAAGGTATTTTTACTGCTGAAACTATCTTACAGTGATGAGTTCCAGAAAAAAAATAGCCAAGATAAAGTTGTAATGCTCTTCAGTCAAGAAAAATCTGACGTTATTCAGATTCCTAAGCAGTAATTATTTAGTTTCAGTTACTTGGAACTTTGTTGTCCTGAGTGGTATAATGGATGGCATGCTTGAACGAAAATCGGGAGATTGAAGTTCAATTCCTGCTACAGGACACTGTAACTTTCAAATTTTCTGAAATGATGTCATATGGTGAACAGTAAACTGTTGCAATTTAGAATAATTATATAAAGAAAATGTCTTTCCAACCCAGCCATCTTCAGATTACTTTGCATGGATAGAGGTGTCCAAATCGGAGTCAAGGTCATATTATCTAGACATAGGTCATCAAAAATACATGCTCTTCATGACCAAGCTAAGATTTTCACTCTAAATTGATTCTGCACATCACTTAACATGAAGAAAAATAAACAGTCACTTTGGGAATTTAAGATCATTAAAAAGTTATGCATATGTTGGGAAAGGTAAGTATCCTTGTCTGATTAGATAAATCGGTAGACATTTGCACTACCTGTGCCTGTATGTGTGCTATGTGGGTGGTTTCATCAGACCTACGATTTGCAAAGACAGCCCATGCACTCTATATGGGGCACGATGCAGGTGCAGTACTGATGATTTTATTTTTTATGGGGTGGTACAGAACCTCAGCATAGCCAGCTAATGCATTGGTGCACCCATGGAGGGGGATTTGGGGGCTTAAGCTCCCTCCAAGAAAATTAAGAGCGACGTTTGTCACAAATTAAACATTCAGAAACATTATTTTACACGTTCAAAAAATTACATAGTGTCTTCTATTATATGGTGTCTTCTTCCCAAAGCCCCTAAGAGATTAAGAACGACATACATCACAACCTTATATAAATTATATATATAGCCCCCTCCAACAGGAATTCCTGGGTGCGCCACTGCGCTAATGTATAGTGGATTGCATGTTCTGGATTTGTCATTCGCCATCAGTCTTGTCAAACATGCTGGAACATTTCTAGAAATCAGTTTGTTGTCACTCCACCTTCTTTGCTTCCTGAAAAGTGAAAGAGCTAAAACTTCTTTGTTAGAATAGTAAAATCTGTCTTTGTGATGGTTTGTCTGGTCTCTGGAACAAAGTCAGTGGAGAAAAAAATTCTTGGGGGAAAGGGAAGATGCTAATGGGAAAATTGTAGTACTTTGAGGTTTACCTTACCTATTTTCAAAGGAAAATACTGAAACATTTACTTCCTTTTTTCACAAAAATCCCCCCCCCCCCCCTCACACACACACTCACACACATTTTTCTTGGGATGGAAGGAATTTGAAAGTCTCCTCCTGAATCCCAGCACTCGTGTTCTGGTACATGCTGTTCTGATATCTGGAATGTGTTATTCATAAGGCACCCCTGTGAGACTAATATTGTTAACATTCTTCATTGAGGTATTTTACCTGTTGTAACTCTAGATACATCTTCATGAATTATATATATGATGCTAAAATTCTAGTGATTGGAACATTTGTGCAGCAATCTTAAGCTAGGGTTACTATAACATCCTCTTTTTGTTTTACCTTTGTACTGCATCTGGGCAGATATTCTATATATTGCAAAATGCTCACTTTTTAGCAAAAAATATAAACATTCCACAAGAACTTCTAGTTTAGCTTGCCACATTTATGCTAGTATGCGCAGCTGTTGAGTTTTGTGTTGTGTTGGTAATTAGCAGTGACTGAAGTTTCTTTGGATGAAAGCCCTGTTTTTTGCAGTCTTAAAACAGAAAACAAGGTGTATTCAAGGTGGCATTGTGGAGTAAGTAACCACCATTTGTGATGATTCGAAATGCTTGGAAAGCAGTTGTGTGAAATATTTGGATAAATGGATGAAACCTTTGAAAGGCCTCTTGTGTTTCACATGGATGACCCTACACGAAGCACTGGCATGGAAAGATGTGGAAATCTCTGCACAATGTTTAATTCATAAAGGAGTCCCAATTGATGATGCTTAAATGCTTTGATCACAATTAAACAACGTGAAAAAATTTGTAGAAAGTGAGATTAATGATGAAGGATTTAATCAGCTGCTAGTTCATTAGAAGTGGGTCAAATTTTTTGAACAGTCGACAGATATTTACTGTCATTCAGAATTCCTAAAGATTGCACTTTTTTTTTTTTTCGCAATTCCTCCTCACAGTGTAAATGTCGACTTTTTTTTTCACTTATGCAAAGTCAATGGACAAAGGAAAGAAACAAGTTCACTGTACATTCCATTAAAGGCATTTTGTTTCAGTAGTATGACTTCGAAAAAACTCTCGAGCACTGAATTCCATGCCTATTTGAAAAGAACCCCAGATTTGCTGAAGATGATGCTATCTGTAGAAAAATATAAATGTGCACAAAATCGAGATGGACCTACTGATCTGTTGAACTTTTTGAAATAGGATGGCTAAATGACTTAATAAATGGAAATTCTTGGGATTTTTTTATTTATCAGTAATAGTATTTAATTTTTATTGCAAAAACTTTCCAATTGTGCATTTAATTAATTAAACTTTTAGCTATTTATATGCCCTCCTTTTTTGCTGCTATATTCTCTTCTTTATGACTGATAAGTGTAAAATGTCCTCATTTTCATGTTGGAGATTATGATAACCTTATCTTAAGCACCATTATTAATCCTACACATAGATGATGTCACTGTTGCAGACCTTTATTGTCCATGCAGTTCTGTCTTGTGTCTCTTCATGTTTCAAGTTCTTCTTTGTGCCATTTTACAATGCATCTTGTGTCATAGTCAAATCAAATATCATAGAAATATTTTATTCTTTTTCTACACCATTGACATTTGAAACTGGATGTATATGCTAGATGCACATGTGTCAAACAAAAATTGTTTGATGTTATATATGCTTTCTCTGTTTCTCTGCATAAAAAGCATAGCATCAGTAGTATTTTAGAGTGCAGATGTGATGAGGTTTCTACCTTGTTCTTTGACTGAAAAATGAATTCTAAAGTGCCAAAGAACAGGTAGCAGATCAGTTAGAACTGTCCCATAGTCACCTATCTATCCAGGTCAAATATTTACGTTCCTTCCCCATTTCCACTAAAAATCATCTTTTTAGTTGAACTTATAACCAGGTGCATTTACTATATTGCTAGACCACTGTTAACTTCTTTTAAAATGTCCACACTATTTTTGTATTTTATGATGACTCGCTATTTATGAAATTGTTAATGAAGACCTCTGTTTTGTCACATTTTTATTTATTTTTATCTTTCAGGAATGAGATTTAAAGGTCATAAAGATATAATAGTTTAAAGGCATGTATAACACTTTTATTTTAGATGCAAAAGAAATTAAAATTTTTATCTTTCTGAATCATGAATTTGCACTGTGAATTCCTGTGTCAGTATCACTCACTTTCAATAAAATGTTCATATGTTAAACATGGTCATTCATAGTAGACCTGGGGTTCAACTCAAGAAGTGCTCTTGACAAAAAGAAAATAACATTTTATGTATTATCTTTAATAATTAAAACAAAATGTCCCCAGAAAGTTTCAAATTTAAAGTTGAGTAAGATTGATAAGTGAGTTTCCTTGGTATGCAGTGGTGGTTTTGCTTTTATGTTCTTTTGTCATGTTGTTGTCCTCAGTGTAATCAACATTTTCCGTCCATAAAGAAACAAAAGAGATTTCATGGGAATCTTCCATTATTTAATGAAATACAATAACACTTAGGGAAATTATTTAAATGTGTGATACCCTTCAGTTAAATTTTTGCTTGCACTTTGCATCTCATTAAATAATGGAAGGTTTCCAAATCAAGTGTAGTATCAGGGCTTGAAAAATACCCTGTCTGAGACCCCTGGGGCATGTAAATTATTGTCCAGGGCAGGTAAAGAAAAATGTAGTTGCGGTCTGGACAGTTAAATTTAAAAATAAAAAGTTTGAAATAGAATTTTCTATTATAAGAAAAATGACAGTCTTCGCATGTCATGTTTCAATTCACTGCTAATCACCGGAAGTTGTATTACTGTTATGAAGTGCCAAGTACAGAAGAATATCACTTCTTTAATCTAATATATAAAACACAAAATGTCTGTTTGTTTGTCTGAAGCAGCAAAAATTCTCGAATGCCGAACTGTGGCATCGTGAAATTTGCATAGCTTATTAATACTGGAATTTCTAGGTCAACGTAACTATTTTAAAATCTGTAAGTTATTCCGTTTGCAAGTTATGAATTGATTAATAAGCTAATCAATAAAGTCAGCGTTGTTTGCTACATCATCGTTATCTGCTCCAAATCTGAAAGCACGTGACTGCATTCATCGCCGCAGCACATCCACGGGTGTTTGTGTTCTTTGAGAACTGTGCATAAAAAAATGCAAAAACGAACTTTGCAAAATCTTAACGAAACGGGCTGAAATTTTTATCAACACCATGAATTGGTAATAAGAGGAGTCCCTCAAAATTTCACCAGAATCCAGTCAAAGCTTTTTAAAATAGACATGGAATTTTTAATTCATGGGTAAACAGAAATATATACGCAGAAACGGTTAATAAAATGTTGATGGCTAATTTAAAAAGTTATTTACCGATTCAGGCGAAATTTGGAGGTCATGTTCTTATTAATGATTTATGGTGTTCATTTAAAATTTCAGCCAGTTTCATGAAATATTCGCAAAGATACGTGTTTAACTTTTTTATCAGATTCACCCCTAAAAGACAACTGAAAGCATGTGATGCATTGCATTTGATCGTCGATAACAAATTGTTAATTGATTTTGTTCAGTCAGTGTTCTAATGCTATGTCTCCTGGACGTGTGTTAAATAATTCATAACGCTTTGGGTCCGTTTAATTCTACATATTCCATTCATACCGGGCAAAGCCAGGTAGTAAAGCTAGTTATATTATACTCTAGGTTCAGAAATTGGAACCATATGTAGTTTTTCTCCAAATGTTGTTTATAGTCAGTGACACGATGCATGCCTCTGATGAAACTTGCCTGTGGCGTTTAGTGACAAGGGGTGAAAACTTCAACGAAAGGAAAATGGCAGAATCACTAAATTTCTAAATTACTGTTTCATACTAATTTCAGCATCTTTGTCTTAAAACTTGAGATGCACGCTTTTGTGAATGGGGCATTTTGAACACAGACCATTGAAACAGAATTGTAAAACATGTAAAAAGTTCACACCATATTTTTTAACTTAAAAAAATGAGAGTTTTGATTTGTTATCTTAAAAGATAAATTTTTCTGGGTATCCAGCTTTTACTACCTGGGCAGGTAAGTAATTCTGCACACGGCCAGCTGGACATGTAAACATGTAACTTTTCAGATGTCTTTCAGCCCCTTAGTATACATTTCAGTTCACAGTTCCACCTAGTGCCAGAACTGTGAACTGAATTTAGAAATAAAGAGTGCATGCAAAGTGTTCCATGTAGTCAGTGGTGCAACCACGATAAGGTTTTAAGGGTTAAAACCCCCTCCAGAGCCTAGGGTTTCATTTTTTTTTTTTTTTTTTTAGCATACTGGCAGTGCAGTTTTGCTATCTCCGGTGCCTCTGTCTCACTTTGATGAAATTTTCCTCTCTGCTGAATGCTCCTACGACAAAATTGTAAACATTTCACATTTTCACACTGCCAGGCTTTCTATCTGTAAGCTGACACTAGAGCTCAGACAATACAATCACTCGACCTTTTCCACTGTCCATATGTCCCATTGAGACGAAAAGTAAAATAAACTTGTCCTTGTGAAGTTGTCTAACCAGCATCAGAGCTGCTATGGAACCCCTACTCGTGGCCCTTCTAACCCCTTAAGGAGTAGGGTAGGAAGAAGGGATTTTATGGTTTTCTACTACAGGCTGCTTGTCACTGAAATTCATCTACAAAGTGAAGCGGCGTAGCCATGTTTCAAAATCTGGGGGTCCGATCACACATACACACATTATATATCATCATCATCATCATTGTCAACCATTATCAATCCACTGCTGGACGAAGGTCTCCCCAAGTTTCCTCCACAACGGTCTGTCTTGTGCCAGTCTCCTCCATGTCACTCCCGCATATTTTCGAATTTCATCCACCCATCTCCCATGTGGTCTTTTTCTGGGTCTTTTCCTGTCCCTTGGAATCCAATCTAAAATTTCGGCTGTCCATCTATGGTCTGTCCTTCTGGCAGTATGTCCAGCCCATTGCCATTTCAGGGATTTAACTCTGATCATGATGTCTTCCACTCTCGTCATTTTTCGAATCCACGAGTTCCTCTTCTTATCTCTCCTGGTTATACCAAGCATGCACCTCTCCATGCTTTTTTGAGTTGTCTGCAGCCTTTGTATGTCTCTTTTAGTTAAGGTCCACGTCTCTGCACCATACGTAAGCACTGGAAGGATGCATTTGTTAAACACTTTTCTTTTAAGACGTAATGGCATACTGCTCTTAAAACCTGTACTGTTTCTTCCAAAAGCTCTCCATCCAAGTTTTATACGGTGATTAATTTCTTCATCAATGTGACCCTCACTTGATATCTGCTGCCCAAGATAAACATACGTATCTGTTATCTCCAGTTTATCTCCATCAATCGATAAATCTTCATTTCTTGTAAAAGCATTGAACATCACTTTTGTCTTCTGAAAGTTCATTTTTAATCCCACTTCTTTACTCTTGTCAGCAAGTTCCTGGATCATACTCTGCAGCTCTGATGGGGTAGTTGCAAAAATGACTATGTCATCAGCAAAACGAAGGTGGGTTAGATAATCTCCATTAATCTTTATCCCTTTGTTTTCCCAGTTCAGTGATTGAAAGACATTTTCCAATGTGGCATTAAAGAGCTTCGGAGATATGGTGTCACCTTGTCTCACTCCCTTTCCAATTTTTATGTGTGTTGTATTTTCAAACAGCCGAATCTTTGCACTTGCATTTTCATAGATGTTATTAATAATATTAATGTATGCATCTTCAATAACGCAGGATTTCAGAGCCGTTGTAACTGCTGATGGTTTCACCGAATCAAAGGCTTTTTCATAATCGATAAAAGCCATGCACAATGGAAGTTCATATTCCCTCGCTCTTTCAATTAGTTCTCTCAGTACGTGGATATGATCTATTGTGCTGTAGCCACTCCTGAATCCAGCTTGTTCTCTCGGTTGAGCCATGTCCAGTGTCACCTTCAAGCGGTGTGAAAGAACTTTAGTGAAGATTTTATAAACCACTGATAGGAGGCTGATAGGTCTGTAGTTCCTGAGATCCTCAATGCCACCTTTTTTATGTAGCATGATCATTGTAGCGTTGTTCCAATCTTCAGGAATTTTCCCTTCATTAAGGCATCGAGTGAAAATTTGGGCGAGTACTGTTTCGATTTCTCCACTTGCTTCTTTTATGATGTCTACAGTAATTCCATCTTCTCCTGGAGCTTTTCCCCACTTCATTTTCTTGATTGCATGTGCAACTTCTGCTGGAAGGACTGGAAGAACTCTGGTACTGGTACCTTTCATGATGTCTGGAGTACATGTATCATCCCTTTCATATAATTTGGAGTAGAAATCTTTCACTCTTGTCAAAATTTCGCCTCTATTTCTTGTTACAGAACCATCTTCTTTTCTCAGTGCCATAATCTGTTTTTTTCCCTTACTGAGATGTCCCTTTGCTATCTTTAGGCTTTGGTTGTTTTCAATTGCTTTCCTTACTAGTTCACAGTTGAATTTCCTTACGTCTTCAGTGATACTTTTTCTTACTGTCTTGCATAGCTCTATATATTCCACTTTGGAAGTCACATCTTCTTTAGTTGTCCTCATCTCTCTTCTTTTTTTGCATCAACATTTTGGTTTTTCCTGATAATTTGTTCACATGCAATTTGTTCTTAGACCCAGCTAATTTTGTTGCTGTTTCCATAAGAGTTTTGGTTACTTTTCTGTTAACTTCAGAAATATCCACTTCTTCCGATGTTATGCCTTCTAAAGCAGAGAATCTGTTCTTCAGTTCCAATTTGAAGGTATTATGGTGTTTTTTAAGGTTGGTTATGTCAATACATTTTGTTTGTCTTATGAGCTTGCTATGTTCGAGTTTAGTGTTGAGGTGCATCTTACATCTCACCAATCTATGGTCACTACCTGTGTTGAACTTGTTTAGCACACTGCAGTCTTCTATGACAAATTTTTTGTTACACATAATAAAATCAATTTCACTTGTCATCCCATTTGGATGTCTCCATGTCCATTTCCTCTGTGGCTTTTTCTTGAAAAAGGAGTTCAAGATGAAAAACCCTTCTGCCTCTGCAAACTCTACGAGAGTATTTCCACGCTGGTTTCTGTTGCCGTGACCAAATTTACCTACTGAAGTTTCATTCTGTTGCCGTTGCCCTATTTTTGCATTGAAATCTCCCATAATTATCTTCAAGTGCTGCTTACCTTTATTATTTAGATCACGAATTTCCTCATAAAATTATTCAATTTCTTCTTCAGCATGACTTGTGGGTGGATGCATAAGTTTGAATAATCTGAGCCTTGTATCTTCTTGAGAGTTGGATAACGAGTCGTGCAGCTCTGTCAGAGGAACTTTCAACTTCTACAGCTTTATCCTTCAGTTTCTTGTTTATTATAAATCCAACACCACTAGTTCTGCCAGTATGTGTCCCACGATAGTAGAAGAGATGTCCACTTTTCAGTTCAATGAGATCTTTTCCTTTTCTCCTTACCTTATTTAGCCCGACGATGTCCCACTTGATCCTTTGTAGTTCCTCTTCCAATTCAAGAAGCCTTGAATCAGAAGATAGGGAGCGTCCGTTATACGTAGCCAAGGTCAGCTTCAGATGGCAGCCTAGTCCGGTCCTCCGGGGATTCTTAGCACCCTCTGCTTTCATGTCGCACTGGCCGCTGCCTTGGCCAGGTACATTCCAGCTGCCGGAAACTGAGGGCCAAGATTTAAGTTGTGGAGTCATTTTGGAGGGGTTTGGCCATAACTCACCACGCTGGCCAAGCGGGTTGGCGAGTGTATTGCATATATATGTATATATATAATCTGGGGCGATCTGATCACTGTGTATGTGTGATCAGACCCACCCACTCATTCTATCCCCCCACCCCCACCCCCCACCCCTTCAGATTTTGAAACATGGTTGTGAAACTGAGAAGCAGAGATATCGAGAAAAGTAATATGTACTACTACACCCTATGGCAGAAGAACCATCAATCATTTTAAGCTGAAGGTATTCTCAAAAGGTTTCCGTAGTGTGTGGTATCTCATTACAGAAGAATTTTTTCAGTCGAGTTTTGAGACGCACAGATATATTACTGCAAATATATCATAAATATGATATATTTGCAATAATATATTTACGGCCCCTAGAAGCAGACAAATTCACAGAAATTGGAAATTACTTGCAGAACGATTTTAGGTAGAAACTCTATTCAGTGCAAAAAGAATTTTTCAAATCTGACTTTTGAAGCAGAGATATCTGGAGAATCTCCATTACCTTAAATAATCTTCGTTATAAATGGTATCGAAGGTAAGAAATAATTTTTTCAATCAGATATTTAGAAACCATTATATGCCGCCCCGGTGGCGCAGTGGTCTAAGGCGCTGGCCTCTGATCATTCGTCCGAACGGGGTCCGGGTTCGAATCACGGTGAGGCATGGATGTTGTGTTTGTCTTACGGCACTGGCTCTCTCCCTTCCCTGGAACCAGTGACCCTAAATTAGGGACGGGCGACTGCTTATAACCCATTGAGTTGCTCACGGTGGTCGTTAAACCTCCAATCAAAAAAAAAAAAAAAAAAAAAAAAAAAAAGAAACCATTATATGGAGTAAAATATATTTTGAATTCAATTGAATTCGACATCGTCTGCTTTTACGCCCTCTAGCGGCGAAGTTATGCACCAGAATGCAAGGATAATCATTCCCACATTTCAAACTTCTTAATTAAAAAAAAAATTGAAATCGGGTTAATAGTTGCAGAGATGCTGTGCTGACAGACGGAAGGACAGATAAGATTATAACATAATCACGTACTTTTATTACAAAAGACATACTAATGATGTTTTTGCGTCATAGCATCATAAACACGTATGGCCGTCTCTTGTAAAAAAAAAAAAAAAAAAAAAAAAAAGGTGCGTGCTTTATGTTATCACTTTGTCCATCCGTCGACACCATATCTCTGGAACTATTAGTCCGATTTGAAAAAATTGTTTTTTTGCATTGGGAAGTTGAAATGTTTTAACGATGATCTTTGCTTTCTGGCTCTTTTACAATGCACAACTTTGTCGCTATATAGAGGGTATAAAGCAGATGTTTTTGAATTCAAAATGCATTTTATTCCGCATAATTACTTCTAAATATCCAATTAAAATCATTCTTTCTTTTTTTCTTTTTTTCAAATGCATAAATTTTTCACTAGGGCAAATTTCGATTTTCCAGTTATCTACAATTGTATGCTTCTATTTGAAAAATTCTTTCTGCATCGGAGATGTGGTATAAAAGGAATTTTCAGAAGCGCAGGTTTTGGTGCTTTTGGTGGGAAATGTTCTGCATATAATTTCTAATTTTGGTAAAGAATGGTTTGGCCACTGTAGGGCGTAAGAGTATATTGCTCTTTCTGATATATTTGCAGCAAAATCTGCGCTTCTGAAAACGATTTAAAATTTCTTTTGTGGACAGATAATGACAACCACGAAAAGCAA
This sequence comes from Macrothele yani, assembly GCA_039090855.1. Lineage (NCBI taxonomy): Eukaryota > Metazoa > Arthropoda > Arachnida > Araneae > Macrothelidae > Macrothele > Macrothele yani. The sequence goes on from CM077004.1 coordinate 139,007,078, forward strand.
TTTTAGAATACCTTTGCTTAAAATAGTGCATAGTTTTTCCACCAGGGCATAGGTGTATATCTTATTTTTTTCCCTTGATATCTCTGCTTCTAAAAGTCCGATTTTAAAAATTCCTCCTTTATCGAAGAGCGTTTCTGGTGCGAAGTGTTTTGCATATAATTTCAAATTTTTCTTAACGCACAAGTGTGCCGCTAGAGGGTATAAGTTCACGTTTCTATGTGCAGCATATTTGCAGCAATATCTGCGAGACTAAAAATCTGATTGAAAAATTTCTTTTTTGGTCAGATCTATGAAAACACTATGCGCATTTCGTTCCCAAAATTCGATTTCCCGATATACACTGCCTGACGCAGAAAATGCCTCAGCCTGAAGAAATGCTCGAAAACAGACCAAACTGGACACACAGATAGCCAAGTAGGTCCTGAACAAGTGATTTAATTGTCACATACAGGCTACTCTCCAGTGGCCGAATATACAGGATAATCAATAACGAGTGTGGCCCCATTTTGGGCGATACAGCGTTGAATACGACGTGGCATTGAGAGTCCGAATAGAGTCGTGGACCATGTGGTGTTGATCCGAGTACACAGTTCATTTTCATTTTTCGGGGTGGGAGGGTACTCAACTGACGTCCAGTCGTGTCCAACAGATGCGAGAGGTCAGGGGATCATGCTGGCCACGGGAGCATCCGCGCACCGTGTAAAGCATTCCGGCTGATTCGAGCGGTGTGCGGTCGGGCGTTATCCTGTTGAAAAACGGTGTTTGAGATGCCCTGCAGATACGGTAGTGCCACTGGCTGCAGCACCTCGTCAACATAGTGGCGTGCCCGTAATGCGTGCCAACGGTGAGCGGCTGATAGCACCCCACACCATGATTCTACATTGCCGGGCCGTGTGGCACTTTACAATGGCGGGGGAATCTGCCCGTTGGCCACGTCGCATCCAGACTCACACGGTGAGACAGAACAGCGATTCGTCGTTCAACACCACACTGTTCCATTCGACATTCCACGCCAAGCAGTGACGACGATGGCTCGCTGTTAAAGGTAGCCTTCGTAACGGACGGCTGGACACTGGACAGCAAACCAAATACAGTCAATCGGCGCGACACTGTCCGCGTCGATATCGGAGCTTCCAAGCCTCCCCGCACATTCCGCAAAACGTCGCCCGCTGCGGCATGACGTCGGATGCGACGATCGGTGCGCTCAGACGTCCGTCTCTGTGCTCCAGTCTCCCTACGACGTTCCACAGATCCTTCCTGGGACCACTGTCTCCAAATGCGACCGACGGTTGTGGCATCACATTGCGTTTCTTCCGCAATACGACGCAAGGACCATCCGGCGGTACGAAGGCCTACGATGACACCTCTCGTGAACTCATCCGTTTGACGAAATCGCCTACGATGGCGTCTTAACCGCATTGGCACCCCTTGTTCGTTCTCCAGACACGGTTACAGCAAAACCACTCACTTCTCGCTGGCGTGAAGACGTCTCGACTGATGGCCTCACGGGCTTGTCGTCCGCTTATACCCCGCGCGCCGTTCGTGCGATTGGCCTGCAAATGCAATCATTTGTATAAATTGTACGTGTGCACCAACCCTGCATTTTTTTTTTTTTTCGATTGGAAGTTTAACGACCACCGTGAGCAACTCAATGGGCTATAAGCACTCGCCCGTCCCTGATTTAGGGCCACTGACTAGAGGTCTGCACGGGCCGGGCCGGGCTTTTTCCCAGACACGACCGTGTCAGGCCAAGAAGTGTTGCATTCAGAGAGTTTTTCCAAGGGGGGGGGGGGGGATTTTGAGGGTGCTGAAACTTGTTGACTGATTATATACATATAATCATAATTTTGTTATTTATATTATATATAAAAATTTTAAATTGAGTATAAAAATGTTCTTATGCCCGTATATCGCAAATGCAAATTCCAATCTACACATAAGTGATTAAAAATGCTATACCTTTACTTTAATTCAGTAATACAGCACGGATTTCACCATGGGGTGGTGTAAAATATTGAGGATATTAGTAAGATAACGCTGCAGTGGAGGAAATCCCCCCAAAAACATTAGGATTGGTAAAAATGTCTTCGCCTTACTGCAAGCGTGTTTCGTGTTTCGGGTTATTAAAAAAGCATTACAGTGTTACCTGAAAACATATGGTGTAAACCATTCCCCTGCCGTTTGGTTTCAGCCCCTTTAGATTAGCACATAGTAGTAAAAAAAAATTTTAATTGCCAGTTTGAGGTGCCCGTTGTTCTTTTTTTTTTTTTTTTTGTTGTTGTTGTTGTTGTTCTTGCTTTTGTCACAGAGTATTAACTACCTTCTGCCAGATAAAAAAACAAACACTTTTTATCGGAACATTTTATAATATTTGCTATTGTTAAAAATTAGGTAGCAAATATTTTGTTGTATTGGAAGCACTGTCATGTTAGCTACATTGAAGTATACATGGAACGTCGACATCCAGAAGACTGAAATAAAGCTGAATGCCAGCTTCCAAACTATAATGATGTATTGCAGTGCAGACATCTCTACTTTGTGGAACTAGGTTTTTATTGCGGAAGTAGTCCGAGTTGCCAGTGCTTGAAAAATTGCCACTTCAGCGAGGACAGTTTGACGTTTTTTTTTTAAGGATGATAGAAATTTAAGATTGAAGTCTATGTGGGTGATTTTTTATTATTATTATTATTATATTTTCCCTCATTAAAGTTTTTTTTTTATTAATTTCTCCAAATATTCAGCTGCAAACGAAAACAGTTTGACTAAATATAAAGGGAGATCGATCAGAAACTTATGAGTGAGGGGGGGGGCTAAAAAACCCCGAAAAGATGCCTGAATACATCGCTGAGGCCAAGTCGACCCATTCTTTTTATCGCAATGGTAACTAAAGGAAAAAATCGTATTCCTCGATTTTCTGGTGTATTTAACTGTTTCACTGGCCTTATTTACTTCAATGACAAAGCCCAGGGGTAATAGGAGAGGCACTCACAGTGTTTTTACCAATCTGTAGGTATTAAGATGGTAAAATCATTTTGGGGCTTGTTGACAGCAAAAAGATTCGAACCCGAGCGAGTGTGTGGGACGGAGGATGTCTGCAGTGGGGTGAGGGTGTGTGTGTGTGTGTATATGCTTGTATGAGAGAATGGGACGACATTGATTTTTTCTTCTCTTCCTAATCTGTATAGGGATTTACTTATGTAGTGCTACTGCTTACTAGTTCAGAGAAAGGGAGGTTCTGAACGCGCTTAGTCTTCCTTTTCGTCTCTTTTTAAAGGTTATATTTTTCAATCATTGTCAAAGTTTAGTTAATATTTTTAGGCTTACATTCAACTAAATACTTTCAATAATATCTCATTTCATTATTTAATTTTCACATTTTAATGAAATACAATAGAAAGACAAAATTATACCAAATGGAACATCTCGCCAAATTAGGCCCTACCACTGACTCCAGGGAAGGGAGATAACCAGTGCCGTAAGACAAACACAACATCCGGTCCTAACCGGGATTCGAACCCTGGCCCATCTCGGACGAATGATCAGAAGCCATCGCTTAGACCACTGTGCCACCGAGGCAGCCCCTGCAATTTGGATGGCGCTCAGTTCAGGTCTTTGTGGTATGCATTTTCTCCGTCGGACAGTGGATTTTGGGATGCAAAAGTTTAAAATGTTTTCCTCAATATCTCTTCTTCTAAATGGCCTATTTAAAAATTCTTTTAACACCGGATATCATTTACTTTGTCGAACACTTTGGTTGTAGTTATGGACTTTTTTGTAGTTCAGAATTCTGTCGCTAGGTGGTGTTTATGTACTTTTGTTTGCAGCTGTATCTCCGCTTCTAAAAAGCTTATTGAAAATTTTCTTTTTTTACTCTATGCATTCACTACAATAAAGATGGAGACCATCATCCTCTCTTTAAATAATGAACAGCTTTCTCGCTAGGGGTCGTAAATGCCAGATCCTTTTTCTCGCTACCTCTGCTTCCTGGAAACGTATTTGAAAAATTATTTTTCCTTTGCAAGAATACTTCTCGATTATTTTCAACTTTTCCATTATGCAAAAATTCTTCCGCTAGGAGTCGTAGAGTTATATCATGTTTCTCTCTATATTTTTTCTTCTGCCTGTTGGATTTGATTGTCTTTGATATCTTCCTTCAGCTATGAGAAACATGCTGTGTACAGTAAGGTGACCAGATGTTGGAACACTGATTTGAGAACAAAAGGGCATGGCGTCCCGAAACCGGCATTTCATTTGGGGACACATACGTACTAAAAATAAATATGCGAATATTTTTGTCACAAAACTGCATTGCTTCAGCAAGTGTGATATTACATATGAAAATGTGTGTTTTAAAATGATATATCTTGTAGAATGTTGGTAATTTGTATCGGCAAAGTTGAACTATAAGGGCGAGAACATATTAGTAAAAGTGAAATGCTTTACCTTTGATATATGTGCCGAATTAAAATCAAGCTGCACACCAAAGTAATTGCATAGCGAACTTTTCGTTTTGCCAAAGTTTTTGGAGGAACTCAAAACAAATACAGTCGAAATTTGACCGCGCCAATAGTGCAGTGTCTTAGTGCTGGCCACTGACCATTCATAGAAGTTGGTACGGGTTCGAATCCCGAATGAGGCATGGGTGGTGCGTTTGTCTTAACAACACTTGCTTTCTCCCTTTCCTAGAGCGAATGTCTCCAAATTAGAGACAGGTGACTGCTTATAATCCTTAGAGTTGCTCGCGGTGGACGTCAAACTCGGAAAGAAGAGGGAAAAAAACAGTCAAAATTTGTTTTCACAAGAAGCATGTTGGAAAATTAGTACAACGAAAACTACTTTTAAGAAAAATTTTCATTAGAAATCCAACGAGCTAATGAGGAAGTGTAAATTCGAGCACATTTGAGGACAAACATCAAAATTTGAGGACAATTTGCGTCCCCAAATGCATTAGACGTTTTTGGGGACGGTAAACTGAATTCGTATTTTTAACGCTATAATGATTTTAATTGGGACCTATTTTTGTCACAAGTGATCAGCCGTAAATCGCCCCATACTATCCGCAGAGTTAGACGTAGTCCTACGTCAAAAGAGTTCAATCGAAAAAGTTGCGCAATGTCCTGATGAGTCTATCCCGTCATTCTGTTTGCAAAATCGCGGAGGTATTCACGATGGAAATTGTAAAAAATGTATCGTCTGGTGCGCGTTTAGGTGAACGGTAGCTTGTTTAGCTGCATAATCCTGGAGCACTCCAGTGAGTAAGCAGGGAAGGATTTACAGGGAAGCCCACCCACGGGGTGGTGGATTGCCTGAAACAATGATTTATAATTTAATTTTAATTTTACTTCAAAAAGAGAGAGAGAGAGAGAAGTCATAGAGCGAGGAATAAATTCGCTGTTCTGGATTTGGAAAGATTTGGGTTCATAATTCCACCCGAAATCGAAGTACTTCATCTACAAGTATGAATTTACTGGATTAAATGCTGGCTCACTAAATATCGTTTTGTAAATAATATTACTTATTGCTACACTTCAACTGAGCTTAGAAATTGGGTTGTTATTTCTGGCCAATTTTCGTAGAATGTAACGAAAATTTAGTTCGGTGTTTTGTATGACTCCCGATCGTTTCCTTAAAATTACCCCCCTCTCCATTAAGTTTAGTTTAAGAGGTAATCACCAGACTCTTATCATACGAGTAAAATAGCATTGGAAAACGTGTTTTATGATGCACAGGAATAGATTTCATCCATGTTCGGACTGTCTGTATGGGAACTAACCGTCAATGGGGTGTAATCTGACGATATGCGACAGCAGATCCCATACCGCACGTAACATAAATGTCAATTAAAGCAGTACCATAAACTAACCTTACGTAACATGTTAAAGTACTGTGGTTCAGGGGTCATCTTTATAAAAGTTCCTACTTTTCTTCTTTAACAAAAGGATTTCCACTTTTAACTTCAGCCATTTTCTCTCCATCAGAGTATCACTAAAGCCCTCAGTATTAAATTTCGTCTTGGTAACTATATAATACACTGGCGTGCAAAAATTAAGGACGAGAGGTTTTTCGAATGTAACGTCGTGCCGAAATGCTCCACATCGACTCAAATCATACCATAAGATCCCCAAGATGTAAGAATATGGGACAAGTGAGCAAAACCGTCCAAACAAGGAATCCAAAGGATACAAAGGCACTTTATTGAAAAGGTAGCTTCGAGCACAACTGGACAGAAGACAGAAACGTCCGTGTGACAGACGGTTGCCAAGAAAAATAGAGTCTTTAATAGGGGATATGATCACCCCTGACTGCGTTGCAGGATTTACAACGTCTGTCCATGCTGAGGACGAGGTTGTCAAGGAGCTGTTGAGGCATCGCGGCCCATTCCTGTTGTAGCGCCAATCGCAGCTGCGGAATCGTTGCTGGCGGCTGGTGGCGTGCTGCCAAGCGTCTCCCGAGAAGGTCCCACACGTGTTCGATTGGATTTAGGTCCGGGGACCTTGCGGGCTAATCCATGCGTTGAATATCTTTACTCTCCAACAGCCACTGTACGATGAGGTGTAGCGTTGTCGTCCATGAAGAGGAACTCAGGACCCACAGCACCTCTAAACAGACGCACGTGAGGCAGGAGAACCTCGGTACAATAGCGGACACCAGTGACTGAACCTCCTCGGAAGATGTGGAGGTCAGTACGGCTACCAAGTATGATACCGCCCCAAACGAGAACTCCGCCACCTCCAAACCGGTCCCTTTCAATGATGTTGGAGGTGGGGTTGCGTGTTCCCTGCTCTCTCCAGATGTGTGCGTGCAGAATCGCTCATCAGACTAAATCGGCTCTCATCCGTAAAGAGAATTCGATCCCATTGCTGATGTGTCCAGTTCTTGTGTTCCTGGCACCACAGAAACCGCCGCCTCCGATGAGCAGACGTTAATGGCGCACACCGTACTGATCGTCGTGCAAATAGACCTCTTTTGTGCAGTCTCCTGGCCACGGTAAAACGCGATAACGGACGTCCAGTTGTCTGTTGCATGTGCCTTGCGATTTCTCCCGCTGTCTGCCGTCTGCCGTCTGTCTCTTCTCGCCTGTAGGACAATATACCGGTCGTCCGTCGCCGTGGTTGCTCGTGGACGACCACTGCTAAACTCTCGGACAGCTGTTCCTGTCGTTTGAAATGCTCAAGCTCGTGAAACGATGCTGTGAGCGATCCCGAACTCCTCGGCCACACTAGTCACACTTCGACCTTCTCCCAACTCCCCAATAACGCGACCTCGGGTAAAGTCATCCAGATGTCGTCTACTGGATTGTCTATTGGCTATATCCCACGGTGGCAGCAACTCGACGTCGTTCAAACTCATGTACACCGTGCAATAGCTTTCACCGAATTGCTGAGCGTACACTACCCGTGTGCTTTATACCCTTCCGACCCCCTCCCCTCCCCTCCCCTACGTCATGCTGCATATATGCGCATGCCCTACCGTACCGGACCCTAGTCTATCTCCTGAGTGGTCTTTCGGTCCATTCTGCCTGCTCGTTCCGCTGTTATGCTAATTTCTCCTCTTCGTCCTTAATTTTTGCACACAAGTGTATTTTAAGGATGCCCGGCAAAGTGAGGAGGCTCAAAAACCGACACTGTGTGTAGAGCCCCGTTACCTCTAAATCCGCCACTGTGAGTAAAGGAGCCCGTATAGGCGAACGGGAGCTTGTTTGGCTGCATAGTTCTTGGAGCTTTTTTTTTTTTTTTCTGTGAACGTTGTATACATTTTTTTTATTTTTATGCAAATGCCACCCACAGCGGTGCAACAAAGGAACAGGTCCATAGTGCTTAATTACGTCATTTACGTCATTTTGAGTATTTTTCTAATTGAAAATATGTGTCTGTGATCAACCGTTGAAGAGATGAAATATCGTTTCAATCTTTTTTGAGACACCCTGTATACTCTCTTGCACTACAGTGAATTTTGTGCATTTCGTTAATAACCTCTTAGCAAGTTTTGTAGATATGTTTTTTTTTCTAATTTCTTAATAATTCACTACTTCTTCCGATCATTGGGTTTTATCTGTTGTTTAGACTGAAGCAGGAAAGGAAGTTAGCAGAGACAAAGGAACAGGTCCATAGTGCTTAATTTGGTCAAATGAGAAGCTGCATTGGTATCAGACGAAATGTGATCTCTTGTGAGATATTTTAGGCTGGGCGATAATGCAACAGAATCTGCGTTGTTTCGATAAACGCACCATGTTTGCATCTTTGTAATGCCGTTCGTCGATTTTGTTCTCGCAGGAGGGGGACAGGAAGATCGCCCAAAATATTTTTTTTTTTCCTGTTTCCGGTGCACGGGCTACTTTCGGATATTTTCAGGAAGTGTTATTTATTTGTTCCCATCACCTATAAGCCTGGTTCTGACCAATACTGCTTCATGACACTTTTACTAAGAATATTTTAGAATGAGTTTATTCTTAACTTCTTTTTTATTTCATTTGATTTTACCTGCATATGGGAGGTGGATGGGGAGCGTAACGGGGGTTAACTAGTGGGTTTAATAAATATACTGAAAAAAGATAGGAATATTTTCAGGGAAGAGGATAATGTTGCACTTTTTAAAACACTTACTCAAATATTAAACGTTCTGTTATGATTTTCATTTCGTTCTGCTGAACTGCATTACGCAAAAAATTAAAAAAAAAATTCTTTCTAATTCAACTTCACAGTGGCGATCAGTGAAAATTTTCAACTGTTATGTAAAACAGTTTTTATCTTTTAAATCCCTATCTTTTGGACTGTAGGTCGGGCACAGTTGTATTTATGCTCAAGCGTTGTATGCACATGCCTGGAGTGGCAGAATTTTTGACAATTCCTAAATAACACGCAGCTATGTATTAAAATTTGTAGCAAAAATTAAATATTAATATAAATATAAACAATACGACTTTCACAGTAAAAACCCTGAATGTGAATTCTTCTACTGCCCTTAAAAGTCAGGCGGAGGAAGAGGCTGCTCATACATGGGGAGGTACGGGAGGTCCATCCCCCCCCCCTCCAAGAATGCCTTGATTCGTCAGATGAAGGAAACGAATGGCGTGTTCTTAAAAAAACTCATTCCGACTACGGCTAATCAAATGATTAATTATTTTTCTATGCGTCTTTTGTAATGATCGTTATTTTTCTGTGTGTCTTATGGTCTTATAATATATATTAATGGATATATTAATGCAAATTGATCATACTTATTCATAAGAGTATGTTGTTTTTTTCAATGGGTGCACATCTGTGTTAATTTATGCCAAACATTCACTTTCAAAAATACATATATGTCATCATCATCATCCTTGTCAATCATTATCAATCCACAGCTGGATGTAGGTGGTCTACCCAAGTTCGTCCACTACTGTCTGTATTGAGATAGTCTCCTCCATGTCATTTCTTCATGCTTTCAAGTTTCATCCACCCATCTCCCGCGTTTTCTTCTTTTTTTATCCCTTGGTTTCCAGTCAAACATTTCAGTTGCGCGTTGGTGGTCCATTCTTCTAGCAATATGTCCAGCCCACATGTCCTTTACGTTGATGATGACGTTTTCCACTTCTGTCATTTTCTTGATCCACGAGTGTTCCTTTTCTTGCCTTTCCTAGTTACATTCAGGCCCGTAGCCAGCAGAGGGCCAGGCAGGGCGGTACGTTGCCTGACTTTCCTTTTGCCTGTCCTAGCGACTGACATTACAGTCCTGCGACTCACATTGTATCCTTTGCCAGACCTCAATTGTCAACATTCCCTCCCAACACATACATTTTTTCTTTGAAAAAAAACAAGAAAAAAAAAACAACTAAACACCCAGAAGGAATCATCCAATCGAGATGAAAATTGGTATGTGCAATATACACGTATAGGAAAGCAAATGATTGCAATTCCAGAGCAGTCGGGCCATTTATTCGGATAAAACAGCGACACGAGTGGAACAAGTCAGTACGTTATAGCGCCAGCTCTGGCTCGGATACAAGCAGTTACCCGGCAAGGCATGGACGCATACAGCTCACGGATACCGTTCTGAGGTACAGCATGCCAGATGGTGTACAAATTGCGAGCCAGTTCTCTAAGCAGTGGCGGCGGAAGCTCTCGAAAACTGAGCAATATATCCCCTACCCCAGAAGCCATGGGGCGATGAAGCAGGGGCGCACACACGGGGTGGGTCCGTCGGGTCTGGACCCCCCCCCCCGAATTTTAAAATACCTTATTCCGACTACGGCGAAATTAAAAAAAAATCTTTCTGCGCATTTTTAGAAACGGGCTGGCTGTGGTCTGATTGTATCAATCACAGAAATCAGAGTGCTCTTTTGCCTTAGGAATGCTGCATCTGTTTTGGATGACTGACGATGGCAAGCATTGAAGCAGGGAATTAGTGAAACCCCAGAGTGTTTGAGGAACCAGGAAGCCATCACTCTCCCAGTCTCTCGTGTTCCCATAACCTTTTCCAGGAAATTTCTCCATGGCTCGGGCCTCAGTCACATATGGGGAGCTAATGGGCGTTCCTCCTCTGAGGGGAGGGGGGATACACAAGATAAAGGCCTGGGTGTAAACACACTATTTTCTGTTAAGAAGGTCTGCGTCTCTGCTTGATATTTGTATCTGTTGATTTCCATCCGTTTAAAACATGAGAGACTAACTTCCTGAATTTGTCGTTTTTCGAGGGGAGCAGCAGCTTGCTTATGAATGACTTTTTCTAACTGAACTGTGAATGACTGTTTTTACTCAGAAGTATGCTTCATTGAAAATTGGAAAGGGAGTGAGACACGGTGACACCATATCTCCGAAGCTCTTTAATGCCACATTGGAAAATGTCTTTCAATCACTGAACTGGGAAAACAAAGGAATAAAGATTAATGGAGATTATCTAACCCACCTTCGTTTTGCTGATGACGTGATCATTTTTACAACTACCCCATCAGAGCTGCAGAGTATGATCCAGGAACTTGCTGATAAGAGTAAAGAAGTGGGATTAAAAATGAACTTTTAGAAGACAAAAGTGATGTTCAATGCTTTTACAAGAAATGACAATTTATCGATTGATGGAGAAAAGCTGGAGATAACAGACACGTACGTTTATCTTGGACAGCAGATATCAAGTGAGGGTCACATTGATGAAGAAATTAATCACCGTATAAAACTTGGATGGAGAGCTTTTGGAAGAAACAGTACAGGTTTTAAGAGCAGTATGCCATTACGTCTTAAAAGAAAAGTGTTTAATAAATGCATCCTTCCAGTGCTTACGTATGGTACAGAGACGTGGACCTTAACTAAAGGAGACATACAACGGCTGCAGACAACTCAAAGCAGCATGGAGAGGTGCATGCTTGGTGTAACCAGGAGAGATGAGAAGAGGAACTCGTGGATCTGAAAAATGACAAGAGTGGAAGACATCATGATCAGAGTTAAATCCCTGAAATGGCAATGGGCTGGACATACTACCAGAAGGACAGACCATCGATGGACAGCCGAAATTTTAGATTGGATTCCAAGGGACAAGAAAAGACCCAGAAAAAGACCACATGGGAGATGGGTGGATGAAATTCGAAAGTATGCGGGAGTGACTTGGAGGAGACTGGCACAAGACAGACCGTTGTGGAGGAAACTTGGGGAGACCTTCGTCCAGCAGTGGATTGAAAATGGTTGACAATGATGATGATGATGATGATGATGCTTCATTGTAAACTCATAGATTATTCAGTTTTAGATTTATTCAGTTCCCTTTCTGAAAAGGTAGTTCGACAACTTGAACAGTTTTCAAAGTTCGATGAGGAATACTTAGGTGAGTTAAATATTATTGTTTACTTAACTTTTTCGTTTTTCATTGATAATGTGTCTGCTCTTTAACAGTGTAATGAACAGTGCTGTCAGGGCAAGCTTATAATTTATATATATTATTTAAAGTGAGCTTAGATGAAAATGTTTCTGCATTACTGTAAGAGAAGCGATTTAAACTTTATTTTTCTGTACGTCTTAAGGTCTTACATAAATATTAATGGATATATCAATGCACATTTAATTTAGCAGACTTATTCAAAAGAGTAAGGTTTTTTTAACCTGTGAACACATCAGTGCTGATTTATGATAACAAAAAGTATCCACTCACACACACACATATATATATATAATCCATATGTGTGTGTGTGTGTGTGTGTGTGTGTGTGCCCAATTTCTAGTTTCATTTGTCCCGTGCATTTTTTTTTGTGGGACCCCCCCCCCCTTGAGGAAATTCTGTGTGCGCCCCTGCGATGAAGTATGCATCCCAGATGGTTTCGTTCATTTGCATCCATGTGAAATTTCAGCTTTCCAAACCTAATTTTTACAGTGTTAACACGTACTTACCTTTTAGATATAAAACATTAAATAAGAGAGGAAGAAAATACAGTTTGAAGTAAATGTGAAACGTGTATATAAAAACAATATTGGAATATCATTTTCAAATATTTTAAAGAAACAAGGCAACTCTTCTTTCGTTTTCATGTTGCAAAACAAAATTAAAAGCATTTCTTGCCTAGAATATATGATTGCGTTTTTATTTCAGGAAATAAGAAGTACTAAGTATATGTACACACATTGTTATTACTAATAAAAAGATTTCTATGCCTATTAATTTATGGTAAAATGTTCCCAAACAGTTTTTTTCTATTTTCATTGCTATTTACAAATATTTCCATGCACTTTTGAATATCAATGTCTTTACACAAGTCTTTATGCACATGCAAAATACACACATGATTCAGCCAATTGCTAGTCATTGTACTTCTGAGATACGTTTTCAAACGTCTAAGAGCGGACAAAGATCTTTCTGCTGTGGCAGTTGTTGCGGGTATAACTAACAGAAGTTTTACTTCTGAAAGCAGATTTTTTTTTAATTGAACTACTTTGTTTAATTCTGTCACTATATCTTCAAGGCTTTTAGAGTCGGAGTCACACAAATATTTAAGCATTTTTAATTGATCTGTCAGCGAATGTTCTTCTAAATCGTTTATGAAATGAGTGCACACGTGATGTATGTCTTCTTACAATAAATCCCCTTTTAATGCTGCAAGCAGAACTGCTTCCATTTTCTTATAAATTTTATAACCTGGTTGATCAAACCTGAAACTAATGGCTCCTGTTATGTTATCCAAAAAATTAAAGTATACATTCTTTAATAAGGCTTTCGGATCCGGGAATTCATACGCTGTAGTTCTGCCTTCTATATACGCCTTTGTGGTCTTCGAAATCGAGGAACAGAAGGCTCATTTAAGTTAAGCTCATTCGAGAGTTTCAGAGTTCCAATTCACAATTTCTGAAATGTGCTATCACAACGTAGCTCTTCCAAACTACTTTGCATTATTAAAGATCCTTTTTGTGCTTTGTGAGCCGTCATGGATTCACTCTGAAGTATTCAGTTTTTTCAAAGATTTTAAAAGTTTTTTTCAAAACCTTACTGAAGTTTTCAGTTTTTTCAAAGATAATTAAACTTAATTTGAGAAAGAATAATGTTTCAAATTTTTCTGATTTTCCGCAAAGACCACTTGCAGCTGAACTTGCAGGGCGGCCGCGGTTTTCATGGGCAATTTTGGGTAAAAAGTTTAAGAGAACTTCGTAATTTTCCAATATACACTGATGGCCACCCAAAATGCAACACCAAGATGACACGAGATAGCAAAGCCAGATTTACTGGACACATACCAACAGATAGAAAGATGAAACGATTGAGCTTACAGGCCCGTGCGACTTGCGGAACACGCAGACATCAATAGTTCGTGTGGGCCCCATGGCTGGCAATAACGACCGCTACACGCCGCGGCATCGAACGGAAGAGGCTTTGGATGTGGGCTTGGGGTATGTCGGTCCAGGCTGCTTCCACACGTTGCCACAGTTCATCAGGCCTAGCCGCGGGTGGTGCTTGCCGGGCCACTCGGTTGCCGATCAGCGACCAGACGTGTTCGATGGGCGACATATCGGGAGAACAGGCGGGCCACGGCAGCAGTGACACCTGGTGGGTCGTGAAGAATCGTTGCACGATGCGTGCCACGTGCGGGCGCGCATTATCCTGTTGAAACGTTGCAGCTGGCAGGTCCTGCAGGTAAGGGAGGACTACAGGCTCCAAAGCATCGGAGATGTAGCGGTGGCTGTTGAATGTACCGGCGATGCTTACCAGAGGGGTGCGGGTGTCATATCCAATTGCGCTCCAAACCATAACACCAGGTGACGGACCGGTATGGCGATGCATAATGCAGGCGTCATACACTCTCTCGCCACGGTGCCGCCACACGCGGATCCGACCATCGTGATGTTGCAGGCAGAAGCTGGATTCGTCGGAGAAGACAATGTCGTGCCATTCCGTAGTCCAGGTGCGGCGTTCAACGGCCCACTGCCGCCGCACTCGCCGGTGATATAACGTCAATGGTAATCGGAGCAATGGGCGCCGTGCGACAAGTACCCACTCCTGCAGACGACGTCGAACGGTACGTGCTGACACAGGTTGTTGCGCAACACACCCTAATTCCTGTGCTAACGTTCGTGATGCGGCAGAGCGAGCAGTCAATGCCCGCCGCACATTATGCCGGTCCTCTCGTTCGGTGGTGGGCCGCATCTACGGCAATCGCTCACGTCGGTCCGTCCGTCTCTCCTGCACCCACCGAATCCATATTCGCCTCACTGTGGCTGGATGTCGTCCCACACGGGCGCCAATGTCCCGGTACGATAAACTGCTGTTGCGATAAGCCATATTCGTCCTCTGCCGAACTCCGAAACGTGCTGGAATGACTGACGTATTCTGCGACGATACATCAGGAAGCTTTCTACGCACAGGTCCGGCAGCACAACACACTTCCACTACTTACACCCCGCCTTCTGTGCACCCTTCTTATAGTGCTTCTCGGTGGCGTGCCGGGCGCAGATGATTTGCATATGCCCTGCAATGCTAATCGTTTACATGTCCTCTCGCGGGCGACGCATGCTGCGAATTTCAGGCCAATCAGATGCTTCCTCCTTGGTGTTGCATTTTGGGTGGCCAGCAGTGTATTTAACTCTAAAATATAATCGGGACTTTACCAAGTAATAATAAGTCTTGTGTTTTACTTCATGTAGCCCTACGTATGTTCCCCTAGGAAGTGCGTTGTTTACGTCTCCGTAGAAAGGTTATCAAAATAGCATCTGAAGGGCCATGAAAATTCAGATGATCTCCACTCTTCCAATTCCTTAGTTAAGGTCTCTTTTTCTTGTTTGTATGGCCAGGAGGGCTAATGAGAAGGGTGAATAGGAATTAACTGGGGGGGGGTACTACTAATTGCTCTGCTGTGTTTTCTTTACAAAACAGGGGATTTCAACACGGAAAGTGGAGTCTAAAGCTCTACCAGCGCTCTTAAGACTGCCCCGCAACAGTGAAAGTGCAGGAAGTTGGCTGATGGCTGCTTTGTAGGAAAGAAGTGTATGGCAAAGTCGTGGCTTTTAGAGAGGGACCTAAGGATAGTGAGGGGGGGGGCATTGTGTCTGAGTGGCACGATGTTAAAATATGATTTAGATAAACAAAAACGACATTTTCCTTTAAATTGTACAAGTTCGGTAATATTTTCGTAAGCAAAAGTGCAAAATTTTGAAAAGCAATTGAAGCAATGCATTCAGAGCAAGCAAAAAGTTGAAGGCGACGTTCTAGTAACACGTGTATCTTTCAGCAGTGGCGTTAACTAGTCAGATCCGTGTGTGTGTGTGTGTGTGTATGTGTGTCCAGGTTAAAGGGGTAAGAATTGCCCGAATTCCTTTGTAGCCTGTAGTGAGATGCATTAAAAATTCTTCCTTTCAGCGTTTAGTAAATAAAAAAAATCTGCTATCAAACTTGGCCCACCAAAAATAATGCTCGCTCACTCTTCGCCCATCCTAATTTCCAAGTCTAGCGACGTCACTGCATGAAAGGGTGTCGAAATTACGGGGCAGGCCCAGAAGGGCCGTGCCGTGTGTGGCCGGACAGTATTCTGTTGAAAAATTGCTCGGTCATGCTGCGACAGAAATGGCAACACAACAGGTCGTAGAATGTCGTAAACGTACCGTCGAGCCGTGAGGGTGGTACGGAGAATTATCAAGGGCGGCACGAAGAATTACCAAAGGTGACCGGCTATTTTAGGACATGGCTCTCCAGACAGTCACTACCGGTGTGACAGCCGTGTCCCGTTCTACGGTAAATGCAGGTTCCGTGCACTGTCTGGCTCGTCTTCCGACACGTATACGCTGGTCATCGGCGCAAAGTGCAATCGTGACTCATCACTGAAGACAACACGACGCCACTGGACATTATCCCACGTTGATCAGGCCCGACACCACTTAACCAGTGCCAGCGGTAATCACCGGTCAGTGAAATGCGGCGGAGTGGCCTCCTCGAATGTAGTTCCTATGCCGTAAGTCATCTGGCAACGGTTCGGATGGCCACTTCCGTACCTGTAGACGACGCAAAATAGCCACGTATCTTTGAGAGTGTCAAATTCGGTTATGTTCGTGCAGGTCTCACAATCGCTTGATCCTAACGTTCTGTTGTTGCTCTCGGCCGTCCACTGCCCACGTGCCGCTGGATTGTGACCTCTTCGATCCATTGGCGCCAGCATCGTCGATCGTTGCTCCGACCCCAATGCCCGGCGATACGACGACTCGACCAACAGGCCTCTCTTATAGCACAATTATACGTCCTCTCTCAAACTGGTTCAACGGCTCGTATCGTGCACAGATCCGACGTCGAGGCATCCTCACAGTCCGTGGAGGTTAATGCAACCACAATTGGCCGTCATGCAACCGCAATTGGCCGTCCCTGCGTGTGAGTTTTGCTCTTGATATACCCTCCTCGACGCGCTGTGCAGGCCACTATTTTGTCATTCGTCGTTATTTTTTAATCATTTGCATATTCGGCCCTGAGGTACCTGCATGTGAAGTTTCATCAGGATAGCGCGACTTTTCTTAGGGTGCATCGTTTAATATATATATATATATATATATATAAGCACACACACCGATGAGCCATTTCCTTATGACAACCCCCAGCCTAGATAAATGAGCGCGCTTGGAGGCCGAACGGTGGCGCAGGTGAAGTTCACAGAGCACTATATAAACTGAGTGGCCACTTTATTACGGCCACCTGACAGTTTTAAGCAAATGAGCTATGGCTGCATGCTGTTGCCGCCAGAGGGTGAGGCTAGTATAAAAAGGGAAAGTTTAGAATTTGCGACAGTAGTAGAAGTGATTTTTGGGTGACGAGATGGGTAACAAATGCGATTTGATAGACTTTCAACGTGGGATGATTGTAGAAGCTCGAAGCCATGGAGCGAGTATCACCGAAACCACCGCATTCGTGAAATGTTCCAGAGCAGCTGCTGTTTGTTAAAGTGTTTAAAGACTGGACTGTCAGCCAAAGAACTGGGTCTCTACGTGTAACGTGTGGTCGTCATCGACTATAGTGACTGCTCGGGCGGAACGGAGAGTGTCCAGACTGGTAACAGACAACAGAAGGGCAACAGTGCAGCAAATTACAGACCATCTTAATCAAGGATCCCCTCAAATGATCTCTGCACGCACTGTTCGCCGTACACTGCATCTGATGGGATATGGCAGCCGAAGGCCTGTTCGAACACCTTTGCTGTCTGCAGTTAACAACAGAAAACGTCTCCAGTTCGCACAGGAGCACAAGGATTGGACAGTCGATAATTGGAAACAAATTATGTGGTCCGACGAATCACGTTTTCAGTTGCACCATGCCGATGGCCGAGTGAGTATTTGGCGAAAACAGCACGAAAGCATGCACCCCAAATGCATTGCTACAACCCTTCAAGCTGGTGGAGGCAACTTTATGGTTTGGGGAATGTTTTCCTGGCATGCTTTGGGCCCTTTAATTCGTCTTGATCAACGTCTGACTGGCACATCATATCTAAACATCGTTGCGGACTAAGTGCATCCTGTCATGTGGATGGTTTATCCCAATGGCGATGGCTACTTTCAACAAGATAATGCGTCCTGCCATGGTGCTCGTATTGTACAGGATTGGTTTCAGGAACATGCCGGTGAGTTTACTTTGCTTAGGTGGCCCCCACAATCTCCAGATCTCAACCCCATTGAGAATTTGTGGGATGAAGTTGAACGAGCCATCAGACAGCTGGATCCACATCCCTGCAATCTCACACTCCTGGAAAGTGCTATTCATCAAGCATGGTCTCAGATTTCACAAACCACCTATCAACATCTCGTGAAGTCCATGCCACGAAGAATCGACGCAGTATTAAAGGCAAAAGGTGGCCCAACGAAGTACTGAGGGGGTGGTCATAATAAAGTGGCCACTCAGTGTATACAACACGAGAACCGGCTTTCGGTTAGTAGAGTGTTCCGAGTCAGAATGGGAAGAGCTGCCGATTTATCTGAGTTTGATAAAGGACAAATTGTAATGGTGCGGCGCCCCGGAACTACGATCTCGGAAACGGCGCGGCTTGTGGGTTGTTCACGTGCCGCTGTAGTAAGTACGTATGAAAAGTGGTGCGCAAATAACCAAACGACAAACCGTCGTCCGCAGCTCATTGATGCCAGAGGGGAGCGGAAATTGTCGTGTATTGTTCACAGCGACCGCACGGCCACAATGCAACAAATCCCCAGCAGCTACAACAGTGGTGATCAGGGCAATGTGTCACAGCACACAATTCATCGCAGTCTTCTGCGCATGGGCCTGCGTAGCCCAAGACCCTGCCGGGTCCCCATGCTCGCTGTACGTCATCGCCAATAGCGCATGAAATGGGGCCCCACGATCATCGAGACTGGACCATGGATGATTGGAAGAAAGTGGCCCGGTCTGATGGATCAAGATTCCTGGTGCATCACGTAGACGGCCGAGCGCGGATACGCCGATTACCAACGGAGGCTATGGCACCTGGATAAACTGTTGTGCGGAAACAAGCCGGCGGTGGAGGTTTTATGGTGTGGGTAATGTTTTCTTGCGATACTTTAGGCCCCATTATCCCAATTGCGCAATCCCTGACAGCTGTCAGGTATCTGAACATCGTTGCGGACCAAGCTCACTCATTCACGGCAACTGTGTGCTCTGCTGGTGATGGCCATTACTAACAGGATAATGCGCCATATCACACTGCCAGAATCGTCAAGGTTTGGTTCGAGGAAAATGATAGTGACTTTCTGTTAATGCCCTGGCCTCCAAATTCACCTGCCATGAACCCAATCGAACATTTCTGGCTCGACTTGAAAAATCGGGGTTGCGCTAAATCACCACCATCCCGAAATGTACGGGAACTGGAGGACTTGCTGTTGACGTTATGGTACCAGATACTCCAGGATACCTATCGCCACCTCATCGAATCGATGCCTCGCCGAGTGGCCGCTGTTTTGCGGGCTAAACGGGTTCCTACAGCTTATTAGGTAGGTGGTCATAATGTAATGGCTTATCGGTGTATATATCATCATCATCATCATCATCATTGCCAACCATTATCAATCCACTGCTGGACGAAGGTCTCCCCAAGTTTCTTCCACAACGGTCTGTCTTGTGCCAGTCTCCTCCAAGTCACTCCCGCATACTTTCGAATTTCATCCACCCATCTCCCATGTGGTCTTTTTCTGGGTCTTTTCCTGTCCCTTGGAATCCAATCTAAAATTTCGGCTGTCCATCGATGGTCTGTCCTTCTGGTAGTATGTCCAGCCCATTGCAATTTCAGGGATTTAACTCTGATCATGATGTCTTCCACTCTTGTCATTTTTCAGATCCACGAGTTCCTCTTCTCATCTCTCCTGGTTACACCAAGCATGCACCTCTCCATGCCGCTTTGAGTTGTCTGCAGCCGTTGTATGTCTCCTTTAGTTAAGGTCCACGTCTCTGCACCATACGTAAGCACTGGAAGGATGCATTGATCAAACACTTTTCTTTTAAGACGTAATGGCATACTGCTCTTAAAACCTGTACTGTTTCTTCCAAAAGCTCTCCATCCAAGTTTTATACGGTGATTAATTTCTTCATCAATGTGACCCTCACTTGATATCTGCTGTCCAAGATAAACGTACGTGTCTGTTATCTCCAGCTTTTCTCCATCAATCGATAAATTGTCATTTCTTGTAAAAAGCATTGAACATCACTTTTGTCTTCTGAAAGTTCATTTTTAATCCCACTTCTTTACTCTTTTCAGCAAGTTCCTGGATCATACTCTGCAGCTCTGATGGGGTAGTTGCAAAAATGACTACGTCATCAGCAAAACGAAGGTGGGTTAGATAATCTCCATTAATCTTTATCCCTTTGTTTTCCCAGTTCAGTGATTGAAAGACATTTTCCAATGTGGCATTAAAGAGCTTCGGAGATATGGTGTCACCTTGTCTCACTCCTTTTCCAATTTTTATGTGTGTTGTATTTTCAAACAGCCGAATCTTAGCACTTGCATTTTCATAGATGTTATTAATAATATTAATGTATGCATCTTCAATACTGCAGGATTTCAGAGCCATTGCAACTGCTGATGGTTTCACCGAATCAAAGGCTTTTTCATAATCGATAAAAGCCATGCACAATGGAAGCTCATATTCCCTCGCTCTTTCAATTAGTTCTCTCAGTACGTGGATATGATCTATTGTGCTGTAGCCACTCCTGAATCCAGCTTGTTCTCTCGGTTGAGCCATGTCCAGTGTCACCTTCAAGCGGTGTGAAAGAACTTTAGTGAAGATTTTATAAACCACTGATAGGAGGCTGATTGGTCTGTAGTTCCTGAGATCCTCAATGTCACCTTTTTTATGTAGCAAGATCATTTTAGCGTTGTTCCAATCCTCAGGAATTTTCCCTTCATTAAGGCATCGAGTGAAAATTTGGGCGAGTACTGTTTCGATTTCTCCACTTGCTTCTTGTATGATGTCTACAGTAATTCCATCTTCTCCTGGAGCTTTTCCCCGCTTCATGTTCTTGATTGCATGTGCAACTTCTGCTGGAAGGACTAGAAGAACTCTGGTACTGGTACCTTTCATGATGTCTGGAGTACATGTATCATCCCTTTCATATAATTTGGAGTAGAAATCTTTCACTCTTGTCAAAATTTCGCCTTTATTTCTTGTTACAGAACCATCTTCTTTTCTCAGTGCCATAATCTGTTTTTTCCCCTTACTGAGATGTCCCTTTGCTATCTTTAGGCTTTGGTTGTTTTCAATTGCTTTCCTTACTAGTTCACAGTTGAATTTCCTTACGTCTTCAGTGATACTGTTTCGTACTGTCTTGCATAGCTCTATATATTCCACTATATATATACTTCCACTATATATATATAAATATATCATCATCATCATCATTGTCAACCATTATCAATCCACTGCTGGACGAAGGTCTCCCCAAGTTTCCTCCACAACGGTCTGTCTTGTGCCAGTCTCCTCCATGTCACCCCTGCATACTTTCGAATTTCATCCACCCATCTCCCATGTGGTCTTCTTCTGGGTCTTTTCCTGTCCCTTGGAATCCAATCTAAAATTTCAGCTGTCCATCGATGATCTGTCCTTCTGGCAGTATGTCCAGCCCATTGCCATTTCAGGGATTTAACTCTGATCATGATGTCTTCCACTCTTGTCATTTTTCGGATCCACGAGTTCCTCTTCTTATCTCTCCTGGTTACACCAAGCATGCACCTCTCCATGCTATTTTGAGTTGTCTGCAGCCTTTGTATGTCTCTTTTAGTTAAGGTCCACGTCTCCGCACCATACGTAAGCACTGGAAGGATGCATTGATCAAACACTTTTCTTTTAAGACATAATGGCATATTGCTCTTGAAAATTATGCTGTTTCTTCCAAAAGCTCTCCAGGCAAGTTTTGTACGCCGATTAATTTCTTCATCAATGTGACCCTCACTTGATATCTGCTGTCCAAGATAAACGTACGTGTCTGTTATCTCCAGCTTTTCTCCATCAATCGATAAATCTTCATATATATATATATATATATATATATATGTGTGTGTGTGTGTGTGTGTGTGTGTGTGTGGTATATGATGTCCATGGGGGGGGGTGCGAGGGTGTTCTTGAACCCACCCTGAAATCTGTCTTGCCCACCCTGCCGCCCACTCTGTTCAAAATGTGTCATTTTTTAGTATATTTAACTTTAAAATATAATCTGGACTTTGTCGAGTAATAAGTCTTGTGTTTTATTTCATGTAACCCTACTTTATTTTCCCCCAGGAAGTGCGTTCTTTACGTCTCCAAAAACGGGTATCAAAATAGGATCCGCAGGGCTATGAAAATTTAATTGTTTTCCACTCTTCCAATAGTAACTTGCTAAAAAATATGAAAATTCAGTTGTTCTCCACTCTTCCAATTCCTTAGTTTAATCTTCTTTTTCATGTTTGTATGGCCAGGGGGCTAATGAGGAGGGAGAATAGGAATTTACTCAGGGAGGTCATTATTCATCGCTTTGCTGTTATGCTTCGTTACATAACAGCAGATTCCAACATAGAAAGGAGTCTAAAGCTACACAGGACACGAGAAGAAAAAAGCTACACAGGACACGCTCTTAGGACTGCTTCGGGACAGTGAAAGTGTAGGAGGAAGCTGACGACTAATTTTTAGGAGAGGACTGCAGGGCAGTGTCGTTGGCTTGAAGGAAGGGAGTTAAGGAGGAGGGATATAGATATATTACGCCTACGTGGCTCAACGTTAAAAGTTGATTTAGACAAACAAAAAAGACATGTTCCTTTAAATAAATTGTTCAAGTACAGTACTATTTTTCGTAAGCGAAAACGCAAAATTTTGAAAAGAAATTAAAAACAATGCACTTAGCGCAAGCAAAAATTAAAGGCGGCATTCTAGTATCATTTGAATCTTACACCAGTGGTGTAACTAGTCAGATCCGTGTATGTATGTGCAGAGACGTAGCCAAGGGAAGGGTCGTCGGGTCCGGATCTCCCTTGAGGGAGGACTGAGCACGAATTTAAAGCGATATATATGTATACATGAGGCTTTCACCAATGAACCAAATCCATGCCTTCCCCCGCCCCTTAAGAAATTTCTGGCGACGCCACTGTGCATGTGTGTATCCAGGTGGAGGGGGTGGGGATTGCACGAATTTCTTTGTAGCCGATATAGAGAAGAGCATTAAAAATTCATTTTTTCACTGTTTCGTAAAACAAATTGTCCTCAACCTTACCCCACTAATAATAACAGTCGCCCATCCACCGTCAATCCTGATTTCGAAGTCTAGCGATGTCCCTGTGTCCCCGGCAGCTGGAATATACCTGACAAAGGCAACTGTCAGTGTGGCAAGTTTTGGTTGCCACAGAATAGAAGAAGGCTTAACATTAGCTATAATCCCCGAACAACGACGGAACTACTTAACAGCGGTCAACAGACACCTTAGCCAGTCCGGAAGGAAGTCTAGCGGACCCCTTGCCCCTTAGGATATTGCTTAGCTCCTTCGGTGGTTAAAATGGGGACAAACATTTTTGATGAAGAAGATGCGTCTCGGGCAAGATGGATTGCATTGCGGAGGTTAGAGTAGGGTGCTTGAGTGAAAAGAAAGCAGTTACAGTTTAGTTCGACGAGTGACAGAAATTACTTGTGGCGAAATCCAGCCAGTGATGTAGAAGAGGCTTAGCGGTGCTAAGGCACTATTTTTCTAGGCTTAGCGCCGTTAAGGCACTTTTCGTGGTTACATGCTAATAGAATGGGGAGAAAGGAACTTTTTCAAATGATCATGAATGCAAAAATAGGGACAATTGTGTTCTGTATGCAAACATACTCGTATCTTAACCGAATGTTCATACTACAGAAATGGCCGCCCCGGTGGTAGAGTGGTCTGAGGGGCAGGCTTCTGACCATTCTTCCGAGCTGAGACTGAGTCTCAACCCAGGGTGTGTCATGGGTGGTGTGCATGGCCCCAAAGGTGCTGGATCTGTCTCTTCCCTGGAACAAGTGACCCGAAATTATGACTATGAGCTCACTTACCGATATGAATAAAGTATCTTCTCCTGTCAATATGTCATGTTGAAGAGCATGCACAAGATTATTTTAATTTTTATTGAAATATATCCCATAAAGCCTGAGCCGCAGTGGTCTAAGCGATGGCCTCTGATCATTCGTTTGAAAGGTGTCCGGGTTCCAATCCCAGTGAGGCATAGATGTTGTGTTTGTCTTACGGCACTGGCTCTCTACCTTCCCTGGAACCAGTGACCCTAAATTAGGGACGGGCGACCGCTTATAGCCCATTGAGTTGCTCAAGTTGGTCGTTAAACCTCCAATCAAAATAAAAACAAAGCATGACGAGATAAGCAGGGCCGTAGCTAGCGGGGGCTAGAGGAGGCTCAGCTCCCCCTACAAGGCTAGCGAGCACCCCTGCAAAATTGGCGCTGTCAAAGATGACTTAAACTTTTATTTCGATGGTTTACGTAAATTACTTTGATATTTCATCACAGGCATAAATACTTTATTCGTATACTGGACTTTTTAAAAAGTTAAGTAATAGTAATCCGACGCAGTATGAATGTAACTCAAAAGAAATTTCGACTTTTTGAATTGGGAATTAGTTGTAACGGCTGTATTAGTAAGTTTCGTGATTCTCTACTAGCGGTAGGAGTTACAAGGAACAAGAAACGCATTTTAGGATTAGGAGGGAACGTTAAATTTAGAAGAACAAGCTAAAAGAAAGTAATCAAGGGTGGGGGTGTACTTGCACTCGGGACCGGATTAAAGGCAAGTGGGAAGCTTTGGGGGCTTAAGTCCCAGGCTGCATCCTTTGTAGTTTTAAGGAGACAATTGAATGTTGCCCTTGATGGCGAACGAAGCACTTTAAGACTACATGGGATCCTATTACCGTTGGGTCTGTTCCGTGCCCTCAAAGGGAAGATCCCTCATTATGCTGGACAGTGGCGGCCCGTGACCAAAATTGCTGGGGAGGCAAACTACTTTTCAGCCTGGATTCAAATTTTGAAGATGACAATCCGATTTTTGGCGTAAATGTGACAAGGATGGTAAGTCAGATAATATCCGAAAACTTGAAAATTTTCATCGTCCTGGGTGGTGTAGTGGTTAGCATACCCGGGCACTATCTGGGAGACGCGGGTGTCCCGTTCCAGGACGATGAAAATTTTCAAGTTTTCGGATATTATCTGACTTACCATCCTTGTCACATTTACGCCAAAAATCGGATTGTAATCTTCAAAATTTGTATTATATGGTGTAATTCCATATTTCTTTCTTGATTTATCTGCTATTCCGGGCAATGACAGAATAGGATTCTTAACCTCCAGATGCGCTAAACATGAATGCCGGTTGCTTCGACTAGCGAATCCTGTGATGTTTATATTCAAATTAATCGGAAACTTGAAACTTGGGCGTTCTGGGTGGTGTAGTGGTTAGCATACCCGGGTGCTATCTGGGAGACGCGGGTTCGAGAGTCGATTCAGGACGATGAAATTTTTAAGTTTTCGGATATTATCTGACTTACCATCCTTATCACATTTACACCAAAAATCGGATTGTCATCTTCAACATTTGTATTATATGGTGTAATCCCGTATTTCTTTCATGATAAATTTATTCAATTTAATGCCATTTTTTTACAATATAATTTTTTTTATTTACTTTCTCATGTGCGAAGTATGAAATTAGTAACGTGACCCGTGAAAAGACTTATAAATTTTTACCGGAAACGCACGTTTTACATGACTTACCAACACAAAACCTGTTTATGTAAGGCTCCGGCCCTTCACCTAAATATATTTTTTTCAGTCTGAATTGCCCTCTTGGACTATTTGGGAACTGTTAAGCCAGTTTGAATATGAAATATAATGCATCGAAATAGATTTTTGTTAAAGAGATCAACAGAAGATACAAAGCAAAACTGAGCTATACATCTTTTTCATCTCAAATGAAATTCTATTGTATGTACGCCTCTGCCTTCACTGACGCCAAAAGTAAAAAGTCTTAAAGACTTCTGAACACAGCGTTTACCTATACAGCAAGAGAGAAAGCTTACCTTACGCTTATATTGTCTTGTATATAAGATCTATCTTTCGTTCTTTCTGTTTGGCGAAGTGATGGTCATTCCATGTCTGTTCTGCTTCCATCCTCTTCACAAGCGCCTTCTCGATGGACAGAACTGGTAAACTTGACAACCTTTCTTGCCTTGTAGTTTTTCATCCTCTTCAGGCACGAGAAACTGCGTTCCACAGAGGCCGATGTTGCAGGAATTGTTACTACGAGGGAAAGAAGTCTAAATAGCTCTGGAAGTGCCTGTGCTAGATTATTATTGTATATGGCAGATAGAAGTTCTGTTGTACTTTTGGCATTGTTCCACAGATCTCTGTCTGAATACAGAACCTGCAGCTCACTATGCAGCTTGGTGCTGTCAAAGTATGTTTCACAAGTTTGAAGCAGAGCTTTAAAACAGTGTTCAGGAAAAATTCTAGAATGAGCTTCAAAGCAGTGTACATCGACCAGCTGAAGAAATTTTAATTTCTCAATGTCAGAAAAACCGGCATTTTAACTGAGTTGTAACATTGTCTATTACCTCATAATACAGTCTTCTGTATTGCACGGTGGCTGGAATATCATTGCATCTTTTATTTGGAGAACCAACCTCACTGCACACGTTATGATAGAGATCATCAAACTGTCTCTGATCTCGTAAGTACAATAATTTTTCACATAAGCCAGTAATTCGTTTGTTACAAAAAGTAACATCGGAACTATTTGATTGCAGTACAGAGAAAGTAACCTCAGTTAAATCAAATATTTTTTTATGTGAGAAGAGAAGAAAAACGAAATTAAAATCTTGGGGCCACCGTTTTAGTCCTGCTGCTTCGTGAGTTGTCGCATCATCATATTTGGAATCATACTCAATTTTTTCAAATACTTCAATTGGCAGGCACCTGTGGTCAGCATGGTAGACACTGAACGATATTTGAACCTGGTCTGAGGTACACGAGGTGGTCTGGGTCCACCAACAGATTCTAGTAAATGAACACGCTTTGTCGATTTGGAAAAGAATGCACAAATTGCATTTAAATTTGCACAAAAAATACGTGATTCCTTCAAAACTGACGCTGCTCTGCTAAAAACTAAGTTCAGCCGGTGTGCCTAGCAGTGAACAGATAATGCTTGAGGGGCACCACACTTCATTTTTGCTTGCAATCCATTCAGCTCTGATGCCATCACTGCTGCGCCATCATATGTCTGTGCAACTAGTTTTTCTTTGTAGCGAAATCTCTCCAGCTCACGATCCAGTAATTCTTTAAGCGAAGTAGCACACCGATCAGAACTTACGTCAAAAAATCCCAAAACTCTTTCTACTGGTACTCCATCTTTCACGAATCGAACTATAATTTATACTTGTGCATGGGAGCTAATGCCTGTCGCTTCATCAATCTGCCAAGAAAAAAATATACATTTTCAATATCTGCATTGATTTCATTTCTAACTATATGAGCAACTGATTCGATTAAATCATTCTGTATTGTTTTTGAAGTTCCTGAAAATGTTGTACTATTCTCCATAAACACTCTCAATGTTTCGTCACTCTTGGAGAGTAAATCAATCATCTCGAGGTAATTTCCTTTATTTTCAGAGACTTCGCTCTCATCTTGTCCACGAAATGGGAGCTCTTGCCGCGCCAGTAGTGTTGTAATATCAATCAACTTCTTCATTGCATCACGATTCTTTTTTACTTTTTCATTATGACGTAAGTTGCTTGTTATCTTCTCTTCGTTGAGAGAGTAGTCTGTCCTTGTTTTGCCTAGCAACTGTAATTTAACAACTGCCAGAATGTGATCTTTACACTTTTTGTGCCTGTCCAAAGCACGTGGTAAATTTTTCAAATCATTGAATCCTTTCTCTTGCCAGACTTCATTGCCACTCACAGGAAACAGCAAACATGGTCAACAATATAGTTTGTTCGTTGATTCACTACCAGTTAGCCATTGTTCTTTTCTGTACCAGTCAATATTAAAACCTCTGTTTGAAGTTTTGCCCTTCGAAGTCATCTTTTTCATTTCAGGTGTAGGCTTACCATCATTTTTAATTTGATTCTTTTCTTCAAAATCTCTTCTACTGAAAGGCTTTTCTAGTAAGCTATCCACCATATTAGATATGTTTGAAGCAGAGGCCATGGTCTGATAAACAACTCTTCATAAAACATAAATAAAATTAGTTACACAAACATTAGTGTGCAAGAAAAGCAACTAGGAAGAAGACGCTATGTAATGACGCTCGAAGCTGTCCGAATAAGGAGTTAACATAGAGGAGCTGCTGCAGCTGTTCCCATGAGGCAAGATAGCATCTGCCTCACGTAAAATCCACGGTGCGCGAGCGCTCTTTGTATTGGCAGTTCCACCGCCTACCTTCGTATCTACTGATTCAGTGGTAGTAAACAAGTTTGGCGCAAAATGTACGAGAGGCAGTTTGCTTCCTGCCTCAAAGACGGATATCGCCAGCTGAGGACAATTCGCAACTACGCGCTACCGATTGTTTTCGAAAAGCGTCAATTTAAGAAAACTGAATGAACGCATAGACGACATTTAATTCAAAAGAGTTAACTAGCATAAACGTTTGCTCTACTATACCCAAAAGTACTGAATGAACAAGACGAATAATTCAAACTAAGAGTCTTAAAATTCTGAGGAGGCACTGCCTCCCTTGCCTCCTCCCAAAAGCCGCCACTGATGCTGGAGGTAACAAATTCGTACATTTGCTTTGCTTTTCTTGGCGTGACACTTGCTAACACATATGGTGACGCGAAGGGGCTCCAAACTTCCAAAGACGGAAACAATTAAAGGTGAGAAGTTCTGGAATTCTAAAGCATACAAAACACAATCTGATAGTTCTACTGACTTCAGTATTTTTCTCATGGGAAGTTTTCTCATCAACAAAGTCTCCTCACCCATGTTGCTTTTAACTGCCGTCTGCCGGACAGACTAGAATCTTTGTAAACAGTGCTTAGTGTAGTTGATTTTTCCGTTAGCTGTTATCTTAAGAATTCGGCTGAATTATTATTTTTTTTCGAATTTGTAGTGTGAGCTATTTTTATATGGAAAAATACATAGTAATTCGCAAGCACGCAAATTCTTCAATTTCTCCATTTACATCTTCAAAGCATTCAGTGACATTAAAAGATTCTACCCAAAATTCTGGAGAGAGTCAACCACAGAAATATGTTGCTGACGATATTTCGAAATCAGGCGAAAATATCAGACAAGTGATACTTGAAAAATATCCCAAGAATTCGTCAGGAAGAAGTTTTCAGAGTGATTGGTTCAGGAAGTTTAAATCGGTGAAATATTCCCAATCACTGGATGCTGTTTTCTGCTATGCCTGCAGACACTTTCAGCACTGCGGCAGTAAAGAAAATGCTTTTACTGTAAATGGATTTAAAAACTGGAAAGCTGCTCCGGAAAGGGGAAAGGGATTGCATATTATAAGAATTAAAAATCACGGTTATGGAAACTACGGAACTGAAGAAGTTTCAAATACAACATTTTAAATGTTTGAATCCATAAATGTAAAAAGTTACTGAAATCGTTCAAAACATTAAAAAATCCGCTGAAAAAGTCATAAATCCGAAAAACAATATGTCTGCCACTAACTACATTCGGAAATCTCCTGAATTTAGTGAATGTCCCCTAAGTCGGCAAAACTGCTTGAGCGACTGCCCTCTTTGCCTACTCCTAGCAAAAATTTGAGCCCCCCTAGTTCTGGGACCTAACTACGGCCCTGGAGATAAGCCTTACAACACTGTTCATCTCTAGAAGAAACTCTTGATCTACTATCAGTTGCTGAACGATTTTTCATCAACCAAGATCTTACATATTTTGTTTTTGGATTAAATCGTTCAATGGGCGGTCCATTTGAATTTATGAACATCAGGTTAGATACATTGGATATTAACAAAAATGCTCTGAGATCGGTTATAATGTTGTTCGTTAAACTGAATCCTCGTTCGCATTCAGCTGTCAAACAAGGAAGAGTTGAAATCGTTCTTAAGAAAGGTTTCAAGTTTTCTGGTACAACTTGGAGGTTTTCAGAATATTCTCTGTCTCTGAATAGCGCGCATTTCATCAACATTCGTCTGTTTTAATATTTATTCGCTCTAATGAAGAAATATCTTAAAGAAGTTGTACATTTTCACTGTTTGAATCTGAACACAGTCTTGATTTCATCCTGTCAACCGTGCTTTGAATAAACTAGTTTGATTAATAGGTACAATTTTGTTGTTAGGAATCAATGGGATATTTTTAAATAATAATTCGTCGTTCGCTGCTAATGCTGAATGAGTTTTTCCCTAGGATTTTCTCCGAAGCTCTCTATAATTCTTATGGTTCTTTTTATTAGATGTTCAGCTCTTGGCAGCGATGTTGTTCGAGGTTGAAGTTCTGTTAATAATATGGACATTGAAGGTATACGCTAATCTGTCAAAAAAAAAGCAGAGGGTGTACGGCGTATATCGCCGTATACCCTCCACTACAGCCCTGTTTATTAACGCTATTAGTAATTAGTCTATTCACCTTTTGCTTGAATCACAGCGACAACACGTCGAGGCATACTATCAAACAATTTCCGGTAGGTCTGGACAGGAATGGCTCGCCATTCGTCCTGCAAACCTGCTGCCAGAGTGCAGAGCAAAGACGGTCATTGTGGTCGATTTCGTATCCGTCACTCTGGTTCATCCTAGCGATGTTCTATGGGATTAAGGTAAGAACTCTGAGCAGGCGAATCTAACAATTCTACCTCATTTTTACGAGATACCGGTCCTGTACACGCCGTTCAGTGTGGCAGGGAGCTTGATCGTGTTGTAAGAGACAGTGGTCATTTGCATAATACTGCCATATTGTTCGTAGGGCAGAATTATCCAGAACGTCGAGGTACACTTCAGAGTTCATAGTTTGTGATATAATAACCAACGGGCCGAGACCCATCCACGAAAATAACTCCATACCATGATGAAGCCTCCGCCGAACTTAACAACTTAACAGTTGGAAGAACACAGTCCGGCGAAAATCGTTTGCCGGGGGCTGTCGCCAAATCCAAACATGCCCATCAGATTGGAAGAGTGACTCATCACTTAAAAGAACACTTTCCATCGGCCCACAGTGCATTAAGCACAGAACACCACGCCAAACGGCGCTTCGCATTCACGGTAGTGACGTGTGGCCATGGGCGCCGACAGGGGTCACAGGGTCATTTGACCCCCTGTAGAATTATTTTTCCCTTTATTTTATTTTATTTCATTTTATTTTATTTTATTTTTTACTTTTTTTACACTCATAGAACTAGACCACAAGGAAAGATGGAGTTTGGGGCGTTTAATTTAATATCCCAATTTTATTGGAAACTTGGAATTGTGAAACGATAATATGAAAGAGGAAAACCTAACAAACCATAAGGTAGTACGCCCAAACAAGTTCCGCTCAGGGTGCTGTGTGCTGAACTTAAAAGGCTAGGCGTGGCCCTGTTCGACACTATTCATTATTTTGAAAACAATTACCAATGTACATGATAATACATGACTGTTACTGACATATACTTTCTTCAAGAGCAGCATCAATTAATAATAATAATAATAATAATAATAATAATAGTGTTCTAGTGTAGTAAGTAAGTAGTAGTAATAGTAATAATCTTTCATTTTCACGAATTACTGTTTTCCACATATTAGCCAAACCTTAATTAATTACACTTGACCCCCCTTGAAAAATTTCCTGCATAGGCGCCCATGCGTGTATCTTGTGTGCTGCTGCTGCACCATAATAACGCGCTGTGCAACTCTCTGCGGACAGTTGTGCGCCTAACCAAGCCAAAACAAGTATTTCCTACTTTAGCACCGATCAGAACGGCAGAAGAAGAACGGGATTTCTTAACATTTCTCTTACTATGGCGTTTCAGTCACGTTCTGTCAATTTGTTCAGCTTTCCTAAACGATTTTTTTTCTGTAGTTGCACCGTTATGCTTTCATCTCTCCGCGACATCACACACAGTCGATTTTAATAAGTTTAGCTTAGCTGCAAAGCATGGGCGCCTGCAGGAAATTTTTCAGGGGGGGTCAAGTGTAATTAATTAAGGTTTGGCTAATATGTAGAAAACAGTAATTCGCAAAAATGAAAGATTAATACCATTACTATTACTACTACTTACTTACTACACTAGAACAGTGCTACTGCTACTATTATTATTATTAATTGATGCTGCTCTTGAAGAAAGTGTATGTTAGTAATAGTCATGTATTATCATGGTAACTGTTTTCAAAATAATGAACAGTGTCGAGCAGGGCCACGCCAAGCCTTTTAAGTTCAGCACACACCACTCTGGGCGGAACTTGTTTGAGCCTACTACCAAACGCTTTGCTAGGTTTTCCGTTTTCACATTAAAGTTTTCCAATTCCAAATTTCCAATAAAATTGGTATATTAAATTAAACGCCCCAAACTCCATCTTTCCTTGTTGTCCAGTTCTGTGAGTGTAAAAAAAAGTAATAAATAAAATAAAATAAAATAAAATAAAGGGAAATTAATTCTACAGGGGGGGCTGCACATTAAGCCTTCGATATACCGTCTTGGTGCTGTAGTCCCAGTGGCGGCAGATAGCTCCGAAGGCAATTGTCGGGCTGCATTGGACCTATGACGTCGTGTGCTTAAAGCAACATAACGGCCGTTGTACGCATAACGAGGTGTTGTACGCCTTGGACAATCTTGACCAGGCCTTTGTGACATTCCCCCAAATAATCGCTGTCGTAATCGTGAAACCACTCTTTTGCGACTTGGGCCTGACACTGGCCTGCTTCTAGTTGTCCTGTTGCTCGCCTCCGTACAGCACAGGATACAGGAGTATGGGGCATATAGAAAGCTTTCACACCCATGGTAACGCTTTTTGTACTCGCTGTCAACGAGAAATGCCACTGCCGTACCCCATTGGCTTTAAGTATGTAAATCAACTTACATATTGGACAGTATTTGAATTACTGACATGAAAGTTTCATTTAGGGGCTTTTTTTCTCGTGTCCTGTAAGCATCGTAACATTTCATTCAGTGCTTTGGACTATTTGCCCGCTATTGCCTTCCGGAATTTAATTTTGGATACCAGTGTGCATTACATTTGTGTAGGTAAATGTAAATCGTCTCACATTGGCGTAGGAAAGGGAGGGGATCAGGGGGCCCTAGCCCTCCTCCCCTTCGTTGTATATCAAGGTACATTTTCCTTTTGAACGCCGAATCACATAATTCCTTTTTCTCTTTTAAAGCCGAATTTTAAATCTTGTTTCTTAAAAATACCAAAAGGAATTTAAAAAACCGATTAAAAAAATTGACTCAAAGTACATTTTTTTCCAACGCGGATTATTTCGAAATCTATTTGAATTAATTTCCGTGTCGCATTTTCCACATGCAAGCGACACGCCCAAAGGTTCACTCGCTGTCGCTCACACTCCTAAAAGATGCCTTTATGAACAACTCGCTGAATTGCACTGCGTTGCTCGGGATAATTTGGTGATAATTCACTATCTAAATTTTGTACAAATGAAATAAAACGATTAATTTCTTACGGCATGAACCGTACCTGATACTGTATTTCATTTCTTCGTTGATTCTTAATTTTATTCTCTGTAGTCTTTAGGCACACACTATTTTTGGTTATTCCGTATGATTTTTGTTGTTTCCTTACCTTCAGTTTCGATGCTAAATTGTGTTGTAGTTCTTCACTGGAAAGCAATTGTCACAAAAAAAAAAAAAGAAAATCAATTCTTGCACTTATCACAACAAAAAGTTTTTTTTTATTGGAGGTTTAAGACCACCGTAAGCAACTCAATGGGCCATAAGCAGTCTCCCGTCCTTAATTTAGGGCCGCTGGTTTCACGGAAGGGAGAGAGCCAGTGCCGTAAGACAAACAAAACATCCATGCCTCACCAGGACTCAAACGCGGACCCTTTGCGGACGAACGATCAGAAGCCATCGCTTCGGCAACTGCGCCACCGGGGCAGCGTATTAAATTCGAATTCAAAATAAAAAAGTAAAAAATGGAACTTTTTACTAAAATTTTGTATGGAAGTTCCTTGACCCGTGCTCCGACCCCTTACAAAAACCGTCTACGGTCTAAGTTAGAGTACCATGCTAAAGTATACCAATTCAAAATAAGAAGGTAAAAAATGGAACTTTTTACGAAAATTTTGCATGGAGGTCCCTTGACCTCGGGCTCCGCACTCTTCCAAAAACTGACTGCGGCCTAAGTTATAGTACCATGGAATAGTATACCAATTCAAAATAAGAAGGTAAAAAATGGAACTTTTTACGAAAATTTTGTTCCGATGCTGAATTGACCCGGGCTCCGACCCATTCTAAAAACCGTCTACGGTCTAAGTTAAAGTACCATGATATAGTATACCAATTCAAAATAAAAATGGAACTTTTTACGAAAATTTTGTATGGAGGCCCCTTGACCCAGGCTCTGGCCTCTTCAAAAACCGTCTACGGCCTAAGTTAGAGTACCATGAGATAGCATGCCAATTTAAAATAAAAAAGTAAAAAATGGAACTTATTACAAAAATTTTGTCAGGGGGACCCTTGCCTCCGGGCTCCGACACCCTTCAAAAATCGTTTACGGTCTCCGTTAGAGTACCATGAGATAGTATACCAATTCAAAAGAAAAAAGAAAAAATTGAACTTTTTACGAAAATTTGTATGGGAGCCCGTTGACCCCGGGCTCCGACCCCCTTCCAAAAACTGTGTGCGGTCTAATAGAGACAGTATACCGATTCAAAATAAAGTAAAAATCAGTTTTACTTTATTTGATAACACATTTTGAAGGCAATTATGGCGAATCGCAGTTACCTTGTACAATGATGCTAAGATATGTAAGTACAATTTTATTAAAGTACTAGTAAAACTGTTCTTTTTCAATATTCTATACTATTATTTGTTTCATAAAGTAACTAAGTTTAAAATTGCGCCTTTATAAGTAACTCTGATAGACTGAATACTGAAAGAGAAGTGCTCTATTTCACATTAACCACATTTAATAAATATATAGCTCCTCACATTACGTAATACTTTGTATCAAAATTTTATAAATCAGTATTTTCATTATCAATAAAATTGTTAATTTATTCATAAATGTATATAAATATTCTAAATAATGAATTGATAATTCACCCTTAATTGTTAATTGATTATCCTAGATTAGCAATTATTTTCGGTGTTTGGTTGTGAAACTACTTGAGCCCCCACCCATAATTTCTGAATTGCTACGCCCGTGTTGTCTCACTGTCAGTACGCTTCTAGTGCCATGCGATCAGTGACCAACCAAGGGTGCAGCATTAACAGCGTTGACTATTAACTACCATATCTCTCTCTCTCTCTCTATATATATATATATATATCATCATCATCATCATTGTCAACCATTATCAATCCACTGCTGGACGAAGGTCTCCCCAAGTTTCCTCCACAACGGTCTGTCTTGTGCCAATCTCCTCCATGTCACCCCTGCATACTTTCGAATTTCATCAACCCACCTCCCATGTGGTCTTCTTCTGGGTCTTTTCCTGTCCCTTGGAATCCAATCTAAAATTTCGGCTGTCCATCGATGATCTGTCCTTCTGGCAGTATGTCCAGCCCATTGCCATTTCAGGGATTTAACTCTGATCATGATGTCTTCCACTCTTGTCATTTTTCGGATCCACGAGTTCCTCTTCTTCTCTCTCCTGGTTACACCAAGCATGCACCTCTCCATGCTATTTTGAGTTGTCTGCAGCCTTTGTATGTCTCTTTTAGTTAAGGTCCACGTCTCTGCACCATACGTAAGCACTGGAAGGATGCATTGATCAAACACTTTTCTTTTAAGACATAATGGCATATTGCTCTTGAAAATTATGCTGTTTCTTCCAAAAGCTCTCCAGGCAAGTTTTGTACGCCGATTAATTTCTTCATCAATGTGACCCTCACTTGATATCTGCTGTCCAAGATAAACGTACGTGTCTGTTATCTCCAGCTTTTCTCCATCAATCGATAAATCTTCATTTCTTGTAAAAGCATTGAACATCACTTTTGTCTTCTGAAAGTTCATTTTTAATCCCACTTCTTTACTCTTGTCAGCAAGTTCCTGGATCATACTCTGCAGCTCTGATGGGGTAGTTGCAAAAATGACTACGTCGTCAGCAAAACGAAGGTGGGTTAGATAATCTCCATTAATCTTTATCCCCTTGTTTTCCCAGCTCAGCGACTGAAAAACACCCTCCAATGTGGCATTAAAGAGCTTCGGAGATATGGTGTCACCTTGTCTCACTCCCTTTCCAATTTTTACGTGTGTTGTATTTTCAAACAGCCTAATCTTTGCACTTGCATTTTCATAGATGTTATTAATAATATTAATGTATGCATCTTCAATACCGCAGGTTTTCAGAGCCATTGTAACTGCTGATGGTTTCACCGAATCAAAGGCTTTTTCATAATCGATAAAAGCCATGCACAATGGAAGTTCATATTCCCTCGCTCTTTCAATTAGTTCTCTCAGCACGTGGATATGATCTATTGTGCTGTAGCCACTCCTGAATCCAGCTTGTTCTCTCGGTTGAGCCATGTCCAGTGTTACCTTCAAGCGGTGTGAAAGAACTTTAGTGAAGATTTTATAAACTACTGATAGGAGGCTGATAGGTCTGTAGTTTCAGAGATCCTCAATGTCACCTTTCTTATGTAGCAGGATCATTGTAGCGGTGTTCCAATCCTCAGGAATCTTTCCTTCATTAAGGCATCGAGTGAAAATTTGGGCGAGTACTGTTTCGATTTCTCCACTTGCTTCTTGTATGATGTCTACAGTAATTCCATCTTCTCCTGGAGCTTTTCCTCGCTTCATGTTCTTGATTGCATGTGCAACTTCTGCTGGAAGGACTGGAGGAACTCTGGTACTGGTATCTTTCATGATGTCTGGAGTGCATATATCATCCCTTTCATATAATTTGGAGTAGAAATCTTTCACTCTTGTCAAAAATTTCGCCTCTATTTCTTGTTACAGAACCATCTTCTTTTCTCAGTGCCATAATCTGTTTTCTTCCCTTACTGAGATGTCCCTTTGCTATCTTTAGGCTTTGGTTGTTTTCAATTGCTTTCCTCACTATATATATATATATATATATATATATATATACTAAAGAGCAAAACTGAAGACTAAGGAAAAAATTTTAGAATTTAAAACGAAGGGTGCAAAATAACCTGAAAATCAAAACGCGCAACGCAGCAGTTTTGAAAATTCAGAATTCACATTCTATAAAGAAGATACCTAAGCAAAAAAATACATATATAATTTTGACTCACACCTAGTACAACATAGAAAAGGTTATGTATCTACCTGTGTGATCAAAAGGAAAAAAGATAAAAAAATAAAATAAAAAAAACAACTGAATGTAGAAGGTGTCGAGAATACTGAGCCTTGGCTTTATCAAGGACCAGCAAAAACTCTGCATTTTCTCACTTCCACAAAGACCTAGTTGGAAATGGGTTTCTGCAAGGCCATAGTCAAAATTATATATGTATTTTTTTGCTTAGGTATCTTCTTTATAGAATATATATATATATATATATATGGTTAAATGGTCGTGCACTGGTGATTAGAAATGCTGTCCCTAAAATTATATCTTGTGTCACGTTTGAATGAATGCCCATTGATTTCAAGCTAGGTTGCTGAAAAATTATTAATTAACTTTCTAACCTCGGTATGTTGATGTCGGTTAATAGAAAGATAGATATCAACTGGAGGATGTTACCATAGAAAAATTAGCGTCAGACTACCCACGCAGTTTAGCTCATATTCTGCTTTTACAAATTTTAAATGTATACTCGCATTTAAGTCTCTTATCATGGTATGGCTATATTTATTTCTAGAAGGATTAAAAAAATTCCTGTAGACAAGATACCTTAAGCATGACCGAGTTTCCCCAGTTACTTAGGTCAGAATTTGGCTAAAATAATGCATAATACAGTTTAAAAATAGCGCTCGATACCACTGTTGTCAATGTTTTAATTGTTTCTGGAAAAAAAGTGGAATAGTTGGAATTTGTGTTTTTGTTTTTAATTATCCAAAGACGAACTCATTTGCGTCTGAATTTTCAGTGGAACAAATATTTGGTTAAGGTTATAAGCAACTGCTCTTTTGACACTGGTGTTGGATCGTAATAATACAAACTTAACAGTTTTCTGCCGTCAGTGATCCAAAATTCCAACATGCTTCATGTTAAACACTGAAATTTTTGGAAAGATTTTTTGGGGGAGGGGACAGTTAACGAAACCACCGTAAGCAACTTTAAATTATTTAAGCAGTAGTCAGTCCCTAATTGAGGACATCTGACTCCAGGGAAAGAAGAGAGAAAGCGCAATTAGATAATCATACCACCCATGCCTCCTCTTGGAATCAAACCCGAACACATCTCGAATGAATTATCAGAAATTCCGTTCCCAGGGATGGAATTGTTTTTCTGGTATTGTTACGTTCAACAAAATACATTTTTTGGGTATTATATTATTATATACAGAAAAGGGGGACACATAATGAGTTATTCAAGGTTTAAGAAACCAAGAAAGCCTGTGCGAGTAAAACGGAAATCTGGCGATTGTGTGTGTTATTATGATGGATTACCTTTTGATAATTGTTTTGATGTTATTTGGGACTTGGGCTGCGGTAAAATTGTGTTTAGGGGCTCCGTTTTTAAGGAAATAAGAAGAAAAGAAAGAAAATCACGGTGAAATATAGAAAATGCATGCGAAATAAAGGATAAAAAAGAAGAAAATGAGTTCGGAGATGAATATCAAGTTGATGAAGCTCATCAGACCTTGGGCAAGTACCATGATCAAGAAAACGGACCGGAAACCTTGAGCAAGGAAAAAGAAATTTATGAAGAGGAAGATCCAGAAAAGGTTCTTTCCATTGTCGGGGACAAAATGTTGGCTGAGGTAGAACATTTAGCAAGCAGAAAGAAGGATTGATAAGAAGAGAGAGGAGACCAGGGGTCGCATATTCCCATTTCGTGTGCCAGAGAAATTTCAAAATCATTTTCAAAGCGAGGGTTAGGTGATGCCATTCCTTCCAGAATATATGCTGGGTCTACTATTAGCAATACAATTTGTGCGAAAATTCAAGATTTCGTGGTAAATGAAGAAGAAAGGAAGAAAAACAGATGACCGAAGTTCAAGAAAGACGTGAATGCCATTTTTAGGAAGAGAAACGATTCTTCTGGCAAAAAAAATACCGAAAGTTTCTGCTGGATCTCCACTGTCTTCCGAAGAATATTAAGGCCCTGCTAGAGAAAAGTCGGGAAAGAAAGCTGTTGCTGCTTGGAAGAAGTTTAGAAATAGAAGATTAGGATTTAACAATGTTTTTTTGATGGGAAAAAGGCCTCGTGGTATGAAGATTCTTTGTACTCTGGGGAAACCGCCCAGCATTTTGCTAAAAGGGTTAACGCGTCGAATATCGTACCTCCTGGGTGGCGTGGAAACCGATATCACTCTAGAATTTTCTGTAAATACGAAATCAATAGTATCTTAAAACATCGTACGCGCAGAAATGGAATTTGGCATGAATAGTGGTCGAAATATCTATTGGTTGTAGAACAAATGAAACACAACAATTGAACAAAATTAATAGGAACTGAAATTTTAATTCGTTGACACCAAGGATCTAACTCCGCCAAAATTAGAAGGCTTTAACGTGTATTCATTGATTCGCGTTATGTCAACGTCTATCGTCAAATGTGATTCTATTTCAAATTAATCATATGCTACTCATTCCCTCCAGTTCAGATTTGTTTCGTATTATTATCATTCGCAAGACTCTTTACATTTTCACATTTAATGTGTCAAACCGAAATATATCCTGTGGTAAGAGGAGGTATTGCCTTTTCCTTATTGAAGCACCTCGTAGACTAGAATTCTGTGAAAGTATTTACACAAAGTTTAAATGCAAAAAACCAGCCAGAAAAAAACTTAGTGAACGGGATCGTGTTTAAGTGAAGTACAGGGTGTCTACAAATGATTGGAGTGGTTTCGTGATTTTTTTGTGGCTGTAATATTAGCGATATGATGCTCGAGTTGGATGTTACCTGACAGGCATTGCTCAAAGTTTACTTTGGTCGCAGCTAGTGGCCACGAGAGGGCAGTACTTGTCTTACAGTCGGTAAGATGGCTTTAAACAGCGAGAAAGCGTTTGCTGTTCTCGAATTTCATGCTACTCAATCTGTGACAACAGTGCAACGACCCTTTCGAACGAAATTTAGGAAAACTCCACGCAGCGCCAACTCCATTCGGCGATGGTATGAATAGTTTAAAGTGACAGGATGCCTGTGTAAAGGGAAATCAATGGGTCGTCCATCAGTGCCTGAAGAAACCGTGGAACTCGTGTGGTCAAGTTTCGTGCGTAGCCCGCAGAAGTCGACGCGCACAGCGAGTAGAGAACTGGATTTTCCACGATCGACTGTTTGGAAGATCTTGCGCAAACGATTGAAGAAGAAGCCGTACCGCTTGTGATTGCTACAAGCCCTGACGCCCGATGACAAAGTGAGTCGCTTTGAGTTTTGTTCGCGATTTCAAAGTTTTATGGAACAATACGATGCGTTTTCTGATAAACTTGTCTTCAGTGATGAAGCAACATTTTTTGTTAGTGGCAAAGTGAATAGGCACAATGTGGGAATCTGGGGCACAGAAAACCCCCATGTCTTCGTGGAACACATTCGGGATTCTCAAAAAAACAATGTTTTCTGTGCGGTCTCAAAATTTAAAGTTTACATCCCCTTTTTCTTCTGCAAAACGACCGTTACCGGACACATGTATCTGGACATTTTGGAACATTGGCTCATGCCGCAGTTGGAGACCGACAGTGTGAACTTCATCTATCAACAGGATGGCGCTCCACCCCATTTCCATCGCGATGTTCGTGAATTCTTGAACGCCAGATTGCGAAAGCGATGGAACAGTCGTGCTGGGTGTGATGATCACCAACTATTGTTATGGCCTCCACGCTCCCCCGACTTAGCCCCCTGCGGTTTCTTCGTGTGGGGTTATGTGAAAGACTCGGTGTTTGTGTCGCCTTTACCAGCCGATCTACCAGAATTGCGGGCTCGCGTCATCAATGCCTTTGCTCACATTGATAGAGACATGCTAACTCGCGTGTGGGAGGAACTTGATTACAGAGTTGATGTTTGCAGAATCACTCAAGGGGCGCATATCGAGCACCTGTAATATGCCCCAAAAAACTTTGTGCATTGTTATATGTAATTGTAAAGTTTGGTGATCATATGTCAAATAATATACCTACAATAAAATCGT
Organism: Macrothele yani; assembly: GCA_039090855.1. Taxonomy (NCBI): domain Eukaryota; kingdom Metazoa; phylum Arthropoda; class Arachnida; order Araneae; family Macrothelidae; genus Macrothele; species Macrothele yani. The sequence continues at coordinate 139,048,348 of CM077004.1, forward strand.
GAAACCGCTCCAATCATTTGTAGACACCCTGTACTGTGTTCATATAAAGCTTGCGCAATTGAGTGAAGAGGTACTTTTATACATTTACCATACAGTCTTTGCCAAAAAATACGAAGAACTCCGAGAAAGTCATTCGGTTCTAATGTAAGTCTGCACGCAAGTACCTCATGCCGAATATTCAAATGATTAAAAAATAAGGACCAACAACGAAATAATGGGAACCACGCATCGACGGGAGTATACCAAGGGCAAAAACTCGCACTCAGGGGCAATTGTGAAAGCGGATTGCGTTTTTATTAAATTCCAAGGACTGTGAGGATGCCTTGACGTGAGAACCGTGCACACTACGAGCAGTTGAGCGAGTCTGAAAGAGGACAAATAATTGGATATATAATAATTCAATATTTAGTAATAATAATAATACAGGGTGTTCGATAATTATTGGGCACATTACAAAATTATATAAAACAAAACATTAAACAGATAGAAGCAAATTGACTGTACTAACTTACAATGTAACTACACAAGTTAATAAATTTCGATGTGAGATCCCTTGGTTCTTCGTAGTACGTCCAAGCGATACTCGATTTCATGCCATGTATTGGGAACCTCAACGAACTATAGGGGCGCTGCGCAAACGTAAACAAACTTCTCTAGTACAGGTAACGTCGCACGTGTTTCCATAAAGTCGAATGTTAGAATGGCTGGTTTGTCGCTTTCAACCCTTGAAATAATGAAATTTGTGGACGCTTCCAAAAATTCAAAATGCATTAAAGAAGGGGAAGTGATTTATAATGTAGGCCCTGTAATTTCTCGTGGAATTAAGAAGGAAGATGGAAGAGAAATTCTCACAGTTTCGCACTGCATTCAGTCCACGGCAATAACGTCGTCGCCTCACTCCATCAACGGTGTTTTAGATACAAGTAACAGACTAGCGTCTCGAGGTAGAGACATCCACATGTATCGAGTTATCTCATTGGCAGCAATACAACTGGGACCAACCAATTGGCGAACGGCATCTTAACGGCTTTAACAGTTTGGCGGTAATAATGGTGGATAATAGCTGCAAAACATAAAAGCACATCAAATAAATCCAATTTCACCTTAAAATATCAATTGTACAGGACTATCGACAACCGCCAACGAAGAAACTAATGTTAACTAAGATGTAAACAACCTGTGTCACGACTTCGACGACGTATATCTGGCTCAAATTGTATTTCTACCCGAATGAAACAGTACAAATCGAACACCTTAACCTGTTCGCAGTATCCATCCAAACATAATTATTAACTAGATAGAAGTTTTAAAGAAAACTACTTACTTATTCTCTCAAACTTACCTCTTCGCAGCGTAGCAGTAGCCATTATCCACCATTATTACCGCCAAACTGTTAAAGCCGTTACGATGCCGTTCGCCAATTGGTTGGTCCCAGTTGTATTGCTGCCAATGAGATAACTCGATACATGTGGATGTCTCTACCTCGAGACGCTAGTCAAGTAACAGTGAAATTTCTATAAAGTCATTTGAGTGCTCTTGTAAAGCGGACAGAAGTGGAACGTGTAAGCACTGTGTAGCAGTAATGCTTTACTGTAACAGGTAATTTTTATTTTTACATTTTCAGGCAAGTGATATAGTAATACCGACAGGGGTGTTCTAATCCGAATTACTATTAAAAGCTGACATTTCGTTTCACTTGACGTTTCCCAGGACCCATTTTCAATACTGTCAACAATAACATTTGTAATTTTTGAACATTCTGTTCCTAAAAGTGTTTGTGAATTGGTAATTGTTGATCATCATTTGGTTCTGCGTTTTTGAACCGACGACTGTTAACAGAACATTGCAAATCTTGTTCCATAATGAAGTTTAAATTTATATGGATAACAGCAATTATTTGTTTTCAAGATTATGTAGAAATGCGGATTTTTTAATTACTACTATGCAAAAAAAAAAAAAAAACACGCTGCCTAGTTTATTATTCATTCAAAGACGTTACTAGGTTAATAGCATTTCACTGGAAGGATTTCAAACGCAAGGCACAAACGTTTATACTAACTTGTGAAAAACATAGCCGAAACCTTGGGAACGACATTGCGGGACACAACAATATGATTTGTTCTTCTTCACGGAATTCTCCATTATACATCTCTCTAATTCCAGAATGAAGGAAAAAATATACCAAACTACGACAACTGAACGTAATGAGCGATTTACCAACAGCCAAGCATTGAGCCAAAAACGTTAACCGTACTACAGTAATTCTTCCTTTTGCCGCTAGAGGGAGAGCGGACCGCTGAGATTGCCAATTGGAAAGCATCTGAGGAGTTATGGAATTAATAGCAGCTGTGATACGCTGTTTCAGTTCCTGCAAATCAGTACAAGGCGTGTGATGGACACGATCCTTCGCATAACCCCACATGAAATAATCCAATGGATTTAGATATGGAGAGCAAGGAGGCCACGGAATGGGACCACCACGCCAATCCACTTGTTGGGGAAATTCTCATTTAGGCACTTACATACACACGTTGACCAATGCGGAGACGCGCCGTCTTGTTGGAAAACGACGTTGTAATATCTTTTGATCTGGGGTATAGAGAAATTTTCTAGCATATCCAAGTAAATTTCACCTTTTATGCTTTTTTCGCAGAAGAAGAAAGGGCCAATCACTTCTCTTTTTGATAGGGCGCACCACACATTAACTTTTGGAGAATCATATTCCAGTTCAATAGCAGCATGAGGCAGTTCACTGCCCCATATCCTACAGTTGTGACGATTCACAATACCTGACACATTAAATGTCGATTCATTGCTAAAAATTACAGTACTGAAAAAGTTTTCGTCGTTTTCCACTCGATTCAGCATATCCAAAGTGAAATTGTATTGCAGAGTGTGATCATTTACATGCATCTTTTGCACTATTTGAATTTTATAAGCATGAAACTTTAATTTCTTGTGCAAGATATCGTTATCTGTCGATTTCGGAATGCACAGTTCTCTGCTTGCTTTACGAACGGATTTCTTGGGGCTTCGTCGGAAACTTTCATTAACTTGGTCAACCGTCTCACCGCTGACGCTGGCCTACCGGCTCCTCCACGATGATACACATTGCCAGTTTCTTTAAGCAGTTTCATCCACCGCTTAATTGAATTCGTTGACGGAGGCTTACAACCACACTCTAAATGGTACCGTTTTTTAAATTTAATGACACACTTTAATTCCGCAAGCCATAACACACACATCGCCTTCTGCTGTACAGATGGCATGACTACTGATTGTGCATTTATCATACATTCCTCATCAGGCCACACGTAGCGCCATCTATCGCATTCTGGGAATAAAAATTCTGCAAACCAAAATATAGAAACCGTGTTAGTAATACGTGACATAGAAAAACAGACAATGCTCATAGTTTTCTTTTTTCTTTTTTTTTTTTTTTTTGCCGCCCCGGTGGCGCAGTGGTCTAAGCGATGGCCTCTGATCATTCGTCCGAACGGGGTCCGGGTTCGAAACCCGGTGAGGCATGGATGTTGTGTTTGTCTTACGGCACTGACTCTCTCCCTTCCCTGGAACCAGTGACCCTAAATTAGGGACGGGCGACCTGCTTATAACCCATTGAGTTGCTCACGGTGGTCGTTAAACCTCCAACCAAAAACAAATAGTTTTTTTGTACATAATTTTGTAATGTGTCCAATTATTCTCTGACACACGTATTAAATAATAATAATATTAATAATAAAAATATTTAATAATTCATGTGATTTCAAATTATCAGTTAGAAATAAACAAAATTAGACCAGTGTTTACCCCATCACATCGATACTAACACGATTTATGAAAGTATATTTGTTAATGACATCATATGATAATCTATACCGAAGATATCACGCATCGTTACTAGTTTTGAACAGTAGCGCCGAACTTCCCTGTTTTTCGCGTGGGGTGATATGCTTCCAAACTTCAAAATCTATCTATCTATATGTAGCACCACCTCTGGCTCGGATACAAGTAGTCACACAGCGTCGCATAGACGCATATACTGTAGTATTGCACTAATATTATCTTGAAGTATAGCATGCCGGATGGTATCCAAATTGCGAGCCAGTTTGCCGACATTCCAGGATGGGCGTAGATGGAGTCCCATCATGTCCCAAACATGTTCGATCGGTTAGAGGTCGGTCTACCCGGTTGGCCATGGAAGAGCGTCAACATTACAAAGAATGGCCTGGGAGAGCCGTTCCGTGTATGGCCGGGCATTATCCTGTTTAAAAATTGCTCGGTGATGCTGCGACATGAATGGCAACACAACAGGCCGTAGGATATCGTCGGCGTAGCGTTGAGTCGTGTGGATCGTACGGGAGACTACCAAGGGTGTCTAGCTATCGCATGGAATTGCTCCCCAGGCAGTGACTCCCGGTGTCCGAGCCGCGTGCAGTTCTACGGTAAAGCAGAATCCGTGCGCTGGCCGACTCGTCTGCAGACACGCATGCGCTGTTCATCGGCGCCAAGTGGAAACTGCGACTCATCACTGAAGACAACACGACGCCACTGGACATGGTCCAACGTTGATCGGGCCAGACACCACGGCAACAGGTGCCTGCGATACTCTCTGGTCAGAGGTGGTAGAGTGGCCTTCTTGAATGAATGAAGTCCCAGTGCCACAAGTCATCTGGCAACGGTCCGGATGGTCACTTCCGTACTTGAAGTCTTCTCGAATGAATGAAGTCCCAGTGCCGCTAGTCATCTGGCAACGGTCCGGATGGCCACTTTCGTACTTCAAGTCGACGCAACATGGCGAAGGATGGTTGAGAGCAATGAATTCGTTTCTGTTCGTGTGGCTCACATAACAGTTCGATCCTGGCATTCTGTCGTTGTTTTTCAGCCGTTCACTGCGCGCGTGCCGCTGGGTTGTGCCCTTGCCGACCCATTGGCGCCAATGTCGTCCGATTACGGCGTAGCTCCGACCCAAATGCCAGGAAATACCCCGACTTGACCAACCGACCTCTCTCAGTTCCATTATACTTCCTCTCTCAAATTCGCTCAACTGCTGGTATTGTGCCTGGATCCGACGTCGAGGCATTCTCACACTCCGTGGAGGTTAATGCATTCTCAATCCGCTGTCACAATTGTCCCTGCGTGCGGGCAGGTTCGTTTTGCATTCTGCATTTTTGTGGATTGCTGGGTTGTAGGAGTTCACATAATTTTTTGAGTTTTACTTGATATTTGCTATAGTTGGTACTTGGGTGTTTACCTAGTTTTCACATTTTCAGTAAAATTATGTCAAAAACCGGAAGTACAATTTTTGAACAATCACAGTACTTTCATATAACGGAGATATGAGAAAGTAAAACCTTTCTTTGGCCCTAGGTTGATATGTGCAGAATCAGGCAGGTTACATTAAACATATACATATAAAAATTACAACACTCTATGAAATAATTTTTGTTCTCGTGTGAGCTAACGGTTTGAACAATGTACTCATAATTAAATCTTCCGATATACGATCAAAGAGATTTCGGAAGACTGACCACATACAATTTGACAGCCATGAAATTCCTCTGCACAAAATAACTTAGCGGTGTTACATTTACTCCTACTTGAGTAACTCTCTTGTGCAGCATTTTTTTGCGTATTTTATTATCATCATTAACAAACTATGAGATATCGGCACTGTAGTTGGTTGAAAATGCAATACCAAGAAAAGCGTGTACGATCGGACTGAAACTCCCAGGGTGAGTAGGTCACGTGAGAAGGTGCAAATGATTACAACCGCAGCGCGCGTGCTATGATTTGTGCCAGCTATGCCCTCGCAGCGGTCTCACGCTCGTAAAAGCCGGACGCACAGGGCAAGTTGCCATAGTCTATTTACAGAAATTGTGGCAGTATTGCAGTGGTAGTAAATCAGTAAGTCCCACTGCAGCAGACGAAAGCCGTACATACAGTTGACGGAGTTTGAGTGGTGTCCGATGTGTTGGACTGCGGGAATGCGGACATTCCTTCCGACACGTCGCCGCTCGTGTTGGACAAAATGAGAACACAGTGTTCCGATTATGGCGTCAGTGAAAGATGAAGGTTTCGATTCACCGACGTGAAGAGTCTGGAGCTCAGCGACGGCCGAATGACGATGCGCATCATCAAACAGTTATTTCCTGGTACATTAAAAATCTAATTTAAATATTGTTCCAGAAAGAAAGGCTTTCATTCTGCTGGAAACACATGTTTTCCGTCCCAGTAAATGTCCAAAATACTGTACAAACACATTCGTTACAGAAATAACCCACGCTGCGTATTTCATGTCGCCCGGTAGATGCCAGCAACTAGCACCGGCCGCCCCGGTGGCGCAGTGGTCTAGCGATGGCCTCTGATCATTCGTCCGTAAGGGGTCCGGGTTCGAATCCCGGTGAGGCATGGATGTTGTGTTTGTCTTACGGCACTGGTTCTCTCCCTTCCCTGGAACCAGTGACCCTAAATTAGGGACGGGCGACTGCTTATAGCCCATTGAGTTGCTCACGGTGGTCGTTAAACCTCCAATCAAAAAAAAAAAAAAAAAAAAAAAAACTAGCACCGCGTCTCTTGTAGCAGACGTCAAAGCATCGAACAAAGTTATTTCAATAATCGTGGTAATATTTTTTCTGTTTTAATTGAATTTAACTGAAATATTTATAGGATAAAAAACAAATCTCATCTTTTTTTAGCACCCATTTCTATTTTTGCAATTAAATAAGTAATTTGATTCTAAATTGAAGTTGCATTTGATAGATTCCATTGAGAATTCTACAACCTTTGTTCAGTATATGTTTTCATTGAACTATTTCTTCGAGTGACGTTATTGGATCATTCGTCCGAGAAGGGTTTGGGTTCGAATCCCGGTGGGGCATGGATGTTGTGTTTGTCCTACGGCACTGGCTCTCTCCCTTCCCTGTAGCCAGTGGCCCTAAATTAGGGACGGGAGACTGCTTATAGCGCATTCAGTTGCTCACGGTGGTCGTTTAATTCTCAATTAAAAAAAAAGAAGAAACGGTATTGGACTTGAAATATTCCTTCTCATAGAGATAACGTACAGGTAAAGGAGGTCAGAATAAGATGTCTGAAGATGCCTTTGTTAATGGAGTAGTACCACATTGCGTGAAGCCTATAACCGCGAGTGACGGCTGTCAAAGTGTCGGAAAGCTCATGGTTTTCAAGGCTGTTACAATGCATTTCGTGTTGGCGGAATCGCCTTCTTCCGTCGCAAATGTTCTAATTTCGCATCGTAACTTGCTGCCGATGTGTGAGAAAATGCTGAATTTATAAAATTCTTAATAATTTTGAGAATCTTTCCCATTTTTATTTTGAATTGAAATACACGAACGTCAGTGCGAATTCTAGACAAAACATAACGTTAAAGTTTGAAACTTCACTCACGTAAGAAGTATAATTCCTTCTGGTTTGATATTAACACAGTTTCTGCAACCAAAAACCACGCTATTTCAAACTGCACAAGGTTGAAATTACATAGGTATCATGTAAGCAACGTCAAATTCCCACGTTTGCGGCTTCACGAATAAGAGACTCAGGGCATCTCCAGAAGTATTATTCTAACCTCCTTGGTACAGGTATCCCATGATAACTGTCCATTCAGTGTATAGTAATTTTGTTGCTTCAGATATTTTTTCTTGAGAAAATCACAAGGAAATTTCAATACAAATCAAAATGTAGTTTTGATTGCATGTGTTACCCCTTATGAGTAACATTTAAAATTTATCAGAAGTAATATTCAGCATTATAGTATTTCATTGCTATTTTATGCTTATTTCACATGAAAGTCATCCTTCAGATTTATCGTATGTTTTCCCATGGAACTGGATATTATGGGACAGTTCATAATATTCCTTGCTAATCTTCGTTTTTGCCACAATGTTCCAGATGTTGTCCTCAGTCATGTCCTGATTTTTTTTTTTTGATTGGAGGTTTAACGACCACCGTGAGTAACTCATTGGGCTATAAGCAGTCGCCCGTCCCTAATTTAGGGTCACTGGTTCCAGGGAAGGGAGAGAGCCAGTGCCGTAAGACAAACACAACATCCATGCCTCACCGGGATTCGAACCCGGACCCCTTTCGGACGAATGATCAGAGGCTATCGCTTAGACCATTGCGCCACAGGGGCGGCGTCCTGAATTTGAGATAAAACTCAATGCGTTACTTTGTTCTCAATTAATTCTCAAAAATCTCGTCGCCTTATAGCAGTATTATTTAAGCAGTGGTGGTTCTAATCCGAAGGGGGGGGCAGCCTTCCCAAATATAACCCTTTTCTGGGAATTATATATTAATTTTGATTAATTACGGGCACATGCAGGAATTATGCCCCCCCCCACCTCTTTTTTTTCTAGGACCGCCACTGCATTTAATCAAACTCAGATCTGAATCTACGGGTTTTTTTTAGAAGGAAAATAAAAAAAGATTTAAACAAAATTCTATTCGTTTTAAATACCAATGTTAGTTCAAGATTTTATCTAGATTTTTGCAGTCACTTGACTTTTCTGGTTCTTGCGAAAAATCAGTCAAAAAATAGTGAAAGCACAATTTTGGAAACGTTAAATACACACAGGGAAAGCATTAATTTTCTTTATTTTATTTATTACTTATTTTACATCAAGTTCACTTAGAAAAAAAATACCTTTTGAAAGTAATTTTATTGACGAACCATGAGGTTAAACCTTTTCCCATGGAAGCGATAACATATCGAAATTTGTGTTTTGTGACTGCATTTATTGCTTGTATTTCAAAAATGAAAATGCTGGTGTATATATGACGGAGGGATGTAAGGTCAGGTGATGCGTAACATCACAGCCTCTCCTTGACAAATGTCAACCCCGCCTTCTCGTGGTGCATCCTGTTCCCACTAAAGGGGCTCTGACGACCGCCAATAGCGGTATAACTATACCATCGGGATCAGAGGAAATGCTATCCCACACTCACCAACCCGCTTGGCCAGCGTGGTGAGTTATGGCCAAACACCTCCAAAATGACTCTACAACTTAAATCTTGGCCCTCAGTCTCCGGCAGCTGGAATGTACCTGGCCAAGGCAGCGGCCAGTGCGACATGAAGGCAGAGGGTGCTAAGAATCCCCGGAGGACCGGACTAGGCTGCCATTTGATGCTGACCTTGGCTACCTATAACGGACGCTCCCTATCTTCTGATTCAAGGCTTCTTGAATTGGAAGAGGAACTACAAAGGATCAAGTGGGACATCGTCGGGCTAAGTGAGGTAAGGAGAAAAGGAGAAGATCTCATTGAACTGAAAAGTGGACATCTCTTCTATTATCGTGGGACAGATACTGGCAGAACTAGTGGTGTTGGATTTATAATAAACAAGAAACTGAAGGATAAAGTGGTAGAAGTTGAAAGTTCCTCTGACAGAGATGCACGACTCGTTATCCAACTCTCGAGAAGATACCAGGCTCAGATTATTCAAACTTATGCACCCACCACAAGTCATCCTGAAGAAGAAATTGAAGAATTTTATGAGGAAATTCGTCATCTAAATAATAAAGGTAAGCAGCACTTGAAGATAATTATGGGAGATTTCAATGCAAAAATAGGGCACCGGCAACAGAATGAAACTTCAGTAGGTAAATTCGGTCATGGCAACAGAAACCAGCGTGGAAATACTCTCGTTGAGTTTGCAGAGGCAGAAGGATTTTTTATCTTGAACTCCTTTTTCAAGAAAAAGCCATACAGGAAATGGACATGGAGACATCCAATTGGGACGACAAGTGAAATTGATTTTATTATGTGTAACAAAAAATTCGTCATCGAAGACTGCAGTGTGCTGAACAAGTTCAACACAGGTAGTGACCATAGATTGGTGAGATGTAAGATGCACCTCAACACTAAACTGGAACGTGGCAAGCTCATAAGACAAACAAAATGTATTGACATAACCAACCTTAAAAAACACCATAATACTTTCAAGTTGGAACTGAAGAACAGATTCTCTGCTTTAGAAGGCCTAACATCGGAAGAAGTGGATATTTCGGAAGTTAACAGAAAAGTAACCAAAGCTCTTATGGAAACAGCAACAAAATTAGCTGGGTCTAAGAACAAGTTGCATGTGAACAAATTATCAGGAAAAACCAAAATGTTGATGCAAAAAAGACGAGAGATGAGGACAACTAAAGAAGATGTGACTTCCAAAGTGGAATATATAGAGCTATGCAAAGACAGCACGAAAAAGTATCACTGAAGACGTAAGGAAATTCAACTGTGAGCTAGTGAGGAAAGCAATTACAAACAACAAAAGCCTTAAGATAGCAAAGCGACATCTCAGTAAGGGAAGAAAACAGATTATGGCTCTGAGAAAAGAAGATGGTTCTATAACAAGAAATAGAGGTGAAATATTGACAAGAGTAAAGATTTCTACTCCAAGTTATATGAAAGGGATGATACATGTACTCCAGACATCATGAAAGGTACCAGAGTTCTTCCAGTCCTCCCAGCAGAAGTTGCTCATGCAATCAAGAACATGAAGCGGGGGAAAGCTCCAGGAGAAGATGAAATTACTATAGACATCATACAAGAAGCAAGTGGAGAAATTGAAACAGTACTCGCCCAAATTTTCACTCGATGCCTTAATGAAGGGAAGATTCCTGAGGATTGGAACAATGCTACAATGATCCTGCTACATAAAAAAGGTGACATTTAGGATCTCAGGAACTACAGACCTATCAGCCTCCTATCAGTGGTTTATAAAATCTTCACTAAAGTTCTTTCACACCGCTTGAAGGTATCACTGGACATGGCTCAACCGAGAGAACAAGCTGGATTCAGGAGTGGCTACAGCACAATAGATCATATCCACGTACTGAGAGAACTAATTGAAAGAGCGAGGGAATATGAACTTCCATTGTGCATGGCTTTTATCGATTATGAAAAAGCCTTTGATTCGGTGAAACCATCAGCAGTTACCACGGCTCTGAAATCCTGCGGTATTGAAGATGCATACATTAATATTATTAATAACATCTATGAAAATGCAAGTGCAAAGATTCGGCTGTTTGAAAATACAACACACATAAAAATTGGAAAGGGAGTGAGACAAGGTGACACCATATCTCCGAAGCTCTTTAATTCCACATTGGAAAATGTCTTTCAATCACTGAACTGGGAAAACAAAGGGATAAAGATTAATGGAGATTATCTAACCCACCTTCGTTTTGCTGATGACGTAGTCATTTTTGCAACTACCCCATCAGAGCTGCAGAGTATGATCCAGGAACTTGCTGACAAGAGTAAAGAAGTGGGATTAAAAATGAACTTTCAGAAGACAAAAGTGATGTTCAATGCTTTTACAAGAAATGAAGATTTATCGATTGATGGAGAAAAACTGGAGATAACAGATACGTATGTTTATCTTGGACAGCAGATATCAAGTGAGGGTCACATTGATGAAGAAATTAATCGGCGTACAAAACTTGCCTGGAGAGCTTTTGGAAGAAACAGCATAATTTTCAAGAGCAATATGCCATTATGTCTTAAAAGAAAAGTGTTTGATCAATGCATCCTTCCAGTGCTTACGTATGGTGCAGAGACGTGGACCTTAACTAAAAGAGACATACAAAGGCTGCAGACAACTCAAAAAAGCATGGAGAGGTGCATGCTTGGTATAACCAGGAGAGATAAGAAGAGGAACTCGTGGATCCGAAAAATGACAAGAGTGGAAGACATCATGATCAGAGTTAAATCCCTGAAATGGCAATGGGCTGGACATACTGCCAGAAGGACAGACCATAGATGGACAGCCGAAATTTTAGATTGGATTCCAAGGGACAGGAAAAGACCCAGAAAAAGACCACATGGGAGATGGGTGGATGAAATTCGTAAATATGTGGGAGTGACATGGAGGAGACTGGCACAAGACAGACCGTTGTGGAGGAAACTTGGGGAGACCTTCGTCCAGCAGTGGATTGATAATGGTTGACAATGATGATGATGATATGTGACGGAAAATTTTCCTTTTTATTTTTTTTAATTTCTCTTCTCTCATGGATGGCTTCAGTATGGCCTGGTATTTTCCAGTTTACTTGTTCTGTATTTTTCGTATATGAAAACTTGCTAATTACAATTTGATCTAGAAATTTACAAACCGGGGCTGCTTACCACTTACGAACCGAAGCTGCTACATCAAGGAGGTTAGGCCGCCCCGGTGGCGCAGTGGTCTAAGCGATGGCCTCTGATCATTCGTCCGAATGGGGTCCGGGTTCGAATCCCGGTGAGGCATGGATGTTGTGTTTGTCTTAAGGCACTGGCTCTCTCCCTTTCCTGGAACCAGTGACCCTAAATTAGGGACGGGCGACTGCTTATAGCCCATTGAGTTGCTCACGGTGGTCGTTAAACCTCCAATCAATAATAATAATCAAGGAGGTTAGAAGTAAGAGGAGCTGGCAACAGCCCCTCTCCTTGTGCTTCTGGCGTGACGCCACTTTTTATCAGCCGAGGCTGAATACGCCAGTGCGTCCAACCTAAAAATCTCCTGTATATCTCTATGGGGAAATCGCGATTTTGAACGAGTTTTTCGGACCCTTACCCTACCCATACAGGCATGAAAAAAGAATTGTGGCTGAAATATTCATTCCCATAATAAAAAATTTCCAGAAAAAATAGGAAAATATGTGTTGGTATTTCTTTAAAAAATTGAACAAAGTAATGATTTTTTGAGCGGAAGTGCATAGTGCGCATGGTTACTTACTGCCCATGTGCAAGTAACCTAGCATACTGCCCATGTGCAAGTAACCTAGCATACTGCCCATGTGCAAGTAACCTAGCATACTGCCCATGTGCCAGTAATCATGTTTAAAATATAACCAAAAGCCTAATGTTAAAAAATAAGAAGTCCGAAATATTCTTTTTTCCCCATCCTTGGTTTGCATGCGCTAAGCAAAACTGCTTAAGCCACAGGAAGTGACGTCTGCTCCCGAACTCTCGCAGCGCAGACTCCCACCACCTCTTTTCTTTTTTCTTTGATTGGAGGTTTAACGACCACCGTGAGCATTTCAACATTTTATTGACAAAAGGCATGATACAGCTTGTCAAACTGGACAAGGAAAGAATACAAAGAAAAATATGAATGATACATGAAAATGATATATACATGAATAAGGGGCATAGCCACCCAAAAGGATAAATACAAAATGCTAAAAACCCACAATGGGGACAGACATGTGACACTGAACACACGCAAAAGACTTTAGGTCAAAGACCTGTGATACAATATATAGAGCTTGAAAATACATTAAAAATACAGGATGCACAATAAATAAACAGTGAAGATAAAGTTTCGAACTCAGCACTATCACATTGAGATATCAGAAGATCACAAAACAGTTCAGAAACCACTTACAACTCAATGGGCTATAAGCAGTCGCCCGTTCCTAATTTAGGGTCACTGGTTCCAGGAAAGAGAGAGAGCCAGTGCCGTAAGACAAACACAACATCCATGCCTACCGGGATTCGAACCCGGACCCCTTACGGACGAATGATCAGAGGCCAGCGCCTTAGACCACTGCGCCACCGGGGCGGCCCCACCACCTCAGAGAGAGGGCAGAAACAGCTGATCTGTTTTGGCTTCACTCAAAACGGGTCACTTCACCTCCTCTTCTAGATTCAGATCAGAATAAAGTATTTTTTTTTTTTTTTTTTTGGAGGTTTAACGACCACCGTGAGCAACACCAAAATTGTGACCGAAAATTTTTGCCGAGTTTGTTTTTTTACCTGGGTGGAAAGGTCCTTTTGATTATGGAGTAAGGTAAGTAGCCACTCACAGTCTTATACAAAGTCCATCATATATTAAATTATTTTTTCTTTTCAAATGGTTCATGGTGCCACACACCAAGGCAAAAGATAAAACTACACACTTAAGCAAACATCTAATAAGTTTTTTTTTTGTTTTGTTTCTTGGAAATGTTTTAGATTAAAACGCAAAATTTCGGAGAAAACTCTTCTCCTTAATCTCTGAAAATTTGCATTTTTAATTAAAATATTTCATAGAAGAAAAAAAGCATATTAGATGTTTGATTGTGTGTAATTTAAGAAACTAGGAAGCCAGTTTTCAACATGAGCTTCATTCAAAAGATAAAACTAGTATCTCATTTCGATACGTTGAACACCGTAACCATGTAAATATTGATTTATGTTTGTACCTTTAAAAACTTGTTAAGGGTGAAACCTTTAGATTTGTGTGATATATAGAGAAAATGTACCGTTGAAGCCGCTCCACAATCTCGTGTAAGAGTTAATAGACAGTGTTTCATGCATTTTATGAATCACTGCAGAATTTTTTGAGTTCATATAGTATAGTATTTTGTCATTTACCCTTGGTTTTTGTGTACTTCTTTCATACTCGGTTACTACGACGGATCAACGTATTTTGACAGCGTGTTTCAAAGAATAATTTGAAAAAGTAAACCTGCATTAGACCAAAATTTGATTTATATGAATTAAAGAGGTTCAAATTCCTTCTGCGAAAGATGGAGAGAAATGTTTTCTTCTCATTTTCGCGCGTATAAGGGTTTGCTCTCCATTGATGTTTGCCCTGGGCGATTACTCTTCACCTAAATATTACTGGGGCGGGACTACTTCCGGGTACAGTTTTTGTGTTTTTTTCCCTCCATGTGATTTTAAATGATCTAGCAGATGCGACGTTGATTTAGGTGTATACTCCTAACGTTTATTTTGGTATCTGGTAAGCGATCCTTAAAACGCAAAAGCTGAGAAACAGGAATGGTACTTGAAAGAGTATGAAGGCTTTGAGTAGTATTTTGAAGACTCTCTTGCTTGTTGTAATGAACAGTTATGTAGCACTTAAATGTTTTGCAAATTTTGCTACAAAAGTTTCTACAATAAGGATTATTATTTTTATTGTATGCCACTCTCAAAAGAAATGGTTTAGTTGAACAGACATGAGAAGTGTAATTGATATATATTAAGAATATAATATTACGTGAAACAAGGCCTCAAAATTAGTAGAATAGGAGTTTTGCTAAAGGTCCTAATTAGAAATGTGGGTGTGTTATGATAGGCAGGCAAACATAGTTTTGATAGTGCCTTGGTTTAAAAATGTACACTTCCAGAAATTTTAATTTCAAGCCATTATAAACAAAAAGTAATACGGTAATTTTGTGTTGATAAAAAATAAAAGCAGAAGGGCTTTGTTTTCATGGTGGTGCAGTGGTCTGAGTGCTGGCTTCTGACCATTTGTTCGAGTTCCGAGTGGGCCTGGGTTAAAGTCCTAGATGAGCCATGGGTGGTGTATTTGTCTTACAGCTCTGGCTTTCTCCATTCCACAAAACTAATAGTCTTAAACTAAAGATAGGCGACGGCTTATAACCCTTAGTTACTACGATTGTTTAACCCTGAAAAGGGGGGGGCTTGTAATGTTTTACAGAGTAGTCACTCATGGCTGCCAGGTGAAAAAAGGTTATTTGAATTGAAATATTCCATGTTAGTTTACTTGTATGCGCAATCTGAAATGTGGAAAGATAAGTAGTTTGAAACGTGTATATATATACTGTATAATTTCTTTGGGTTTCAAGTAACTTGATATACAAATTATTTTCTGTTGTTGACCTTCTCTCTCAATTCCTTATAATATTGTTAAATTTAAGATTAAATGTATGACTTAACTGACCTGAAACATAAATTTATTGTATTAGGTTTTTTCTTAAATTATATCTCTAATGTGAACACACTATTTGATACTTCAAGCAGTTTGATTTTAAATCCATGTTCGTTTTAAGGAGTCGGCATCATTATGTGTATGGAAGAAAGCATTTTCCTTATGTTTTTGCTATAAGTTGGCTATTGTTAGTGTAGATTAAAAATAGTGTCATTTTTTATGCCACTCAGTTCTTGCTCTAAAATGGGACTCAAAATTAATTGATATATATGGCATTCACTGAAAACATAAGAGAAAAATACACATTTATTTAAACCCACCTGTGCAACTTTTCAGCAATGTATAAACACATTGTTTGACATCTAGGTGTGGTCTTCCTGGAGTTTATGCCGTGTTCTCTTATAACTCAATTTTGTTTTTCTGAATTCCTTAGATACAACAAAAAAAAAAACATTCAAGTTACAATTATTAAATTAAAGCATGAAATCAAAATGCAAACCTTTTGTTATGTTACATGAAAAAAATTGTTTTTGGGCCCAATCCCGACCATTCCTGTAACTGCAAATTCACATCTCCAGTGAATATCTTGGATATATTAATATTGATATGGATATGAAATTATCAGAAATATAGTCACATACACACACATTATGTCTAATTATTTGAGAGTATTTGAATTAAATATTCAAAATTAATGAAAGAAAAGTAAAATGGGGTTAAAATAGCTGCATAATAGTTTTATAGTTTGAAATACTTTAGTAAAAGAAATTTGGACACAATTCTTTCAGTTTCATTATTGAAAATGTCTTTCCTTTTTTAAAGTTTAATAATTATATGTAAGTGAAGGTTTATTTAGGGATAAGCTACACTGATCTGATCGTGTGAATGAGTGGTCAGAGGTGTAGGTTTTTAATAGTCATCTGAGTGAGCTAGGCCTAGACGAACTATAGGTGACATGTCTTACAGCATTGATGCTCTCCCTTTTCAGGAACCAGTGGCCCCAAATTAGAGCTGGGCAACTGCTTAGAGCCCTCACAGTTACTCGTAGGCAGGGATAAAAAATGCGGTCACCCTGGCCGACCAAAAAAAAAATGCCCTGGGCCACAACGGGAAATATCATTGAAGAACATATAGTTCAAGAGTTTGTGACCCCCCCCCCCCCGAGTAAATACTGGGTTTTTTTTTTTTTGGTTTTTTTTTCCGGGGAGAGATAAGCTAAGGATAATAACACATTATTTGTACAGAAGTGTACATGACTGATATTATATATACACCCCATCTGGTCACTAAAAAAGTAAGCTGGCCTCCCGATTTCAGAATATTTTTCTACCCCCTGCTCATGGGTGTTAAAATCCTGAAAAAAAACAAAAAAAAAGTTACACTGATTATGTTTATCATGCTGCTTGGTTTAATTTCATAAGTACAGCATCCTTTTGACTTGTTTTAAATATTTTTATGATTCCAGCAGAATCTTCTCATTTTACAGCAATATCCAGTCACACAGCAGGGTTGTGCTTGAGGGAAGGGGAGGCAGAGTCTAGACTGCACCAAAATACTTTCACCTTAGAAGAATTCTTGAAATCGTCATATCACGCGTAAGTTACACTGAAAATTATAAGCGGGACGTTTCGATAGCGACTTCTACCTTCATCAGCCGTTGAATGAGATACGTGGTAAAAGCATCAATTGTTGCCAGATTTCAACATCGCTTTCCAAATAATAGGAATGTTAAAAGGTGCATCAGTATTGCAGGTGTTAGGGGTAAGGTAGATTTCAATGTTTTCGCGGTCCTACCTGAGGGCATTCCACTTAACATTTTGCCAATCGGGAATCATGGACGTATCACTGATGGTTAAAATTGAAAGGGATTTGGAAGGGCTGCTTTTCTTAACATCAGCAATATGTTTATCAATCGCCAGTTTATGCTGCAGCAAGTACTACCAATATAGTGGATAATGCCTGTGGAAGTGTTGTTAGGGATAGAGTAGACACCTCGTAACTCTAGGGGTTTATTGGGATTTCTGTCTTTAAAAATGAGATTGAGAAGATGTGGAGGTGGTTTGACTGCAATCCTGTAGCCAAAAGACTTGAAAATAGAGCACACTTTATGAGTGAAGGACAGGCTAAAGGACAATGTGCCAACAAACTGATGGGTGGTGGAAGGTTCGGGCAGTAAACTAGATCTATTCTGTGATTCAAAACTCTTTATTAAGTCTATGTACTAAGAGGGGTGGGAAGCCATGCAATTTGCCAATGTTGATGATGTTCTGATATTCTTTTTGAAGAGCAGAATGGCTGTTGCAAATAAAGTTGGCTCAGTGAATGCATGACTATAGAGCAGACAATTTTACCTGTAGATTAAAGTTGTTTTTATATAGTAAACCCATATAACAAGCCTTTTTTTTTTCTTTGGAATTTTTTTTTACCTATAGTTTTAAAAATTCATTGCTTTATGATAATTTTATTGATGAATTTAAATGTGCATTGCACTATATATTTTTCTCATAGATTATTTATTTTCTATATAGGTGTGTTAACCATCGTGGTTCAGTTGGCTAATTGCCAGCCTCTGTGGGAGGTGACTGTTGTGGGTTTAATAACATTGCTGACAATCCATTTTGTGGATTTTCCACAAATGAAATGCAAATGCATGGGTGGATTGCCAAAAATTGGTTCTGGACGTATGAGTCATTTACAGTGTTTCCTTCAGAGATTTGTGCCTCCCTAGTACTGAATTAGCCACCCAGTTGGATATATTTCCTCTTTACAGTTCTCATGTGATGAGGTCAAGGCTCTGCATTGGCTTTTGTGCCATGGATATGATTATGTGTTTCTGTTATGTGTTCTCATTTGCTGTATCTGCTACATGCATGAGAACATTGCCGTTTCTATGTCAGCGGTGAATAGAATTTTGTAATTTTCTACTGCATGTTCTAAATATTTCCAGTTCATTAAAAAGAAATTTATATTTGTATGAGTGACAAAAATTTACCTAATATTTTTTTTTTTATTCCCACCTATCAATTTTCAGAAATCAGAGCTATTTTATTTTATGGAAATGAAAAATTCCATCAAGCGATGCTTTCAAGCTGAAGATGTAAACCCTTCAGCTTGAAAGCAAAAGGTTCAACCTGTGTCTAAACCTTTCATAGCGTTTACAACCACAGGAAAGGTTTAGACACAGCTACCTATGTCCCATGGGACTTTTGTGCCATGTATCAGAAACAGAGTTATGTTAGATTGAACCTAGGGTCTCAGATACGACAAAGGATTGGCAGACAGATAGATTGAAAATGTGAGTCTACATAGGTGGAAGTGCCAGCTATAACAATCACAATGAGTGTTTCCAGGGAGAGAGAATAAGAATAGGGAAGGAACAGATGACCAGAGCTGTATAAAAACAAAATGTGTTTGTGTACACAGCCATTGAAATAGGAACTTGCTGCAAACCCGTATATTTAAAAAAAATAACTTTACGAGTTACATGCATCACAGGTTAGAAATGAAATTACTGTTAAGACAACCCAAGTAGGGGTACAAGTTACCACACTTACCCACCTAAGTCTTTTTCTTTAAAAAAAAAAAAAAAAAAAAAAAAATCCTAAATTAGTGGAAAATTCAAATTTCTTGTGATAAATATAGATTTTTTTTTGCCATCTGGCAACATTCCTATGATCAATTACTGTGAACTCAAAGAAAGGCCAATTTAATAGCTTCAAAATAAAAAAAAATCAAGTCTCTACCTGTCACAGTTCAGGAGCACTGTAGATTTAAAAATTTGGTGTTTCACATGATTTTCGCTGCAGCTGTATTTTTTGCCTATTTTCAAAATGCTGTAGCTCGGCCAAAAAAAATGTTTCATGAGAAATCCTTCTGCAGTAGTTTATATCTCCATTAGGAACAGATACCATATTTTTTTCAAAAACATTGGAGGTGATCAACTCACACATGTTGGTCATACCTGCCTGAATTGAGATGGAAGTGGTTCTGTGTACTACTCGCCAAAATGTCAAATTAATGCTAATTTAATATAAAATGGAAAAGTTATCTGCCAGGAGTGATACAAGACAAAAATTCAAACATATAAAGACTGCACAGTGAATACAATTTGTAAATCACCTTCACCAGCATGTTATTTTGATGAATACAAGAAATGCCCAAGAACTGAAGCATTAGAAAATAATTTTAATGATTTGTTCAATTCTAATGTAATTGATGACATAAATTTACCAGCGGTGAATATCCATGCTCAACATTCACATTAACAAAAACGATTCATATTTTTAGTTAATTTTTCTTTTTTGAACAAAAATTATTGTTTAAGATGTTCATTTATGGCTAAATAGCAGGCAGCTTTTCATAATGAACTAAAAGCAAATTTGCAAGCTGGGGAATTTTTGGTAATATCTGATTTTTCTAGGAATTTCTATTGCCAGATTCTGCTCAAGGATTCCATTGGAATAATTTTCAAGCCACAATTTACCCATTAGTTGCATATTACAAAAAATCAGGAAAAACAATACATTTTTGGAGAGTTTGCAACACAATGCAGTAGAGGTTCATCTTTTTCAGCTTTGCTTAAACATCTCAATAAAAGTTTAAAGAAAGACAAACATTTATTATTTAGATGGATCAGCAGCATAATATAAGAACAGGAAAAAAATTGATAAAGTTTTGCTAAAATGAATAGATTTCAGAACAGTTGCTCAGTGGCACTTTTATGCAACATCCAATAGTAATAGTGCTAGTGATGGTGTTGGTGGAGATTTTGAAAGTCTTGCAGCTAAAACAAGTTTATGAATGCCATATAATCATGCAGATTATGACACCCTATCAATTAATTTAACTGGACAACTGAAAGCATGCCAGCCTGTGATTTTTTAGTACCTCAGTGAAAATCTGTATGAATCTGAAAAAAGCTTTTACAGCCACATTTTAAAATGTCAAGAACAATACCAAATACTAACAAACTTCACTATTTCATCCCAGTGGACAAAAACAGAATATGTGTTTATTCAAATTCTGCAGTCAGCAGAATATAATATGTTACTTCTGGTAAAAGTTCAATAACACTTGCAGATATATCTATCTGTCTTTGTGACATGTTTCTGTGCAGAACACTTGTGGAATGGCTGCATCTTAAACATCTTTGAAGACATGGATGAAGTAAAACTTTTTGTTTCATTATCTTCATTACCCTTCCTCTTAATTTACACTGGAATGCAGTTGTTTCCAGTTCTTTCCATTTACATTGGAATGCAGTTGTTTCCCATTTTGATGTGAGCAGTCTTACTGCAAAATAAAAGCATCACACACAAAACATTTTCATGTGATGCACTTGATACAAACTTTACTCTTTATTTTACATAAAAATAGATTTCTTTAATGGTTACAATATAAAATTGTCATTACTGAACAAAAAGATAATTTTTTGAAGATTTTAAAATTAGATATCTGTGCCAAGTTCAAATGCATTTTGTCAACTCTTTTCAGCAAGTTATGCATACTGTTGTTTAAAGCTGAACTGCTAAGGTGTTAATGTAAAAGCTTTCATATTGTTTTAAATATTACATAAAATGATTTATAAATAACAATAACCCATCACTAAACATCAAAATGTTACTTTTTGAGAAATTCAAGGTCAAATGTTAAATTTTGTGACCTTGAAATTAAAATTTTAAAATTATACATTAAGTAATATATCATTTTAAAGCCAATAAAAAGAGGTTTTAAAAATACTAAACCTCATCATTCTGTGATAAAAAGAAATTGAGTTATGAACACTTGTACGACATACAAAACATTGAAATTTGGCAAATTTCTTGAATTTTATGACTTCCTATCTCAAGAAATTTAAAAGCTTTTGAGCCAAAAATTGGCACACATTAATTTCTTGTGTATGTCAACAAATCTACCAAGTTCCATAAAAATCCAAAGGAGTCATTCCGTGTCAAGTGATCCAAAATTTTAACACTTTTTAACCTTACCGTAAATCTTGGATTTTTTTCAAATTTGGCTCACCTAATGTACCCCAAAAGATAATTAAAAATCTAAATTTTTAGATTTTTATCAGCAGTAGTTTTAAATTATGGCCCACTGAAATCTTAAAAAAAAATTCAATTTTCAGCTGACATGTGATTACAAAATGAATTATTAGTTTTACTCAAGCTGCAAATCTTACAAAAGATTGGGGTAAGAACCATTCTGTAGGTTATTTTATAAGCTTTTATATGATATGTAACATGACTAGTTTTGGACAGTTTTTAATTTCAAGGTCATACGAAACTATTTGACTTTAAATTTCTCAAAAACCTAATTTTTTTTAATTTTGAAAAAAATCACTCATAAACTTGTATATTTTAGCAGCATTTGTGGAAAGTTTCATAATGGGATCGCAGTGGGATCATGGTTTCATGGATTTTTAAGAAATATTATTCAAAGGTAAAACCATCCGGATGCAAAAGAAAAACTCATTTTAATTACTTTGGACAAGGACCCTATTTTTTTTAAAGTTCAGAACAGTGGTACCATACTAGCTTACTACAATAGGTTAAATAAGTTAACTCAGGGAAGAGGGTTAACTGCAAGGGTGAGGTAGGCAACTTAGAAAAATATTAAAACTCCTTTAAATGAAAGCTAATTTATTAAAATTTATAACTAATTACATACCTTTCAGTAAGTTAATATTGTCACCATCCCTTCTTCCACTTTAACAACTTCAACAATCCCTTGTAAGGCAGTTTTGAAGTGTCATGGTTGTTGTGTCCATCTCTTCCTTGACAAGGTAGTAAGTGCGGCCAGTGGGACATCTGAGTTCTACCATAGTCAGGATTTGGCAGACAGGCACTTCAAGTTTATCTTCAAAGTCCCGTATGTGAAGGATGGAGCAGGACCTTCAGGGTGCAGGAACTTCACTTCCACCATTTATTGTCGTACTCACACGTTACATATCCTTTAACTTCTGATAGTGAGAACTACTTATTCAATGTCCTGACAAAGAAAACTTGTGTAATTGCTCACTCTTTGAAAATACCTTTGTCAGTATTACTTTATCTGACACAGGGAGGAAATTGTGGAACTTTTGGGTGCCTGGTATTGGTTTTGCAAACGGAAATCACTCTTCAAGCATTTTCTCTTCTTTGTGTTTTGTTATTTAAAAAAAGAACTCCATGGAGTCGACGTTGGCCTGACTCCATGCAAACAAGCAGCTGTGATGGTGTCATAATTTGTTCTGCATAGGGTCGTTGGAGGCTTACCCTTGCTGCAAGTTGTTTGACTGTATCCCCCAGACCGTTACATACTTTTTTATTGTGGGCTGTTGCGTAGAAATGCCACTCAGCTTTGATTCCAAACTCACTTTCATGGTGACATATGTTTAAGAAACTTTTTCGGTTTTTAAACTCTGCAGCTGAACCATCAGAGAAGTAGTAGATCTTTTTCAAATTTGGTATCAGTCTAGATCTTAGATATGAGATGCTTTTTCTGAAACAAGTGTATGGCAACTGCATCATGGTTAAGAGATACAAACAATACTTTTAAATTTTAAACCATCAGAATCCTTGAAATACACTGCTATTGGAAAAATTATTACCTGGTCATTGTTCCAATGGGAAGACTGGGCCTTATCTTGCAATACAAAGGTATAATTTTCTGTGAAATAAAAAGATACCACAGCCTCTTTTTCTTTGACATTCTCCTTCAAATGGGTGTAGTACTCAGACTGTTTTTTGGCTATAAAAGAATGTCTTTTCAGAACCAACAACTGTTCACACAGTGATTCCAGAAACTCTTCTATAGTTTTGCTGAATGTTTCAAAAGTACATCTGTCAACAGATACCCATTGCTTGTAGGTGATATGGCCTATCATTTCTTCTTCCAGCTTTTTACTTAAATCCTGTTTCAGAACTTCTACACCAGGACATAAAGGACATTCATTAAGAATGGCATGCTGTACCTGGCTCATCACATATTATCTTTGCTAAACAGGATTTATAATCACTCACTGCTGTACCGTCATTGAGTGTAATATTCTTTAATTTAGCACCTTGTATCATAAGTTTCACATTTTGATGGGTTATGCAAACACTTACTGCATGATTACCACTTCCTCCAGCTAAGACACAGTGCTTGTGTCATACAGCAAATTTTGAAAACCCTATCTTTTCGGTAGGGTACTTTTTCTTGAACAACTCATACAATTCATTTAAATCCCCCAAAACTAGCTATTTTTGTACATGAATTCTTGTCTTACCTGTTTTTCACCAAAACAGTCTTTTTTTTTATCAGGCATAAGACAAGTAATATCATCACCATTTTATAGAAACTTAACTTTTTCAATTACAGATTCATTTAAAACCTTTTCAGGCTTTGGATTAGGTGTTGCCAAAATACCATTTTCTTTTACCACAGCTTTCACTTTTCTTGCCATTCTGTTGCTGACTCCAAATTCCTCCTCTATTTTTTTGCATGTCCACCTTTTTGGTAGTACTGTTAAAATTTGGAATCTTTCACTGACACTTAGGTTTTCTTCTTGAAACTTTTCTTTCAGTTGACTTAGCATTTCACAATCAGCATTATTTTCCATACTTTCATGTGCATCTTCACTAGATCCTTCACTACTTTTTCAGTTAAACATCTTTTTATTTTGCTTAATTTTTTATCAGACTACAAAATGGTGTATGCAATCTTTTCTTAACTATGGGTGACTCTTGAAGGGTGGTAAGAGACTTGTTGAGGTACTCTAAGCTAACATTTAAGTCTACAAAGTCTTCATCTTCATGACTAGGGTCTGGCATAATTCTACTTGCTAACAGTACTGAGATGTGTTCTGTCTCCATTTTTTTTTTATCTTGCACCAGATTCAGCTGTTTCCTACAACTATCACATATTTTCATACCCTTTTCAATAATGTCCAATGCACCACACATCCATTCTGTAACAGGCCTGAGGCTTTTGAAACAATTTGGGTTTGTTTTTGTTAAAAGGGTTACAACAGAAAATCCCAGCAGTTTTTACTAAGTACTGTTTCAGCCATAGTGGAAAATATTTACTCACTCAACACACAATCCTACTATATCTACTGTATACACAACTGAACTTACACACTCACCTTTATACATGGATTACAATTCAGAGGTTGTTGCCAGTGATGAAATACAAAGGTTTAAACTGATGCCACTTTTTAAATACTAAAATAACTAATTAATGATGTTGCCAGTTTTCAAATACAAAAATAATTAATGATGTTGCTAGTTTTTAAATGCAAAAATAACATTACCCAACACACATTTTGGTGCCTTGAAAGTTAAACCTATTCTTGGATATATTCGGGACACTGATTCAAAAAATGGCATCAGTTTTGCCCTATGAGGTCTAGTTTTGGAAATAGGGCATACCCACCCTATATGTTGATTCCTCCGGTCATCCATCAAAATTTGGGATCCTACATCGCATGATCTACTATTTTTGACATGATTTTGACAAATATTGATTCTATTAATATTACGTACTATTTAAACAAGCACATATTACCAAAATCTTAGATATATTTGGAAATATTTGAGGCGCAGAGTCCACAAATGGCATCAGTTTTGCCCTATCAGCTCTAGTTTTGGAGTTAGGGTATACCCACCTTATATGCTGATTCCACCAGTCAAACTTTGGGATCCTACATTGGATGATCTGCTATTCTTGACATGATCTTGACAAATATTGATGCTATATACATACTATTGAAACAAGCACATATTACTAAATCTGTATATTTCAACACAAGAGCATATTAAAATGATCAGTCATTCAACATATGAGAAACATCTTTTATAGGACTTTCTAGAGTGAGATCTATGAGGACAGTTGCCCTGAAGATTCCAGCAGTAATCTGCCATCATGTGGGTATCCCACCTACCCTGGTATCTGTCTTCCATAGTTTTTATGTCCTGGTGACATTTTTCACCTTGCTCTTTGCTTAAATCACCAAGGTTTTCTGGAAAGCGATCTAGGTGGCTGTGTAGGTAATGGACCTTGATGCTCATATTGCAGCCAAGCTTATTAAAATTGGAGAGCATGTTCTCAACTAATTCAGAGTAGTTGTCTGCCTTATGTTTGCCAAGAAAGTTTTTGACAACTAGAACAAACAAAATCCAGGCACAGGACTCAATCTTGTCCATTGAATCTATGAAATATGGATCATTTATAAGCCGTTTATCTGGGGACCATCAAAATATCCCTGCTTTCAGTTTTTCCATGCTTAGTCCAGGGAATATACATGATAAATAGCCAAAGCACAAACTTTCTGTCTTCAGCGCCTTTACAAATTATTTCATTTGGCCTAGCTTGATATGTAAAGGTGGCAGGATGATTTTTTCTCTACTTACCAAAGGTTCCTTAATGACATTTTGTTCTCCAACTACCAAATCTTTTCTGAGAGGCCACACCTTTCTTATCCTGTTGGGCTCTGCTGTCCCAAAGACATAAAATGCACGAATATTTGTGTAGCCACTTCGCTAACCAAGAAGAAAGTTCACCATCTTTAGGTCTACACAAATCATCCATTGATGTTTTTGATACTTCAGGTTTTCCAAGACTAGAGAGATAGTCTCGTAAGTCTCTTTCATACTGGTTGAGTGACCAATTGGAATTGAGCCATATCTGTTGCAGTTGTGTAAAAAAACACATTTTAAACTCCGCTTAGAGCAAGTTGAGCACTTGAAGTTCCTACAAAATCACTGTCACTTTCCCAACTGCTGCTACCTTGCATGTGATCAAACAGGCTTGATTCCTCATCTTCTGGCAGCTCTGATAGGTGGATGAAAGATTGAACAGTACTTCATTTGAGTGTGGATGCGGTCGTCTTGCTAAATCGAGGTCAGGATATGTCCAATTGCTTTGATTGTTTCAATTGATGCCCTTGATGTTGACAAAACAAAAATAACAGTCATCATAGTGGTTTTTAGATTCCCTCCACACCATTGGTATTCCAAATTTCAGAGAGCTCCTTTTTCCATTTATCCACTGCCGTAAATGTGCCGTGCAAGTTTTGCATAAATATGGGGAGCCCACGACTTACACTGGCGTGCAAAAATGAAAGACGAGATGGTTTTTTGAATGTAACGTCGTGCAGAAGTGCTCCACATAGACTCAAATCATATCATAAGATCCCCAAGATGTAAGAATATGGGACAAGTGAGCAAAACCGTCCAAACAAGGAATCCAAAGGATACAAAGGCACTTTATGCAAAGGTAGCTTCGTGCATAACTGGACAGAAGACAGAAACGTCCATGTGACAGGCGGCTGCCAAGAAAAATCCAGTCTTTAGTAGGGATATGATCACACCTGACTGCGTTGCAGGATTTACAACGTCTGTCCATGATGAGGACGAGGTTGTTAAGGAGCTGTTGAGGCATCGCGGCCCATTCCTCTTGTAGCGGCAATCGCAGCTGCGGAATCATTGCTGGCGGCTGGTGACGTGCTGCCAAGCATCTCCCGAAAAGGTCCCACACGTGTTCGATTGGATTTAGGTCCGGGAACCTTGAGGGCCAATCCATGCGTTGAATATCTTCACTCTACAACAGCTCTGCAACAGCCACTGTAGGATGAGGTGTAGCATTGTCGTCCATGAAGAGGAACTCAGGACCACAGCACCTCTAAACAGATGCACGTGAGGCAGGAGAACATCGGTACAATAGCGGACACCAGTGACTGAACCTCCTTGGAAGGTGTGGAGGTCAGTACGGCAACCAAGCATGATACCGCCCCAAACAAGAACTCCACCATCTCCAAACCGGTCCCTTTCGATGATGCTGGAGGTGTGATTGCGTGTTCCCTGCTCTCTCCAGATGTGTGTACATCCAGAATCGCTCATCAGACTAAATCGGCTCTCATCTGTAAATAGAACTCAATCCCATTGCTAATGTGTCCAGTTCTTGTGTTCCTGGCACCACAGAAACCGCCATCTCCGATGAGCAGGCTTTAATGGCACACACTGTACTGGTCGTCGTGCAAATAGACCACCTTTGTGCAGCCTCCTGGCCATGGTAAAACGCGATAACGGACGTCCAGTTGTCTGTTGCATGTGCTTTGCGATTTCTCCCGCTGTCTGCTGTCTATCTCTTCTCGCCTGTATGACAATGTGCCGCTCGTCCGCCGCCGTAGTTGCTCGTGGGCGACCACTGCTAAACTCTCGGACAGCTGTTCCTGTCGTTTGAAATGCTCTTCAAGCTCGTGAAATGATGCTGTGAGCGATCCCGAACTCCTCGGCCACACTAGTCACAGTTCGACCTTCTTCCAACTTCCGAATGACGCGACCTTGGGTAAAGTAATACAGATGTCGTCTACTGGATTGCCTGTTGGCCATATCACACGGTGGTAGCAACTCGACGTCGTTCAAACCGATGTACACCGAGCAATAGCTTTCACCGAATTGCTGAGTGTACACCGCCTGTGTGCTTTATACCCTTCCGATACTGCCCCCCCCACGTCATGCTGCATATATGCACATGCCCTACCGTACCGGACCCTAGTCTATCTCCTGAGTGGTCTTTCGGTCCGTTCTGCCTGCTCGTTCTGCTGTTATGCTGATTTCTCCTCTTCGTCCTTAATTTTTGCACAGCAGTGTATTTTGGTCTCCAAGCTGAATGCCAAAATAGCCAAGATATGCCCTCTTCACAAACTCAGAAATAGGTTTCCTACTTTCTTTAAGGGTGTACTCACCACAAATGTAGCAAAAGACATCTGGATGATTCAAGCAACTTCTTCATGGGGAAGCCATGGCATCTACTCAATCTGCAAACAAAATTAGATCACATTAGATTATCTGGTTGTATAGTTGTTCACAAACTCCCAATTAGACTAACAGACACTGGCTTTACACTCATAAAATAACAATATACACTGACTTTACACACATAAAATAACAATATACACTGACTTTACGCACATAAAATAACAATATTTCTACACATCAGCATATAGGACGGGTATTCCCCTATCTCAAAAACTAGAGCTGATAGAGCAAAACTGATGCCATTTTTGGAATCGGCGCCCCAAATATACCCAAGAATAGGTCTAACTTTCGAGGCACCTGAAAATTTTGTTGTTGCTGCTGGGCTGTATCATTAATGATGTTGCCAGTTTTTATTACTAAAATAATTTATTAAGTTGCCAGTTTTTAGTACTAAAATAATTAATTATGTTGCCTGTTTTTAAATACTAAAATAATTAGTGATGTTGCCAGTATCCAACAAGGCTTTCCAAAAATAAGATATGTGAACAGGTGATTCTGTATTAACATACCTTACATTTGGAAAGCATTGTTGGATACTGGCGACATCCTTAATTAATTAATTAATTTAAAAACTGGTATCACATTTAAACCTTTGTATTCTCTCCTTGACAAATGTCAACCCCGCCTTCTCGTGGTGCATCCTGTTCCCACTAAAGGGACTCTGACGACCGCAAATAGCGGTATAACTATACCATCGGGATCAGAGGAAATGCTATCCCACACTCACCAACCCGCTTGGCCAGCGTGGTGAGTTATGGCCAAACACCTCCAAAATGACTCTACAACTTAAATCTTGGACCTCAGTCTCCGGCAGCTGGAATGTACCTGGCCAAGGCAGCGGCCAGTGCGACATGAAGGCAGAGGGTGCTAAGAATCCCCGGAGGACCGGACTAGGCTGCCATTTGATGCTGACCTTGGCTACCTACAACGGACGCTCCCTATCTTCTGATTCAAGGCTTCTTGAATTGGAAGAGGAACTACAAAGGATCAAGTGGGACATCGTCGGGCTGAGTGAGGTAAGGAGAAAAGGAGAAGATCTCATTGAACTGAAAAGTGGACATCTCTTCTATTATCGTGGGACAGATACTGGCAGAACTAGTGGTGTTGGATTTATAATAAACAAAAAACTGAAGGATAAAGTGGTAGAAGTTGAAAGTTCCTCTGACAGAGCTGCACGACTCGTTATCCAACTCTCGAGAAGATACCAGGCTCAGATTATTCAAACTTATGCACCCACAACAAGTCATCCTGAAGAAGAAATTGAAGAATTTTATGAGGAAATTCGTCATCTAAATAATAAAGGTAAGCAGCACTTGAAGATAATTATGGGAGATTTCAATGCAAAAATAGGGCAACGGCAACAGAATGAAACTTCAGTAGGTAAATTCGGTCACGGCAACAGAAACCAGCGTGGAAATACTCTCGTTGAGTTTGCAGAGGCAGAAGGATTTTCATCTTGAACTCCTTTTTCAAGAAAAAGCCACACAGGAAATGGACATGGGGACATCCAATTGGGACGACAAGTGAAATTGATTTTATTATGTGTAACAAAAAATTCGTCATCGAAGACTGCAGTGTGCTGAACAAGTTCAACACAGGTAGTGACCATAGATTGGTGAGATGTAAGATGCACCTCAACACTAAACTGGAACGTGGCAAGCTCATAAGACAAACAAAATGTATTGACATAACCAACCTTAAAAAACACCATAATACTTTCAAGTTGGAACTGAAGAACAGATTCTCTGCTTTAGAAGGCCTAACATCGGAAGAAGTGGATATTTCGGAAGTTAACAGAAAAGTAACCAAAGCTCTAATGGAAACAGCAACAAAATTAGCTGGGTCTAAGAACAAGTTGCATGTGAACAAATTATCAGGAAAAACCAAAATGTTGATGCAAAAAAGAAGAGAGATGAGGACAACTAAAGAAGATGTGACTTCCAAAGTGGAATATATAGAGCTATGCAAGACAGCACGAAAAAGTATCACTGAAGACGTAAGGAAATTCAACTGTGAGCTAGTGAGGAAAGCAATTGAAAACAACCAAAGCCTAAAGATAGCAAAGGGACATCTCAGTAAGGGAAGAAAACAGATTATGGCTCTGAGAAAAGAAGATGGTTCTATAACAAGAAATAGAGGCGAAATTTTGACAAGAGTGAAAGATTTCTACTCCAAATTATATGAAAGGGATGATACATGTACTCCAGACATCATGAAAGGTACCAGAGTTCTTCCAGTCCTCCCAGCAGAAGTTGCTCATGCAATCAAGAACATGAAGCGGGGGAAAGCTCCAGGAGAAGATGGAATTACTATAGACATCATACAAGAAGCAAGTGGAGAAATTGAAACAGTACTCGCCCAAATTTTCACTCGATGCCTTAATGAAGGGAAGATTCCTGAGGATTGGAACAATGCTACAATGATCCTGCTACATAAAAAAGGTGACATTGAGGATCTCAGGAACTACAGACCTATCAGCCTCCTATCAGTGGTTTATAAAATCTTCACTAAAGTTCTTTCACACCGCTTGAAGGTAACACTGGACATGGCTCAACCGAGAGAACAAGCTGGATTCAGGAGTGGCTACAGCACAATAGATCATATCCACGTACTGAGAGAACTAATTGAAAGAGCGAGGGAATATGAACTTCCATTGTGCATGGCTTTTATCGATTATGAAAAAGCCTTTGATTCGGTGAAACCATCAGCAGTTACCACGGCTCTGAAATCCTGCGGTATTGAAGATGCATACATTAATATTATTAATAACATCTATGAAAATGCAAGTGCAAAGATTCGGCTGTTTGAAAATACAACACACATAAAAATTGGAAAGATAGTGAGACAAGGTGACACCATATCTCCGAAGCTCTTTAATTCCACATTGGAAAATGTCTTTCAATCACTGAACTGGGAAAACAAAGGGATAAAGATTAATGGAGATTATCTAACCCACCTTCGTTTTGCTGATGACGTAGTCATTTTTGCAACTACCCCATCAGAGCTGCAGAGTATGATCCAGGAACTTGCTGACAAGAGTAAAGAAGTGGGATTAAAAATGAACTTTCAGAAGACAAAAGTGATGTTCAATGCTTTTTTAAGAAATGAAGATTTATCGATTGATGGAGAAAAACTGGAGATAACAGATACGTATGTTTATCTTGGACAGCAGATATCAAGTGAGGGTCACATTGATGAAGAAATTAATCGGCGTACAAAACTTGCCTGGAGAGCTTTTGGAAGAAACAGCATAATTTTCAAGAGCAATATGCCATTATGTCTTAAAAGAAAAGTGTTTGATCAATGCATCCTTCCAGTGCTTACGTATGGTGCAGAGACGTGGACCTTAACTAAAAGAGACATACAAAGGCTGCAGACAACTCAAAAAAGCATGGAGAGGTGCATGCTTGGTATAACCAGGAGAGATAAGAAGAGGAACTCGTGGATCCGAAAAATGACGAGAGTGGAAGACATCATGATCAGAGTTAAATCCCTGAAATGGCAATGGGCTGGACATACTGCCAGAAGGACAGACCATAGATGGACAGCCGAAATTTTAGATTGGATTCCAAGGGACAGGAAAAGACCCAGAAAAAGACCACATGGGAGATGGGTGGATGAAATTCGTAAATATGCGGGAGTGACATGGAGGAGACTGGCACAAGACAGACCGTTGTGGAGGAAACTTGGGGAGACCTTCGTCCAGCAGTGGATTGATAATGGTTGACAATGATGATGATGATGATGATTTTATCACTGGCAACAACTTAAAAAAATAGGGTCTTTGTCCAAAGGAATTAAAAAACGTGAATTAAAATTAGTTTTTTTTTTCGCATCTGGATGGTTTTTCCTTTGCATATTTTTTAAAAATCCACGAAACCATGATCCCACTGCGCTCCCATTATGAAACTTTCCACAAATTCTGCTCAAAATATATGTTTAGTGTGAATTTTTTCAAAAAAAAAAAAAAAAGGTTTTTGAGAAATTCAAGGTCAAAATTTGTATCGTATGACTTTGAAATTAAAAACTGTCCAAAACTAGTCATGTTACATATCATTTGAAAGCTTATAAAATAAGCTACAAAATGGTTCTTACCCCAACTGCAGGGCACTTGGTTACTTTTTCAACTAAAAGTTACTTTTTTTTTTTTAAAAAGTCACTATTTGGTAACCTTTTTAATTCAAAGTTACTCTAAGTTACTTTTTTAGGAATAAACAGCAAGAAACATCAACTACAATGTTATGTACGGGTACCTAGAGCAATCACATGTTTACCTAAGGTCATCATTTTTATTCTAATTGAAATAAATTATAGGCCTTATTTAAATTTCACTGATTGAACTCGGATGATGAGAATAAACAAATATATATATCCTTAAGGATATATTATCTGAAGAGTTATGTCATTTTATTTTATCCGAAGAGTTAAACGTACCAATTAAACAGAAAGACGTAAAAGTTAATTACATGCTGAATTCAACTATAAGCGTTTTCCTGTTCTTTCTCTTGTGTAGAACTCTATGCTGAGGCTTCTTTTTTTTTTTTAGATTGATTCTGAATACAGAAAATAACATGGGAAAGTTCAAGTTTCAGATATCATGGCTATCAAAAACAGATTGTCTTGGTGTTAAAATATCTGAGTGGTTAAAAAAGGGAAACTCTGAAGATCAAGGATATTGTGTTGTTTATGAGTACAACTTTACAGTGACTAAAGGGTTGCAGTCTGTGACTCAGCATACACAGTCTGTGAAACATAAAAATAATGTTTCAACAAAGATGCCTCCTCTTCAACTACATTTGTCAGCAAGAATTGGACCACCCGCAACTCCAATACGTGATAACCATCAATCTGGATCATCCTTATCTGTATCAGAGCCAGTCAGTACTACAGGTGCAGTGTTTTTATGCTATCAAAAACAGATTGCCTTAGTGTTAAAATACCCGAGTGGTTAAAAAAGAGAAACTCTGAAGATCAAGGATATTGTGTTGTTTATGAGTGCAACTTTACAGTGACTAAAGGGCTAAAGGGTTGCAGTCTGTGACTCAGCATACACAGTCTGTGAAACATAAAAATAATGTTTCAACAAAGATGTCTCCTCTTCAACTACATTTGTCAGCAAGAATTGGACCTCCCGCAGCTCCAATATGGGATAACCATCAATCTGGATCATCCTTATCTGTATCAGAGCCGGTCAGTACTACAAGTGCAGTGCTTTTATACAGTTCAAAAGACAGTCCAATTAGAGGAGAATTAATTTGGGCGCTGAAAACTGTTGTTAGCAATTATTCTGCTGCTTCATGCGATGGAATAAGTGATATATTTCAGTCCATGTTTCCACAGTGTGTACCTTGTCGAAAACTAAAGTGAGTTATCTTATTATGGAAGCATTAGGTCCTTATTTTCATAACCAAATGATCAAAGATGCTCAGGGTTCATATTACAGTATTCAGTTTGATGAGATAACAAATGCAGAAAATGAAAAAGAACTTCAAATGTTAATAAGATATTGGTCAGAAAGTAAGGGGAAAATACAGGTTATGCACCTTGAATCTTTCTTAGGTCATGCGGCTGCAGAAGAACTATCAAAGCATCTATTGCTGGCCGTAGAAAAATCAGATTTGTCCTTAAATCACATGTTGTTAGGAAGCGACGGACCCAACATCAATATAAAAGTGCACAGACTATTTAATGAAGAAGTGTTGTCTGTTAGAGGTAGAAGTGGCCTCATTAACATTGGCACATGCAACATACATGTGGTTCATAATGCTTTCCTGAAGGGTCTTAATGAATTAGGAGAGGAATGTTTAGACATTGCTTTTACCTTTTTCCATTTCTTTGATGGTTTTCCAAGTAGATGGGAAGATTACACTGAAGTACAGCAAGAAATGAATGTGCCAACGAAGAAATTATATTATTGAAGCATGTGCCATCAAGGTGGCTGACCTTGAGAGATTCTTGTGAATGTCTGCTTGAACAAAGTCCTGCTCTGGAGAAATATTTCTTGAACTTTGTCAACTAGAAAGTTCAAAGTTATCAGCTCATTCTGAAAAAAACCAACATACAAAGCTAAACTGACTTTTGTCATGTCCAGTGCTGATTTGTTTACAGGATTCACTAAGAGGTTTCAAAAGCAAGAACCGCTCATCCATATTTTGTATGATGAACTGAAAATACTCTGCTGCTCTCTTATTGGTTGGGTTTGCAAGAGTGACGTATTAAAGAAACTGAATACATAATGTTCGTGGGATCAGACACAAATCTTTCAGTCAGGCAACCTTCTATCATTAAAAGCTGTCGTGGTTAACCGCATAGTGGAAGCTTGCATGAAAGACTTGCCAGAAAAAGAAGTTGTTCTGTTTCTAAGGGGTGTACAGCAACATTATATTACCAGTTGTAAACATCTTCTACAGAAAAACATCACTATCTATATCTACGTCTGCATCTTTTCTTAAACAAATGCGTTTTCTGCAGCCTAAGGAGGAAAATTCAAATCGCAGCGTTACGGATATTGTAAAGGTTGCTAAGGCTCTTCCCATAGATATTCCCACTGACATCCTTCAAGATGAGTGGAAAATGCTACAGTTAGAAAAAGTTGAAGCAAATAAAAAGTCTCCAATTGATGAGTACTGGAAAACATACATTAATCTCAAAATCCCTAGTGGCATGCTGAAGTATCCAAATGTTGCAGAAGTTATAAAGGTATATTTGACTCTGTGATGGGAGTGGAGATGTTGAGAGAGGTTTCTCTCAATCTGGTAGAGTTTTGACTGATGACAAAGCATCCATGTCAGTGCGTATGTTAAATGCACAAATTAATATTCAATGTGCTTTAAAAAACTACGGAAACAAACCAGGATTAATCCCAATCACTAGGGAACTACTGGCTTTGGCAAGATCTGCCCACTCTTCCTACATGACACATCTAGAGAATAAAAAAATGGAGCAGCAGTTGGACTTAAGGAAGAAGAGAAGTATGCCAAAATCATAGAAGAAAGTGAATTAGAAATTAAAAAGAAAAAACCGTGTATTGAAAAACTACAAGAAGATCTGAAGAGAATTAAAAAAGATTGTAATGAGAAAAAAACAACCAGTGACAAGCTTTTTGAAGAAGTGCATTCAAAGTTAAAGAAAGCTTTGGACAGAAATGATCATGGGGAAGCAAAGATTGCCCAAGCAATACTTGAAGGAATGATAGTTGTAAAAGAATGAGAAAATCTTGTTTGTAAAGAAGCAGAACTTATGCAGAATAATTTAGATAAGCAGAGGACACGTCTTATTACAAACTTTTTCCA
Source organism: Macrothele yani (assembly GCA_039090855.1). Classification (NCBI taxonomy): domain Eukaryota; kingdom Metazoa; phylum Arthropoda; class Arachnida; order Araneae; family Macrothelidae; genus Macrothele; species Macrothele yani. The sequence continues at coordinate 139,084,080 of CM077004.1, forward strand.
GAAAAAAATAAATATTTTTAGTACATTGTTACTAATTAAATAAACTACATTTGTCATTAATAATGTTCATTTCATTATTTGTTGCAATTATATTACTTTTTCTATTCATGTGTTATTATTAAGGAAAATCTAAAGTATAACAGCAGAACTTATGCAAAATAATTTACATAATTATTACCAACTTTTTCCATAAGTAATAAATAATTTTAGTGTATTTTTTTGATAAACAAACTAAATTTGTCACATGTTTGCTCCATATTTTTATAATTAAATTACTTTCCTATTCGTGTATAAGTATATAAAGTAGTTTAAAAAATAAAATAGAAATAAAGTGGGTGGATCAGATGGCTTATAAGGGTTGATGAGGATGCCATTAATAATATATATATATATATATATATATATGATGATGATGATACATACACACACACTTTTTGGGTACTTTTTGCAAAATAGAATAGGTTACTTTTGGTTACTGTTTGTGCAATAGATAGGTTACTTTTGGTTACTTCTTCAACTTTGCTTGAACCGAGTGGCAGCTCTGCAACCATCTATCTCATTTCTAGTTTGAATAATCATTTATTTTGTAATTACATGTCAGCTGAAAATTGAGTTTTTTAAAGATTAGCAGGCCATAACTTTAAAACTACTGCAGACAAAAATCTAAAAAAATTTTTAACTATCTCTAGGGGTACATTAGGTTAGCCAGATTTGAAAAAAATTCAAGAGGGTAAGGTTTTTTCATTGGATCACTTGACATGGAATGACCCAAAGGGGTCTGGTTGAAAATGCAATTTTTCTGTGTTAAATTGGCATGGAATGACCCCTTTTCCAATGGTTACAAAAGTAATTTCCCAAAGTTACTACCAATGCAAGCAATACCTGAAAATCACCAAAATGAATTTAATTGCTCAGGAAATTTCTTCAAAATTACAGGCATTCAACTTCTAAAAGATTACTGTGTCTTTTTTTTTTTTTTTTTTTTTTGTGCCCCCTATAGGTTTGAGCTCACTTTTTTTTTTTGTAAAGTAGTTGTTTGGACATATGCTTGAACAATAATAATGACTGGGAGACCTTGTCCTCTTTGTGTGTGCCACATCCATAACAATGTTTTAAAAAATGGCTTAATGCTGATATATAGTTCACTCCAAATTCATATCAAATTTTCCTCTCTGCCATATATTTTGGACACATGTTTGAAGAACTGCACATTTCTTTTGTCAACTGCACAATTTTCTTCAGAAAGTTCCCTATTTCCTGACTGGGCACTTGTCTTTCTTGTTTTTGTGATCATATGTAGTGGGGTTTACAAGGAAATATTTGTTTTTCACTTGTTACATTTTTGGGTAGTAGACCTACTGATACTCAGGACTTAGTAAATGGATAAGTCCACTATCTAAAAATTTGACAGCTAAGTGAAATCAAATTTGTCATAGTAAACCTCTTAAAAAACAGTTTTTAGAATGAAAACTTCTAGCCACATGTTATAGTTTATTTTACTGAGATGTGTAATAGTACCTTTTTGTGTGTGCAAGTTGTCTCTGTTGTGCACTTTCTTGAATTTTTTATTTGTTTTTGCATCTTCCGATCAACTCTAATCATTAACATTTGCAATATCATATACCTTTTGTGTATATCATAACCTTAATTATTAATTGATATAATGACTTTGCAATCTAGTGCTAATGGCTTGGGCTATGAGAACTCCACAGTGTAACTTAATCTACATTCAAGTAACAAATTATTTAAAACACCCAATAGCAATCAGATGCAGGCCACACTGACTTATTTGTATTCAACTATGATGTTGAGATAATAAACAGCTCACTGCAAAAGATTCAGATAACAATGAAGCTTAGATAGCGGCAATATGGGAAGGACTCATGTTTTAAGTGATTTTGAAAGAGGCTATATAGGTTGTGTTTGTTCATGCATGTTACGTAAGGAAAGAAATTTAAGATGCACAGAAGCTTTTAACCCATTTTGGGTCTTGGTCACCTGTAAACATTTGGAGCTAGACTGGTTGCCAGATTTAGTTTTCAAATTCTTGATTATAGTTGTTACCAAATGATAGGAGGGATTTCCAAATAATATGGACAAAATAGGGATTGTCAGTATTACAATTTGAAGATGTAGAAATTTTAATGCTCTCCTGAAAACATAAAGCCCTTTTGTCACCCCCATCATTGATAAAAGGCGCTATTTTTTGTTTCAGTGTTCTTTCAGAGAGGCACTGCTGAAGTATCAGTGAGAGTGAATAAAGCCAAGGAAGAATTAGGTCTACTTGGGTAACATCCTTTTTCTTCTCAGCCAAACATTTAGTAATGCTGTGAAACATGCTGCCAATGTAAACTGTGGTACCGGCTGAAGTGGAAATTATAATTTTTTTACACGCCAGGAATGTTGAGGTGTTCAACTTTATCTCTGTCCAGAAGGATGAGTTTCATGGATTTGATACCAACCAAATAGCCATAGGATTTGAAAATTTGGCGTAGGTGGTAGGTAGACTGGTCAAGAAATGGAATACATCCAACAAATTGAAGTTGTCAGAAGAACAGAGAGTGGTGGAATTCTTGACTTCAAACGCTTTTAGGAGTTTGTCCACCAATCCACTAGAGAATTGGTGGTGAGCAACAGTAGTTTTTGTATTAGATTATTCAAGGGCAAGAGGAGCTGGGCTATTGTAGATTATGTTAGCTTAAGTAATAAAGGAAGTCAGCACTGAAAACTTGTAAGTATAAAAAGAGTGCAAAGTGAAGGGGATGATACCCCTTTCACTTCACACACTTTTGAAATGAAGAGAATAATGTCCCCTTCACTTCACACTTTTGATGCCTGCAAATTTCCTATGCTTGCTTCTTGAAATGGCAAGCTTTCTTGGCTATTCAAGAACAACTGTATCATGGGTGTATCATCATCATCATCATTGTCAACCATTATCAATCCACTGCTGGACGAAGGTCTCCCCAAGTTTCCTCCACAACGGTCTGTCTTGTGCCAGTCTCCTCCATGTCACCCCTGCATACTTTCGAATTTCATCCACCCATCTCCCATGTGGTCTTCTTCTGGGTCTTTTCCTGTCCTTTGGAATCCAATCTAAAATTTCAGCTGTCCATCGATGGTCTGTTCTTCTGGCAGTATGTCCAGCCCATTGCCATTTCAGGGATTTAACTCTGATCATGATGTCTTCCACTCTTGTCATTTTTCGGATCCACGTGTTCCTCTTCTTATCTCTCCTGGTTACACCAAGCATGCACCTCTCCATGCTTTTTTGAGTTGTCTGCAGCATTTGTATGTCTCTTTTAGCTAAGGTCCACGTCTCTGCACCATACGTAAGCACTGGAAGGATGCATTGATCAAACACTTTTCTTTTAAGACATAATGGCATATTGCTCTTGAAAATTATGCTGTTTCTTCCAAAAGCTCTCCAGGCAAGTTTTGTACGCCGATTAATTTCTTCACCAATGTGACCCTCACTTGATATCTGCTGTCCAAGATAAATGTATGTGTCTGTTATCTCCAGCTTTTTTCCATCAATCGATAAATCTTCATTTCTTGTAAAAGCATTGTACATCACTTTTGTCTTCTGAAAGTTCATTTTTAACCCCACTTCTTTACTCTTGTCAGCAAGTTCCTGGATCATACTCTGTAGCTCTGATGGGGTAGTTGCAAAAATGACTACGTCATCAGCAAAACGAAGGTGGGTTAGATAATCTCCATTAATCTTTATCCCCTTGTTTTCCCAGCTCAGCGACTGAAAAACACCCTCCAATGTGGCATTAAAGAGCTTCGGAGATATGGTGTCACCTTGTCTCACTCCCTTTCCAATTTTTACGTGTGTTGTATTTTCTAACAGCCGAATCTTTGCACTTGCATTTTCATAGATGTTATTAATAATATTAATGTATGCATCTTCAATACCGCAGGTTTTCAGAGCCATTGTAACTGCTGATGGTTTCACCGAATCAAAGGCTTTTTCATAATCGATAAAAGCCATGCACAATGGAAGTTCATATTCCCTCGCTCTTTCAATTAGTTCTCTCAGCACGTGGATATGATCTATTGTGCTGTAGCCACTCCTGAATCCAGCTTGTTCTCTCGGTTGAGCCATGTCCAGTGTTACCTTCAAGCGGTGTGAAAGAACTTTAGTGAAGATTTTATAAACTACTGATAGGAGGCTGATAGGTCTGTAGTTTCCGAGATCCTCAATGTCACCTTTCTTATGTAGCAGGATCATTGTAGCGGTGTTCCAATCCTCAGGAATTTTTCCTTCATTAAGGCATCGAGTGAAAATTTGGGCGAGTACTGTTTCGATTTCTCCACTTGCTTCTTGTATGATGTCTACAGTAATTCCATCTTCTCCTGGAGCTTTTCCCCGCTTCATGTTCTTGATTGCATGTGCAACTTCTGCTGGAAGGACTGGAGGAACTCTGGTACTGGTATCTTTCATGATGTCTGGAGTGCATGTATCATCCCTTTCATATAATTTGGAGTAGAAATCTTTCACTCTTGTCAAAATTTCGCCTCTATTTCTTGTTACAGAACCATCTTCTTTTCTCAGTGCCATAATCTGTTTTCTTCCCTTACTGAGATGTCCCTTTGCTATCTTTAGGCTTTGGTTGTTTTCAATTGCTTTCCTCACTAGTTCACAGTTGAATTTCCTTACGTCTTCAGTGATACTTTTTCTTACTGTCTTGCATAGCTCTATATATTCCACTTTGGAAGTCACATCTTCTTTAGTTGTTCTCATCTCTCTTCTTTTTGCATCAACATTTTCGTTTTTCCTGATAATTTATTTATATGCAACTTGTTCTTAGACCCAGCTAATTTTGTTGCTGTTTCCATAAGAGCTTTGGTTACTTTTCTGTTAACTTCAGAGATATCCACTTCTTCTGATGTTAGGCCTTCTAAAGCAGAGAACCTGTTCTTCAGTTCCAACTTGAAGGTATTATGGTGTTTTTTAAGGTTGGTTATGTCGATAGATTTTGTTTGTCTTATGAGCTTGCCACGTTCAAGTTTAGTGTTGAGGTGCATCTTACATCTCACCAATCTATGGTCACTACCTGTGTTGAACTTGTTTAGCACACTGCAGTCTTCTATGACGAATTTTTTGTTACACATAATAAAATCAATTTCACTTGTCATCCCATTTGGATGTCTCCATGTCCATTTCCTGTGTGGCTTTTTCTTGAAGAAGGAGTTCAAGATGAAAAACCCTTCTGCCTCTGCAAACTCAACGAGAGTATTTCCACGCTGGTTTCTGTTGCCGTGACCGAATTTACCTACTGAAGTTTCATTCTGTTGCCGTTGCCCTATTTTTGCATTGAAATCTCCCATAATTATTTTCAAGTGCTGCTTACCTTTATTATTTAGATGACAAATTTCCTCATAAAATTCTTCAATTTCTTCTTCAGGATGACTTGTGGTGGGTGCATAAGTTTGAATAATCTGAGCCTGGTATCTTTTCGAGAGTTGGATAACAAGTCGTGCAGCTCTGTCAGAGGAACTTTCAACTTCTACAACTTTATCTTTCAGTTTCTTGTTTATTATAAATCCAACACCACTAGTTCTGCCAGTATCTGTCCCACGATAGTAGAAGAGATGTCCACTTTTCAGTTCGATGAGATCTTCTCCTTTTCTTCTTACCTCACTTAGCCCCACGATGTCCCACTTGATCCTTTGTAGTTCCTCTTCCAATTCAAGAAGCCTTGAATCAGAAGATAGGGAGCGTCCATTGTACGTAGCCAAGGTCAGCATCAGATGGCAGCCTAGTCCGGTCCTCCGGGGATTCTTAGCACCCTCTGCCTTCATGTCGCACTGGCCGCTGCCTTGGCCAGGTACATTCCAGCTGCCGGAGACTGAGGGCCAAGATTTAAGTTGTGGAATCATTTTGGAGGGGTTTGGCCATAACTCACCACGCTGGCCAAGCGGGTTGGTGAGTGTGGGATAGAATTTCCTCTAATCCCGATGGTATAGTTATACCGCTATTGGCGGTCGTCAGAGCCCCTTTAGTGGGAACAGGATGCACCACGAGAAGGCGGGGTTGACATTTGTCAAGGAGAGGCTGTGATGTTACGCATCACCTGACATAGAACATTTTTTAAGGGGATCATGATGGGGGTGACAAAAATATAGTTTTTGAAATCCATCAGAACAAAATATAAATTAATGAAAAATAGAAAGAAAAAATTAAAGTAATTTTTTCTAATGTAAGTTGATGCATTTTTATTAAATTAAAACATTTGTTTTTTTCTGATGTATGTAGCAAAAACATAAAAAATGAAACTCTTTCAGCGAAGGCAAGGCGCCCTTGTACCTCCGCCTCTAAATATGCCCCTGAACTGTATCGAATGTGAACTATGAGTGGTACACAAACAACAAAAGAAGCAGTCAGTGGTCTTTCTTTGGGCGGGATCAACTGATCCACGCTTAAAGGTAATGGCAGCTATAGAGGATTGTATGAGACAAGGGACAGGAAAAGACCCAGAAAAAGACCACATGGGAGATGGGTGGATGAAATTCGTAAATATGCGGGAGTGACATGGAGGAGACTGGCACAAGACAGACCGTTGTGGAGGAAACTTGGGGAGACCTTCGTCCAGCAGTGGATTGATAATGGTTGACAATGATGATGATGATGATGAGGCAACAGAAAAGCTCCACTGCATCAAGTAACTGCACAGTACAACAGCGGTATTGAGAGGAGAATTTCAGCATATGTAGCCCGTTGCACATTGGTGGGAATGGGCTGTAACAGCCCATACTCCCTTCATGTACCACTCGTCTCTGCCAAAAACCAACAAATTTGTCTGCAATGACCATGGGGGCACCAAAGTTAGATCTTTGAGGACTGGGAAAGGTTACCTTGAATTACATTTTCAATTAATATGTGCCAATGAGTGAGCAAGAATATGGAGTCAACAGCATCAATTGATGGATCACAGCTGCCTAGCATTGACTGTACAAATTCGTGGAAGCGGTATAATGGTCTTGGGGCTGTTTTCATGGGAAGCATTGTGTTCCTGAATACCTTTGGAACAGTGTTTAGAGCCACAAAGTATCTTAATATCATTGCAGACTAGGCACACCCATACGTATACAGCTCGGATTGTAACACAGTGGTTCCAGGAGGACAGTAACTTCAAATTGCTGAAATGGCCCCGCAGTGTCCAGATCTTAACCAAATTGAGCAACTGTGTGATGAGATTGAGAAAGTCATTCATAACAGAGATCCTCCTCCAGCAAACATTGGACAATTGATGGGCACTGTATAGGGAGGCACTGGGCTGTCCTTAATCAAAATACAATCAATATGTATAATGCACCCCCAGTGCTTCCCTTTAGGTTCTTTCCGCATGCAGTAGGGACAGCAGCCACCTTACCTATGATATAAATCTGATGTCGAGGTGTTTCATAAGAAAATTCATGCAATTTAGTAATAGTCCTTTATCTGTAGAATAACAACAGAGTTCAATCATTTGGTCTCGAAGCAATTCCCCGGTTGCTTTTTTGTGAAACTTTGGGCTACACTTTAGAGTTCGGCCCCCATCGTCTGCTTTGCTATCGTGCGAATGGAATGCCGGGAGAAACGCTTCGTGATAGGTGGCGCTGCACCTGCTTTGGCGTTTTCTCCCACGCTGTGTGTATTACATAATCGCTGTTTGCTGAGTGCGCCTTCCGTCTTCTGTTCGCCCTCTTCTAAGCTGTTCTTTTCAGCGTGCGTTGTAGCTCTGTCAGTAGCCATGTGGAACTGGAGGCGTTTCTTCGACGAAGTTGGGAAGGATGAAGAAACATGTATTGCATGGTGTGAGCAGAAAGGATTGCTTCCAACCGAAAGAAGATGTTCCGCAGGTCATCCAATGAGTTTGCGAGTGGATATGTCTCGTCGTTTAGGACAATTCAGGTGTAGGAAGAATCACGTTACAGGGAAAAGTGAGCAGTGTTCCCGTTTACTTGGGATGTGGTTTGAAGCTGCTTGTATTCCTCTTGATAAGGTGATGACTCTTTTGTATTGTTTCGCCAAAGGATTGTCCTACAATGATGCAATTGAGGAATCTTTCCAGGGTGTGGTTTCCACATCCTCTGCGACAGTCAGTGACTATTATCAGTCTTGCAGAGAACTAGTCGTAGAGTTTATGGTAGCCTACGAACAAGACAAAGGACAGCTTGGAGGCCCTGGTGTCATCGTAGAAGTGGATGAGGCTAAGGTTGGGAAGCGGAAGTATAATCGTGGTCATCTCGTTGAGGGCACCTGGATCCTTGGCATCTTTGAACGAGATTCGAAACGATTCAGGGTTGAGATCTGCCTGCAGAATAACCGCTCTGCTCTCACATTGCTGCCGCTCATCCAGAAACATGTTCAACCCGGAACTACTGTCATGACGGATCAGTGGGCTGCGTACCGCAATCTCCCATCCTGTGGTTTCCAACATCTGTCAGTAAACCACTCGCTCAATTTCGTCGATCCGACTACTGGGGTGCATGCACAAGGTGTTGAGAGCAATTGGCGGCCCCTCAAACGCACACTATCTAATGACATTCACAAAGACCACTTGGGCGACCACATTCTGGAATATTTATTCCGACGAAATTGTCGTCTTTCCTCTGAACAATGTTTTGAGGTAATGATTGCTATCATCAAACAGTCCTTTCCTAGTACGTAATATTTTCCACTTAAATATTCGTACTAGATAGACAGGTTCTCAATGAGGAGGAAACACTTCTTTTCCGTCGTTATAAATATTTAACAACACCTGAACTACTTACATTCCATAAAGGTTTAGGGCCAACCATATTACAAAATAAACCCCTTCCTTTAAAAAATACCCCCCCCCCTCCCCCGCCGCATATTTCGCCTCCCTACCACTCTTCCCGCACAACACACACACCGATTACGTAATGCACGCAGCGAAAGAGCAAAAAACGCCGAAGCAGCTGCAGTGCCACCTATTGCGAAATTTTTCTCCCGGCATTCCAGCAGCGCGTTAGAGCTTAAGCAGACAACGATACGGGGCCGAAGATTGAAGTGCATCCAAAATTCGCATGCCGCCCCGGTGGCGCAGTGGTCTAAGGCGTTGGCCTCTGCTCATTCGTCCGAAAGGGGTCCGAGTTCGAATCCCGGTGAGGCATGGATGTTGTGTTTGTCTTACGGCACTGGCTCTCTCCCTTCCCTGGAACCAGTGACCCTAAATTAGGGACGGGCGACTGCTTATAGCCCATTGAGTTGCTCACGGTGGTCGTTAAACCTCCAATCAAAAAAAAAAAAAAAAAAAAAAAAAAATTTGCATTCCCCAAAATGGGAGATTTCTAAGAAACCCCTCTTTGCTCGTACCCTAAGGCTGGGCTCCCACCCCAAAGAAAATACGCCTTTCGGTGACCGTGGGAAACATCAGTTACCTCCTTTCAGACCTCAATCCGCTCCCACCAAAACTCACTGCCAACTCCTGAACGCCGAATCCCCTGAGGCTAACCAGCCCTATTTTTAGCAAAATCTATCCTTTGTTTTAACGCGAGTCCATGTTTATCAGAAGCCTGTGTCATGCTGTAGATGTCAAATGATCTCCCTGAGGAGGTACTCAGCTAGTGCTTCATTAATAAAGGAGCCTAGACTTTAAAATATAATGGCAGAGTTTCTGCAGAATGTCTTACAAATGCAGACATATATTCACCATTTCTGGCTTAACTCTAGCAAAAGTCATTAATGTGAATAGCAAAATGTTTTAATCATGTTTTCCCAATGCCAGTCTGAATTCCAAAGTTTGTGCGAGCAAATCATGTGCTTGCTTTGGCATGCTAGATAAAGAAAGTTGAATATTATTAAATAATTACAGATATGTCCATGTGTACAGGATTATCTCGGGAGGCTGTATTTATCTGTCTACAGACACCATTGCATCTGCTTGGCTCAACATATCTGTAGAACTATATGAGCACCTTGTTGATTCCATACGACATCAAATTTAGGTTTTTTAAAGGCCAAGGGTGGCTCATCATGTTAGGTAGGTGTTCTTAATAATTTGTCATTTCAGTGTACTCCTTTGTTTTTTTTTTTTGGGGGGGGGGGTCAAATTGCCAAATCTCTTAACATGCAACATCTCAAAACTTTTAACCCCAATTTTTGGCAATTTAACAGTGAACTCTTGTCACAATTTTAACTTCATAAAGTTTAGACTCAATAAGTTAGTTGTTTAAAAAATGTGTTATTTGAAGGTGATAAAATCAGTTCTATATTTGGCAAGTGAAAAATATTGGAAGGGGCAGATGTGACCCCTACCCCTTTGTCCCTCCCCTAGCTGTGCCAATGATTATGTATTTAGTTAGAGGACGAGTTTACATATATTTAGCATAGTACGTTTAAACCATTCGTTGATTTTCCACCTTTTTGAACTCATCCTGTATATTGATTTCAGTTGCAATATCTGGTCTTTGTGCCAACACACGACATTCAGCACTTCATTTAGTCCGTGAATTTTACATTTGAAGAACATTATATTTGCTGTAAGTGTTCAAAATGTAACTGGCATGTTATTTCCTTCAATGTAGAACACTGTTAAAAATATTGTCATCAAAATATTTCACTGTGAGGAAGTATAATATTTTTTCTCTCATGCCTGATCTTGTATTTCATGAAATGTGAGCAGCCCAGGAAATGTTAACATTGACATAAAACTCTTCAAATTGTAAGTATAATATGGGGTTTCCTAGGATTATATGATTTTTCACTTGTCAAATTTCCATGTATCAAAAGTGCTCCATAATTTAAACCTGAAATTTTGGCTTATCACAATTTAGACACAGTGCTGTTATCACCAAATCATGTGTGGCATTGTGGAAGTACTGCTGTAAACAGCAGTGTACCAGCATAGAATCATAGGTACAGAATGTTCAAGTTACAAGATTAAACAATTTGGCCCACCTGAGAAGGATATATAAGTTCTAATGCTTGTGAGATAATAAGTAGAATGTAAAGTCTGAAGAAACAACATAAGTAGCAAATTTGTAGTTTTTAGTGGTTTGCAATCATAAATATATATTTTTAACAAGAAATTAACAGTTAAAATTATTAACACAGCAATCAGACATCTCTGAATTGCCTGTACTTAGTGTTCATCATGTAATATCAATTTCATCAAAAAACTTGAAAATTACTTAATTATACTTCTGATATGTTTTGTTTTTTTCTTCTAGGAATTTTTATTTTAAATTGCAAATTTTCAGAGAAAACTCTTCTCCTTCATCAGACAGTCTCTTGTTATCTCTGTTTCACTGTCACTATTACAGTTAGGGTTAACCTTGATGGTTAAGGTTATTTTTCACTAAATCTTGCCAAATGTTAAGTAGGGACAAACCTCTGAAGTGGTTGATGATGGTATTCTTACTCTTCTCAATTTCTATTCCTTTTTTTTTTTTTTTTTTAAATTTTTTTTTGAAAGTTGCTTTGAAAATTGATGACTTTAAGAGAATTCCAGTCCATGTTGTGACCAGTTTCTCTAGCATGCTTATCTAAACCTGTCTTTTTGGAGCAATTTTTTTTAGCTGCTTTAAGTTTTGCTATTCAAGTTTGTAGTCTGTGATCTGTCTCTCCTATGTAAGATAGTTCACAACTACATTTTACTTTGCATAGATTATTCCTTGAATTTTAAAAATATCTTCTTCTCTTTGAATTATGTTTTGAATTTTTTTTTAACTTTGTTCTCTAAACTTGGAGCTAATCTTATATTTCTTGTCAATCCCCTTTAATGATTTAAATAAACCTCTATGATAAGTATTTTTTCTAGTGAATTTTATTTGTTGCTGTTGTGTGTTCTTCTTAACAGAAATATTTAGTTCAGTTTCATTATTAGGATAGATTTTTTCTGCAAGGATAGCTTAAAGTTTTTCTTTGTGTGCTTTTTTTATTTTATTTTTTTTTATTTTTTTACACCTTACATTTTCTAAGAACTTACTTGCCATCAATAAATAGAATATGGGTGATAGGAATTGAAATCCAATAATTTATTCATATTCAAAAGTTGTCGTTTTTTTATATGATTCTGTAAGGAATTTTTCATCTTCCTAATAGATTGTAATATCTAAGAAGTTTGTTTTTCTTTCTTTTTGAAGTTCTAATGTGAACTTGAGAGAATCATCTAATTTAATGAATGTGTCAAGAATTTTTTCTGGAAAACCTTTTTCTGAGAGAACTATTATAAATACCTAAAATGTTATCCATATGTCTACTATATAGGGAAAAATATGTGGGTTGCATTAGGATTTTCTCTTCAAGTTTTCCCACATAATAATTTACTGAGAGTGGGGAGCTCATAGCAAGTCCAGATTTTTGAATGAAAACTTTTTAGATTGAAAGAAGTTGTTTTGCAAAGAGAAGATAAGCATTTCAAAAAATCCTTAATATGTTTCTACAGGGTGTCCCACTCACTATGGAACCTAGCATTTCTTTAATAATATTAACACCAATGAAGATATTGCAACAAACTTTGAAGTGGACTTACCTCATTTTGTGCAAAATGTTATGACATAACATGTGCTGGAAGTGCCCACCATTTGTGTCCAGACAGCATTGAACTCGGCGCTGTCCACCAGCCAGCCGGAGTTCTCCTTAGTAATGCCCAATGTCAATCATTTTCTTTAATGCCTGGATTTTCCTGACATTTCTTCAGGAAAATCCGGGCATTCTGGACTACACGTGGTTCTCGGACGAGGCGTGGTTTCACCTGTCCGGATACGTCAATTCTCAAAATCCCCGTATTTGGGCCAGTGAAAATCCGAACACGATACATGAAGAACCCCTTCATTCACAGAAAATTGGTGTTCGGTGTGGGATGACCCGGCGCCGCATAATTGGTCCCATCTTCTTCGATACAGCCATCACAACAGCTGCATGTATGGAAATCTTCAACGCCGCCCCGGTGGCGCAGTGGTCTAAGCGATGGCCTCTGATCATTCGTCCGAACGGGGTCCGGGTTCGAATCCCGGTGAGGCATGGATGTTGTGTTTGTCTTACGGCACTGGCTCTCTCCCTTCCCTGGAACCAGTGACCCTAAATTAGGGACGGGCGACTGCTTATAGGGACGGGCGACTGCTTATATAAGTTGATCTATATTGATGTGAGTATACATAGAAACTACGTCTAAACTATAAATTACCCATAATAGGAGAATCTAATTAAAAATATCGCTCTGGAGCAGGAATCGAACTCACATCTCCCGATTTTTTTTCAAGTCTGCTATTCGTTACACCCCCTAGGACGATGAAGTCCTAAGCATCTGAGTGTTAAGAATCAGAACATTCTCCGACTTTTGCCAGTCAAAGCAAATTCAGCTTCCTCGTGGCATACTTGAATAATTCACCAGTCTTTAAGGTGAATTGTGTGGAAGAAATATTCTTCTCACAATGCATAGAAATATGTTAGAATTATTAACACAGCAATCAGATATCTATCAGAAGAATATTTCTTTTACACAATTAAAATTAAAAGTGTTCTGGTAAAAATATTTTGCAAAACACAGGACACATTATATGCACTTGCGTTTCTTATATTGAGTGCTTAAGATAAGCTTTACATGAACTGGAATTTTTTTTCCAGAAAGTACACTGAAGTACCAGAAAAACTGGTGCACTAGTCTAATACTTGGTAGGTCCCCCATGGGAGTGCAGGACTGCAGAAATATAAATAGGCATGGACTCCACTAGCTTCTGGAAATATGCTGTAGGCAATGAACACCATACTTCCTGCAGAGCGTTCCACAATTCGGGTGTATTCTGAGGTCTCTGATTCCTGTGTTCGATAGCACATTGCATGGCATCCCAAATGTGTTCTATCATGTTCAGATCTGGGGACTTGGGTGGGAATGGCAACACCCCAAACTCAGATGAATGCTCCTCTAACCATAATGTGGCGCCCCTACACTTGTGTGGAGGTGCATTGTCCTGTCGGAACAGGCCCAACCCATCAGCATGAATGCAGGACATGAACGGATGTACCTCGTCAGAAAGGATGTGCACATAGCGTTGGCCAGTCACAGACGTTTGTAGACTTATCAGGGTTCCCAGTGAAGTCCAGCTAAACACACCCCATACCATTACGGACTCCCCACCAGCCGGTACAGTTTATTGTTGATAGGCGGGATCCATGGCTTCATGGGGTTTGCGCCACACACAAATCCTTCCATCTGCCCGATACAGTTGGAAACGCGACTCATCAGACCAGGCTACTTGTTTCCAGTCATCAAGTGTCCAGTGGCGGTATTGCCGTGCTGAAGCGAGGCGCATAGCTCTGTGTCGTGTACCCATCAAGGGTACTCGAGTTGGGCGTCAGCTCCCAAAGCCCATATCGTGCAGGGTACGTTGCACAGTCCGGATGCTGATGCTTGTTGAGACTCCAGCATTGAATTCCGATGATAGCAGCGAGAATGTTGCACGCCTATCGCGTGAGACGATTCTTGACAGCCGACGATGGTCACGTTCACCCAATGTCTTTTTACGGCCACACTGGTATCGTAGGCTGAAGGCTTTGCCGGAATTCTTGTAGTCACGGTACACCCTTGCAATGGTCGTCCGTGAAAATCAGAACTTTGTTTCTACCTCCGAAATACAATGGGCCATCTCACGAGCGCCAACTATGACACCGCGTTGAAAATCATTATTACTTGTCATTCTCATGCCGAAAACAGCTCTTAACAGCTGGCAAGGATGTCTATCGCTTTATATGCGCACTGGCGGACACAACTAAGTAGGCGCATAGGTGACGCTGCTATGTATTTTGCATAATTTTGTCTGTACCAGTTTTTCTGGCACTTCAGTGTATGTATGTGAAAGATCTGTTTTAAATTTGTGGAAGTTCATAACATGTAGTTTAAATACTTATGGAAGCATCTAACATATATTTTGTTATTTGTCTATACACATTTTATATTTTTCTGGTGGATATAATAAATATCTGGTGAAATTAGAATTGACAAGCAGTTCTTAAAATAATTTCATAGGCTAGTTATGACATATTCATATCAATGAGTAACAACTTTGAATCAGCTGTTATCACTTCCAAAGAGAAAATGTGGAATAGTTTTAATATATAGCTAAGGTTCTTTTCGTGGGTCATTCATCATCATCATCAACCATTATTAATCCACTGCTGGATAAAGGTCTCCCAAAATATCTTCCATAAATTTCTGTCTTGAGCCACTCTCTTCAAAATCACTCCAGCATGTTTTTAAATTCCATCCATACATCTCCCATGGGGGCCTTCTTTTGGGTCTCTTCCTACTCCTTGATATTTAGTCCAGTGTTTCAGTTGTCCAATGATGGTCAGTTTAGCAATATGTCTAGCTCATTTTGAGTTGAGGCTCCTCATTTTGATCATGATGTCATCAACTCTTATTTTTTTTCTATTTTATCTTCCTATTTTTCCTGGTTGCATCAAGCATGCATCTCTCTGCACTTTTTTCAGTTGTTTGCAGCTGCTCTATATCTTTTTTACGCTTTCCAACCGTAGGTTGAAGAAGCATATATGCTGAAGAAGCGTATATGCTCCAGTTTTGTCCGTCCGTACGATAACTCACGTGAAAATGGTTCGATTTCGACGAAATTTTAATATGTAGTAGGGAACCACCTGGGGACGATCCCTATTGAAAATGGGTGAAATAGGGTCAAAGGTCAGGACATAGGCTATAGCGGGATCTATTTCATTGCCTTTATACATCATAACTTCTGTAAAAATGGTTCGGTTTCGATGACATTCTAGTATGTGGTAGGGAACCAACTATGGACGAACCCTATTGAAAATGGGCGGAATGGGGTCAAAGGTCAGGACATAGGAGTTGGATCCATTCCATTGCCTTTATGCGTCATAACTTGCATAGAAATGGTTCGATTTTGATGAAATTTTAGTATGTGGTAGGGAACCACCTGCACACGAGCCCTATTATTGAAAATGGGCGAAAGGGGTTCAAAGGTCGGACAGGACATAAGAGCGGGATTTATTCTGTTGCCCCTTATGTGGCATAACTCGCATAAAAATGGTTTGATTTCGATGAAATTTTAGTATGTGGTAAGTAACCACCTGGGGACGAACCCTATTGAAAATGGGCGAAAGAGGGTCAAAGGTCAAGACACAAAAGCGGGATCCATTCCATTGCCTTTATGCGTCATAACATGCGTAAAT
Source organism: Macrothele yani (assembly GCA_039090855.1). NCBI lineage: Eukaryota > Metazoa > Arthropoda > Arachnida > Araneae > Macrothelidae > Macrothele > Macrothele yani. The sequence continues at coordinate 139,100,242 of CM077004.1, forward strand.
ATGGTTCGATTTCGATGAAATTTTAGATATGGTAGGGGACCACCTGGGCACAAACCCTATTGAATGGGCGAAATGGGGTTAAAGGTCAGGACACTGGAGTAGTATTCATTCCATTGCCCTTGTGCATCATAACTTACCTAAAAATGCTTCGATTGTGACAAAACGTTATCATGTTGTTCCGGAGGTATAGTGAACTGGTTCTGCTGAATATCAACGAAGTGGGGTCAAAGATCATTGCACAAAAGCAAGATTTATTCCACAGCCATTATTCTCATAACTTGCGTAAAACTGCTTCTATTGCGACAAACCTTTAGTATGCTATTCCACAGGTATACTGAACCGGTTCTGTTGAATATCGTCGAAATGGGGTCAAAGGGCAGGACACAGGAGCAAGATTTATTCCACAGCCATTTTCCACATAACTTGAGTAATAATTTCTGGTATGTTGGAAAGCGTATCATAATCAATGCATTGCATGATTTTACTAACTTGTTTAGTTAAAATCAATGTCTCTGATCTGTAAAGAAGAACTGGAAGGATGCATTGATTAAACACTTTTCTTTTAAGACATAATGTTACATGGCTTTAAAAAATTGTACTGATTCTACCAAATTCTCTCCTGGAACCAAGTTTTATACTACTATTTATTTCTTCTTCTATGTGATCCTTGCATGATATCTGTTTTCCAAGGTTAACATAGGCATCAGTTACTTCTAGATTTGCACCATCATCTTCAGTTTTTGCAAAAGCAAATGTTTACAGGAGACAAAATTCAGGTACAAGTGCACATCAATTTTGTGTTCTATAAGTTTATTTTTAAACCCACTTTTTTGCTGTTGTCAGCAAGTTGTTGGATCATACACTATAGCTGTGAGAGAGTACTTACTTTGTGAGGTAATTACTAGGGTTGTCAAAAACCGGATATTTTGAATTTTGGATTTCAAAATATCTGAAATATCATAAATCTGAAATCCGGATTTCGGATTTATGATATTTGGGATATTTTGAAATCCGAAATCCGGATTGCTGCATGAGCTTGTTACAAGATAAAACACTGTAATTGTATTTATTATCCCTTCACTTAGTACAATATCAGTGTCACAAAAGGTAACTTTGTCTAATCAAATGGACATCGTGCAGCCAAAAAACGTACATTCACAAACTGCTGCGTTAGCTAAGGTTTCAACAACCTGGGGCATGCGGTCTATCATGGCCAGATAGATCTATGTTGTTGAGATGTCTGAATATTCAGTATTTTAAGTCCGGATATCCAAAGTTTGAAATTCGGAAATCCAGAGTTCGAACTATTTGAATGCTAAAAATCCGGTTTTCGGATACTAAAATATCCGGATATCCAAAAATCCGAAATCCGTGAACAGCACTAGTTATTACTAGTCTTATTCATATTTCTCAGCATTGCTGGAGTAGCACTCTTTCTTTGTTGTTAGTTGTTTCATTAGTGAAAATGCATGTTTAACTATGTTTTCCATTTTTCTTTTATTGAAATGAGTCACATTTGGGTTAGCAGCACTGTGCTTGGTGTTCATGTCCTCACATAGATATGTTTATTTATGAAGAACTGATTCAATGGTAATCATTGGCCACATATAGATATGTATGCCAACCATTTTGATGCTTATTTAGACATTATGGTAATAAAAGGACAACAGCACACAGAAATTGGCAGTTTATTTTCCCAAAGTGAACCAACAGTGCTGTAGCATCTCAGAAGAGACAGCAGTACAACATGAAACCATATATAATAATTCCTTTCCAAAGGCAGAACAAACAGGTTCCATTTTTCAATGCAATCCCCAAATCTGAAAAGTATATTTAATGTTGGGACATGGTTAAGTTTATACCATGTATCTAACCTATCTCTAACTCTTCTTGTATTGCATGAACATAATCGTGAGTGTTGCATAATTGTGAACATTTATTTAGAGGGTACAAAGAGGAAAAATGGGAGACATGCAATGTAAGATGAGTGTTTGAAATCTCTCTATATATGTGGATAGTGACAGTGGCTATATGAAAAAAACATCATCTGAAAGAAAAGCAGGTAAATGGCATAAACTTAGCATGTCCCAACACTAAATACATTTTTTAAACATAACATGGAACCAGTGTAAACTGCTTGCATGTGAAACACATGTAACACAGGGAATATGTCACCTTGAATTGTAATCTTTAAGCATGTTATTCCAGGCATGTGCAGTTGATGAATATTATATTCTGATTTCATTTGTGGTTTTTGGAGTGTCCGTAGATGATTAATGTTTAGATTTCAGTTTGACAATTAGAATTATATCTGGACCATGTGGTGTTTTAGTCCTTTAATGTGGAATATAAAAGCAAAGCACACTCACACACACACACACACACACACACACACACACACACACACACACATACATCAATGTTGGGGTGATTTTTGATACATTAAGGATAGATAATCAAGGGATTATTCATAAATATTAATTTTAACTCATAGCTGCTTTAGGAAAATGTCACAAGACTGATGGGTTCAGAAAGGTCCCCAATGGCTGTATGTGAAAGCATAATTTTTCATACTACGATGTACAGTCGTGAAACCTGGGTATTGCAGAAGATACTTGGGAGTAATTTCTGTACTGGAGAGTTGCTTTATTTGCCAGGGATTGGTGTAAAGACATGTTTTGGTAACATGAGGAACAAATACATGTTATAGATATGCCATGTGAAGCAAAATGTTGTTAAGTAGGGTGGAAACAAATATTTTGAGGTGGTTCAGGCATGCTGAAAGAATGAGTGAGGTGAGGATTTAAGAGAATTTTTTCAGTCTAAATGATGGGGGAAAAAGTAGGGGAAGGCTGAGGAGGTTATGGAAAGACCAGATTCAGGAATGCCAGCAAGAGAAAAAGATAATAAGTATGAAGTACAAAAGGTCTTGTGTGAGACCTATGATGGATGTCAGAGATTCTGGAGTTTTATGCCAAAATCACTGTAAATGGAGATGTTTGATACATCAGTGGTATGTGAAGTCTATTACCATGAGTAACTTTAAAATGAATGATAAACTTGATTTGAGGAACTAACCTATGAATCTCGGAGGACAGAGCAGTGAGTATGGAAAGATGGATGCATGCATCTACCAAGTTTCATCATGACATCTTCATTACTCGCTTTTCTAGAGACCAGAAAATCATCATCAACCATTATCAATCCACTGCTGGATGAAAGTCTCCCCAAGTTCTTTCCACAACGGCCTATTTTGCACCAGTCTCCTGCATGTCACTTCCGCATGTCTTCGAATTTCATCCATCCATGTCCCATGTGGTCTTCTTTTGGGTCTTTTCCTGTCCCTTGGAATCCAGTCTAGAATTTCGGTTGTCCATCGGTGGTCCCTTCTTCTGGCAACATGCTCAGCTCATTGCCATTTCAGGGATTTTATTCTGATCATGATGTCTTCCACTCTTGTCATTTTCTGTGTCCATGAGTTCCTTTTCTTATCTCTCCTGGTTATACCAAGCATGCATCTCACCATGTTCTTTCAGTTGTCTGCAGCCTTTGTATGTCTATTTTTAGTTAAAGTCCACGTCTCTGCTCCGCACGTAAGCACTGGAAAGATGCATTGATTAAACACATTTCTTTTAGGACATAATGGCATATTGCTCTTAAAAATTGTACTGTTTCTTCTTAAAGCTCTCCAACCAAGTTTTATACGTTGATTAATTTTTTCATAAATGTGACCTTTGCTTGATATCTGCTGTCGAGGGTAAATGTAGGTATCGGTTATCTCCAGCTTTCCCCCATCAATCGATAAATCTTCATTTCTTGTAAAAGCATTGTATATCACTTAATTGTCTTCTGAAAGTTCATTTTTAATCCCACTTCTTTACTCTTGTCAGCAAATTCCTGGATCATACTCTGCAGCTCTGAAGGGGCAATTGCAAAAATGGCTGTGTCATTAGCAAAACAAAGGTGAGTTAAATAATCTCCATTAATATTTATCCCTTTGTTTTCCCAGTTCAATGATTGAAAGACATTTTGCAATGTGGCATTAAAGAGCTTGGAAGATATGGTATAGAGACCTGAGAATAGGGATACTTATTTTAAAACCACCCAGTTCATGCATACATGTATGTATGTATGTATGTATGTATGTATGTATGTATGTATGTATGTATGTATGTATGTATGTCCCGGGTGGTTTTAAAATAAGTATACCTATTCTTAGGTTTCTAGAAAAGCAAGCAATGAAGATATCATGATGAAATTTGGTAGATATCACAAGATATGACCTGTTATGCCCAGCAGAAGCATCACTGCTGAAACCCAAGAAATTGCAGAATATTCACAGGGAAAGTTTTGTATGCAAATGTTCACATACGAATTTGACATGCTGCATCTGGCAGGATAAAAGCAACAATAATCAGTTTACTGGTAGTCATTTAGGCTCTTGCAAAGGAGGAATGTGTGTTACTGGTAAAAACAAAATATTATTTAATTCAGAGTAATGCCAATAGTGGACTACACTGATATTAACAAATCAGAGGATTATGGAGAGGATTCCTTACACCCATGGTGATGAGGAAGATGATACGGAAATTTGCAGATACTGGGGAATTGCAAGTAGTACTGGGAAGAGGATATCTGCCATTTTCCAAAAGCCTTGTTGAGGCTGCAACGACGATATACCAGCTTTTATTTCGAATATATGAAAAACCCTTCTGAATAACTTACAACCATTCATCCCTAGGAATTAAAAAAAAAAAAACATTTACAGTAATGTTCCAAGAATGCAGTGATAATTTCACAGGTTTCGGCGTACTAAACTACTTCACGACAGTTAAGAGATATATCGCCACCTCTTGGACATGACGTCACAAACCCATCTATATATTGCTGTCCCCAGGGTGCCACGGTTTCAGTATTTCACCTGATGATGTAATTGATGCCATTATGAAAGATCTAGTGTAATTTTATTTATGATGTGTGATTTTAACTTGTAAATATTTTGGAATCTTCACTCATAATATTTTTCATCATCTCTCCATCTATGTGTTATTGACATGCATAAGACAGCATATTGATGCCTTTACTTGGATTATTGTTGCACATATTTGAAACAAATTTTCCTGTTGGATTGATAATGGTTGACAATCTTGATGAAATCTTGGTTGGCGGCATTTGGAAGAAGCTGTAGAATTTTCATGAGCTATTTGCCAGTATGTCTTGATAGTAAATTGTTTAATCAGTGTATCCAGCCAGTCTGACTTATGGATCAGAGACATGGACCTTAATTAAAAATGATACACAGAAGCTGCAGACAACCCAAAGAAGCATGGAGAAATGCATGCTTGGTTTAAATAAGAAAGATAGGAAAAGGAAGTCATGGATCTGGAAAGTGACATGAGTTGATGACATCATTATCAAAGTAAAAAAACACTCAGGTAGCAATGGGCTGGGCATATTGTTAGAAGAACTGACCACCATTGGAAAACTGAAATATTTGACTAAATAGCAAAGGGCAAGAAAAAACCAAGAAGACCACCATGTGGGAAATTGGTGCATGAAATTTAAAAGTGTAATGGAATGGCATAAAATAGATAGCTCAAGACAAAGTTATGAAAAGATGTTCATCCAGCAATGGGCTAAGATTGGGTGATGACAATGTATATTTGAAGTAGCATAAGTACTGATATAATTTGTCAATAAATAAATTAATAAAATCTTTGTCTATATTTTAAATTTTGGTATAGGACTTTTGTATTATGTGTGACTGTAAAACAGAAAATAATGTGAATCTGATGTGATCGATGAAAAGACAAATTTTATAATCCACTGATATTATATCCTGTTTTCTTTTTGTATTTCAGACATGATTATGACGATATACACAGTACATTACAGTTATTTTTAGCAGTAGAAGAAGGATGATCTCATAGAGATTAATTTATCTTTCATAGGAAAAGGCATATAGTAGATGAATAGCTCTCCTGCCTAACGAAACTTAGCAAGCTAACAGATTTAGTCTAGCGCTCGAGGTTTTGTAGGTGAGTATAATCATTCTGCAATTCAGAAAGGATTAATTTTATTGTACTGTCATTATCCTTAATTTGTACATATAGAATTCAAAAATACTGTTAAGAACTTCTATGTTATTTCTGAACTTTCCCCCCTCAGTATTCTTTGTTGTTGATGTTAACCTCTATTAAATGAATTCCACTTAGTAGTTCTAATTCTGACTATTATATAGCTCTAATTATTGTACTATTCTCTTTTACGTGCAATATTTCAAAGTAACTTGTGCAAAAAACTAGCGGATAATGCTTACCTTGGCATTCCTTTCTAGCGACGGGAACATTTCACGCACGTGTTTTCCTGTCTTTGTTGATGTTATTGTCCTAAAGTCCGTTGTATGCGATGACTGGCTTTACTTCTCACACTTTTCGCTGGGTATACTCATTGGATCTTTGCCTTAGGATTCAAACATCAATTTTTACCGTTCTTTATACTCGAAATTTTCGCCCATACTCTGGGCATCTTCAGGAGCGTGGCGACTTTACCACCGATGTTCGTGGTTAACTTCGCGCTAATGGAGTCCGATACTCCTTGTTGCCATTCGTCGGAAAAACTTTCCTGGATATATTTCGTTATCAAGCCCGACTGGCGCCATCTATGTTTCGTTAAGAACACTTTTTTTTTCCGTTTTTTTAATAATTTTCTTCTCCTATCCTGGTTTTCTTGTCTTTTTTTGCCTGTTTTTCTTTTGTTGTTGTTTTTCTTGTCTTATTAGTTCTTTCCACAGGCCCGATAATGTGCTAGGGTTGTTCTGGTTACATACCCTTGCTTTATTTTTGTAGATTAATATTGCTTCTTCCCTCCTCATTTGCCTTTCCGATTTTTTATTCTTTTTTAGCATTTTAATTTCATCGAACTTTGGGAATGTCCGGTTTTCCAAGCAGAATTGCACTAAAGCAGTTTTGGCTTCTTTTTTTGTCAGTTAGATATGTGTTGTTTAAGTCTTTTTTTTAATCTGTTTTTCGTACTTCCAGTGTACGATATTGGGGGTATGTGTGCTATTGGAATTTCGTAGGTTCCTGATTCTTCTAGCATTTTTTCCTCTGTTTTTTTGTTGACAGTCATACTTTTCACGGTGTGCACTGAGCTTCCTAGTTGTAAGTCATATTTAGCACAGTGCCTATTGATTTCTTTACTCACTCCTTCCAGGTATGGGAAAGCTCCAATGTATTTCAATTTTTTATTTCTCATCTTCCTTTGGTTGTGCACTTCTTGGCCTTCTTTACTCTGAGTCATATGCTTTTTTACTCTCGTGTATCCATTTATTAATTAGCTTGCTCGTGTACCCATACTCTTGTGATATTTTCGAGATAAACTCTAGCTCTTGATTTTTTAGCCTGTTGTTAGATGTGTGTGTGTACGCTCGCCGTATCAAGTTTACTATGCTGTTTTTTTTATGTATCACTGGATGGTGCGACGAGTATGACCTAGAGCAAATAACTATGGCCTCCATGGATGTTAAGGCGTTATACCCAAACACTCCTGTCGAGCTAGCCATCAAATTGATTATGCAACAACTAAGCATCAACAAAGAACTAAACTTGTCACAACTGAAAGAGCTAAAGAATACCTTATATTTCATCAAGGAAAACAACATCTTCCATTTTGAAGGAAATATATTTAAACAAACGCAAGGTGGCCCTATGGGATCCCCATTATCGGCATTATACGCAGAAGTGATTATGGCATACCTCGAAAAAGAAATTATTCAAAATTTACCTGAAAAACCAATACTTTATGCTCGATATGTAGACGACATTATTATAATGTCTAAACTTAACAAAGCCGAGCTACAAGATCTAGCACAGCAGTTTAGCAAAATCTGTAACACCATAGAGCCAACTATTGAGTTTGAAGAGGATAATTGCCTATCCTTCCTGGACATTCAACTTAAGAAAAACAAAAATAGTTTTGAATATTCTGTGTTCAGAAAAGCAACTTACATACCTGTACTGATACCATACTCGTCGCACCATCCAGTGATACATAAAAAAAACAGCATAGTAAACTTGATACGGCGAGCGTACACACACACATCTAACAACAGGCTAAAAAATCAAGAGCTAGAGTTTATCTCGAAAATATCACAAGAGTATGGGTACACGAGCAAGCTAATTAATAAATGGATACATGAGAGTAAAAAGCATATGACTCAGAGTAAAGAAGGCCAAGAAGTGCACAACCAAAGGAAGATGAGAAATAAAAAATTGAAATACATTGGAGCTTTCCCATACCTGGAAGGAGTGAGTAAAGAAATCAATAGGCACTGTGCTAAATATGACTTACAACTAGGAAGCTCAGTGCACACCGTGAAAAGTATGACTGTCAACTAAAAAACAGAGGAAAAAATGCTAGAAGAATCAGGAACCTACGAAATTCCAATAGCACACATACCCCCAATATCGTACTTTGGAAGTACGAAAAACAGATTAAAAAAAAGACTTAAACAACACATATCTAACTGGCAAAAAAAAGAAGCCAAAACTGCTTTAGTGCAATTCTGCTTGGAAAACCGGACATTCCCAAAGTTCGATGAAATTAAAATGCTAAAAAAGAATAAAAAATCGGAAAGGCAAATGAGGAGGGAAGAAGCAATATTAATCTACAAAAATAAAGCAAGGGTATGTAACCAGAACAACCCTAGCACATTATCGGGCCTGTGGAAAGAACTAATAAGACAAGAAAAACAACAACAAAAGAAAAACAGGCAAAAAAAGACAAGAAAACCAGGATAGGAGAAGAAAATTATTAAAAAAAATACGGAAAAAAAGTGTTCTTAACGAAACATAGATGGCGCCAGCCGGGCTTGATAACGAAATATATCCAGGAAAGTTTTTCCGACGAATGGCAACAAGGAGTATCGGACTCCATTAGCGCGAAGTTTACCACGAACATCGGTGGTAAAGTCGCCACGCTCCTGAAGATGCCCAGAGTATGGGCGAAAATTTCGAGTATAAAGAACGGTAAAAATTGATGTTTGAATCCTAAGGCAAAGATCCAATGAGTATACCCAGCGAAAAGTGTGAGAAGTAAAGCCAGTCATCGCATACAACGGACTTTAGGACAATAACATCAACAAAGACCGGAAAACACGTGCGTGAAATGTTCCCGTCGCTAGAAAGGAATGCCAAGGTAAGCATTATCCGCTAGTTTTTTGTACAAGTTACTCTATTAAATGTGTAAAACATCCACTAGGGAAAAAAAAAATGGAGAGAAAAAAAAAAAAAAAGAGGAAAAAGAACATGATAGATATGGGTGACATTCATTTTCTTGCTGAGAAAGCAAAAAATTATGTGTGAAATTGAGTATTTCAAGAAGCAAGATTCAATAGAACTTTAAAATGAGATAATTAATTAATCTTATAGGGAAAGTGTTAATATATCATCATCATTGTCAACCATTATCAATCCACTGCTGGACGAAGGTCTCTCTAAGCCTCTTCCACAACGGTCTGTCTTGTGCCAGTCTCCTCCATGTTACACCCGCATACTTTCGAATTTCATCCACCCATCTCCCATGTGGTCTTCTGAGTCTTTTCCTGTCCCTTGGAATCCAATCTAAAATTTCGACTGTCCATCGATGGTCTGTTCTTCTGGCAGTATGTCCAGCCCATTGCCATTTCAGGGATTTTACTCTGATCATGATGTCTTCCACTCTTGTCATTATTTCTGATCCATGAGTTCCTCTTCTTATCTCTCCTGGTTACACCAAGCATGCACCTCTCCATGCTGCTTTGAGTTGTCTGCAGCCTTTGTATGTCTCTTTTAGTTAACTAAGGTCCACGTCTCTGCACCATACGTAAGCACTGGAAGGATGCATTGATCAAACACTTTTCTTTTAAGACATAATGGCATATTGCTCTTGAAAATTATGCTGTTTCTTCCAAATGCTCTCCAGGCAAGTTTTATACGCCGATTAATTTCTTCATCAATGTGACCCTCACTTGATATCTGCTGTCCAAGATAAACGTACGTATCTGTTACCTCCAGCTTTTCTCCATCAATCAATAAATCTTCATTTCTTGTAAAAGCATTGAACAACACTTTTGTCTTCTGAAAGTTCATTTTTAATCCCACTTCTTTACTCTTGTCAGCAAGTTCTTGGATCATACTCTGCAGCTCTGATGGGGTAGTTGCAAAAATGACTACATCATCAGCAAAACGAAGGTGAGTTAGATAATTTCCATTAATCTTTATCCATTTGTTTTCCCAGTTCAATGATTGAAAGACATTTTCCAATGTGGCATTAAAGAGCTTCAGAGATATGGTGTCACCTTGTCTCACTCCCTTTCCAACTTTTATATGTGCTGTATTCTCAAACAGCTGAATCTTTGCACTTGCATTTTCATAGATGTTATTAATAATATTAATGTATGCATCTTCAGTACTGCAGGATTTCAAAGCCATTGTAACTGCTGATGGTTTCACTGAGTCAAAGGCCTTTTTATAATCAATAAAAGCCATGCACAATGGAAGTTCATATTCCCTGGCTCTTTCAATTAGTTCTCTCAGTATGTCAATATGATCTATAGTGCTGTAGCCACTCTTGAATCCAGCTTGTTCTCTTGGTTGAGCCATGTCCAGTGTCACCTTCAAGCGGTGTGAAAGAACTTTAGTGAAGATTTTATAAACCACTGATAGGAGGCTGATAGGTCTATAGTTCTTGAGATCCTCAATGTATTCTTTTTTATGTAGCAGGATCATTGTAGCATTGTTCCAATTCTCAGGAATCTTCCCTTTATTAAGGCATTGAGTGAAAACTTGGGCTAGTACTGTTTCAATTTCTCCATTTGTTTCTTGTACGATGTCTACAGTAATTCCCTCTTCTCCTGGAGCTTTTCGCCGCTTCATGTTCTTGATTGCATGTGCAACTTCTGCTGGAAGGACTGGAAGAACTCTGGTACCTTTCATGATGTCTGGAGTACATATATCATCCCTTTCATATAATTTGGAGTAGAAATCTTTCACTCTTGTCAAAATTTCGCCTCTATTTCTTGGTACAGAACCATCTTTTTTTCTCATTGCCATAATCTGTTTTCTTCCCTTACTGAGATGTCCCTTTGCTATCTTTAGGCTTTGGTTGTTTTCAATTGCTTTCCTCACTAGTTCACAGTTGAATTTCCTTACGTTTTCGGTGATACTTTTTCGTACTGTCTTGCATAGCTCTATACTGTGTATATTCCACTTTGGAAGTCACATCTTCTTTAGTTGTCCTCATCTCTCTTCTTTTTTGCATCAACATTTTGGTTTTTCCTGATAATTTGTTCACATTCAACTTGTTCTTAGACCCAGCTAATTTTGTTGCTGTTTCCATAAGAGCTTTGGTTACTTTTCTGTTAACTTCAGAGATGTCCACTTCTTCTGATGTTAGACCTTCTAGAATAGAGAATCTGTTACTCAGTTCTAATTTAAAGGTGTTATGCTGCTTTTTAAGGTTGGTCACGTCAATACACTTTGTTTGTTTTATGAGCTTGCCACACTCGAGTTTAGCATTGAGGTGCATCTTACCATTCTATGGTCACTACCTGTGTTGAACTTGTTCAGCACACTGCAGTCTTCCATGACAAATTTCTTGTTACACATAATAAAATCAATTTCACTTGTCCATCCATTGGGATGCCTCCATGTCCATTTCCTTTGTGGCTTTTTCTTGAAAAACGAGTTCATGATGAAAAACCCTTCTGCCTCTGCAAACTCTACAAGAGTATTTCCATGCTGGTTTCTGTTGCCGTGACCGAATTTACCTACTGAAGTTTCATTCTGTTGCTGTTGCCCTATTTTTGCATTGAAGTCTCCCATAATTACTTTCAAGTGCTGCTTTCCTTTATTAATTAGATGAAGAATTTCCTCATAAAATTCTTCAATTTCTTCTTCAGGATGACTTGTGGTGGGTTCATAAGTTTGAATAATCTGAGCCTTGTATCTTCTCGAGAGTTGGATAATGAGTCGTGCAGCTCTGTCAGAGGAACTTTCAACTTCTGCAACTTTATCCTTTAGTTTCTTGTTTATTATAAATCCAATACCACTAGATCTGCCAGTATCTGTCCCACGTTAATAGAAGAGATATGCACTTTTCAGTTCAGTGAGATCTTCTCCTTTTATCCTTACCTCACTTAGCCCGACGATGTTCCACTTCATCCTTTGTAGTTCTTCTGATTCAAGGAGCCTTGAATCAGAAGATGGGGAGCGTCCGTTATACATAGCCAAGGTCAGCATCAGATGGCAGCCAAGTCCGGTTCTCCAGTGATTCTTAGCATCCTCTGCCTTCATGTCGCACTGGCCACTGCCTTGGGCAGGTACATTCCAGCTGCCGGAGACTGTGGGCCAAGATTTAAGTTGTGGAGTCATTTTGGAGGGGTTTGGCCATAACTCACCACACTGGCCAAGCGGGTTGGTGAGTGTGGGATAGCATTTCCTCTAATCCCGATGGTATAGTTATAACGCTTTTGGCGGTCGTCAGAGCCCCTTTAGTGAGAACAGGATGCACCACGAGAAGGCGGGGTTGACATTTATCAAGGAGAGGCTGTGATGTTGCGCATCCTCTGACCTTACCCTAATATATACATACACATATTGTACAAAAAAATTTTATTCACTCTCATTTGATGGGTTTTTATAACAACATTTTAGAATTTGAATATAAGATGCCTCCCCTTTTTTGTGGCATATATGAAGGCATGTATAATGAGTTCCTCATGTTTAGACAAATTGGATAATCGATTTACATTAATAGTTTCTTTACTAATTACAACTAATTTCTCTGCATTGGATTTCATTGTGAAATTTGGTTGAAGTGTAGTTTTATTCACATGTATTCATTAGCACCAACTTTCAATTTTTTATGTGTGGGCATATACTTAAAATATATACTTGTGGCTGCCCCGGACGTTCTGCATCACAGAGATTGAAATTTCCCTGCTTAAACCACTGGAACCACTTCTTACACGTACTGTAGGACACGGCAGCCTTGCCCAAAGCAACATAGATCATTTGCTGGGCTTCTGTGGCACTTTTTTCAGCTGAAATGTGAACAGGGGGCAGTGCCTCAAATGTTGCTCCTCGAACGACATTGCTTTCACCGTCAACTTTTGTCCCTTCTGTCACTGCAGCTGTAAGCGGTTATGGTTGCCTGGAAAGCTGTTGGGTGGCGCTGCAATGAGCCATTATCACATACAGCTATTTGCATTTGCCGACGTTCTATGATCGCTTGCGGTTAGGGGCCGAGAATTAAGTTGCACACCTAATATTTATATATTTTATCTGTTTGGGCTTTGAAGATGTATAGTTTTTCAGGGTTTGCGGCATGATGCAAGAAACGCAAAATAAATAAGCAAAGGGATTTCCTTTTCTGGTTAGTGGTTTGAGTGACTGCACAAAATCTCCATCAGATGAGTGAAGTCATCCTAATATATCCTGCTCTTCCTCGAGAAATGTTCAGACTACACCCTCCCCTCCCCCAAGGGGGAAAAAGTCACCACCACATGAAAGACATTCTCTTTTCCACTGCATGCATTAAACAATTAATGGTACTTTAGGGTGTTTAAATCGTTTCATGACTTTTGGGCATTTTTTGGTCTTAATGCAACAGAGTGACACACCACACACACACACACACACACACACACACATGATGATGTGGTGCTCCCCTCACGAGGAAGAAATGTTTACCATTCCCTTAGGGAGCACTTAAGCTGTAAGCTATCCTCTGTAATTGTCAAAAGTGCAGGAAACAGGTAGTAAATTTATGGGCATGTGGAAGGCGTGGGAATAGATAAGGAACACACTGGTAGATGTGACCCTCTGAGATGCCTGGGAGATTTTTTTTTTTTTTTGATTGAAGGTTTAACGACCACTGTGAGCAACTCAATGAGCTATAAGCAGTCGCCCGTCCCTAATTTAGGGTCACTGGCTCCAGGGAAGGGAGAGAGCCAGTGCCGTAAGACAAACACAACATCCATGCCTCACCGGGATTCGAACCCGGACCCCTTTCGGACGAGTGATCAGAGGCCATCGCTTAGACCACTGCGCCACTGGGGCGGCAGATGCCTGGGAGAGACAGATTGTCTACTAAGTTCTGTAGGCTCATAGCTGAATATGTTTACATGGAAAAGAAGTTTGGTAGTATCAGCAGAATTCCTAAAGCACATTGATGTTTCATTTGTGCAAACAAGAAATAGAAACATGATGCTTACTAAGATCATGTGACTTACACAACACATTGGGGCATGTGCCCCCATGACTTAGGTACCACTGCATGCATTTGATAAAGCCTGATTGACATATATTGGCTCATTTGCTATAGGATACAAACTACGTAATTTGTTTGCTGCATTTTTTCACGTGCATACTACATTCCCATTCATTACAGATGTACACACATTTACATCAGTGTTTTGGATATGTCGATTTTTGGTATCAACCATTTGGATTCAATGTCACTATTCTTGTTAGATTAAAACATGGTGGATGAGATGACCATGTACATTGTACACAGACTTAGGAAAGATAACTTAAATTTGATGATGGGCATCTGTCATAGACAGATCATTGTTATTGCCCACAGAAAAAGACTTTTTTATTTTAATTATCACAGCAAGTATTTTGTATAGGGGTCATTTCTTGGCAGACTCATTCTCGGTTTGCTTCCATATGCAAATCACCAACTGTTGATTCAAGGGATCTTCAATGTCAGCTGAAATGTCATGTATGGATAGATTGCTTGTGTGGCACTGTATTGTCAATCCACACTGGATATTAGTTAAATCTGTCGATCGAGGCATCTTTCATTCACATTTGTGCTATTGTCTCATCATAGCTCTTTGAACATATTTATAGTTGGGTATGTAATGTGGTGCTTCTGTAGGTCCTAAATCACTATCAATAGAGGAGTGTCTGGATATTAATGATAGGGCAGCGTAGCTTAGAAATGTTTGTTCGAATATCATGAGAGCAAACTTTAAAGGATTGCAATACTTTTGCAGTTTGCTGAAACAAAATTCCAAATGCATATTCTATTAAATATTGCATACATGCTTGAAAATTATTATGTTCAGGTAATTTAACCAATAGGAAGTCCTTTTCTTTAATATCTTGAAACCGAAGTAAAAAAGCTGTAAGTGTGTCATAGTCTAATGCAGTGGTTCTCAAACTTCTGACACTTCGGAGCCATTTTCACCCAAGGGTGAGGCCGAGGTGCCTCAACATTTTTTTCTATTCCCGTGTTTATTTTCAGTGCCAAATTGTGTTTATACAGGCAATGAGGATTTAAGAATTTCATTTCTGAGAAATCTGAGAAGTATTGGTTTCATTTCTGAGAAGTATTGCTTTTATTTAGCTAAAAAATAGAGAAAGTGTTATTTCAGTATTTTTTAGAAATACTGAAAGTGTTATCAGCATGCATAACACTTTCAGTATTTCTGATATTCAAGTATTTCTTCATAATGAAACCAATAGAGCTCAAAGAAAAAGAAAATGCTATTACAAATGGATGGCAAGTCTTTGTAAGAAAAAATAATTGAATTACTGACCTCAATGTGATGAATACAGTTGTTTTTTCTTACGAAGTTATTTTACGCCTGGCTCTATGGAGGAGAGTTGCTGTCGCATGTCCGACTCTGCATCCACTCTGTCACGATACATAGAATTTGTGGAAACATAAGTTGGGAAGCCAGTCTTGCACAGATATGTACTGACAAAGGGAACGAGTGCTCTAATCACTTTCTGTGATAAACATGAATGAATGTTTTTTAATGCTGCACCAAAATTCGCCTAATGGTAGTTTATCAAATGTTGCCTTTTCAGAAGTGTCAGATGTCTGGTCGATAAGGTTTTCATATTCACTTGCAGTCATGCTGCGAGGCTTGTCTTTAACAGCAAACAGATATTTTATCCATGTATAATTTTCCAAATTCTTGTGCGTTATATTGGAGAAGTACTGCAAGAGGGCATCACATTTATTTCTTGTAGGTGCTGAGTAAATTCCCCAAAACTCTCGTCAGATTCATAGATGCTTCCTTCATGCTCTTCCCGGAAGTCCATAAGTATTGGGAAGCTATCAACCTAAAGCACGAATTTTGTCAGAGGCCATGAAAACAGTAGCGTTCTTTTCCTTGGAGGCCTGTACATGCTATGAAGGAAGCATCATATACACTGGCAGAAAGTGAAAAAAGAACACCAAGAAGGAATTGGCGGACGATCATGAAATTTGCATATGTTAATGGGGTCGAGTTTACGTAGGTGTGATGTTAATTTCGGGACTAACCGGTGAGCGCTTACGCCACAGCACAGCATAATATGCAAATTATCATCGGTGGTATTTAAGGAGTACGGCGAAGTGAATGTAATCAGTCGCCTGCGTACGGACAAGTGCGAAGACCCTGAAGAAGCTGTAATGCCTGGACATGGAAGACGTGTAGGAATTCAGCAGTTATCGGACTTTGAGCGAGGTCATCTAGTCGGACTCCACGAGGCCGGGTGGTCGTATCGTCGTATTGCGGAGCGAATTGGACGGGAAGTATCGGTGGTGGTACGATGGTGGCGTAGATGGTCCGAGGAACATTCCCACACGAGAAGACGTGGAACCGGGAGTCACAGACGGACCGATGAGCGGACCGATTGACGCATAAGAAGAGCGGCGTTGTCAAGCAGAACATCCACTGCAACGCAAATCCAAGCTGCCGTTGCACCTGAGGTGACTGTGCGAACAATCCGCAGCCATCTACTGGATGCAGGACTACGTGCACGTGTGCTTCTGGCATGTGTACCTCTGACTCCAACCCACCATCAGGAATGCCAACGTCTGCACTGTCTGAACTGGAGAACGCAATGGCGATCTGTCGTGTTCAGCGATGAAAGCAGATTCTGCTTGGAAGCCTCCGATGACCGTATGCGTGTTCGCAGGCGCACAGGGGAGCGCCTCCACCCTTCTTGCATCCGCCAGCGACACACAGGGCCTACACCTGGTCTCCTGGTGTGGGGAGCGATCAGCTATCACTCCCGTACACAACTAGTGTTTGTACCGGGTACGTTAAACAGCACCTCCTACATAAACAATATCATTTAGCCCATTGTTGTGCCATTTGTAAGGTCAGTCTATCGTGGTGTTTTCCAGCAAGATAACACATGCCCACACACGGCACATGCAACGCAACATGCACTTCAGGGTGTGAGACAACTTCCATGGCCTGCACGTTCACCGGATTTGTCCCCCATTGAGCACGTCTGGGATTTTATGGGACAACGACTTATCCGGTCTCCACGGCGAGCCAGGACCATCCCCGATTTACGCGTCCAGGTTGAGGATGCTTGAAACTCAATACCCCAAACTCACATCCAACATCTGTATGGCAGACTCCATGCCAGAATTGCACAGTGTGACGCAGTTCATGGCGGTTCAACCTCGTGCTAACCATGTTACATGAAAATGTTATTTTTCAGTTTACCAGCAAATACAGCTGTATTTTGCCATAATGTTTTGATCACGTTATCCTCTGTATTCCATTATTATGCTGTATAAATTTTGTTGGTATCAGATGTCTCTTTCTTGGTGTTCTTTTTTCACTTTCCGCCAGTGTACATTAATTATACACAGTCGAGTCACATTATTGTGACCACCACCTGATATCCAAAGTAACCATCGTGTGCAGCGTGGACAGCAGCTAGATGGGCTGGGAGTGACTCAATAAGGTGCTGGAAGGTGTTCACAAGTACGTGGAGCCATGCTGACTGAGTTGCATCTGACAGCTGCTGGAGGGTGCATGGTGGAGGATACATAGAGCAAACAACACGATCGAGGTGGTCCTACAGATGCTCAGTTGGGTTTAAGTCTGGGGAATTAGGGCAATAGCGAAGTACTGTAAAGTCTTCATCATGCTCTTCTAACCACTCTCAGACATTGCTAGCTGTGCGACACATTGCATTGTCGTACTGGAAGATCCCATCCGCCCCAGGAAATTCAATCAGCACGTATGGGTGTATGTGGTCTGCAAGGATGGATTCATAACAAATTCGGTCCATAGTGCCTTCCACAGGTATGAGTGGACCCAGAGAATGCCACAAAAACATTCCTCAGACCATAATGCTGCCCCACCAGCTTGTGTTCTTCCAGCAATGGTTGAAGAGTGTTTGTTCTCCGATGGTTCTTGCCTTATACGCCAACATCCATCAGTTCGATGAAACAGAAAACGTGACTCATCGGGGAAGGTAATCCTTTGGCAATCAGCGGTGGTCCAATTCCAATACTGCCGTACAAATGTAAGCCATTTATGCCGATACACCATCATTATCATAGGTGAGTGACCATCCATCTGCATCGGAGCCTCATACGCAGCAGGGTTCGCTGAACTGTAATTTTAGACACACTTTTGGTATCCCCCTGTTTCATTCGGCCAGTGAGTTGCTCCACTTTAGGTAGCTTGTCAATCGGCCCTCACACAGCCGAGGTTCACCTCTTACATCAATGGCATGTGGTGCTCCACAGTTTGCACATCACTTATTCGCAATGGTTCCATTTCTCCAATCACGATACACTTTAACCAGCAGCACGCAAACAGTTCATAAACTGCACTGTTTCAGAAATACTGCCACCCTTGGCCCAAAAGCCGATAATCATCTCTTTTTGCAAACCTGATAAATCGCTCCTTTTATCCATGACAGCAATGAGTGATATGTTTTCAGAATGCCTACAGCACAACTTATATACCCTCCAAGCCAGCTCATGGGACATTCCTGCTTTCATTGGCTACGTGCTGTTGACGTCAAAAGTAGGTGGTGGTCACAATAATGTGACTCGACTGTGTATTAGAAAATTGAGGAAGTACATGAATTTTTCCAGGGTATTTTTGTTGTCAAACATGACAGTGTTATGAGGGATTTTTCACGAAAAACATCGCAGAGCCCTTGCAGAGCTTTCACGCAGCCCATGGCTCTGCATAGCAAACTTTGTAAATCGCTAAATGCACTGTTATTTTTTTCTTACTTTTGCTCAGGTCCTAACAGAGAAGTGCTTCTGAATGACTAATTGAATTTTAATGCAGCATTTAAAAGTTGATGACATGTTGAAATAACTATATCAAGTTCCTTTGTAGCATTCAACTTTCCTTCCCCCCCCTCTATGCACACTTTCCAAAATTTTCCTTTTAATTACAGTGTGAATCGTTGTTGTTGCCTACTTTTTAATCAATTTTCAGGCTAAATAAAGACTACAAAATTTTAAAATAAATTATTAGATGAGACAGATTTGCAGGTGCTTTAGTGAGGTGAGAGTGCATTTAATGCAGTTCTCAGATTCTGAAAACGCTCTCTTACCCAAATGGTTGCCAAATGAAGAATGCATAATAATTGTGCATTGCAGTAAACAACACCATTAGTGAAACCTTGAACATCTAAATGCACTCAGTTCTCATCTGAGAAAAAACAGCGTATCATTCAAAAGCAGCTCACTGCCGGAGGTGGCATCATGTTATGGGTATTGTTGTCTTGAACGTTACTGGGTCCCCTAAACCACATTGAACTCAATCTCAACACCAGATCTCACTTAGGCATTGTTTCAGACTAAGTGTTGTTGCGTTATGTGGTGAACATGTATCTGGATGGTAATCAGGGCCGGCCTTTGAGCGGGGTAAGCGGGGCACACGCCCCGAGGCGCCAAAGGCTGAGAGGCGCCAAAAATAAACCTTGAAATATGGTAATAAAGAAACAAGTCTTGAGATGTGCACTAAAAATGTAAATTTTTTTGTCACTCTTCAAAAAATTATTGTGGAAACATCTTTTATTCTAGAACATTTCCAGCCACTCAAGTACATACCGCCCTTATTGAAGATACCACTAACCAATCAGGTAGGAGTATTGCTTTCCACATGTTAATCTCGAGTACGCCTTTCTTCCATTGATTTCGGGAATTTTCTATACATTGGTTTTTGTTAGCTTTGCGACTTCTCTTGAACAAGGCATATTTTTCATACTTTGCATATTTCAGCATGTCTAAAATGCTGGGGATCATAGGTATTTGTTTGCACATATGTTGCATATTTTGCATGTTGTACAATAATTTTGAGCATATTGTGATGGAAATTTACTGTAAATAACAAGAACAGAATGAAATAAGTGTTGCGTTTATGTGTACGCTATGCGGAGTCTCGAATGAGAATAATCTGTACAGTTTTCTCTCTAGGGAACTGAGTTTATGCTTCTGCACATGGAATAGAAACAAGCGGTATATCATATCATATCATATCACATGTAGAGGATTTTAGGAAGGGAGTGTCTGACCCCAGGTCTTAAACAACCCTTAGAAATAGGAGCTAGGAGATTTGGGCTAGAGTGCCCGATAGGAAAGTGACACTGAAGCGAGGTAGAAAGAGGAGGAAGATGCCCTTATTTATTACCGGGGTGTCAGTACCCAGGGTCCGATGGCTTAATGTGCTCATCCAACGCATGGCGGATATTTAGTGGTTGGAACGTTCGTACCTGCCTGCGATTGAACCTGAGGTTTCTCCATGGCAACCACGAATGCTGACCACTAGGCCACCCGCGCACAACAACTCAACAAGCGGTATATTATATACCTCTTATATATATACCAGCGCTTTACAAAGAGCAGAGAGATTAGAGTTTAGCGAGGTCACATGGTATATCTTAGCTGAGCTTAGTGAGGGTTGATTCAGATGTGCAATCTAAATAAGTCTATTAAAATTTGCTATATAACAGTATTCTTACAAATGCTCAAATATTTTTGCATTTTGATTCTATATTAGCTTTATCTCAGTATCGGCTTCTATGTGGAATAATTTCGAAAATATTTGCACATTTTCAATAAATTTCACCCATTGTATGGATTTCGAACGTACCCGTCCTCAGAAAGACACTTTTCGTAAAACATTTTTTATACCTATGTTATTTGTGATGCATTTTCTCTTTAACTTTTGTTTCTGACATTTTTTTTTTTTTTTTTTTTTTTTTGTATTCGGCAAAATAATTCTTCAGTGTATGTGTACTGGCGTCTGGCGACCTTGACCTTGGTCGGAGCAAAACAAGCGTTCTTTTGATCGGCGGAGCATGTCTTGCTGTGATTGGTCAACGGAAATCAACTGACCTGAGCGAAGGTCAAGAGAAAGGATAGGGAGAAGCCATGAAGCCCATGGACGTTTGAGTGCATATGAGCCGAGCTTCCCGAGGATGTTTCAGTGCATATTTGGCTTCATATTTTTCCTTTTTTCAGACAGCGTGTGGGTGGATTTTAAAGTGTTTTTTAAGTTCTTTCCAGGTGCTAAAATATGAAGAGGACAAAACTATCTGGTTATCAGCACCGGAAAAGGAAGGCAGAGAGACAAGCAGAAGATCAAAGATCCTCTGAAAGTTTGCGAAGGTTTTTTTTTTTTTTTTTTTTTTTTGAATTGAAGGTTTAAAGACCACCGTGAGCAACTCAATGGGCTATAAGCAGTCGCCCGTCCCTAATTTAGGGTCACTGGTTTCAGGGAAGGGAGAGAGCCAGTGCCGTAAGACAAACACAACATCCATGCCTCACCGGGATTCGAACCCGGACCCCTTTTGGACGAATGATCAGAGGCCATCGCTTAGACCACTACGCCACCGGGGCGGCGCGATGGTTTTTTCAAAGACCTCCTGAGGAACAGCAAGCATCTGATCCTGATCACATCCACTGATTTTCAGCTGATGAACTTGATGCCACCGAGCATTCAACAGATCGCACTCGGATTGCTGCTGAAGAGAAAAACCAGCCGTAAGAAGAGTCTTCTGATGCCCACTGCTCGGCGAAATATGCTTCAGATCTAGCTGAGAACTTCACACAGGAAACCATGCAGAATGAACAATATCAACAGATACGTGCCTCCTCTTTGACCGATATTGACTTCACAGACCCTGCCAACTGGCCAAGCAATATCACTTCGTCGTTCATTGACACTGTTCTTATGATCGGAATCAGACTACAAAAGTCAAAGTCTTGAGAAGAAAGATTTCCTAGTAAATGACAAAGCTCGCCAGTTTTCTGCTAAACACTTAATAAGAAAGTTACCGAATGGTAAAGAGTTAAAAAGGCGATGGCTGGTATATTCAAATCAGACGAACGTGTTTTTCGTCTGTGTTGCAAACTTTTCCCTGCTACAAAACCGTCACATCCAATACCGTCACAGCTAGGAACAACTGCTTACGACAACTAGAAGCATCCCTCAGATCGTCTCAAAGAACATGAGACATCCCGTAGTCATTCTTTCTTATCATATTCTACTTGGGTTGCAGCAGGAAAAAGGCTCAAGATCAACAAGGCTGTTGATGCCCTGCACAAGACTATGGTAAATCATGAAGTGGAGCATTGGAAAGCCGTCTTGAAAAGAGTAATGGCAATAGTTCTTTATTTGACTGAGCACAATCTTGCTTATAGGGGCTCGTCAGACAAACCCTTTACAGCTAATAAAGGGAACTTCCTTGGACTTATTTAGCTTTTTTGGCAGTTTGATGGTACAATGCGGGAATACCTGCGGAGAATCCAAGGTGGTTTTATAGCAGACCATTATTTGGGAAAAACTGTACAAAATGAGATCATCAATTTGATGTCAAATGAAGTATTAATGGACATCTGTAAAAGAGCCAAGCAATCAAAATACTTTTCAATCATTTTAGATTGCACTCCAGATGCGAGCCTCTCGGAAAAGCTCTCTGTGATTATCAGGTTTACAGATTTCAGTAACGATAAAATCACTGTAAAAGAAAAAAATAGGGTTTAAAGAAGCAAATGAGGTCACAGGAAAAGGACTGACTGAACATCTTCTAGAAACTTTGCAGGTGAACAACCTAGATTTTAATAACTTAAGAGGCCAAGTATACCACAATGCTTCAAATATGAAAGGAAAAAACGAAGGAGTACAGGTGAAGGTGTTGCAGATGAACCCTTGAGCATTCTACCTTCCTTGCGGCTGCCATTCCGTAAATTTGGTGATATCTGACACAGCGTCAGTATCCACCGAAGGAGGCACTCTCTTTTGAGTGCTCCAATGAATATACGCACTCTTTTCTGCTTCGACACAAAGATGGAGGCTTCAGGGTAAGTGTTGGAACATGCTTCAAGTTCTCTTGAAGCACGTTCCAACACTTACCGTGAAGCCATTATGTACGACAAGATGGGAAAGTAGAATCGACACGTTCAACGCTATCTGCACTCAGACAATACAAGTGTATGATAGCTTGATAGAGATCTATGAAAATAGGGTGATTCCATGCCCTCAACCTGACCATTTCAGATTTCAATGAAACCTTCAGGGATCATTCTCCCTAGTGATATAAATGAGAATATATTTTAAAAAAAAATTTCTCATTGGGTTTTTGTATAATTAATTTTTTAAATTTTAAAAAATCGACGTTTTTTGGCTTGCATAAAATTTTTCAATCTTGAATTTCTTAAGTTCTATAAGGCCTAGAGAGTTGTTTGACCCATCATTTTAAAGAGAATTTCATAAATTTTAATTTGATATGCTGCAACTTACTATGCTTGGTGAAAAAAAAAGAACTTTAAGATAGTGTTGTTTTTTATTTTGAAAAAAAAATATATGTTTTTTGTAATATTATAAGCTTTAAATCCTGAAACTTTTAGAGTGGGATCTCAATGGGAACAGGAGTTATGGTACCAATGGTATTGTTTTAAATACCAGTTAGGGCTACATTGCTACCTTTAACTTTTGTAAGGTAAAAAAAAAAAAATACCTTGGCTATGAGGTAACCAATTTACATTAGGGTCTATTACAGATAATGATTTACTAAACCTACAGACAAATTAGGGATAGCATGTGAGCAAATAGTCTGCTAATCACAGGTGTTCTGGCACAAGCCTGTACAGACTTGTCTGATTCACGTAAGATCTCAGTGAGTGAACAGTTAGTTGTTGGCAGTGTTACTTAAAGTGTTTCACATAAAAATATGATTTTTATAAGTTAATAGTTTTTTTCAGTGGAAGTGAAATAAGTGTTATGTGTTTGTTAAGTAATAAGTTTAACCATTTTTGACATCTTTGTTTGGAACAACTGGGCCTCTCTCCAGTTCAAAAGTACAGTCAGTTCTATTTAGTCTTAAAGGCCTATTATTATGTACAGGGTGTCTACTGGTCATGAAAGTCATGAAAAAGTCTTTAAATTGAGCAGGTGGTCATGAAGTAATGAAAAAGTAATGAAATTGAATGGGTGGTCATGAATTTTTTTTTCAGCACCTGAATGAAGACAAGTTTGCACACCTAGAAAAAAACACGAACCGGCACCTTTATAAACTGCTGTGTAGTCGATGCCCCATGACATATATATAAAAAATCATATGTCTTCATCAAAAGCTGATGTTGTGAAGAGGGAATATTTATAATTTTGTGAATCTTCTAAAAAACAACTGAAACAGTTCAATCCTAAGGAAAACAAACTTGATCACTTCCTGATGAATTTAATACAAAGTGTGAACCATGACTTTATCAAGTTCTTACAGAAGCTGCTATATGCATGTTTCATGGCAATGCTGCAGTTGAAAGAGGCTTTTCTGTTAACAAAGAACTTTTAACTGAAAACTTTGAAGAAGATGCTGTTGTTTCAGAAAGAAGTGTTTACAGTGCAATACAAGCGTTAGGGGGTTTAGCTAATAGTGAGAAAGAACTGAATGTGGACATCACAAAATCAATGATATTAGCTGTCAAAAATGCTTCATCAAAAATAGTAGAAGCCTTAAAGAAGAAATCTGACAAAGATAAAGTGGCCAATCATAAAAGAAGAGCAGTCCAAGAACTAAAATAACTCAAAGATAAGAAAAGAAAAGCTTATAGAAAAGGCAAAAGAAGAAGCTGAAGTTCTAGATTCTGAGATAACAAGTTTAGCTAAGATACTTAAACACTGAGTCTCACTGTGAAATTTGAGTCTGTATAAATTTTGTACATTCATAGTTTTTATATTGCCTTAATAAAAAACTTGTAAGTTTTTATATCATTACCATGTTAAAAGAATTTGTGTATTAATAGATGTAATGATGAATATTTCTGAAAATAGCCATACCCCATCCTAGATGAGAGTTGAATGTTTTTATTTCTTTAAACTCATAGAATTTGGTGAGTGGCATAGTGCAAGCCATACATAATTGCATTATTTATGTTAAGCAATTTTAGTGACATAAGAATTACATTCAGCTTTCATCTCAACTGGCTTTCGGGTAGGGGTTCATTAAAAAGGAACCCCCCCCCTCCCCTCCCGTATAGCCATTTTAGCATCAATATTATAGACACATCAGTTTTGCCTAAACTATTGTTGCATGGAATTAGTTTCAGTGTTTGTAAAAATAAAAAATAACCTGAGATCTCAAGCCAAGGGTACTAGATTATGAGTCTAGAATGGTTGTCATTTTGCCATGCATTGTCGAGAAGTCATGAATTTAACTGAAGATGTCATGATAAGGTGATGAAAAAGTCATGAATTTGGTTCATTGGAAATCAGTAGACACCCTGTATATAAGATATTTTTTTATTGTTTCAGACAATTTGACTTGCTCTATTATTTATAATTTTAACTCAACTCTATTATTAGGACTGTGACAATATGGGTGAACCCAGTACATCAAAGCAATTTTTGGTATATTGTTGTAACCCATTTAAGAAACCTGGTCATAATTATTATAAGAAACAATTGAGATCTGTAAATGAAAATATTTTGAGACATAATGCCAATTTACATGAAGGTGACAAGATATGTGATGGGTGTTGTAAAGCTTTACTAAAGCTTCCAGAGATTTTAACTGAGCAAGAAGACTTGCATTCAGACAGCTCAGAATCACCAGACCATTCGAATGTTCCTGAAGTACCAGTTCAAAATACATTGTCAACTCCAGAGAAAAAAGAGGCAATTGAAGCTTTGAACAAAAGTCTGACTGCTATCGAAGAAACACCTATTAAAAGAAAAAGTGTGATTGAAAAAAAATACCCAGAAGCAAAGATTAAAAAAGTAATGGCAGCTTTTCGAACGAAAGTACTTAATTTAAATCCAGGTACCACTGAATCTGACGCTGCAAAAAATTATGACAATGAAATTATTAATCAATTGAAAGAAAAGTTCAATGCTACTACAGACAAAAGTGTTAGAATGCAGGTTCTAACTACACTTCCCAAAAGCTGGGCTCTAAAAAAATTGAAACTGAATTAGGAGTGTCAAATTTTACTGCTAGAAAGACAAAAAACAGTGTTAAATGAAAAAGGTATAATGGCATCCCCTGACCCAAAGCCTGGAAGAACATTGGACCCTGCAACGGTAGCCCTAGTCAAAGAATTCTATCAAAATGATGAGGTTAGTCGTTAAATGCCTGGTAAAAAAGACTTTGTTTCAGTCAAAAAAGATGGCAAACGTGTACATGTTAAAAAGTATTTAATTCTAAATTTTGTGAGCTTCGTCCCAAGCATTGTGTTCTTCCTGGGTCCAGTGGGACACATTCTGTGTGTGTTTGCACAATACATCAGAATGCCAAATTAATGATGGCTCAATGTAAAATACCTGAATTCACAAATGGTGAACTCCCGATTAAAACATACAAAGATGTAACAAGCAATATAATTTGCAAAATGCCAACATCTAAATGTTACTTTGCAGATTGCGTTAATTGCCCAGGAAGTGATGATTTGAAGGCTTGGTTTGAAGAAGCTTTTGAGCTTAATAGCATTAAAATGTGAGTTTCAAACAATGGATGCAGATTGATAACAAATGTGTCCTGGAAACTATTATAAAACCGACAGAAGAGTTTTTGGATTATTTGTTTCAGAGTTTGCCAAAACTTTTAAGACACTCTTTCATTGCTACTCAACAGTCTTCCTATTTGTGACACTTGAAAGAAAATCTACCTCAAAACCAATGCATTGTACTTTGTGATTTTGCTGAAAATTATGCATTTGTGCTTCAAGATTCTGCACAAGGCTTTCATTGGAACAATGCTCAAGCAACAATACATCCATTTGTTATATACTACGTTGATGAGGAACCCAAAAAGTTGGCGCACCTGAGCTTAGTTATTCTTTCTGATTGTGTGGTGCATTATACAGTTGCTGTTCATTTGTTTCAATGCCTCATGATTGACTTTCTTAAACAGAATCTGCCCCATAAAACCCAAAAGCTGAATTACTTTTCAGATGGAGCATCATCACAGTACAAAAACAAATCAAACTTTCTCAATCTCTGCCATCATGGAGAAAGATTTTGCCATCAAGGCGGAATGGAACTTCTTTGCATCGTCACATGTAAAAAATGCATGTAATGGTGTCAGAAGAACTGTTAAACGATTAGCAGCATTGGCCAGTCTACAAATGGTCTACAATGATTAAATTATGACCCCTTGCCAACTTTATGATTGGGCTAAAGACAATATTGTCAACATCAGTTTTTCGTATTTCACTACAGACGAATACGAGGCAGAGGAAAAGACCTTGAAAAGTAGGTTTGAAGCAGCAACAACAATAAAGGGTACTCAACAATTTCACAGTTGCAGTCCTGTGAATGAGACTAGAGTTTTAGTGAAAAGCTACTCATTCTCAGAGGAATCAAGTGTAGAAATAGTTTCAGCTGATTACACTGATGATGATTTGGACATTAATTACATTGTTGGCTTTGTTACATGCCAATACTCAGGCAAGTGGTGGTTAGGTTGTGTGTTAGGAATAGAAGGAGATGAAGTAAAAATAAGTTTTTTGGAACCACATGGCCCTTCTCCATCTTTCAAATACCCACAATTTACTGACATACTAGTTGTGCATAAAAGTGAGGTTTTAACAAAAGTTGATCCTACAACAGCTACAGGAAGAGTTTATCGACTTACAGACTCAGAAACCAAAAAGGCAAACAAGAAATTATTTGTTAAATTAAAGAACTAAGAGGTCGCTATTTTAGCATAACTACAACTCTGAATGCTAACTAAAAAAAACTTTTATTAATTTCACCAGGTAAAACTTTTAGCCTGTTGGGACTATCCTTCCCTTGTTTTATGTTTGACTATGTACTATCCTTCCCTTGTTTTATGTTTGACTATGTATTAGTATGATGTATTATGTAGATTTTAAAACTCAGTGTCTGTTATCATGTAAACACACTAAAACGAGAATTATAATCCGTTATTACTTGTACAGTAACTTTAAGATTTTGCCATAGCTCCCAATCCTATTGAGATCTCACTCTAAAAGTTTCAGGATTTAAAGCTTATAATATTACAAAAAGCATATATTTTTTCAAAATTTGTATCAAATTAAAACTTATGAATTTCTCTTTAAAATGAGGGGTCAAACAACTCTCTAGGCCTTATAGAACTTGAGAAATTCAAGATTGAAAAAGTTTATGCAAGCCAAAAAATGACGATTTTTCAAAATTAAAAAAAATAATTACATGAAAACCCAATGAGATAAAAATTTTTTTTTAAATATATTCTCATTTATATCATTAGGGAGAATGATCCCTGAGGGTTTCATTGAAATCTGAGATGGTCAGGTTGAATATTGACATTTTTTGGTTGATTTGGCATGGAATGACCCGAAAACACAAACTCATCTGTCGACGCGGGAGTGAAGCAACGAGACTTATTGCCTCGCAGAACAGTTATGCGATTTTAAATTCTTAGTTGGACTCCATGTAGGGTATGATCTACTGTACTAAGTAATAACATCAGCAAATGCATGCAAAATGCTGACTGTGACCTAATTATTGCTACAGCTACGATAGACGGCACAATTAACTATATCATGGCTTTCAGAGACAATGGCTACGATGAAGGGAAACTGAAAGCTGCAAAAAGTGCAGAGAGCCTGAGCGCATAGACCGTTTTCTGAGAAACCAGAAGGAGAAAACGTAAAAAGATGTTTGACTACGAGGTGGAAAATTAATTAGTGGAAACTGCAGAAGGAAAGTTTAAAAGAGATTTCTTCTTTGCCACAATTGACAAAGTTCAAAGTGCCTTAAATGAGCAGTTTGAGCAAATGCTCAGCTACACTAAGTTATGGAATTTTCTATTTAACTTAAAATTTCTGCCGAAGAACTTGGAAGCTCATTACATGGATTTACACCATGCTTTATGTGACCAAGCCTCCTCGGACATAAATGGTGCAGAATTAGCACAAGAGCTAAAACACTTTCAAGTTCATTATGCCATCTAAAATTAAATGTGTCAACCCTCGAGAAGCATTGCAATTTCTTCTCAAAATGAAAATGCAGGATAATTTCTCCAACATTTGGATTGCTTTGCGAATCCTTCTGACATTTCAGTAACTGTAGCAAGTGTGGAACGTACTTTCTCTAAGCTGAAACTAATAAAAAAATTATCTGAGGTCTACAATGACTGACAATAGACTGCCTTTTTTTTTTTTTAAATTGGAAGTTTAATGACCACTGTGAGCAACTCAATGGGCTATAAGTAGTCGCCTGCCCCTAATTCAGGGTCACTGGTTCTAGGGAAGGGAGAGAGCCAGTGCTGTAAGACAAACACAACATCCATGCCTCACTGGGATTCGAACCCGGACTCCTTCCGTACGAATGGTCATAAGCCATCGCTTAGACCACTGTGCCACTGCAGCGGCATAGACTGTCTTCATTAACTGTGTTGTGAATAGAAAACGGCATTGCTCAGGAGATTGATCTATCAAAAGCAGTGACAACTTTCGCTGAAATGAAAGCAAGGAAAGTGAAATTATCTTAAATCTACAATTGAAGGAGGTTTTGTAAAAGTGTTGAATATCAGTGAAATGTTTAAACCTGTATCTCTTTAGTTGAATTGTTTCAAGCCAAAGCCCTTCCCAGAATATTTATTGGGGGGAGGAGCTGGACCCTGATATGGGGCGCCAAAATTCACTCTCGCCCGGGGCGCCATATTACATCGGACTCTCTGAATGGACTCTCAGAAGGTCATTGCCTTCTGCTCCATACCACAAAGCCTGCACTGTGCAGGAATGGTTCAAAAATCATTTCCAAGTGTTCCATGTGTACTTTCCTGGTCACCAAATTTCCCTGACTTTAATCTCATCAAAAACTTCTGGTAAGCACTGGAAAGTGGAATTCGTAGCTGTACACTAGTACTTTGCTCAGTCTCTAACCTCCGGGGACGTCGTTCTGTCTAGCTGATATCAGGAATACCTGAAGACACCTTCTATAACCTAGTGTTTGTGCTCTATACCATGCTGAATGCAAGCGGTTATAGTGCCAGTGGGTGGCCCAATGCACTATTTTAGGTAAGTGGTCAAAATGCTGTGGCTCACAAGTGTATGAACGAACAGTGAGTAGAAATCAGAACCCTTTGCTTGCTTATGAGTAATGTGTCTATTAATATTTCTGCAGAAACCATTGCATTAAATTTGCATAGGTTTGTTTACTTTTCCTTAATATTGAGTATGATATTTCTGCTTTAATGAACTGCGAGTAATTGTAACATTGAAAAACTTCACTTACTAAGGACAGACCTAT
This sequence comes from Macrothele yani, assembly GCA_039090855.1. Taxonomy (NCBI): domain Eukaryota; kingdom Metazoa; phylum Arthropoda; class Arachnida; order Araneae; family Macrothelidae; genus Macrothele; species Macrothele yani. The sequence continues at coordinate 139,130,759 of CM077004.1, forward strand.
ATAAAAATAGATACATGAATTTAACTATGGATGGTTTTATTTTATTTTTTCATTCCTGAATGTGAATGTTTCATTAAAAAAAGAGTTATTAATAATCATGTGCACATTTTTTTTTTAATTTACTTCTCATTTGTTTTTTTGACTTCGGTCATTTTGGGGATGATGGGTTTATTAGTTTCTTTCCCCCTTAAAGTTGAGTTTGACATGCTGCTTTAATGAACTACAAAGGACTGAGATATTAAACTAAAAAATAAAGCAAAAAATGAACAGATCCAAGTAAAAACATTTGCATGAATTTAACTGTAGATGGTTGTTCGATTTTATTTGATTTTATTCTGATATTTAAATGTGAATTTTTCATAAAAAAAAGTTTATATGATCATGTCAATTTTTTTCTTATTAATTTTTTTTCACAATTTTTTTTTCTACATCAGTCATTTGTGCAATGTTGGGATTATTAGTTTCTTTTGCCCTTGAGTTTCTTATAAGTAACTCTTTTGCATGATGCCATGTGATTTTAGTTAAATCTTTCTGTATCATTAATCAAATTCCTTGAGTTATTTAAATTGTAAGTTGGGATTTGTTATTAAATGTGTGTGTGTGTGATTGCTTCTGCATCTTAAAATAAATAGGCACTAAATGTATGTTTTGTCTCTTAACAGAAGTTTATCACATGAATTTCATAAAGAAGAAGTTTAAAGGCCACAAAAAAGATGATGAAGAAGAGGAATATGAAAAGGCAGTATGTGAGCAGTCGTTGCATGGTCAGTCTGGGGAGCAGTGCATGAAGAACACTGAAGAATGGCAGTTCTTCCAACAGTTGTCCTCAAAAGTTCAGGAAACTGTGCAAAAGACACAAACCAGTCTCAGCAAGCTAAAAGACAATAGGTTAGATAATCTTGATAACCCAGATATTCCAGAGAATTCTGAAAACTACGACACATCTTTCGCCTTTTCAGACAGTTACCAATCAACTGGTGGTTTTATGGAGGATGACAAAAGTGTGCCGTTCGGAACCCCAAAACCTACAAGAGCTCCACCGCGTCCACCTCCTCCAGCTGCAGAGAAAGCTTGGGTTACTGTAGAAAGTGATTCGGAATTTGACTTTACCCAGGGTTTGGCTTCCAAAGGTCCACCGAGACCCCCGCCCCCATCTGCAGAAAAGGTCTCTAATTTTCAGTTTAGTTCAGATACTAGTAGTGCCTTGATTGGATCCGTATCTAAGAGTGCTCCCTCTCCTGCACGACCTCCACCACCTACCACTGTGAAATCCACTCTTCAAACCGAAGACGACTTGTCGTTTTTCTCTCGGCCACCACTCGCTACGTCAGAAGCTGAACAAAATAAGCAATCTCTGTCTCTCTTAGAAGAATTTGGTTTCCAGACCGAAGTTCCTGCACCATCTGCTGCTCAGTCAAGTTTCCAAGACTTGTTATTTCTTGAAGAAAAAGAAGAAATTGACCCATTTGACACATCATTTGTTGATGTGACAAATATTTCATCGAAACAAGATCAAAGTGCCAAGGAGTCTGAAGTTGATGATCAGAACTTTAATCCATTTTCTAAGATAACAGATTTTACATCTATATCTCACAGTCAGAGCAATGGACAGTCAGATTTCTTAAAATCTAGTGGCAAAGCTGCGACCAATCCATTCTTTGTGGAGTCGATAGGTGAAACAGAAAAAAGTGACCAAAATGAAGACTTAATGACACAGCAGTGGACATCGCTCAACCCTTTCAGTGAAAGTCAGCCTTCAGAAACTACAAATGTGTCTAATGCAGATCTTCTGGGTGATGTTTTCATATCTTCAACCAGTAAAGATATTATTGGTGACACGTTTCATAAAAATGAACAATCTTTGATGGCTTCTCTGAAGAGGGACAGTGCTGACAATATTTTCAGTTCAGTTAATGAGCAGAAGGAATCTGATATACTTACTTTGGATAGTGATCCACAAGCTGACATCTTGTCTGATGTTTTTGAAGCTGGTAGTACCAATGGCATGAAGCAACCATGGGCAGTAGAGGGTGAACTTGACCTTAAACCTGTGAAGGTAGAGCAGCAAGGCCAACCTAACTATTTTAGTGATCTTAGTGGTCTTGATCATTCCTCCATCATTTGGGACACTGATGCTTCCAAAGTGGAAGAACCAGTTGTTTCAGCTCCAGATCTGATGAATGGGCAGGCTGGTGATGAAAAACAGGAAATGGATGTTTCTGTAGAAGACAGAAAACCTGATGTTGTTGAAGATAAAAACCCGATGTTGTTGAAGATGAAAAGTCTGATGCTGATAGTGTGAATGTCTTAGATGACTTCTTCGGAAGTGATGTAACTTCATCTCAGAATGAACCAGTTATTTCATCTGACCCGTTTGAAAGCATAGCAAGTTTGCCATGTGATACAGAATTGAAACCTTCTGAAGAGTGTATTCAGCCTCTTGCACCAGTTGATGCCATTGTTGACAACTTAAACTTTCCAACATCTGAAGCTGTTGAAAAGCAAAGTGAAGATGTGTTTGGGTCACTATCAGAAATGAAATTAAATGAAGAGAGTTCTGATCTGGGAGACAATGCAACCAGTGCTGCTGATACCGATGCTGAAACAACAGAATCTTTAGGCATACTGAATCCAGAGCCTGTTGTGGATACACAGTCTAATGTAGTGCTTTCTCAGCCTTTCGACGGTGGTGATCAGTTTGGTGCTTTCACATTTAAAGTGCAGAAAGGTAGTGAAGTTAAGTCAGATCTAGATTTTGATGCATTTTCCGCTAAATTCGACAGTGTAAAAGGCAACCAAGAAAGTGATCCGTTTGATGCATTTATGACCAAAAAAGCTCCGAACCTTAAATATATTAAAGAAAGTAACACAGGATTTGGAAGCATGGATGAATTTGACCCATTTAAAGTTACAACAAACATTGCTGCAGAAAGCTCTCGTGCTTTGAAAAAAGAAGCCTCAAGAGATTCTTTTGAAGAGTATGATAATGAGGGTTCAGATTTCTCTGTAGTTATAAAACCAAAAGTTAAAGGGTTAGATAGCAAAGATCTGTTAACAGCTGAAGCTCCTAAGTTACTACCTCCACCCCCAAAACTCCCACGAAAGCATTTGACTCATCTGCACCACGATTTAATCCTTTTGATAAGGATTATGTTGAAGGCAGTGAACAAGCATCTCAGATTGCAAAAGGATTTGAACCAGCAGAGCCAGAGGAGGAAATTATTCCAGCATTAGGGGAGGCTGGTGTTCGAAAATCAGATTCACAGGAGAGCCCCCTCTCACCTTTGTTTGATGAAGACACTAGTCAGCCTATAGAGCCATTCCCAAAACCATCTATTATAGAAGGGTGGGAATTGGTTTTAAGACAACCAAACAAAAAGAAACTTACTGGAAACAGATTTTGGAAAAAATATTTGTTAAGCTGTCTGATAATAGTGTCCTGCAACTTTTTAACAAGCAGGATGATAAAGTACCTTTTCAAGAGCTGCCTTTGCAGGTAAGTGGAAGCATTGAATTTTTCTGTTGTAAGTTGCCATGGTCCAACCTGCCTAGCTCTCTCACCCACCCGACTAGCTTAAAACCCTGCAGGAAGGACTGTCTTAACTAAGTTGACGTGCTAAATTAAGATACATGACAGTACACAAGAAGTTTAACAAACAAATTTTTTTTATTTCAACTGTTTAATTCCACAGAACATTAGCGTTGAATTAAATAGCAACATTTACCTTGAGAGGCCTTTACACTATAGAAGAGGCATAAAGCAGTTAACTTGGCCCACACACCTCTCCTTGGCATTTGCACTTAAGGGCAGACAAATAAGAATGGAAGTGCAGCAAGAAACAGTCAGACCAGTCCAGTTCGGCATGAAGCAGTTAATTTGGCCCACACGCCTCTCCTTGGCACACGCAACTGATGGCAGGCAGAGTTTCAACTTTGGCATGCCAGCAAGATTAGCTGGCTCCCAACTTCAGAAACACTGCAGCGGTGACTGCACAAAGAAGCCCCAAAAAGCATGGCCACTAAAAATAGCGATGAAATCTTCGTTGCATGCCCTTTTATCTTGCAGCAAACAATAGCCGAGGAATGTGCATCTAAGACTATGCAAATGCACACCAAGACAATGAACCGAAGAAAAGGTACCAAAGGAAAAGTGCCTTGAGGCCTTTAGATTTTTATTCAATGCCTCATAAATACCTTTCTCTGATTACCCGTAACATGACATACCCTCTCCCATAAAAGTGAGTTTACCTAAGTAAACTGAAAAAAAAAAAAAAAAAAAAAATTCTTACTGTTACGTTACAAAAAAAAAAAAAAAGTTAAACTCAGTTAATTTTATTCAATTATCATTAATTCCTACCAATCTAAAAAATGCAAATTACAATTTATTATTTAATTTACAAAATCTTGAACTGTCATATAACCAACTACTCCGCGGAACCCATCTCAGCAGCAGCAGCTGACTTAATAACATCCGCACAATCAAAACGAGCATTAGTACCACCCCATTTTAACAGTAAGCCTCCGAAACTACATGCACACATATCAAACAAGAACAATAAACCAACTTGAAATAATGAATGATACAACAGTGATCAAGATTTGATAAAGTAGCACGCTACACAATTACATGCAAAAATGAATACAAAGCCATTACTGACCCTGTTCAGAGAAAAAAAAAATTCAACAAGTAGGTTGCAAATCTGCCAACTTCCTGTAATCCACTCTCGGTCGTCGAAGTTCACGGGAAATACACTGCCGATTTCCCCCACTCAAAGACACAGACTCGGAACAAACAGAATCACTCTCACTAATCCTTAAACTACTAGCAGAATGCCCATCTCTCACAGAAAATGAAACTGGAACTAAATTGAGCAGAATTCAATGAAGTTTCATGGTCTATAGAACCATTAACAGAATGTCGATTCTCCAGTGGAGGAGAAACAGAAAGTAAATGGGTCAGAGTTTGAGGAGAACACTCCTCTCCTGGAGTTTCTATGCAGAATCCAGCTGCGCAAAAGGCTTTAAGTTACACACATTGTGCAATTCCTTTTGCTCACCCTCGAGAGTTCGAAGTTCATACACCGAGGAAAACAACACTGCACTAACAACAAAAAGTCCTTCCCAGTGCAGGAGAAATTTAGAAATCTGCCAATCTGCACATGAATGTGGATGTGTTTTCAATAACAGTTTTTGACCAGTCTGGAATCTTACATTCTGGCAATGCTGACCGTATCTGTCCTTCCATCTTAGTTGCCATTTCCTAGCCCTTTCATGAATTTTCTCTTGCGTATCCTCCTTAACCTGCTTGGCATATACCTTGCACAACTGACCCCTTTGAGTCAAATAAATTTCTGCCCCCTCTGTCACCCACTTAATCTCCGACTGCTCCGCTTCCTTCTCATAGGCCACAGGACCTATCTCCACCCTCTGGGCACCTGTATCAATATGCAAAGAAATCTGGGACATTATGTCTAATCCAAGAATTATGTCAATTGTCAACCCAGACACGACCAAAAAATCATGCCGAGATCAATGCTCCGAAAACTCTACCTCACACTTAACAAAACCCTCCGGTTTACAAGTATCCCCATTGGCTGTAACCAAAGTGGATAAAACCTGAGAATTACCCTGATTACTGAAGGTTGAATACAGTTCTTGATAAGTCTGCAGACTAATCACTGAACATGCTGAACCTGTATCCAAATATCCCCTGAACTTCTTTATATCCAAGGTGATTTCTAGGGTAAGGGTACACAGCATTCTGTGAATGTAGGTTCACCATTGACAAGCAGGGACTATCACATCCTGTAGTTCCTAATGGAAAGTTTCCCTGATGTGAATCACGAAGTGGACAAAAAACTTGGAAATGTCCCACCTTCCCACATCAGAAACACCGACCACCAGAAGTCCTTTCCTGAAACTTTGCCATAGGAACATTAGGGTTAACTCTTTCAGTTGATACCTTCCCAGGTGTCCTTGACAAAACCTCTTGCTGCCGACGAATGACCTCTAACAGACTATATACACCTTGAGTAGCAAAGAACATCCTAAGTGACACTGGAAGCTGGTCCAACAATGTCGTCACAATTTCCTTCTTTGCTGCAGCACCTGGCTGCCATATCAAATACAGCTGACAGAACCTCCATATGAATCGTTCCACATTCTCCCCCTCATAAAACTGCAGGGGAAATAATTCCTGAGTAAGAGCACCCTTCATGTGATATGGTGAATACTGTTTCTCAAGCATTTTCTGAAAATCAACCCAAGAAAGAAATTGCTGAGAACTCTGAATATATTTCCACAATGCAAGTGCATTCCCCCAAGACATGTGGTAACTAACTCTACACGCTTTCAGTCTGAAACATGGCATGCCTCAAATTCCTGTTCCACATTGTGGAGGGAAGAAAACGTATCCTCTCTGGTTGCCCTGAAAATCTAGCCTTCAACCTTATGCAAACACCCCAAAAATTCACCTGCTACTTATAGTACCACTAAGCAAAATGAAAGCAGAAGGTAAACACAATATTGAAAATCACGATGACATAATGTTCCCACATGTTTGCAAATTTTTCTTTCTCACTGGAGCAGACAAACAAATACAAAAATTAACCCTCCACTGCAAGAACAGCTCCCGAGCAGTCAATTATACACATACAGTAGCATACAAAAGTATTTGGTGAAACACTTTTTCAACCATAATATTTTTTCTGCTGGACCAAATCGGGTCATTTTGGGATATGATATGTGTTATTCAGTTGTAAACATGACCCATATGCAGATGGATCGGAAACCTTAACACAGATCAGGTACCGAGCTTAATCGCAAAGATCATACAAATTGACTTACAAAGTAGGTTTGTATCACATTCATTTAATGCAACGATAACAGAAAACAAGTATGAGAAAACGACAAAACAATAACTAATACTTAGTGGGATAACCATGAGACTTAATAACAGCTGCACAACGGGCCGGCATCGAGTCCACTAGCTTCTCGACCTGCGGAATTCGCGCCCATTCTGCAGACAGCTGGTCAAACTTCTGGGCCTTATTCCGGCAGGTTTTCTTCGCACATAGTCTCTCCAGCTCCTCCCACATGTGCTCGATAGGGTTGATGTCTGGAGATTGGCTTGGCCAGTCTAGAAGTGTGACCTGTTGCTGCTGGAAGGCTGCCTTCGCTACTCTGGAGGTGTGCTTCGGGTCGTTGTCTTGCTGCATGATCCATCCGGGGGGCATGTTCTGCTTTGCCCATGGGAAGACATCGTTGATGAGCATGTTCCTGTAGCTCTGGCTGGTCATTATTCCATCAATTTTGATGATGGGGCCCATTCCATTGCGAGAGAAGGCGCCGTAAACCATGAGCAATCCTCCGTGCGTGACAGTTGTCTGAATGAACTTGTGGTTGAATCTCTGACCACATGGACATCGTACATATCGGATACCATCACTTCCGAACAAGTTGAATTTGCTCTCGTCAGTGAAAAGCACCTTACTCCAGTCCGCCGTGGTCCAGTGTCGATGAAGGCGCGCAAACGCGCCTCTGGCTCGTCAATTCTTGACTCCGATGAGTGGTTTCTTGGCGGGGCGTCTTCCATTCAATCCACCAGCAATGAGACGATGGGAGATGGTCATTCAGCTGACGTTCAGGTCATCTCTGTCGCAGAATTTGGTGGCGATGTCCACAGCAGTCAAGGTGGGATCAGCACGAGATGGACGGAGGATGCGTCTATCCTGACGTAACGTAGTGGAACGGGGCCTACCACATCGCGGGCTGTTCTTGACGGTCCCAGTCTTCTTATAACGTTGCAGGATAGCTGAAATGGACTGGTTTCGGATCTTCAAGGCCCTCCCAATGTCGGTGACGCGTTCCGGATTCCAACATGTTCACGGCCGCCTGGTGAGCTCCAACAGGGATCTCCGCCTTTTTACCCATTTCTGAAAACCTAAGATTGACTTATTATCACACTACACATCACAAAAATCACAATAAAAACATTAATACTTGCAGCAAACAAATGGGTAATAATTGGTGACTCTTGAATATGGCCCATTTTGAATGACAAATTCGCTCTGAGCGAAATACAAACTACCCGGCATTGTAACCAACGAATCAACACACATCATATCCCAAAATGACCTGATTTGGTCCAGCAGAAAAAAATTATGGTCAAAAAAGTGTTTCGCCAAATACTTTTGTTTGCTACTGTAGAAATAAGTAATTCTACTATACTCCGAATACATTAGCTTCCAATTCTGGAATTTTGACTAAGCACTGTCACATGTGTCAACATTTAATTTACTTTTAACTTTTCTTCCTCTTTTGAGCCTCACGTTGAGCGCCAAATTGCGACTGTCCAACCTTCCTATCTCCCTCACCCAGCCCGACTGGCTTAAATCCCGCAGGAAGGACTGTCTTAACTAAGTTGACGTGCTAAATTAAGATACATGACAGTACACAAGAAGTTTAACAGACACAATTTTTGTTATTTCAACTGTTTAATTCCACAGAATGTTAGCTTTGAATCCTATAGCAACATTTAACTTGAGAGGCCTTTACACTATAGAAGAGGTATAAAGCAGCCCACACACCTCTCCTTGGCATATGCACTTAATGGCAGACAAATGAAAATGGAAGTGCAGCAAGAAGCAGTCAGCCCAGTCCAGTTTGTCATGAAGCAGTTAATTTGGTCCACACACCTCTCCTTGACATATGCAACTGACGGCGGGCGGAAGTTCAACTTGGGCATGCCAGCAAGGTCAGCTGGTTCCCAACTTCAGAAATACAGCAGCAAGTACACAAAGAAACTGCAAAAAGCACAGCTACAAAAGAAGCCACCACCAAAAGAAGTAACTAAAAAAAATGATGGAATCTTTGTTGCATGCCCTTTTATCTTACAGCAAACAATTTCCAAGGAATGTGCATCCAAGACTCTACAAATGCACACCAAGACAATGAACTGAAAAAGAGATGCCAAAGGAAAAGTTCCTTGAGGCTTTTAGATTTATTCAATGCCTCATAAATACCTTTCTCTGATTACCCGTAATATGACAAAGTGCATATTATGCAACTGTAGTTTTATTTAAAATACACTCCTCAAAAACAAACAAGCAAAAACAATATAGTAGTTGATTCATAATGCCATTAAAGATGTCTAAATCAGGATTGAAATTCAAATCATTGCTGTACATAGTAACTATAATTGCTATAGCATTATTTTCATGAAAAAGAGTTGCTTTCTATTCAGAGTATTGCATAACCATTCAGATAGCTTCTAAGGATTGAAATTCATACCATTGCTGTACATGGTAATTATAATTGCTTTCATGAAAAAAAAATTGTTCTATTCAGAATATTGCAAGCCATTCAGATAACTTCTTGTTTTTAGCAAACTGAGAGTGCTCAATGTCTTTTCTGTAAATCTTACCCAGCTTCACTAAAAATGTTTGTTACATTGCTTTTGTTATCATAAAACAAGACAGCTCACTTCAAATAGGATATCTACAAGTTCATGCACTTCGGTTAATGTATGAGTCTTATTCTGCAGTGGGAGTGTAATTTATTATTTGGTGTAATCTATTTTAGAAGTGATGATATGAAATAGTGAAACATCATAATTTCCCTTCATATTATGATTTTTTTCATAGACTAGGGTGCATGAATTAAGAAATTTCCAGGTTTTAGTGACTTTTTTAAAAAATGAAGCAGAATTTTCCAGTCACAACACAGTCAAACCCATATACATCAAAGTTGAAGGAAGACTTACCTCCAATTCTTATACATGTAAAATATGTTACACTCTCTGTGAGTGTGCTCTTGTCACCAATGGTGCTGATATCAAGAATGGGAGCGTGCTCACAGAGATTGTAATGATTTTTATATGTATACGAATTTGGAGGTAAGTTTTCTTTACCTTGAAATTGTTTATTAATTATATAAAATGTACATTTTGACATGAAGTTTAAGTATGTATGAACTTTCATGATATGCATATACAGTCGAGCCAGCTTATGGCGAGCCCGTATTTAGCGAGATTCCGGATTTAACGAACTAAACACAACTTTTGTTTGGTACAATGCTAATTAAGGCAAATGTAATCGTTTTTAGCGAACAAAGTTTAATGAAAACCCCGGATTTAACGAGGGAGAAGAACTAAAATAACAGAATTTAAGGAAATCTGTTTTGGTGGAAAAAAAAAAAAAATTGAAAAATTAAATTTGGGAGATGGATGGATGCATTTCGAAACAAAAATATTTTCTACGTACTAGAAAAGGCCATGAACATCCTAAACAAAAATGCATCTGAAAATTTACATTCCACAAGAAGTTATTGGAAATGTTTGCGTTGTTTGTGTTCAAGCAGAGTTGAGTCACCTGAAAGTGCAAAAATAAGTGGATATTGTTGCATGTGTATGAAAATGTGTCACTATAAGTCATACAATAAAATGTACTCGTTCAATAACAACTTGCGGAGGCGGTGAAAGTCAATTTAAAAAGGTTAGGACAAAAATTGCAGTTATGAAATACCTTAGAAAACCAGGACTCGGATCGATAGCCCCAGTCAAGCTAAGGGGGAGTACATGGGACCAAGTCATGGAAGACAACAGCACACAAAAACTTTTACACTGCACTCATTTTGAACTTTTTTTTTTTTGAAAGGCTACTGCCTGTATTTATTATTTTTCTTTAAAAACTTAACCAGTTAATTTTAATGGACAAACAGATGGTATTTCCTTTTTTTCTTGTTTGCTTAAACACAGCAGTATAAAACAGAATCTCAATTTACTTTCTATTTCTATTTGGCCACTGGCCTTATGAACAGCACAACTTTACATATTTCAACACAGTTGGTTTGAACACTAGGCATGCATCCAAAATTATACCATGATTCACATAGCTTAAAAAAAAAATACTGGATTATTTTTAATTCTACAAGGTGGACAAATTCTGTTCTTTTGAAACGTACTCTCTTCTCTCCCACCCAGTTAGCTCAATGACCAATTTACAATTTTACACTTATTGATTTAAATTTAAACAATCTTAGCAAACTCCGCAATCTCCCAGACCAGATTCAAAGACTTCAATTAAATTTACAGTTATTTTAAGAGCCACAAATTATACTTTAACAAATCTACTATCAGCAAGTAAACAAACCAAGTAAATTATCCTCAAAACAGAATTTACACTGAGCACAAGCATTAATTAACATTACATAACCTATAGAACTACCCTGAATGAACCTACTTCACTTATAAAGAAACCTCACTAACTAATCTTAAAAATTATCACTATTCATAACATCAACATAATTCAGAAATTCAAACAATCTTCTTGCACTAGCTTGCTCATAAAAATCACCTCACTCTGCACTTCACATAATAGCTCAGGATACTTAATAACTCTATACTGTAAACAAAAGCTCAAAATACCAATTAACTAAATTTCCAAACTAAATATCAAGTTCACTAACACCAACAACCAGAATTTAGAATTTACATCCCTAGCACTACAGCAAATCATAAACAAATAAATTTAGATACTTTAAATCACCAAACAAATTTAAATTTAACACCTGCAGTGAATTACTGAGGTAGCGGTGAGGCAAATACTCTCAGTTCAGACACTACCCTGGGTTTTGAGGACCAACACAGGAAGAAAATACCAAGTCAGGCTGAAGGCGTGAAATTGGGTCGTGAATCCACTTTCAGCCTATGCAAAGGGAAAGGGAAAAATCCTCAAGTGTGACACATCATCATCAGGCACAGAATTTCCTCTAACATGATCTCACCACATTTCTTGAAGCAACGCTCGACCGACCCTCGCTGGCAGTACATATCTCCGTGAGCAGCGAAACTACTGGGGGGTTTGAAGACAAGTTTTCCCCCAAAAACCACGTCTTCAAGGATCTCCCCCTTTTCGAACCAATGCATGATCCCACCTTGATCAACCACGCCTGCAAGAGCCTGTCGTACTTCAACCTTAAATACTCCAGGCACATCTGGCCCAGAACTAACACAACTATATCTCAGGAACAATTCACTTATCTCTGTATATATCCCAAGAAATTCTAAATCACAACATCCACATATATCCCAGGAAAATTCACTTATCTCTCTATATCCCAAGAAATCCTAAATCACTATATCCACATATATCCCAGGAAAATTCACTTATCTCTCTATATCCCAAGAAATCCTAAATCACTATATCCACATATATCCCAGGAAAATTCACTTATCTCTTTCCACATATATCCCAGGAAAATTCACTTATCTCTCTATATCCCAAGAAATCCTAAATCACAGTATCCACATATATCCCAGGAAAATTCACTCTATCTCTCTCCACATATATCCCAGGAAAAATCACTTATCTCTCTATATCCCAAGAAATCCTAAATCACTATATCCACATATATCCCAGGAAAATTCACTTATCTCTTTCCACATATATCCCAGGAAAATTCACTTATCTCTCTATATCCCAAGAAATCCTAAATCACAGTATCCACATATATCCCAGGAAAATTCACTCTATCTCTCTCCACATATATCCCAGGAAAAATCACTAGCAAGGAAATTCTTCTGCACCATGGCAATGCGCAGGTCCACTTCAGACAATAACACTGACCATTTACATAACCCACTAAATATTTTCACCTTATTGAAAATTAAAATTCCATTTAGACTTTTAACCTTATAGTAAAAACAAGAAAATTTAGGCCAAAGAAAAGAACAATTAATACTGGAACTGGTGAGCAAAAGTGTGTCTTCTCAACCCATGATGTTCATTCTTTTTGTGAAAAAACTAAACTTGAGAACCTAAATACCTCAACTTTTATTTTGCACATATCGCATCCTGGTGAAAATTCCCTACTCAGAGCCCTCTGCCCTAGGACAAGTTCCCTGCTTGCCCTAAGATCACCCCTTTCCAATGGGAGATTAACACTCATCTGGAGCATGTAAAATACTGGTCCTCAAATAACACACCTACCATCTTAATTTCGACACTCAACACTCCAAGAATGTAAACAACACTTTAGGTTTCCAATTTCATCACACTATAATATGTTCCCAAAATTCCAATATAAATCATCCCATAATTTATCTTCACTCATAAAAAAAAATAACTCAACGCTGTAAAAGACTAGAGAGAAATGTTTACAATTATTTTATCACCCACGACATCACAATAACACTGCTTTTTAAATATCACATGCCCAACTAAACTATTATCGATGCACCAAAATTTACTGTGCTCAAACAATAAACCAAATTTTTCCGATACATTAAAATTTACTGGCCTGGGAAGTTGCTAAACGACCAGACATGACAACACAAAAAAAAACATAAATGAAAGCATCTTCAACTCCCCTCTCTTTTTTTGTCTTGCAATATATTTTTCCGACAGCCCCCAATTTTAAAATCAACTCGTTTTATAATTTTAAAGAAACCACAACATAATACAAAAAAAGAAAATGCCGAGAGAAATTTACCTTTAGGACTGGGGGCAGCAACACTTCCTGCCAAGTACACTAACCGTCGATAATAATAAAAAAAGGTTTCACAGCCTAATAATAGATAAAATGAATATAATTAAAAAAAAAAAAAAACTCTCCCTCAGAGAACACCACTGTCCCGGTTGATTTTCACTTCACTTCCAAGGTGCTTATTTTTTCCCTCTTTTTTTTTTTTTCTCTTTTCCTTTTTCTGAGGCAGCGTGTTTGGCCAACGATACAGGAAACGGGCATTTTGGAACCCTGCTGGTGGACCCCTTGTTGTAATCAGTAGGGCCCAACTCGACGATTCAGCAGTTAAAGGCGGTATCTTCTACAAAGCCGTGCATGCCCCTTTTTTTTTTCGGAACTTCCAGTGTCTGGTTGAACTGGCTTGAAGAGTTCCTTCCATATTGAACCGAGTAGTAACAGCATTCGGGTTGCGCTGGCAGAAAATTCTCCTGCGGCGATCAATTCACGGTAGTTATTACTTTTCTTTTTATTGCAGTTCACTCCTCCGTCGTCCACTAGGAGAGGAGGAGAGGGTTGAATCTGCAAGCATTTCCTCTCCAGTAATGAGATCCTTGAAATTCAATTTTAACTGTTGTCCGTTTAGATTTCAATACGAAATTTTCCTTCTTGCCGCCCCCTCCTCCGCCAAAAGGCGAGGAGAGACTCGGCTGTGTCCTCTTTCTCTGCCGGTCAGCAAAAGTCAAGTACAAAAGTGACTCTCAACGGATAAAAACTCTGGGGGTGCTTGAAACCGCTGACCCCTCTCATTGGTCGAAACTTCAGCCTAGCAACTCACGGCTTCCCAACGGACCCTTCACTCCCACGCCTCGAGTGACCTCCGACCTTCACACGTGCAGACCAAGCTCTCCTTTTTGACCCTGGGGTCTAAAAATAGATTTCGTTGCTGAATTCCTTACCCCAAAAGACGAAAAGATGTTACTTTTGTGCGACTTTGGAAACAGGAACGCAAAAATGGCGGATTCTTGCTTTGCAGAAAATCACTAGTTTTAATTTTCTTTTTCTCTCGTTCCGTGATGTTAAACCAAAATTAATTTTGATTCTCTGAGCTGCACACCTACTCGCCTTTTCCTATTGCGATAAAAGAACCGATAAAATAATTATTTTCAAAACCCCAAAGTCAGTTAAATCAAATATTATTCTTTTTTTTTTTTTTTTTCCTTTTCACCAACATGAAATTTTGTTTTCCTGGTTGTGATTAAGACAAGCGAATTTTGCGCACGAATTCCCCTGCCTTTCAACCAGGAATTTTCTTCTAACGTATGTCATGGAAGAAAATTTTTGCATTAATTAATCTCTCATAAACCAACAGAAAGATTGATCAGGTCTCTCTGAAATTCACCAGAGGTTAAAATTTTCGCCATGACAAATCACATTAAACGTGAGGAAGAGAAAATCTGATGCTCACGGTTCTAGAGGGAAGGGAAAGGCGCTGAGTAATATCTTTTCTTTTTACTAGTGAAAATTCAGAAACGGAAAAAGAATGTGGAGGGTATGCACAAACACTTAGCGCCCCCCAGTGCGAGCGAGTGGGAGAATAGTGGGTCCCAAAGTTAAAGTTGAAAACCAAATCCTCTTCTACTCGGATGGGGTAGAAAGAGGATGTGTGTGTTGGGGAGGATCCAAGGCTACAAGGTCGCACCCAGCAGCTTTTGTGCTTAGAGAACAAAGGTGTGTGTGGGAGTGAGGGAATGTGAAAGTCGCACCTTAGGAGAAACAAGAGTTAACTTCGTGGAATTTTTTCTCACGTGTTGCCTTCTCACATCAGGCGTTTCTTGTACTGTATATTCTTATTCTGTGATGCGTGCGATGTTAGTTACTGTATAAACAGGAATCACATAGGAAGTTAAAAAAATGTCTAAAAGAAAAGTTTTATCCATGAACGATAAAGTCTCCATCATTAGGGAGTTGGAAAATGGTGAAAGAAATGTTCTGATACGCAAAAAATATGGACTGTCATCTTCCACCATTTCAACCCTTTTTAAAAATAAGGAAACATTGTTGCAGGCTTTTGAATGCAATGTTACGTCTAGCAAAAGACTGAAGAAATGCCAGAAAACTGACATAGGGGTCATTCCATATGAAATCACCTAAAAAAAAAAAAAAAAAAATTCCTGCCACTCAGTCTCAGATTTATTTGAAAATTATTTTACTGTTAGACATTCAGGAGAATAGCATATCATATTTTTTTCAGATTTTTTGCATAAATATTGTCGCCTGTGGCGCCACCTGAAATATGTGCATTTGCACTTTGTTTATGTCTCAAGGTCACTGCTTGTTACCACTTTTCCTCTAATAACTTCAAAAGTTTCTAACCGATTCTCACAATCCCAGTGTTTAATTAAAGATAACATTTTAGGTTACACAGGGATCGCATTCGTCCTAAAATTCCTAAAATTCCTAATATTTTGTGACCCTCCTTAAATTCCTAAAATTAGACCTAAAATTTGCTATTCATCCTAAAATTTTCGTAAGCTTATTTTTATTAAAAACAACCGTTATTAACGCCAATAAATTTACCATTACGGTAAGGTAAAAAGACCTGTTATTGTAGAAACACAGCCTATATGCTGTGCTGCTGAAGGGAGGGAAAAATGACGCCATCGAGATGCACTTGCTTCGGGGCGGGCGTTCCATTTTTTTGCCTTCGAACAGTTTTCGAGAGTAACAAGAGATCTAAGGGAAAAGGGGAGGGGTCATTTTCACCCCTGGTTTGCGCTTTGCAGACGAACTCCGTGGCACGCAGAAGATCGTACTTTATTTTTGTACATGCCTTGTGGAACCTCCTCTTTCTGCTGATGTTTTGTTATTGTAAACCGCAGGTGGGTGGAAGCAAAGAGGAAACATGTGGTCTTCTTCCGTAACCTCCGGTAATGACGATGGGATGGTAGCTGAGTTATCTTGGCAGGCAGTAGAGCACGTGATCATTGACCTTCGATCATGCGTCGGCGACAGCGACCTTCGATGCGCAATATATCTCGGCTCCGACTCGCTTTGACTGAACTTGCGTGAGATGCGTATGATAGTTTCTGGTTTTACGTCTTTTATGGTGTGTTCTCTGTGCAGGTTCAGTTCTCTAGTGGTGACCTGCTTTTTTTTTTTTTTTTCATATCTTCTGACATCCTCGCAGCCAAATTTCGGGAAGTTGTCTGGTTTTGCAATATTGGAACGTGTTTTTGTACTTCCCTTTCATTTTCTGGTTAGTAATACAAGTGTTTAAGATGCCTAAATCCAAAACGAAATTTCAAGATGCGTGGCTCGCCAAAGAATTGGACGGAGTGAAGTTGAAAGAATGGTGTTCTGCAACTGAAACAATATTTTCTGCTAAGTGTATATTGTGTTCAGAAATTTTCAATATTTCTAATAGTGGCTTTTCACAAGTAAAAGCGCATCATAAAGAAAAAAAGTTCCCATAACAAGAAATTCCCATAACAATAAATTTGTTAAATAGTGTTCGTGATTCACATAAATTTTATAAAGAGTATGTTGATAAGCTGAAGGAAGAACAATCAAAAAAGGTAAAAGAAAGGAAGCAGAAAGAGAGGGAAAATAAGGAAAAGCAGCTAGAGAAAAAAAGAAAAGCTGAGTTTGATGACAAAATAAAAGAAAATGATGCAGAAATAAATAGGCTTAAAAAAGATAAAGAAGCCTCCCTAGCAGTAATTCAAGAGGGAACAGAAAGAATGCAAAAAGCTGTAGAAAAACAAAATACTGTTGAAATAGCAGTTGCCTCTAACTTGATCATACAAGGTTCAGCTGAAATAAAGAAAACAAAGTAAATTAGTTGTGGTGGAAGCAGAAAAAGATAGGCGTATCAGGAAAAGGTTAAAACAATAATATGAAAAAAGTAATTCAGTGAACAATTGTACATAGTTCTTGGTTTTCAATTACCTTTTAGGATATTATAATTTAATGTGAAACCTGAAAACTTTTCTGTGAAAATCGTGAATTGCTTCTGGTTAAACAGCATATTAATGTTCAAAGTGAAACTTGAATGTGGTAAATATACTTGAATATGATAATAACACGTGAAAAGATAAGAACTGAACATTAGAAGTAAATCATACTTAAACTTTAGACATTAGACGTTATGCAAAAAATTTGGGTGTGAACTTCGACCATATATACTAATGGACTGCGCATTGGCAATAGCTGCATCAAAGCCGCCATGGCTCAAACATTGGGCACGTCATCATCAGACTCCAAATTTCGTGTAAAAATGCTGTTATGATTACTAATTTACATTGCAGAACTTCAGTGTTTTCGGTGTATTATGTGAATGCGCCTCATATATAATGAAAACTCTTCAGGTAAGTTTACTTATGAGCTATATACATGCATGAACGGGTTGTTTACATTTTGTGATTTATAATGTGATGAACATTTGCGAAGAATTTGGAACCTGCATTCCATTTTTTTCTTAAGTTACTATATTTTTATATCAATAGCTGCAAGTTTCTGGTTAAGTAATTGAACTTTATTGACTTAGGTATTTAATTCGTTTCTTACCCATGAAAAATCATAGAACTTTCTTTACTATATCGCTCAGAGCAACCATAAGCACAGCAGGTGTAACCCATCTTTTTGACTGTTGTCATGTGATTTTATGTTGGAGCCAGAAATTTTGATGTCATGCGCAGTCTATCAGTATATATGGTTGAAGGGTGTGAAGCAAACTCTTTACAATGTATACAAAGTTGTTTTACTAGATGTATACAAATATACATCTAGTTTTTATTGAAATACACTCCTAAAATTTTCCTAAAATTTTTCGTTTCTTACCCCTGAAATAAAGAAAACAAAGTAAATTAGTTGTGGTGGAAGCAGAAAAAGATAGGCGTATCAGGAAAAGGTTAAAACAATAATATGAAAAAAGTAATTCAGTGAACAATTGTACATAGTTCTTGGTTTTCAATTACCTTTTTAGGATATTATAATTTAATGTGAAACCTGAAAACTTTCTGTGAAAATCGTGAATTGCTTCTGGTTAAACAGCATATTAATGTTCAAAGTGAAACTTGAATGTGGTAAATATACTTGAATATGATAATAACACGTGAAAAGATAAGAACTGAACATTAGAAGTAAATCATACTTAAACTTTAGACATTAGACGTTATGCAAAAAATTTGGGTGTGAACTTCGACCATATATACTAATGGACTGCGCATTGGCAATAGCTGCATCAAAGCCGCCATGGCTCAAACATTGGGCACGTCATCATCAGACTCCAAATTTCGTGTAAAAATGCTGTTATGATTACTAATTTACATTGCAGAACTTCAGTGTTTTCGGTGTATTATGTGAATGCGCCTCATATATAATGAAAACTCTTCAGGTAAGTTTACTTATGAGCTATATACATGCATGATCGGGTTGTTTACATTTTGTGATTTATAATGTGATGAACATTTGCGAAGAATTTGGAACATGCATTCCATTTTTTTTCTTAAGTTACTATATTTTTATATCAATAGCTGCAAGTTTCTGGTTAAGTAATTGAACTTTATTGACTTAGGTATTTAATTCGTTTCTTACCCATGAAAAATCATAGAACTTTCTTTACTATATCGCTCAGAGCAACCATAAGCACAGCAGGTGTAACCCATCTTTTTGACTGTTGTCATGTGATTTTATGTTGGAGCCAGAAATTTTGATGTCATGCGCAGTCTATCAGTATATATGGTTGAAGGGTGTGAAGCAAACTCTTTACAATGTATACAAAGTTGTTTTACTAGATGTATACAAATATACATCTAGTTTTTATTGAAATACACTCCTAAAATTTTCCTAAAATTTTTCTAAAAATTCCTAAAATTCCAACCTAAAATTTTCCAGAAGTATGCTATGATCCCTGGTTACATGATTAGACAATTATTTGTCTTTTTTTTTATTTCATTATTGAGATATACCATGACAAATAAATATTTACATTATTTATTTTAAAGAGCTATAACTTCTCTATACTTAAATTTACAGGGTTCAAACTTGCAGGGTTGTTAAGTGGTTAGCTTAGCAATACATGGTAAAAATTTGGTAAAGGTGTTTTCTTGTACAGTGAAAAAAAAAAAAAAAAAAAGAAATAACACATCTGTAGCCCAAACACAATGTAACTTAAAATTGTTTAAACATATATTCACTCAAATTGCAATACTGGCACTAACTAGCTGTGATGACAATGAGAAAGTATCAAAACATCTGCATTGCCCCCCCTCCCCCAAGTGGAAATTATTTCCAAGTGTCAAACAAATTGGTTATTTTGTCAGTAATTGTTTGTGATATGGAACATGTTCTTCCAGTTGTGGTTACAGGAGGAGATCATCATCATCATCATCATTGTCAACCATTATCAATCCACTGCTGGACGAAGGTCTCCCCAAGTTTCCTCCACAACGGTCTGTCTTGTGCCAGTCTCCTCCATGTCACCCCTGCATACTTTCGAATTTCATCCACCCATCTCCCATGTGGTCTTCTTCTGGGTCTTTTCCTGTCCCTTGGAATCCAATCTAAAATTTCGGCTGTCCATCGATGATCTGTCCTTCTGGCAGTATGTCTAGCCCATTGCCATTTCAGGGATTTAACTCTGATCATGATGTCTTCCACTCTCGTCATTTTTCGGATCCACGAGTTCCTCTTCTTATCTCTCCTGGTTACACCAAGTATGCACCTCTCCATGCTGCTTTGAGTTGTCTGCAGCCTTTGTATGTCTCTTTTAGTTAAGGTCCACGTCTCTGCACCATACGTAAGTACTGGAAGGATGCATTGATCAAACACTTTTCTTTTAAGACATAATGGCATATTGCTCTTGAAAATTATGCTGTTTCTTCCAAAAGCTCTCCAGGCAAGTTTTGTACGCCGATTAATTTCTTCATCAATGTGACCCTCACTTGATATCTGCTGTCCAAGATAAACGTACGTGTCTGTTATCTCCAGCTTTTCTCCATCAATCGATAAATCTTCATTTCTTGTAAAAGCATTGAACATCACTTTTGTCTTCTGAAAGTTCATTTTTAATCCCACTTCTTTACTCTTGTCAGCAAGTTCCTGGATCATACTCTGTAGCTCTGATGGGGTAGTTGCAAAAATGACTATGTCATCAGCAAAACGTAGGTGGGTTAGATAATCTCCATTAATCTTTATCCCCTTGTTTTCCCAGCTCAGCGACTGAAAAACACCCTCCAATGTGGTATTAAAGAGCTTCGGAGATATGGTGTCACCTTGTCTCACTCCCTTTCCAATTTTTACGTGTGTTGTATTTTCAAACAGAATAATCTTTGCACTTGCATTTTCATAGATGTTATTAATAATATTAATGTATGCATCTTCAATACCGCAGGTTTTCAGAGCCATTGTAACTGCTGATGGTTTCACCGAATCAAAGGCTTTTTCATAATCGATAAAAGCCATGCACAATGGAAGTTCATATTCCCTCGCTCTTTCAATTAGTTCTCTCAGCACGTGGATATGATCTATTGTGCTGTAGCCACTCCTGAATCCAGCTTGTTCTCTCTGTTGAGCCATGTCCAGTGTTACCTTCAAGCGGTGTGAAAGAACTTTAGTGAAGATTTTATAAACTACTGATAGGAGGCTGATAGGTCTGTAGTTTCCGAGATCCTCAATGTCACCTTTCTTATGTAGCAGGATCATTGTAGCGGTGTTCCAATCCTCAGGAATCTTTCCTTCATTAAGGCATCGAGTGAAAATTTGGGCGAGTACTGTTTCGATTTCTCCACTTGCTTCTTGTATGATGTCTACAGTAATTCCATCTTCTCCTGGAGCTTTTCCCCGCTTCATGGTCTTGATCGCATGTGCAACTTCTGCTGGAAGGACTGGAGGAACTCTGGTACTGGTATCTTTCATGATGTCTGGAGTGCATGTATCATCCCTTTCATATAATTTGGAGTAGAAATCTTTCACTCTTGTCAAAATTTCGCCTCTATTTCTTGTTACAGAACCATCTTCTTTTCTCAGTGCCATAATCTGTTTTCTTCCCTTACTGAGATGTCCCTTTGCTATCTTTAGGCTTTGGTTGTTTTCAATTGCTTTCCTCACTAGTTCACAGTTGAATTTTCTTACGTCTTCAGTGATACTTTTTCTTACTGTCTTGCATAGCTCTATATATTCCACTTTGGAAGTCACATCTTCTTTAGTTGTCCTCATCTCTCTTCTTTTTTGCATCAACATTTTCGTTTTTCCTGATAATTTATTTACATGCAACTTGTTCTTAGACCCAGCTAATTTTGTTGCTGTTTCCATAAGAGCTTTGGTTACTTTTCTGTTAACTTCAGAGATGTCCACTTCTTCCGATGTTAGGCCTTCTAAAGCAGAGAACCTGTTCTTCAGTTCCAACTTGAAGGTATTATGGTGTTTTTTAAGGTTGGTTATGTCAGTAGATTTTGTTTGTCTTGTGAGCTTGCCACGTTCAAGTTTAGTGTTGAGGTGCATCTTACATCTCACCAATCTATGGTCACTACCTGTGTTGAACTTGTTTAGCACACTGCAGTCTTCTATGACGAATTTTTTGTTACACATAATAAAATCAATTTCACTTGTCGTCCCATTTGGATGTCTCCATGTCCATTTCCTGTGTGGCTTTTTCTTGAAGAAGGAGTTCAAGATGAAAAACCCTTCTGCCTCTGCAAACTCAACGAGAGTATTTCCACGCTGGTTTCTGTTGCCGTGACCGAATTTACCTACTGAAGTTTCATTCTGTTGCCGTTGCCCTATTTTTGCATTGAAATCTCCCATAATTATTTTCAAGTGCTGCTTACCTTTATTATTTAGATGACAAATTTCCTCATAAAATTCTTCAATTTCTTCTTCAGGATGACTTGTGGTGGGTGCATAAGTTTGAATAATCTGAGCCTGGTATCTTTTCGAGAGTTGGATAACAAGTCGTGCAGCTCTGTCAGAGGAACTTTCAACTTCTACAACTTTATCCTTCAGTTTCTTGTTTATTATAAATCCAACACCACTAGTTCTGCCAGTATCTGTCCCACGATAGTAGAAGAGATGTCCACTTTTCAGTTCGATGAGATCTTCTCCTTTTCTCCTTACCTCACTTAGCCCCACGATGTCCCACTTGATCCTTTGTAGTTCCTCTTCCAATTCAAGAAGCCTTGAATCAGAAGATAGGGAGCGTCCATTGTACGTAGCCAAGGTCAGCATCAGATGGCAGCCTAGTCCGGTCCTCCGGGGATTCTTAGCACCCTCTGCCTTCATGTCGCACTGGCCGCTGCCTTGGCCAGGTACATTCCAGCTGCCGGAGACTGAGGGCCAAGATTTAAGTTGTGGAATCATTTTGGTGGGGTTTGGCCATAACTCACCACGCTGGCCAAGCGGGTTGGTGAGTGTGGGATAGCATTTCCTCTAATCCCGATGGTATAGTTATACCGCTATTGGGTGTCGTCAGAGCCCCTTTAGTGGGAACAGGATGCACCACGAGAAGGCGGGGTTGACATTTGTCAAGGAGAGGCTGTGATGTTACGCATCACCTGACCTTACATACTTTCTGCAAAATATATCCAAATGGTACCCAGCACAAATCTAGCTGCTCAGGCCAAACATAAGTTGGAGTAGGGCCATGAGGATGAAGGAAATGCACATAGCAATCTTCATGATTTTGTGACACATCAATGATTTTTCCAAGCCACCATTTTTTGTTGTACACACAGGCAACATACTCTTCCTTTGAATAGGTTGATAAGGATTCTGTAATGCTGACATCTTGTTTTATAACCTTGGCAATGAAAGTATCAGAACTGGTTGACATTCGTGATACTTTTAGTGTAAATTCATCCACAGGTTTGAAACAATGACTGCTTCTTGTACCTGGTACTGTCTTTCCAATGCTGTATCTTAATTCTTGCTTCATCGCACTTTCTTTAATTTCTCTTCACTTACATAATAAACATCAATACCTTGAATATTTTTTACACAGAAGTTATATAAATCCTGTGGTGATAAGATCATGTGCTCCTATGGTCTTTGCAAACTAGCTCTTACTGCAAGACGCTTCAGTGTGCCACCTAAACCATCACACGCATTCTTGCCATGGCTGGTAGCAAAGAAATGCCACTCTGCTGTAATTCCATGATCTTCTTTGTGCCTGCATATGTTCATAAAGTTTTTGAAATTTTTGTAGTGAGCACTCGATCCACCACTGAAGTACATTGCATATGTGATATGAGGAAGCTTTTCTCTAATCTGTAGGGCAAGAGTTTGAAATGCAAAAAAAGTTGCAGTTGTATGTGCCAAACAGTGACTGATGAAACACATCTTCATTGTGTCCAAAGTGCTTTTTGATGCATATCTGAAATACACAACAATGGGATGCACTGTGGCTTGAATATTTTCCCAGTGGAAACCCTGGGCAGAATATTGTACTATGCAAGTGTAGTTTTCAGCAAAGTCAACAAGAATAATGCATGTATCTGCAGCTAGTTCTTTTGATTTTTGAAAGAAGTGACTTTGTGATTTTGAAATGAAATGATGGCAGCTTAGTTCTACTAATTTTTCTACTAAAGTGTTGATGAATTCATCAACATTTACTGTTTTCATTGACATGGTTGTGCGATCTACTTGCTCCCATGTCCAATAAGTGATGGTGTCCAAGCATGATAGTGTATCATTATTGAGCAGAAATGTTCGAAGTGTATCTTCTGGTGGACATGCAGGACATTGATGAAGCATACATACCTCAGATTCCAAACTGCACACAAGCATAGCCGTTAACTGCTTGTAGTCTACATTTATATGTGCAGAATGAAGCATTAATTTGACATTCTGGTGGTAAATGCAAACACATGTAGAATGAAGACCACGACTGCTGGCTGTGACACACTCCTTTGGTCTTAACTCACAGAATTTTGAAAAGCCAATGGAGACATGTGGAAACTTCTCTTTAAACAGCTCATACAGTTCTTTTAAATTTAGTAGAATTAGCCTCTTCTGTATGAGTTCTCTCCACTTTCTGTTGGCACTGACACACAGTCTTTCTTGCCTGGGCAGATGCGACTGTTACTATCATCTCAATAAAATTCTTTCACAAGGGAAGTAATTTCTTCACTTAGTTTTGCACCTTTTTTCAATCCTGGTACTCCCAGAATCCCCTGTTCAGTCTTTATCTGTCTTGCCCTTTTAACCATATATTCTGTGGTATGAAAGAAATCAATTGTCTTGCTGATGCTCCAGGTTGTGGGAACTAATGTCAAGATTTGCACCTTACTACTAATTGATGCACTGCAAAATTTCATTCGTAACTGCTGCATCAGTTCTTCACAGTTCAAACATCCCTGTTTCCGCACTGAACTTGTATCTTCTGCAGGATGATCAATATGCAGTGCTTCTGCTGCTGATGTAATAATTCTTTCACAGATTTGTTTACCCTTTTTCTGTAAGTAAGAGAAATGTTCACAGGCCAGGCCTTTTGTTTCTTTACTTTTAGTGGTGAGCAACCACTTGCTTCCAAACTTTTGTTCAGGTTGTCTAGTATTTTCGATTCCAGTGGGGGCACATAATCACTTTCCACAGAGGTAGTGGGTGAGTTGCAAATTGTTTCATAAATCTCCTTATTACAGGAGATACACAGCTTCTTTCCAGGCACTAGGTCAATTCCACTTACTGCAGCTTCTTTACAAAAATTAAATGTTATTGCTTTTAGGGATTTATTAATAAGCCTCTTGTGAATTTGAAATGGATCACAACAATGGTTTTGATGGTTTTCATATGAAGCGCCCAGGTATTTCTTCTTGTGATGATAACATATGTTTCCAGCAGTGACTTTAGACCTTAAAAACAAAAGCTGTTGTTCTTCATTACTCAAAGATTCAATGCTCTCAAAGTCACTTGAATCACAGCTGACATGGCTGTCCATTAACAAACCAACACTGCACTTTGCCATTCTTTCTTAAATACTTCAGCCAAACTAAATTGTCAGTATATGAGAGAAATACTAATTCACTGCCTCTGCTTTGTTATCTAAGTCAGCACTGACTAGGCAGCAGTCACAGGAAGATGACTCATAGAGCCATGGGGAAAGCAACAAGTTACTGACTCATCTGTAGAGGCAGATAAGCAAGACAAAAAGTTGAGTCAGACTTCCTGTTTTCAGACATGTCATTGTGCACCCACAGTGGCAGCACACATGGTGGCAATTAAAAGCAGTTATATTGACAAAACATACTGACTTCCATGCCATATGTATAAACATCAGCAATGTATCCTGACTGGGTGACTTTTCTTCTGACACATGCACACACAGGGTCTTTGAAAATCTTGCAAGTTGGTAGATAAAGAAAAATTAATCAGGAGCATGAAAAATAACTAAACAATTGTGTAAAACATTATAGATTATTAATAATATAGAACTGTCTGTTGAAAGAAACAAAAAAAGAAAGTTTTAATGGCATCAAAGGTAATTTTTTAGGAAGATAAATTTTAAGAATAAATATTTACCCTATATATCATCATCATCACCATCAACCATTATCAATCTACTGCTGGATGAAGGTCTCACCAAGTTTCTTCCATAACGGTCTATCTTGCACCAGTCTCCTCCATGTCGCTCCCAAATGCTTTCGAATTTCACCCACCCATCTCCTATGTTGTCTTCTTCTGGGTCTTTTCCTGTCTCTTGGAATCCAGTCTCGAATTTTTGTTGTCCATCAGTGGTTCATTCTTCTGGCAACATGTCCATTGCCATTTCAGGGAATTTACTCTGATTACAATGTCTTCTGCTCTTGCCATTTTCCTTATCCACGAGTTCCTCTTCTTAACACACACACACACACACACACACACACACACATGTTAACACTCACATCAGGTTCAAACAATGGTAAGTTACATTATTTTTTCGTGTTTGGGTTGCAGATATGTTAATTTTTTTTTTCACTGTACAAGAAAACACCTTTACTAAATTTTTACCGTGTGTTGCTCAGCTAACTACTTAACAACCCTGCGAGTTTGAATCCTGTAAATTTAAGTACAGAGAAGTTATAGCAGTTTAAAATAAATAATGTAAATATTTCTTTGTCGTGGTATATCTCAATAATTAAATTAATAAAAAGAACAAATAATTATCTAATCATGTAGCCTAAAATGTTATCTTTAATTAGACACCAAGATCATGGGAATCGGTTAGAAATTTTTGAAGTTATTAGAGGAAAACTGGTAACAAGCAGTGGCCTTGAGACATAAACAAAGTGCAAATGCACATATTTCAGGTGGCGCCACAGGCAACAATACTTATGCAAAAAATCTGAAAAAAATATGATATGCTATTCTCCTGAATGCCTAACACTAAAATAATTTTCAAGCAAATCGGACACGGTGTGGCAGGAGGCCTAGGTGACTTCACATGGAATGACCCATAGATGAAGCCTTATTAAAATGGTTCACTGTTCAATGAAGCACTGGCTTGCCAATAAATGGCCCAATAA
Organism: Macrothele yani; assembly: GCA_039090855.1. NCBI lineage: Eukaryota > Metazoa > Arthropoda > Arachnida > Araneae > Macrothelidae > Macrothele > Macrothele yani. The sequence continues at coordinate 139,157,722 of CM077004.1, forward strand.
TGAAAATTCAAGCTGAAAAATTTGCAGTTCAACTTGATTACGAAAATTTTTCGTGTTCTAATGGGTGACTTCACCGCTTCAAAACGCAACGCAACATTTGTTCGTAAAAAATTAGCGGGGAAGCATCATCAGTGGATACAAAAGAAACGTCATCATGGTTGAAAACAGTGTGGCTGGATCTTCAGAAGAACTACAGTGATGATGACATTTATAATGCAGATGAAGCAGGTATGTTTTATAATCTAACTCCCAATCAAACAATGAAGTTCAAAGGTGTGAAGTGCACAGGGGGAAACTTCAAAAGAATCGGATGACTGCATTAGTGTGCGCTAATATGTCTGGCAAGGACAAGAGGAATTGCTAGTGATTGGAAAATCTACAAAACCAAGATGTTTTAAAAACGTGAAATGTCTCCCTTTCTTTTACAGCTTATCTTAGGGAGTGGGACAAAGAACTCTGAAAAAAAATCATAAAATTATTCTCGTTATAGATAACTGCCCAGCACATCCTCATGTTCAAAACCTGGCTAGCATTCAGCTTATCTCCTTGCCTCCAAACTACACAGCATTGCTACAACCAATGGACCAAGGAGTTATTCGAAGCCTTAAATGCCACTACAGACGGGAATTAATCCTACTGATGTTAGAAAGGATGGAAAAAAAGGTTGAAGTGAAAATTTCCATTTTTGATGCAATTAGAATGCTGGCTGATGCTTGGGGACGAGTATCAGAATCTTGTATTCAGAACTGCTTCAGAAAATCAGGGTTGGATAACACAAGTCGCAGTGATGATGAAATGGAAAATATCCCCCTTTCTGGGTGGTTAAAACTACAGAACATTACACCTTTTAATGATGTCCCTGAAATTGATGACTTTGTTACCGCTGATGATGCTGTTGCTACATCGGGCATTGTTTCTGGAGATGACATTGTAGAGGAAATTAAGGCATCAACAATTGCACAGGAAAGTGAAGAAGAAAGTACTCAACCATTGTCATATGCATCAACCATTGATTGTACGGAAAACCTCCAACGTTTTTTCGAGTCAACAGATCACTGCGATGCTGCTGAGGTGTTTACTGCACTGAGTGTTATTCGCAGAAAATTAAGAGAACAGAAGTACACCAATAAAACAAAACAAACAACTATAGACTGTTTCTTCAAAAATGTTTCCAATTAGTGGATTTGCTGCTACTATTCCATTCACTTCCGGTTTTGTTGCTACTGTACTTTAGAATTCATGTAAGTTTCACTTAAATTAAAAAAACTTATTTAATTTAATTTGTATATGCAATCGTTATGGATAGTACAGTATACAATTGTATACTGTATTTTCCTGCATATAGTCTTCCCTACGTAGAGCAAAACCGTTTGCACCTCCGAAAAAGAAAAATTTACCAGATAGTCTGTACTTCGTTAAAAGGGGGGGGGGGGGGGTAATTATTGCATTTGTACCAAAGCAGTGACTTTTTTTTTTTTTCACTGATAGAAAACCTTTATTTGTCACTGATGTCTTTAAAGACTTTTTATGGATCCGGATGCGACCTTGACCCCGTTTGTAAATCGTCTAGAAGAACGTGGTTAAAGCATCAGTCACGTTTGTTCCACAGATAAAGGTTGCACTGCGCTCATTCTCGACAGGGGGGATAGGAAGGGGAAGACTACCTGCAAGCAGATTGAAAAAGCTTTAAACAAATAATCGGCCTCTGGAAGTTCTAAAAGAAATGACTTCTTTAACTCTGCAGATCCCAAACGTTTTTTCGTTCACTTTAAATTCCCTAACTGCCGCACAATTGTTTGTTTTCTCTACAAATGGTGTCATACTTTTTCTTGTGTGTGAATCCAGCAGTATAACTACCTACTTCTTTATTACCCCAACTCAAATAAACAACAGTGACTCGAAAGAGACAGAGCTTTAATCATAAACAAGTAGGGGGAGACAGGAGGGGGTATGTGAAAGACCTCTGTCAATCAAACACTGCCCAGCCAAAGACCGACAGCTGCTTCAAAGAGGGACTCTCCCCCCCCCCTCCCTCAGACTTCGTTACTGCCGTTCTACAGTTATGAAAAAAGATGCAGGCAGTGAAGTTTTAATTTTCTTCTGAGCTAGTCCTGGTACGCTACAAATGCAAAACTGTTGTTTTTAAAATGCTAATTTTTAAGTTGCAGTGGGCACGAAAATTTAGGTGCATACATACAGTATGTATGTTACTGTATTTGAGTGCAACAATTAAAAAAAAATACGGTACTATTGCCAGATTGTCCACATCCAACAGTTTCGCAGACAAAAAAACACAGATAGTCCGTGGACGGTACGCAAGGAAATACATACTGCATGTACTATGTACCTTGTCATTATCATTCAGGCTTATTTTTCCACATTGGGTTGGTTTCGTACTGAAACGGATTTAGCGAGCTTTTTCGCCAGTCCCGAGCTCCTCGTTAAAAGCGGGCTCGACTCTATGTTAAAGTAAAAGTTAAAAACATTTGATGTATGCGAACTTCATTATAACCAGACTGGTCAAAAAGTGCTATCCTTGGCATATGTGTCAGTTAAAACTCAATAATAAGATGTTCATCATCTAATTGAATGTAAATAATTTATTAAAAACTGCATCCAGCAAGAAAAATATGAATGAGCTCTGCTATAAGCAAAACATCTAATTAATGTGAACATTAAAGCAACTGTCAAGATTTTTAAATTTCACCATGTTTTGCTTTCTACATGTTACATTGGAAATATACGTCAATTGTTGCTTGTTATGACAGCAGCTATTAAAAAACATTTTTCAACTTCCTCTGATGCATGGTTAAAATGGTTTGAAGCATAAACTAAATAATAAGGGTTTGTTTTGTTTTTTTCAACTCTCATTGCCAAGTGTGAAATTGTGGTGATTTCTTCTTCATAGCTTCATTTATAATTTTTACCCTTGGTCAGTGATTCTGCTGAGAGGAATTTAAAATTTTTAACTCCTCCTTTTCCCACCCAACTGATCACATCAATTTTCTCACAGAGGTTACACACATTTAAAGCATGAGTTTTTGATTTCCATAAATACAATGCACAGACAACCGAGCACTCAAAATTCAATTAAATTTACCAAACTTGCCCAACCTCGTTCTTTGTTACCCTGGTGAATCTATTAGAACAACAATCATTGAAGAGAGGCTGACATCCCCAAAATGATAAAGAATTCCATTCGAGAATCCCATCTCTAATGTGACGTCATCAACCCAGTGTCCGGCCCCATATAAAGAGGTTTGCTGCTGCTGCTAGGAGGAGAGAATAAGTCACTGAATGGTGGTAAAGAAAGAGGAAATAAAATACAGTATTTGCATAGGAGATGTGTGTATGTCTCAAAGGAGGGGGCAGCAGGAGGCAGTAAAAAGCAACTGAAACATTCTTGCTTTCATGAAAACTGACCTGTTCTGTAAGGAGAACCATGGGGTGTTGTCAATAGCAGATAATTCCCTGTTTTAAGTTAAAGAGAAATGGGTAAAAACTGAGTGGATGCCATTTATTTTGTTTGTTGATAACCCTGCTGAACTTTGATATAAGTGGTTTCTCCAGAAATTATGGTTTGTAATATGTGGTTAAAAATAACAAGAGATGTATGAAAACTTCTGTTTATGCAGGACTTTGCATTATGTAAGCTCATTGATATGTGGGTTCAACTGTATTAGCATATATGGTAGGAGCAAAACATGATACTGCTCCCCCATCTGATGTTTTGGATTGTTTCTGGCACGGCAGTGCACATACGTGATGATCAAGGACATATGAAGTGCTGTCTGTGACACATGCAGTTTCAGTCAGAGCTGAAATGGTGATGGTAATGAGTAATGAACAAGATCTGTTCATTACTCATCAGATATAGTTAAAATGATCATCAGATACAGAACAAAGGATGGAAGTATTGGGAAAACGGAAACTTTGTCAGCAGTTCATTGGCTGGTGTAGTTAAAGTGTACTGGAAGTGAATGGAAAAAAGGCCCAACACATGACAGGTGGTTGGTGTTGGATGGCCACCACTTTTTCTTGTTCATTGAGAGAGTAAGCTCATCCATATTGTGTGGAATAATGAGATTGCTACCTTGGTTCTGGTGACCATGCTCTGCAACAAGGGAACACAAAGGAGTGTATCCACAGTTGCCATGCAGCAATCTCTCTGCTGCATGGCCCTATGGTGTAAATTTGCGACCATAGCACTTCAACTGCGATGACAACTTGAGTTTGCCAGAAAACATTGGGAGTGGACAGTATTGGAAGAAATTTGTGTTCTCTGGTGAATCATGTTTCCCACTGCATTGAGTGGTTGGACAGTGTTGTTTGAGGCAAACAGCTGCAGAGAAGATGGTGCAAAATGCTGCCACCCCACTGGTACAGGTAGGTGACGGGGCTGTAAATGTTGCAGGATGCTTCCCTGGAACACTCTCAGTTCATTGATAGCAGTGAATGGCACTGCATACTTCTTCGTCATTGGAGAGGATTTCCAGCAAAGTAGCATGCAATGATATGATCTCTACTGAACTACCAATGGTTTGGCATGCGTTATTAAAAGACAGGAACACGTTGCGGCGTGCTGTATAATTACATGCCAAAATTTCATGTAATATGCTCATGATGCGCCCACGTTATTTTAAAAAATAATCTTTGTTCCTTACGTGTTCCAATTCCCTGCATTTGTATGTCTATCATTGCCTTGAAAAAGCCTCCCAGTGGAGTGTGAAAGCTTGGCGAATATTTGTGCTTATTATGCTATAAAAATAAATGGATTTAATATGCTATATGTGTCTCTTAAGTATTCACATTGTGGTGTATTAAAAATAATGCATTAGTGGGGATTTTTCCAAAGCTGAAAGAATGTACAAAAGTAAACATGGTGTCACCATCAAAAAGAGATATATTTGTCAAGCAACATATTTAAAGCTACACTTCCAAATGGTAAAACCTTTTTTTAGAGAATGGCTTTTATATTCCCCATCCACAGTCCGTGTGTACTGCACACCTTGTAAGTTATTTCAATCTTCAGAAAAATGCAATTCTTTCACTGCAGGTTTTAATTATTAGAAGCATTCTAACGAAATGATTAAACAACATGAACAATCTGTTGACCATAGGGAAAATGTATATACATACTTGACTAGAAAGAAGAAGTCTAGAGTTAATAACTTCTTGAAATCTGAGTGTGAAAATGATACTACGTACTGGCGGAATGCTATAGCTCATATTGTTGCTGTCGTCAAATTTTTAGCAGTCCGAGGAATGCCGTTTAGAGAAAGAGATCACCTTCTTGGCTTCCCTTCTAAATGGTCTCTTTCTCTGCTGCTTAGAGCTGATAAGTGAGTTTGGCCCATTTTTAGCTCAGCATCTTGTCAAATAGGGTAACAAAGGAACAGGTAATGTTTCATATTTACTGGCAGAGGTTTGTGACTAATTTATTGACATTATGGCTAACACTATATTTTATGCCATTTAAAATGGGCTAAATATTTTTCTACAAGTCGATTCAACGTCAGATGAATCTCATGTTGATCAGTTAGCTATTGTGTGGTGTTATGTTGCATCTGATGAAGAAAGAAAGAGATCACCTTCTTGGCTTCCCTTCTAATGGTCTCTTTCTCTGCTGCTTAGAGCTGATAAGTGAGTTTGACCCATTTTTAGCTAAGCATCTTGTCAAATAGGGTAACAAAGGAACAGGTAATGTTTCATATTTATTGGCAGAGGTTTGTGACTAATTTATTGACATTATGGCTAACACTGTATTTTATGCCATTTAAAATGGGCTAAATATTTTTCTACAAGTCGATTCAACGTCAGATGAATCTCATGTTGATCAGTTAGCTATTGTGTTGTGTTATGTTGCATCTGATGGAATTCCCAGAGAAAGATTACTAAAATTACTGCCAAAAATATCTCACAAGGCACAAGAATTAGAGAAAGCTGTGTTATGACTAAAGCCCGGAAGTTGAGACAAAATGCCTTAAAATGCTTTTTTTTTTTTTTTTGCCTTTTCAGCTCATATTTGAAGAAAATGCCTTTTTATGTTTTGAATGCCTTTTTTTTGCCTATACTCAACAAATGCACTATAAAAAATGATTTCTTCTTAAGAATGCGATAAAATAAAAGTTTTTATAACAATCTAGCATGCAGTACGTAGTGTTTCCGGGTAAACACATAATATTTTTTAAGTTATTCATTTCTTTTAAAAACTCTTTTTTAGGGTATAGGTGTACAAACCATAAGGTAGGTGACATTTTCTCTAAAACGAAATCACAGTCGGCAGACATCTGAAAGTAAACACGAGTACAATCGGTACATTCAAAACGAGGTGCACCCGGATTTTGTAGGGAAACATATCCAAATTGAACATCACAATGCGCCATGCAGACACTGGGCTAACGTCTAGTTGCTGCACAAGTCTTCATGCAGGAGTTCTTGTGCAGCTTCGATGTTTTCCGCCGTCCGCGCTGTTCTTTTCTTCGTCGCCATGCATGCCACGTCATCTGTGACACTGCCGGTTCATTTGAATTTCTCTACCAATTTCATCAGGTACGCACGGGATGGTTTACGACGATTCTGCTGTACCCCACTTTCGTAACATCTTTGTGGGGTTTCCGCCCTCCGCATACCAATTTTTCACCAAGAAAACTCTTTCTTCTGTGGTATATCGCTCATGTCCAAAATCCTGTGTCCATCGTCCCACTACTTCCTCACGAATGCCTGTCACCTTCTGATCGAGAATGCCTGTCACCTTCTGATCGACAACTCGGACTTACAGCGCCATCTTGTTGTTCTTTAACGATTTATTCCACAGGAAAGTTGTCACTACCCAGTGAAACGCCCGGTATGTATGAAGGAGTGGTGCATCCACTTCGGAAACATTGACACTTTAGGGCAGTTTGAGGCCCTCCATGGTTAAAGTGTACTAGGATTGATGCTGAAATGGTAGAATAGCCATGATGAAAAGGATGAAATAACCCGACACAACTGTAAAAGTCAGTGAAAAGTGGATTTGCGGGGATGAACAATGGGTCTGTTGCCTTGTGCAGGGAAACTGTTTCGTTTTAATGGAAAGGTTTATTACGACTTTCATGAAATGTTGAGTTATTTACAACTGTTCACAGAAGAAATAGAATTTCATTTGGCCATGCCAGACTACTGGATTTTTGAATGGTGAATAATTCAGTGCTTATGTGCATGGTTTGCTCACTGGTAACTGTTGAATTGATTTAAACACTGTCAAGTGTTATTCTTCACATAAACATCAAACAGAGGTCATCGCTCTTTCCACGTTTATAAGTGAGTCACGGAAAAATTATCATTGGCCGCCACCGGGAATCTAACCCAGGGTCTTCCAGTTATGCGCCAGATATGCTTCCACTACACCACAGCAGCCTTGAATTCCTCCAGACTCTCACACTAACTGCCAAGCCAATTTGGCAGGTTGCTTCTCGGAGCCCCGCACATTGCTGGGAATTCACCAAAGATGGTAAGCAGCAACTGAACAAATAATTAGAAGGTGAATGAATAATTAATATAAACACTGGAAGACCCTGGGTTCGATTCCCGGTGGTGGCCAATGAGAATTCACTTATAAACGTGGAAAGAGCAATGACCTCTATTTGATGTCCCTGGTCCACGTCAAATGTTTATATTAATTCACATAAATTTAGAAAAATAGATATGTATAAATCCCTGTAATATAGGTCAGTCAGTTGCTCTGGCTTTAAGGTGGCTATGGGTTCAAATCCCAGTGAGGCATGGATGTTGTGTTTATCTTATGGCTCTGGTTTTCTTCCTTCCTTGGAACCAGTGCTCCAACTTTAGGGATGGGCAACTGCTTATAGCCCACTGAGTTGTCATGGTGGCTGTTAAACCCCCAAACAAGCAAACAATAAAAAATACATAATCATACAGATTGTTATGAGCATTACATCATAATGGTATTATTTTCAGTATGAACCTTGTATTACCAATTTTAGAATACAATGTTTTTATAAAATCCATATTTAAAGCTAGGAGGATTAAAATGTTGAGCCTTACACATTTCAGCATTTTTTTTCTTTTTTTTTTTTAAATCTGTGATGCACCTTTCCAACTGATATTTAATTTTGATCCTGAAAATTCATTATGTTTTGAAATCACCATAGTAATGGCATGTTTTAAAGACAATAAAATTTGTTTTATGATTAAATTTCATTGTTCTTCTTTACCTTTTATAATTTATTTTTTTAATTTGTTATTGCTTTTTATGTTGCAGTGCTTTTTTTGTTTTGCATGCTTTTATTTTAGTTGGCTTCTGTTGCTTTTCAGGGTCAGATGGAAAGTTTTTTGACACAAAGTGTCAGGTTTATGTTCGTTTATGTTGGCACATAGGAATCAGTGCTGTGAGCTGCCTGCTGTGCTGGTTACAACTCGAGTGTTATTGGTCTATTGTAGCTACACAGAAAACTTAATCCTAAGTAATTAGTTTGAATTTTTTTATGTTGGCTTTATTTTTATTATTACTTGTTTTGATATTTTGTTTTGTGTTAAACCACTTTGTTTTGTGAAAAGCATTTTTTTTTTTTTCAAAAGTGTTTATGTGGTGGAGAATATCTGGCTTGATGCAATGTGTTTTATAAAAGAAAGTTTTGCTGATCCTACAGTTATCAGAATGACACTGAAGTAGCAACTTATTAGGAACATGTACAACAATACATTAGGCCACCTATGGCTTTCAGTTTAATGAGGTGCTAATGTAATTCTACATGTATGTCCAGCCAAATGGATGTGATGGCATCTATCAATTGCCAAATGTTTGCTGGAAGAGGGGCTCTGTTACGAATAGTTCTCTCAGTCTCATCCTACAGGTGTTCAATTGAGTCAAGATCTGGGGACTGTGGGTGCCATTTTAGTGCATTGAAATTACTGTCATGCTCCTGGAACCACTGTGTGATAATCAGAGGCTTGTGGTATGGCTAATTACTCTGCTAGAAATAGCCCCTCTCCATGAGGAGACACCAAGCATATGTTGTACGGGTGTGCCTGGTCTGCAGTGAGGTTCAGATACCTTGTGGCACCCAAATGCTGTTCTACAGGTAGTAAGGAACAATTCCCACAACATGAAAACAGACCCCTGAGCATTACATTGCCTCCACCAGCTTGTACAGTTAGCATTAGGCAGTTGTGACCTGTTGATTCTCGCTGATGACACCCTATTCTGATGCACTAATTTTTGTGTATTAACTGAAAATGTGATTCATCAGGCCAGGTGGCATTTTTCCACTCCTCAAGGGCTCAGTATTGGTGCTCCCGTGCCCATTTCAGACGAATTTGTTGGGTTTCTGTTGTTGTTGTTATGCACTGACAAGTGGTGCATGGAATTTGGTGCTTCGAATTGGTACAGCAGTACTTCAAATTTGTTAGTTTTTAGTAGAGATGATGTGGTTATAGCCCATTCTTGGCAATCTGCAGAAAGCTGTGTATACTGAAATTCTTCAATAGATACTGCTGTCATGGTTGCTTAATGCAAATGTAGCTCATCTGTTACCTTGTACAATCCTCTCCAACTGCTGTTGCCCTTGAGCATTGTTCAGTCATTTCTGCCTACAGGAAGACTACTGACTGTTTCTTTCAGTGGCGTAGCTAAGCATTCCTACACCCAGTGCAACCATAAAATATTGCGCCTGATCTGCATTTCCTTCTGATGTAAATATACTACCAATCTCTCTCTCTCTCTCTCTCTCTCTCTCTCTCTCTCTCTCTCTCTCTCTCTCTCTCTGTATATATATATATACACATATACACAGTGCGTCAGAGAATTTTTAAGACTGGCGCTAGATTTCGGCCTACGGTGGCGCCACCAGTGTAATCGCGAATGCGTTATAAACCGTGACCATCTGTTTGCTTTCTGCCAAAAGTACTGCGCAGTTGTTAAAGTAACTCAAACGAAACAGCCGTTTATTAGAGAAGTAATATTTTTTTCGTGTTGAATTATTAAGATGGAACAAAGGTATGTTATTAAATTTAACGCAAAACTTGATAAAAATGCCTCAGAAATGTACCAAATGATGAAACAAGTTTATGGTGAGTTTTGTTTAAGTAAATTAAATGTTTTCCAGTGGCACCAATGTTTTTTGGACGGAAGAGATATGCTAGAAGATGATAAACATACCGGAAGACCAAGTTCATCTAGGACACCTGAGATTATTGAAAAAGTGCGTGATTTCGTGGCAAACAATCGATGTGCGTCACTAAGAATGATGGAAGAGTCTTTAAACATCAACAAAGAAACTATTCGAACCATCCTGCATGAAGATTTGGGCAAAACAAAAGTCTGTGCTAAATTTGTTCCACGCACGTTAACCAATGAACAAAAATCAAGGAGAAGTGCACATTGCAGAGACATCATTTCAGCCACTGAAAATGATCCAAACTTCTTAAAATCGATTGTTACAGGTGATAAAACATGGTGTTTTCAATATGATCCTAAAACAAAGCGACAAAGTGCGGAATGGAAGTAAAAAAACTCACCACAAGCCAAAAAACAAGAAAAGTTTCATCAAAAATCAAAACAATGCTCATTACATTCTTCGATAGTAAGGGATTTTTGAATGATGAATAATAATTTTTGAATCCACAAAGAATTTGTTCCACAAGTGGACAAACAATTACTGGTGAGTTTTATTTAAATGTTTTTGAGGCGTTTGATGGGCAGAATTCGTCGCATTTGTCCAGAATATCGGGATGAAAACAGTTGGTGTTTGTTGCACGATAATGCACCCAGTCACACCTCACTTCTTGTTCGTAGATTTTTGGCGAAAAATAACATCTGTGTGTTGAATCATCCACCTTATTTGCCTGATTTAGCACCCTTCGACTTTTCTTTATTCCCAAAATTTAAAATGATGTTAAAAGGGTGTTATTTTGATGATATTTCGACCATACAAACAGCTTCGACGCGTGCTTTGGAGGCAATTCCGCAAATTGAACTGGAACAGGCATTCCAATCATTATTAAATCGCTGTAACAAGTGTATTGAAGCCGGAGGGACTTATTTTGAATAACAAGCCAAAACAAATCATAATTTCTTGTTTCTATTTCATTTTACATACCCAGTCTTAAAAATTCTTTGCCACACCGTATATATATATACACTGAAGTGCCAGAAAAACTGGTACACCACTCTAATACTTGGTAGGTCCCCACGGGAGCGCAGGACTGCAGAAATACGATGGGGCATAGACTACACTAGCTTCTGGAAATATGCTGTAGGCAATGCACACCATACTTCCTGCAGAGCATTCCACAATTCCGGTGTATTCCGAGGTCTCGGATTCCTGTGTTCGATAGCGTGTTGCATGACATCCCAAATGTGTTCTATCACATTCAGATCTGGAGACTTGGGTGGGAATAGCAACACCCCAAACTCAGATGAATGCTCCTCTAACCATAATGTGGCATCCCGGCACTTGTGTGGAGGTGCGTTGTCCTGTTGGAACAGGCCCAACTTATCAGCATGAACGCAGGACATGAATGAGTGTACCTCATCAGAAAGGATGCACACATAGCGTTGGCCAGTCACAGACGTTTGTAAACGTACCAGGGGTCCCAGTGAAGTCCAGCTAAACACACCCCATACCATTACGGACCCCCCACCAGCCGGTACAGTTTCCTGTTGACAGGCGGGATCCATGGCTTCATGGGGTTTGCGCCACACACGAATCCTTCCATCTGCCCAATACAGTTGGAAACGCGACTCGTCGTTACCAGGCTACTTGTTTCCAGTCATCAAGTGTCCAGTGGCGGTGTTGCCGTGCCCAAGCGAGGCGCATAGCTCTGTGTCATGCACCCATCAAGGGGACTCGAGTTGGAGGTTGGCTCCCAAAGCCCATATCGTGCAGGGTACGTTGCACAGTCTGGAAGCTGATGCTTGTTGAGGCTCCAGCATTTAATTCTGATGATACCTGCTAGAGTATTTCACGCCTATCGCGTGAAACGATTCTTGACAGCCGACGATAGTCACGTTCACCCAATGTCTTTTTACGGCCACACTGGTATCGTAGGTTGGAGGTTTTGCCGGAATTCTTGTAGTCACGGTACACCCTTGCAATGGTCATCCATGAAAATCCGAACTTCATTTCTACCTCCGAAATACTATGGCCCATCTCACGAGCGCCAACTATGACAACGCGTTGAAAATCGCTTAAATCGTTATTACTTGTCATTCTCATGCCGAAAACAGCTCTGACAGCTGGCAAAGATGTCTATCGCTTTATATACGCATTGGCGGACACAACTGAGTACTCGCATAGGTGACGTTGCTATGTATTTTGCATAAGCTCGTCTATACCAGTTTTTGTGGCACTTCAGTGTGTGTATATATATATATAAAGTTTTTTCTTATGTATTCGGCTTTGCTCTTTAGTATATATATATATATATATATCCTTCTCTCTCAAATCAAAATTGACGTCATATCAAACTTTCTCTCAAATCAAAATTGGCATCATATCAAAGTCTTTCTGTCAAATCAAAATTGATGTCATATTAAACTCAAATCAAATTGACGTCATATCAAACAACTTTTGCTAAATGCTTCGGAGTTCAGACCTTCTGTACCACATCAAACGAACCTGATGTAGCTGGCAGTTGAGGCTCAAAGCCATGGCAATTATCGAACAGCCCCCAGAGAATCTTCAACAATGTGAACTACATCATTATCTTGCAACAAAACCGCAGGCTCCATTGTTGCAGATAAAAGCCATGGTTCTTCTTTGGTTGAACGGATTATACAACTGCACCTTCATTCCTTAATATAAGCAATTAACATCTCCTAAATATTTTGAAGAAATGCGGATTTTATGCAGTAAAAGCTACTGAAACTGGCAAACCATACTATGAGCAAATTCTGTAAATAGACTGATGACAAAGTATGGTTCTAAAAAATGTACCAGAAGCTGGTGCAAAAGTTTCATTTACAGTTTCAATCAGGTTGCAAGCAGTGATTGTTGCGCCCTCCCTTGAGCTGCACCGGGGCAGCCACCCCACCTGCTCCACCCTAGTTATGTCTCTGGCTTCTTTTGTTGTCTGTCTACCACTTAGGTGCCCACCCTCAACAGTCGAAAAGGTTTGCCATTTATTTCTGAGATGATTGCACCTGCCTGCTTAGCGCTCACCGTCATGTCTCTTTCAAAGTTGCTTAAAAATGACAGGTCTTTCTCATGTTACCGCTATCTGCACTTAATACACATTCGAATCCTTTGCATTGAGCTGTTTATACAACCATCTCAATGTCATAGTTGTGTGTGTAAATGGTGATGGCATATGTTTGATTTCTGTTGGATGTTTTTAATAATTTGTTACTTCTGTGTATATGCTAAGTAATAACCTGATGAGAAAACTTGTAGGGATATGCTTCAGTGAGAGTGAAATATGTTGCCTCTGCATAATTATGCTAATTTCCCCTGTATGTTCTTTGTTTTTGATAAGATTTGTTGTTACAGGTAGCCAGGAGCACAACCAGCAGCGGCGTAGCTAGAAATTTCTTAAGGGGAGGGGAGGGGAGGGGGAATACTGCAACTGGGAGTAATCCCAAAATCTTGAAAAGTCAGAAATGAAAAAAAACATTACTGAGGGAAAAGCTTTTTTATATATATCACTTTAAATTATTACATATATATATCACTTTAAATTATTACATATATATCACTTTAAATTCCCACTCAAGGGGGGTCCGGACCCGAGGACCACTTCCCTCTTGGCTACTACGCCTATGTCAACCAGGATCAAGTTTTTAAGGATTAAAACCTCTTTTAAGAGTCCGGAATGGGGTTTGGAAATTACTGACATGATCAATACTGGTAAATTACTGAAAGAAATTATTAATTTCGGTTTTCACCCATTCTTAGTTCTAGGTTTTTTCTTAAGCGGGCGGCACGGATGGGATGTGTTTATAGTACTTACATCATGTGCTAGTGCCGTAATTTTCATCGTATAATCCACTGATTATCTGCTAAAAAAGTTAAAAATATAGGTTCTGTAGATTATACGTAATACGGATAATACGCAGATTAAAAAAAACAAACAAAAAAATTACGACCCTCATCCAATTTTTAGAAAAATCTGCAGCGTTATTGTGCAGGAAAGGGGGTATAATTGGAAAAGGAACTCCTTTGGAAGAATTTTCCTCAGTTCAGGAGTTTGTACGGAGCGGGGACGTTAGGGAGGAAGGGGGAGAAATGTCGTAACGAAAGATCAGTAAAGTTGTGGGGAGGGACGGCAAGGGTCATTTTGTTATCGTTGAAGACAGCTCTGACTGTCGTGCCATCTCTGTTTTAGGCAAAAAGCCAAAGAAGTACACACAGCACTTGCTGCACGAACCTATGCGTTCCTCCTTTTGGATCTCGTGTGCGCTGCCTTGTGTTCAGATCGTCTTTCGCCGTTGCTGCTATTTTCCTTCATTACCGCTATTCATGATGTCTTTGAAAAGGAAACGTTTCAGTTACACTGCCAAATTTAAACTTAAAGTGGTGGACAGAATTGAGGATTTGATCGTGTCACTCTGTGATAGTTTTGAGGTCATAACACATTCGTGCAGTAACATGCGAAAAGCCTCTGTGCCGCGATCTAAAACGTAAAAAAATCCGTCGGTAAATTCCGTGGGAGAATTCACGGAAGTTTTTTTATTGGCCCACGTGTAAGCCGATCCCCCAACTCTGAAAGCAGGAATTCCTCCCAAAACTTTCGACTTATACGCGAGTATGTACAGTATTTCTATGACTTGTTCTGTATCAGCATTTTGTCATTGGCAAGGTGTAATGCAATATTCTGGAGCTGCATCGGCGTGATCTATGGATGCCACACCTTTTATCTGTCCGGAGATAAAAATATGAAAAAGTAACCTTTAAAAATGAATTTCTTCATTTAATAAAATCGTTTATTTTCTCTTACTTCTTCGGATTCATGGGTCATTATGTGACCGACTTTCCTGTCGAAAATTCCACTTCCGGTTCAACACTATGATGTGCGGATTATACAGCGATTTTTTTCCTGAATGTCACATTCTGCGGATTATACGAAGGAAAAAATTTTTATGTGAATTTCGCGGTCCGCGGATTATACGCTGGTGCAGATAATGCGACGAAAATTACTGTACCTGCTTATTGCCTCACATTCCAGACCTCTGTTTCATAAATAAGCTTTGGAAGTGTGCATGTGTGTGTATGAATTCTTTGTTGTTTTATCTATTGGTACATCTGATCATTTTGTTTTTTAAGTCATCTTCATGATATAGGTTTTGTAACATTCTTTGTTGGCCAATATTGAGTCTGGCATTGCAAATCTACCCAGTAAAATGACCTCAGAATCTTTGTTTTTACAAAAAAGTAACTGCTTTTTCTTTACTGATTCATTCATGTGTTTTCAGAAAGTTACTATCTTGATTATTAGAGTATTCCCTTTTATGGCATTTTAAGCAAGGCTGAAAACCCAAGCCATGGTTCATTAAGTCTGATTAGTAGCTGTAGCTCTCAAAAACAAAACCTGTCATGACTGTATATCTGTTGCATCATCTGAAGCATGGTATAAAAGATTATTAACATTGGCATTTGAAACAATAGATTTTTGATAGTTTCATAAATCTGTCATAAATTTTGATGCACACATTAGCTATAAATAAATTATCTTGACATTTTTTTAATAAAACATACAATGTTTCATGCTGTGTCATCCATAAGAAGTGCTTATTGCCAAGTGATAATCTACACTGAAGAGCAATTGAATTAGAGACAGCTGGCGTTATGCAAATGTGACGCTGTGGGCAGCCCTGTAAACAGAAACGACATGACGTATGCAGCGATCCGACAATATAAGGAGTGATGCAAGAGGAATCAGTAAGAGTCGGACATAGTATGGGTAAGACGAAGGATCTAAGTGCATTTGATCGTGGGCAAATTGTCGGGGTCCGACGAATGGGTCACTCCATCTCGGAAGTCGTGCAGGCACTGGGATTTTCACGAGTCACTGTGTCACGGGTGCACCATGAGTACATCGAATCCGGTAAAACCATCCCTGCAAGGGCCAACTGCGTGTAGATGAGCGGGGTCATCATCAGCTAGCTTACATTGTAACAGCGGATAGACGGGCCACAGTGCAAGAAATCACTCTGCAATTGAAACGCTGGTGCACAAAAACGTGTAAGCAGTCACACCATCCAGACCCATCTCCTTGCTATGGGGTACAGAAGCCATCATCCCATGAGGGTACTGCTGCTGACCGCACATCACAGGGTGCAAAGATTAGCATGGGCGCGGGAACATCGCCACTGGACCCTAGACATGTGGAAAAATGTTGCCTGGACTGATGAGTCGAGATTCACGTTGGTACATGCGGATGGCAGGATACGAGTACGGCGCAAATCACATGAAGTGATGGAATCTTCTTGCCAGCAGGGTACTCTTCAAGCTGGTGGGGGTGGCATTCTTGTCTGGGGACTGTTTACGTGGACTGAAATGGGACCCCTGGTACGTGTGACATGGTCCCTCACAGGTCAACGTTACCGGGATATGGATGACCATTTGCTCCCGTTTGTGCGTCTTCAACATCCTACTGGGGGCCTTATCCTGCAACAAGACAATGCACCATGCCATCGCTCCCGAATTGTATCCGAATGGTTGGAAGAACACTCCACCGACGTGACCTCGCTTCCTTGGCCAGCTAGGTCACCTGACCTCATTCCCATCGAGCACATCTGAAATGCCATCGAGAGAGATGTTCGAGGCTCTGTCCCCTTTCCATCAAATCTTCGTGAACTGTGGGAGCTTGTTCAGGGGTCGTGGATCCGTATGACTTCCCAACGCTTCCAGTGTCTTGTCGAGTCCATGCCAAGACGAATCGCCGCCGACATCAGGGCGAAAGGTGGTGCTACACGTTACTAGACAGGTATCTCTAATTCAGTTGCTCTTCAGTGTATATTGCCATTAGAATATGACAGTAATTGTTGATGAGTAAAATATTACTCACTTAAGGAATGTGCATTTTTCAAATGCGTATATCTGCAGTAACTGTTGTAGTTTTTGCTTACTTATAGTTGCATTTGATAATTTTGCATAATTTGACTGATTGGTAAGTTTTTTGTATCTGAAAAGAAGTGACATGGAGCAAAAAGATCTCTTAGCAATCTTTTTCCTCCATCGTATGTCTTTTTGTGCATTTCTAATTTGTAATGATATGGAGATGTTGCGTTTTTGTCTCTCACTAATTTTCAACGAACATCAGTGTTATAATTTTAGAGTGTGAACAGAAATCCTTGAGTTTTATTTTTGTGAATACATAAAAACATAGACTGAAAGTTTGTTAAGCTTGTAATATAATTTTTAGCACGTCTTTTGTAAAAAACATTGTGCTTATGCAGAGCTGCTATGTGGGTTACCCATATTCCGTCCGATTTCAAAAATATTTTCTGGAAATCCGATTTTACTTCAAAAAATCCGGTTTTGTGGTTTTCTTATGCTTTTTTCTTTTCTTCATCCCCCCCCATTAATGGTATCAGCGATCATTTTTCTACAGCGTAAACGCTGGCTGTGGGAGTCGGTAGCAAATGGAGACAAATGTTTTATTGTTAATCCAACCCTTCAAGCGCCAAGGACGCAAGTCCCATGATGGTAGGAAGACAGTCAATGGCTTGGAAAGTTGAAGTACTGGTTTATGACGTCACATCCATGGCGCTTGTGCGATGCCTTGTGCAGGGGTGGGAATTCTGTGCCAATGTGCACCAAAACAAAAATCTTGCACCATCTTGCTACAAAAGGCAGATTTCGCTCCAGAACCGTGGTGCCCTGTCATCACCGTCGGGACTTCGTCACAGTAAATTCTCTGTGCACATTGTTCTGTTTGATGCTGAGTCAGACCATGTGGTTGAAAGAAAGATTAAGAGATTCCAAGTACTATGGATTTTATGTAGTTACTATCAAAATGCCAGTCCGCTACAGACTACGGAAAACATTGACTATGCTATGGAAATCGAAAATCTCAGTGAAATAGCTTTATTAAACATCAGTGTAAAACTAATTTTCGTATTTTCAAGATGTTTCAATTGAAAAAACATGAAAAAGTTGGCGAATCTTGCAAATGTTTGTAATCACACTGAAAATTACTGCTGTAGCAGTGATGAGAATGCCATGTTGTTTTCCGTTTTCACATATTAAATTTTCCCGACTAAGTTTCCTTTTTTTCTGCCTGATTATAATTTTATTTTTGACATTTTCTCCCCCCCCCTCTGTGTGTGTGTGTGTGTGTGATCACGTTCCGGGGTAATATCTTCAGTAATAGTGAAAAGGAGCGACTTCATATTTTTTAAGAATTTTTTCTAATGAAATGCATGTTTCCCTATTTCTAATACATACTTCAAAACTAATCAGTAGAGAGCAATCGTTTTCACCCCTTTCCCTTTTATTAAACAAAATTAAAGTTCTAGGTCGGTATTTAATCTGTCCATGGTGGAATTCGCCCCGTTGCCATGTCCCGTAAAATTGTTTCACAGCAGAGTGAGCAACGCAGTATCGATTTTTTACATTTAATTTCCCATAAAAATTTTGTTTTTCAATTTCTTAGTCACTTCTCACTCATATATGAAATTCTTCTGTGGATTCACGGAATTTTGCTCTTTCTGTCATCATTTGGGTCATCCTCGAGATCAATGCAAAACTGAAGAGAAGCTGGTTTTTCTTTTTTCTTGGGGGGGGGGGGGGTCTTAAACCTACAATATTTAAATTTTATTATTTATAAGTCGTAAATACGTACACCGCTGAACGCGCGTTGTTGTCCCGGTTTTTTATTTTGAAAAGTTGGCAGGTCTGTCATCATTTTCTACAGCGATCTATCGGTTTGTCATTCTGTGGATACCATGTCTGTTCAACTAATAGTCGAATTTAAAACATTCTTTTTGCATTAGATAGCTTGAAATGTGTGAATGATGACTTTGCCTTCGTTTTTTTTCCCTCTGATGCAAAACTTCACCACTAAAGGGCATAAATGCAGATGATCCCAGGTGCAGAATAACATTCAGTGTTCTGCAACATAACTTCCGAGGATTGTAAATGTTCTGCGAGCAAAGCATACAACACTTTGACCCAAATTTCATTAAAAAAAAATCAAGTAAATAAATCACAGTAAAACAAACATTAAAAAATTACCATCAGCTGAAATTCCTTGTTAAATATAATACATAAACCTGTTGTTTAAATCAAATAAATTTATTTAGAACCATAGTATGTATTTAGAGTTTGATATTCTGTTCATAACTTTTGAAGTGAAATAGTGTGCCATTCATGCAGATTGCAGATGAGCTATTTACAAAATGTTTGTAGTAATTTGGTCCATACATTGAAACTAGGGCAGCTTTCAGTATTTTTGGGACTGATTTATGTCCAGACGGTGTTCTGTTTGGCATTATAAACATTCATTTATCATTTGTTCCAATTATAACATCATCTCTGTCATTAGTATTGGGTCTTTTACTTACAATTTGTCAATTGCTGAAACCCAGGATTCACAAATTGCCTCAGAGACAGGCACAGATAGAATAAAAACAGCAAACATAATAAATTTTGGGATTTCTGCTTTTATTTTATTTAGCTTATTTTAAGAGAGCTTTAATCTGGAAAAAATGTTCCGCTTGTCCTACTTTCTTGCAGATTTCTATAGATCCAAGTGACAAAAACAGTGTACTGAAAGAATAAATCTTTTTTTTTTCTTTTTTTTTTTAGTCTTCAGAGTGTGGAACACATGGAAAAACCTTTACAAATTCAATGAAATTGGAAAGATCTTTTAATTCTTTCTTCTGTGCAGAATTGACATGAGTTCTTGGAAATATTCAGTATTCAAAATTCAATAAAATACCTGCTCTTCTTGTAATTATGTGAACAATTTCTTTCTTTTCCAAATATACACTGTATTGTTCTAATTGATCATCAATGTAACCTGCCTGTTATCTTCTGAATATCACAACATAAGGGAGCTACTGTATGTCAGAATTACAGTATTTTGAACGGAGCACAGTTTTTTCTGACTCTTCGCTCAGTCCGATTTCCAGTTTCAGAAATTTTTCCTCCATTTCCAAGCTGAAACACAATCATTTATTGAACAAAATCATATTTTACATTAACACTGAACAGAGGGAATCGTGAGAGAAAAAATTATGATTACGGGAGAAATCATCATTTTATCTAGTTTCCATTTTCAAAAGTTTTGAAATACGGAATTCCATTTCCAGCCGGAAAACGCCCCCATTCTTGCCATTCTCTTCACTCTCAAGAATGATGCATACGATGACAAAGGCAAAATTCCCTGAATCCGCGGAAGAAACTCGTGCCTAAAGATTACAGAGAAAGTTTTGCTCCGTCCAATTTACGTTTTCGGAAATTGTTGCCTATAGTTTCAAGATGAAATACAAACATTTATGCAATAGACTGATATTTAGCAACAATGCTGGACAGAGGCAACTCCACAACAAGAAGAAACAAAAATTATGGGAAAATTTTTAAGTTTTGAAAAATGGAATACCAGATGTGAAAACACACACACACACTATCCCCTCCTACACACACACACTATCCCCTCCTACACACACACACTATCCCCTCCTCACAAATTCTCTTCAGTTTTGTATCTATCCCAAATAATGAAAAACACGGAATTCCGCGAAAGAATCTCATGCCTGAGTTGTAACAGTCAGCGATATGCAAAATGAACTGTCCAGGCTGCTACATAGGGAAGCCGATTCACGTGCGGCAGACTCCTTCCTAGCAACTTTACTTCAGCAGGAGTTTAAAACTTAGGGTGGGAATTCGGCCATCCCACGTGTTCTGCTATTGTTGACTTGAGGTGATTTTTTCCAAGATGGACGCCTAACAAACATTCTCCCGAGCAGCATGTTGTTAAACACATCTTGGCGCCTCCCACTTTCACAACATACTAGTGGGGAGGGGAAAAGGGGTCTCTCAAAAAGAACAGGGAGAAACTATCTTTTACCATCCCAAATGGTAGGAGTGGATGGATGTGTGTGTTGGGGGGGGGGCAGATTGGTCAGTGCTCTGGGCAGAAGGGCAGAGAGTATAAACAAAAGTAGTTCCAGACAGATGGGCAGGGTATACGAGTGAGTGCTGCACTCGCAAATTTAAGATAAAAAAATGTTCTGCAAGGAATTGAAATTTAAGATTTTAAAAAATATGTTCTATAAATAAAAATATTCTACAATGAAATTGAAATCTAAGATAAAAAAATATATTCTTTTAAGGCATTGAAATCTAATATTAAAAAGAAAATGTTCTGTAAGGGGAAACATTGTTTTGCGACGTATGTCACAGTTTTAAGTACTTTCTGCTTCTGGGCAGATGATATTGAATTCAAAATACATTTTATTGCATATATTTATTTCTAAATATCTGATTGAAAAAATTATTTCTTCCATTCAATGCCATTTATAATAGAGGCTATTTTGGGCACAGTTCCTTTTTCAAATAATGTATAGATTTTCCACTAGGGGGCATAAAGGTAAATTGTGTTTTCCCCGATATCTCTACTTCTAAATGTCCAATTTCAAAAATTCTTCCTGCTTTGAAAACAGTTCCTCATAGGAAATGTTTTGCATATAATTTCTAATTTTTGGTAAACGGAAAGGTTTGACCGCCAGGGGGCGTGAGTGTTAAAATATTAAATTATATTCCTGCTTCTGATGTATTTCCAGAAAAAAATCTAAGCTTCTGGAAACTCGATTGATAAAATTTTTAGTGGACTGATGGAGCTCAATCTTGAAAAACCTTTTGAGAATACCTCCTGTTAGAATAGCTCACAGTTTTTCCACCAGTGGGTGTAGATGTATATCTCATTTTTGTTGATATCTCTGCTTCGAAGAGTCTGATTTGAAAAATTTTTCTTTGTTGTAGAGCGTTTCCACTGCAAAATGTTTCTCATATAATTTAATATTTTTTTAGTGCACAAGTTTGCCACTAGTGGGTGTAAATTCCCATTTTTGTTTACTGTAATATCTGTGGAACTAAAAATCCAATTGAAAAATACTTTTTCAGTCAGGTACTGCTAACTGTGAAAGCTCTTGGTGTGTATTCTCTTCCCAAAAGTAAAGCACAATTTTGCCACTAGTGGCACCAGTGTTTAATCTGCTTTTCTCAATATCTCTGCTTCTACATGTGTCATTTTAAAATTTCTTTCAACACCAGATGCCATTTACCTTGTAAAACACTTAGATTTGAGTAGCTATGTTGTTCACAGTTCTGTCACTTGGTGGTGTTCATGTACTTCTGTTTGCAGCTGTATCTCCACTTCTAGAAACCCTATTGGGAATTTTTGGTGTTCATGTACTTCTGTTTGCAGCTGTATCTCCACTTCTAGAAACCTTATTGAGATTTTTTTTTTTTACTTTTTTCTGTTCACTACTATAGAGAAGTGGAGCATTATCCTCTTTAAATAATGCACAGCCTTCCATCTACTGGGCATTACGGTCAAAACCTTTTTCTTGCTGTCTCTGCTTCTGGGAGACATATGAAAAGTTGTTTTTCCTTTGCATACATAGCTTTTCTCATGAAGAACATTTTTCACCTATTTTAAACTTTCCCATTATGCAAAATTCCTCCGCTAGAAGGTGTAGAATTATATCATCTTTCCTTCTATATATTTTCTTTTAACTTTTCAATTTGAAAATCATTTTGTCTGCGACACCTTCCTTTCGCTATGAAAAGATTTTTGTGTGCCATTTGTTCATTTTTGTAGCATACATTTTAGCTCACTGTTGTAAGTAAACAGCTATTTCTATTTCTGGATGTTTTATCAATTGTAGAAATCAGGTTGATTTTTTCTAACCAGTTGCTTTGACTTTGAACAACTTGATAAATTTAATTCACATCAGAAGGGATTCAAAAGACATGTTCATTACAACCAAAAATTTGGTGGCATCTTTTGAGATTCTGAAAGCATATGTTTATTGAAATCTGAACTTTAAAACGAAATAATGAATGAGCTGTTTCAAGCATTGTAAACAAATCTTAAGGTAGATGTTGTAGAAACTGGATTGTGTGTTGCATTGCTCACATGTTTGCAATAATTAAAGTATCTTGTGCAATACATGTCCGCACACACCGTTTGTTATTTCTGCTTTCCCTGATGACATCTAGATGTTAAGAAATAGTGGACAAATTAATGCAAAACATCTTGCATGTGCTCTTTCTTTTGATCTTTTGTGAAGTGAGTTTATTTTTTCAACACTTACCATTAAAATCAAAAGACAATTAAAAACTGTGCCTATACAGTATGGAAAGTACTAACATCTTGTGCGGATTTTAGCAGCTATATAATTAGGATGTTAGTTTAATGTGCCAAACGGAGTTAATTCATGGCTAAAGCAGGGAGATCAGATATAGTTCTGGTTTTCTTTTTTCTTGGTGTAATCATTGTCATATTGTCCCATGCTTGTGTATTAGCATGACATTCATGTAGGTATTTAGCAACAGATCACTATTTAAAAAAATATATTCATAGTCTCAATAAACTTTTAATGTTTTTTTGTTTTGTTTTTTAAAGGATTTTCTTCCACATTGCATCCTTGGTCACTAATGACTAGTTTCACATCATCTTGTTCATAGCATGCAGTGTCCTTGTACCACAGAACTTAAAAAAATACCAGTTTGGACAATATTCCATCTCCCATTTGACACACACATGCCCATATTATCTAAAAATGTTCTCATTAATTTTTTTTTCGACTGAAGAAGTACCCAATTCAGTTCTAATGCCTGCATTAATTATTCTAATTTGCCACTGAATCCACTTATTTCCCTAATATTCCTCTTACCACTCTGATGTCTGCTGTTCTTGACCTCCTACAGAATTCTTTATATGCCATTGAACTCTTGCTGCCATTTAAAAAAATAATGGCAGGTGTAAATACTGCATTGCAAATAACAAGTTGAGTTCTGTGGCTAACATCTTTCCTAGTGGTAATATTCTTTAACTGCTATTTAGTCTACTTACATTATTTCCACGTATTTGAAATATATTCATGCTATTTAGACTTTCCCTGCTTTGCCAGTTCTGTTAATCTAGTTCTTCATGATGCTTTCCAGTCTCATCAATAGTCACAGGCCAGTAACTGAAATATGTTACTTGCTCTGGGCTCTTTCCTCATACTACAGAATTAAGGAATTTTGGAGTTTGACTAAAAATCATTGACTCACATTTATCATATTGATCTTTAGCTCATATTTTTCATATTATTTTTTTTTTATGGTGTAAGTAGGTCTAATAGTTATGTAGACTTAAGGGTGGAGGCACCATTGATTTGGATATTTCTTGGCATTGGAAAACTAGAAATGACCCATCCCTCCCAAACTCCATAGCATTTTTCTTTATGAAGAATGAAATTTACTCCTACAGAAGAGGTTAGTTTGTCTTTCCAATTACAAGTTGTAGCATTTTTAAGAATAGTGGTGCTTTGATAAGAGGTACCATTCATCGGGATATAAGCATTGATAACAGGCCTTGATAGTCACATAAAGGCAAGAAATGTCTGCAAGAAAATAAAACTCTCTGAGGAGACAGAGAAAAAGTGAGTGAAGTCTTCAATTAAAGAGATCTTAAAAATATCTCTGAGTAAGGCAAATAAATTTTAACTCTCTAATGTTGATGTAGATTTGTCATTGAGAGAGAGAGAGAGAGCGCAGTACATTTAGTAGTATTTGTGCGGTGTATTATTTACAGAATTCTGTGTTAATTTATTTCTTTAAACTTTTGCATGTAAGATGTATTATACAATATTCTTTTAAAATGAATATGTTCAATGTTTTTGGTTCTTGTTACTGAACTATGAAATATGGCTTTTTAGGCTTGCTATTCACTTTCTGAGATTGGTGCACAGCAGTATGACCAATATGGCAAAATATTTACTGTAAAGTTACAGTACAAATTTTACCGGGAAAGAGTCGGAGTTCGCCCAGGTCAGATATCAAAGGTTACTCAGGGACAAGTGACATCTATGGGAGATGTGGCCAAGTTGGGACTGCCATTGCAGCACTCACCTCAGACATCTCAGTTGCTCAAAATTGGAACACACTCCTATCCTGAAATAAAGCACTTTATAATGGTATGGTATTTATTTCTTATAACACTGTTTATTATTTTAATATTAATTTCTTTGCAAGTTCCAGTTGTAGTTTGTTTATGCAGCAGTATGATGAAATGCAGCATAGTAACTGAGTAATGTCGTTTCAGGACTTCCAGTCTGCATGGCCAAATAATTAAGTAGCTCACTTTGGATGATATTGTCTGGAATGATTCCATTAATACTAAATATATAATTCATGAGGCAACCTTAAGGGTTGTCTTATGCTATAAACATGCTTTTGGTTAATTATGTATAATTATCCATTAATACTAGTTTTGAAAACAAGGGCAGACTGGCCGTATAACTGTCTGGCGCAATCAGTGTGCTGGTTGAAGGTCTGTTTCTCAATAATTATTTAAATAAAATTAAATTAACATCCTTTGAATAAAGCTCGTGCTGAAAACTGGCTTCCTAGTTACTTAAACACTTTATCAAACATCTAACATCTCTGTGAAAGATTAATTGAACTCTGTATTGAGAATGGATTGTGCATATCTAATACATACAATCAGCATCTGAAACACTTCGTTGTTGACACTTGTGTGATTAAATGGCTCTGATCATCATTATCTATTTAGTCAAATAGTGTCATGAGTGAAACTGAATGTTGGTTAAGAAGGAGGAATAGGAAGGTGCCTGTGTGATGAAAAGAATGAAGGTTGAAAGGCTTCCTGAAGAACATCAGTAGTACTCTGAAATATTCAATGAATGACTGAATGAGTTAAAATTATATGAGAGGATATGGAAAAGAAATGGACATGTTTTAAAAACTGTGTTGTCACTGTCACTAAAGAGGTCTGTAGTACTGCAACAGTGGGTAGCATTAAATATTATACTTGTTGGAAGCATGAGATTAAAGAAGCAATAAATAGAAGGAATCAAATTTGGGGATGTCACAAGGTAGAGTTTCTGAAGATGAATATCCCTGTAAGAATCATAAAGCAGCAAAAAAATTTCATCAGAGCAAGCCAAAAGGTAGAAAGGATAAGGTGGAAAGGCATGAATTGGCTTTTTGAAAAGATAGGAAAACATTCTGGAAGTACACAAGATATAAGAAAAATAGTGGAAATGAAGTTCTAAGTTGTGTGAAGAATAGGATTGGAGAAATGATATAGGAGCCTAATAAGTTAAGTGAAAGATGTGATTAATACTTCTATGAGTTATTAGAGCAATAATGCAGAGGTGATTTTGAGGTAGAAACAGATAATTCCATAGGAAGAGATGGGAAGCACAAGAGGTGTTTCAAAGAAAGAGGTTTGCTGAGCTCTAAAATCTCTTCAAAATGGTAGAGCTTCTGGAGTAGATGGCATAACTGTTGAAATGTTATAATATGGTAGTGACAGTGTAACTAACTGGTTATAACTGTAAATTACCAGTTGTACTGGGAGTTAGGAATTGTCCCTCAGGGTTAGAGGAATGCAATCATTGCCCCCTTGTATAAGGGAAAAGGGGATCAGACTGAATGCAAGAACTATCATGATATCAGCCTGCTGAGTATGCCAGGAAAAGTGTTTGGAAAGTTCATTATCAATAAGGTATGAGGTCTTGCATCTGAGAAGGTATGGCATTTGTGTGGTTTTATGCCTGGTAACAAATTATGAAGGTAACAATGTGTGTGGTTTTATGCCTTGTAAGGGCTGCGCTGCCCAAACATTTGTGTTTTGTATGAGAATCAAAAAGTATCTGTTTGTTGGTAAGAAATTTTTTTCTGCCTTCATAGATTTAAGGAAAGCTTATGACCAAGTAAACAAGATACTTCTGTGAGATGTCTTTTATACATATGGTATTACTGGGAATCTGCTTAAAAGTATGAAAGCTATGCATTCTGGCAGTAGAGCATGTGTACAAGTAAATGTTTTTTTTATCAAAATGGTTTTCTATTGGTGCAGGAGCCAAACAAGGTTGTCTAATGTCATCATGGCTATTTAATATACATATATTTATGGATGCGTGCATGTGTGTGATGCCAAAATAGACAGTGCTGATTTATCGGTTGGTAATATCCCTGTATGCAGATTGCTGTATACTAATGACACAATCCTGTTAATGGAGAGCAAAAGTGAATTGCAAACTATGTTGTCCTGAATGTTTAAAGTTTATAGGAATTTCACACTGAGTATAAATAAGGAGAAAACCAAAGTTATAATTTTTGAGTAAGGAACTGTTAGTATTGAATGCAAGATAAGTCTAAATGGCACAGAGATTGACCAGGTGAATGAGTTTGTATATTTAGGAAGTATGTTTGACAGAGAGCAAATTAGATGGCAAAATTAGTAGGTAAGTGAATTCTTCTTTGAAAGTCATAGTTGCTTTAGGAGGATTTCACAGGAATGATGGGTTCTCAAGAAATTCTCAAATGGCTGTATATGAAAGTAATTGTTCCTACTCTGATGTATGACAGTGAAACTTAGATATTGCAGAAGAGACGCAGAAGTTGTTTGTGTGCTAGAGAGATGCATTACTTATTGGGAATTTGTAGCGAGACATGTTCTAATCACTTGAGTAGCAAAGATACTGTATGTTGCAGATGTGTAATGGGAAGCAAAGTGTTGTTAGTAAGGTGGAGACAAATATTCCAGGATTGCCAACTGCTCCGAATTTTGCGTAGTTTCTCCGGGAAAACACTAAAACTCCGCAGCTCTGCAAAGTTGTTCTTTTGCTCTGGAAATTGAGTCATAATCCATAAAATACGTAAAATCCTCTTAATTGGGCATTAAGCAAAAAAAGAAAAAGAAAAAAATCTGAGATTTTTTCCGTCTTATTATTACCAGAGATGCACAACCCCGGCCCGCCGAAAGTTTGGAAGTGGTTTGAAATGGTGTCATGATCTAAAACTAGAGGTCTGCACCGAAGCAAAAAAGCACAGCGGCTGTGTGC
Organism: Macrothele yani; assembly: GCA_039090855.1. Taxonomy (NCBI): domain Eukaryota; kingdom Metazoa; phylum Arthropoda; class Arachnida; order Araneae; family Macrothelidae; genus Macrothele; species Macrothele yani. The sequence continues at coordinate 139,185,755 of CM077004.1, forward strand.
AGGCTAGATTTTTTCGGTGGCAGCGTGCCGGTTAGATTTTTTCGGCGGCGGCGTGCCGGCTAAATTTTGTCGACGGCAGCATCGCGGCTCGACCTTAACTAGCGGTTATTGATAGTGGTGTTCGTGTAAAATTAAATTTTTGATTAGCAATTATTTGAAGCATCGATGTCGGATTTCTCAGGATTTTGACATTTCCCAGTACTTCATTGTGCGAATTGGTGCGCCGATCAAATAGCTGCGGAGGCAACGCAGTGAAAAAGTTCGGCGGCCAGATCAAACCTCTATCTCTAACGCAGCATCAGATAGATATTTACTTGCGAGAAGTCTCCGATAACAATACCGATATCATTATTTCCGTAGCGAAAAAAAAAAGATTTAAAAAATTTCTTGCGAAGAAATGTTTTAAATCTTTTTTTTTTTTTTTTTTTTGCTACGCAAATAACGATATTGTTATCTTGTTTACATATCGTTATCGTGCTAACATATCGTCAGCAATGAGTGTTGGAACACGTTGTAGTTTGGAAATAATAATCATGGCGTCTGATAAAAAACACAAGATGGATTCCGAAAATCATCAGTTTCAAGAAGCTTGGACATATAAATATTGTTTCGTACAAGAAAACAATTCACTTATTTGTCTCTTGTGCAATGCTTCAGTCAGTGGCGTACCCAGAATTTCTTCAAGGGGGGGGGGTCATCCTTCAGGTTGTTTTTCCCCAGTGACATCATGAAACAGAATTATATATATATATTGTATTTTGACTGCGGTATATGCAAACGGTATATTTATGTACAAACTCTTTTAGTGTTAAGTTAAGAACATGTATTTCAATATTTGCCATAAGAAGGCAGCTTAAATTCTAGCACTATATTTTGGTTCAAGGGAGGAGTTTAACCCCGTAACCCCCCCCTCCCTGCATACGCCAATGACTTCAGTAGCAGTGCCAAGAGAATTCAACGTGAAGAGGCATCATGAAACGCAGCATAAGGACTTCGTCATGCAAGGTCAGAAATGCGAGCAGAAAATTAAATCTTTGAAGCGGCCGCTAACCAGCCAGCAAAATATCTTTATAAAACAATCTGCAGAACTGGATGCTGCTGTTAAAAGTAGCCTAGAAATTTCTGCTTTAATGGTATTGCCAATTGAAAAATGTTCTGCTAAAGCCGAAGGAAGTGTCTGCTATCAGACTGTGTTCACCAATGAAGTACTGCAGAAGGCAAAAAAAAAAAAAAAAAAAGCCACATATTTATCTCTAAAATGATGTACAGGTAAGTGAAAAATAAATTACACTGACTTAATAGAAATGATTGTTAATTCCAAACATTTTGAATATTCCTTGCATGTATTTTTATAACTGCTCCTCAAGTAAGGCAAAATGCTCCTCTAAATTTCTGCAGATGTTCCTCTAGCTGTTCTTGAAAAGTTGGCAACCCTGTATTTATCTTTGAAGTGAAGTAAGTTTGTTTCTTAATGTATCATATTTTTTGTCCAGCTTTTATATTTATTTGCAACCACATATTCTCAGATATGATGAATGTAATATTACTAAGATAATAATATTACTAAGATAATAAGGAGAATATACATATTCTCAGATATGATGAATGTAATATTACTAAGATAATAATATTACTAAGATAATAAAGGAAAATATACATTTTATGTATTAAAAAAACTGCAATTTGAGGGGTTTTCAAGGGTTGTTTATTGTAGTAGCTATGCTGAGAATGTCACATTTAAAATTTGGTAAGACCGATAGTATAGCACCATATCGGCTTCGTGAGATGGCGCGTGGAAAGCGATCATCATGTGCTCCTGATGAGCTTCATGAAATGTTGGCAAGTATGGTATTCTTCAGTGGTTTGGCCTTAATGAAATAATGAGTGGTGAGATGTTTACTAATAGAATTGATTCAGCTCAAGTGGCAGGAAAGAAAGGTAAAGGAAGACCAAGGAAATCATGGGGGGGGGGGCAGATTCAGGAATGTCTGCATGAGAAAAAGATAATGAGTATGAAGTGTAAAAGGTCTTGTGAGACTTGTGATGGGTGTCAGTGAAGCTCAAGTTGTATGTTGAGATTATTCTAAATGGAGACATTTGGTACATTTACACTAAGTAAGATCTAGTTCCATCAGAAAGGTTTTAACTTTAATCTGGCAGATGAGATTTCTTTTAGGACAGAAAGGTAGAAGAAGACCAAAGAAATCATGGGGGAGGGGCAGATTCAGGAATGTCTGCATGAGAAAAAGGTAGTGAGTATGAAGTGCAAATGGTCCTGTGTAAGACTGAGACTTGTGAGGGATGTCAGTGAAGCTCAAGTTGCAAGTTGTGTGTTGAGATTATTCTGATTGGAGACGGTTGGTACATTTACACTAAGTAAGGTCTAGTTCCATCAGAAAGGTTTTAACTTTAATCTGGCAGATGAGATTTCTTTGAAGAACTAACCTCTGAATCTCAAAGAACAGCTTAGTAATATGTACAGGGCTTGAAAATGTCATGCCTGAGATGCCCAGGGCATGTAAATCATTGGCCTGGGCAGAAAAAATGAAATCTAGTTGCCCGGTCAAGCAACTAAATTTAAAGAGAAAAAATTGTTGTCACTTGTTGTTTTTTATTTTACTGTAAATCACCAGAAATTGTATTATTGTTATGGAGTGAGTGCTAAGGCCAGGAGAATATCACTTCTTTAATTCTATTATGCTCTAGGTTTGGGGCCATATGTAGTTTTGCTCCAGATGTCATTTACAGTTATTGATAGGATGCATGCCTCGGATGAAACTAGCCTTTGGTGTTTCATGACAAAGTGCGTAAACTGCGATGAAACAGGAGGATGCAGATTGATGGGCAAAAAAGCCATGCCTTATTGCAAAGCTCTAGGTGGAGATGGGTCTGTCCGATATAACTTGAGTGAGGGAGGGGGGAGGGAAGGGGAGTGGATTCTGCTCATGTGAACTGACAGCAGTACTACTGAAACAAAGGCTAAGTTTCATTTAAGAATGAGTCTGCTCAATGCGCTCCACTTAGCTGGGAGAGAAGCGAACATTACTGACACCAATACTTAGTTTATGTGAGAGAATGGTAGTTTGTTAGCTGTGGATATAAGTTGTATTTATAATGTATATCTGATGGGGTTTTTTTGCAGAAAAAATCCAGCAATAAGAGTATATCTCATAGCAAGCAATTATGTGAAATTTTCTGATCTGTCAGCGGTAGTTACAAATTCGTCTTCTTCATTGCTGAGTGATGTTAATTTCAGAATTGGAATCCACATCCTTGGCACAACGGAAACTAAACTTTACCTCTATGATGCAGTCAGAATTTACATTTAAGCAGATAAAATTTATTGTACTTCATTATGAAATCACCACATGAACTTTTCATCATCTGTTTCTAAACAACAAATCTTGGGATATTTTATAATGCAAAATCACTTCCCTTTGCACAAGAGAAAAAGGTAAATAATTGAAGGGTTTGGGTGTAAATCATGGTAACCAACATTTTTGTAAAAAAAAAATGAGTTCCGTATGAAAAACAACTGCGGTGGTAAACTGAGCATTTCAGAGTATTTATTATACATTCATGTCTACATATAGTGCCACAATACTACTTTCAATTTATAGTAAGTGCAAACGTTTATATTTTTTTACTACTTGTAATCTACGTGTCTCACAACGACAGAAATGTTGGTTACCATGGTATTCAAAATTTGTTAAAAAATACTTGAACTGCTGTATGTTTAACTATGATTGTTTAATTTTTCTGCAAAGTACAGGATATATATTAAAAATTCTTGAGCCTGGCATCATCACTAAATTTCTCAAATACCATCTTCAGCATTATTGCCTTTCTTAAAACTTGAGGTATATGCTTTTGTGCATTTTGAATACAGAAACTTTAAAATGGCAATGCAAAAGATGTATAAAAAGTTTACCATATTTTTTAACTTTAAAAAAAATGAGGCTTCTGTTTTGTTTTCTTAAAAGATAAATTTTTCTGGGCACCTAGCTTTTACTTCCTGGGCAGGTAAATATTTTCCGCACATGCCCAGCTGGGCATGTAACTTTTCAGATATTTTTCTAGCCCTGTATGTCTATATGTATGAAACTAGTTGAGGATACAGAATGTTCAGGATGTCTGTCAACAAACAAATGCAATGGAAATGCAAATTGGGTTAAGGAAATTGTACAAGAAGATAGATACTCTACTATTCAGGAAATAGCATCTAAATTGGGCATTTATTTTGGAACCTGTCAGAGCATTTTAACAAATGATCTGAAAATGAGAAGGATTGCCATAGAATTTTTACCCACATCTTGAATGACAAACAGAAGCAATCCCAGGTGAGCATGTGCACACAGTTGGAAGTGAACTTGAAACAGACCATAACTTTCTGTCCAAGGTCATAACTGGTGATGAATCGTGGACTTACCGGTGTGACCCTGAAACAAAATGGAAGTTCCTAATTAGGAACAAAATTTGATGCACACGCACTATTCTTTGAAATTGAGCATTCTCATGAAGTCAGAAAATCACAAAGGGGGCTCACCATGTATTCACTCAACTTCATAGAACTTGGCATTGAAGGAAGACAGAGAACCCTGCAAAAAGTATCTTATGACTTGGCACATTCCAAAGCTCTAGAGGATGATCAAGGTACAAACCAGAGCAGACACATGATGGCACTAAATTGAAGCCATTCTTGAAACTTTTGATATTTCATATAATAGAGGACAACACTATTGTGACATTCATTGCAAGTGCTTACTCAGACATAATGGTGTTCAAATTTTTGCAAGAAGAAAATATAACTATCTTTCAGCATGCCCCTTATTATGGCCATGATCCTGAAACCCTAAATTTGTGGCTGTTTCTAGAGATCAAAGGAGAACTATTGAATCAGACATCAGGGTTATATAACAGCTGTGCAGATGGCTGATTAAGACATCTTCCAAATCAGACTAAATGGATGGCATAAACATTAGGACCATTACATTGTAGCTAGTTGACATTAATTCAGGAAAGAACATTAGCACGTGTGATGTAACTGTTATGAATTCATACACTGTTATTGTGGTGTGAACTGCATTCATGGCCTTACTTCAAGGAAGAATATTAATGTGAGTGATGTAACTATAATGAATTCACACACTTAGTGTTGGTGTGAACTGCCGTCATACATTACAAATGATTATTCAAATTCTTATATAATGCATTCTTCTACTATGTGCATACAAGTAGGACTTGGTTTACACAGGAGTTAGGTTCCTGAAATTTCCGTCATAAATTGAAGCAAAAATATAATGGAAGCATATGTAAATACATTCAGTTCCATCCCAAGATTTTCAGTAATCAACACAAAATACTTTTAAAAAAATGTATTTTATGAAATTTGCATAATGAAAATTATATAATGTTTAAGAAAAAGAAAATTTACCTCTTTAACAACGATAAAATACATGTCTGTTTGGTTTTCTTCTTTTTTGATAAGTTATAGTATAGTTGTAGAACTGTCTGAATTCCTCTCTTAACAGTGAGTTATGCTCCTAGTTGAGTTCATTGCTATAGAAGATCTTACATCCCTTATTAATAAGAGCAATAGCCTCTTGCATTGATTTCACTGTTAGTGTCCTGACCAGCATTGCAGAATCAGCTTCGCTTTCCTCTGTGTCTTCTTTGGATATTTGTTCAGCTAGCTTTTCTAAATCTTCCATTGAAAGCTCTTCACCATGATTCTCAAGAAGCTCATTTATGTCACCAACTTCTACATCTGGTAGTCTTATTTCCTTTGCTATCTCTGTCACATTCTTTGTTGTTGATACAAGGGTAGTGTCATGTTATTGTAAATCTGGAGTGCAGTCAGGCCGAAGCTTATTCCAGACACCATTCATACATAATTTTGACACTTCACTCCATGCTGATAAAGTGTTGGTGATCCTTTTCATGAAATCGTATGACTTCCAGTAGAGTCTCAACGTGACATTATCGGACACTTGGATAGCCTCAGTAATTCCCTTCAGTGTTGTCCGTAAGTATTAAGTAATACAGGTTATGAGAATGCTGGTGCATGGTCACTCTTAACATTGTCAGTGTCTAAACACCAGGGCATGTTTGTCAGTTCGCTTGCAGATCTTAGTCCATGGTCAATGAAATTTGTCTTTTCTTGTCGTATTTTATATTCCATTTTTGTTTAATTTCTTAAATTCCTGGCCGTAGTTTGATCATTTAGTATTATAGTTTTATTACAATCGGGAGTCATGACTCGCCAGCCCCTTAAATCCCTTAAATCGTGATTTATGAGAGGCATAAAAGTGAAGCGAGCATAAATCAAGTACTGCTTGTACATGCCATTACAGAATTTTAAAAATGCAAATGTACTTGCTGGTTTGTGAAAATGTATAATTACCTAAAATTTTCATATATATATATGCAAGAAAAATACTGTGTAATTTTAAATAACCTCTTTTTAATAATTTGTAAATTTACTGCATTTTTAGGAAATTGAAGATGCTTTGTTTAGAATGGTGGTTCACAGGGACAGGGTTCTCACTTACAAGACAGAAGAAGTGCAAGTCATTGCTCAGGATGAGTTTTACGTGGAGCAAACGAAAACTGGTCATGTTGATAAACAACTAGCTCGTGTCCGGGTATTTTTTTTGGCCTTCATTACAGGTAACTACAAGATGTTTCATATGAAAAATAATGGAAAGTAGTATTAAAAATTTATACCTCATTTTTGGAAGAAGAGAAAAAAAGTAATACAGTATATTCTTGATTGACTAGGCTGATGATGGGGAGGGGTAACGTGGATACTAACAATCCAAAATTTGTATTATATTGTGTTACAAATGCATATAAAAAAAAATTCATTATTTAATCAGATAATCTGTAAATTTTGCTTGAGAATATGAGATGTTTCCTAATGTCAGTTCGAATTTTTCCCACAGCTGTGATATTGTTAAGTCCCATTGACTCAAACCCATTAAAAGTACCAACACAAAGTAATGCTGTGCTGTGATTGACGCACTTGTTAATTTCTTCTTTTTGCATGCCCTTTCTTGCATTCCTATGGGTGATTTGCAATTTGCAGCAGCCAATGGCAGTTTTAAGGGGGGTAATAAGGGTAACCCCTTCCCCTTGACTTGTGAAAATGAAGATAAAAAAATTATTTATTTTGGTGGATAGAAAAATATATAAACCATGCAGAACGACTGATATAAAGGAAAAATTTTGACGTCAGTTTTTTGAATTTCACTTCTGTATATTTTTTAAACCAAAAGATGGCAACACGACATACTTTTTATCTAGGGGTAAGTTGGGTAACAGGATCAAAGAATCTATAAGGGGTAAAGAGGGGAAGGCTCCAATCCGCTCCATAGGGGATAGGGCTAATGTAAAACGCACGACAGCAGCGCCACCATACTTGACGGTCCAATTGGTATGTTTGGAAAGCCTGCATTACAGGATGAAAAACCAATGGCATTCCCACCCTTTCCATGTGTTTTAAAAGAGTGCAGATCTTAGCTGTTTATGATATGAGACTTTAACAGCTTCACACTGCTCCCAATGTTTTCTTTGGTTTCAAGTACATAAATGTTGTCGCTTTCGCGGATGTTAATTATGGAGTTAATTCAAAAAAATACATTCTTTGTTCAGAATAAGCACACAATGAGACTTGCAACTGCCGAACAGCAAGATCTTGTTTGGCAAGAACATGCATTATGCATGTGCTCTCCCTGTGCTGTGGGCTTCTCATTACCATTTGGACCGCCAAGTGAAGTTTACCGACAGAGGTCACCCTTCATGCCGGAGTGAAGCTTCCCTTCTTAATCGTGTGTGTCATATGACCTTTGACTTCACTCCCCAGCCCAGTCACCACATGGTGAATGAGCATGCCAGTTTTGCTGACCACCAGTAGCTTTTAGAAAAGAAAATGAGCAAACGCCAAAAAAATATGTTAGATTGTTCCTTGAAAAAGTTGAAAGGGGATTGTGGTGAAACTGAATATGTTCCTTGTTTGAGTGACAGTGGCAGAGAAGATGATGAAATTTTGGTTTCAGCAAGTATTGAAAAGTTGCAGCATCAGCATTCATGTGAAGCTCAATCCACATCAAATATGCACGTGCCAAAGAATGTCCCTTTTGTAGAACAACTGGTGACAGATAGATCTCAGCCTGATCTGTTTGATGGTAAAATTGATGTGGGTTTCTATGTTGAAAAGCAATGCATTTCTTCAATAACAGGTCATGAAAAATTCAGTATTCTGAAATGTGCATGGACTCCAGGTAAAAATTTAATTTATCCTTTTTCAGTGCATAAGAAAAATAATAAAGAAGTGAAATGCTATCTCTCTCAAAAGCATTTCAGTTTGTTTTAATTGGCTAACATATTTGTGCGAACTTAAAGGTTTATTATGCAAGTATTATCTCTTGTTTTCCAATAAATACGGAGGAATAAACACAGCCACTCTATTAAAAAAAAACTTGTTACTGTGCCTTTGGATAAATATTCTACATTACTGTGCAAAGATGGAGATTTAATTGTTCATCAGCAAAATAAATACCATAAAGAATCTGTTTCTTTTGCTTCAGATTTTATAAAAATATATGAAAATCCTCAGGGAGGAAGTGTTGATGAAGTTATTAAATTCAGCCTGTGAGCTTCAAAACAAGGAGAACAGGGAAAGGTTGATTCCAATATTCGAGTCCATTATTTTTTTGGGATGCCAAAACTTAGCGTTGCGTGGCCATAGGGATTATGACAAAATGTCATTTCTATCAGTTGATGGCCAATTTTCTGACTATAATGACAAGTCACTTAAATCTAAATGTAGGTAATTTTTGGGAATTATTACGTTATCATTTTGCAAGTGGTAATGAGAAGCTAAAAAAATTATGGAAAATACAAGTTAATGAGCAACGTACATAAGCAACACCACACAAAATGAACTAATTAAGTTTTGCGGAGATAAAATTTTGAACTCTGTTCTTAATAAAATTAAAGCAAACAAATATTATGGAATTATTTTTGATAAGACTACTGATATTTGTCGGGGGTCACAGATGTCCATAATTGTCAGATATTTTGATGAAAAAGCGTGTCAAGTTTTGGAAGATTTTGTATCATTTATTGATATTCATAATGAAAATTTTGAAGACTTTAAAGAGGAACCTGTTGTTAGTGGAAAAGTACTCGCAAAAACTGTACTTTCTTTTTGCAAAAATCTGGCATAGATTTTAATTATTGTGTTGCTATAGCCACTGACACTTGTAGCATTATGCTTTCAGATCAGAAAGGAGCTATCTTGGAATTGCAGAAGTCTCTAAAAAATGCTATTAAATGCCCTTGCTACAGTCATGCTTTAAATTTATCACTTTCGAAACCAAGTTCCGTCCAAGACGTCCGCAGTGCTATAGGTACAATTAAAGACATAAATTTCTGTAATGTCTCGCCAAAGTGGAATAAAGTTCTGAAACAAGTTATGATGGATGAAAAATCTGGTCACCAGCAGTTGAAGAAATTGTACGAAGCTAGGTGGGTAGAAAGGCATAAAAGCGTTTTTTGTGATTTAAAACATACTTTCTTGAAATTATCAGTGCATTGGAACTGGCGGCCAGCTGGAAAGATAGCCATTCATCATCTTCAGTGCAAACCCTGTTGAATACTATGTTTACTACAAATTTTATAGTTGTTGTCTATTGCTTATCTTTTATGCTGAACTTTACTCAGAGTGTGAGTAAGTTATTACAAAAGAAAAATTTGGACACTAAAGTAGCAAAAGAACTTATCCAAAATGTAATATTAGTGTTAAAGGAAAAGAAAGAAAACGCAAAACAAACGATCAGCAATCTATATGTGGAAATTACAAAGCTACATGAAAAGTTGGATTTATCCGTTTCCCTCCCTAGAAGAGTCAAAAATAAAAAAAATATAGGTGCAATGTCATCACTGATAGTGCCAAAGATTACTTCAGAATCACCATTTACATCCCTTTGTTAGAAAACATGATTCAAGACCTTGATTTCAGATTCCCCTCTACTATTTTCAATTCTTTAGCACCTAATTCGCTATTACCGTCAGAAATCGTGAAAAAGTCAAGACTGGAAATATTGACAGTTGGGGAAGACATTTCTAAGTATTTGGTGCCTATTGTTGCAGGAAAAGAAGAAATTCTAGTGTCCAAAATCAAGTCGGAGTTAGACCTGTGGGTTAAAAAATGTAAAACTGAAGAATTACTAAGTAATGCCGTTGCAACTTTTTCTTGTTGTGATAAAGATTTATATCCTTGCATTAGCACTGCATTGAAATTATTGTGCACCCTACCAGTAAGCACTGCTTCAAGTGAAAGGAGTTTTTCAGCATTAAAAAGGTTGAAAATGTGGCTAAGAACAACAATGACGCAAGAGAGATTGGTTGACCTTGCCCTTCTTCATGTTCATTGAGATGTTTTCATATCAGTGGACAATGAATGTCATTAACAGGTTTGCAAATATGAAGAACCAAAGACTGGAATTCGTCATTTGATTTTATTTGTGTGAATAAACACTAATAATTTTAATAATTAATTGAATTAATTCATATTAATTTAATGAATATAATTCAATTAGAATATATATTAAACAATTTTAATTTAAATAGTTAAATTTCATTAAATATTAGTTATTATTACATGCTATAGTTCATAGTTTACATAAGCTTATCAAATATCATTAATCCCCCCCCACACACACACACACACAGACTGCAACTCTAGAACCGCCCCTGCAGCAGTAATGATATCTGCATCATTCATATAATATCGTAGTCCTGGTTCATCAATATCACTTTTCAGCCATTCATCAAGCTTTCATTGTCAGCATTTTAAAAACCTTCTAAGTTATTTATTAAGTCTATTATCTGGTCACATTTAATTTTTTTCTTCTGCTTTGTTATAATCCAATAAATCACCGACATTTAGGGAATTTTCCTTCATAATGGACCAGTTCTTACCAATTTTGTAGTAGACTGCACCTGAGACCAGTGGCACACCCAGGAATTCCTGTAAGCGGGGACTATTATATATATACAGGGTGTCTGAATAATGACTGTGCACTGAATTACAAATTGCAGTAATGTAATAATAAAGAAATTTTGAATGGAATCACAGTAGAAGTGACCTGCCACGTGGAAGTGCTCTGTGTCTGGTAACCTTCACGTCTCCTCACCCTGAAATGCGTGCAGCTGTCATTCTGAGCGAAGGTAATTCCCGAGTGCTTGGTTGACAGAGGCAGACGTGTCGATTGATCACTTGTCTCGGCACAAGGACAATGGTGTTGGTGGTTGAACAGAGTGTTTTTGGTGGAACATGTCTTTCGCCGTGATGACAAGTACACGGATGAAGTGCAAAAACAGTTCGCTAGGAAACTTTGTGATGCAGATGTTCCCAACTGTGATGTGATATGTCGGCTCACAGCAAAGTTTCGGGAAACCAGCAGTGTCCTGGATGCCCCTCCCCCTGCCCCAGTAGGACATCCACAGCAGACAAGACCATACAGGATATCCAGGACAGGATACAGAGGAATCCACACAAGTCCATGAGGTGGCTGTCACAACAAGCTAATGTGCCAAAAAGTACAGCCCACGATATTTTGAAAAGGAAGTTACGTTTCCACCCATACAAAGTGTTTGTCATGCATCAGCTGAAAGAAACAGACCACAAGGCCCATGTCCGGTACTGCAGGTTGTTCCAAGAGTTCCTGTCTGAAGAATGTGAGGACATTCTGGACGTGACTTTCTTTACAGATGATGCATGGGAAGGTGTACACAGGTAATTCACATACACTTCAAGAGCTACAGGCGGCAGTAATGACCCACATCCAATAAATCACACCACATACCCTGAGGTCTTTACCAAAATGCAGAAGCATGTGCAGACATGTCTGGACGTCGGTGGGACCCCATTCCAACACCTGTAGTAACCAGTTCAACATGGTGTTACTTTCAGTGCACAATTATTTTTCAGGAACCCTGTACATGTGTGTGTGTTTATTGTATACATTAGATAGATGGAAAAAAGAGTTTATGTACATTGTTCGTAATCTCTTAGGGGCTTGGGAGAGAGGCTTTAGCCACAAAGCCCCTGCCCCCCCAGTGGGTGCACCAGTGCTTAAGACATACCATACACTGCCCTGCCATTCTTACTCGGACATCTGCATGTCTACAAATAATCTTTATTTGCAGAAAATTTAATGTTGTGTGTTGAAACCTTTGGCCCTTATGCCTTTAGTGTTCATGGAATACTCTCTACCCCACCCCACTTTTTTTATGTAATTGTCAGCCAATATGATTCACCATTCTGCCTTCAAAGCAGTGACCAGTTCAGCTTTGTTTATTGGGCAATATTTTCTTCCATACACTGGAAGAAGCATTGGGCAATCTCTTTATCTCTTTTCCATTCCATCCCAGAGATTATAGGGTTCAGATCAGGACTTTCTGGGTTGATCAGTCCAACTTTTAATACCCATGCCTTCAAACCAATCTGTAACAATGCAAGCAATGTATGATGCGCTGTCCTGCTTATAGAAATATAGGCCTACCCCAGAGTATTTCTGCAACATTGCACATCTACATAGAATTCAGTATTCATGATTTTGTCCAAAACAAGCAGCCAGCCAAATGTTCAAAAACAGCTCCATGCTATCATACTTTCTCCATCAAACTTTATTGTTGGCTGTGGAATAACTTTTCCACGGGTCCTATAGAGGTTATTATTCAAAAAAGTTGGTGGTCAACTTTTCGAACTAAAGCCTAGTTCATCAACAGGACTACGTCACTGGAATTAGTTGCTGCCACTCACGGAAGTGTCCAACCTCAATTATCATTAATTGTGGTACTTCTTCTCGTTATTTTGATCCCTTCTAGTTTCCTCTTTACTAAGTTTGACTGGTGGGTGATTATTCTTACTGAGTCTCAATTTATGGAGTGTCCACTTGTTTATATATGTCTGTCTAGCCCTGTTTTGTTACTAATGTTCCTAATAGCTGCTTGGTGTTATTTCATTCGGACTTTAATACTTCTCCCTGTTTCTCCTATATAGCTAAGCCCACAGTTACAGTCGATACAATATATTACTCCTTCTTGCAATTGGATGTCCATTTCTTTCTGCTTTAAAGCTGGCAGGAATTTCTTTAATTTGTTATTTAGATCTGGAGCAAGCCTGATATTATATTTTGCTCATATCCTCTTCAGTTTTTTTAAAAGTCCCTTGTGGAACGTAATTTTGCTGGTGAATTTGAAGTTGCTTATTTCCTGCTTCTTTTTTGGCACTTGTCTAAATAAATTATTAATATATGGGGAGGGGTAATTGTTTTCTGCCAATATTCCTTTTAATTCTTCTCTGTGAAGATCTTTTTGAGCATCTAAAGAGACAAGGACTTCAATTTTTTCCAAAAATTGTCTCGCTGTATTTGACTTAATATAGTCGGGGTGGAATGTGCGGAAGTCTAACATCTTTCCTATGTTAGTGGGTTTTCTAAACAGCTGAGTGACGATTCTCCCCTCTCTTGAGGTCAAGGTTAAATCTAGGAAATTGATGCTATGGTTTTTTTCCAGTTCCAGGGTGTACTGCAAGGAATTTTTAGCGATTTAAATTCTACCAGAATCTGAGAGGGTAGAGATTGGTCCACATTATCTACTATAATCAGGACATCGTCCATGTATCTTACATAGATAGCAAATATTGAGGGTTGTACAAGGATTTTTGCCTCTAGTTTACTTACATAATAATTTGCTAGCAGAGGTGCCAATGGAGAACCCATTGCAAGTCCCGAAGTTTGCCTGTAATATTTCTTTCCAAACTGGAAGAAATTATTCTTGAAAGAAAACAGGAGCAGTTCGTGCATGCCAAGCAGTATTTCTCTATTGTGGTTATGGAATACTATTTTTTTCTGCCAGGTCATCTGCAATGAATTCTAGCAGGAGGTCTAGGTTAATGTTAGTATACATAGATACTATATCCAAGCTTGCCGTTATTGGATTGAGTGGTTCTGGCATGTTGTCTAGTTTTTCTTTCTGCTGCTACAGATCAGCTGAAAGAAAAACTACCAGGCTTGCTCCAGATCAGCTGAAAGAAAAACTATCAGGCTTGCTCCAGATCAGCTGAAAGAAAAACTATCAGGCTTGCTCCAGATCAGCTGAAAGAAAAACTATCAGGCATGCTCCAGATCAGCTGAAAAAAAAACTAGACTACATGCCAGAATTAATTCATCCAATAATGGCAAGCCTGGATATAGTATCTATGTATACTAACATAAAACTGGATATAGTATCTATGTATACTAACTAGGCTTTATTTCAAAAATTTGACCACCAACTTTCTTGAATAATAACCTCTATAAGACCCGAAAAAAGTTATTCCACCGTAAACTGTGAATACAGGTCCCATAAATTCGTTTACAACTAGGATTAATTGTTGGGATGATTCAGGATGGATAGTACCTGCCTTCTGTCATGACCAGGAACTACCATCAGACCAGTAGACTATGTACTGTGACTTGTCATTCCAAAGTACAGCTTTCCACTGCCGTGCAGTCTAAGATTGACATTCCTTACAGCACACTATTCAGCATGTAGCATTAGTCAAAGTGATTAGCAGCTTAAAGATGGCTGCTCCGTATCATACAGTGCCCTTCATACTGCACTGGTGTTAACCTCAGTTCCATTAGTCTTACATAGGGTTTACGTGGTTTGAGTCAATGTGATTTTAGTTTTGAGCAGACAGGCCTGTGAAGAACTCTTGTGTCATGTCCTGTTAGCTTCAGTGGTTTATTGGGTTGTTTCTTGGCAGATTCAGCCTCATTCAGCTTCCATCTGCATACCACATCACCAACCATTGACCTAGGGATCTTTAGTGTTACTGAAATATTACCTATGGAGCAATCATGTATGTGGCATCCTGTCGTCAATCAGTACTGAAAATCAGTTAACTCTGTTCGATCAAGACATCTTGCATTCACAGTCATGCTATTGTCTCATCACAACTTTATGAGCATATTTATGGTTGGGTCTGTAATGTGGTGCTTGCGTATGACCTCATTCACTATCCATAGAGAGGTGCCCGGATATTAATTGTAGGACAGTGTATATAAAATAAAATTGCACCCAGTATTGTGTCATATAAGTGCCAAAAGGGATCCTAAATGCCATGGAAATTCAATCATCTTTCTGAGAAGAAGTTGTCTTTTCATATGTGTCACACAGATTATCTGCAATAATGATTTGTATGTATCTATAAGTGCATCACTTTATAAACCAACAAAGAAAATAATCATGCATTTGGGATTCACACCTAAATAATTAAAACTATACTGTAATATGTGTTACACTAAGAACCTATAATGCAAATTACTGTATGTACTTGCGTGTAAAGTTTTTGGAAGAAATCCTGCTTTCAAAGTTATTGTTCAGCTCATATGTGAGTCAGCAAAAAATAGGGTTGGACTTCCAAAGTGTGGTGTGAATTCTCTCACTGCTTTTGTATGCAAGTTTGTTTATGTTTTAGACTGTGGCTCTGCTGCGTGTGTCACTCTGACCTTCTGTCAGTTACATCCTCAGCTGTGCTTCCATATGCACATTGGGGGGGGGGCACAGCTATGGAAAATAACTGGCAGGTGTGATTATTCTGCTCTCAAGATGTCAAAGAAACAACACTCCTTCCATCAGCTAATAGCATTCATGCACTGCAGAAGTAGAAGAGCCATTAATTTCATCCGAAGTAAGAAGAAAATTATGATTACAGAGATTTTTCACATTCCAGTCTATGTATTACACTTGTGTTCACTGAAATATATACAAGGTTATTCAAAAGATTACACTAGTCAAGACTTTTAAACTTTGTTTTCATAACATGGGTGAAATAAGGTGTTTTAAACTAATTTCAGGGTGCTGAATTCAAATATGACTGTCAAAACTCTCCATCACATGCAGTTTTGTTGCGTATGAACATTTGCTGTATTTCCAGATACTTATACAAAATGCAAGATGTACACATTACAGCTTCACATTGTAATGTATTACATCATTTATGTGTCTTGTTAGCTATAGAATTAGTGTTACAAAGTATAAATACCATACTTATATATCACTGCATATGAGACAGCAAAAGAAAAAAGAAATAGAGTAAATAATATTAACACAAATGTAAATGTATACACACATACTCGCATACCAGTGCAAGTAGTTTATTTTTTTTTTCTGTTATGTGTTGTGTTGTCCTCCTCCTGCAAAAACCAGTTGTAATCACTCATCATTAAGGGATCCCACCTGCCTTGATACCTCTCCTCTGTTGTTAGGATATCTTGGTGGAACCTTTCTCTTTGTTCATCGCTGACTGCTCCTAGGTTGTCAGGAAAAAAGTTCAGATATGAATGGAGGAAATGTAATTTCTACTGCGTGATTCTGTTTCTTGATAAAAACAGAATCAAGCAGTAGTTTCCGTATCTGATGACCAACGAAGATGCCTTCTTTGAGTTTTGCATCACTTAATTATGGAAATGTTTGCTTTAAGTGCAAGAAAC
Organism: Macrothele yani; assembly: GCA_039090855.1. Lineage (NCBI taxonomy): Eukaryota > Metazoa > Arthropoda > Arachnida > Araneae > Macrothelidae > Macrothele > Macrothele yani. The sequence goes on from CM077004.1 coordinate 139,202,305, forward strand.
CTGGGCCAACTTTGTCCATAACCTTTACACAATTTTTCATCAGCCCCAGTTTGATATGAAGTGGTGGAAGCAGCACATCAGAGGGATTAACTAGGGGCTTGTGACGAATGCTACTCTCTCCAGGAATGAAAACATCTTGTTTAGACCAATCTGCCCATTCGTAGTGTTCTGCTGTGGCCCTACTGTCCCACATACAAAAAATACAACAAAATTTGGTGAAGCCACTTTGATGCCCGAGCGACAGTGATATTACTTTCAGATCACCGCATACTGACCACCTAAACTGGTTATACATTGTATTGCAGTGAGAATTTTGTCCATGCTTTCATATGTTTCCTTCATTCCTATAGCATGTGTTACTGACATGGAAGGCTTCTGGTTTCCGTTGAACAAAAGGACAGCTTTTAAACTAACCTTGGATGAGTCAATAAATAGATGCCATTTCATAGAATCATGAGATTTTCCTAATCCTGTCATTAGCCCCAGAATATCTAAATAAAAACACATACCATCCTACATTTCATAAAAAGAACATGGACCCAAATTTCTATTTCTGAACACAGTCACACATGTATTCTTTGCTAGCAGGTTCCACTCTTGCAGTCAGGAACCTAAAAGTTCAGCTTGTTGTTTGAAAAGATGTAGGTCTCGAACAAGATCATTCAGTTTGTTTTGCTCAGTCAAGTGGGGCTCATCTACTAAGTGTTTAGGAGTGTATGTAGGATCTGGATCTTCATGTGCGTCCATATCTTCATTGTATGAATTTGAATCTATCTCTTCATAGTTTAATGAAGGTTTTGGTATAGTGTAACATCACAGACACTTGATCACAACACAAAACATTTATTACTTTACACAAAAACATAAACTGGAATACACAACTGAACTTGTTGTCTTAGCCAAAGCTCGGCATGTCCTCCTCCTTCAATATCTCTCACGCAACTCTCCACATCACTCACCACACGCTCAAGTCATTAAATGTCAATGTATCATTCCGCACTTTTGTGCGTGGAAGTTCGTATTTTACAACCCCTCCTCACTCCAGAGGAACTTTTTCCAGTGGTAAAAAGTTCTTGTCATTTTACAATACAATAGTCATAGTTCACATAATGAGTCATAATCCATTTACAAAGAGAAATATATGAGTTAATTTAACAATTATCTTTACGTGTTTTCCAACAATTTCTATGTATTATATACCACAACCAAAAACAAAACAAAAAAAAAAAAAAATGTTTTCACTAGCAGACACATAGCATGATCAGGGTGAATCATCTAAAGTTGGAACTCTGCTCAGTCCATCTGCATTTTTGTGCATAGTTCCCGATCGATGAATTATAACAAAATCATATGCTTGTAAAGCAAGGGCCCATCTCATCAGACGAGCATTTGAACTTGCGTTGGTGCGTAACCAAACGAGAGGGTTATGATCAGTTTGTATGAGGAAATTTTGACCATCCAGGTAGCATTTCAGTTTCTGTACCGCAAATATAATGGCGGCACATTCTTTTTCACTGGTACTGTATGTCTTCTCTGCTGTCGAAAGTTTTCTGCTGTAATATCCCGCCAGGCCTAAGAAAGATCTTACTTGCGTCTTGTTCTTTGGCGTAGGAAAATTTTGTATGGCCTGAACCTTTCGTTCCGCTGGTTTTCGATATCCTTGTCCAACAATATGACCCAAATACAAGACGTGATCTTGAGCAAACTTACATTTGGAAGGTTTTATGGTCAAAGAAGCCCTCTGCAACCTCTGTAGCACTTCTTCAAGATGTATCAAATGATCCCCCAGTTTTCGGAAAAAACGGCAACCTCATCTAGATATGGTACGGCAAACTCTTCGCAGCCTCTCAAAAGTTCCGACATCATTTTGCTAAAGAAATAAGGTGCGTTCTTAAGGCCAAATGGCATCTTTAAGGGCCGATACGTTCCAAAAGTAGTCACAAACGCTGCCAATCGTTGAGCTCTAGCACTTAATGGAATTTGCCAGTACCCTTTTGTTAAATCTAATACTGTAATATACTTCGCTCCAGAAACCTTTTCGACTCTTTCTTCTATGTTAGGCAATGGATAGAACTGGGTCCTTGTCACTTCATTCAATCGCCTGTAGTCAATACATGGGCGTGGATCTCTTCCGGGTACTTCTACCAAAATCATGGGTGATGTATAGTCTGATTCACCAACTTCTATAATCTTGTACTGCAGCATTTTATCTATCTCGGCTTTAAGAATATTTATCTGCCTGGGCGACATTCTGTAAGGCTTAACTCTTACTACAATAGCATTACTAGCTAGCTCAATATCATGTTCGACCAAATGAGTCTTCCCTGGAATATTAGAAAACATTTTCAAGTAATGGCATAATAGTTTTTTCAGATCCTGAATTTGTTGTCCACTTAGGCGCTCTCGAAGTTTACTGTTCTCCTCGATATCAGAGAAGTTAAATATATTTGGATTTTTTCAACTTGCGGAAATTTAATCTCTAAATCCATTTCACCATTTTCACAACCGGGCAATAAGTTCACAAATTCTGATCGTTTATGGTATGGTTTCAGCATGTTAATGTGATATACTTGATGCTTTACATTTTTACCTTCAAAGCTTACTACATAATTAGTCTCAGAATTTTTTTCTCAATTTTCCCTGGTCCTTTCCACTGTTCCGCTAACTTATTTGGCCTGCAGGTAACAAAAACCAATACTAAATCTCCTTCTTGAAATTCACGTTTTACCGCATTTCTGTCATACCAATATTTTCTTTTCAATTGAGCCACTTCCATGTTTTTAATGGCAAGTTCTTGACATCTTTTCATCCTATTTATTAACTCAAATACATATTCAGTGACATAGTTTTCTTCTTCAGGATGACCCATCCATTTTTCATACAATAGTGTTATTGGCGTCCTCAAATTTTTTCCATGCACCAATTCAGCAGGTGTAAACCCTGTGCTTTCATGTGTTACAGTTCTCAAAGCAAACAGCGCTGCGGTAACTGTTTCTCCCAATCCGGAGCAGACTCAAGACATAAAACTCTCAACATCCTTTCAATAGTTCGATAGAATCGTTCTACCGGATTACTTTGGGGATGATATACAAAACTATGAGTAACTTTTATTCCAAACCGCTCCAGAAATTCTAGTGTCAAAATGCTTACAAAACTGGCTCCTTGATCAGTTTGAATTTCTTTCGGAAATCCCATGCGGCTAAAAATGTGTAACAAAGCGTCAACTACCGACTTGGATCCTATGTCTGGTACTGGTACTGCATCTAGATATTTGGACGACAAACACATAGCTGTAATTATGTATCTATTTCCGCTTGAAGTCTCGGGCAAAGGCCCACAGGCATCAACGTTGATTTTTGTAAAAATTTCAGGAATAATTGGAACTATTTTTAAAGGTGCTTTCTTTTTGTCCCCAGCTTTTCCAGCATGTTGGCATGAATCACAAGATTTTACAAATTCTTCAATGTCTTTATAACAGTTAGGCCAATAAAAATACTTCGCTAGTCTGTCTTTGGTTTTTGTCACTCCTAAATGCCCCGAAGTTCCCTCATGACACATGTTTTTTATTTGTTCTCTATATTGTTCTGGAACAACAATAAGATCTCCCTCTTCGCCAATCTTGTTGATCTTCTTCTTCACCAACATCCCATTTCTTAGTACAGCATAACCATTTGCCTTTTTAAAATCTGTTTTCTCTATTTCTTTTAGAATTTTTTTCAATTCCAAACTTTGCCCTTGATCTTCCATGAAACTTTTTGAATCCATTTTTACCAACTCTAATATGGCTTTATCTTCATCATGCCTCAATGGCAGAATTTCTTCTTCTAATTCATCTGATTCTTCGGAACCCACAGCCTCTCCTTCAAGGGCTTGTTTTTCTTTCTTCCCTGGATCATTCTTTACTGAATTTCTCTCTTCGTTGTTTCGTTTCTGTTTTTCTTGATACCGAGTAATCACAACATTTACCTGTTCTGAATTAAGTGGCCAGCCACTCCATATCAATTTTTTTTTAACAAAGCGGCAGTCTTATTTCCAGGTAAATATCTACCTTGATCTAGCTACTCTCTAATCACTGCAGCCTTAGTTACAATATGACCTAATTCACATTCTAGTTCAACTTCTGCCAATGGTAAACAAACCTTTTGTTCATCCAGAAGATGCTGTACCCACACATGTTCTCCAGTAAACTCACCTGGCGACACATACTCTTGACAAATGATATCAACTGATGAACCTGTATCCCGGAGAATAGGCATGGTAACTTCATTTATTTTTCCTTCAAAGGTATAGGGTGCCAAGAGATCCCCTTCAGTTTCCTCTCTGATTCTATTTACGCTTCCTGAGTTCTGTGATTTTAGCTTAGGACACTGAGGTCGAATGTGATCATAAGATGCACACTCGTAACATTGAATCTTCCATCTGCGATCATGCTTTTCTTCATTCTGAGATACATTCCGATTTGACCACCCTTGTCCTACATCTGACTTAACATAATTTTTGTTATAAAATCCATTTCTCATAAAATTTCCCCGATCATAGTTATCTCTAGTTTTTTCTCACTGCCTTGCATTTTCTTTGAAGCACAAAATTCATTCGACGAATTTTTCTTGATTCCTCCTCTTACACTTTCATAATTGTCCACCATATCAGCCAAATCTGAAGGTGAGACAATATTTGACCATTTATCAATAAAATGCTCCCTTATTTCTATAGGCACTCTCCGCTTCAATTGATCTGTGATCATTAATTTTTTTAGCCCTTCAAAATCGCCTATTTTAAGTCCTGAAATCCATTCATTAAAATAATTTTCTAACTCGAAGGCGAAATCTCTCCAGGTCTTCTCTGATGTACGCATGTGTTGTACAAATTTCAATCTAAATTTCTCTGGACTTAACTTATATCTTTTAAGAAGTAACCTTTTAACATATTCATAGTTTTTAGCATCTTCCACATTTTCTCTGGCAATCAATTGTGATATTTCGTAGGGCAAAAGTCCTATCAAATTCGTGACCCAATCTTCCCTTTTTATTTCTGCTTGTTGTGCTTGCCTTTCAAATAAAACTAAGTAAATACTTATATCACTGTCTTTTGGGTCAAATGTTTTCATCAAATGACGAAGTTCTTATCTCGGTTTATGAGAATTTCCATTTTGCTCCAAACTACCTCCCAGCGGCTGACGTCCAGCTTCTATTCTGAGTTTTTCAAGCTCAAATTCCATTTGTCTTTCTGTTTGTCTACGTTTTTCAAGCTCAAATTCCATTTGTCTTTCTGTTTCTCTACATTTTTCAAGCTCAAATTCCATTTGTCTTTCTGTTTCTCTACGCTCTTTTATACCTGCCAAAAGTTCTTTCACGAAATCCTCTTCATAACCTTCAAAGTTGACAATTTTATTTTTTTTAATTCCAGAATTTTGAGATTTGGCATGAATTCCCGCTCTGATAAAATTAGTGATAAAAATTATCTCTGCCATATTGAAGTGTGTTTCCAATGGTTTGTAAAATATATATTTAAAAATAAGCAGGCAATAGCAAAAAATGAAGGACCAAGTGATACATAGCAAGGGCCCCTGGGCCATGCCCACTGAGTGCACCTCTGGTCTGTTGTATTTATGTTTGGTTTTGATGTAGTAAATAGTAGTTTTCATGACAGTAGGTACTTAAGGGTGTGTTAACTCTGTACAGTTTCTGTTATATGTGTGGGGAGTTTGTCATAAAAAGCAACAGGGGAATATTTCAGATTCTGTAAAAAGAAGCTTATTATTATGAAACTTGGACCAGGAGAAATCATGTGCTCTTAATAAGGTCTGTGCTGTTTGTGTTGAAGAACTGAAGCAGTGACAAAAGAAAAAAAAATCCATTCCTTTTAGAATGCTAGTGATCTAGAGGAGGGAGGAAAACCGAAAAAAAAAAAGAAAAATCAATGAAGGAAGAAATATTCTTCATAATACATGGAAAATCGACAGAATATTCAGGCAAAGCAAACTGAATTTGCTTGTACCACTTACTGGTCATCCATGTAACACTTCTCAGAAAACTTGAAAATTTCATCGTCCTGGAGCAGGAAATTTTCAAGTTTTCTGAGAAGTGTTACATGGATGACCAGTAAGTGGTACAAGCAAATTCAGTTTGCTTTGCCTGAATATTCTGTCAAAAATAAAAAAAAATAAAAAAAATCCCAGTGGTGACTGGTGCAACACTGAAAATAAGGAATGGCTGTTGCCAGAATTTGGACAGTGAGATGCCACATACAACACATGAATGCAGTTTTGTAGGGAAAAGATAGAGATTTTACAAGGACTCTGAAATTTATTAGATGTAAGCACCAAAGATATGTATAAATGTTTTAAATGTGATGGACGTACCTTCAATAATTAAAGCTGTCTTTTTTTTCTGCATTTTTCGTGCGTGATCAACCTATTTTGCTCATTCTCTGACCAAATCTTTGTACTTGATATGTTTTTCGTGGATGAAACCTTAGATGTGAAATATAAAAACCAGCTATTATTTAATAATTTTCTCATCATTTTTTTTAAGGTATGCCATCTGTAGAAGTTGGTCTGAATGATATAAATAGGCAAGGTAAAGAAGTTGTTGGCCGTTATGACATCATTCCAGTTGTTACTGAAGAATGGATAAGATTAGAAGAGTGTGAATTTCACTCATGTATAATTCAAAATGAATTTTACAAGAATCGTGTTTTAAAGTAGGTAAAAGTTCATGGAATTATCATATATACAGTGTATATATATATATATATATAATTGTGTTATCAGTAATTTAAACATCTGTTTTAAACATCTGCATTATATAATTTTAAACATACTCTTAACTGTCTGTGTTTTCTACTAGGCTGTTTGTGAACAGTTTTTCAGAAAATTGATATTTTTTTTTGTTTAATTCTAGACATAAAGTGAAATGAGGTGGTATTTTACTATATCAGCTATTATAAAATAGATACAGTGAACATGTAGTTTTGTGTAATAAAAAGTCTTTGACAAAAGTATATCTTGCTGCATGTGGCAACAGGTTTTATTCTGGAGTTGTAAAAGAGCAGGGTTCATATTGTAATTCAAAATGAATTTTACAATAATTGTGTTATAAAGTAGGTAAAAGTTCATGGAATTCTCATATAATTGTGTTATCAGTAACCTCAACATTTACACTGTATAATGTTGAACATACTTTTGACTGTCGTGTATTTCTTGGCCATTTGTGAACAGTTTTTTAGAAAATTGATGGGGCTTTTTTGTTTAATACTGGATAATATAAAACCAAATGAGGTGATATTTTACTATTATGAAATAAGTTTAACAAGCATATAGTTTAGGTATTTGAACAGTTTTGTATGGTAATGATAAGAATTCCTAGTTATGAGTTAATAATATCTTAACACATTAGGTGGGCAGGGTTCTTTCTAGAATTGTAAAAGAACAGGATGCATACTTTGAGAAAAAGGAATTTTTTAACTCTAATGGGCATTAAGCTTTTATTTTTATTGATTTGCTAATCTAAATTAAATGAATTTCACATAAAAATACATAATATCTAAAGTATTGTCAAAGTGTTTTGCATGTTGTTGCTCTTATGAGGTCTTTTTGTTACGGGTTTTTGGTTAATTATAAAAAAAAAATTTGAAATAAAACAATTGTTATATATTTTCAGTTCTACATTCATTCATTCTCACAATCAAACGTTTTAAATTTACATTAATTAAAAGATTTTAGTTGAGAGAGTTATACTTATCGGGTCAGAAGAAGTCTCACATGGGGTTTGTCGTCACCACATTACGGCGAGCGCTTTCGGGTTGTATCATACTACCATTGTCGGGCCTCTACTTCTACACGAGAGTTCCTCGCATGTGTGTAGTTCTGGAGTTGCATGTCGGGAATCAAAAGGAAGGTTTGTGGTCATGTATGTGTTAGGTGATTTGTTTCTCATGTGTCGCCATCTATTGGATGAGTTGGTAGGTATCAGTCGTAAGTATAATTCATTTTTCATTTTTGTGTAGATATTTTTGGGCTATTATTATTTGTTTGTAAAAACAGTTTTTGTAATGTTCTTTTTTTTTTTTTTTTTTTTGTCTTTTTTTATGGATTTTTCTTTTTTTATAAGTATTTTCCAGGCTGTGCCTAGTGTGGTAGGGTCTTGTAAGTTGCATATTTTATCTTTTTTTTTTTTTTTTTTTGTTCAGTTATAACGCTTTTGGAAATCCTTATTTCTTTTTCGTTTGTGTGGGTGGTTAGTAATTTGATATTTTCAAAATCAGGATATTGTTTATGTTTAATGCAGTGTTGGATAAGTGCAGTTTCTTCTCTTTTTTGTTCCAGTTCTTTATATGTTGATGTAATCTTTTTATTAATCTATTTTTTGTGCTGCCAATGTAAGAAATGTGGTCCCCAAAACTCTGTAAAACAATAGGAATTTCATATACACCTGCTGATTGTAGTATACTATTGTTATATTTTTCCTTATAATTAAGACACCAATATTCTGAACAGAATGGCAAAAAATAATGTTGTGTTTCTTCATTAATCTTAAAAATTTTCCACTTAGTCCTCTAATAAAAGGGAAAGAACCTGAAAATTTGCATTTCTTTTTTGGGATGTTTTGACTAGACTTTTAATTTCTTTTTGTATTCAAAAATCAGCTTTTTAACTGTTTTTGTGTCATATCTATATTGTTTGGTTGTGTTAATAATCCATTGGATTTCTTCTTCTCTGTATTTTCTATTTGAAGAATGTGTGAAGGCTCGTTTTACCCAATTCCTAATACCATTTACTTTAGGAGTTTTTGTGTGTTCAGATTGATATGGGATCATTATAGGTACATAGGTTGGTTTTCTAAAAACTCTGTATTCAAAATATAAGTCTTTTTTTTTTTATTAGTTCAATATCTAAGAAGGAAATTTTTTCATCTTGTTCAAATTCCAAAGTTAATTCAATCTCTGGGTAACAACAAGTGGTAAATTTATTCTTCAATATTTCAAGGTCTTCTTGTTTTAATTTAGACAAAATAAAAATGTTGTCAATGTACCTTCAATAAATGACGGTTGGGTCTGGTAGTTTTTTAATAATTTGGTTTTCAATATCACATGATTATTTCTGAAAATAAAGAAGATAATGGGGATCCCATCGAGGCTCCTACTTCTTGCCTATAGATTTTTTTGTCAAACTCAAAGTAATTGTTATTTGAAATATAGGTTAAAATGTTATATAACTCTTGTAATTGTATATTATTAAATTGAGATTTATTTTTTAACTCTTTAATGATAATGTCTATGGCTTTTGGTACAGGGGTACTTGGGAATAATGATTTAACATCTAAACTTGACATAAATATGCCAGATAGTGGAACATTAATAGATTTTATTTTTTCAATGAATTCTAAACTGTTTTTTAAACAGTATTCATTATTCATGAAAAAGGGGGCCACAAATTTTTATAATTTCCTATCTAGATTTATTAATGGGGACTTTGATTTTGGAACAATAACTCTAAATGGTCAATCAGGTTTATGGGTTTTTATTTTTCCAAAAATACTTGGAACTACCGTACCTATTGGTTGGATAGGCTCTTGTAATTTCTGAAGGTAGTGAACTATGATTTCTAATTTTAGTTAAAAAGTTTATCTGAGAGTCAACAGGGTCTTTTTTAATAATATACAATTACAAGAGTTATATAACATTTTAACCTATATTTCTAATTACAATTACTTCGAGGTTTGACAAAAAAATCTATAGGCAAGCAGTAGCAGCCCCAATGGGATCCCCATTATCTTCTTTATTTTCAGAAATAATCATGTATGATATTGAAAACCAAATTACTAAAAAACTACCAGACCCACCCATCATTTATTGTAGGTACATTGACGACATTTTTATTTTGTCTAAATTAAAACAAGAACTTGAAATATTGAAGAATAAATTTACCACTTGTTACCCAGAGATTGAATTAACTTTGGAATTTGAACAAGACGAAAAAATTTCCTTCTTAGATATCGAACTAATAAAAAAAGATTTAAATTTTGAATACAGAGTTTTTAGAAAACCAACCTATGTACCTATAATGATCTCATATCAATCTGAACACCCAAAAACTCCTAAAGTAAATGGTATTAGGAATTGGGTAAAACGAGCCTTCACACATTCCTCAAATAGAAAATACAGAGAAGAAATCCAATGGATTATTAACACAACCAAACAATATGGATATGACACAAAAACAATTAAAAAGCTGATTTTTGAATACAAAAAGAAATTAAAAGTCTAGTCAAAACATCCCAAAAAAGAAATACAAATTTTCAGGTTCTTTCCCTTTTATTAGAGGACTAAGTGGAAAATTTTTAAGATTAATGAAGAAACACAACATTATTTTTGGTCATTCTGTTCAGAATATTGGTGTCTTAATTATAAGGAAAAATATAACAATAGTATACTACAATCAGCAGGCGTGTATGAAATTCTTATTGTTTCACAGAGTTCTGGGGACCACATTTCTTACATTGGCAGCACAAAAAAATAGATTAATAAAAAGATTACATCAACATATAAAGAACTGGAACAAAAAAAGAAGAAGAAACTGCACTTATCCAACACTGCATTAAACATGAACAAAGTTTAAAACTCAGGCATCACGCGACAACAACACATAAACATATAAAATGAGCGAAACACACGGAGTCACGTATGAAAGGTTCGAAAGCAACCGCTAAACGAACCTTTTACCGTACGTGACTCCGTGTGTTTTGCTCATTTTATATGTTTATAAACATAAACAATATCCTGGTTTTGAAAATATAAAATTACTAACCACCCACACAAACAAAAAAGAATTAAGGATTTCCGAAAGCGTTATAACTGAACAAAAATAAAATAAAATATGCAACTTACAAGCCCCACCACACTAGACACAGCCTGGAAATCACTTATAAAAAAAGAAAAAAATCCATAAAAAAGACAAAAAAAAAAAAAAAAAAAAAGAACATTACAAAAAAATCACACCATTAAATAAAGGACTAAAAATAATACACCTGTTTCTACAATCAAATAATAATAGCCCAAAAATATCTGCACAAAAATGAATTATACTTATGACTGATACCTACCAACTCATCCAATAGATGGCGGCACATGAGAAACAAATCACCTAACAGATATATGACCGCAAACCTTCCTTTCGATTCCCGACATGCAACTCCAGGACTGCACTCGTGTAGAGGCCCAACGATGTTAGTATGATACTAACGAAAGCGCTCGCCGTTACGTGGTGACGACAAACCCCATGTGAGACGTCTCCTGACCCGATAAGTATAACTCTTTCTACAAATATCTTTTAATTAATGTAAATTTAAAACGTTTGATTGTGAGAATGAATGAATGTAGAGCTGAAGATATATATAACCTAATTGTTTTATTTCTAAAAAAAAATATTTATAACTAACCAAAAACCCGTAACAAAGAGACCTCTCGGGCCGGGAGCATGTGCCTCACAGAGCAACAACATGCAAAATACTTTGACAATATCAGGTAAACAATACTTTAGATATTATGTATTTTTAATCAAAAGCACGTTTATAGCATAAGACAACCCTTAAGGTTGCCTCATGAATTGAATATTTCGGAATTTCACATAGTAATAAGCATATATGTAGCACAGTTTCACAGGCATCAGTGTGATATTTTTAAGACTTAAATGACAGTGAGGTGCGTAATTTTAGCATGTGGGTTGGTATGATTCACCACTCCCAAAATGCATGGGATAAATCCAGTGTGATAGGGCTGTGATATTTTCATCACAAACAGCTGGAAGCAAAGAAATTGTAAATATGAAATAACAGTAAAGGCTTTTTACATAATAAAAGTTGCGTAACAGTACCAGAACTTGCTTTTCGCACTTTTAATATTACATAATCTTTACAAAATTATGGAAGAAAATTAGGCTTTTAATTATATATAATTATAATATATTAACTTTTAATTATATATTATCCTCACTAGCCATGCACATATTAAGTACAAATAAAAAAAAAATTAAGATCAAAGAATCTGTACATTTACAGGACCAAACTGAATCACTACTGGAATTCAGATTCTCATTGCTTTCTATGAAGGGTACTGTTACTTTGTCTTTAAAGGCAGCAGTGTGCTTTACATTATCCAGTCTGGCAAAATTGGATTTTCTCCAGAGTAAATAGAGAGAGAGAGAGGGAGGCAGTAAACTGAATCCTTTGTTTTTAATCTTTTGTATGCCCTACACACAGTTCAGGTATTAATCAAACAGAAGTGTTGCCAATGTAATATGTGTCCCCTGCAGTTGCAGAGATAAAGACGGATTAATCTCTTGGGCTTCATTGGATGAACTTAATCCATTTCTTTGATTATTGTTCTTCAAGATGGGTGAATAGTATTTGATGGAAATTTATATCCACTGGTGTTCAAAATTAAGAGAATTTGCACGTTTTGTCGATTTTCACAAAAAGTACGGAACCAAAGGTACAAATTATGCCGCCAAATAAGAACGCAAATTTGCAGTGTTGAATACGTAAGCGTACATGTGCGTGTGGGAAGAGCTGTGACAGCGGAGGGCATGAAAAGCACACGTGGCTTTTTCCGTCATTAGTTCGCTTGTACTCCTCGGCGACATTAGTTGTGTTTCTTGCAGGAATTGGTTCAATTTCATAAGCAATCAGGTAAAATGAGTTGCCATGAACGTATTGATGACGGAATGTGGTGGAGAAAGATCAGTAGATTGGAGGAAGGGCAATCGCAAGTGCAGGTTGCTACAGAGCTCAATGTAACACCCATTGTCATCTGCAATTTGTGGAAACAATTTAAGGACACCGGATTCATATCGAGAAGGCCTGGGCAAGGTTGTCCAAGAGCCACGACGGCCAATGAAGATCGTTATTTGGCACTTTCAGTGAGGTACTACAGGACTGCTGCAGCTGCACAGTTATCTCATGAGCTGCATGCCAGCACCGGAACCCGAGTTTCAAGGGTTACTGTTTCCTGAAGGCTTCATGAGAGAGGGCTTTTTGCCAGAAGACCTGCTGTTTGCATCCCGCTCACTTCAGCACACAAGAGAGCGTGTTTAGCATGGTGCAGACAACATCAGCCTTGGACCAGACTTCAGTGGGGTAATGTTCTCTTAACAGACGTCGCGATTCAGCCTGGACACTGATTCTTGACGTACCTTCATCTGGAGAGAACCTGGGACCCGGTACCTTTCCTCCAACATCCAAGAAATGGACCGCTATGGCAGCGGAGGTGTCATGGCCTGGGCAGGCATCATGTTGGACTGCCGCACACCTCCCCATGTGTTTGAAAGAGGCTCTCTGACTGCTGAGAGGTATAGGGATGAGATCTTACAGCCCTATGTTCGACTTTTAAGGGGGGCAGTTGACCCTCGGTTCCTTTTTATGGACGACAATGCTCACTGGTCGACAATTATCTTGAAAGTGAGGATATTCGCCGGATGGATTGGCCAGCCAGATCGCCAGACCTAACCCTATAGAACATGTCCAGGGTGCTCTTGGGAGGGCAATTGCAGCTCGCCATCCCCTCTGAGAACCATACGGGAGCTGAAAACTGTGTTGCTGCATGAGTGGGACTGACTGCCACAGGGACTCGTCAACTGCCTCATTTCCAGTATGATGTCGCGCTGTGAGAGCTGTATGACTGTGAGAGGGGACCATACCTCATATTAGAGTCATTTTATGTTCGATTTTGCAACATGGATTTTGGACATTCCTGCGCTGATGAGACTTACTGATGATCATGAGTACGTACCATGACTGTTGTATGGTATAATTTTTCTCTTATATAACTGTGTATCCATACCAAATTTCATTAAAATGTGTCCATTAGTTTTTCAGAAATTCGACAAAATGTGCAAATTCTCTTAATTTTGAACATCAGTGTATATGTGCAAAAATTCTACCCATTTTTCATGATGCAAATTCCAAGTAAAAAATTTGAGTAACAAGTGCAATAACAGATGGCGCATGTGATGACCAAAATGCTTCGAGGAGTAGGCTATAAAATGGCACCAAGTGTGCAGGTGCTTCTCATTCGTGAAAAAGTCAACATGTCAAACAATAAGAATCACATTAGGCATTGTTTGCTTTATGAGTTCAATGAAGGCAATAATGCAACTGAAGCCTGCCACAACATTTGTGAGTTGTATGGTGAGGATGCTGTAGATGGAAGCACATGTTGCCATTGGTTCCAGAAATTCTATGAAGGAGACAGAAGCTGCAGAGATCAACCATGTTCTGGATTTCCAACAGATGTTTCTGAAGGGGATCTCAACCAAGCCATATCAAATGACCAACATCTAACTATTGACAAATTATCAGCAAGGTTTTCTGTGCACAGAACAATAGTAGAAAGAAGGATGCATGGGCTTTGGTTTATCACAAAGTTTGACCAGTGAGTACCACATGACCTATCTGCAAGAAAGTGATTGGACAGAATGACCACCTGTCTTTCTTTGCTTGCACATCACAGAAATGCAGAAGGTTTTTCAACTTCTCTATGTAAGAATGCAAGAATTATGTTCTTCACAGGTTTTTAGTCTTTCTTTGCTTGCACATCACAGAAATGCAGAAGGTTTTTCAACTTCTATATGCAAGAATTCTGTTCTTCACAGTTTTTAGTCTTTCTTTGCTTGCTCATCACAGAAATGTGGAAGGTTTTACCAACTTGTATATGTAAAAATGCAAGAATTCTGTTCTTCACAGGATTTTAGTCTTTCTTTGCTTGCACATCACAGAAATGTGTAGTTTTTCCAACTTGTATATGTAAAAATGCAAGAATTCTGTTCTTCACAGGTTTTTAGTCTTTCTTTGCTTGCACATCACAGAAATGCAGAAGGTTTTTTAACTTCTATATGTAAGAATGCAAAAATTCTGTTCTTCACAGGTTTTTAGTGTTGTTTTTCAAATGTGAAGAACAGCATTTTTACAAGCAGCAGTTAAAAAAACTTTCTGCAGACACTTAATGAGATTTGCTCCATGCATTTCTTTTGTTGTAATATTAATACAAACTGTGTCGATAACTTACTGCTGAATCTAACAGCTAGAGGCTGATGTTCACATTAGGCTTTTCATGAATGAAAAATATTTTGAGTGGAGTGGTTTTGTTAAACCGTTCAGCACCTGCATATATTACAGCAAATTTATTAATAAATAACTCTCATAATCTTAATCGATTGCATCAGCAACCATAATCAATCCATTGCTGGATGAAGCCTCCCCAAGTTTCTTCCACAACTTTGTCATGAACCAGCCTCATCTATGCCACTCAAGCATTCTTTCAGATTTCATTAATCCATCTCCATGTACTCTTCTTCTGGATCTTTTTGTGTCCCTTGGAATCCAGTCTAGTATTTTAGTCATCCAGTGGTGGCCAATTATTCTAACAATGTGTCCAGGATCCCATTGCCATTATGTAGTTTTTACCTTGATCATATCATCAACTGTTGTAATTTTCCTGATCTATGAGTTCCTTTTCTTATCTTTCTTGGTTATGCTGAACACATGCTCCTTTTAGAAATTGTCTGCAGCCTCTGTCTGTCTTTTTAGTTAAGGCTCATGTCTGTGATCCATAAGTGAGAACTGAAAAGGATGGATTGATTAAACACTTTATTTTTTTAAGACATAATGGTAAATTGCTCTTGAAAATTGTACTGTTTCTTTCAAATGTTCTACAGCCAAGTTTTATATGCTTATTAATTTATTCTTTGATGTATCCCACTTGCTTAATATCTGTTGTCTAAGGTAAATATTAGGCATCTGTTACTTCTAGATTTGCTCCATCAGGTGCAAAATCTTAAGTTTTTGTAAAAGCATTTCTCACCTATTTTGTTTTCTGTAAGTTCATTTTTAAGCCCACTACTTTACCTTTGCGTGCAAGTTCCTGGACCATATTCTGTACCTCTTGAGGAAGGAAGGGGGGATACTTGCATGACCATGGCATCAGCAAAATGAAGGTGGGTTAAATAATCTCTGTTAATCTTTATTCCCTTTTTATTACAGCGCATTGAGTTGCTCATGGTTGTACGCCCAATAAAAAAAAAAAAAAAAAAAGGCTCTGTTCCATAGTATTGCCACAGAGTTGGTAAGGCATAATTGTCCAGAATATTGAGGTAGACGCGCTGGGTAACAGGTTTGTCCACGTTAACCAATGGGCTGAGACCATACCACAAAAAACACCCCCACATGAGTACACTGCTCCAAACTTGACCGTAGGAACAGTACACTGTGGTAAATAGCATTCCCCGGCTATCGCCATACCCACAAACAGCCATCAGACTGGTGGATCATGTATGTGGATTCATCAGTCCATAGGACCTGTTTCCATTTATCTACGGTCCTCGATAAATGTTCTTTACACCATGCTAAATGACGAGTAGCATTCCGAGCGGAGATAAAAGGCTTATGAACAGCTGCATGACCATGGTAACCCATGGAATGAAGTTCTCTGCAAATCGTACGTGTACATAATAAGGTTCCAGCATTATTTACTCACCTATACACTGAGGCCTCGTGCAGTAGTACTCCATCGATTAGCTGTAACGATCTCCTGAGGTTTCAACATCCTCTATCATGGATTTTCTTTGGTCTGCCGGTATGTTTTGCTGCTTCAGGCATGCTATGTGTCTTCCATGTACTGAATAGTACATCCAAAGCAGTTGACTTGGGTATGTTTAAACGCCTTTCGGTTTCTCTTATGGACAACCCACTGACATAACACCAAACAATCTTTCATTTCTCAAAGTCAGTTCTCTCCGGCCGCGACATTTTCTCTCAACCTCTCAGTGCGATATGATCGTGGTCAACTGCAGGCTTGTTTTCATACTGTTTGCAGCTGTACTGCGCATCTTATCCATGCAGTGGATCCGTTATTTGCTTTTGAAGGGGTGTCCGGTGACTTTTGTCAATATAGTGTATATTATCACCTTGTCTGACTTTCCAAATTTTTATACTTGCTGTTTCCTCAAACTATCAAACCTTTGCACTTCCTTTTTTGATGGGTGTTATTAACAATATTAAAGTATGCAGCATAAATACAGTATGATTTCAAAGTCTTATTTTAACTACTAATGGTCTCACAAAATCAAAAGCCTTTCTTATAATCAATAAAAGCCAGACATGGTGGGAGTTCATATTCATTTGCTCTTTCATTTAGTTCTCTCATTTCATGAATATGATTAAAGAGTTCCTCTTAAATCATAAGTTCCTGCGTAATCATTCCTGGGCCGCCCCGGTGGCGCAGTGGGGGTCCGGGTTCGAATCCCGGTGAGGCATGGATGTTGTGTTTGTCTTACAGCACTGGCTCTCTTCCTTCCCTGGAACCAGTGACCCTAAATTAGGGATGGGCGACTGCTTATAGCCCATTGAGTTGCTCACGGTGGTCGTTAAACTTCCAATCAAAAAAAAAAAATCATTCCTGAATCCAGCTTGTTCTTTGTTGAGCTGTGTGTGTGTGTGTGTGTGTGTGTGTGTGTGTGTGTGTGTGTGTGTGATGTTTCCTTCAAGCGATGTGACATTACTTTAGTGAAGATTTTGTAAACAACTGATATGAGGCTGATGGGTCTATAGTTCCTGTAATGGGGTGTCCTGTGACTTTTGTCAATAGGTCTATAGTTCCTGTAAGGGGTGATTCTCTTTTTTCAGTGTGAATGCACTTAAATTGAGATATATCAACAAAAGTATAAAATGAAGTTTCTCTTATACTCCTATTTACAACAGTGTCAGTAGAAAGTATAACCTCAGTCTTGAGTTGACTTTAAAGATACGTTAAAAGAATTAACACTTATCATTGGCTAACTTCCACGTGAGAGCTAATTTGTTACACATTTTACTAGACTTGTGTGTGCATCTAAAAACATTAGTATGTTCTTCCCCAAAGAAGCAGAGCTTACCCAACACAGTCTTTGTCTGACAGTAGGCTTAGATTATATGTGGGGCAGAGTAGCTGATATGTATGAAAGAACTTGTATATCAGAATTCATAACAAAGAAAGGTAACTTGATCACGCTAGTTACGTTAACTAAAAACTTTTACAAAAAGTTCGTAAGTTGGAAGCTTTCGACCTTATCTTAGGTCTTCATCACGCCAATGGAGGACTAAGATTGTTGCCAGATTCTACATTTCAATTTTTCCTATTTTTGTTGCCAAAACTTAGAATTGATCTCCAGATCAACGGAATGTAGAGAGGAGATTCGGAGTTGCAAGTCATTGAGTTGAAAATAATTTTTATGCTTTCACGGTAACGGAGGGCAAAACGGTTGTCAAAAGAAGCAATTCGTTTTGCTTCGTTCCAGTGGGGAACTGCAGATGTGTCTTCCATTGTCAAAATAGACAAGGCAGTGTTGGGATTGGCTTTCGAAACATCTTTTCTATGTTCTAAAATTCTATGGCTAATGCTCCTGTATGTACGTCCAATGTATAATTTATCCCCAGTAGAAGAAGAGATAGGAATGCAGTAAACTCCTGGGAGGTTCAGGCTTTCAACTTTGTCCCTATCCCTTTGTAGAAGTTTCAAGATGTTTGGGGTAGATTTAATGGCAAGATGGTAACCAAAACTTCTAAAAAGAATCTGTAACTTATCAGCATAGGAAGGATGGTAAGGAACAGAACCACAGAATTTCAGGTCTTCTTTCTTGTGAGGAAGGAGGCATTCGATTTTCGAATGGTTTTCATATTTCTTTATGAGGGAGTTGACTGTAACAGCAGGGAAACCATGAGAGAGGGCTATTGTAGAAATTTTGGAGAGTTCTTCTTGAAGAGAGAGTTGGTTGTTGCAAATGATATGAGCCCTGTGGATGTAGGACTTCAATGCTGCAAGCTTGTAGAGATGCAGGGTGCAAGATTTGTAGGGAATGATGTTAGTGGCTGCAGAAGGTTTTTGATAGACGGAACGAGTAATGGAGAGATCAGCGTTTCTGCAGATAGATACATCCAGGAAATCAATTTTGTGATTTACTTCCTTAGATATAGTGAGCTTAATGGAAGGAAATTTTTCTGTAATGGAGTTGATCAGTATCTGTAGTTCAGACTCGGAATGTGGCCAGCTAATGAAAATGTCGTCTACATATCTTAACCATAGGGAAGGTTGAAAAGGGTGTAGAGGAATGATGGAAACTTCAATATGTTGCATGTAGATTTCAGCAAGCAGAGGGGAAAGAGGTGAGCCCATGGGGAGACCAGATTGTTGCCTATACACAATTTTGTTGAAAACAAAACAACTGTGTTGATGAATAGTGTGGAAACAATCATAAAGATCTTTGATAAGAGGACCGGGGGTTCAAAATGAAGAATCAATTTCTTCATGAGGAGCATGTAGGAATCAAAATATGGTACAGAGGGAAACAAAGATTCTACATCAAGAGTATACAGATTATCACAAGGAGAAAAGGAATTAGGAAGGTTGTGGATGAAGTTTGAAGTAGAGACAACTGTATGAGGATGGTTGGCTGCCAGGGATTTGCATTTGAGGACCAATCTCTTTTCTCAAATGCAAATCCCTGGCAGCCAACCATCCTACTTCAAACTTCATCCACAACCTTCCTAATTCCTTTTCTCCTTGTGATAATCTGTATACTCTTGATGTAGAATCTTTGTTTCCCTCTGTACCATATTTTGATTCCTACATGCTCCTCATGAAGAAATTGATTCTTCATTTTGAACCCCCTGGTCCTCTTATCAAAGATCTTTATGATTGTTTCCACACTATTCATCAACACAGTTGTTTTGTTTTCAACAAAATTGTGTATAGGCAACAATCTGGTCTCCCCATGGGCTCACCTCTTTCCCCTCTGCTTGCTGAAATCTACATGCAACATATTGAAGTTTCCATCATTCCTCTACACCCTTTTCAACCTTCCCTATGGTTAAGATATGTAGACGACATTTTCATTAGCTGGCCACATTCCGAGTCTGAACTACAGATACTGATCAACTCCATTACAGAAAAATTTCCTTCCATTAAGCTCACTATATCTAAGGAAGTAAATCGCAAAATTGATTTACTGGATGTATCTATCTGCAGAAACGCTGATCTCTCCATTACTCGTTCCGTCTATCGAAAACCTTCTGCAGCCACTAACATCATTCCCTACAAATCTTGCACCCTGCATCTCTACAAGCTTGCAGCATTGAAGTCCTACATCCACAGGGCTCATATCATTTGCAACAACCAACTCTCTC
Source organism: Macrothele yani (assembly GCA_039090855.1). NCBI lineage: Eukaryota > Metazoa > Arthropoda > Arachnida > Araneae > Macrothelidae > Macrothele > Macrothele yani. The sequence goes on from CM077004.1 coordinate 139,222,515, forward strand.
TTCAAGAAGAACTCTCCAAAATTTCTACAATAGCCCTCTCTCATGGTTTCCCTGCTGTTACAGTCAACTCCCTCATAAAGAAATATGAAAACCATTCGAAAATCGAATGCCTCCTTCCTCACAAGAAAGAAGACCTGAAATTCTGTGGTTCTGTTCCTTACCATCCTTCCTATGCTGATAAGTTACAGATTCTTTTAGAAGTTTTGGTTACCATCTTGCCATTAAATCTACCCCAAACATCTTGAAACTTCTACAAAGGGATAGGGACAAAGTTGAAAGCCTGAACCTCCCAGGAGTTTACTGCCTTCCTATCTCTTCTTCTACTGGGGATAAATTATACATTGGACGTACATACAGGAGCATTAGCCATAGAATTTTAGAACATAGAAAAGATGTTTCGAAAGCCAATCCCAACACTGCCTTGTCTATTTTGACAATGGAAGACACATCTGCAGTTCCCCACTGGAACGAAGCAAAACGAATTGCTTCTTTTGACAACCGTTTTGCCCTCCGTTACCGTGAAAGCATAAAAATTATTTTCAACTCAATGACTTGCAACTCCGAATCTCCTCTCTACATTCCGTTGATCTGGAGATCAATTCTAAGTTTTGGCAACAAAAATAGGAAAAATTGAAATGTAGAATCTGGCAACAATCTTAGTCCTCCATTGGCGTGATGAAGACCTAAGATAAGGTCGAAAGCTTCCAACTTACAAACTTTTTGTAAAAGTTTTTAGTTAACGTAACTAGCGTGATCAAGTTACCTTTCTTTGTTAATATTGTTACGTGTTTTGCCCATAATCGTCATCAGAATTCATAATTTTTTTAAATCGTGAAGGTACTTTCATAATATAGTTCCATCTAAATTTTATTATTTTCAGGAAATGTTTGAAAACTTGTTTTTCGATATAACCTTTGTGACCGTAGTGTTTTAAAATATTTTGTTTTTGAGTACTATCTGTTTTAATACTGTCGGACCATTTGATGTTTGTTGTAATATGTGCTTGTGCATTCATATATTTTTTATCGTAAGAGATGTTGATTCCTTGCATGTTATTGGTCTGGCTGTATCAGTGGAAGAAATTTCGAGATCAAGTGCACTCGCCAAAAAAAACAAAAAAAAACCCACTCGCCACTTCTTGGCGCATACCTGATACCTGCAAACTTTCAGAAACCGAAACCCATAAAAAAAATTAATCGATATATTCAATGAAATTACTTGTCGCACATATTGATTAAATGTACCGAACATATTGATTAAAAAAATGATATGTTACCTAAATCAAGTATTAAATTTTAATTGATATGATTACAGATAGTAATTAAAATTATTCGCACGACATAGTCATTTGGTTATCATGCTGTCTTCGTACGATATAAAAACCCAGCTTTCAAAATTCAAAATTGCAAATTAAAACCATATAGCTTACATTATAAGCACCTGTGGTAGACCCACAATACATCTGGCGACTAGATTTATTGTGGGTCTACCACAGGTGCTTATAATGTAAGCTCCCAGGTGTCTTGTCGGCACTTGACCTGATGATGGAGCCTAGTGAGCTCCGAAAGATCTTGTCTTTTTTTAACTGACTTTTAGACTTGTAAATAAATATGGTTTTAATTTGCAATTTTGAAAGCTGGGTTTTTATATCGTACAAAGACAGCGTGATAACCAAATGATGATTACAGATGTTTGAATTTATCGGCACGTTTATTTTGATTAAAATAGAATCTATACATAATTTCTCATTACTATGCTATCATTTTGATCTATAAAGAGATAAAAATTTATTTTTATGGAAGTTCCACCCTTTGACCCCCAAATCCAATAGGATTGTATCCCACGCCGTCACGGAACAAACTAAAATGTTTTCAAAAACGAACCATTTTCATGCTAGGTTTATCTTACGGATTGACGGACAATGAGACAGTCAAATGAAATAAATGAGTGACTGAGAGACACTAATTGGTAAATTATGCTCAACTAAAAATGAAGTGAACATTTTGCGTGAATCGCATCCAGTTCATAATAACTTTTAACAAAGGAAGTTAGTTTTGTATTTTTTCCCCACGCAGTCGACATTAGATTTATGCTTGGCACTAGAAATATGATTAGTAATATCATTCATTCCACCAAGCGAAATGCTGAAATTACATCGACATGTAGTGCAAAATGCGTATTTTTCATTTTTTAAAGATTTTGCAATACACTGGAATTTCGCAGAAATCGCATCACGGAATGTTTGATAGTTGATAGTACCCCCCCCCCTTCCTTCTTATATTGCTGCTTGTAGCGAATCATTAATACTAAATTTATTGACACTTGAAAAAAAAAATGCAACTAAAACTGCTATAGTAAAACAGCAACAGCTTAAAGAGATGCAATTTGCAAAGGAAAAAATACCAACTACCGAGTTATCCGATCAAGCTGGTCAGCTAGGAAAGCCGAGATCAACTGAAACTGAAAGTCTGTCATCAAGAAACAAAGGTTTAGATTTTAGTTACGAACGTCCTTTCTCGCCTCTGGGTCTCCTTCCCTCTCCCTCCCCACTATTTCTCATAAGCTGATCAATGCCTTGCAGCAGAGTTAAAAGTTTTACTAAATCTGACACCTTTAGCGGCATCCTTTATACTTCCAAATGGCACTGATTTTAATAGGTTGACTCGGAGTATAGTTCTGTCTTCCCTTCCTGTTCCCGCTCCCCGCCCCCATCTTACTGAATAGAGGTTCTTTAGTTATTCCTTTACAAAAACAATCTAAGAAAACCTCCTCTCTCCTGCAGTAAACTAACACAATGTGTTTCACAGGAAAAAGACCAACGCTGTCTTTTACATCAGGCATCATGGGAAATGATGCAGCCACTTCGTCGGCGATTTCCTCCCCATCTCATCCCCTGCTTCCTCTGTGGCGTAGCCACGGCACAAAAAGTTGGAACTGGGGTTTTAATTACAATCTTATATCTCTGAAAAAAAAATCGCCCCTAACATGACAAAATTTAGAATACATGTACTTTGTTTTAGAAAAAGAGAATCTGTAAGTATCGTGCAATTCTGTTTTAAAGAAGTTATGAAACCAAAGGTTTTTTTTTTTTTTTTTTGCAAACCTATAAAGTAAAAATAAAAAAAGTGTACTTCCTTCCTAGATTAAACTCATGCTGTCAAAATCCGGATATTTTAAAATTCAGAATTCTTTTCTAAAAGCCCAAAATTTGTACCTATAAAAAGTGTGGGTTTGCAAAAGACAGTGTTCTCTATGATACTTTATTGTTTTCTTTACGAATCCCTTAGTATGAATTAATTGATAAGCAGTATGTTTTGCTTGTTCTTGCTTTATTATAGAATATTCTTTTGTGACTGTTAGTTTCTCTAAAAAAAAAAAAAAACCATGTGTGGTTTTATAATTAAGAATTCTATTCAAACTGGTCAATTTCCACGGAAGTTATTGGGCGAAAATTCTGACGAACAAATCTTGCGCATGTGCGCACTGTTCCTATGAGTGCTGATAACAACCATTTTGAATAGAATTGATCTATGGGTGCTGAACAGCGTACCGAAATTTCATTGCAATCATGCTTTGATTTTTATGCAAGTCATCACGCAAAAGGGCGGAAGAATAAGCCTCGCTCCTATGTCCTAACCTTTGACCATTTTCAATAGGAGTACGACGAATTAGTCTGGACCCCAACATACTAATTTCGTTGAATCCAGCCAAGACATCATGCAAATTATTGTATGGACAGACAAATCTGGAACATATTACACTTCTTCAACCTACGGTTGGAAAGCGTAGAAAACTTACTGGCTAAAGGACCAGCAAAATAAATCATTGCTGGAGAAGCACTGGGTCTAATGAGCATTGGATTTTTTTTTTTTTAACTTCCTATAATACTACATTCTTTCGTTAGTTATTGCCAGAGAAGTTACGAAACCATGCCCTAAATGGATTTTTAATTTCACAAAACTGGCAGCTTTTGTTTAATTTTGTCAACACATCAAGAGATGAACAAGCCCAGCTGCAGCTGTTTACATACTGTTTACACGCGGTGTAAGCTCTTTAGCGTTTGAAACAACCCAAAACAACATGCGGGAAAACTGCAGACAAATGTTCCCAAGTAACTGAGAAGTTTATTTGTAACTTACATTGGTGCTTCAATTTAAATTGATTATGTTAAATAAAATGCCTTATGCTGGGTTCAAAATCATCAGAAAAAAAAAACTGGAAGAATCAAATCTGTAAAATTAACACTCTGCCATTAAAGCAAGTTGCATTTTCGTAAATTTTACCAGTAAATCAAAACCTGGCAGGTATTTTAGCATTTTGAACCCTTGTCCACCAAACGACAGATAGCATTAATTTGCGCAATTATACAGGCATGGTTTCATAAGAATAATCCAATAATATACATCACTTTCAATTTTTTTTAAGGGTTCCACCAATTCAGAAAGAACTTTGATAGCTCACAATGCGTGAAGGCTTTGCAAAGGTTGTGATCTCCAAACAGAGATCATGACGTCACATGAAAGGAGAATGCTGCTAGGAAAAAAATGTTTTACATACTGTATGTACTTGCATATAAACCGAGTCCCCTAGTTCAACAGCAAAAAATTGGCAAAAAAATGGGACCTGCATATAAGCCGACACTTTCACTTTAAAAAAAATTTCTTCCAAAAACTTTCGGCTTTTATGCGAGTATATATGGTATTTATAATAACATTTTAAGGTTTTACCGAAGTATTAATTTAGTCAACTTGGGAGCAAACGTTGCCATATGTGCCATACATGCTTTAACAGCTGTTGCCCTATTAAACTGGGGACGCATAGAAAACAGTCATTTTATGAGCCGATCCCTAAAGTTAAACCATTTGGTTACATAGGGTAGTAATATTGTGTTGAAATTCAAATTTTTATCGTACTATAATTTTTTATTATTCATTCATGTCTTCCAAATATTTTTTCTATTAGGTAAACATTTCATGAATTTAACGATGACGGTAAAAATCCTCCGATCAACCATTGACAGTGAGCAGTTTTCTTAGAAAATTAGTATCTACAGTGATTCACACTTTTTTTAACAGTAAAATACAAAAATTGTTTTCGCAAAGAAAAACACTGCTCTTCCCAGTTTCTAACAATACGATTAGAATAGTGAATATTTTTATTTATTCCCCATAAACAAAGTTTCTCTGTTATGCCTTTGCTATCAAAAGTAAAGAAAAAAACATGCAGTGCCGAAAACCCAGTGTTTTGTGTTTTCGTGCACTGCTTAAAAGTTTGTTCTAGTAGCTCAATTGCGGGTGTAACAAATCTGAGGGAAGCTTGTTTATTTTTTGCTTTTCTTTCTTTGTTTGAGGGATTGTCTCTGCTGTGGCCTGCCTGCATCTCTTGATGGGATTCACGCCCCCCGCCGGTCGAAGTTCATTCGATTGAGTCAGTTCCCAGTAGTGGCACATAAACAAGCCTGCAGAGTGGTCTTTACAGACTTAAAACAAGCAATACGAGCACCACCCTGCAGTTTATGGAAGAGAAAAACAAAATGCTTTGAAAAGGTTTACTCATCTGTGTGGAAATTTCAGAGGGGGAAAAAAAGTAATTACAGAAAACAAATTCAGCATATCAGCAGCACCACATTATGTGCCGCATATTTGAAAAAAAAAAAAAAAAAAAAAAAAACTTTTATCTTCATAATAGCCACGGCTGTTAACAAGGAAATTACGGTAATTCAATGTGAGAAAAGTTTTACTCGTCAATGCTCAGCTGGCGACCTTTGTTTTTTGGGTTCTTTTTTTCTTTTTATTTTTTAAATAATGCAATGCGATTTTAACTGAATTGTTTGTTGCTTTTTTATAATTATGTTTTTAAAAGCTACCATGTTTGTCAATTAAAACATGATTTGAAAGTTTCCATGAAGATTGGTGTTTCATTACTAAAAAAAACTGACGAATTTACATTTTCTACACTTTTTGCTACTTTCAGTTTTTATGACGGTTGTTCAGTGGAAAAGCAATGACAGATATGTCATGTTTTGAACTTACTGTTTCAATTTAGTCATGCTGTAATAATATCCAGCATTATTATTTGCCTTTATTTTGATATATAATCTGACCATATAGAACACTCTTACTAAAAGCCAAAATGATAATTTTACATTTTAATGATGTGTATGTTATACAGTACTATATTACATATAAAGCTGTGATGTATTTATGATCAATTTTAGATTTCATCCTCCTGATGCATGCTTATTTGAGCTTCTAAGGTTTCGAATCCGACCTCCTAAAAATAGAGAGCTTCCTCTGCAGGTATGAATAAAAACTTATGTATGTACTTATTTCACAGTTTATGGTAGTGTTTATAGCTTCTGGAGACATTTTTTTTTAATGTCATTTCTTGTAAAATCCTTCTTCTTTTTTTTTTTTTTTTTTTTTTTTCTGAATATGTAGTTACTTTTTTTTTTTTTGAGAATGTATATCTCTGAAAAAATATGGTTATTATGTAAATGCCAATTGTAAGAAGTAGTTCTGTTACTTAATCCATTTCCATTACATGCTTATTAATTCATAAGTAGAGACTGGATCATATGCACCAAGAAAACTGAAAAATATGCACTCAAAATACATGAAATATGCTCTTAAAATGTAAACATACATCATATCATACATATCACTAAGCTGTTCTCTGAGATTCAGAGGTTGGCTCCACAAAGAAATACAAACTAGCCGATAATAAATTTCTAACTGATTATTTACTTACTGCTGCCGTATCAAATTTCTCCACTTACATCGATCTTGACACACAGCTTGGGCTTCACTGACATCCATCACATAACGTACACAAGACCTTCTATACTTCATACTCATAATCTTTTTCTCATGCATACACTCCTAAATCTGATCCTCTCATGACTACCTTGCCCTTCCTCTGCCTTTCCTTTATACCATTTGGACTAAAAAAGTTTTCTTAGTAAGCATCTAATCACTCATTCTTTCAACATGACCAAACCACTAAAGAATATTAGTCTTCACCTTGCTAACAACATTTTGCTTCACATTACATAATTGCAACATATCTTCATTTCTCACACGCTCAGAACATGTCTTGCCACAAACCCCACTTAAGTAATGCATTTATCAAGCACACAAACGACTCCTATGTTTCTTCTGTAGTACCCAGGTTTCACTGCCATACATCAGAGTAGGAACAATTACACTTTCATACACAGCCATGCAGGCCCCTCTTCAGAACCCATCATTCCTGTGAAAACCTAAAGCAGCTATGGCTTTCAACAAAAAAATCACTCACCTACTAATTTTACCACCTAATTTGTTCTCTCTGTCAAACATGCTTCCTAAATACGCAAACTCATTCACCTGGTCAATCACTGTGCTATATACACTTATGTTACATTTAGTGCTAACAGTTTTTTTGCTCAAAAACCATAACTTTGATTTTTTCTTTATTTATAGGCCTACTCGGTTTAAATTTCCTGCAAACTTCATACATCTGGGACAACATACTCTGCAACTCACTTTTGCTCTCTGCCTACAGGACTGTGTCATCCACATACAGCAATCTGCACACACGGATATTACCAAGACACAAACTAGTATTGTCCACATTGGCATCACGCATGCATGCATCCATAAATATATTAAACAGCCATACAGGGTCAGGGAATGAAAATTGGTCAGGGAAATGCCTGAAATGTTGGTAAAAGTCAGGGAAAATCAGTGATATTTGAAAAAAAGTCAGGGAAATTTCAATCACAGTTAGACTACAACTAGTTTTAACCCAGCATTAAGGAGTGACGCCCTCATTGCCCAACACACTTGCACTTGGTGTTGCAGACAGTCACTAACTTCCCCTTCCTACTAATGTAACCTTGTATTTCTTACCTATTATTGTAAGTTGTGTTACATTACTTGTTAACATTTCTCTTTTTGTTTTAGGTCAAAGGAGTAGAAGAAAATTTATTTGTGATATAAGTTATACCTTGTTAAAAGGCAATTAAGACTGAAGCAACGTCAAAGCATTGTTTGTTTAATGAACAATGGTTGGACGAACAAATTAAATTCAGAGTTTTCTGGTTGAATAGCTGCTGTGAACGGCGACAATGAATCAGTATTTTGTAAAGTGTGCTCTAAAACTTTCAAGCTTAGCAACATGGGGCGTCAGGCAGTCTCCAGCCACGGAAATGGCCCTAATCATTTGAAAAACATCCGTGCTAAAATGTCTCAGCCCAGTCTTGCTTCTTTTGCTTCCTCTGTGAAAAGAACTCTCTTTGTAATAACGAACTCTTGCCATCAACAGTCTCAGGAAACGTGGAATCAGTACTTCTAGAAAATATTAAGTCTAATGACTCAAATACTTATGTTGTGAAAGATGATGTGAAGCCCAGTGACCTTAATGCTTATGTAGTGAAAGATGATGTAACAAAGTCGGAAATAATTTGGGCCATGGACGTGTTGTCCAAGCGAATGTCTCTGAACTCTTGTACACAGATTAACAAAACATTTCAGTTAATGTTTCCTGACAGTGTGATAGCTTCAAAATTTACTTTAGGCAAAAGCAAAGCATATTATGTGATAAACCATGGATTGGCACCACATTTCAAAGAGTGTTTAATGGACGATCTGAAGCAGTGCACTGACTTTGTAATTTGTTTTGATGAATCACTAAACAAAATTGCTCAGCATGGGCAAATAGATCAGTTTGTTTGTTATTGGGACGTCAATCTGCAAAAAGTTTCCACTAGATACTTAAGTAGTGCGTTTTTAGGATGGGCAACAGCTAATGACCTTTTAGAGAAATTCATTAAAAGTGCACCTCTTCCCTTTGATAACATGCTACAAGTGTCAATGGATGGACCTAACGTTAATCTCAGCTTTCTTCAAAAGCTGAAAAATAAACTTAGAACTGAAAATCCAGATGGTAAATTATTAGTTGACATTGGAATTTGTGGTCTTCATGTGGTCAATGGAGCTTTGAAAACTGGACTTGAAGCAGTGAAATGAGATATACATCACTTTCTGCGTAATTTGTACTTCCCTTTAAAAGATAGCCCTGCTCGCCATGCAAATTATACTATGATTACTGGATGTAAAGATTTCCCTTTGAAATTTTGCACTGTAAAGTGGTTGGAAAACATTAATTGTTTGACTAAGGCATTGCTTGTCTATGATCATATCAAGAAATATGTTGAAGAATCATTGGTTTCCAGCAAACAGCACATGTTTCTTGCAGAATTCATGGAAAGTCCACTGTTGAAATGCAAATTGGCTGCATTTAGGACTATAGCTTCAGAGTGTGAATCGTTTTTGAGAAGGTTCCAGAGCCCAAAGCCTTTAATTCCTTTCTTACACACTGATTTGCTGGATATGATGAAAAATTTGATGGCACGAAGCTTTGAAGCCTGACAAATTAAGTGAAGCTGATAGTGTCTCAAAACTGTTAACTTTAGATGTATCAAAAAGTGAAAATCTTCTTTCAATTGAGAAAGTTGATATTGGATTTAGTGCTAAAAAGCTATTAGAAGAAGTGAAGTCCTCAGAAAGGGGGAAATTAGAGCTTAAGCTTGAATTTAGGAAACTTGTGACCAGTATGATTGAAAAACTTTGTGAGAAAAGCCCACTAAAATTTAAGTTTGTCCATAGGGTAACTCGTTTGGACCCAAATATTATAGTGCAGCAGCCGAGTTTAAGCAAGAAGAGAGTGGAAATTGTGCTCGAAGTTTTACTTAGTGCAAACAGGATTTCAGATGACTGTGCTGAAAAAGCTAATAAACAGTATGTTTCATTGTGGGTAGAAGCTCAATCTGCTTTAAAGTATCAGTTTTATGAATTTTTAGACAGTCATGATGATCCCATTAGATTAGACAAATTTTACAGTACTCTACTTGACAACTAATAATAATTCAGTGAACTTTGGGATGTAATAAAAATTTGTCTCATTATGTCTCATGGAAATGCTTCAGTGGAAGGTGGATTTTCTGTCAATAAGTCTATTTTTGTGGAAAATCTCCTGGAAGAATCCCTGATTTGTCAGAAAATAGTTTTTTATGCCATTAAAAATGTGGGAGGAATAGAGCACATTGCCATCAATAGAAGGCTTCTTCTTTCCGTAAAAGACTCCAGACGAAGATATCAGGATTATCTTGAGAAAAAAAGTGTTGTTCAAAACGAAGAAGAAAGAAAACTGAAGGAAAAAAGAAAAATTGATCATGAAATAAAGGAATTGAAGGGAAAAAGACAAAGAGTACGGAATAAACTAGAGTTGGAAGAAGCAACATTGCAGGCGAAGATTTCAGATTGGGAAAAGAAGAAAAGTGGTGTGTAATATAAAAACAGTGACTGTATTCCTACTGTAATATTTTTATAGTAACTGTTCTGAATATTGTGTATGGGTTTGTTTGAGTGTTTCTTCAATAAATGTAAAACCATGAAAAAAAGAGTAAACTTAAAATTAAAAAGGTGTGAGTTGGACGGCTATAGGGAAAGTGGAGGCCGACATAAAATATATATATATATATATATATATATATCGGGATGTAAGGTCAGGTGATGCGTAACATCACATCCTCTCCTTGACAAATGTCAACCCCGCCTTCTCGTGGTGCATCCTGTTCCCACTAAAGGGGCTCTGACGACCGCCAATAGCGGTATAACTATACCATCGGGATTAGAGAAAATTCTATCCCACACTCACCAACCCGCTTGGCCAGCGTGGTGAGTTATGGCCAAACCCCTCCAAAATGATTCCACAACTTAAATCTTGGCCCTCAGTCTCCGGCAGCTGGAATGTACCTGGCCAAGGCAGCGGCCAGTGCGACATGAAGGCAGAGGGTGCTAAGAATCCCCGGAGGACCGGACTAGGCTGCCATCTGATGCTGACCTTGGCTACTTACAATGGACGCTCCCTGTCTTCTGATTCAAGGCTTCTTGAATTGGAAGAGGAATTACAAAGGATCAAGTGGGACATCGTGGGGCTAAGTGAGGTAAGGAGAAAAGGAGAAGATCTCATCGAACTGAAAAGTGGACATCTCTTCTACTGTCGTAGGACAGATACTGGCAGAATTAGTGGTGTTGGATTTATAATAAACAAGAAACTGAAGGATAAAGTTGTAGAAGTTGAAAGTTCCTCTGACAGACCTGCACAACTCGTTATCCAACTCTCGAGAAGATACCAGGCTCAGATTATTCAAACTTATGCACCCACCACAAGTCATCCTGAAGAAGAAATTGAAGAATTTTATGAGGAAATTTGTCATCTAAATAATAAAGGTAAGCAGCACTTGAAAATAATTATGGGAGATTTCAATGCAAAAATAGGGCAACGGCAACAGAATGAAACTTCAGTAGGTAAATTCGGTCACGGCAACAGAAACCAGCGTGGAAATACTCTCGTTGAGTTTGCAGGCAGAAGGGTTTTTCATCTTGAACTCCTTCTTCAAGAAAAAGCCACACAGGAAATGGACATGGAGACATCCAAATGGGACGACAAGTGAAATTGATTTTATTATGTGTAACAAAAAATTCGTCATAGAAGACTGCAGTGTGCTGAACAAGTTCAACACAGGTAGTGACCATAGATTGGTGAGATGTAAGATGCACCTCAACACTAAACTTGAACGTGGCAAGCTCATAAGACAAACAAAACCTATTGACATAACCAACCTTAAAAAATACCATAATACCTTCAAGTTGGAACTGAAGAACAGGTTCTCTGCTTTGGAAGGCCTAACATCGGAAGAAGTGGACATCTCTGAAGTTAACAGAAAAGTAACCAAAGCTCTTATGGAAACAGCAACAAAATTAGCTGGGTCTAAGAACAAGTTGCATGTAAACAAATTATCAGGAAAAACGAAAATGTTGATGCAAAAAAGAAGAGAGATGAGGACAACTAAAGAAGATGTGACTTCCAAAGTGGAATATATAGAGCTATGCAAGACAGTAAGAAAAAGTATCACTGAAGACGTAAGAAAATTCAACTGTGAACTAGTGAGGAAAGCAATTGAAAACAACCAAAGCCTAAAGATAGCAAAGGGACATCTCGGTAAGGGAAGAAAACAGATTATGGCACTGAGAAAAGAAGATGGTTCTGTAACAAGAAATAGAGGCGAAATTTTGACAAGAGTGAAAGATTTTTACTCCAAATTATATGAAAGGGATGATACATGCACTCCAGACATCATGAAAGATACCAGTACCAGAGTTCCTCCAGTCCTTCCAGCAGAAGTTGCACATGCAATCAAGAACATGAAGCGGGGAAAAACTCCAGGAGAAGATGGAATTACTGTAGACATCATACAAGAAGCAAGTGGAGAAATCGAAACAGTACTCGCCCAAATTTTCACTCGATGCCTTAATGAAGGAAAGATTCCCGAGGATTGGAACACCGCTACAATGATCTTGCTACATAAGAAAGGTGACATTGAGGATCTCGGAAACTACAGACCTATCAGCCTCCTATCAGTAGTTTATAAAATCTTCACTAAAGTTCTTTCACACCGCTTGAAGGTAACACTGGACATGGCTCAACCGAGAGAACAAGCTGGATTCAGGAGTGGCTACGGCACAATAGATCATATCCACGTACTGAGAGAACTAATTGAAAGAGCGAGGGAATATGAACTTCCATTGTGCATGGCTTTTATCGATTATGGAAAAGCCTTTGATTCGGTGAAACCATCAGCAGTTACAATGGCTCTGAAAACCTGCGGTATTGAAGATGCATACATTAATATTATTAATAACATCTATGAAAATGCAAGTGCAAAGATTCGGCTGTTTGAAAATACAACACACATAAAAATTGGAAAGGGAGTGAGACAAGGTGACACCATATCTCCGAAGCTCTTTAATGCCACATTGGAGGGTGTTTTTCAGTCGCTGAGCTGGGAAAACAAAGGGGTAAAGATTAATGGAGATTATCTAACCCACCTTCGTTTTGCTGATGATGTAGTCATTTTTGCAACTACCCAATCAGAGCTGCAGAGTATGATCCAGGAACTTGCTGACAAGAGTAAAGAAGTGGGATTAAAAATGAACTTTCAGAAGACAAAAGTGATGTTCAATGCTTTTACAAGAAATGAAGATTTATCGATTGATGGAGAAAAGCTGGAGATAACAGACACGTACGTTTATCTTGGACAGCAGATATCAAGTGAGGGTCACATTGATGAAGAAATTAATCGGCGTACAAAACTTGCCTGGAGAGCTTTTGGAAGAAACAGCATAATTTTCAAGAGCAATATGCCATTATGTCTTAAAAGAAAAGTGTTTGATCAATGCATCCTTCCAGTGCTTACGTATGGTGCAGAGACGTGGACCTTAACTAAAAGAGACATACAAAGGCTGCAGACAATTCAAAGAAGCATGGAGAGGTGCATGCTTGGTGTAACCAGGAGAGATAAGAAGAGGAACTCGTGGATCCGAAAAATGACAAGAGTGGAAGACATCATGATCAGAGTTAAATCCCTGAAATGGCAATGGGCTGGACATACTGCCAGAAGGACAGATCATCGATGGACAGCCGAAATTTTAGATTGGATTCCAAGGGACAGGAAAAGACCCAGAAGAAGACCACATGGGAGATGGGTGGATGAAATTCGAAAGTATGCAGGGGTGACATGGAGGAGACTGGCACAAGACAGACCGTTGTGGAGGAAACTTGGGGAGAGACAGACCGTTGTGGAGGAAACTTGGGGAGACCTTCGTCCAGCAGTGGATTGATAATGGTTGACAATGTTGATGATGATCATCATCATCATTGTCAACCATTATCAATCCACTGCTGGACGAAGGTCTCCCCAAGTTTCCTCCACAACGGTCTGTCTTATCATCATCAACATTGTCAACCATTATCAATCCACTGCTGGACGAAGGTCTCCCCAAGTTTCCTCCACAACGGTCTGTCTTGTGCCAGTCTCTTCCATGTCACTCCCGCATACTTTCGAATTTCATCCACCCATCTCCCATGTGGTCTTCTTCTAGGTCTTTTCCTGTCCCTTGGAATCCAATCTAAAATTTCGACTGTCCGTCGATGGTCCGTTCTGGCAGTATGTCCAGCCCATTGCCATTTCAGGGATTTAATGCTGATCATGATGTCCTCCACTCTTGTCATTTTTCGAATCCACGAGTTTCTCTTCTTATCTCTCCCGGTTACACCAAGCATGCACCTCTTCATGCTTTTTTGAGTTGTCTGCAGCCTTTGTATGTCTCTTTTAGTTAAGGTCCACGTCTCTGCACCATACGTAAGCACTGGAAAGATGCATTGATCAAACACTTTTCTTTTAAGACATAATGGCATATTACTCTTGAAAATTATGCTGTTTCTTCCAAAAGCTCTCCAGGCAAGTTTTGTACGCCGATTAATTTCTTCATCAATGTGACCCTCACTTGATATCTGCTGTTCAAGATAAATGTACGTGTCTGTTATCTCCAGCTTTTCTCCATCAATTGATAAATGTTCATTTTTAATCCCACTTCTTTACTCTTGTCAGCAAGTTCTTGGATCATACTCTGCAGCTCTGATGGGGTAGTTGCAAAAATGACTATGTCATCAGCAAAACGAAGGTGGGTTAGATAATCTCCATTAATCTTTATCCCTTTGTTTTCCCAGTTCAGTGATTGAAAGACATTTTCCAATGTGGCGTTAAAGAGCTTCGGAGATATGGTGTCACCTTGTCTCACTCCCTTTCCAATTTTTATGTGTGTTGTATTTTCAAACAGCCGAACCTTTGCACTTGCATTTTCATAGATGTTATTAATAATATTAATGTATGCATCTAAAATACCGCAGGATTTCAGAGCCATTGTAACTGCTGGTGGTTTCACCGAATCAAAGGCTTTTTCATAATCGATGAAAGATATGCACAATGGAAGTTCATATTCCCTCGCTCTTTCAATTAGTTCTCTCAGTACGTGGATATGATCTATTGTGCTGTAGCCACTCCTGAATCCAGCTTGTTCTCTTGGTTGAGCCATGTCCAGTGTTACCTTCAAATGGTGTGAAAGAACTTTAGTGAAGATTTTATAAACCACTGATAGGAGGCTGATAGGTCTGTAGTTCCTGAGCTCCTCAATGTCACCTTTTTTATGTAGCAGGATCATTGTAGCGTTGTTCCAATCCTCAGGAATCTTCCCTTCATTAAGGCATCGAGTGAAAATTTGGGCGAGTACTGTATATATATATATATATATATATATATATATATTAATAATAATAATAATTAAATGAATCATTTATTTGGGAAACTTTATACGTCAAACGGAAACACTTTTAAATAATACAAGTTTCTCAATTACCCAACTCAATTTTATTTATTATCATGGCACATATATTGAAAAACTCAAATAAACCTATTTGTGTAAGGTCAGGGATTTCTTATATATTTGGTCAGGGAAATGAGGTTTGTTAATTCTGTGGACACCCTGTGACATTACACAACCTTGTCTGACTCCTGCACCATAACCATTTTTATAAAACACCATTCACTCGTACAGAAACTCTACTTCCAACATACATTACTTTTGCACTATTAAGTAGATTCCCAGTAACACCATACTTATTCAGTACCTTCTACAAAAGTATCCTATTTACTCGGTCGTAAGCTTTCTCTAAATCTATGAAGGCAGCAAATACTTTCTTACCAACAGCCAGATACTTTTCAATCATCACGCGTAACCCAAAAATTTGGTTAGTGCAGCCTTTACCAGGCATAAAACCACTCTGAACATCTCACACTTTCTCTGATGTAAGACCTTGTACTGTTTCAATAATGACCTTACCGAACACTTTCCCTGGCACACTCAGTATGCTAATGCCACAATAGTTCTTGCGATCAGTCTGATCATCTTTTTCCTTATACAAGGGAACAATGATAGCATCCTTCCAATCCCAAGGGACCATTCCTAACTCCCAGCACAACTGACAAATTTCAGTTAACCAGTCAATTACAGAGCTGCTACCATATTTCAACATCTCAGCAGTTATGCCATCAACTCCCAGAGCCTTACCATTCTGAAGAGATTTTAGAGCTTTACGCACCTCTTCTGTTACTATCCCTCCTGTGCTTCCATCTGTCACTGTGACACCATATGCTTCTGCCTCAGAATCACCTTTGCTTTCTTGATCTAATAACTCACAGAAGTATTCACCCCATCTTTCACTTAACTCATTGGGCTCCCATATCATTTCCCCGATCTTATTCTATACACAACTTACAACTTTGTTTCTCCTATTTTTCCTCAGTCTCATGTACTTCCAAAAAGGTTTTGTGGCTTTCCAAAATGCCAGTTCATGCCTTCCCACCTTCTCCTTTTTATCTTTTACCTTACTGTGGCAAAGCAGCTTAGCTGCTTCACCCTTCTTACAGCGATATTCATCCACAGAAACTCTACCTTGCAACATCCCCAAATATGCTTCCTTCTTTCTCTTTACTGCCTCATCAATCTCACTATTCCACTAAGCATCACGTCCATTGTTACCCACTATTGTGGTGCCACAGACCTCTTCAGCAACAGTGACAACACAATTCTTAAAACATTCCCACTTTTTCTCTACATTTCTCTCACATGACTTCAGCTCCTTCAGTCATAATTCTATATAAACAGCATTGCAGATAAGAGATTTAAAAGGTACACAAAGAAGTTTTCTGAACATCATCGACCATGTAGTGAGGCAGTAAAATGAAGAAATAAATAACGTACCTAACCTGAGATTTTTAAATGTTTGTGTTAGTTTTAAATAAAAAAAAAAAAAAAAGATATTTTGAGAGAGGAAGTCAAAAAGCAAACAAGGCTGTTTATTTGCATAGAGTCTAAAACAGGCAAGAAAAGTGTTTGTTTCTTTTATTTAGGGGAAGAGGGTGTAGCTACATGACTTTCAATTTTGATCAAGAATTTTGTGTAATAAACATAATATTCAAGCTATTTAAATTTAAGATAAGGAAGATATTTAATTATTCAGAATGAAGAAATTTAAATTTAAGATAAGGGAGATGTTTAGTTATCCACATCCTACGTGAATCCTTTTTAGATTGAGATTGTTTCTAATTTAATTTTTTTCAGGTGAGAGTGTTTATGTCAGTTACAAGTTCAAGAGTGGAGATCCGATCAGATATCCTTGTCCCAGGGTACAGCAGCAGAAAGCAAGGGCAGATTCCTTGTGAAAACATTCAGATACGTTTTCCAATACCTGAATGCTGGATTTACTTTTTCGCACTGAGAAACATTTCCGCTATGGTTCTAAAAAGTCCACTGCCCGGCGTCCAGGTAAAATAAAGGTAAGTCTTAACTTTTATCAATAATGTATCAATAAAGGAAAAAAATCTTTATGACAAGTTACCTGAATTATTCTGTGCTGTTTGCTTAAACTAATGGTATAACCAATTGCGTGAAGAGTTAATGGTTGTGAAAGATTAGAGCATCACATTGAATGCCAAAAACAATTACAAGTGTGGGCATTTTAGAGTGCATGCACCTCACCCAATACACTGAAGATAGATTGTCCCCTTTGAGCTCTTGCCATAAGATTATTCTATGCATGCAACATACACATGTGTATGTGATGATTATTAGTTTTTATTGCTTGCCTGCATAACAAGCGTAAAAAGAGCCCTAAAGACATACTATATATACTCGCGTCTAAGCCAAATGTGACAGCAAATGCAGTTACTCTTGCTGTCAAGGAACTAGATCTGCTAGTGCTGCAAGTAAAGGGGACATATTAATTCATTTTGTGGTGATACCCTTCCTTTTATCTTATTTCCACTTTTGATGTGTGTTATACTTTTATTTTGTTTACAGAATCCCATTCTGTGATAAACTATAACTGTGAGAACTCATCCATTTTCTCTTAACCTCAGTGTGGTATGCAGGATTTCATATTCTGCTTCAGGCATCAGAATAGCGCCTGACTTAGGTAGGCCAGTCAAGGCCCTGTGATCATCCTGTATCTGGAGCCCCTCCCCCTGATTAAAATTTTCAGTCAACAGTTGAAAATATTCTTAGGTCATGTGCACGTGCAGAAATCATGCTTTGCATCCGAATATCAAAAGTAATCAGACACATCGGAGAAGTTTTATGATCAGGTTTATTTTTACCTTGAAACCATTGACTACAGGCAAATATATAACGAGAAAACATTCAAACAGAAATGTTTTTTATAGTTTAAAAACTTGTGTGTGTGTGTAATTCTCCCATTCTCCCCCAAAAATTTATAAATCAGTATTGTGCTGTTTCTATTTTTTAATATGTAGAACATGTGTTGCACTGTTCTTTAATACTGTGTTTGATTTCTTGTTTAGGGTCTAGAACGAATTATTGGAGCTGCTCAGAGTTTGGATCCTAGCTTAATTGAAGTATCTGCTGGTCAGGCAAAATATGAACATGTCTTCCATGCTGTTGTTTGGCGGATTCCACGTCTGCCTAAGGAAGGGCAAGGTATGTGTTGTCTGAACTGGTTTAAATGATTGAATATACATATATAGAGATGTTTTCTTGTATGATATTGTTGAGGAAGGCCTTTAAAAAAAACACACAAAGAAACTAAGTGTTTGGTTTATATCAAATGTTAAATTACAAAGATGAGAATATTTGGGTTATGTGAATAGATTGTTGAAAAGTTCAGAACTATTTTTTTTAATCCCTATCTTACATATTTCTTTGACTTGTTATCAATGTGAGGAAAAAAAATTAAATGAACACAGTAACTTCAACTGCACATAGCAGTTTACTTCAAAAATTTGTGGATCACAGCCCTCCCCCTTTGTTTATTACTTCAGTTTCATTGCAATATTCTCCACCCAACTGATTACAGAAGAGCAATTATATGTGCCTTGAAAGGTGCCATTTTTGGTGATCATTCTTTCTTAATAATATTTCCAGCAGATATTGTCACTGCATCATGCAATATAACTAGAGTACTTATATATATGTTCATTAGTTAAAATATTGTAGAGAGGAGAAAAGCATGAAATTGTGTCATCAATAATATTCCTCATGGCAGTAATATTGTATTCCCTAAAAGTATATACACTATATTTTCAACAGTATTCAGACACTACCGAATATTTGCATAAGGACAAAGAACGGTTGTGCAGGAAGATGTGCTGTGAGTAGGGAGGTACAGTAGCGAACAAAAGTATTTGGCGAAACACTTTTTCGACCATAATATTTTTTCTGCTGGACCAAATCGGGTCATTTTGGGATATGATATGTGTTATTCAGTTGTAAACATGACCCATATGTAGATGGATTGGAAACCTTAACACAGATCAGGTACCAAGCTTAATTGCAAAGATCATACAATTGACCAACAAAGTAGGTGTGTATCACATTCATTTAATGCAACGATAACAGAAAACAAGTACGAGAAAACGACAAAACAATAACTAATACTTAGTGGGATAACCACGAGACTTAATAACAGCTGCACAACAGGCAGGCATAGAGTCCACTAGCTTCTCGACGGTGACCTGCGGAATTTGCGCCCGTTCTGCGGACAGCTGGTCGAACTTCTGGGCCCATTCCGGCAGGTTTTCTTCGCACATCATTTCTCCAGCTCCTCCCACATGTGCTCGATCAGGTTGAGGTCTGGAGATTGGCTTGGCCAGTCTAGAAGTGTGACCTGTTGCTGCTGGAAGGCTGCCTTCGCTACTCTGGAGGTGTGCTTCGGGTCGTTGTCTTGCTGCATGATCCATCCGGGTGGCATGTTCTGGTTTGCCGATAGGAAGACATCGTTGATGAGCATGTTCGTGTAGCTCTGGCCGGTCATTATTCCATCAATCTTGATGATGGAGCCCATTCCATTGCAAGAGAAGGCGCCGTAAACCATGAGCGATCCTCCTCCGTGCTTGACAGTCGGCTGAATGAACTGGGGGTTGAATCTCTGGCCACATGGATATCGTACGTATCGGATGCCGTTACTTCTGAACAAGTTGAACTTGCTCTCGACGGTGAAAAGCACCTTACTCCAGTCTGCCGCGGTCCAGTGTCGATGCGGGCGCACGAACGCGCGTCTCTGGCTCGTCGATTCTTGACTCCGATGAGTGGTTTCTTGGCAGGGTATCTTCCATTCAATCCACCAGCAATGAGACGACGGGAGATGGTCATTCGGCTGACGTTCAGGTCGTTGCTATCGCGGAATTCGGTGGCAATGTCCACAGCAGTCAAGGTGGGATCAGCACGAGATGGACGGAGGATGCGTCTATCCTGACGCATCGTAGTGGAACGAGGCCTACCACATCGCGGACTGTTCTCGACGGTTCCAGTCTTATAACGTTGCAGGATAGCTGAAATGGACTGGTGTCGGATCTTCAGGGCCCTCGCAATGTCGGTGACGCGCATTCCGGATTTCATCATGTTCATAGCCGACTGGCGAGCTCAAACATAGATCTCCGCCTTTTTACCCATTTCTGAAAACCTAAGATTGACTTATTATCACACTAAACATCACAAAACCCACAAAAATTACAAGAAAAACATTAATGCATGCAGCAAACAAATGGGTAATAATTGGCGACTCTTGAGTAAGGCCCATTTCGAACGGCAAATTCGCTCTGAGCGAAATACAAACTATGCGGCATTGTAACCAACGAATCAACACACATCATATCCCAAAATGACCCGATTTGGTCCTGCAGAAAAAAAATTATGGTCGAAAAAGTGTTTCTTCAAATACTTTTGTTCGCTACTGTATGTATATAAAGCTGAGATGTTATATCATATTATCAGTAACTTTGAAGCGGATATGCTGTGTGGACATGAACTTTCTGAGTTCCAGCGAGGGCTGGTCATAGGATGTAATTTGAGTAACATTTCCATGTGGAGCATTGCAGCTAAACTAAACATACCAAAATCGACTGTAAGTGATGTCTTCAATAGATGGCAGCAGAGCGGTGCAACTGCTGCAAAAAAAAAAAAATGTTCTCTAAAGCCGCACAAATTAACGAAACATGGCAGAAGAACCATAGTAAGAAATGTTAAGAAGTCCCATTCTTCCTCTGCCATTTCCATCACTGCTAAAGTAGGAAATCCTTGTAATGGCTCTGTTAGTACCATAACTATCTGCAGAAAATTGCAGAGTGTGTGCTATTATGGTAGAGCAGCGGCACACGAGCCACACATCGCTACCGAGAATTCGAAGCGCCGTTTGGAGTGGTGTGTCTCCCGTCGTTCCTGGACTGTGGGCGACTGGAAAGCTTTTCTGTGGAGTGATGAGTCGCACTTTTGACTCTTCCAAATGGATGGGCGTGTTTGGATTCGGCAAAAGCCCGGCGAGTGATTTTCGTCGGACTGTGTTCTTCCAACTTTTACGTTTCGCGGAAGCTCCATCACATGGCCCAGAGTTGTTTTTCATGGATGTGACTCGGTCCATTGGTTGTTATACCATAAACACTGAAGAGTACCTTGACATTCTGGATAATTCTGGCTTACCAACAATGTGGCAGTATTATGGAAATGACTGTTGTCTCTTCCAACACAATTGAGCTAGCTCCCTGCCACACTGCACTGCGTGTGCAAGACTGGTTTGTTGGAAATGAGGTGGAACACTGTTAGACCGACCTTCTCAGAGTCCTTATCTTAATCCCACAGAACAGCTCTGAGAGGAACTAGAGCGAACCATATAAAATCAACCTCAATTACTGTCTTTGCTCTCCACTCTGGCAGCAGTTTTGCAAGACAAATGGCCATCCATTCCTGTTTAGGCCTACCAGAAATTGGTTGATAGGTTGCCTCAACGTGTTGCCACTGTCATACAAGCAAAAGGTGGACCAACTAACTACTAATTGCGATAATAAAGCCATTTGTAAATGAAGAATCAAAACATTGTGGTGTCCAAATACTTTTGATAATATAGTGTATCATCATCATCATCATCATTGTCAACCATTATCAATCCACTGCTGGACGAAGGTCTCCCCAAGTTTCCTCCACAACGGTCTGTCTTATGCCAGTCTCCTCCATGTCACTCCCGCATACTTTCGAATTTCATCCACCCATCTTCCATGTGGTCTTCTTCTGGGTCTTTTCCTGTCCCTTGGAATCCAATCTAAAATTTCGGCTGTCCATCGATGGTCTGTTCTTCTGGCAGTATGTCCAGCCCATTGCCATTTCAGGGATTTAACTCTGATCATGATGTCTTCCACTCTTGTCATTTTTCGGATCCACGTGTTCCTCTTCTTATCTCTCCTGGTTACACCAAGCATGCACCTCTGCATGCTTCTTTGAGATTGTCTGCAGCCTTTGTATGTCTCTTTTAGCTAAGGTCCACGTCTCTGCACCATACATAAGCACTGGAAGGATGCATTGATCAAACACTTTTCTTTTAAGACATAATGGCATATTGCTCTTGAAAATTATGCTGTTTCTTCCAAAAGCTCTCCAGGCAAGTTTTGTACGCCGATTAATTTCTTCACCAATGTGACCCTCATTTGATATCTGCTGTCCAAGATGAACGTACGTGTCTGTTATCTCCAGCTTTTCTCCATCAATCGATAAATCTTCATTTCTTGTAAAAGCATTGTACATCACTTTTGTCTTCTGAAAGTTCATTTTTAATCCCACTTCTTTACTCTTGTCAGCAAGTTCCTGGATCATACTCTGTAGCTCTGATGGGGTAGTTGCAAAAATGACTATGTCATCAGCAAAACGAAGGTGGGTTAGATAATCTCCATTAATCTTTATCCCTTTGTTTTCCCAGTTCAGTGATTGAAAGACATTTTCCAATGTGGCATTAAAAAGCTTCGGAGATATGGTGTCACCTTGTCTCACTCCTTTTCCAATTTTTATGTGTGTTGTATTTTCAAACAGCCGAATCTTTGCACTTGCATTTTCATAGATGTTATTAATAATATTAATGTATGCATCTTCAATACCGCAGGATTTCAGAGCCATTGCAACTGCTGATGGTTTCACGGAATCAAAGGCTTTTTCATAATCGATAAAAGCCATGCACAATGGAAGTTCATATTCCCTCGCTCTTTCAATTAGTTCTCTCAGTACGTGGATATGATCTATTGTGCTGTAGCCACTCCTGAATCCAGCTTGTTCTCTCGGTTGAGCCATGTCCAGTGTCACCTTCAAGCGGTGTGAAAGAACTTTAGTGAAGATTTTATAAACCACTGATAGGAGGCTGATAGGTCTGTAGTTCCTGAGATCCTCAATGTCACCTTTTTTATGTAGCAAGATCATTGTAGCGTTGTTCCAATCCTCAGGAATTTTCCCTTCATTAAGGCATCGAGTGAAAATTTGGGCGAGTACTGTTTCGATTTCTCCACTTGCTTCTTGTATGATGTCTACAGTAATTCCATCTTCTCCTGGAGCTTTTCCCCGCTTCATGTTCTTGATTGCATGTGCAACTTCTGCTGGAAGGATTGGAAGAACTCTGGTACTGGTACCTTTCATGATGTCTGGAGTACATGTATCATCCCTTTCATATAATTTGGAGTAGAAATCTTTCACTCTTGTCAAAATTGCGCCTCTATTTCTTGTTACAGAACCATCTTCTTTTCTCAGTGCCATAATCTGTTTTTTCCCCTTACTGAGATGTCCCTTTGCTATCTTTAGGCTTTGGTTGTTTTCAATTGCTTTCCTTACTAGTTCACAGTTGAATTTCCTTACGTCTTCAGTGATACTTTTTCGTACTGTCTTGCATAGCTCTATATATTCCACTTTGGAAGTCACATCTTCTTTAGTTGTCCTCATCACTCTTCTTTTTTGCATCAACATTTTGGTTTTTCCTGATAATTTGTTCACATGCAATTTGTTCTTAGACCCAGCTAATTTTGTTGCTGTTTCCATAAGAGCTTTGGTTACTTTTCTGTTAACTTCAGAAATATCCACTTCTTCCGATGTTAGGCCTTCTAAAGCAGAGAATCTGTTCTTCAGTTCCAATTTGAAGGTATTATGGTGTTTTTTAAGGTTGGTTATGTCAATAGATTTTGTTTGCCTTATGAACTTGCTACGTTCGAGTTTAGTGTTGAGGTGCATCTTACATCTCACCAATCTATGGTCACTGCCTGTGTTGAACTTGTTTAGCACACTGCAGTCTTCTATGACGAATTTTTTGTTACACATAATAAAATCAATTTCACTTGTCGTTCCATTTGGATGTCTCCGTGTCCATTTCCTGTGTGGCTTTTTCTTGAAAAAGGAGTTCAAGATGAAAAACCCTTCTGCCTCTGCAAACTCTACGAGAGTATTTCCACGCTGGTTTCTGTTGCCGTGACCGAATTTACCTACTGAAGTTTCATTCTGTTGCCGTTGCCCTATTCTTGCATTGAAATCTCCCATAATTATCTTCAAGTGCTGCTTACCTTTATTATTTAGATCACGAATTTCCTCATAAAATTCTTCAATTTCTTCTTCAGCATGACTTGTGGTGGGTGCATAAGTTTGAATAATCTGAGCCTGGTATCTTCTCGAGAGTTGGATAGCAAGTCGTGCAGCTCTGTCAGAGAAACTTTCAACTTCTACAACTTTATCCTTCAGTTTCTTGTTTATTATAAATCCAACACCACTAGTTCTGCCAGTATCTGTCCCACGATAGTAGAAGAGATGTCCACTTTTCAGTTCAATGAGATCTTCTCCTTTTCTCCTTACCTCACTTAGCCCGACGATGTCCCACTTGATCCTTTGTAGTTCCTCTTCCAATTCAAGAAGCCTTGAATCAGAAGATAGGGAACGTCCGTTATACGTAGCCAAGGTCAGCATCAGATGGCAGCCTAGTCCGGTCCTCCGGGGATTCTTAGCACCCTCTGCCTTCGTGTCGCACTGGCCGCTGCCTTGGCCAGGTACATTCCAGCTGCCGGAGACTGAGGGCCAAGATTTAAGTTGTGGAGTCATTTTGGAGGGGTTTGGCCATAACTCACCACGCTGGCCAAGCGGGTTGGTGAGTGTGGGATAGCATTTCCTCTAATCCCGATGGTACAGTTATACCGCTATTGGCGGTCGTCAGAGCCCCTTTAGTGGGAACAGGATGTACCACGAGAAGGCGGGGTTGACATTTGTCAAGGAGAGGCTGTGATGTTACGCATCACCTGACCTTACATTACATATATAGTGTATATATAGATATATATTTACACTGTTGAGATTTGTGAAATATGAAAATGTGTTTGATTAATTTAGGTAATATATTTATCTTGTTAGATTAATACAGTATTCACAAAATAAATTTGGTGCAGGAGTCAGACAAGGTTGTGTAATGTCATCATGGCTGTTTAATATATTTATGGATGCATGCATGCATGATGCCAAGATGGCAGATACTGGTTTATGTCTTGGTAATATCCGTGTGTGCAGATTGCTGTATGCTGATGACACTGTCCTGTTGGCAGAGAGCAAAAGTGAATTGCAGAGTATGTTGTCCCAGATGTACGAAGTTTGCATGAAATTCAAACTTAATATAAATGAGGGAAAAACCAAAATTATGGTTTTTGAGCAAGGAACTGTTCTTACTGAATGTAGGATAAAGCTAAATGGCGCCAGGTGAATGAGTGTGTGTATTTAGGAGCATGTTTGACAGAGAGAACAAATTGGATGGTAAAATTAGTAGGCAAGTGAAATCTTCATTGAAAGTCATAGCTGCTTTGAGAGATTTTCATGGGAATGATGGGTTCTCAAGAGAGTCCCGTCCCACATGGCTGTGTATGAAAGTGTAATTGTTCTTATTCTGATGTATGGCAATGAAACCTGGATACCACAGAAGAGACATAGGAGCTGTTTGTGTGCTGGAGAAATGCATTGCTTGTGGGGGATTTCTGCAAGACACATTCTGATCGTGTGAGGATTGAAGATGTGTGTTGCAGTCGTGTAATGTGAATCAAAATGTTGTTAGCAAGGTGGAGACTAATATGTTTCACTGGTTTGCCCATGCTGAAAGAATGAGTGATGAGATTCTTACTAAGAACATTTTTTTAGCCCTAGTGGCAGGAAGGAAAGGCAGAGGAAGGCCAAGGAAGTCATGGGAGGATCAGATTCAGGAGTGTCTGCATGAGAAAAAGATTATGAGCCTGAAGTATGAAAGGTTTTGTGTATGTAGAGTGATGGAGGATGTCAGTGAAGCCTAAGTTGTGTGTCAAGCTCGCTGTAAATGGAGAAGTTTGATACCCAACAGTAAGTAAATAATCAGTTAAAAATTTATCTGGTAGTTTGTATTTCTTTGTGGAGCTAACCTCTGAATCGCAGAGAACAGCTTAGTGAAATGTAGTGATACAAAATAAATTTGAGCCTGACTGTGAAAGAAAGAAAATGCAAACTATTTTGAAATTATTGGTATTGATATACATGCTTATTATGCACATGGTTTGTATGTTCCTTAAAAACCTTGAAAAGTCCTTGAATAAAAAAAATTCATTTTCAAGTTCTTGAAAGTACTTGAAAAAGTTTAGGGCTCTGTAAACAGTACTTAAATTTGTTGTTGTTGTTTTTTAAGTAATGATATGAAAGAGCGGGTGTTAAATAATTATTTCTGCTAGAAAGATGTATAGGAGATTTCTGTGTAGTTCTGATAAAAACACCAAGCTGATCAAATAGTGCAGAACTTGTGTTCAATCCAGGGGAGCGTGTGGACAGCTGGTACCTTGGCTGTGATATCACTAAAGAATAAAGTGTCAGCCATGTGAGCAACGTAAGTGGAATGATGTATTCGCAAATTATGATAGACTTCTATTTACTGGGGTTAGGGACTCTTTCTTGCCGGAGGATGGAACTTCCAGGAATTGCTTGTGCTTCATGTGTGAACCCTTTGTCTCCTGGCTGCATCAAAAAATGCATCAAAGTCATGTATCAAAATAAAAAGTTAAAGCAAACAATAAGTGTTATACCAGCAGATGAATACAAAAATAATGTACCTTTTCAAAATATTCCACAAAATAAAATTTCAGAAAAACACCAAAACACAGGGGCAATCCAAAGTAAATAAATTAAACCAACTGAGGGCAAGGGGTAACAGGCAGGTCATTGAAGATATGCCCGCTCCAGCTAAGATTAATGGTCTGAACTTACTAAAACACCTACTTACCGACTGACGGACAGTACACGCATATGATAATTCGGGTTTAAAAAGTCCTTGAAAAGTTTTCGGAAGTTATTTTGCTTGGAAGAGTACGAACCTTGTATGCAAGGATATACATGCTTATTATGCAAGTCATGTAAATGTATGCAACTTTTAAGCTTGATTACACTGAAAGAAATCATGCAAAATTACAGTTTCCTATTTTACCTGATACATAATAAGGTTCATGTATGTTAGGGCTGTAATTTATTCCGTTTTACTTGCTCATTGACAATTCATGCAGATTATTTGTACACATAATAAACCAGTTTTATGTTGCTAAGAGACCGGTTTTCCGTCTTTGCTGTAGTGCACAGTACACTGCTGTAATGCAAAAAAAAAAAAAAAAAAAAAAAAAAAAAATTACTAATCAAAAACAACTATTATGGGAATTTTACTAGGAAATTTTTTATTTAAGTTGCAAATTTTCGGACAAAACTCTTCTCCTTCTTCAGGCTGTCTTTTTGTTGTCACTTATTCCCGTCACTATCGTGGTTACGGTTAAACCTTAAAGGTTACAGTTATTTTTCATCAAATCTTGCCAGATGTTAGGCAGGGAAAATCCTTTGCAGTCATTGATGATGGAATTTTGATTTTTCTCAATCTCTATTCCTTCTTTTAGCTTTCTTTTTTGAAAATTGCTTTGGAAACTGATGACTTTAAGGGAATGCCAATCCATGCTGTGACTAGTTTCTCTAACATGCCTATCTAAACCAGTCTTGTTGGAGCAATTTTTTATAGCTGCTTTATGCTCTGCTATACGAGTTTCTAGTCTGCGACCTGTTTCACCTATGTAAGATAGTCCACAACTACATTTTACTTCATAGACTACACCTTGCATTTTTAAAATATCTTCTTTTTGAACTATTTTAGGGAAAAAAATTTAACTTTGTTCTCTAAACTTGGAGTTAGTCTAATATTGTACTTCTTACTAATTCTCTTTAAAGACTCAAATAAACCTTTGTGATAAGAAATTTTTTTAGTGAATTTTACTTGTTGATTTTGCGGGTTTTTCGTACCTTTAAAATTCAGAAGCTTCTCAATTTCTTCTTTAGGATAGTTATTTTCTGCAAGTATGACTTTAAGTTCTTCTTTATGGGCTTCTTTTTTATCTGTCATAGAAACTATTTTATTAATTTTTTCTAAAAACTTACTTGCTACATTTTTCTTAATAGAAACTGGATGATAGGAATTGAAATCCAATAGTCTATTAGTATTCATTGTTTTTTTTATACCAACTAGTGAGGAATTTTTGATCTTCATAATAGATAGTAATATCTAAGAAGTTAATTCTTCTTTCTTTTTGAAGTTCAATAATGAACTTAAGGGAATCATCTAATTCATTGAATGAGTCTGGAATTCTTTCTGGAACAATTTCTGAGCTATCTATTATAAATAATATGTCATCCATGTATCTGCTATATAGGCAGAAGTATGTGGGTTGTACTAGTATCTTTTCTTCTAGTTTTCCCACATAATAGTTAGCTAAGAGTGGGGAGAGTGGGGGAAAATCTGATCTAGCCCATAGCTAGATCAGATTTTTGAATGAAATTTTTTTTTCTCAAATTGAAAGTAGTTGGTCTGCAAAGAGAAGGTAAGCTTTTCAAAAATTCCAACTAATATGTTTCTATCTTTGTTGTGAAAAACTATTAGGTCTGCCAAGTCTTCCGCTATAAAGTCTATAAGTTGATCTATATTGATGTGAGTATACATAGACACTATGTCTAAACTACCCATAATAGGAGAATCTAATTTAGGAAGAAGTTCTAATTTTTCTTTTAGCTGCATTGAATTTTTTATCAAGTTAGGTGGCTCTTTCAAAAGATTCTGAAGGTGCGACTTTAAAAAGTAGTTTAGATTTGAAAGAATTGAGTTTTTTTAGTCAATTATTAGTCTAATTGGTTGGTGTTCTTTATGCAGTTTGACTATTTCGTATATTTGAGGTAATCTGAACTGTAATTTTGAGAATTGTTTATAGTTTTCTGGAAGCTGGTTTTTCTTTTTTTGAAGTGAAATAAGCTTTGAGACTTTTTTAATGAATTCTGGTAGTGGGTTTTCTTTTACTTCTTCATACATAGACTTTTTTTGTTCTTCATCCATCTTTTCTTGATAATATTTCTTATCCATAATAATAATCAACTTACTTTTGTCTGTTTTCACAGCAACTACTTTCATTTTTTCTGAAATCTTTAAGAGCTTTTAATTGACTGTTCTCAAAAAAATTTTGAGATTTCTTTACTTGCTTCTGGAATTTTGTAAGGCTATTGTGGTAATCTTTTCTGAGGAGGTCTGCTTTAATTTGGTCTTCTTTTTCTAAAGTGCTGCAGATGCTTTCCAATTCAATTACCAATTTTTCTGTATTTATTTTTTCCTTTGATAGATTGAAATTACTTCCTTTATTTATCACTTGTAACAATTCTTGGCTAACTTCAGTAGCAGTGTTGTCCTTTACATTCCCTAAAATAGTTCAAAGAGAAGATGATATTTTAAAAATGCAAGGTGTAGTCTATGAAGTAAAATGTAGTTGTGGACTATCTTACATAGGTGAAACAGGTCGCAGACTAGAAACTCGTATAGCAGAGCATAAAGCTGCTATACAAAATTGCTCCAACAAGACTGGTTTAGATAGGCATGTTAGAGAAACTAGTCACAGCATGGATTGACATTCCCTTAAAGTCATCAGTTTCCAAAGCAATTTTCAAAAAAGAAAGCTAAAAGAAGTAATAGAGATTGAGAAAAATTCAAAATTCCATCATCAATGACTGCAAAGGATTTTCCCTGCTTAATTAGCATCTGGCAAGATTTGATGAAAAATAACCATAACCGCGATAGTGACAGGAATAAGTGACAACAAAAAGACAGCCTGAAGAAGGAGAAGAGTTTTCTCCGAAAATTTGCAATTTAAATAAAAAATTTCCTAGTAAAATTCCCATAATAGTTGTTTTTGATTAGTAATTGAATTAAGAAACTAGGAAGCCATTTCTCAACATGAGCTTTATTCAAAGAAAAAAAACAATTTTGAGAGAGCAAAAATTCTATGTTTGAACATACCATGCCTTTCATAAATGTAAGATCCAATCATTGCAGTATCACTAACATTTGCATTGGTGCTGCATCTAGGATTTCTGTATGGGGCTGGGGTGGCCCAAAATATTGAAGATGCAAATAAAAATACCCAGGAGAAAGCTTCTCCTTAAGATTTTGGGAAGCAATAAAAATATCTCCACCATATTTGTAAAGTGTGTTTCCAGTTATTTGTAAAATATATATTTGAAAACATGCAACAAATATATTTAAGAATAAAAGTGGCCAACAGCAAAGAATGAAGGACCATGTGATTCCTCATTAGGAGGGCACAAGCCTCTGGGCCACCCACCTCCACTGAGTACACCACTGATTCACATGTGCACCCTAAAATATGTTACTGTTGATTTTTTATTTTTAAGCCACTTATACTGAGCAAAACATTAGTGCAATGTATTCCTTCTAAGTAAATTTGGATGAATATTGTTCTTCACTTGTGCATTGCCTAATCCACTTTAGAAATATGTCCAGTAGATTTCAAAGCATGAAGTTAAAATTGATTTCAAGTTCAGTTGAGGTTGTGTTTTGTTTGAAAGTGATTTTCCTTATTAGTCACATTTTTATTTTAGACATCATTCAGTAAATTTAGTGTTCAGTGATTACAGTATTTTCCAATTTTAACACTGCTGCACTAAACTGAATTTTACAAACATGCAGCTCCAAATAAAAATTCAGCGTTTAACTAGGTGCAGCTTATAGCCATTTTCAATGGCATAAGTTTCAAATATAATATTAAAACACATCTTTTCGTGAGTTGTTTATGGCAAATACTGAGCTGTAAAGAATTTGCAGTGCCAACTCTTCATTGTTTACCAGCACCATGTAAATGATCTTGAAACCCATGTTTGATGTTTGGAGTATTTGCATACTTTCCTTATTCTGTTCTTCGTACATGAAGAACAGAATAAGGAGAGCATGCAAATACTTCAAACATCAAATAATAGAACCATGTAATTATTTCATAATAGGTAAAAACCTAAATGTAAAATTTGCCTAATTAAAACCCATGTGAGTGTATGTGATTAGTTCATTTAAAGAATGGCAAGGATTCAGTCTGACCTTTCATTTTGCATACAAGTTATTTATGATTTATGCATTACTGCTTTTTTTTTTTAGTCTGTTTTTGATTTTATTATCTCATGCTAGGGAGGGTAAAATGTTGATTACTTTTCAGCCTTGCAAGAGGCGCAAACCACAAAATATGTTGCTCCATCTGTCTTTTCATAAATATATTATTGTCAACCATTATCAATGTACTGCTAGATGAAGGTCTCCCCAAGTTTCTTCCACAACTGTTTGTCTTCAGCTAGTCTCCTCTGTGTTACACCAGCATGCTTTTGAATTTGATCCATCCATCTCCCATGTGGTCTTCTTTTGGATCTTTTTCTGTCCCTTGGTATCCAGTCTAAAATTTCAGTTGTCCATTGGTGGTCCGTTCTTCTGGCAACATGTGCAGCCCATTGCCATTTCAGGGATTTTACTCTGATCAGGATGTCTTCCACTCTTGTCGTTTTCCTTATCCACAAGTTCCTGTCCTTATCTTTCCTGGTTGCACCAAGCATGCAACATTATATATATATATTTCAAATAGCCCAAATACAACTCGCAGTTACAGTAATGATCAAATAGCCCCCAGAAAAACTTTCATAATGAGAATGGCATCTTTATCTTGCCACGTACTCCACCCAGCTAAAAAAAAAAAAACACCGGCCCCATTGTTGTCAATGATGGCAGTGCTCCTTCTTCAGTTGGACAGAATATACAACCATGCCCTCATTTGTGAATGTGAGCAGCTAAGATTGTGTAGACATTTTGAGGAAGAAATGCAAATTTTAATCTGCCAAGTCTAGCGAAGCATGTATAAGCAATTCTGTAAATGTACAAATGTCAAAGTATGGGCAGAAAAAACTGTACCAGAAACTGATGAAAAAATTTCAGTTCTGATTTTAATCAGATTGTAGGCTGTGATATTTGCACCCTTTCTTGAGCTGCGCATTGTGCAGTTGCACCGCCCTAGTTACGCCTCTGGCTTTGCACTTAGTACAGTACATGACCCTTAAACATGGAAAATCACAAAATTATATGTACTTCCACTATCGCATACATCCTCACACATGAAATTATGGTGGTACTCCCTCCTTCTTAGGTGTCAACCACAGGCTAAACAACATTTATGTCTCGCCACCCAGGATTGGTAACAAACACCCTGCTGTGAAACATTGTCTTTTGCACCCTTCCCTTCTCCTGTAAAAGGGGTGTGAAGGGTTTTTTCCCCATTGAGAGGAAGAGTCATACAAGTGCAGTACTGAAACAGTAGTGATGACTACAGTTTAGGCCATACTTTCCACGTGTCTGCAGAACAGCTAGAAAAACTTCAGAATTGTAACATGCCCAGTAAAATCCATGCCCAAACGTACGCACATGTTGTATTATTTTTTCTAAACATTTCAGAAACAGTATAAGAAACAAAGTACTTTTACTGCATTTCATTAATTGCCCCTCAGCAATAAAATGTTAACTTGCCTATATTTCACTGCATTGCATGAATTGCACACAGCAGCGAAATATGAACTTACCTATGGGTCTTGTCAAATCAGCACAAGAAAATGTAACACTTTTGACCTGAATCCTTTTTGATTTTTGTGAAACATGGTAAACTTGCAGGCTTTATAAACTATTCAGTGCAAAATTTGCTTCCTACATCCAATGCTTCTATAGTTATAGGGCTTTGAAATTTACAGAAAAAGAAAGAGGCATTTTTATGTCTACCATGCCTATCACAAACATCAATAACTGTAGGTTCAAGTGGTCAACAGAGCTCATATTGGGCCCATTGGAAAGCTTATTACATAAACTTTCTTTTGAGATATCACACAATTATATTATGGGCAGTTAAGTTTTCAGTGTCACCCATTTTGACCTTTAATCTCTCAGAACATACCCCCATTGATTTTATTAAATAAAGCAAATGAAGGAAGCCTCTCAGTAGTAACAAAATTGACTGGGAAATAAAATATAAGAAAATGTGATTTTTTTAATCTTGTAAAGAACTAGATTTTTCACATGCCCAGTGAGACATGAAGAAAAACAAAATACATGCCTGGGCAGAATTTTTATCTGCCCCTGGCAGTATAATTTTTGATCCTTGGTCTGCAGTGCTTTTCACCTCTGATGTTATTTTTTAGTTGCGCAGGAAATTCAAAGTGATTTTAAAAATAAATAAACGGTTTTCCTAACACCTCCCCTCATTGCATAATTTAACTTATTTATCTTCAATGAAAGTCATACAGTGTACTCTGCTATCATGTGGGGGTGGGGGTCAGAATGGTCATCAAATAAAAATTCCATTGTGGTAAGTTTATCTGCTGCTTTTTCTCAGAAAATATGGTAATGATAAAAATTATGCATGCAAACAATTTTTGGAAAGGGGGACGTAATATTAACTATAAATGAATTAAAATCAAAGCATTCAGTTCAATTTAAATTTTGCTTTTCTAAAATTAAACATGTATGAGTTTTATAAATTGCTAGCTCATTTTGCAGTTTTAAATTCTTTGTCTCTCTTTTCATAGGGGCGTACACCCAGCAGTTATTTTTGCTTCGAATGGATTTAACATCCTTTGACCAAATTCCAGAGTCTTTTGAAAAGCATGTTCTTGTGGAATTCACAATGCCAGCAACTTACGTTTCCCACACTACTGTACGTTCAGTATCAGTAACAAATCCAAATCCGCCTGAAAAATATGTCCGTTATATTTCAAAGCATGAGTATAAGGTTGAAATTGATTTCAAATCTGGGACAGATGACATTGACGGTCTCATATCTTCTTCAACAGTCAGACCTCCTGTCAGCACCTCACCGGCTGTCCAGGAGAGCACA
This sequence comes from Macrothele yani, assembly GCA_039090855.1. Taxonomy (NCBI): domain Eukaryota; kingdom Metazoa; phylum Arthropoda; class Arachnida; order Araneae; family Macrothelidae; genus Macrothele; species Macrothele yani. Next base: position 139,256,536 of record CM077004.1, read on the forward strand.
GAAGATGAAAAGGATGAGGATGATGATGATGACAGTGACTAATTTGAAAGACTGTTAAAGCGAAATGTAGAGTAAATTTATGACCATGTTTTGTGTAGACTACTTATCTCGATGGGACTGTCTCCTTATTTTTCTGTGTAGCCAAACCAAAAAAAAAGTCTTTGTGAGATAATGTGAACACTGTATTGAAGAAATCCATGTAGCGTTGAACTTTGTGCAATTGAATGTGTAGTAACGTACAAACAGCTGCCTGATGGTAAAGCACAGTCATTACATGCACAATGTCCTGACAGCAACTTCAATATGCATTGTGTTATATAAAAAAAAATTTATATGTATACAGGATGAGGTTATAGATATAATTTAAATCTAAATATTGTACATTAAACTTATTGAATGAGACTGCCGAGTAGATCATACAACTGCTTCAGTTACATATGCCTGAGAACTTGCAGTTATTCCATATTGTCAAGAGTATAATTTTCTTTTCTCTCGGTGTAATAATAGATGATGCGGAATAAAGTAGTTTAGTTGTGAGACTCTTCAATTCTATAACTTCCTTGCCTGAATTTGTGAGATTTCCCAAAGTGTGATCTTATAGTTATTTTTGTGATTACTTGCATAATATACCTACCTCTTTATAACTATTATGAACCCCTTTCTGCACATTTACAAGAAAAATATTTTGTGCTTTTTTATGTTGCATTAATTTTACAGAATTGTACATACATGTCAGACATTTGTAAGTTGTTTTGATATTATGTAAAAATGTTTTGATTTCTCTGGATGTTTTTATTTGTTCTTTTGATGGGCTTTTATTGTAATGACATTAGTGCCATGGCAAAAATAATTAATCCACTTATTAGAAACTAGAGTTTTAAATATTGTTAGTGATGTTTCCAGTCATATTAAAGGTGCTCACTTTTTTTTTTTTCTTGTATGGGTGTGTGCTTACTTAGTAATTAGCTGATCAAAAAGTAAAATATGTTGCCATCACATAGTCTCCAGAATGGTTTCTTTCCCATATCCTCACTATATGACTACAAGGGAAGCACAAGAAATGGCTCAAAATCATTTCCACAGTCTTAAACAGTGAGCAGAACAATTCAAAAACTCCTACATCCATACTGTAGGAGTTTTTGAAGCTCTATGTGAAATAAAATACTGGCTTTTGCATTATGTGTCAGTAGTATCTAAAGAAATTTACTGCAGAATTGCCAAAAGCAGTGGAAAGTCACTTTCCCTTTGCAATCTCTGCAATGAGGTACTCATACATGTTTGACTCAGAAATTTAAGCTCTGTTGCTGGGTCACAAATTTTTTGTTCATTCTTCTGATAGAAAAATAAACAACTTACACAAAGCAAAATGATTCTTCTGATGCAAACAAAGAACATCAACCTACCCAGACAAAAAATTATTCTTATACAAGAATAAACTTCAGCTTACAAAGACAAAATATGCTTCTGATAGATGAATGAGCATCAGCACGTACAGCTAACTTCTGCATATGTTTACTTTGGATGTTATGACAGCCTTCAGTTCATACATGTAGAGAGACCATGGGAATAATTTGAGCAATGTTTGGTGCATGCAGTTTCCAAATAGAATGGGTGAAAGTTGTTCCAAAGAACTTCATTTGAGTTAAGAGATACTAAACAGTTCCTCAAAATCTGTCAGGGAAACCCAAAATATGTGAATGAATTAATAAAGCATGAAATGTAGTTTTTTACTATTAAAGGTAAAGTTTTCCTGTCTTGAAGTGTAAGTGTACTTAAAAAAACTGTATTTAGGCATTGTAAATGTATTTACAAATATCAAATATATATATATATATATATATATATATATATATATCAGTGTTTTAAGTTGTTTGTAATTACTAAGAAAGAAAAGGGCACTTTTGATGAGGACTTAAAACCAACATCATGTAATTTAAGCACTTCATATTTGGCAGTTTAAGTTTGCAGTCTAAAATCATTAAGCAATATTTGTATTTTGATAGGGGGATTGAACATACTAGGTGAACAAAATGAAGTGTTGTGGTGGTGTGCTTCTTAAAGGCCTATCTGTAAACATTGATGATGTGTATGTGTAACATAAGTCTGAAACCATATCGTATCCCATTGTTGCTTGGAGACAAGTTCCTTTATCCTGAGCAAGTTGTTGATCAGCACTTAACATGGATGAAAAAGACCATTTCATAAATGTTTTTGTTAGACCATTTCATTAACTTCTAATGAAAAGCTGTTTTTGGATGTCTGTCATGAAATTCCAAAATGTACATTATATAATAATAATATGTGAGAAAAATTGAATTATATTTAAAAGCAACCAAAAGCTAATATAGTATTTAAGAATTTTATTATGTATATTGCAGTTTGTGTGTGTGTGTGTGTGTGTGTGTGTGTGTGTGTGTGTGTGTGTGTGTGTGTGTGTGTGTGTGTGTGTGTTTCACTGAAGGCTTCACGTCTGCTTAAATTTTTCTTCATTTTTGTGTGTTGGAAGTTGTACTAAGTTAACCAAAAGAAGCTTTTTAGAATTTTCCCAGACATTCATGGCTCAGTGAATTCTATTTAGTAGTTGTTTAGCTACCAAACCAATAACTCTTGTGTTTTGAAAAAGATGTTTGTAGTTTTTTACTATTTTGTTTACTTACCTGGATGAATATTTCCTGTCATCTTATGGCACAGTAGTGTCATAAAATTATAGAATAAGTCCTTTAGTTTAATGCCATTTATTTTGTTTATATACAGTTTTGAATGAACATGACCATCTCGTGCTTTGCTGCAGTTAAAAACATGAGTGATGCCAGGTCGTTTTTCATTCGTCTTAAAATATTCGTTCTTCATCCATTAGTTGTAGTTTTCATCAATAACATGGCTGAACAGTGGGGTAAAGTCTAATTAAATGACTTTGTTTTTTATTTCAACTTCAAACATTGTTGCAGTTACGAAGAGTTTTATTAGTTTCATGTTAAGTCACAAATGGTTATACATGAAAACACACAGTTCCTATTTTATTGAAAACAGATAGTATCTCCCCTCCTCCCCTCATCTAATAAGAGTTTATTCGATTTAAATCAATGGAGGGAAGTTTAAAATCACTTTGCAGAATTCTGCAAAGGGGGTTATCTAAACAAGAGAACATTGGTGCTGAGCATGGCAATATGTGTAATGTATCTATGTGAAACTTCAGTGTTCTAAGATTCCTTCAAATTATAGCATAGCATGGCAGTTATAAATTTCCTTTGCAGACCTAACCTCAGTAACTTGGGGATATGTCTTTTAATTGTTTATTTAATATTTTATGTAAACCTCAAAAGTGAATAAATTCTAATTTAACTGGAAGAACATAATATTCATAATATGTTCTGAGCTCTTTTGTATTTTTGGACTTTTCTGATCTCTAAGCTCTTTATCAAGGTCTGTTCTCAATTATTAGAAACAGTTTCCAAAGCTTTGTTTACACAGACAGTACTTTTCAGAAAGTAACATTGTCAAACAAAGTACTTTCTGTGTAAGCAAAGGCCTTAGATACTGTTTATAATAATTGAGGAGAGGCCCTGATAAAAATCGTATAGGCCAGAAATGTCTAAAAATATAAAATAACTCAGAAGATATGAAGAATATTTTAAAGGTCTTCAAATTAAAATAGAATTTAAGTGCATGGGACACACTCTGAACATACAGCACTTCCCAAAGTAGTTTGTATATCAGATATATATGATTGTGCAGTTTCCTACATGAGCTGGTACAGTTAACATAAAATGAGAAATATATTGTTTTACACCATTACATTTTTTTGTGAGATAATAAAGCATATCAGTCCTGGAAACAGATGCAAATACCTTGTTTAAATAAGGAGGTTTAATGTTAACATTTTATGAAGCATGTATCAACAATCAGCAGATTTCATTAAAGTTGCATGTATAATAAAACAGAGCAATAATATTCTAAAAGATTTGAATTTTAATAAAAGGAGAGTATATGGTAGTCATTTGAATCACAAGTTAATAACCCAAACTTTCCACGTGTGACTAGAGAAAAGTGGATAATTGTGTTACGCAAAATAAAAACACATTTTTCGTGAATATTTTGGTTACTAAGTGTTCTACTTTGAGATAAAACAAGATTCCCGTATGGGGAAACCATTTTCCTCCATCAAATAAAAAGTAATAAAAAGAAAAACTTTTACTCTGCTATATAATAGCCTGAACTTAGAAAGTATGGCCATGTTGTCTGTGCATGTCATATGAGGCTGCCAATAGAGATTACACTTGGGGAAGGGGGAACAGTGCCATAATACTGACATGCTACCATTCCCTCCTTCAGGACTCAAATGTGCACCCATCTCAGACAACTGGTCAGAAATCAGCTCCTGTGACCACCAGGAAGAGTGATTACACTCCCTTTATCTGCAAAGAATCAGTGGATACATGAGTTGTGCCTTCTTGGAGTTATGAGTGTTTACACTACATTTTCCACAAGCAGATAGAATAGATTCTGTTCTTAGAATTTTATGAAAATGTTTTCAAAATAATTTTTACCAACAAAATAATATGCCTTTTTTTTTTTTTTTTTTTTAGTTGTTTTATAAAAGTTTCTTTCTACTCATAAGAAATGAAAAGTATCAGTAAAACAAACCAAAAATTTTCTCTCTGCATTGCAAATTCAAAATGTCACATGAAGATTTTAGGACTTATACCTTTCAAGAGCAAATATTAACTAACCAAAAAGGAAAATTTACATTTCTGTCTTCTTGGCAGATTGTGAAAATTGAGCAGTAGTTGTCTCTCAGAATTTTTCAGAATTTATTAATAGGACATTGTGGCAAACTATTTATCAACTTTCATATCTATTAGGCAGATTAACAATGTTCCAGCTGCCTCAGTGGTCTAAGCGATGGCCTCTGATCATTTGTCCAAAAGGGGTCTGGGTTCAAATCCCAGTAAGGCATGGATGTTGTGTTTGTCTTACAGCATTGTCCCTCTCCCTTCCCTGGAACCAGTGACTGTAAATTAGGGACGGGCGACTGCTTATAGCCCATTGAGGTGCTCACGGTGGTTCTTAAAGTTCTAATAAAAAAACAAATGTTCCATGCTGCTTTTTGACTGAAGTTTTTATAATTGATACCATAATAAATGTGTTGATCAGTAAATTGTTGAAATAACCCTAAAAAGTGAAAAAAAAATAGTTTATAAAAAGAAAAGGAAAAATACTGTAATGTAAAAAAATGTATTTAAATATACTTTACAAAAAAAAATTAGGAATATTGTTTGTTCTCCATATTTTTGAAAATAGGAATCTAAACATGTTTTAATGTAAGTTTTTTTTTTTAACTTTGTTTGTACACTGTTGTTATTATCATTTGGAAGCTGTTTTGCAGGATTTTCACTGCTTTTCAAAACCAAGCTTAAGTGATAATGAATGAATCTTAATAAGTCACATGCTTTGAAAGGAGGATGTAATGCTTATAATTCTGCAAAATATGGTTTGCTGAAGGCAAGATTTGAAAAGAAGCCACAACTCTTTTAATGTGACTATGGAAAAGATCAGGTGTTGAGGGTAGGCGTTTTCATGTAAATTGTGCCTGGTAGAATTTTATTTAATCCAGTACTTCAGTGAGGTGTACAAATGGGTAGATAAATGAACTGTACTATGAAAGATAAAGAACATTTTCAGATCAAGAAATTATTATTTTCGAGTATTAACTCATGTGAGGCAATTAAGTCAGTGCTCTCCCCCATCCTTTGTGTTACAAATTTTAATGTTTTCGCATAACACTGTGAAAAATTATTTTATCGTCATATGAGATTTTTGTATTTTTTACAATTAACTTGTATGTATTTTTGTATGCACCTTAGAAAAGTAATATCTGTATTTCTTTGAGACTGTTTTGTATAATAATTTATAAGTATTTTCTCCAACTAAGAAGTATAGTAATTTCCTACTCATGACATATTTTTATTACACATTCTTCTGTAAGATCTCACTTCCACTGCATTGCAGGGGTGCATTAGCTTTCCACTTGACTGCAGGTTGGCATCACTATCACTAGATCAACATATATGCAGTGTACTAGTGTTATTTTGGCAAATGTTGCCCTTGTGCAATATTTTTCTAATAAGTAAAGAAACAATCTATGCTTAATTTCTTTCCATCACTTGTAAACATGCTTCTGAAGTGGTGCACAGTTTTGATTGTTCCAGTATGCTGCTGTGAGCATAGCCTTTTTATACTAGGATTTATACCATAATTTTCATCATATTATCCACACTGGCGTATAATTCGCAGACCGCGAAATTTACATAATTTTTTTCCTTCATATAATCCTCAGACTGCGACATTCAGGAAAAAAAAAAAATGCAGTATAATCTGCACATCATAGATGTTCTGCTGGAAGTGGAATTTCCAACAGAAAAGTTGGTCACACAAATCACCCAGGAGTCCGAAGAAGTAAGAGAAAAAAAAACCCCAATTTTATTAAATGAAGAAATTCATTTTTAAAGGTTACTTTTTCATACTTTTATCTCCGGACAGATAAAAGGCTTGGCATCTGTAGATCACACCAATGCAGCTCCAAAGTATTGCATTACACCTTGCCAATGATGAAAGGCTGATACAGAACAAGTCATAGAAATATTGTATGTACTTGCGTATAAGTCGAAAGTTTTTGGAGGAAATCTTGCTTTCAGAGGTGGGGGATCGGCTTATGTGTGGGCCAATAAAAAAACTTCCGTTAATTCTCCCATGGAATTTACTGACTGATTTGTTTACGTTTTATACCGCGGCACAGAGGCTTTCCCCATGTTACTGTGCGATTGTTTTCTGACTTCTCAAAACTATCTCGCAGTGACACAATCATATCCTCAGTTGTGTCTGCCACTTTAAGTTTAAATTCGGCAGTGTTACTGAAACGTTTCCTTTTTAAAGACATCATGAATAGCAATGGAGGAAAATAGCAGCAACGATGTTGGTCAAAATGGCAAAAGATGAACTAAACACAAGGCAGCGCACACGAGATCCAAAAGGAGGAACGCACAGGTTCGTGCAGCAAGCACAGTACGTACGTTCATTGGCTGGTTGACAAAAACAGAGATGGCACAATAGTCAGAGTTGTCCTTCTCAACGATTCAAAATGACTCCCGCCGTCTCTCCCCATAATTTGCCCGATCTTTCGTTACGACATTCCACCCCCTCCTCCCCACTCCGTGCAAACTCCTAAACTGAGGAAAATTCTTCCGAGGGAGTTTTTTTTTTTTTTAATTATACCCACTCCCCTGCACAATTACGCTGCAGAATTTTTTTTAAATGGAAGGGTCATAAAAACTTTTTTTTAAATCGGTGTATTATCCACAGAACCTATATTTTTAATTTTTTTAGCAGGTAATCTGCAGATTATGCGACCAAAATTGCAGTACTTGAAAAAGTAAAGCCCAATTCCTGATGAAGACTTTTAAAAAGATGTCCTTAAATTTGTAGTAGTGGACGCTGAGGAACTATTCACACTGGTTGGCGTTTGCAAATAGTGGAATATTTATAAATTTTTTTCTGCAGTGAGGGAAATTCCTTTTTTTCAACTACTAGAACTGAGATAAATTAGAATATTTCTAATTATTGGTGATGTAATTATTATTTATTTTTTAAAGGCAAGTAAGTAGCTAGTCCTTTTTGTGCTTCCTGTACAAACTGTGGCATTTGGCCCTTTGAGGCCCTTACGCTAGAAAAGTCAGACCAACCAACCAGCTTTTCCTTTTATTGGGTTTTCTTTCATTAATAAGTTAAAAAATATATAGATTATTCAAACACACACACACACACACACAATATGTATTGTGAATTAGTGATGGGTTGTATCCACAAAGCAATGCATAGAAATAGGAAGTATGCAATGTGCACATAACAATTAGATGAAGGTAGTTTGATAAGCATGCTAGTTCTCATAAGAAAATTAAGAAAAAGAAAACCCCTTAAAAATATTTCTATGTAGCTGGGGTCTTTACACCTGTAAACATTCAGAGCAAGACTGGTTGCCAGATTTGGATTTTTCAAGTGCTTCATTATAGTTGTTGCCAAATGGTAGGAGGGACTTCCAAATGATAGGAATAAAATAAGATCTGTCAGTATGGAAGTTTAAAGAAGTAAATGTTTCAATTCTCATGCAAAAATGTAGAGCCCTTTTCAGGGGTGGATTTACATGGAAATCAATGAAGCCCAGGTGTTGACTCCTGAAATGCTAGACTGCCCCTAAATCAACTAATTTAGTTTTCTATTTTTTTCATTTTGTTTCTCCAAAAAGAAAAGAAAAAAATGGCATAGAGTAAGGGATATGTCTACTGTTCTGTGTTTTGGGATTTTGTTTCCACCTGAACTCAAAATATTACATCTACAAATATTAATTTACTAGCTTAAGTGCCAGGCTGACTAAAAAACATGCATTTTAATAGTAATACTGCTTAGCATTTCGCTATAACTGAGCTCAGAGATTGAGAATTATTTCTGGCCATCGGTGCATCCAGAATTTCTTTGTGGAGGGTGGCCCAAAATATTGAAGATGCAAATAAAAATACCCCAGAGGAAACATCTCCCAGAATATTGAGAAATGATAATTTCTATGCCATATTAAAGTGCATTTCCAATTATTTGTAAGGCAGTCTATAAGATGGATCTCCAATAATAAAATGGGAAAATAAATTCCAATTATTTATAATTCTGCCAACAACTTGCAAACGGATTTGATGATGATTCTCTTGGGTGTTCATAATTCAAAAAGAAATTGAACAAAATAAACAATTACCATCAGGAGAAATTTAAGTCCTTCTAAAATTACTGTTGTGTACTGACATTTTTCACAACATGAAAATGCACACCTGCTGTTTTTGAATTCGAAACTAAGACTGTTGTCCGAGTTTCAGCGACTCGTGTTCGTGCCTCGTTGTCTTTCATGACAGATTGAAGTGTGATGTCACAACATAGCGCTGGTTCATCTTTCCAGTGATATGAAACACATCATCAAAGTGTGGCATCACAACATAGAACTAAAACTAATGTTAGCTGATATGTTAACATGTGTTTATGGCCAGTTGTCATTGTGTGACATCACAAATTCGACAATGTATACAGTACATGGGTAAAAAACATTAAAACTTTTGAGAGCAAAAAAAAAAATAGGTGGAATCGAAAATCGCAACTTTTTAAATTTTTGTGCACATGTACATAATCACAGTTTTTCGTTAAAAAAAATCGTCAAAATCGTTCCGGTAGAAATCCATAACTAAGGCTGGAAAGAAATGGCTTAGTATTTTATATATTAGGATATTTAAAAATAAGCAGCCAATAACAAAAACCAAGGACGCCGCCCCGGTGGCGCAGTGGTCTAAGGCGTTGGCCTCTGATCATTCGTCCGTAAGGGGTCCGGGTTCGAATCCCGGTCAGGCATGGATGTTGTGTTTGTCTTACGGCACTGGCTCTCTCCCTTCCCTGGAACCAGTGACACTAAATTAGGGACGGGCGACTGCTTATAGCCCATTGAGTTGCTCACGGTGGTCGTTAAACCTCCAATCAAAAAAAAAAAAAAAAAAAAACCAAGGACCAAGTGTTACCTCATGGGGAGTGCCTGGTCCCTGGGCCACCTTCACTGTGGAATGGTTTTGGGTCATGCTGAGTGTCAAAAGAATGTGTCTGAAGGAAGACCTAATTTTTCATTGGCATTATTGACTCTTTCAAGTACTTCAGCAGTGCATCTCTGGAAACTGAGAAAATTTCTTCTTTCATCAGTGAAATGCTCTATGTTTCTAGAGAGCATTGAAATATCTACCTGTGTAGTACTGATAGACTTTATTTTATCTGCATCATTTGGAAGTCCCTCCTATCATTTGGCAACAATCTGATGAAGCATTTGAAATTCCAAATCTAGCTACCTGTCTTCCTGCAAGCTGTTAACAGGTGATCAAGACCTTAGCAAAGTCAAAAGTCTTGTGTGTTTTTTCAATTTTTAACATAAGCCGCCCCTGTGGGGCAGTGGTCTAAGCGAAGGCTTCTGATCATTCATCTGAGATGGGTCCGGGTTCAAATCCTGGTGAGGCTTGGATGTTGTGTATGTCTTACAGCGCTGGCTCTCTCCCTTCCCTGGAGCCAGTGGCCCTAAATTAGGGATGGGCGACTGCTTATAGCCCACTGAGTTGCTCGTGGTGGTCGTTAAACTTCAAAAATAAAAAAATAAAAAAGCAATATAATATACAAGTCTTCTGAAGTAGAGAGAACTCCTACTGTGTAGACTATCACATTTCTCCTTCATCATATAACTAAAATATTGGAGGGCATTGAGTAGCTCCAAATTGTAAAGAAAGGTGCACTTTCTCTGCTGCATGCTAAGTCCAAATAAAATACTGCAATGCAGAATAGCATTCTTTTACCTGTATGATTTCTATCTAAATACCTGTTTTCACTAAATACTGATTATCTGACAGTTTAAAATGTTTGTCCAAAATATAAAGGGATTTTTCCCCATGGAAGATTCAAAATATGATTTTATCATGGTCACATGAGTAAAAAATGTAGGTAAACAAATTTTCATTAGTCAAAATTTCATGGTACAATTGTAACTTTTCGTGATATGTCAGTGAGCTGAGATATGTTGGTTGGGAAACAAGGTGTTAAACAACCTGTTTAGTTATATTGTCTCATGTCCATTTCCTATTACTCATCCTTAACAGTGAAGTGAAATTACCAACATCAAATGTAAGTTTGTATAAATGAAGATAATTTTTCATTGGAAAGTATACCATAAACAGTGGTGTAAGTATTGCAGTGCAATGGTATCATCTGAGAAAGAAACACTTAGATATTACATATTTTTAACATACTTTTCATCTAGTAATTAATGACTTCATGGCTTCCTCTTATTACTTTCAGTATTATAAATATTTAACGGGAATTATCGAGGATAAATTTATTAAGGTACATTACCTCTCAAGGAATCTCTGGAAATTTACAAGACACAAGGTGGCAACATCAATGACCATGCTGGATGGAAAATCCATCAGGCTTGGTCACCAGACCTGTGGAAGTAGTAGGACGCAAGAACTCCTGACGAAGATCTAGTGTTTAGATCGAAAATTTAAGAGGTAATGTACCTTAATAAATTTATTCTCAATAGTTCCCGTTAAATATTTATAATACTTTTCATTTTGGGAACTTTTTAAAAGAAATCTCAGCATTGTTTTTGTTCAGCTGAAAAAATTGTGGCAACAGTTGTTGCTTTATTTTTTATTTATAAAAATCAAGACTGCTGCAAAATAAATTTCATTTAAATGAACATTGTTTTAAGAGTTATACAGGTGTGTGTAGTACTCATTTTATTCTATTTTTAATTTCATAGATAGCATGTAATTTTACCTATATGCTAGTACTGTCATTACTATATAGAGCAGCAATTGCCACAGTTCTTTGAAAAGTTACCTATGCTCTGAGTCTTCGTACTGAGTGCACAGGTTTTGTTTATTTAATATTCATTAAATGACCAAAAGCATTGTTTTTGTCTACATTATGGTGAGCATATAACTTGTGTTTTAGTGTATGTACTTTATAAGTGCCTCTTCAAAAAAGAAAAAAAATCAGTAATGTGTACACCTAAAAGTTTTACAAAGAATTATATTTATTATTTTTGTGTTTGAAGAGGAAGGAATACAGATTAAAGGATCCACGTGTATGTCTGCGTTAGCTAGTCTTCATCCTGTTGTTAGGCCATTGCATATGTTGCAGAAGTATTTGTTTCTTTGTTCTTTATATTTAATTGAATCCATTACCTATTTTGTGTGTAACATTTGGTATTGTATGCTACTGTAGCATACAAAAAAAAAAAAAATGTGGCACTAAAATATTAATGTCCATTTACTTCCACATGTGCACAGGTCTCCATTATAACCCTAACAAGTAAGTCAGATGAAGGTTAAGCAATTGTCTGACTTGAAACCATTAATGAAAAAACTTAACAGGAATTGTAGAGGAGAAATTGATTAAGGTACATTTACATCTCAAATTTTCGATCTATACACTAGGTCACCATAAAGAGTTCCTGCATCTTACTACTTCCACAGGTCTAGTGACCAAGCCTGGTTGATTTGCCATCCAATGTGGTTGTTGGTGTTGCCACCTTGTGTCTGGTAAATTTCCAGTGATTTTTCTAATTTCCAGGTTCCCTAGAAATTTACAAGACACAAGGTGGCAACATCAATGACCATGCTGGATAGCAAATCAACCAGGCTTGGCCACTAGATGTGTTCAAGTAGTAAGACACAGGAACACTTGATGGTGATCTAGTGTATAGATCGAAAATTTGAGGTGTAGATGTACCTTAATAATTTTATCCTCTATAATTCCTGTTAAGTTTTTTTTTTTTTTTTTTTTTTTGTTACTGACAGTAATTAGAGGAAGCCATTGTTCTAACACTTGCATTTCTGTCAAGATCCACATTCTGTGTAGGTATTATGGACTGCCAAAAAGTAATAAACTGGTGATTTAAATTATTATTTCAGACTGAAATTCATATGAAAATTTGCTGTGTAAAAAAACATTAAATCTGTTCAGAACAGAAAAATTACTGTTGGCTGACACACATTGCAAAATGTGTTTTTGACTCATGAAAATAATGCAGCTTTGCATAGGAAAAAGTTCTGTTTGTTTTTCATCCAACCTTATACAGGATAGCAGTTCTAAAACCCCTGGAAAATACAAATTTAAGATTCATTTCACAAAGATGTACACTAAATAAATAAATACAATTTTAACTGAAAGTGCTTTCAAATATTCATGTCTTATGATTTCTTTTCTATTTTTGACATTTCTGACCTCTAGATCTTTAGCAAGACCTGTTCGCAATTATTAGACATTGCATCAAAGACTTTTTTGTTTACCCAAAAATTTCTGTGTAAACAAAGCTTTTAATGCAGTGTCTATAGATCGAAAAGTCTGAAAATACAAAAGGAAAATTATTTGGAAACTTTTTAAGTTAAAATAGAATATATTATTTTAATCTGAGTAAAGTCAATTAGTGTTTTAAGATGTACATTTATAGAAATGTAAGTAATATGCATAGAAAGCATGAATGTAGAACCACAAAACTATGAATTTGCTATGAATCAATTTATAAGATGTGAATGTGATCAGACATCTTGAATTCAGTTAATTGACTGGAGTAAATTAAAAAATAATTAAATAGGATGCACAAATAAAATGCAATTTCCAGTTGCAGCTTTTGTCATTTAATATATAAAAAAATTATATTTTCATCCAATTTTTGTGTGAGGGTTTCATAATAAAAAATTTATACTGCAAAACATAAAAAACACTACCCTAAAATGTAATTATTAAATGCATACATGTGTTAATTGCCACTGTTAAAATATTTATTAATATCGGTGCAAGTTTTTTTTAGAAGTAATTGCTTGTAGGGAAATAAAAATTATTTCTAAAAAAAATTTGCTTCTGTTGACTGAAAAAAAAATTATTGAAATATATGGTACTAAGACATTTTCGTTTGCCATTAATTGAAATATATGGTACTACAGCTAATCATATTTGTGTTTATTTATTTTGACATCACTCAAACTTCTTAAGTTTAATCTTATTTTTACATATTCCATCATGGACATTTCTTTTTTTATTTATTTTCATTTTGTTATTTCACATTGCTGAAACATTAATATCATGCATAGATACAACTTAATCATATTTCATTTGGGTGGTTTTTACTGGTATATTTTTTACTTACTTTTTATAAAACTAAAAATCATCTGGAGTGTTAAACTAGTTGACATTATTTTCCATTATTTTTTTTAATTCATTTTCATTTTTATCCCATCTTCATACATTATTATGTTTTCATTCATAAATGAATTTTCACATTTGCAATTTTTATACATTAGTTTAATTTTACATGTAGTGTTTTCTTGTTTTTAAAAATGTGGAATTGCTGTAGACCAATCTGGAAGTATTTCAGTAATTGCTAATAAAAATCAGCAAACAAGAACATTATGAAAAACCTTCTGACTGAAATTTAAAAATTTCAGCTATTTTTGTAGATTTCAGAGCTTAGTGACAGTGTGTGTGTGTATGTGAGTGAGAGAGAAAGGAGATGAGGTAAATGTGTAATCATTGTGGCATTCTGTGCAATATTTGTGATTTCATGGATGTTGTCCTCATGATGTCACTGTACAATTAAAATTTTAATTCATATTTTTGGATGCAAAATTTTAATGAATTTGAACATAAAAATTGCTGTTATTTTGTCCTAGATTTCTAAATTTTGAAATGGACTTGGCATAATGAAAACTATTCAGAAAAATAATTTCTTTAAGTGATTTATCAGTCAGGGGTCTACTCCTCATTGTTTTATATACTAATTAAATGTTGTGATTATTTTTGTATGTGATTTCTTTTATACATGTTTGAGATACAAGCAGTATGCTGTCCATTATACAGGCAGTCCCCGGATTATGAACAAGTTCCATTCCTAATTCCATCTTTAAGTCGAATTTGTACGTAAGTTGGAACGGTTAAGTACAATTCGTATTTAATGTCAGGTAGTCAAATGCTTGTTTTGAGTAAACTTTTCAATGCATAAAAAACATTAAAGGAACACTTCCAGATATACTAGAACATCTTCATCATAACAATGCAGTAATAATAATAATAATAATGTGTTTCTAATGTTCATTGGCATTTAATTTTTTCCCTGATTGCTTTATTTACACTTTAGTTTCAGTCATGATTGTTTTCCTTTTTTTTTTTTGATGCACCACTATTACTTGCTTCACATTTGCGCTTTAGTGCCATAGTTACGAGGGTAAAAAGAAAAAAAAATTAAAGCCAAATACAGCAACACACATGAGACATTGTTAACAGTAACATGGTCCAACTGAAAAGAACAAGCTTTGTCGTACATTCGTGCTCATGAGCTGACGAACCGCTATAGGCATGCAATGTTTAGATGCACATTGCAAAGTAGCACCTGTTTGTTATTATGAACCATTGTATATTACTTATATTTTTAATATAAAGGCTTTACGAGGATTAGTTGTGTGTAAGTCAGACGTTCTTATCCCAAGGATTGCCTGTATATTGTGCTTGGAAAATGCACTGACTGGAACTTGCATGAGATTGCATTCAAACCTCCATTCATTGCACAAAGTTTGCTGATTTATATAACAAAAAAATGGTGTTACATATGCAAAATGTACAAAAGTTTTTATATAAAAGTGGTTACCAAATACACTACACCATCTATATATTATAAAACATGACTCATATGAGTCTAAAATCACCTTTAATGGCACAAATAAAAACACAATATTTGCCGAGCTTTTGTTCTCCTCTGGGAGGCAGTGGCAACTCCTCCAGGTAGGATGTGAGGGTCATACTGCACTTTAATTTTAGATAAATACAATCAAAATAAAATATTTGAAAAGATTCCTTTCATGAACATAGAAGAAAAAACAAAAATGAGGTATAACTGCAGTCATGAATGATCCTCGAGATGTTTACATGCGTACAAAGCGGTGCATCGTGGTCATGTTTGAAAGCTATGATGAGAGAGTGAGGATTTCCATTTGCCATCCTTGCTTGCCAGCTCTGTCCATTGAGTACACTGGCGGCTAGGCCGAGGGTATACAGTGCAGAAATACGTAGAACTTAATAGCAGGCTGAGGACATCTGGAGTCATCCTACTAGCTGCTACACATCGTTTACTCTCATTCCTATGTTCCATGGCCCCTGTCCTAAAAGGCGTGGCAACACTCAGCTCAAATGTATTGACCTTGTCTTTAGTGAGACAGCTCTATAAGTGAACGGAAGTTTTGTTCAGCTAAACTTTTTTTGAATTTTCAATGTGTGTTTTATTTTGTGTTTTAATTTCTGTTCAGTACATTTAGTATTGTGCTCTGGTACATAATCCAGGTGCATGGCGAATAATCCAAGTAGTTCAAAACAAGTTGATGCCATTTAGCACACTCAGTCATATTGAGAAAGAAGAACTTGTATCAAAAGGGCGACCTACTCCTTCGCTGCATACTGTCTTGATCCAGTTTCAAAAGATGGGAGGTAAACATATAAAACTGAGTGTTATAGCTTGAAAATAAACTCAAACAGGGTAACCCTGTGGGAGTAAGAAACTAAACAAATTATATTGGCAGTGTTTATTTTGTGTACCAAAGAATGTTTAGAACAGTGAAGTAGCTATTGACGTAAACAATTTAGGGAATGTTTTAAGAAAACCTCATCGACAAACTAAAGAACTCATTGCCATGGCAATTTTGTTCAAAGAATGTGAAAAATCTGTAACAAGAAAAGAGTTTTATCTAAGCAAAGCCTATAAAGCAAATACAGAAAAAACAAGGCCCCGTGATGAAAAAGAAATCGATACGCTAAAAATGTTGAATAGACGCAATATGTTTATTAGGACTTCAAGAACTGTTTTTCCATGGGCACAATGAAACGGAAAACACTGCCAATAAAGAAAATTGTTGAAAAATGTGAAACTGAATGACTACTTAGTTTCAAAAGATCTTGGTGAGATTCTACCGGATGTGTGCAAACTTAATTTTGACCATTACCGCTTCAATTGACTCAGTAGAAAAGAGCTTCTCTGCATTGAAACAATAGTAAAGTACACTTTGATTTCTTTCTATTGTTATGTCTGAATTCATTTTGTTGGATTTTTTTCTATGCATTTAGCTTTAGGATATACAATATTTATTTTTAAAGATTTTCGTATATCCTTCCACAAGCCTTACTTCCCGAGCTTCATCCCTTTACATCATACACATCATAAAAACCAGGAGTCGCCCCCTGCTGGGAGACTATCTGAGCTTAATTCTCAGAGCTTAGAACAGTCGCAGATAATACTGAAACAATTCAGTGTTTTTATTTTATGTTTATAATTGTGCCAGCATTGTCTGTAACTGTTTTAAGCTCTGAGAATTAAGCTCAGTGAAGCCTCCAGGCAGTGGGTGAAAGCTTGGCAAATATCAAATGTTGGTATTTATATCATTAAAAGAGATTTTAGACTATATGAAAGTTGTGTGTTATACGAAAATGGTGTTACTTAGGTGTGTTCATTTTATGGCTTATCTTTTATATTGGTCTAACACCTAACATTCATTTTTTTCTTTGTTCTTTTTAAACTTCTGTACGTAGACCACCTTATGGCCTAAAATTATCCTTACATATTTGAACAACCTAACGTAACATTTTCATAACAAAATTATAAGGGTAGTTGTGGTTCGTCTGCTTTGGAATATTTATTAAGTCATCCCACTAAAGTTTAACTTTGAGAAAGGATTTCAGCTGTATGAAGAATATCTGTATATTACATAGTCAACTAAGATTCATACTTTACAAACATGAATCTTAGCTGACTTATATGTTCTTTACTTCAGTGAAAGCAGAATTCATTCCTGCAAAAAAAAAAAATAATAATAATAATAATAATATTTTTCTTTTCTGGTCAGCATTACCTAACGGATATAATGTGATCATCAAATGTTTATTGAAGGATTGGGAAATGCTGTCTGTGCACGATGAATTTGAAGTGATGACGGTACTTCAATTAATAAAATCTATTTACTAAAGCACTACTAAGTTAAAAATCTATATACAAGTTAAGAAAAACTATGTACAGTAGGTTAAAACACTTGATTTTTTGTGCTAGCAACTAGCACATCCTCAGGTGAAAGACTATACAATGGGTACAATAGCACAAGTCATAATATATATATATAATGTGGCCACGTGTTATGTGTACGCAGATATGTTACATGTAAGCAGATCACTAGCACGAAAGATCTAGTGTTTTAATGTACTGTACATAGTTTTTCTTAACTTGTATATAGGTTTTTAACTTAGTAGTGTTTTAGTAAATAGATTTTATTCATTAAAGTACCATCATCACTTCAAATTCATCTGTTTTTAGTCATAAAATGTTTGCTTAATTGGTACAGCAATAATCAGTGTTAGGCAGCTCATCCATTTCTGTTTTGTATAATGGTTCTTTGAAGTTCTGTCAGTTAAAAGTCATCTTCTGCCATATGTGGTGTTACAATGTATTAAAATGTGTATGTTGTTTGGGTCTTGGAAATATGTTACATAGTTGTTGTCCCATAATATTTAAAAAGAAGAAGCAAAGCATTGCCTGCATCTGCATCAGTTGTGAAAATATATATATATATAGGCTGTTAACTTACAAAGTCATAAATCATCTTTAAAGAGGTAAATTATATTATGTGTTAAAGTATCGTTGTGTGGTTTTTGTACACGTTTTTTGCTACTGCACTGGGGCATATGTATTATTTGCTTGTTACTTACATGTTCATGTTTGATTTTATTTTGCTGTTTGTGTCATTATGTTAGCATACCCAAATAATAGCCGCCTTACTTCTTTTTTTTTTTTTTTTTTTTTGTACAGCAGTTGACCATTTTTTGTTTGTCATCAGTACAAAAATATTATATATTGTTCACCTTGATATATTTTAGTGGACTATTTTGTAATACATTGCTGATTATTATACTACAGTTTAACTTATTGTAGATGGTGTAGAACATTTCTGAATGTAGTGTTATGTGTACAGTTAAAATTTACTGAGATTTCATTGAAGTTGAACTCAGAAACAAAAAATGTGCTTGTTTCTTTGCAAGGAAAATAAAGAAATTAACACTGTTTGGAAAGGTTAAGTGTAATTTTTTTAGATCTTTGTGACAAGCACTAAAAAATAAGTTTCTCACAATATATTTCCACTTAAAAATTTCATCATGCACTTCTGCGTTTTTCTATTGGCAATTTTTTTTAATACAATGCAATGTGAACTGTTGAAGATTATGATATCCCGCACATGTAATTGCATCTTGATTTATGTTGAGAGCTTAAGTGGGGCTGTTGCCTAGTGGAACACAGCTCTGCTGTTCCCGCTTGTGGGTCCAGGTAATAGATTTAACTAGAGCCTACCAGATATTAGTGTTGATTCATTGATGTTAAAATAGTTACTAGAATAGAAATTCGTTTCTGCCACCCTGGTGGCGCAGTGGTCTAAGCGATGGCTTCTGATCGTTCATCCGAGATGGGTCCGGGTTTGAATCCCAGTGAGGCATGGATGTTATGTTTGCCTTACTTCCCTGGCTCTTTCCCTTCCCTTCCATGGAGCCAGTGGCCCTAAATTAAGGATGGGCAATTGCTTATAGCCCACTGAGTTGCTCACAGTGGTCTTTTAAGCCTCCAATAAAAAAACAAAAAAAAACCAACTGTTTCTTCATCACTTTTCGCCTCATGCAGAAATTATGTGTCTAGAGTTGGTTAATTGAAAGGAAATTAGACTGGAATGTCTAACATTTTATTGTAGGATTACAGAATTAACCACGCCAACCTCGATGGTGAAATATTTGAAAAGGACAACAAGATGAATATTCAACATATGGTACTTCAGAGTGGCCCCCTGTGCTGATGTTTTGGGATGTACATTCAGTGCATCATGTTTCTGGCTGGACATTCTGTTCATGGTACTTTAGCACATGATGCTTCAGGGATGGACATGCGTGTTGCTTTGCAGTAAACATTCAGCACATAATACTTCAGGGTGGACATTCAAATGGTTTAACCTTATTTGACACAAAAATTCAAATTTATAATTGGCATTCAGTGCGCAATGTTTCAGGGTGGACATCAGTGACAGATCCAGAGGGGGAAACTGGGGTGTTCGCCCCCTAAACCCTAATGAAGTTTTTATATTTAAAGTAGCAAAAATCGTAAATGACTAACTTTGCACATTTTGTTTTCGGTTTAAAAAAAAAAAAATTAGCAATTAAACGGAATTGGATTTAAAGTACGTATGCTGCCCCGGTGGCGCAGTGGTCTAAGGCGCTGGCCTCTGATCATTCGTCCGTAAGGGGTCCGGGTTCGAATCCCGGTCAGGCATGCATGTTGTGTTTGTCTTATGGCACTGGCTCTCTCCCTTCCCTGGAACCAGTGACCCTAAATTAGGGACGGGCGACTGCTTATAGCCCATTGAGTTGCTCACGGTTGTCGTTAAACCTCCAATCAAAAAAAAAAAAATACGTATTACATTGATTTAGCTTCAGTAAAAAAAGAAAGAAGGGAATGGAATAAAAAAAGAGAGAGAGCGCAAAAGATAAAGGAAAGGCGGGGGCATGCGGGTATTCTTTGTTAGTTCTTTGCTATTGTAATATTGTCTAGCGTCTGTCGTCTCGAAACAGTCTGTGAAAAATTTAAAACAATCCTGAATCCACAATTCAAACCCACTAATTTTTCTCATGAAAGAATACACAGTCGAGTCACATTGAGTCCACGTGGAGCGATTTATCAGATTTGCAAAAAGGGATGATTATCGGGCCAACGGTGGCAGTATCTCTGAAACAGCGCAGTTTGCGAACTGTTAACGTGCTGCTGTGGTTAAAGTGTATCGTGATTGGAGAAATGGCACCATTTCGAATAAGCGCCTGGAAACTGTGGAGCACCAAGTGCCATTTATGTGAGAGGTGAACTTCGGCTTCGAAGGTGTGTGAGGGCTAATCGACACGCTATATAGTGGAGCAACTCACTGGCCGAATGAACCTGGGGCCAACTGGAAGTGTGTCTAAAACGACAGACAGTTTACCGCCCCGGTGGCGCAGTGGTCTAAGCGATGTCCTCTGATCATTCGTCCGAAAGGGGTCCGGGTTCAAATCCCGGTGAGGCATGGATGTTGTGTTTGTTTTACGGCACTGGCTCTCTCCCTTCCCTGGAACCAGTGATCCTAAATTAGGGACGGGCGACTGCTTATAGCCCATTGAGTTGCTCACGGTGGTCGTTAAACCTTCAATCAAAAAAATTAAAACGACAGTTCAGCAAACCCTGCTGCCTATGGGACTCTGATGCAGATAGATGGTCAATGCACCTATGCTACGTAGGCGCATCTGCAGAAAAGGCTTACATTTGCTGCACGGCGGTATCGGAATTAAATCTCCGCTGATTGGCAAAGGATTGCCTTCTCCGATGAGTCACGTTTTCTGCTTCATCGAACGGATGGACGTTGGCGTATAAGGCGAGAGACATCGGTGAACAAACACTCTTCAACCATTGCTGGAAGAACACAAGCTGGTGGGGGCAGCGTTATGGTCTGAAGAATATTTTAGTTGCATTCTCAGGGTCCACTCATACCTGTGGAAGGCACTATGGACTGAATTCGTTATGAATCCATCCTTGCAGACCACGTACACCCAGACATGCTGGTTGTCTTCCCTGGGGCGGATGGGATCTTCCAGCACGACAATGCGACGTGTCACACAGCTAGAAATGTCCGAGAGTGGTTGGAAGAGCACGATGAAAACTTCAAAGTACTTCCCTGGCCCCTTAATTTCCCAAACTTAAACTCATTTGAGCATCTGTGGGACCATCTCGATCGTGTTGTTCGTTCTATGGACCCTCCAGCAGCTGTCAGATGCATTGCAGTCGGCATGGCTTCATTCACATACTTATGAACAAAGGTTAGTAGACGAAAGATTATGCTCATCCTGCACTTCCGGTGATTGCTTTGTGACATCATTGTCCAAATCGCCACGTTTCTTTGCTTCTGCACCATAGCAGCGTGTCGGAATTATTATTCATAAATCATTCTACCAGATTTGTTAATGCATAATGTTTTTAATTTTTAATTAAAAAATTTGGGGAATATTGCCGAGGTGCTTTTCCTATTTCTCATGAAGAAATTCGGCTGTTCTACCAAATCAGAACGCTTTCAAGTAGTTCCCGATTTTCGGTGTATCGTTCCGATTTGCTTACATACAACCTGATCACACACAAAGTGAAAGAAAGTAATACAAGATAATATACGGATATTTTTTTTCCTATTTTCATCGTAATAAATTTTATTGTAATGGAAATAATTGTAGGCATTTATTTTAATGGAAAATAATAACACGTTTATTTTCACATAACAGATTTATGCATCATAATTCCAATAAAGTAAATGCAACACCCTTTCCACGAAATTAATTTATCTAACATTTTCTATTCCACTCGGTAGAACGAAGTACTTCAATGAACTGATCAAATGGATCTACATTTTATTTTTTACAAAATCGTCGAAACAAATATTCCATTAGGTTATCAACTAATAGTTCTTCCGATTTGTTAGCATGGCTTCTGAGATTTTGCTTGAGCTCTCTCTATTGAATTCAATACTTTGAGCATGAACTTGACTGTCAGGATCTATAAAATTGTTTGTATGATTAACTGTTAAATGAGTGGAACCATATTAAGATAATATGACGTAGTTTGTCATAAATATTTATTTTTTCAAGTTGACCATGATTTCGCTGGGTATTGATCTAGCTTCATCTTGATGAAGCTAGGTTAATACCCAGCGAAACCATGGTAGACTTCGAATATATATATCATCATCATCATCATCATTGTCAACCATTATCAATCCACTGCTGGACGAAGGTCTCCCCAAGTTTCCTCCACAACGGTCTGTCTTGTGCCAGTCTCCTCCATGTCACACCTGCATACTTTCGAATTTCATCCACCCATCTCCCATGTGGTCTTCTTCTGGCTCTTTTCCTGTCCCTTGGAATCCAATCTAAAATTTCGGCTGTCCATCGATGATCTGTCCTTCTGGCAGTATGTCCAGCCCATTGCCATTTCAGGGATTTGACTCTGATCATGATGTCTTCCACTCTTGTCATTTTTCGGATCCACGAGTTCCTCTTCTTATCTCTCCTGGTTACACCAAGCATGCACCTCTGCATGCTTCTTTGAGTTGTCTGCAGCCTTTGTATGTCTCTTTTAGTTAAGGTCCACGTCTCTGCACCATACGTAAGCACTGGAAGGATGCATTGATCAAACACTTTTCTTTTAAGACATAATGGCATATTGCTCTTGAAAATCATGCTGTTTCTTCCAAAAGCTCTCCAGGCAAGTCTTGTACGCCGATTAATTTCTTCATCAATGTGACCCTCACTTGATATCTGCTGTCCAAGATAAACGTACGTGTCTGTTATCTCCAGCTTTTCTCCATCAATCGATAAATCTTCATTTCTTGTAAAAGCATTGAACATCACTTTTGTCTTCTGAAAGTTCATTTTTAATCCCACTTCTTTACTCTTGTCAGCAAGTTCCTGGATCATACTCTGCAGCTCTGATGGGCTAGTTGCAAAAATGACTACGTCATCAGCAAAACGAAGGTGGGTTAGATAATCTCCATTAATCTTTATCCCCTTGTTTTCCCAGCTCAGTGACTGAAAAACACCCTCCAATGTGGCATTAAAGAGCTTCGGAGATATGGTGTCACCTTGTCTCACTCCCTTTCCAATTTTTATGTGTGTTGTATTTTCAAACAGCCTAATCTTTGCACTTGCATTTTCATATATGTTATTAATAATATTAATGTATGCATCTTCAATACCGCAGGTTTTCAGAGCCATTGTAACTGCTGATGGTTTCACCGAATCAAAGGCTTTTTCATAATCGATAAAAGCCATGCACAATGGAAGTTCATATTCCCTCGCTCTTTCAATTAGTTTTCTCAGCACATGGATATGATCTATTGTGCTGTAGCCACTCCTGAATCCAGCTTGTTCTCTCGGTTGAGCCATGTCCAGTGTTACCTTCAAGCGGTGTGAAAGAACTTTAGTGAAGATTTTATAAACTACTGATAGGAGGCTGATAGGTCTGTAGTTTCCGAGATCCTCAATGTCACTTTTCTTATGTAGCAGGATCATTGTAGCGGTGTTCCAATCCTCAGGAATCTTTCCTTCATTAAGGCATCGAGTGAAAATTTGGGCGAGTACTGTTTCGATTTCTCCACTTGCTTCTTGTATGATGTCTACAGTAATTCCATCTTCTCCTGGAGCTTTTCCCCGCTTCATGTTCTTGATTGCATGTGCAACTTCTGCTGGAAGGACTGGAGGAACTCTGGTACTGGTATCTTTCATGATGTCTGGAGTGCATGTATCATCCCTTTCATATAATTTGGAGTAGAAATCTTTCACTCTTGTCAAAATTTCGCCTCTATTTCTTGTTACAGAACCATCTTCTTTTCTCAGTGCCATAATCTGTTTTCTTCCCTTACTGAGATGTCCCTTTGCTATCTTTAGGCTTTGGTTGTTTTCAATTGCTTTCCTCACTAGTTCACAGTTGAATTTTCTTACGTCTTCAGTGATACTTTTTCGTACTGTCTTGCATAGCTCTATATATTCCACTTTGGAAGTCACATCTTCTTTAGTTGTCCTCATCTCTCTTCTTTTTGCATCAACATTTTCCTTTTTCCTGATAATTTATTTACATGCAACTTGTTCTTAGACCCAGCTAATTTTGTTGCTGTTTCCATAAGAGCTTTGGTTACTTTTCTGTTATCTTCAGAGATGTCCACTTCTTCCGATGTTAGGCCTTCTAAAGCAGAGAACCTGTTCTTCAGTTCCAACTTGAAGGTATTATGGTGTTTTTTAAGGTTGGTTATGTCAATTGATTTTGTTTGTCTTATGAGCTTGCCACGTTCAAGTTTAGTGTTGAGGTGCATCTTACATCTCACCAATCTATGGTCACTACCTGTGTTTAACTTGTTTAGCACACTGCAGTCTTCTATGACGAATTTTTTGTTACACATAATAAAATCAATTTCACTTGTCGTCCCATTTGGATGTCTCCATGTCCATTTCCTGTGTGGCTTTTTCTTGAAAAAGGAGTTCAAGATGAAAAACCCTTCTGCCTCTGCAAACTCTACGAGAGTATTTCCACGCTGGTTTCTGTTGACGTGACCGAATTTACCTACTGAAGTTTCATTCTGTTGCCGTTGCCCTATTTTTGCATTGAAATCTCCCATAATTATTTTCAAGTGCTGCTTACCTTTATTATTTAGATAACAAATTTCCTCATAAAATTCTTCAATTTCTTCTTCAGGATGACTTGTGGTGGGTGCATAAGTTTGAATAATCTGAGCCTGGTATCTTCTCGATAGTTGGATAACGAGTCGTGCAGCTCTGTCAGAGGAACTTTCAACTTCTACCACTTTATCCTTCAGTTTCTTGTTTATTATAAATCCAACACCACTAGTTCTGCCAGTATCTGTCCCACGATAATAGAAGAGATGTCCACTTTTCAGTTCCATGAGATCTTCTCCTTTTCACCTTACCTCACTTAGCCCCACGATGTCCCACTTGATCCTTTGTAGTTCCTCTTCCAATTCAAGAAGCCTTGAATCAGAAGATAGGGAGCGTCCATTGTACGTTGCCAAGGTCAGCATCAGATGGCAGCCTAGTCCGGTCCTCCGGGGATTATTAGCACCCTCTGCCTTCATGTCGCACTGGCCGCTGCCTTGGCCAGGTACATTCCAGCTGCCGGAGACTGAGGGCCAAGATTTAAGTTGTGGAGTCATTTTGGAGGGGTTTGGCCATAACTCACCACGCTGGCCAAGCGGGTTGGTGAGTGTGGGATAGAATTTCCTCTAATCCCGATGGTATAGTTATACCGCTATTGGCGGTCGTCAGAGCCCCTTTAGTGGGAACAGGATGCACCACGAGAAGGCGGGGTTGACATTTGTCAAGGAGAGGCTGTGGTGTTACGCATCACCTGACCTTACATCCCATATATATATATATATATATATATATATATATATATATATATATATATATATATATATATATATATATATATATATCATCATAATTGTCAACCATTATCAATCCACTGCTGGACGAAGGTCTCCCTAAGTTTCCTCCATAACGGTCTGTCTTGTGCCAGTCTCCTCCATGTCACTCCCGCATACTTTCGAATTTCACCATCCATCTTCCATGTGGTCTTCTTCTGGGTCTTTTCCTGCCCCTTGGAATCCAATCTAAAATTTCGACTGTCCATCGATGGTCTGTCCTTCTGGCAGTATGTCCAGAACATTGCCATTTCAGGGATTTAACTCTGATCATGATGTCTTCCACTCTTGTCATTTTTTGGATCCACGTGTTCCTCTTCTTATCTCTCCTGGTTACACCAAGCATGCACCTCTCCATGCTGCTTTGAGTTGCCTGCAGCCTTTGTATGTCCCTTTTAGCTAAGGTCCACGTCTCTGCTCCATACGTAAGCACTGGAAGGATGCATTGATCAAACACTTTTCTTTTAAGACATAATGGCATATTGCTCTTGAAAATTATGCTGTTTCTTCCAAAAGCTCTCCAGGCAAGTTTTGTACGCCGATTAATTTCTTTATCTATGTGACCCTCACTTGATATCTGCTGTCCAAAATAAACGTACGTGTCTGTTATCTCCAGCTTTTCTCCATCAATCGATAAATCTTCATTTCTTGTAAAAGCATTGAACATCACTTTTGTCTTCTGAAAGTTCATTTTTAATCCCACTTCTTTACTCTTGTCAGCAAGTTCCTGGATCATACTCTGTAGCTCTGATGGGGTAGTTGCAAAAATGACTATGTCATCAGCAAAACGAAGGTGGGTTTGATAATCTCCATTAATCTTTATCCCTTTGTTTTCCAAGTTCAGTAATTGAAAGAGATTTTCCAATGTGACCTTAAAGAGCTTCGGAGATATGGTGTCACCTTGTCTCACTCCTTTTCCAATTTTTATGTGTGTTGTATTTTCAAACAGCCGAATCTTTGCACTTGCATTTTCATAGATGTTATTAATAATATTAATGTACGCGTCTTCAATACCGCAGGATTTCAGAGCCATTGTAACTGCCGATGGTTTCACCGAATCAAAGGCTTTTTCATAATCGATAAAAGCCATGCACAATGGAAGTTCATATTCCCTCGCTCTTTCAATTAGTTCTTTCAGTACGTGGATATGATCTATTCTGCTGTAGCCACTCCTGAATCCAGCTTGTTCTCTCGGTTGAGCCATGTCCAGTGTCACCTTCAAGCGGTGTGAAAGAACTTTAGTTAAGATTTTATAAACCACTGATAGGAGACTGATAGGTCTGTAGTTCCTGAGATCCTCAATGTCACCTTTTTTTATGCAGCCAGATCATTGTAACGTTGTTCCAATCCTCAGGAATCTTCCCTTCATTACGGCATCGAGTGAAAATTTGGGCGAGTACTGTTTCGATTTCTCCACTTGCTTCTTGTATGATGTCTACAGTAATTCCATCTTCTCCTGGAGCTTTTCCCCGCTTCATGTTCTTGATTGCATGTGCTACTTCTGTTGGGAGGACTGGGAGAAATCTTTGCATTTGCATAGATGTTATGAATAATATTAATGTATGCATCTTCAATACTGCAGGATTTCAAAGCCATTATAACTGCTGATAGTTTCACCGAATCAAAGGCCTTTTCATAATCGATAAATGCCATGCACAATGGAATTTCATATTCCCTCGGTCTTTCAGTTCGTTCTCTTAGTACGTGGATATGATCTATTGTGCTGTAACCACTCCTGAATCCAGCTTGTTCTCTCGGTTAAGCCATGTCCAGTGCTACCTTCAAGCGGTGTGAAAAAACTTTAGGTCTGTAGTTTCCGAGATCTTCAATATCACCCTTTTTATGTTGCAGGATCATTGTAGCGTTGTTCCAATTTTCAGGAATCTTCCCTTCATTAAGGCATCGAGTGAAAATTTGGGCGAGTACTGTTTCAATTTCTCTGCTTGCTTCTTGTTTGATGTCTACCGTAATTCCATCTTCTCCTGGAGCTTTTCCCCGCTTCATGTTCTTGATTGCATGTGCAGCTTCTGCTGGGAGGACTGGAAGAACTCTGGTATGGTACCTTTCATGATGTCTAGAGTATACGTATCATCCCTTTCATATAATTTGAAGTAGAAATCTTTCACTCTTGTCAAAATTTCACCTCTATTTCTTGTTAGAGAACCGTCTTCTTTTCTCAGTGCCATAATCTGTTTTCTTCCCTTACTGAGATGTCCCTTTGCTATCTTTAGGGTTTGGTTGTTTTCAATTGCTTTCCTCACTACTTCACAGTTGAATTTCCTTACGTTTTCAGTGACAATTTTTTGTACTGTCTTGCATAGCTCTATATATTCCACTTTGGAAGTCACATCTTCTTTAGTTGTCCTCATCTCTCTTCTTTTTTGCATCAACATTTTGGTTTTTTCCTGATAATTTGTTCACATGCAACTTGTTCTTAGACCCAGCTAATTTTGTTGCTGTTTCCATAAGAGCTTTGGTTACTTTTCTGTTAATTTCAGAAATATCCACTTTTTCCGATGTTAGGCTTTCTAAAGCAGAGAATCTGTTCTTCAGTTCCAACTTGAAGGTATTATGGTGTTCTTTAAGGTTGGTTATGTCAATACATTTTGTTTGTGTTATGAGCCTGCCACGTTCGAGTTTAGTGTTTAGGTGCATCTTACATCTCACCAATCTATGGTCACTACCTGTGTTGAACTTGTTTAGCACACTGCAGTCTTCTAAAACGAATTTTTTGTTGCACATAACAAAATCAATTTCACCATTTGGATGTCTCCATGTCCATTTCCTGTGTGGCTTTTTCTTGAAAAAGGAGTTCATGATGGAAAACCCTTCTGCCTCTGCGAATTCTACGAGCGTATTTCCACTCTGGTTTGCGCAGCATTACGTTTTCCAGTCTATTCTCTCCTAGGTCTTTGGGTGTTCGTTGTATGTAGCGGCGTATTTTCTATTTCATTGCTGATTTTCATCGAAATTGGAAACTTACTAATTAAATTTTGATCTAGAAATGTGTTGGTTCGCATTCGCACCCGAATATTCATTATGCGCTATTTATATGATATATTATGCGTTGAATAAAACACTAGTATGTACCTTTCCAGTAGCTATGAATTTCTCACCAACTCCTCGCGGTAAACTTCCGCCGTTGACCATCTGATGGTCAACGGCAGAAGTAAAACTCTTAACCGTATCCTTAACGGTATTTATAAAATGTAAACTAAACAGTAGGTGCCTTCGATGAATGCAGATTACGGTGGATTGAGTGGATAGTAAATATCTAAAGACCTTGGATAGTAAGTCCCGGTTATTTTTATGTTCAACTGGTAGTAGTAATCATGTTCAGTGTAATGTAGACTTATATTCATATATAAATGCAACATATTTAATGATTTGCTGGGTTCAATTGTATGTGCATCATAATGCAATAGTTACTGTCTCTGAGCAAAATTAATATGTATATGGTTTTGAGCATCCGGACGGTTTTAACTGCAGCTTGAGTTATATTTTTTGAGCGTGTTGATATACTTAGAGAAAACGTATGTTGTCTTTCTATTCAAACTAAGAAGGGAATACGCTTTTATAAGTAGAAATTCAAAAATACACTAGGTATAGGGCTAAATCTAGAGAGCTGGAAATTCTGATATCAGGATTCGTAAGCAAACCTGCAGTTGTGACTGTTTAACAGGTAAAAATCATTTTACGTTTTGATAATTAAGAGCTGGAAATATTGACATTAAATTAAGATTTCGCTAGTTTTTAACCCCATGGTTTTTATATATATGGGTCATTCCGTGTCAAATCAACAAGGCTCACAACCCCAACCCTTTTTGATTTCCTTGAAATTGGATTTGATTGTAAGGCATGTAGACTTATGCATAAATCTCAAATTCTAGCCCTGTCTACGTACGGAAGGGGTTTCAAATTACATGGCTGCCCCGGTGGCGCAGTGGTCTAAGTGATAATCTCTGATCATTCGTCCGAAAAGAGTCCGAGTTCGAATCCTGGTGAGGCATGGATGCTGTGTTTGTCTTACGGCACTGGCTCTCTCCCTTCCCTGGAACCAGTGACACTAAATTAGGGACGGGTGACTGCTTATTTGAGTTGTTCACAGTGGTTGTTAAACCTCCAATCAAAAAAAAAATTACATGGTCTTGAAAATTAAAAAATCGTGACCTCCGGGCAATCTTTTAGTAGTTGTATCTTGTTACTTAATTGAGCTAGAAGGTTGAAATTGATGTCGTTTTATATGACCTAATTGAGCTAGAAGGTTGAAATTAGTGTCATTTTATATGAGCTTTTAAATCATGTGTTTAAAAAAAAAAAAGGTTCACCTTTTCAAGGTCACAAAAATAACATTTGACCTTGAATATTAAAAAAAAAGTAATTCTGAAAAAAATAATATGGTATCATTACACTTTTGTTTACTAGTATGCCAACTTCTAAGTTGGGACGCCGCCCTGGTGGCGCAGTGGTCTAAGCGATGGCCTCTGATCATTCGTCCGAACGGGGTCCCGGTGAGGCATGGATGTTGTGTTTGTCTTACGGCACTGCTTTCTCTCTTCCCTGGAACCAGTGACTCTAAATTAGGGACGGGCGACTGCTTATAGCCCATTGAGTTGCTCACAGTGGTCGTTATACCTCCAATAAAAAAAAAATATATATATATTTAGGACCGCAATGGAATCATTATTTATAAAATATTAAAATGAAATACACTGTCACCAAAAATGGCCCCAAAATGACATAATGAAAGGTGAAAGTGTTTTAGGGCTAAATAGCTGATTTAAATTGGGAGGATTCATCAGTCAAAAGGTATCTCCATGATATGCTAAGTAGTAAACCTTTAATAACTATGATTTTTCGAATTAAAATGATGTAAAAAAGAAATAATATTATAGTCTTAAAGGATTTAAAAAAAAAAAAAATCTCTTCTGCTGATTTTGTCACAGTTTCAGGAAATGTTTGGTTAATATATACCCCGTGCTTAAATGTCACAGAATCAATATTATTCTTTTCACAAGATCAATAATGAAACTTTTCAGTAAATCTAATCCTTGGGCAAAATTGGCATTTATTGAAGTAGAATGCAGGAAGTAAAGGATTACATATTACTTTTGCAATGCAGTCTTTATAGCTGCTAATGGGGAGTTTATGTTCAGTAGTTAATTTTGCCATATGATACACTGAAAACATGACTAAAGTTTTGATAAATTGTGATGCACATATGTATACTACATATACCACTTATTCCAACAATGATACAATTTTTTTTAATGCAGTTCTGCAAACTTTGAGAAGCCAATTTTTATCTCTGGGTATGCAATATTAAACTTTTTGTGAATATCTTTCAGATTGTTTAATAAATAATCACAGTGAATTAGTATCTGGGTCACCCAGATACTAATTCACTGTCTTTTTCAGTTTATCGTAAGCCAACTGATTCCTATTCAATTCAATTTCTCACATCCAACTCCACAAAAACTATCTGCCATTAACTTTCTTATAAGAAGAGCCTTCATGCATTCTTCAAGCGAGAGTCATCTACAGTCTGATATAAAGTTTATCTGTAAATTGGTGGATAAACACGGATATCCAAGGACGTTGGTTAACAGATTATTCTGCAGAATTAGTAACGAAAGAACCATAAGTCTAGAACAAGGCCCAAAGCCTAACAAACGGTTTGTGGGAGCATTGGACCAGCACCCACATATCACTAACGCTCTATCACGCATTTGCTCAAAGCATAGCATACAATTCGGTACCCGATCAAAGAATCTCATATCATCTGTTAGAAAAGATCGGGCAGCAATTGATATTATGGGCAAATGGAGAATGTACTACATACGACTGTTAGACGTACCTCAACAGGAGAACACGTTAGTAACTATATAGGCTCGACACGGAGAAGTTTGGCTATTCGTGTCCAGGAACATAAGTATAATATTCGAACTTTCCGCAATAATACGACATTATCTAGAAATGTCGTAAATGGAACACTGCAACCAGACTGGGCAAACATTAGACTGCTGAACACCCCTGCATATGTACACTCACTGCACCTTGCTGAAAGCCTGTACATTGAAGCCTTGGGGAACAGGTGCTGTAATGATAACACGCCAGTGGACATACCAAACGTTTGGAAAAACCATGTCGCCGATTTGAACTTTAAATTATAATTATAAAATAAATTTAATAAAACAATAACATGTGGATTTGATAATAATTTTAACAGTGCAACACAATTTGTATTATCATGTGTAACTTAAGTCGGAAATTGTATGTAGTGCTGGGCTGCGATGGCAACACCTTAATCTTGTGGCGCTTGAGAACTATACCATGGTGCATTGCTGCACTCCTATTAAGTCTACGAGTACTGCATTACCTCTGTTCCACCTGATGATGGGGTAAATGTTACACTGAAAGTGCTAGTGGAGGTTTTAATTTGTAAATAGCCTTCATCTTTTATTAAAATTTGGTAAATGTGTAGTTTAGCATCCTAAATTATTTCGCTGGAAATGTTGAATGATTTCAAAAAGTGGGATGTACAAAGTTTAAAGTAAATACAATCGTAGCCAAAAGTCTTGCACCAGTAAACTAAAAGTCAATTTTCGATGTGTGAAGTCAACTTATGCAGCATAATGGTAAAGTCAGGAATACATTTTATACATATTTTTAAAGGAAATTTTATGCTGAATTTAAATATTTTTACAGAATGTTATTACCAGTAATAGAAGTGAAGTTACAAGCAAAAGTACAGCATCTAGTCATAAAAAGTAAAAAAATAGTGGAATTTGTGAAATTAGTGTACAATGCATTTAACATAAAATTACTGTTCAGTACTTTATTGAAACATGTAAGACACTTGAAATAACTTACCAACAAGCAAAATACGCTTTAATATTTAATTGGATAAGCACGGTTTCTTAGTAATAAAGTGCATCTTCTTGTCATGGAACTAATGAGCTTCTCTAGTTGTCCATTGGTGATGACAAGGTTTCATACGGCCTTTACAGACTCAAATACTGTTTTAGATGTGGGTCCTTGTTGACAGATTTTTTTCTTCAACCTCAGCCACTGAAGTTTTCTTGTAACTTTTTGATTAAACCACTCGCATAGATGCCAACTAGTATGGATTTTCCGTAATTTTACGGATTTTTGGTTGCTGTTACGGAAGTACGGAAACACCGCTGAAATTACGGAAAATCGCCATTTGATTTAATTTTCTGAGATAGAAAGCAAATTTTCATCAACTTAAAAATTTTTGTTTGTTCTTCAAGTTTTTCTGGGGGAAAAAAATTATATGCTACATTCAGGGCTGCCAGACCTGCGCCAATTGCAGCAGCCCGCGCCAAAACGTTGTTCGTGCGCCATTCTGCTAAAAAAATCGCCATTTCGACGAAATCTGCACCAATTTTGGGCCAAAAGTTAAAATTTACAGGTAATCGATATTTTAGCGTTATCTTACGGCATTCGAAATCGATTCAGCGATTAATTCGTACGTGAGATTCTTTCGCGGAGTCCCCTCCATTTTTTTTTTTTTATTGTCATTTTCGAGATCCATGCAAAAGTGAAGAAATGTTCGGGATATTAGTTCGGGATAAAGTGAAGAAATGTTTGGGATATTAGTTCGGGATAAAGTGAAGAAATTTTCGGGATATCGTATTCCGTCTGGGGACGTTGTTTTGTCTTTTTAAACGTTCGGAAACGGAAGTTAAACAAAGTGCAGATTTTTCCCGTAATCGTATTTTTTTTTTCTCGCGATGTTGCTTCTGTTCAGTATTGTTAAAGGAAATTTCATTGTATAATTTCAGCTTGAAATTGTAGGCAACGATTTCCGAAAACGGAAGTTAGGCCGCCCGAAAATTTCCCCGTAATCTTCGGCGACGAGATTCGCACGCTGATTCGAGGAATTCCGTCTTTTTTTTTTGTTATCATATGGACCATGTACGAAATCAATGCATAACTGAACTAAAATTTTGGAGGATTGGTGGCGACGGGGTGTGGGGGGGGGGGTTGTTTTCTCCGTCGGAGGACGGAATTTCATCCTTCGAAAACGAAAAGTAGACGGAGGTAAGATTTCTCTGGTGATCGTAATTTTTTTCTCGCGATGTTTCCTCCACCCAGTATTGTTAGATATAATTTTATTCCATAAATATTTGTATTTCAGCTTGAAAATGTTGGATAAATTTCCGAAAACCGAAAGCTTGAAAAACCGTTATTTCAAGCCATGTTTCCCAATTCAGCGATCGCAAAAATATTCGTGTGGAAGAACCAAGGCTACTGCACTAATTCAGCACATGGCCAGTGTTTCTACAAGTAACATCGTATCTGAAGTTAAAAAAAAATCCCTTTTCTCTATCTACGGACGGAAGTAATGATGCTCAAGCAAATAAACTGTATCCCATTACAATAACATATTTTGACGAAAAAATAGGGAAAAGTTCAACTGTTTTGTTATCATTGGTTGAATCAAGTAATAATACAGGTGAAGGAATATTCAACGTCTTGAACAATGAGTTTGTTAAAAAAAATATCTCATGGAGCAACTGTGTGTCATTTTCCTGTGACAATGCTAACACTATGAGAGGTCAAGTAAAAGGTGTTGTTTCTCACATAAAGAAGGTTCCGCCTGCAATCATAGTGATCTGAGTGAAGACACAGTGGCTACTTTTTATTCTGAAGTAAGGGAATTTTACAAGGCAGGCTGCAATTACATTTTAAGAAAATTTCCACTTAATGATGAATTTCTGAGTCATGCTGAAATTGCAGATGTAGCATTAAGGCAAAGTGTTTCTTTTGCATCAGTCCAATATATGTGTTCCCTGTTTCCAGTTTTGAAACCAGAAGAATCTGACAAGGTGGAATATGTATTTGCTCACTACCAGTTTGAAAATTTTAACTGTGCTGTTACTTCAGAGAGAATGGATGAAGTGTGGCACAGAATTTCTTTAATGAAAAATGAAAGTGGCCAGTTGAAGTATGAATCATTAAGCAAAATTATGGAAATGATTTTAATAGTCGCTCATAGCAATGCAAGTACAGAAAGAATTTTCTGTATTGTGAAAAAAAAAACCATGAATGAATTCAGACCTAATTTAAGTACTCGTGTGCTGTCTTCTTTATAAGTAGAAAAAATAAACAGCATTGCACACACTGAACTATGCTATCAGAAGAAGTTTTCGCAAATCGAACTAATTAAGGCCAAAATGGCAACTACAGCCAGTTTATCATAATAATTTGGCCAACATTCCAAGGAATAATTTTTCTTCATGTCTGGAGGTAATTTATTATATTTTTCTGGTAGACAGTATTTTAAATTTTCCCACTAGCAAATTATTTTTTATTGTATTATTATTATTATTAATATTATTTTGTTAATAGTTCTGACAGATTAAAATTTGTTGCAGTGTTAAATACCCAAATTTGCCGCTGTAGACTGGATTACTGAAAATTACTGAAAAAAAATTGTTACTGAAAAATGAACATGTTGGTTACTGAAAACTACTTTTAAAGGTTGGCATCTATGCGACTCGTCAACCAACTTTAACCAGTGACATGGCATGTTAACATCCTGAAAGATAAAATTCCGCAAACCCATGTCTTGTGCAGATGGTAGCAGTTTAGACTCCAAAATATCCACATATTTCGATCCATTAAATGTGCCATCAACAATTTGCAGATGGCCAACACCAATGGCTGAAATACCGGACCATGACATCCCAGAATGCGGATGCTTCATTGTTGGCTGGGTGCAGCATGCCTTATATCTTTCACCAACCCGATGACGTATATAATTATTTCCATTATTAGCGGAAATAGTAACAGTTGTTTCATTACCGAAAATAACATTTTTCCATTCATCAACAGTCCAATTCTTGTGTGTCTTGGCCCAAGCAATTCTTTTGAGCCGTTGTTGTTGAGTAAGGAAAGGTTTTCGTGCAGACAGTCCACTTTCTTGTAGCCTACAACGAACTGTATGTGCAGATGCAATAACGTCTACTTCATTCTCCCACTCATTTCTTAAATCAGTGACTGTTTTAAACCTTGATTTTAAGGAACGACAAATCAACATGTGATCATCACGTTCAGTACACAGCCTTGGTTAACCTGTTCTTTTTCTGTTTTCCACACATCCAGTTTCTGCAACCCTTTTAATGGTGTGCAAGACAGTGGAATGATCACAGCCATATTTGACAGCAATTTTTTGGTCGATGAAACATCGACCAAAACAGCCAATTCACGACATAAAAATATGACACTCCCTTCCTCTTTACAAGAACGCAGCAAAAAGAAATTCATTTACTTTACGCAGAAAATATTCTTTACCAGTTTCAAATGTCGGTAATGAAACTTCAATGCTTTTTTATGTATCGGATTCTGAAACATCGAGGTTTGAGCCCTTTCAGTGCTACATGTAATGTGTGTGTGTATATGCCAGAAATGCTAAGCCATTTTCTTAGAAATTGCAAGCTTCAAGAAAAAATGCTGTGCTTTCCATACATTTTAATATTCTGGGCCAAAATTTTCCCCTGAACTTTATAAAAAAATTTCTTACATTTCTATAAATGTAGTATATATATATATACCCAAGACAAAAACACCCAAAAACTTAATTTACACCTAAATATTTAAAACCAAATTAGTTTAACATACTATCTGAAGATCATGACGTGCAACGCAGCAGTTATGAATATTCAGAAAACACACACTACAAAGTAGAGACTGTAATAAAAAAATTATTTAACAAGGACAAAAACAACAAAGAAAACCTAAAAACCCAACGGGCATGAGTAAAAAATTAAAATAAAGTAATAGCAAACCTGAATGTAGAAAGTGTTAAGAATGCCGAGCCTTGGCTTTATCAAGGACCAGCAAAACTCTGCATTTTCTTACTTCCACAAAGACCTAGTTGGAAATGGGTTTCTGCAAAGCCATAGATGCAAGTTTAAATCCCTCTAAAAATTTTAATTAACATAACCGCCCTCAAAGGTGCGTGAAGAATAATTTAGTAAAAGTTTTTGCATGCATCTATAACTTTCCTGGCCCAACCCATGTTCGTCATCTGTCACAAATAATTGTTTTATTACAGTCTCTACTTTGTAGTGTATATATATATATATATATATATATATATATGGGATGTAAGGTCAGGTGATGCGTAACATCACAGCCTCTCCTTGACAAATGTCAACCCCGCCTTCTCGTGGTGCATCCTGTTCCCACTAAAGGGGCTCTGACGACCGCCAATAGCGGTATAACTATACCATCGGGATCAGAGGAAATGCTATCCCACACTCACCAACCCGCTTGGCCAGCGTGGTGAGTTATGGCCAAACACCTCCAAAATGACTCTACAACTTAAATCTTGGCCCTCAGTCTCCGGCAGCTGGAATGTACCTGGCCAAGGCAGCGGCCAGTGCGACATGAAGGCAGAGGGTGCTAAGAATCCCCGGAGGACCGGACTAGGCTGCCATTTGATGCTGACCTTGGCTACCTATAACGGACGCTCCCTATCTTCTGATTCAAGGCTTCTTGAATTGGAAGAGGAACTACAAAGGATCAAGTGGGACATCGTCGGGCTAAGTGAGGTAAGGAGAAAAGGAGAAGATCTCATTGAACTGAAAAGTGGACATCTCTTCTATTATCGTGGGACAGATACTGGCAGAACTAGTGGTGTTGGATTTATAATAAACAAGAAACTGAAGGATAAAGTGGTAGAAGTTGAAAGTTCCTCTGACAGAGCTGCACGACTCGTTATCCAACTATCGAGAAGATACCAGGCTCAGATTATTCAAACTTATGCACCCACCACAAGTCATGCTGAAGAAGAAATTGAAGAATTTTATGAGGAAATTCGTCATCTAAATAATAAAGGTAAGCAGCACTTGAAGATAATTATGGGAGATTTCAATGCAAAAATAGGGCAACGGCAACAGAATGAAACTTCAGTAGGTAAATTCGGTCACGGCAACAGAAACCAGCGTGGAAATACTCTCGTTGAGTTTGCAGAGGCAGAAGGATTTTTCATCTTGAACTCCTTTTTCAAGAAAAAGCCACACAGGAAATGGACATGGAGACATCCAATTGGGACGACAAGTGAAATTGATTTTATTATGTGTAACAAAAAATTCGTCATCGAAGACTGCAGTGTGCTGAACAAGTTCAACACAGGTAGTGACCATAGATTGGTGAGATGTAAGATGCACCTCAACACTAAACTGGAACGTGGCAAGCTCATAAGACAAACAAAATGTATTGACATAACCAACCTTAAAAAACACCATAATACTTTCAAGTTGGAACTGAAGAACAGATTCTCTGCTTTAGAAGGCCTAACATCGGAAGAAGTGGATATTTCGGAAGTTAACAGAAAAGTAACCAAAGCTCTAATGGAAACAGCAACAAAATTAGCTGGATCTAAGAACAAGTTGCATGTGAACAAATTATCAGGAAAAACCAAAATGTTGATGCAAAAAAGAAGAGAGATGAGGACAACTAAAGTAGATGTGACTTCCAAAGTGGAATATATAGAGCTATGCAAGACAACACGAAAAAGTATCACTGAAGACGTAAGGAAATTCAACTGTGAGCTAGTGAGGAAAGCAATTGAAAACAACGAAAGCCTTAAGATAGCAAAGGGACATCTCAGTAAGGGAAGAAAACAGATTATGGCTCTGAGAAAAGAAGATGGTTCTATAACAAGAAATAGAGGCGAAATTTTGACAAGAGTGAAAGATTTCTACTCCAAACTATATGAAAGGGATGATACATGTACTCCAGACATCATGAAAGGTACCAGAGTTCTTCCAGTCCTCCCAGCAGAAGTTGCTCGTGCAATCAAGAACATGAAGCGAGGGAAAGCTCCAGGAGAAGATGGAATTACTATAGACATCATACAAGAAGCAAGTGGAGAAATTGAAACAGTACTCGCCCAAATTTTCACTCGATGCCTTAATGAAGGGAAGATTCCTGAGGATTGGAACAATGCTACAATGATCCTGCTACATAAAAAAGGTGACATTGAGGATCTCAGGAACTACAGACCTATCAGCCTCCTATCAGTGGTTTATAAAATCTTCACTAAAGTTCTTTCACACCGCTTGAAGGTAACACTGGACATGGCTCAACCGAGAGAACAAGCTGGATTCAGGAGTGGCTACAGCACAATAGATCATATCCACGTACTGAGAGAACTGATTGAAAGAGCGAGGGAATATGAACTTCCATTGTGCATGGCTTTTATCGATTATGAAAAAGCCTTTGATTCGGTGAAACCATCAGCAGTTACCACGGCTCTGAAATCCTGCGGTATTGAAGATGCATACATTAATATTATTAATAACATCTATGAAAATGCAAGTGCAAAGATTCGGCTGTTTGAAAATACAACACACATAAAAATTGGAAAGGGAGTGAGACAAGGTGACACCATATCTCCGAAGCTCTTTAATGCCACATTGGAAAATGTCTTTCAATCACTGAACTGGGAAAACAAAGGGATAAAGATTAATGGAGATTATCTAACCCACCTTCGTTTTGCTGATGACGTAGTCATTTTTGCAACTACCCCATCAGAGCTGCAGAGTATGATCCAGGAACTTGCTGACAAGAGTAAAGAAGTGGGATTAAAAATGAACTTTCAGAAGACAAAAGTGATGTTCAATGCTTTTACAAGAAATGAAGATTTATCGATTGATGGAGAAAAACTGGAGATAACAGATACGTATGTTTATCTTGGACAGCAGATATCAAGTGAGGGTCACATTGATGAAGAAATTAATCGGCGTACAAAACTTGCCTGGAGAGCTTTTGGAAGAAACAGCATAATTTTCAAGAGCAATATGCCATTATGTCTTAAAAGAAAAGTGTTTGATCAATGCATCCTTCCAGTGCTTACGTATGGTGCAGAGACGTGGACCTTAACTAAAAGAGACATACAAAGGCTGCAGACAACTCAAAGAAGCATGGAGAGGTGCATGCTTGGTATAACCAGGAGAGATAAGAAGAGGAACTCGTGGATCCGAAAAATGACGAGAGTGGAAGACATCATGATCAGAGTTAAATCCCTGAAATGGCAATGGGCTGGACATACTGCCAGAAGGACAGACCATAGATGGACAGCCGAAATTTTAGATTGGATTCCAAGGGACAGGAAAAGACCCAGAAAAAGACCACATGGGAGATGGGTGGATGAAATTCGTAAATATGCGGGAGTGACATGGAGGAGACTGGCACAAGACAGACCGTCGTGGAGGAAACTTGGGGAGACCTTCGTCCAGCAGTGGACTGATAATGGTTGACAATGATGATGATGATGATATCTATATATATATCTATATATATAGATTTGTATATCTATATATATATCTATATATATAAATAGGGCAACGGCAACAGAATGAAACTTCAGTAGGTAAATTCGGTCACGGCAACAGAAACCAGCGTGGAAATACTCTCGTTGAGTTTGCAGAGGCAGAAGGGTTTTTCATCTTGAACTCCTTCTTCAAGAAAAAGCCACACAGGAAATGGACATGGAGACATCCAAATGGGACGACAAGTGAAATAGATTTTATTATGTGTAACAAAAAATTCGTCATAGAAGACTGCAGTGTGCTAAACAAGTTCAACACAGGTAGTGACCATAGATTGGTGAGATGTAAGATGCACCTCAACACTAAACTTGAACGTGGCAAGCTCATAAGACAAACAAAATCTATTGACATAACCAACCTTAAAAAGCACCATAATACCTTCAAGTTAGAACTGAAGAACAGGTTCTCTGCTTTAGAAGACCTAACATCGGAAGAAGTGGACATCTCTGAAGTTAACAGAAAAGTAACCAAAGCTCTTATGGAAACAGCAACAAAATTAGCTGGGTCTAAGAACAAGTTGCATGTGAACAAATTATCAGGAAAAACCAAAATGTTGATGCAAAAAAGAAGAGAGATGAGGACAACTAAAGAAGATGTGACTTCCAAAGTGGAATATATAGAGCTATGCAAGACAGTAAGAAAAAGTATCACTGAAGACGTAAGAAAATTCAACTGTGAACTAGTGAGGAAAGCAATTGAAAACAACCAAAGCCTGAAGATAGCAAAGGGACATCTCAGTAAGGGAAGAAAACAGATTATGGCACTGAGAAAAGAAGATGGTTCTGTAACAAGAAATAGAGGCGAAATTTTGACAAGAGTGAAAGATTTCTACTCCAAATTATATGAAAGGGATGATATATGCACTCCAGACATCATGAAAGATACCAGTACCAGAGTTCCTCCAGTCCTTCCAGCAGAAGTTGCACATGCAATCAAGAACATGAAGCGAGGAAAAGCTCCAGGAGAAGATGGAATTACTGTAGACATCATACAAGAAGCAAGTGGAGAAATCGAAACAGTACTCGCCCAAATTTTCACTCGATGCCTTAATGAAGGAAAGATTCCTGAGGATTGGAACACCGCTACAATGATCCTGCTACATAAGAAAGGTGACATTGAGGATCTCGAAAACTACAGACCTATCAGCCTCCTATCAGTAGTTTATAAAATCTTCACTAAAGTTCTTTCACACCGCTTGAAGGTAACACTGGACATGGCTCAACCGAGAGAACAAGCTGGATTCAGGAGTGGCTACAGCACAATAGATCATATCCACGTGCTGAGAGAACTAATTGAAAGAGCGAGAGAATATGAACTTCCATTGTGCATGGCTTTTATTGATTATGAAAAAGCCTTTGATTCGGTGAAACCATCAGCAGTTACAATGGCTCTGAAAACCTGCGGTATTGAAGATGCATACATTAATATTATTAATAACATCTATGAAAATGCAAGTGCAAAGATTAGGCTGTTTGAAAATACAACACACGTAAAAATTGGAAAGGGAGTGAGACAAGGTGACACCATATCTCCGAAGCTCTTTAATGCCACATTGGAGGGTGTCTTTCAGTCGCTGAGCTGGGAAAACAAGGGGATAAAGATTAATGGAGATTATCTAACCCACCTTCGTTTTGCTGATGACGTAGTCATTTTTGCAACTACCCCATCAGAGCTGCAGAGTATGATCCAGGAACTTGCTGACAAGAGTAAAGAAGTGGGATTAAAAATGAACTTTCAGAAGACAAAAGTGATGTTCAATGCTTTTACAAGAAATGAAGATTTATCGATTGATGGAGAAAAGCTGGAGATAACAGACACGTACGTTTATCTTGGACAGCAGATATCAAGTGAGGGTCACATTGATGAAGAAATTAATCGGCGTACAAAACTTGCCTGGAGAGCTTTTGGAAGAAACAGCATAATTTTCAAGAGCAATATGCCATTATGTCTTAAAAGAAAAGTGTTTAATCAATGCATCCTTCCAGTGCTTACGTATGGTGCAGAGACGTGGACCTTAACTAAAAGAGACATACAAAGGCTGCAGACAACTCAAAGTAGCATGGAGAGGTGCACACTTGGTGTAACCAGGAGAGATAAGAAGAGGAACTCGTGGATCCGAAAAATGACAAGAGTGGAAGACATCATGATCAGAGTTAAATCCCTGAAATGGCAATGGGCTGGACATACTGCCAGAAGGACAGATCATCGATGGACAGCCGAAATTTTAGATTGGATTCCAAGGGACAGGAAAAGACCCAGAAGAAGACCACATGGGAGATGGGTGGATGAAAATCGAAAGTATGCAGGGGTGACATGGAGGAGACTGGCACAAGACAGACCGTTGTGGAGGAAACTTGGGGAGACCTTCGTCCAGCAGTGGATTGATAATGGTTGACAATGATGATGATGATGATATATATATATATGTATATTTAAATATATTACATTTCAGATAACTGAATTTTGTTTAAGAAATTATTTTATGTGAAGTAATTTTTCTGAAATAGAAATTGCAAATTTGAAACGAATTTTCACTGTCCTTTCTGCCACTACAAAATATCTGGTTGCCATTTGGCTACTGGCTACTGACATTTGCAGGGGCTGTACTCATGTGCTGTTTTTAACTGTGATTAAAGTTTTTAATATCATATGATTTTAGATATCAATATCATGAATTATGTTTCGATGGCTATTTACTTTTGATGTTCTTACACTCAGCACGAAAACCTACTTTATTTCACCTATTGGGTTCGTGTTGGGCGAACGTGGTGACCACACAATCTGTCGTAACTGTCCAGAATGCTTCTCGAATCAATTTTGAACAACTTGGGCCCGATTACATGGTGCATTGTCCAACTGGAAAATCCCATTGTTGTTGGGGTACATGAAGTCCATGAAGGGCTGCAAACGATCACCCAGCAGAGCAACAAAGCGGTTACCAGTTTATGAAGTGTTTACGAGGACCAGAGGACCCAAGCCATGCCACGTCAAGACACCCCACACATGTATGGAACCACCACCAGCTTGCATACTGCCTTGTTGATAGCTTGGGTCCATGGCCTCATGGGGTCTGTGCCCCACCCGAACCCTACCATCAGCTCGTAACAACTGGTAGCCTGACTCATTGGACCACACCACATGTTGCCGATCTTCCAGAGTCCAATTACCATGTTCATGAGCCCAGGTGAGGCACTGTGTCCAATGTTGTGTTAACAAAGGCACTCTGGTGGGTCTTCTGCTCCCATATCTCACGGACGCTGCATTATGCTGCGCTGAGCTGATGGCTATGTCTCTGGTACCTCCTGCATTGAATGTGGATGTTATTTGAGCCAATATCGCTTGTCTGTTAGCATGGACGATCATGGTCAGACACCGGTGGTCATGGACATTCAGCACCAGTGGTCGGACACGGTGCTGTCCACAGAGAGGGGGAGGGGTATGCTTTCCATGAAGTATTCTCGGTACACATGTGACACCGTGGATCGGGGAATGCTGAATGTGAATGTTCGCACAACTTCGGAAATTGAATGTCCCATCCGTCAGGCTCCCACTAACACGCCTTGTTCAAACTCCAATAATTCACATTGGCTTGCCATAATTCTACTGGCGGTTGTTCAACCTGAGTCATGAGATTACACCCCGCAACTGGTAAAAATTGTGGCCTGCACCGAAGCCTTTGTACGTGGCTGCACCAGTTAAAAATTTGCATACTGCCATCCCATGACTTTTTTGCACTTCAGTGTATATCCTCAGTGTAATAGTTGAACATAGCAATCAGAGTGAACATGTAGTTTGTCACTGTCATCTGACCACTTGCATTTCTCTCAATCCTTTTAACTATTCCACTGATTCAGTAATGAGGCTCATTGTTACGAGATGTGGCAAAGAAACAACAGTCAGCTACTGTGCTTAAATCCT
This sequence comes from Macrothele yani, assembly GCA_039090855.1. Taxonomy (NCBI): domain Eukaryota; kingdom Metazoa; phylum Arthropoda; class Arachnida; order Araneae; family Macrothelidae; genus Macrothele; species Macrothele yani. The sequence goes on from CM077004.1 coordinate 139,300,514, forward strand.
CTTCATAATGCAATAGATTAATAATATATATATATATCATCATCATCATTGTCAACCATTATCAATCCACTGCTGGACGAAGGTCTCCCCAAGTTTCCTCCACAACGGTCTGTCTTGTGCCAGTCTCCTCCATGTCACCCCTGCATACTTTCGAATTTCATCCACCCATCTCCCATGTGGTCTTCTTATATATATCATCATCATCATCATTGTCAACCATTATCAATCCACTGCTGGACGAAGGTCTCCCCAAGTTTCCTCCACAACGGTCTGTCTTGTGCCAGTCTCCTCCATGTCACCCCTGCATACTTTCGAATTTCATCCACCCATCTCCCATGTGGTCTTCTTCTGGGTCTTTTCCTGTCCCTTGGAATCCAATCTAAAATTTCAGCTGTCCATCGATGATCTGTCCTTCTGGCAGTATGTCCAGCCCATTGCCATTATAGGGATTTAACTCTGATCATGATGTCTTCCACTCTTGTCATTTTTCGGATCCACGAGTTCCTCTTCTTATCTTTCCTGGTTACACCAAGCATGCACCTCTGCATGCTTCTTTGAGTTGTCTTCAGCCTTTGTATGTCTCTTTTAGTTAAGGTCCACGTCTCCGCACCATACGTAAGCACTGGAAGGATGCATTGATCAAACACTTTTCTTTTAAGACATAATGGCATATTGCTCTTGAAAATTATGCTGTTTCTTCCAAAAGCTCTCCAGGCAAGTTTTGTACGCCGATTAATTTCTTCATCAATGTGACCCTCACTTGATATCTGCTGTCCAAGATAAACGTACGTGTCTGTTACGTTGGTGTAACTTATATATATATATATATTTTATGGTAGGTAACTGAACTATCAGAGCTGCTGCCCTGGTGGTGCAGTTGTCTAAGTGCCGACTTCTGACCATTCGTCTGAGATGGGTTCAGCTTCGGATCCCAGTGAGGCATGGATGTTTGCCTTACAGCACTGCTCTCCCTTCCATGGGACCAATGGCCCTAAATTAGGGAGGAGTGACTGCTTATAGCCTGTTGAGTTACTCATGGTAGTTGTTAAACCTCAACAACAATGAAATAAAAAAAGAACCATCTGAAAAATGAGTTGAGCAAAGGATGGTTTTTAAACTATTTACATGCTCTAAGTTTGGTTTGCATACAGTAGGTTGCTGTAAGTCAGGAATGTAATAGCTTAAATTTTTCATGTGCCCATCCACTTGTTTTGTTCCCCTCCCCTCGCTGCAGACATCATGCACCTGTCTTTTGTGCCATGTATGCTGTGTGATGCACTGATTCTTCTAACTACGCAAATGAGTTGGAAGTCATTATTAAGAAGGGTATGAAATTATATGTATTTGACGTATATACACTGGTTTGCATAAATTAAGCAACAAATATGGTTCAAATTTGCATATGTTACAGACGAAGGCATTAAAGATCCAGACTTACAAATTTTGCTAGTAGACATTGGCCACCAAGATCAAAATTGTTAGTGGCCATAAAAAAAAAAAAAACTCAGTGGCCAAACTTTGAAAAAAAAAAAAATCAAATTGTATATTTCATACTAAATTATTTTTATAAAATTTCTTAGTATAATATCAGTATGTTTTATTTTACATATTTCAGAAAAGTTGAAACTGAAGTAATAAAACAATGCACAGGAGAGTGGGAACATCGCACGTGGGGGAGTGCGCTTACCGGAGAACTCTATGCACCGTCGGACTTCCGGTTTTGAAAATTTTCCCGCTATTTTCAAGCTGAAATACAAATATTTATGCAGTTAAATATTACTTAACAATAATACTGGGCAGAGGCAACATCGCGAGAAAAAGGAATTAAGACTGCGGAAAAACTCCATCGACCTTCCGTTTTCTAATTTTCGTAAAGCTGGAATTCTGTCCTCCGACGGAACCCCCCCCCTCCCAATTGTGTTCACTGGTTCATTGATCTCGCCAATGACCAAAATAATAACGAAAACTGCAGAATTCCTTGATTTCGCGGAAGAATCTGATGCTTGAGATTACGGGGAAATTTTTGCGGCGTCTAACCTTTGTTTTTGCACATTGTTGCCTACAATTTCAAACTGAAATACTTTTATGCTACAAAATCATGTTTACCAATAAAACTTTACACTAAGGCAATATCGGGAGAAAAAAATTACGATTACTGTAACTTTTTCACTCCATTCAACCACCGTTTTCGAAAGTTTTGAGATATGAAATACCGTCTCCAGACGGAACTCCCCCACCCACCCACCCGCAAATTGTCTTCAGTTTTACACTGATCCTGAGAACGATCTAAATTATGACAAAAAAACGCGGAATTCCGCGAGTCCGCCTAATAATCTCATGCATATCATAAAACAATAAAAAAAAATGAAAATTTGTAGAATCCGTAGTTTCGACAGCGAGGTCCATAGTCAGCCAACTAAATCCGTAGAAACTACGGACATTCCATAGTTGTTTGCAGATATGGAAATATTACAGTACAACCTCAAAAATCCGGAATCGTCCAGAGATCCGGACTATGCCGATTCCGGATTTTCCTGTGGACTATGCAGGCTTTCAGCGAACATTCATTAAAAATAATAAAAAGAAAATGCCTAACTGCTAAGTTTTCATCGGATTTTGACGAAATTTCACATGGGAGTTTATTTTGACGTGTCTTGATAACTGTAAAATTTGCATTCAGTTATTTAAAAAATTGGAGATTTTCTTTTTTAATAAAAATTTCTCCCAGTTGAACTTTTCCAACGCAGACAGTTGGGCTGTCCACCACCGCAATCTTGCGAACCACATTCCCCTACGATGACCCATCAGCCTTGGCGCATTCTTTGTGATGAAAAACTGACGCCCTCGCCTTTTTTATAAACTTTTTTTTTCTTTTCTGCTGTTCAAGCAGAATGAAAAAGGTGATGGCCGACTTCCGTACAACTCAAATTTTGGGCAATTTCCATACATTTGGAGTAAAATTTTTCAGAAACGTGCGAGTTCCGTACAAGTTTTAAAAAAATTCCGTACAATACAAGTTAAATAAAATAAATGTTTTTCCCGTACAAGGCGCCAGAATTGGCGATTTAATCAAACATTTTTAGTTGCCACGACGATGAAGTTTATCGCCAGTGGCGACCTGGCGACCGTGAGTCTGGATCTTTAGAAGGCCTACAGCATCGATATACGGAAGGCAAATGAGTGGCGCTCGTGGTGCTTCATTTAAATGCGCAAGAGCTTAAAATCAGCTGTTTCAGAGGAAGTTGTCACTTCATGCGTGGCAGTGAATGACAAGATTTCGAGATAGCGATTTTGTTTACATGGCTTCGAGACGGCATTTACCAGCGGAGTTACACTACAGAGCAATAGGCCGACTCGAAGCAGAGCAACAGCAGGTGCACGTCACAGGATGGCTCAATGTCAATTGCTCTGTGGTCAGTAGAATGTGGCAGCAGTTCCAAGCCACGGGTGCAGCTTCAGGAAGGTACAGCAAAGGTAGGCCAAGGGCGGCGACCTCCACGGATGACCGGTATTTGCAGCTGTCGGCATGGTGGAACAAGACGTCTACACCGACTTATCTCAGATCTGTGCTTGTGGCAGCCACCGGATGGACAGTATCAGCTTCAACGGTATGCAGAAGGTTACATACAGGAGGACTGTATTCTCGGCGACCGGTATTATGCGTGTCCCTTGTCCTCCGCTACCGGACTGAATGTTTCAATTGGACACAAATGCATGTGAACTTGACTCAAAATCAGTGGAGGCCCGTGCTGTTCACTGATGAATTGCAATACTGTTTACAGAGTGATTCTCTGAGTTATCATGATTTTTCTCTGGAGAGAGGCCAGTACTCGCTATTTTCCCTCTAATATCCAGTAAGGGGACACCTATGGTGGTGATAGTGTTCTGGTGTGGGCAGGCATATATCGTTAGGCGGCCATATTGGTCTATATGTGTTGCCACATGGAAGCGAAAACCTCAGTGCTCACAGGTATAGAGACTACATCCTGGACACTATTGTTCATTCGTATGCGGCTGCAATTGGTATACTTTTGTACTGCAGGCGGATAACGCCTGCCCTCACACAGCTCGCCTCGTGCACTAATAACTGGAACAAGAGACTATAGTCCGTATGGTTTTCCAGTATGCTCTCTGGATCTGAATCCCATTGAGCATGTCTGGGATGCTCTCGGGAGGCGTGTTGCTAGCCTACAGCCCGATCCCCAAACCCTGCAGGGCTTTCGCACTGCATTGCTCGAGGCTACCCATGGAACTGCTCGACACCATTATTAACAGCATGGAACATTGCTGTCGGGCCTGTATTGCTGTTCAGGGTAACCATACTTCGTATTGAAGTACCTTTTCCTATTTCATCGCAATACCTATATTTCTATATTTTCATATTTGCATCATTCATACAAAATGTAAATGCTTTGTATCACATGTTCTTACGTTTTTTTGTTGCAATTGGTCTGATAACGCTTACCACCAGATTTCATCCGAATCAGTTGCATACTTTTTGAGTTATCATGATTTTTCTATTTGTTGCTTAATGTATGGAAACCAGTGTATTTTATTTATCTTATTCTAGGGGTTTTCTATGTGAGACAGTGTGTTAGAAGAAAGAAAGAAAGACAAAATTCTTAAGATTACTTATAAGCTGCTGTGATCTGCAATGGAGGATGAAGAAAAGTCAAAGGTCAGCTGACTCTTTACTTTATTTTTTTTTTTTTTGTTAAACCTGAAGTGAGTGCAATTTTTTTTTTTTTTTTTATTCACTTTACACCCATATGTGATTGATCTGGAAATTTTTTGGCTGCTATTTCATTTTGCACACGAGAAAGAATCTTGATGGTTTCTTATTAGTACTGTAGTATCCAGGTTATTATACTTTCACGTACAAGCATTGTGGTTCTTTTTGACAACATACACTCATCTTCAAAAAAATAGTTGCACCCAGAAGGAAGCAACAGACAGGAATGAAACTTGGTGGGTAGTTTTGATATTGTGAGACATGCAAGTGATTCAAGTATCACGCTCAGCTGCGCATGTGACGCCAGCAAGGATGGATCACAGTGCTGTGCCCGACTGGCTATATAAGGTCATCCTGTTGTGCGTGCTTGCCATTCTGACTCGTGCTGTTGTGTTGGTTGCATCCTTTGCAAGTGAAGTGTGCCTCGGAGAAAAGTTCGGAAGCAGTTGGAGGAGTTCGAGAGGGGCTGAGTCGTCGGGCTTCGGGAAGCAAGATAATCTTATCGCCATATTGCGCACCATACTGGTCGTGCAGATATCACCATAGCATGCTGATAGCAGTAGTGGATAGAACAAGGTACGCAGCAGCGATAGGAAAGGTATGGGAGACATGGACGAACCACGGAAAGAGAGGACCGATGGGTTGTCCGACGTGCAGAGTGACTCAGGAGCCACAATTGCGGATATTCAGCAAGCAGTGGTGCCCTCCATGCATCGTCTGATTAGTGCCAGCACCATTGGCTGATGGCTGCACCATTGGCTGATGGCTGCACAGTTTGTGTGCGTGTAGGACTACACGCACACAAACTGTTACGACGACTGGCCTTAACACCATTGCATTGTTGCCAAAGACTGTATTATGGTGTCGTGCCAGACTGTTAAGGAGCCCCTCCGAATGGCAGCGGGTGATCTTCAGTGACGAGTCCTGCTTTTGTCTTGGAGGAGATGACCAACGAATCCATGTGTGGAGGCAACATGGTCAGCGCCAAGATGAATGGTTTGTTGTCGAGCATCAGACGTCCAGAAGGCCTGATGTCATGGTGTGGGATGCAATTGCCTACAATGCCATATCACCTTTGGTGTTCATTACAGACACTTTGACAGCCCAACGTAATGTTAATGAGGTCCTGCAACCAGTGGCGCTACCTTTTCTGAACGCTCACTCTGGGGTGATTTTTCAACAGGACAATGCTCGTTTGTATACTGCTGCTGTCTCATGAGCTTGCCTTCAAGGCACTGATGCTTTGCCATGGACAGCTGCATCCCCAGACCCATCACCGATTAAAAATGTGTGAGATGCTATTGGACGCGCTATCCACACTCCACCTCCACCGCACAATCTGCAGGAACTGGGTGAGAAGATTCAAGCTGCATGGGATGGCTTATCGTAGGACACCATTAGGAACCTGTACAACTCCATGCCAAGATGTCTGGCATGCTGTGTGAGCAAGCATGGTGGCCCGATGCCAGACTGAGTGACACTACTTATTGGCATGCAGCTCAATAAATATTGCCCATATCAGTCTCAATGTTTAATCATTTGTTGTTCCTGGTAACCCTTACCTTCCTCCCGAATAGCATTGCAATCTGACACGTCTTTCTGGGTGCAACTATTTTTTTGATGATCAGTGTATTTCTCCTGTGAAATCCTCCTTTTAAAGCAACTGTGACATTCAGGAGTAAAGTCACATACTTATCAATTTTACCATCTGACTGGTTTTTGCAGTGGTCACCTCTGGCTCAATTCCTCAATTATGCTATATCAGTGTGAATCAAAGTTTTGTCCCATTTTGTGCTGCACATAATGTTAGGCCTCCATACATACATATCACTAAGCTGTTCTTTGAGATTCAGAAGTTTGCTCCACAAAGAAATACAAACTACCAGATAAATTTTTAACTGATTATTTTCTTACTGTTGCCGTATCAAACTTATCCATTTACAGTAGCGATCTTGACACAGAACTCAGGCTTCACTGACATCCATCACACGACATACACAATACTTTCTATACTTCATACCCATATATATATATTTTTTCTTTCTATGGGCGGTCTTAGTGAGAGATGAGTTTACTTCCTCGGGGTGCTCCATGGGCAACAATGGCACACAGAACAACAACAAGGGCCTCTGTGAATTTTGGAGAGGTACCAGATAGTTCTGTGTGACATTGGCAAAAAGACCCTAACTCACTGGGTTTTGTTCCAGAACTCTTAGGTTGACCAACCAGAATGGTCAGCTGTGGGCTAATCCCCCACACTGGTGTACTTACCTGATTAAAAAGACATAAAGAAAAGTTAGGCCTCCATGCCTGTGCAAAACAGGCATGAGCATCAACTGAGTGCCGCAACAACTTGGAACACATGAAGCTGATAACATGCATTTGGCATGGAGCCTCATTACATTATCAGGTGAACAGAGGTCAATAAATCTGCAGTTAAAGGGTTAAATACGGAAGCAGCAGCAAGAGAAATTTTTGCAATTGAAGGCGAGGAAACTAGACACCACACAAAAAATGGTTCTGCCGTTTCAGTGCTGCAGACACATCTTGAAGATAAGCTGTGATCAGGACGTCCAATGACCACCAACACTGACAGCCTGGATGAAGCTGTGAGAGTAAATCTAGGTGTAGGTACATAGAATTGGCAGCTGAGGTGGGGTCTTCCCAATCCACCATCGTTTGTCACCTTCACAACCTTGGTTTCTTTTCCAGTCACTATTGAATGGTTCCCTCATGCATTGACACTCCATCGGGTGAAACAATGTATAGCTAGCTATCAGTTGCAGATTGCTGTCAAGTTCAGAGGACGATATGTTTTAGCACCGTATTGTCTCGGGTGATGAAAAGCGGATGCTCCTATGATTTCCTACCAGTGGCTGAGGCCATGCCAGGAAGGAGATCCAGTGGTGCAAAGAGGGTGTTGTGAGAGGAATCATGCTGTGGCTGTGTATTTGGTGAAATTGTGAGGGTCCTGTGCAATGGGAACTTGTGCCAGATGGTCAGGCCATGGATGGGAACCTCCTATGTCAAACAACTGCAGCAAGTCCATGATGCTTTGTGCCAACGCTACCCAATCTCTCATCAATAGAAAGCAGGCATTGCTGGAAGTGGATAAGGCCCCAAGCCACACCTCCAGGGTGGTCTGCTAAAAACTGCAGGAATTAGAAGGACTTTAGATCCTACCTTATCCTCCATAGAGTTTCAATCTTGCCTCATCTAACTACCACATGTTTTGCTTCATGGCCCATTTACTACAAGGACAACAGGACTTCACTACAGTAGTGGATGTGGAATTTGGCATCAGAGAATTTCTGTCTTCAAAATCTGCTGTAAAACTGTTGTGGGATATGGCTGCTGTGGAATGTTGGTGAAGGACTATAGGAAATAACAGCCTGCAGAATGAGGTGAACATGTATGACTTTCTTGCATCGTTAAACTTTCTGGCTACAAACAGGATGAATTTTTGACTTGCCCTGGTAATCTACCACCCACCAGAGGGACTATAATTATTGTATGAACACCAAGAAAACATGGCAACACACACTTAAATGGCAGCCAAAACATGACGTTAGTCATTTTATTTTTGTGTGCTGGAGCCAAGTTTTCACAACTGTTTGAATTATTTATTACCGAAATGCTCTCAAACATTCCCCCAAGAGAGAATGAGAGAGAACAGAAAGGGGTTGCCTGTTTTCAGATATTAATAGAATCACTTCGAATAATCCTCAGAAATCATTTGTAGACAGTCCACTAGAGAATCACTGCTAGCCAATACACTGGAATACTACATAGAAACTGTTGTAGTTTAATCCACTTGAGGGCCAAGGGGAGGGTCAGTTTGCACCAACACAAATCCATCATTTACAGTTGACAACTGTCACAGCCTGCATCATCAGTAAGAGCAGTCACCAATGTCTCTCAGAGTTACTTTGCTGAACAGATGTATGAAGTTCACGATCCTTCAAACAGCCCTCGTGTCATCACTGAGGAAGGACAAGACTTCCAAAATGATAGAGATAGCAGCAGCGTGGAAAAGAAGGCCACAAACTTCAGAGCCAGAAACGGATCTAGAAGCTTCCCTGGGGGGGGGGGGGCAAGATTGCCCTTGTCTGAAAAAATAAAAAGATTGACAGAGAGATTTTTGTGGAATTGTCACACCCAAACTGGCACCTTCTCTGGTATTGCACTTTTTTTTAAGAAAGTTTTCAATAAAAATAGAAAAATTGTGCTAAATTTTTAAATCACAAAGTGGGAAAAGTAACTAAAAAATTAGCACTATTTTCCTGGCATTCGATTGCCTGCTTTGTGAGGAAATGAGCTCTGTCCTTTTTAAATATCAAGTTCAAGTAGAACCATATAAAATAAATTTGAGCTCTGGGAGGCTTAATTTAATAGAAAAAAATATTCTACCTTGAATCATTCATAACCAATAATTCATCTTTAAAATATTTGTTTATTCTTTTGTAATTCATGATTCCCACTTATATTAAAAGGAACTTCCATTTACTTCACCTCATCAAGTCATTCCTGCACCATTGATTGTTTTACTGACGATTTTCTCCCAGAAGTTTGTGGAAATATTGCATCAAACAAAGCACACCCACTGCTTTTCATGATCAGTCAAAACCTGTTTTCCCTTTTGCTCTCAGCTTCCTCTGTTTTGAGACTCTAGTATTTTTTTCTTTCCTTTTTTCTATCAATCTGAAGCTACAACAGAACACTTCATCTCCAAATTCACAGCACATTTTAATCTTCATAATTTTTTTGAAAAATCTATGCCTTTATTACTATAATTTTACAAAAATAAATCTGTTTTAAAATTATTTATGATCTTGGCCATTTCAAAAGGAAAAGTGTGTTTTAGGTGTGTGGGGGGGGGGAGAGGAGGTCACCCCAGTCATCTCCCACTGGATATGCTACTGTTCACAATTTGTTTTAGAACTCTCATCCAGAGTAAAAACCAGGAGGTAAGAGAGAGAGACACACACCTCCAGCAATCATGCACCATGATGACAGTTTCAAAGACAGAAGGTGTATGTAAATTCAGCATTCCAAAAAGGTGTTGAGACAGAAGCTGGCAATATGTAAATTAAGTTTTCTAAAAGGTTGTTCCCCTCATGTTCAAAGAATGTTGACGACTCACAGCCCAGAGTAGGCAGCTGTCAGAAAACCTTCCACCCCCCCCTTCTTCTCTCGCACATTAAAATTTTAATTGCAAGTTAGAAGATGTTACACTTTTTCTCAGAAGATGATTCTTAAATACACAAAACTAATTCAAAAACCGTGACATTGACTATTCAGATTGATCTTGCATTCAGTACTAACATCCCATTATTCAAAAACCATGACATTGGTTGTTTCCCTTATTTATATTCCACTTCATAAACATTTTATTCATTCTGGACAACATACTCTGCATCTAAATTTTACTGTTATACAACAGGACTGTTTCATTGGTTTACAGCAACCTTCACACATGGAAATTCCCTAGACATAAACCAGTACTGCCTGGTTTGGCATCATCCATGATTATATACATAAATATGTTGAACAGCCATAGCGTAGTATATCCGTTTATTTTCCTGTTGTGTAAATTTGTATAAAGATTCGCCAAGCTTTCACACTCCACTGGGAGGCTTTCTCAAGGCTTCGGACGTGTTCTTCACATAGATGTAAAGAACACGTCTGAAGTGTCAACTAGGACATGCAGAATACAGCTCTCACCAGAGAAGTCATGCATTCGGCTGCTCCTGTATGGAATAGTATTAGAAGAATTGCCCCTTACACGAACTTGAAAGAAACTGCCATCAGGGAAACAGTCAAAACCCTTTCCAGCAAACTGGCATGCAATGATGTGGTCTCTATGGAACTACCAATGGTTTTGCATGCATGATAGAAACACATCATGGCACACCTCATAATTGTGTGATAAAAACTCACGTAATACTGCTTGTGATGTCACCCACATTATTTTCAAAAATCGTCTTTATTTCCGACGAGTTCTAATTCTCTGCATTTTATGTCTACATTGCTTTGAGAAAGCCTCCCAGTGGAGTGTGAAAGCTTGGCGAATCTTTATACAAATTTACACCACAAAAACAAACGGATATACTACGCTATATAAGCATTCCTTGTGTAGCCATGGAGACATTTCACAACCTTGTCTGATGGATAACCAACTGGGAAAATGCCATTTATTTACACACATGCTTTACTACAAGCATATATAGCTTTTACATGCCCTAGTAAATTCCTTCGTATTCCATGATTTTTCAAGATTTTTTGCAGAAGTACTCAATTGGATAAGTGTAACTTTTTATTGTTTTAAAAAACAGATGTACGTAGGAGACACATAATAATTCTTTTGTCTCTCTTTCTCTCTCTTTCTTGCTACACACACACACACACACACACATTTATATATACTGTATGTATATACAGTATATTTCATTTTGTTTTTCTGTACAATGAATTTTTATTCTGCTTCAATTGTAATTTCCATATTTATAATATAGATAATATAGATATAGATAACTTTCAAACATGTTAGACTTCAACTACTTAACATGGAACTGTGCAGTTGTGTTGGATCTGAGACTGGGCTTGAATTGAGGGCATACCGGGATTGTTGACAAGATCATGGGCTCTGCTCCTTAACAATAATAGAATAATAATAAAAAAAAAAAAAAAAAAGGAGGGGTGGCACCAAATTTTGGGGTGCATAGCATGTCTTTTTGATCTAAAAACAAGTGTGATAATGAAAAATGGAATGATCAAACATTTGTTGGCATGTGAAATCTTATAACTATAGGTTTGCAGAGTAGTTGTCAGTCTTGAATGGAATACGAAATTACATCATACAATACAAATTTTGAAGATGACAATCCATTTTTTGGTGTAAATATGACCTGGATGGTATGCCAGATAATATCCGAAAACTTCATATTTACACCAAAAAACGGATTTTCATCTTCAAAAGTTGTCAATCTTACTGTTTTTTCCTGAGAGACTCCTGACTTTCAATGCAGGGATTAATTCACGTTTTTAAAGATGATACCCATTTTTTCTGAAAACATGCCTTTTGTGAAATTCTGCCCGTTTTTGTGAAATTTAACCTATTTTTTGTAAAATTTTGTGTATTTTGGTAAAATTTGCATATTTTTGTGTTTAAAACCATTTTAATCCTCCATAATAATTTTTCCAGTAACATTATTTTATTGTTTTCTTTTTTTTTCTTTCAGTTATATTAATTTTAGTCTTATTCTATTGTTATAAGGTCTGCAGTGAGTTTTCTGTTTTGACGGTAGTGTATCACAGCTCTGGAAATTGCCTGTCCTCCCCTCCCAGTTAAGTTGAAATGGTATGAAGACAGCTTATTTTTAAAAGCTGATATCCTCATGAATGGCCTCTAAATTGAATTTCCAAATTAAAAATAATTGATTCTAGGAACATTTGCACCACATTTTATTTCAGTGGGGCACAAATTTGCTGAACAAACTAATTTTTAAGTCATGTGATGAAGAATGGCTTATCTATTTTTTTTTTTAAATTCAGGCAATTCTTAAAAAGCCACTTTCTGATTAGCCAAGAAACAAATGCTTCTCGTAGAAGCATGTTCACTCTTTCTGAAGAAAGTTGCACCCCAAGGCCAATGGCACAAAAAGTTGGATGACCTTGAGGCCACAGAAATACCCCTTCCTCCCAGTCACTGAGTTTGCTTCACTAAGCCACAACATGCACTGTGCTTTTTCCACCCCCACTGAAACCAGCCATTTTGCTTGCTTGACTAATGTGTTACATCATGGCATATGCATGAAACGGTTGCCCCAAAGAAACCTGAGGACATAATACATACAAGGCATATTTCGAAAGTAAGTACCTTTTGCAAATATTTTTGCACACATGTGCTGACTTTCCTCATTTATTGGTAAGCCACAGATGCCATTGTGAGAACATCTAGTTTGTGTGTTGTTCTGTGTATTCAACATGTTTAAGAAGATCGAGCGGCCTGCAGACTGTGAGGTGAGGTCCATAGTTCGATTTTTGAATGCAAGAAATGTGAAATCAGCTGACGTTCATCATCAGATTTGTGAGGTCTATATCCAGAACAAAATGTAAGGCATGATTACTTTCAGCATTGTCTTGCTTCATGACAAAGCTTGGCCTCATATTTCTGCATGAACTCATACTAGTGTTCACCCTAGAAATTGAAAAGGGCAGGGTAATTTTCTGAAAAAGGGCACATTCATATTTAAACAGGGCATGTGTTATGTGTGCAAAACATTGTAAGATCTGAAAAAAAGGGTGCTTTGGGATGACAACAGGTCATATCTGGAAAAAAAAAGGGGCATTTTATGTATTTGTAAGCTTTAAACCCCGCTATCCCACCTCCCTGAAATCATCCTCTGACCCTGTCCTCATCCTAAGCATAATACCATTTCATACAGTGGTGAAGTAGGAATATTTTTTTTAACAACGAGCTCTATGGGTTTTGTAATATATTTTTTTTTTTGCATGTAATATATTTTTTTCATGAAAACCAAAGAATGAAAATTAAATTTGATTTCAATATATTGAAATGGTTTCATTAACAACATTCATTTACTCAATAAGAATCAGATCTATTTTTCCATATCCAGAACAACAAAACATTTTTTTCAGTTGCCTATTCATGGATAAAAAGTAAACATTTCTTACCATACTTCTGATCAATGGATTATTAAATGCATGAAAACATACATTAAAATTATTTGAAGATAATTTATTTGAACCAAATGACGGAAAAAAAAAAAAAAAAACTTCTTGTTCCATCCAGTGTTTTGCTGCTCAAAGGGAAAAAAAAATCAGTATTTGATTTGATAGCCAATAAATTGCCCTTATTTTCTAACTGGAGTTGAATTCACTGATAACCAAGATAAAACCAGGAAATTAATCTTTTCTTTTGAATCATCCAGTGTTCTGCTGCTTCAGGGAAACAAACTTCACCATTTAATTTGATTGCAGCCCAAAAGTGATTGTTTTAAGAGAGGGTGATAATGGTCTAGTCCATGATTTTCAGAATTTCTAAATTTTCTTACTAAGCTGCATATTCTTTTTGTTGTTGTTGTTTGTTTTTCCCCTCATTTCACGTTGTGATTATATTCTTATTGTTTGTTTTTCTGATAACACTCCTCATTCTTAATATCTTACAATTAGTGATAAAGAGAGACTTGATATTTTCTAAGAATTTTTCGTAACGAAAGCATGTTTCTAACAGTCTCTTCAAAACCAACCAATCATTATAGTAAACATTTTGTCTCTTCTGTCTTTTCAAAGTGAAATTCAATTTTAAAATTGGTACTTAATTGGTCCGTGATGGAATCTGTCATTTCCGTGACCCATAAAATTGTCCTTGAGTCATCACGGCAGAGTGAACAATGCAGTTTCGATTTCTTACATTTAATTTAACTTAAAGCATGTTTTCTCAATCTGTAGTAACATTTTGTTTTATTAAGAGCAGAGCAAAAATATTTTAGTTTGTTTTAAGCAAAAATTAATGTTCCAAAGACACTGTGTGCTCATCGTGCAGAGGAAACACTACTCAATGGAGGACAAAAGACAGCGACGGAAAGTTAAAGTTTCCATTTTTAACTTCAATTATTTTGTTAGCAAAAGTAATAATTATTGCTCTTTGTCTGTTGATAAAGCAGGAAGTGACTAATCAATGCAAAATCATGCATTTTCAGAAAAACTTAATAAAAGCGAGCTACTGAAGTTGGTTTGTGACGTCAGAGCTCCAGCTGAAGCTCAGATGTCCATTATCGTTACTTCGTGCTGAAACTTCAATGGGTAAAAAAACTGTCCCCCTTCTTGAAGAGTGAAGCTATAAATAGAACACACCCACTTATTTACTGAGCAGAGTACTGTTTTTCCCCACATATGAGTTGAATGATAGAAAATGCCTTGCAAATTTATAGGAGGTTTTTGAAAAATGCAAATAAATTCTTTTGTAATGAAAAAATAATTTGACCACCAGACCATATGGAAAGGCAAATTTTCAAGCCTGGTGAGTAAAGCAACTTTTCATACCGGCTGCTGTGTTTTATCCAGTCGCCACGCTGCTAGTGGTGACTGTTAATTTTCGTCTTTACTTGGAACAAGTGGTCCTAAATTAGGGACGGGTGACTGTTTATAGCACTTTGAATTGCTCAAGGTGGTGTTAAACTTCCAAATGAAAAACAAATGTTGCAATTTCTACGAAATCTCGTTAACTGTGAGCTTCGTGAGTATCTACATGTAGCAAGACAGTTACGTGAGTACGTTTGTGACTGGCGCTGTGATTGTGGGCATGGCAAGCAGCGGAACGGCAAGGGTGATACAAGACTAACGGCAGGGTAAAAATTAGGAGAGGGCAGATGGCATTTTACCATCCAAGAAAAGGGCAGGGCAAATTTTAACATGTCAAAAATGGGCAGGGTGCTGTGCCCTGCTAACACGACCTAGGGGGAACACTACATACTCATCATGTCACCAGTTGCCTCTAATGGCTGATGAGGGCCCAAATGGCTAAAACTGTGGTACTAGTTAGTACTATTTTCTGGAATTTCATTTAAGTAAAATTAGATTAGATTTTGGCCCATTGTTTTTCCAACCTTGTCATCAGCAACCATTGCTTAAACTTTTTACCTGCATTGCTGCTTGACCATTTTTGTTATGAAGGCTACAAGAGCTAGTTTTTAAGACTTTTAATTTTCATTGCACATAAGTAAAGAGAAATAACAATAAGTATATGTGTACATTCTAAAATTTTCATTGTGGTGCAGATACTTATAGAGGGCTAGTGATAATTTCAGTAGCAATTCTTCTTAATCAGACCTTATTTAAATAAGAAACTCATGATAATTTTAGATAACATATACTTTTTTGTGAAATTAATTAACAGTGCATTTCATGATCCTTTAATTGTCAGGTCTCTCTTTTGTTTCTAGTTCACACTATTTGGAACAGACTTGGAGAAAGTTCCATGTTTCAAAGATTCTTTTCAAACTGGGATATACAGTGGACTGTGTTTGGGTTTGGCTCATTTTATGTTTACAAGTAAGTACAGCTACCAGCCATCTTCTTTCAAACCAAATAATCATGATTACATATTAGGGCGGAGCGTAAAAAACTTTTTTTCGAATTTCGATATGCCCAAGTGCGGAAAAGTTGTGTTTTTGCTACGTAAACCATGTGCAAAAAATTTAGCGAAATTCAAATAATATCTTACGGTTCCATTTTACCTCCAAAGTTTCGATATTTGGGCAAAATCGTCACATTTTCATGTCCATTGTGAGAAAAGAACAGTGTTCATTACAGACTTTCTCTAGTGTGCAAAAACTATCTGTTGGCACCTAAAAGATGTGCACAATTTTTCAGGTAAAGCAACTAATATCTTTATGGTTCCAATTTAATGCAACAATACTCCATGTTTAAGGAAAATTGCAATACTTTGACACCTAGTGTTCACCATCTGATTTGTTTCCTAGTTGTGTTAGTGTGTGCACTACTGCACTGAAAGCACAACCTATTTTGCAAATGTGCAGTAGTGCACACTGCACACAGTGCAGCTTTCACATTTTTCATGTATCAGAAAAATCACAGAACTCATCATGAAGAGGGGCTGACCACCCATCCATTAGGGCAAATCAATTTTCTGTTCTTTTTTAATCTTCAATTTCCTGTTCTTCTTTATTAATTTTTACCCTGAAATCGAATTTACTTTCAAAGGCTGGCATTATTTGCCGTGCTTCCAACTGTACTCTAATAAATCCATCCCTTTGTTCTTCTCCGCAAACAGCAGCAGATGCTCCAGTTGTCAACTTAACACATCGCTCCACTCCTCAAGTGTGACAAGGGAAGTTTTGCGTGCCCAATCGCTCAACAATGTCTTGACAGTCACTGTTGCATAAGTTCATTATTTCATCGTCGGTTAAATGAGCAGTCAATGGCGGTTTGCTTAAGATGCATATTGCCAGTCAATTAGGCCAAAATAATCCTCCCCCTGAAAGTTGAACTGTGGAATTTCAAATACACGGCTTGCATCACAGTTTTGTGCCCTTGCTCGAAGGATCCTGCGGAAACCAAGTTCTCTGATATGTTTCCTCTCGTCCATGATCGTAGCCAGAAGTATTGATTCTGGATGGCCAAAGTAGCCATTCCTTTGGATTATGCAGTCCAGAATGCTCTTCAAATCCTGGGTGAGATATCTAGATGTATGGAGCCATCCTTGCAAGTGCACTTTTGGAAGATGTGGGAATGATCACTCAAGCTGATACTTCAAGTGTTATAGATAGGCACAAAATTAGGAGACAGAGAAAAAAACATGGAAAACAACTTCAAAACGATAATCTGACTGCACATAAAGTTATTAAAGGGCTATATTTTGACGGGCGTAAGGACCAAACCATAATGTATGAAGAAAGGGAAGGAAAGCGGTTCCAAAAAAATATTACCGAAGAATACGTGAATATGCTCGAAGAACCTGGAAGTAAATATCTTGGGCATATCACTCCTACATCTTCCAACGCAAAGGACATTGTCAAATCTCTGCTGGATTTCTTACATGCCAAGAATATTGACCTAAGCAAACTGTTGGTGATGCAACTGAACCGTCATTAATACTGGGTGTAAAGGAGGTGCAATTTGCATTCTAGAGGAGGTGCAATTGCATAGTAAAGGAGGTGCAATTTGCATTCTGCCAAAAACCTCTTCAGTGCAGCATATACCAGTTGCATGGAAACGGACTGACACTCCATCACTTAATTCAACATTTGGATAGCCAAATGAGTTGCCCAAAAACATTTTCAGGGGAAAATCTGCAATCAGCTGGAGGGCTGCGAAAATCTACCGGTTTTGAAATTTGAAGCAATTGAAGCGGGTTTTCCTGAACGTGATGAAAAAATTACAAGGGATCTTAACACGCCTCAGAAATACCTGTGGGAGAATTCACTTAAAATTCTGGCAGAATTTGTTGTGAGGTTTATGCGCCCATGTGGTTCATTTATAAGATCACACCCTCATTGCCATGATGGAGCGCGGAATCTGTGGGAGGCCATCCATAAATCCAGATATCTCACCCAGGTTTAAAAGAGCATTCTGGACCATGTAATCCAAAGGAATTTTTTTTGAAATTTGAAGCAATTGAAGCGGGTTTTCCTGAACGTGATGAAAAAATTACAAGGGATCTTAACACGCCTCAGAAATACCTGTGGGAGAATTCACTTAAAATTCTGGCAGAATTTGTTGTGAGGTTTATGCGCCCATGTGGTTCATTTATAAGATCACACCCTCATTGCCATGATGGAGCGCGGAATCTGTGGGAGGCCATCCATAAATCCAGATATCTCACCCAGGTTTAAAAGAGCATTCTGGACCATGTAATCCAAAGGAATGGCTATTTTGGCCATCCAGAATCGATACTTCTGGCTATGATAACGGACGACAGAAAACATATCAGAGAACTTGGCTTCTGCAGGATCCTTCAAGTAAGGGCACAAAACTGCGATTCAATCCGTGTATTCAAAATTCCTAAGTTCAACTGTTCAAGGGGAGGATTATTTTAACCTCACTGACAGGCAATCATGCGTCTTAAGTGAACCGCCATTGACTGCTTATTTAACCGATGATGAAATAATGAACCTATGCAATAGTGACTGTAAAGACATTGTTGAGCAATTGGGCATGCAAAACTTCCCTTGTTACAATTAGGGAGTGGAGCGATGCGTTAAGTTGACAACAGGAGCATCTGCTGCTGTTTGCAGAGAAGAACAAAGGGGTGGATTTATTAGAGTACGGTTGGAAGCACAGCAAATAATGCCAGCCTTCGAAAGTAAATCAGATTTCAGGGTAAAAATTAAAAAAGAAAAACAAGAAATTGAAGATTAAAAAACAACAGAAAATTGATTTGCCCTAATGGATGGGTGGTTGGGTTGGGCACGGGTGGAACTCTCTGTGCAGCCACCTCTTCATGATGAGTTCTGGGATTTTTCTGAAACATGAAAAATGTGAAAGCTGCACCATGTGCAGTACGCACTACTGCACATTTGCAAAATAGGTCATGCTTTCAGTGCAGTAGTGCACACACTAACTCTACTAGGAAACAAATCAGATGGTGAACACTAGGTGTCAAAGTATTGCAATTTTCCTTAAACATGGAATATTGTTGCATTAAATTGGGACCATAAGATATTAGTTGCTTTGCCTGAAAAATTGTGCACATCTTTTAGGTATGAACAGATAGCTTTTGCGCACTAGAGAAAGTCTGTAATGAACACTGTTCTTTTCTCACAACGGACATGAAAATGTGACGATTTTGCCCAAATATCGAAAGTTTGGAGGTAAAGTGGAACCATAAGATATTATTTGAATTTCGCTAAATTTTTTGCACTTGGGCATATCGAAATTAGAAAAAAGTTTTTTACGCTCAGCCCTATTACATATACATAGCAAATTATGAGGAACACAGTGAAGAGAATTGTGAGGGAATCGTATTAAGATATTTAATACACTTTGAATCACCTGTGCAACTCACATCTAGTAACATTGGAGATGAAAGCACTGTAAACACGTGAAAAGTTATGCACTTAATGTTGAACGTCACCACTGCTTCATTGCCATACTCGAGTACAACTCTTCCTCTTAATGGGTAAAAGGCCTTTCACACCCCATTTATGCAAGAGGGAGAGAGTATGAAAGACCATAAGTGTTTCACAGCAGGGTGCTCCTCATCAACCTCAGGCAGTGGTAGGTGAATGTTGTCTAGCTTGTGCTTGACATCTTCAATGGTTTATGTACTCAGAAAGGGAGACACCACTCTAATTTCATATGTGAGGAAGTATGTACAAGTTTGTGGTTCTCTCTGTTGTGGGCTCACCAACACTGTGCAAAGCTAAAAAAAATTCATGTTTTACCCACCCCAGTGTGATTAAAAACTGACTAAAAGAAAACAATATAGCATAATTTATTAATCTTAAATGAAGATTTTCAAACAGTAAATCATATTCCACCTGTGCGTAAAATGAAACACCAGACTGATTCCTTGCCATTCTCCAAATTACCTATTCACATATAATCGTGTGGGTTTTGAGACTTCATTTATACAACTGCTAGGCTCCCATGCTAATAATAATCAATGAAGAGTTGGCTCTCCAATATTTCATTATAACTCAGTGTCAGCCATAAACTATCTTCTTTAACATCATGAACAACTGTTACAATTTATGTTACGGAAAATGGTTATAAGCTGCACCTAGTTAAATGGTGCGTTTGAGAGCTGCAGGTTTGTAAAACTGATTTCAATGCTGCAGTGTTATAATCTGAAAATACAGCAAGTTTTCAAGGATTACAAAAAGTTTTTAAGTTGAAGAATTTGCTAGTAGTTGTGGGGACTTAATATAGCATTACACAAAATGCAGCAAGACCATCTTGGTGTCAGTATGTGGGTTTGCTTCTCTACATTTTTGTCTTATAGTATGATGGCATGGTGGTGACTCTAAATAAGATTTAAGTGGTCTGCCACCATTGTGTTTTACCAGCTATTCTTCAATTTTTCTTTTTTTCATTATTAAGTAATTTTCATGAGCATGAAGTATTTCGTGATGGGATAAAGAATGGGAAGCAAATTAAAAAACTATTGGGTTGTCGGAAAAGTCATGACGTATTTTGGCACCCGATGGCGATTGGGCGGTTTTGGAAGTACTAAAGGCATGTGCAGCTCTGTTATCGCTATGGCATTCTCCAGGTGCCAGTTCAAGCTGCAGTCTAAAAGGAATAGTGAGCAATTTGGTTGATTTGCGGAGATTTGACATCAAGTTGAAAATGGAAGACTAAACTGCATATTTGCCATATTTTACTGTTTTACTTCCGTAAAGGGAAAACGTGCGTCAAGCTTGTGAAAAGTTGCGTAAAGTGTGCGGTGATAATGCTCTACAAGAAGGTCAGTGCCAGCGGTGGTTCGCAAAATTTTGTGCTGGTGATTTTGACCTCAACGATGCTCCTCGGTCTGGGAGGCCAACCGAGGTTGATGACGACCAAATCAAGGCATTGATTGAGTCAAATCCATGTTACATGACACGAGAGATTGCATAAATATTGCACATCTATCATTCAAGCATTCACGACCACCTGAAGAAGCTGGGATATGTAAGCAAGCTCGATGTGTGGTTCCTCATGAACTCAAAGAAGCTCAATTGACGGCGCATATAAACATCTGCGTGAGGAAAAACATTAAACGTGAGGAAAATGAGCCTTTTTTGAAGTGACTGATAACTGGTGACGAAAAGTGAATTGTGTACAACAATGTGCTGCGCAAACGGTCTTGGTCCCGACTTGCTGCTTTGCCTCAAACGACATCCAAAGCAGACATTCATCAGCGGAAGGTTCTGGTCTCAGTGTGGGGGGATTTTAAAGGTGTCTTGTTTTTCAAGCTTCTACCATGGAACCAACCAACCAAACAATCAATTCGAATGTGTACTGTCAGCAATTAGACAGTTTGAACGAGTCCATCATCCAGAAACGTCCAGAGCTCGTTCATCGTTAAGGTGTTGTGTTCCATCATGACAACGCGAGACCACACACAAGTTTGATCACCCGCCAAAAATTATTGGAGCTTGGGTGGAATGTGTTGTCACACCCAGCATACTCGCCTGACCTTGCGCCATCAGACTTCTACTTGTTTCGCACTCTTCAACAGTCCTTGCATGGTATAACGTTCAATTCAGATGAGGCTGTAAATCAGCACCTTGTACAGTTTTTTGCCACGAAAGACAGGTCCTATGAACGAGGCATTCTGCAGCTCACTGAAAGATGGCAAAAGGTTATCAAACAAAACGGGCATTATATCATTGATTGATCTTTGTTCTTTCTATCAATAAATTACCTTTGCAAAACATGGCTAAAATATACGTCATGACTTTTCGGACAACCCAATACTTACAGCCATCATCATCAGGTAGCTTACCATATAATTTCACAGCTCAACAACTAGACATACACTGTTTTAACGTTTTTGACGTAGGACTACATACAGCCGACTGCCCATGACAAAAATACACTATCTACCAGCAAGTAATTGGACACCTGTGATAGCAAAGGAAAATGAAGTTTTTTCACCTTCAATAGTTGGTGGAGCCTCCACAAGCGGCGATTACTGCCGCGACCCTCCGGGGCATACTCTCAACCAGGCGTTGTACGACGGCTAGTATTTTCTTCCACTCGGTTTAGAGAAGACAGGTCAGTTCCTTCACCGATTTCAGACGGTGGGGTCACCCCTTAAGTTAACGCTCCAACTCGTCCCAGAGGTGCTCGATAGGGTTAAGGGCCGGGCTCTGCGCAGGCCAGTCCATTCGATTAACCCTATTGTCACCATACCAAGCCAAGGTGGACCTCGCAACATGACAGGTGGCATTGTCATCCTGAAAGTAACATGGGTCCATCCCGTAAAACTGCCACAACGTAGGAAGCGCATGGTCATCCAAAATGGTGCAGTAGGTCACGACGTTGAGTCTACCAGGAATTGCGACCAAGGGTCACGTGCCATACCAGGAGAAACATCCCCATAGCATAATTCCACCGTCGCGGAACTTTACAGTTGGCACAATACATTCCGGCAGGAGACGTTCTCCAGGCACACGCCAAACCCAGACCCTGCCATCCGAACGGTAGAGGGTGAACATTGATTCGTCGCTCCAAAGAACCTGTTTCCACTGTCGACGTTTTTTGCACCACGTTAGCCGAGCAGCGCTATTGGACTTGGTGATCAAAGACTTGTGGACGGCAGCACGTCCATGATAACTGAGCAGATGGGCTTCCTTACGGATGGTATTCATCGAAAGAACACTCCCGGATGCCTGTTGAAACTCCTCGCGGATGTGGCCCATCGATTTGGTGCGGTTCTTCCGAATTTCTCTGGCCAGCACCCGTTGGTCTCTAACTCCCAGTTTTGTGGGTCTGTCGGGTCGGGGCACATTCCGACAGTCACCTCTCATCTTCCACTTGCCAATCATGTAGGCCACTGTCGGTTTTGGGTACTTCAACTCGCTGGATATGTCACATATGGATCGGCCATTTCTGTGATACCCGACGATTACACCTTTCTTGAAATCAGAGAGCTACGAACTGCGTGGCATCTTGCATGCGACTGGTTGCATTGTTGTTTCCCACACGATATTTAATGGCGACGGCCGTGACGTGTATCAGGACTGCAGATATCGTCGATTGCAGGAATGTCCAATTACTTGTTGGTAGATAGTGTAGATCCTAATTGAAATCATTATAGCGTTAAAAATACATGCTGCACACTAATCATGTTAGCATATTCGTAAACAGCATGGAGTCCAATTCGTGTACTGTACAAAACATCGTGCGCACGGAGGAGATGATGCAATATTACTGGGTGTGCCACCGTGTTTGACTCAGTCTATCTCGGCAACCGTGAGTGTAACATGACTGTGCATGGTATCATTTTAAAGCTCTCGATGAGATCTATTCAAATATACGAAGAACAGTTTGCAGTGGTTTAAACTGAACATTTTAAAAATTGTTTTCTTGTGAACTGGTGAACACTTTTGACAATATTAAGTTTATCTAGAAAACCGCGAGTGCAAAACGACTGTGCATGGTATTGTTTTAAAGCTCTTGACAAGATCTATTCAAATATACAAAGAACATTTCGCAGTGGTTTGAACTGAACATTTAAAAAATTGTTTTCTTGTGAACTGGTAAACACTTTTGACAATATTGCGGTTTATCTGGACAACCATGAGTGAAAAACGACTATCGTTTTAAAGCTCTTGACGAGATCTATTCAAATATATAAAGAACATACCGCAGTAGTTTAAACAAAAAAATTTAAAAATTGTTTTTGTGTGAATCGGTTAACATTTTCAACAATGCCACGGAATTCGCAGAATGAATGGCAGCAAAATTGGAGAAAATCAAAATGAAAGGCAAGAGCAAGTGATGAAGAATGTAAGAAGACAGAGCATCACATTGGGTAATTTGTGTATTGATCTGCTTTGTGTTCGCAATGTCATCTTCATTGTCAACCATTATCAATCCACTGCTGGACGAAGGTCTCCCCAAGTTTCTTCCACGAAGGTCTGTCTTGTGCCAGCCTCTTCCATGTTACTCCCGCATATTTTCGAATTTCGTCTGCCCATCTCCGATGTGGTCTTCTTCTGGGTCTTTTCCTGTCCCTTGGAATCCAGTCTAAAATTTCAGCTGTCCATCGATGGTCTGTCCTTCTGGCAATATGTCCAGCCCATTGCCATTTCAGGAATTTTACTCTGATCATGATGCCTTCCACTCTTGTCATTTTTCGGATCCACGAGTTCCTCTTCTTATCTCTCCTGGTTACACCAAGCATGCGCCTCTGCATGCTTCTTTGAGTTGTCTGCAGTCTTTGTATGTCTCTTTTAGTTAAGGTCCAAGTCTCTGCACCATATGGAAGGATGCACTGGAAGGATGCATTGATCAAACACTTTTTTTTAAGACATAATGGCATATTGCTCTTGAAAATTATACTGTTTCTTCCAAACACTTTCCAGGCAAGTTTTATACGTTGATTAATTTCTTCATTAATGTGACCCTCACTTGATATCTGCTGTCCAAGATAAATGTAGGTATTGGTTATCTCCAGCTTCTCCCCATCAATTGGTAAATCTTCATTTCTTGTAAAAGCATTGTACATCACTTTTGTCTTCTGAAAGTTCATTTTTAATCCCACTTCTTTACTCTTCTCAGCAAGTTTCTGGATCATGCTCTGCAGCTCTAATGGGGTAGTTGCAAAAATGACTACGTCATCAGCAAAACGAAGGTGAGTTAGATAATCTCCATTAATCTTTATCCCTTTGTTTTCTCAGTTCAGCGATTGAAAGACATTTTCCAATGTGGCATAAAAGAGTTTGAGAGATATAGTCACCTTGTCTCACTCCCTTTCCAATCTTTATGGGTGCTGTATTTTCAAATATCTGAATCTTTGCACTTGCATTTTCATAAATGTTATGAATAATATTAATGTATGCATCTTCAATACCGCAGGATTTCAAAGCCATCGTAACTGCTGATGGTTTCACCGAATCAAAGGCTTTTTCATAATCGATAAAAGCCATGCACAATGGAAGTTCATATTCCCTTGTTCTTTCAATTAGTTCTCTCAGTACGTGGATATGATCTATAGTGCTGTAGCCACTCGTGAATCCAGCTTGTTCTCTCGGTTGAGCCATGTCCAGTGTTATCATCAAGCGGTGTGAAAGAACTTTAGTGAAGATTTTATAAATCACTGATAGGTCTGTAGTTCCTGAGATCCTCAATGTCACCTTTTTTATGTAGCAGGATCATTGTAGCGTTGTTCCAATCCTCAGGAATCTTCCCTTCATTAAGGCGTCGAGTGAAAACTTGGGCGAGTACTGTTTCAATTTCTTCACTTGCTTCTTGTATGATGTCTACTATAATTCCATCTTCTCCTGGAACTTTTCCCCATTTCATGTTCTTGATTGCATGTGTAACTTCTGCTGAGAGGACTGGAATTTGCAAAAATTATGAAAGCTATTTTTCATATCATAGACCTGTGTTGGCTATAACGAATTAAATAAATGCTTTAAAACCATACTCGATTAGCTCATTTCAACTCTGATCTGCAAGTCATAGTCCTATGTTCCAAACTGATGGGTTAATCAGAACTGAGCCTGCCTTTTGTTGTTTTTTTCATCACTGTTCTTTAAAAACTTTTGAATTAGGGACTCCTAATCAGCTTGTGGAACTTTTTTGATTTTTCAAACCTGAGAGAATTCCCAGGAATGAAGAAATACTTACCACAAATATACATAGCAAATTTATAGCAGTCACTGCCATGCATCACAGCACAGCAGAAAATGTAATCTTATACAGCTGCACAGTGGATTAAGAAAATGACATGAAGTTTGAGCAGAGACATATGCCGAAACTGAGATTGAGTAAGATCAGTGCCCATGGTAATCTCTAAAACGATAGTAATATGCATAGTGAAGTGTGTATCTGTGAATCTTTGTATATTTCTTAATCTCCTGGTGCCTTGCATACATTTGATAGGTTTATATGTATACCAACAAAGTTTTTCCATCTCAGAAAATGTTTGCACATTTGGAGGTGGAAGACGTGTGGAGGCCTTCCACTTACTGAAAAATGTCCCCATCAAGATGTTGCTGAGCACTAACTGAAAGTTTGATGGGAAAAAGCATGGCAGCTGTGGTAAAGGGGTAATTAGTTCCCAGCTTTCAAAGTTCCTGATAGTTTTGGATTGATTGGCCATGGGTGATTGCACTCTAAAGCAACCTTCGTATACCTGAGTTGGCGACATTAAATTTTGGTAGTAATGGATTTGTTCGGTGATAGCAAATCAAAGTGAACAATTCTTTTGGTTTCTATCAAATCTTCACTATGGCTTGCAGGTGTAAACTATGTCTATGTTGTGCCAGCAATGAACTACTTTGGTCAATTCGCTGCTGTCAACATGCATCATACATACATATCATTAAGCTGTTCTCTGATATTCAGAGGTTAGCTCCACAAAGAAATACAAACTACCAGATAATTTTTTCTTACTGTTGCTGTATCAATATGCATAATGCATCATAATGGGAAAAATTATGTGAAAAGCTAAAAAGTATAAAATTGAATAACTAATCCTGTGTTATATCAAAAGAACAATGAATGACTATCCGCCATGAATGAATAGTTTGCTCTGATAGCTGTGAATGATGATTCAATCCGCCATCACGTGCCACACTGAAATGACAGCATGTTAAATTTCTTCCACCTCCAGGAGTTCAGAAAAGAATTCCCAATATGAAAAGTAATATTAACTGTTATGAAGATGAGCAATCAGCAAGGAAATAATGGTGAAATATAAGAATGGGAATGATATGTGAAGGCTTTTCATTTTAATGGTATGTCCGAGTTTGCTCAGCTTGTGGCAAATCATTTATTGTGAATGGTGGAAACATCATTCTATTTTGGGTAGTTTTCCAATTTCCACCGTGACCTTGAAAGCGCTTTGGTTGTAAACACTGGATCTCTGCAAAGAATGATTTATCAGTGAATGTATTGACAACCTGGAAATTAAATGGTCATTCAATTTCCAGGTTGCCTTTCTCTTACGTGAATGAATTCCCAAGAAGTATTGATTTATGCCATCACTAGTAGGAAGTTCAGTGAGTGGAGCAGTCACAATTGCTTGTAGAATGCCACCTGTGCTGCATAGGGGAAAGGCATTTTTTACAGCCTTCATTTGTGTTTTCATCAAATTTTTAAAAATATTCCATTAGCACTCATCAAGACATGTCACTTGGCAAACAAACAAAAAATCATTTATATATTTTTTAAAACTAAAGAAATGTATAAACATGTAGAAAATGCATGGAAAACCTTTTATAAAATTATTCTTAATTTTTAAAACTTATCAAAAGTGTATTATGCTCTGGTAACATTATTTTAATTATACAGTATAAATTACCTAAGATTTTATTTTAATCACTACTTTTCCATTCTTTTAAGCTTCTTTAATGTTTAGAAATATAAATAAATGTTTAATGTGGTGAACTACATGTAAAACACACATGCCCCAGTGAGCAGTTGGGTGTCTCGCATGCACATCAAATGTTTAATTAGCCTGCAATTAAGGTACGTTTGAGAAGTACGGCTTTAGCATAAAGAGCCCAGTTCTCAATCCCAGTAGCAATGCAATCTAAAAATGGCTCATTGCATGGATGACTCTGTAACAAGAGCAAGATATTAACTTATTGTACAGTATGTGGTTTTGCAATGACAATTCATGTGGGACTCAAACTTGTACCACTTTCCTGTTGCCTGGTGATGATGGATAGCTAAATGAGTCAGCCAGCATATGGTGTACCCCTTTCTTGCACTCATACAGCATATAATGCCAAAAATGGGATCATATCTTTCCCCACTGACCTAAGAGCACCTTCCATAGGGAATTGCTAGCTGCTGCTGTCAAATCCAGAGCTGCAGTCGGGAGAGGGTGTGGTAGGATGCCACCGCACTACTTCCCCTCTGCTACATTATCATCTTTTTTTTTTTTTTTTTTTTTTTTTTGCAATTTTGTACAGAACTCAAAGCATGTTCATTTAATTATAAGACAAATTAAATGTTTTTGAAAATATCAATAAATAAAATGGCAGAGGGGTCAGTCTTACACGAATTGTGTACTGCAGTATTGGTCATATCCTGTCATAGGTGTGACTTCTGCACCAGCTGGAAATTACCTGTCATATGGCTGAATTTATGCAGAATTTGTGTGTTGCAGATGTGCAGAAGAAACAAGACTAACTCCATATGGACACTGGGCATAGCAAAGAATTTACTTCGGAACTTTTCTGACAATTTGCTTGCTGTTTTTGGGCTCACTCGTATCTTCCAGTCTATTTTTCAATCTCCAATAATTTTTTTCCAGTTTCCTAATCCTCCCATCTGCATATCATGTCATTTGATTTTGGTAGGTTTGTATGGATTGTATTAGAATACAACGATGAGCTGCTTAGATGGTATGTGACTGCAAAACCTCTGTGGGAATCTGCAAAGGGACCATTGATTGTGCAATTTGTAATCTATGATTTTGATACACCCTTTAATGAGCAGAACTTATTTACACTATTTAAAACAGACTATTTGATTCTTAGGGATGAGCATTGAAGAACTTTTC
Source organism: Macrothele yani (assembly GCA_039090855.1). NCBI lineage: Eukaryota > Metazoa > Arthropoda > Arachnida > Araneae > Macrothelidae > Macrothele > Macrothele yani. The sequence continues at coordinate 139,328,965 of CM077004.1, forward strand.
ATTGTGAGTATTGTTGTTAATAAATTAGGAAAATTGGTACTTTTGGATTTTGTAATTATATTTAATTTTAAGACTACGTTTGGTATAACTTAGTTGCATGTAATGTGTTAAAGACAGGTGTGGCTGATTATATTGGAAGAATTGTTCTAAGTAGTCTTGTTAGGGTGCTGAACATTGAAACAATTGTGCTGATTTTATTTTATTTTTTGCGTGGAAATTTGCAGTGAGGTTTAAGCTCTGGAAGACTGTGCTCTTTTCTGAGAACTTATTTGCATGTAGTGTATTAAAAATCTTAGTCCCGTTTGTGGACCTGAAACATATCCATTGTACAACTGTTTCAACCACCTTCAAACTTTGAGCATGTTGCTTCCTGGAGAACAAAGTGATAAGAAACAAGCAGTGAAAAAATAAAATAATAATAATAGTAGTACTTACTTTACGAAGAAAAACCAGGTAGCACTGACTTGAATCAAGTTTTTCAGTCTCATCTCACTACAGAGAATATGGAAGATGTAATAAGTATAACTTTACTATTGAAGGTCAGGAGAATAAAATTTCAAAAGAGTGTCAAACGTCATCAAAATTCTTTAAAATCTGAAGTACTATTTTAAAGAACTTCGATGACATTTTACACTCTTTTCCGTATTTTAGTAGTTTTGTTTGAATGAAGTCCTGCAGGAGTGTAATGGTTCGTAAAATCTTAGTCCTCTGTAGTGAGCATACATGAGATTCTTCCGCGAATTCTCGGAATTCCGCTTTTTTCGGCATCATTTTAGTCATTCTCGAGGTCATTGCAAACAAAAATGGAGAGAAATTTTTCAGGATTTGGGGGGGGTTGTCATTCTATAGAAAAATTAAAAAAAAAAGCGGAATTCCGCGATTCCGCTTTTTTGTGAAGTAAAAGAACTAAGCGCTTTCTCGCTGAAAGCGTTGTTTTTGGAGCAGACGCGGGGGCCAAGAAGAAATGTTGGAGGGTGGAGTCAGGAGCTCAATTCGTTTACTGCTGTCAACAATGGATGGGATGTCAGTCACTTGAGCATCGCAGCATAACGGGTGGAAGCTCCGCCTACTTCGTGCGTTAGGGAAACTCCCGCAACCCTTTATGTGTCTTGCGGGAAATCAGCACTGTATTCTATCAGGGCCAAACTATCCGCTTGATTCTATCCGTGACGTCATCGCCAGAAACTCTCTTGTAATTTGCAAATGTACCCGAATGCGTTCCTGCTTTTCTGAGATCGTTCGAGAATTGAAGCTCTCGTGAATCCTCTTCCTACGGAGGATGCCAAAAAATACGGAATCTCCGTAAATATTACGGATTTCCCCGGGATTACGGGTGACTAACAAAAAAATTATGGATATTCAGATTTTCGCTGTTATTAAGAAAGTTTTACTGATTTTGTAAATAATCGACGTAAAAGCCTCTGAACAAAGTTCGTAACACAGCCCTTTGTCTTTTTTTTTTCTCAGGTGGTGGAATTTGTTTTTCTTGTTTCAAAGTGTGGAAAAAAAAAAAAAAAAAGACCGTCGTGCTTCTTTCGCCGTGGCCCAGGATTATGTCGACCTGAAGCATCTAAATAAAGTTCGTGACGCAGCTTTCTTTTCTTAAATTCGTTCACCCACCCCCCACCCCCCGAAGAGAAGGAATTTGTTTTGCTTGTTTGAAAGCTAAGTGGAAAGGAAGCATGGCGCCGCGCCGGGATTAGGTAGGCCTGGCGAGCTTCTTTTGCCGTGATCCAGAATTACGTTGGTTCGGACGTGCTTTCGCTGTTGCCCGGAATTGCATCTGCCCGATGCCTCTGAACCATGTTCGTGACAAACCTGTTGTGTTTTTTTTTTCTAAGGAGGAGGAATGTGTTCTGCTTGTTTGAAAACTTAGTGGAAAGAAAGTACGGCGCCCAGCTAGGATAACGTCGGCCCGAAGCCGCTGAACAAAGTTCGTGACGCAACTCTGTTTCTTTCCTTTCTTTTTTTTTTTAAGGAAGAATGTGTTTTGCATGTTTGAAAGCTAAGTGGGGGGAGGGGGCACGGCTTCGGGGCAGTATTACGTCGGGCCAAAGCCTCTAAAAAGTTCATGGCGCAGCTTTCCGTTTTTTTTTTTTCATTCTTTTTTCTAAGAAGAAATTTGTTTTGCTTGTTTGAAAGCTAAGTGGAAAGAATGTGTCATGAGAGGCTCAAAAACAATGTTAAAAACAAGAATTCAGCAGAGAAAATCTCCCCACTTGCTTGACATTGATGGAGATTCATGTTACCATATTCACAATGCAAGCAAAAAATTTTGCAAGCCATTTTATAAGGTTACATTGAGAAATGCTTTATTGACTTCTTCAATTACTAAAAACTAAATCTGTGGATATATGTTTCTAATTCTTGCAAGTTTCTAATTGCTTGACTAAATTCACAAACTTTCCTAGACAAATACTTTTCACCTCAGGATTTAGCTAGTAAAGATTCACATGTAAGTTTAAAATCTGATTTTTTAAAATATTTCATTTTATTTTGTTCTTAAATCCCTACTTTTCTATTGTGAATATAATAATGTGCTTCACTTTAATATTTACTTACATAATTTACAGAAAATAATTCCATATGGCTTGTAGCGTACTCTTAAATATTGTATATATGCTGTATTTGAATTTGCTCACCGTGCGTTCGCGTGTCCCAATTTTCCACCCAGTTAAAAAGTTCAGCTTTTTTTGTCATCGGCCGGTCTCATATATGAGTGAGATGAAACTGAAAAACTTGATTCAAGTCTGTGTCACCTGGTTTTTCTTTGTAAAAGTAAGTACAGAAGAGCATCGAAATTGTAAAAAAATACAAATATGCTAACATTTCTACATTATATTATTCAAATACATGTGCCAAAAATAAGCAACAGTATACAAGAAAAAAATTACATAGAATTTTTTTTTATTATTATTAAGCAATACGAAACAAGTTTACCATTTTTACTACTGCTGTGAAATTTTTAAACATACTTGTAAAGTACAAAATTCCAAAACTTACCAATCATAACACATTTGAAGAGCATATTTACACTGGATTAAAAAATAAGTGCTGAAAAAAAGTTCATGCAATTTTGTTTTTTAGAAAAAATCACTTTTGTGCCACTAAATCCCTCATTCTTTTCAATATGAGAAGTTGAGTTGAACAGCATTCAGTTTGTTGTTCAAACCAAGCGATGGCAGTTTCCAAGACAGTGTGTAGAACCTGTGCTGAGTGCAGGAGGAACAACTTTCCTCCTGGCTCACAGTGGGGTCATTCCACTCGAAATCGTCAGATTTTGAATTAATTTTCCACCAACACATCTCTGATTCTTACGATTATATCTTGTAACCTATCGGAAATAAAAAATTGAAACAACCCTGAATGTTTCAATTTTTTATTTCCGATAGGTTAGAAGATATAATTTTTTTTAATTTTGGTGCATGGCGGACATATTTTGCGTAAAAACGCAAATATCTCCGTTATTTAGAGTAAAAAGAAATACATAAATCATCATTCTTTCTTAATATTTATCAAGGACTCCATTGGTGTAATGCATGCGTTTCTATCTGCTTTGGTTTTTGAGTTATGTTTAAAAAGGCAATGTAGTACAGCACTTAAAAAGCTGCAGTTATTATTCTTTGCAAAGAAAGGTTTAATCTATCAAATGAAAAAAAAAACCCCTTGGGCTTTTGTCTGAGCGCCGAGAAAAGAATTTTTAAACATGGTGCATGGCTAGTGCATTGCCACGGTGACAGCGCAATCAGCGAAGCATGCTGCATCGTGGCCACGGCTGTGCGAAGACTTGGTACCGGAAAAAGAACGGCATTCCTCCCACACGCAAGAAGCGATCTCACCCATCAGCCCCAGCACGCGGATGCGTGTATTGTTGAACTCACGTTTTGAAGGAAAGGAATTCTTTATTTTAAAAAAGCATGATTAGTTCATGAAGGATGTTTATATTTCAATGTCTCGCAATGCTGTGATCAACTTCCATGTCAGATTTTTATTATATTTAATCAAATCAGACAAGAGGAAGTTGAGCTTCCATGAAACGCATCCCCCCCCCATAACGAATTTGGCGATTATCATGAAATTTAACATCTACAGGTTTTGCAGTTTTCGTGAGATTTTCCCGCGTTTTGTGTCATCATCTAAATAATTTCTTGAAACGATGCAATACCAAAATTATTTGGGGGGGGGATTGCTGCCAATGCTTTCATTCTAGACGAGAGATCATGGTGAAATCGACTAATTTTGGGAATCGTCTTGTTTTTTTTTTTTATCAGCTGTTTTTTTTATTCTGGCGAGTATCATCATCATCATCATCATCATCATTGTCAACCATTATCAATCCACTGCTGGACGAAGGTCTCCCCAAGTTTCCTCCACAACGGTCTGTCTTGTGCCAGTCTCCTCCATGTCACCCCTGCATACTTTCGAATTTCATCCACCCATCTCCCATGTGGTCTTCTTCTGGGTCTTTTCCTGTCCCTTGGAATCCAATCTAAAATTTCGGCTGTCCATCGATGATCTGTCCTTCTGGCAGTATGTCCAGCCCATTGCCATTTCAGGGATTTAACTCTGATCATGATGTCTTCCACTCTTGTCATTTTTCGGATCCACGAAGTTCCTCTTCTTATCTCTCCTGGTTACACCAAGTATGCACCTCTGCATGCTTCTTTAAGTTGTCTGCAGCCTTTGTATGTCTCTTTTAGTTAAGGTCCACGTCTCTGCACCATACGTAAGCACTGGAAGGATGCATTGATCAAACACTTTTCTTTTAAGACATAATGGCATATTGCTCTTGAAAATTATGCTGTTTCTTCCAAAAGCTCTCCAGGCAAGTTTTGTACGCCGATTAATTTCTTCATCAATGTGACCCTCACTTGATATCTGCTGTCCAAGATAAACGTACGTGTCTGTTATCTCCAGCTTTTCTCCATCAATCGATAAATCTTCATTTCTTGTAAAAGCATTGAACATCACTTTTGTCTTCTGAAAGTTCATTTTTAATCCCACTTCTTTACTCTTGTCAGCAAGTTCCTGGATCATACTCTGTAGCTCTGATGGGCTAGTTGCAAAAATGACTACGTCATCAGCAAAACGAAGGTGGGTTAGATAATCTCCATTAATCTTTATCCCCTTGTTTTCCCAGCTCAGCGACTGAAAAACACCCTCCAATGTGGCATTAAAGAGCTTCGGAGATATGGTGTCACCTTGTCTCACTCCCTTTCCAATTTTTATGTGTGTTGTATTTTCAAACAGCCTAATCTTTGCACTTGCATTTTCATAGATGTTATTAATAATATTAATGTATGCATCTTCAATACCGCAGGTTTTCAGAGCCATTGTAACTGCTGATGGTTTCACCGAATCAAAGGCTTTTTCATAATCGATAAAGGCCATGCACAATGGAAGTTCATATTCCCTCGCTCTTTCAATTAGTTCTCTCAGCACATGGATATGATCTATTGTGCTGTAGCCACTCCTGAATCCAGCTTGTTCTCTCGGTTGAGCCATGTCCAGTGTTACCTTCAAGCGGTGTGAAAGAACTTTAGTGAAGATTTTATAAACTACTGATAGGAGGCTGATAGGTCTGTAGTTTCCGAGATCCTCAATGTCACCTTTCTTATGTAGCAGGATCATTGTAGCGGTGTTCCAATCCTCAGGAATCTTTCCTTCATTAAGGCATCGAGTGAAAATTTGGGCGAGTACTGTTTCGATTTCTCCACTTGCTTCTTGTATGATGTCTACAGTAATTCCATCTTCTCCTGGAGCTTTTCTCCGCTTCATGTTCTTGATTGCATGTGCAACTTCTGCTGGAAGGACTGGAGGAACTCTGGTACTGGTATCTTTCATGATGTCTGGAGTGCATGTATCATCCCTTTCATATAATTTGGAGTAGAAATCTTTCACTCTTGTCAAAATTTCGCCTCTATTTCTTGTTACAGAACCATCTTCTTTTCTCAGTGCCATAATCTGTTTTCTTCCCTTACTGAGATGTCCCTTTGCTATCTTTAGGCTTTGGTTGTTTTCAATTGCTTTCCTCACTAGTTCACAGTTGAATTTTCTTACGTCTTCAGTGATACTTTTTCGTACTGTCTTGCATAGCTCTATATATTCCACTTTGGAAGTCACATCTTCTTTAGTTGTCCTCATCTCTCTTCTTTTTGCATCAACATTTTCGTTTTTCCTGATAATTTATTTACATGCAACTTGTTCTTAGACCCAGCTAATTTTGTTGCTGTTTCCATAAGAGCTTTGGTTACTTTTCTGTTAACTTCAGAAATATCCACTTCTTCCGATGTAAGGCCTTCTAAAGCAGAGAACCTGTTCTTCAGTTCCAACTTGAAGGTATTATGGTGTTTTTTAAGGTTGGTTATGTCAATAGATTTTGTTTGTCTTATGAGCTTGCCACGTTCAAGTTTAGTGTTGAGGTGCATCTTACATCTCACCAATCTATGGTCACTACCTGTGTTGAACTTGTTTAGTACACTGCAGTCTTCTATGACGAATTTTTTGTTACACATAATAAAATCAATTTCACTTGTCGTCCCATTTGGATGTCTCCATGTCCATTTCCTGTGTGGCTTTTTCTTGAAGAAGGAGTTCAAGATGAAAAACCCTTCTGCCTCTGCAAACTCAACGAGAGTATTTCCACGCTGGTTTCTGTTGCCGTGACCGAATTTACCTACTGAAGTTTCATTCTGTTGCCGTTGACCTATTTTTGCATTGAAATCTCCCATAATTATTTTCAAGTGCTGCTTACCTTTATTATTTAGATGACAAATTTCCTCATAAAATTCTTCAGTTTCTTCTTCAGGATGACTTGTGGTGGGTGCATAAGTTTGAATAATCTGAGCCTGGTATCTTCTCGAAAGTTGGATAACGAGTCGTGCAGCTCTGTCAGAGGAACTTTCAACTTCTACCACTTTATCCTTCAGTTTCTTGTTTATTATAAATCCAACACCACTACTTCTGCCAGTATCTGTCCCACGATAGTAGAAGAGATGTCCACTTTTCAGTTCGATGAGATCTTCTCCTTTTCTCCTTACCTCACTTAGCCCCACGATGTCCCACTTGATCCTTTGTAGTTCCTCTTCCAATTCAAGAAGCCTTGAATCAGAAGATAGGGAGCGTCCATTGTACGTTGCCAAGGTCAGCATCAGATGGCAGCCTAGTCCGGTCCTCCGGGGATTCTTAGCACCCTCTGCCTTCATGTCGCACTGGCCGCTGCCTTGGCCAGGTACATTCCAGCTGCCGGAGACTGAGGCCAAGATTTAAGTTGTGGAGTCATTTTGGAGTTGTTTGGCCATAACTCACCACGCTGGCCAAGCGGGTTGGTGAGTGTGGGATAGAATTTCCTCTAATCCCGATGGTATAGTTATACCGCTATTGGCGGTCGTCAGAGCCCCTTTGGTGGGAACAGGATGCACCACGAGAAGGCGGGGTTGACATTTGTCAAGGAGAGGCTGTGATGTTACGCATCACCTGACCTAGTATATATGTATGTATGTATACATGGATAAAAGTTCCGTCGTGCTTAGTTTTCAGATTTATCATGAAGCCTCTCTCCTTTTTAGATGTTGTTTGTAGAGGGTTACTGCAAATGACCTGACAACTCAGACATTTTGCGCACTTTGTCTGATCAACATCCCGCAAATTTATTGCTCCTTATAAAGATATCTTTAGGGATGTAAGGTCAGGTGATGCGTAACATCACAGCCTCTCCTTGACAAATGTCAACCCCGCCTTCTCGTGGTGCATCCTGTTCCCACTAAAGGGGCTCTGACGACCGCCCATAGCGGTATAACTATACCATCGGGATTAGAGGAAATTCTATCCCACACTCACCAACCCGCTTGGCCAGCGTGGTGAGTTATGGCCAAACCTCTCCAAAATGACTCCACAACTTAAATCTTGGCCCTCAGTCTCCGGCAGCTGGAATGTACCTGGCCAAGGCAGCGGCCAGTGCGACATGAAGGCAGAGGGTGCTAAGAATCCCCGGAGGACCGGACTAGGCTGCCATCTGATGCTGACCTTGGCAACGTACAATGGACGCTCCCTATCTTCTGATTCAAGGCTTCTTGAATTGGAAGAGGAACTACAAAGGATCAAGTGGGACATCGTGGGGCTAAGTGAGGTAAGAAGAAAAGGAGATCTCATCGAACTGAAAAGTGGACATCTCTTCTACTATCGTGGGACAGATACTGGCAGAACTAGTGGTGTTGGATTTATAATAAGCAAGAAACTGAAGGATAAAGTTGTAGAAGTTGAAAGTTCCTCTGACAGAGCTGCACGACTCGTTATCCAACTATCGAGAAGATACCAGGCTCAGATTATTCAAACTTATGCACCCACCACAAGTCATCCTGAAGAAGAAATTGAAGAATTTTATGAGGAAATTTGTCATCTAAATAATAAAGGTAAGCAGCACTTGAAAATAATTATGGGAGATTTCAATGCAAAAATAGGGCAACGGCAACAGAATGAAACTTCAGTAGGTAAATTCGGTCACAGCAACAGAAACCAGCGTGGAAATACTCTCGTTGAGTTTGCAGAGGCAGAAGGGTTTTTCATCTTGAACTCCTTCTTCAAGAAAAAGCCACACAGGAAATGGACATGGAGACATCCAAATGGGACGACAAGTGAAATTGATTTTATTATGTGTAACAAAAAATTCGTCATAGAAGACTGCAGTGTGCTAAACAAGTTCAACACAGGTAGTGACCATAGATTGGTGAGATGTAAGATGCACCTCAACACTAAACTTGAACGTGGCAAGCTCATAAGACAAACAAAATCTATTGACATAACCAACCTTAAAAAACATCATAATACCTTCAGGTTGGAACTGAAGAACAGGTTCTCTGCTTTAGAAGGCCTAACATCGGAAGAAGTGGACATCTCTGAAGTTAACAGAAAAGTAACCAAAGCTCTTATGGAAACAGCAACAAAATTAGCTGGGTCTAAGAACAAGTTGCATGTAAATAAATTATCAGGAAAACGATAATGTTGATGCAAAAAAGAAGAGAGATGAGGACAACTAAAGAAGATGTGACTTCCAAAGTGGAATATATAGAGCTATGCAAGACAGTACGAAAAAGTATTACTGAAGACGTAAGAAAATTCAACTGTGAACTAGTGAGGAAAGCAATTGAAAACAACCAAAGCCTAAAGATAGCAAAGGGACATCTCAGTAAGGGAAGAAAACAGATTATGGCACTGAGAAAAGAAGATGGTTCTGTAACAAGAAATAGAGGCGAAATTTTGACAAGAGTGAAAGATTTCTACTCCAAATTATATGAAAGGGAGGATACATGCACTCCAGACATCATGAAAGATACCAGTACCAGAGTTCCTCCAGTCCTTCCAGCAGAAGTTGCACATGCAATCAAGAACATGAAGCGGGGAAAAGCTCCAGGAGAAGATGAAATTACTGTAGACATCATACAAGAAGCAAGTGGAGAAATCGAAACAGTACTCGCCCAAATTTTCACTCGATGCCTTAATGAAGGAAAGATTCCTGAGGATTGGAACACCGCTACAATGATCCTGCTACATAAGAAAGGTGACATTGAGGATCTCGGAAACTACAGACCTATCAGCCTCCTATCAGTAGTTTATAAAATCTTCACTAAAGTTCTTTCACACCGCTTGAAGGTAACAATGGACATGGCTCAACCGAGAGAACAAGCTGGATTCAGGAGTGGCTACAGCACAATAGATCATATCCATGTGCTGAGAGAACTAATTGAAAGAGCGAGGGAATATGAACTTCCATTGTGCATTGCTTTTATCGATGATGAAAAAGCCTTTGATTCGGTGAAACCATCAGCAGTTACAATGGCTCTGAAAACCTACGGTATTGAAGATGCATACATTAATATTATTAATAACATTTATGAAAATGCAAGTGCAAAGATTAGGCTGTTTGAAAATACAACACACATAAAAATTGGAAAGGGAGTGAGACAAGGTGACACCATATCTCCGAAGCTCTTTAATGCCACATTGGAGGGTGTTTTTCAGTCACTGAGCTGGGAAAACAAGGGGATAAAGATTAATGGAGATTATCTAACCCACCTTCGTTTTGCTGATGACGTAGTCATTTTTGCAACTAGCCCATCAGAGCTGCAGAGTATGATCCAGGAACTTGCTGACAAGAGTGAAGAAGTGGGATTAAAAATGAACTTTCAGAAGACAAAAGTGATGTTCAATGCTTTTACAAGAAATGAAGATTTATCGATTGATGGAGAAAAGCTGGAGATAACAGACACGTACGTTTATCTTGGACAGCAGATATTAAGTGAGGGTCACATTGATGAAGAAATTAATCGGAGTACAAAACTTGCCTGGAGAGCTTTTGGAAGAAACAGCATAATTTTCAAGAGCAATATGCCATTATGTCTTAAAAGAAAAGTGTTTGATCAATGCATCCTTCCAGTGCTTACGTATGGTGCAGAGACGTGGACCTTAACTAAAAGAGACATACAAAGGCTGCAGGCAACTCAAAGAAGCATGGAGAGGTGCATACTTGGTGTAACCAGGAGAGATAAGAAGAGGAACTCGTGGATCCGAAAAATGACAAGAGTGGAAGACATCATGATCAGAGTTAAATCCCTGAAATGGCAATGGGCTGGACATACTGCCAGAAGGACAGATCATCGATGGACAGCCGAAATTTTAGATTGGATTCCAAGGGACAGGAAAAGACCCAGAAGAAGACCACATGGGAGATGGGTGGATGAAATTTGAAAGTATGCAGGGGTGACATGGAGGAGACTGGCACAAGACAGACCGTTGTGGAGGAAACTTGGGGAGACCTTCGTCCAGCAGTGGATTGATAATGGTTGACAATGATGATGATGATGAAGTATAAACTTGCTGCCCTGGTGGCGCAGTGGTCTAAGCCATGGCTTATGAATATGACTATTCGTCCAAATTGGGCCCGGATTCGAATCCCGGTGAGGCATGGATGTTGTGTTTGTCTTACGGCGCTGGCTCTCTCCCTTCCTTGGAACCAGTGGCCCCAAATTAGGGACGGGTGACTGCTAAAAAAAAAAAAAAGTATAAACTTGCCATTCGCCGCAGGATGAAAAATGATGTTGACAAAAAAGTGTTAGGAAGATTTTATATGCGCACGCAAAATCTCCGATTATTTTCTGTGAAGGTAAATTTACTTTTTCTGTAGCGTGGAAACTAAATATGACCCGCAAGAAAATTTAATATTTGTGTCACCAATGTAAACCAATCAGTTCTAAACTTTTGGCTTTTGGAAGTTTATGAATTGTAGCCTCTTAAATAAAAAAGCAAAATTGCATTCCACATGGCTGTTAGTTTTTGTACTTATGGGAGAGAAAGGAGGGGGGATGTGAGTCCTCTGAACGAATTTCTAAGAGAGCAGCAGAAACACATGTTTTGGAATTATAGTTGAAAACGATCAGAGGGAGATTCCTTGTCAGGTTACAAACTGTACTTCATAAATAGCCTTATGACAGAGAGAGAGAGAGAGAGAGAGAGAGAGAGAGAGAGAGAGAGAGAGAGAGAGACCTAAGTAAGCTAAAATTGTGAATAGTAATTTGCCATAGAGATTCGTATCCATGGTTCCCATACTACATACGTTGAATAAGTACACTGGTGTGCAAAAATTAAGGACAAAGAGGAGAAATTAGCATAACAGCGGAATGAGCAGGCAGAACGGACCGAAAGACCACTCAGGAGATAGACTAGGGTCCGGTACGGTAGGACATGCACACATATGCAGCATGACGTGGGGAGGGGGGGTCGGAAGGGTATAAAGCACACGGGCGGTGTACGCTCAGCAATTTGGGGAAAGCTATTGCACGGTGTACAACGGTTTGAACGACGTCGAGTTGCTGCCACTGTGTGATATGGCCAACAGGCAATCCAGTAGACAACATCTGGATGACTTTACCCGAGGTCGCATCATTGGGAAGTTGGAAGGAGGTCGAAGTGTGACTAGTGTGGCCGAGGAGTTTGGGTTCGCTCGCAGCATCGTTTCACAAGTTTGGAGAGCATTTCAAACGACAGGAACAGCTGTCCGAGAGTTTAGCAGTGGTCGTCCACGAGAGACCACAGTGGCGGACGACCGGTATATTGTCCTACAGGCGAGAAGAGACAGACGGCAGACAGCGAGAGAAATCACAAGGCACATGCAACAGACAACTGGGCGTCCATTATCACGTTTTACTGTGGCCAGGAGGCTGCACAAAGGTGGTCTATTTGCACGACGACCAGTACGGTGTGTGCCATTAATGCCTGCTCATCGGAGACGGCGGTTTCTGTGGTGCCAGGAACACAAGAACTGGACACATCAGCAATGGAGTCGAGTTCTCTTTACGGATGAGAGCCAATTCAGTCTGACGAGCAATTCTGGATGTATACACATCTGGAGAGAGCAGGGAACACGCAATCACACCTCCAACATTATCGAAAGGGACCGGTTTGGAGGTGGTGGAGTTCTCGTTTGGGGCGGTATCAAGCTTGGTAGCTGTACTGACCTACACATCTTCCAAGAAGGTTCAGTCACTGGTGTCCGCTATTGTACCGAGGTTCTCCTGCCTCACGTGTGTCTGCTTAGAAGTGCTGTGGGTCCTGAGTTCCTCTTCATGAATGACAACGCTACACCTCATCGTACAGTGGCTGTTGGAGAGCTGTTGGAGAGTGAAGATATTCAACGCATGGATTGGCCCGCAAGGTCCCCGGACTTAAATCTAATCAAACATGTGTGGGACCTTCTCGGGAGACGCTTGGCAGCACGTCACCAGCCGCCAGCAACGATTCCGCAGCTGCGATTGTCGATACAAGAGGAATGGGCCGCGATGCCTCAACAGATCCTTGACAACCTCGTCCTCAGCATGGACAGACAATGTAAATCCTGCAACGCAGAGTCAAGGGTGATCATATCCCTCGCTAAAGACTGGATTTTTCTTGGCAGCCGCCTGTCACATGGACGTTTCTGTCTTCTGTCCAGTTGTGCTCGAAGCTACATTTTCAATAAAGTGCCTTTGTATCCTTTGGATTCCTTGTTTGGACAGTTTTGCTCACTTGTCCCATATTCTTACATCTTGGGGATCTTATGGTATGATTTGAGTCGATGTGGAGCACTTCTGCACGACGTTACATTAAAGAAACCGTCTCGTCCTTAATTTTTGCATGCCAGTGTACTACGTACAGTATTCACTTGAAAACCTTTTTTGACTAGGGATAACATTATTAGCGTCGAGTAAAGTGCACATGAACGGAATTTTTTGCCAAAATTTCTGCCAAACACTTCAAAGTGTGTGCCTCCTCTCCCATCACGTTTAGCCCCTCTCCCTTCCTTAATGGCCCACCCAGTTCTAAGCAGCTAGCGTCGCCACTGCCCTGCGTTTGTAAACTTATTTGCCATTATGGTATGACGTTTTCTGTTCGCCACAGATGTAGAACTGTTGATTTTTCTTAGAGACAATTTACTCTTTTTATCCGTGCTATGGCCAACACGCTTGTTTCTAGTTTTTTTTTTTTGTTTTTTTTTAAAGACAGGATAGCCCCATACCTCGAATCCCTCAGATCCTAATTTACGACCACTGGCAAACAGTGAACAAATTTCTAAGAGAGAGCACCGCAAGCGGAAAATCTCCGTAGTGTATTTTCTCAGATCTCTTTTATTCTCTTGCGATTTGAAAGTTGCTGCCTAGTTTTTCAGCGTCTTCGTGCATTGTTATTGTGGCGTAATCTGTTAAACAAAAAAAAAACAAAAAAAAACTAATTCTGAATTCAAGAGACAGTTAAAGTAACTTGTCAATATGAGGACGATAACTGCATTGCTACTGATAAAGAGAAACAGAAGCTATAAAACAGAGCGAACAAATCACGATCGCTAAATAGTAACACGTGTTCCATACTTGTTTTTTATACATTCGTAATCAATAATTGCGATACATTGGGTATTACATTAAAGAAAACGTACTCATACATTCGAGGTCTGTTAATGTTTCTCATTATTTCTAAATTTATTGGCATAATTAATAAAAAATAATAATAACGGAAATAAATCCAATTGCTACCACTCTGACACTGGGATGTGATTATAGGAGGCATAAAAATTTTCGTTCAGTGTAACCGTCAAACTCTATTTTCCTATTTTGGGGCTACACCACGAACAGTTAAACTGTGTTTTTCTTATTTTAGGGTGCTGTGGTGCGTTTTGTTTCATATGAGCTTTTGAGAGTTTCGTGAGCTCCCACCTGACGCGTAATCTTTAAATTAACAGCTGAAATAAAAAATAAATAAATAAAAAACAGGCAAGATGACAACTGCTTAATCGATAAAAAAATTCTAACCCGACGCTGAGCCTTGCTAACGTCATCATCTGTGATCGTCAAGTATCTGACGTTAACTAAAACACAGTATATATCTCCTCTACCTTGCAAGAATAGGCACCAAGATATATATCCTCTATTACTTTATTTCTCAAGCTGTCATTCCTTGATCATTTTCTCTTACGGCAGGCGTGGACAACTAGACAATTTATTAATTCCTGAAATAGAACTATTTCATGTCTAAAAATTGTCGGATATTGCGTGAGCTGTAGAAATCATTAATATTCCAAAAACTGTTTTCAACATCAATTGCATAATTTATAAGCGTCAGTACTGTATATCGTTAAGCTATACGGGGAGAAAAAAAGTTTATATTAATTCTTCTCGTCTTTGATTGGTAGGAATACCAATATATTTCCGACGTCTGTTGCATAATTTTTATGTGTTAGTTGTGTGTAACCTTTTTTCACGGTATAGCTCATATTGGTAAGCTGTACGGAGAAAATGGTTTATATTAGTTTTCCTCATCGTCAAATGGCTAAGAATGTGGTGTATAGCATCTGACGATTTGGCGTGAAATTACCTTTTAGTAATATTTTACAGTTATATTATTTGAAATGCCTTTAAACATTTAATCCACTATCCTTCCCCCTTCAAGCATCACATCAAATTATCTTGCAGGGATCGCATTCCTCCTAAAATTCCTAATATTTTGTGACCCTCCTTAAATTCCTAAAATTATACCTAAAATTTGCTATTCATCCTAAAATTTTCGTAAGCTTATTTATTAAAAACACAACCGTTATTAAACGCCAATAAATTTACCATTACGCAGGGTGTGCACGCGTGCTTGAAAACCTGGAAAGTCCTGGAAAATCATGATTACGTTTTCAAGGCCTGGAATATCCTGGAAAAACGGTGTTCTTTTAATGCCGTCTTGAAAAGCCTTGAAATTTGAAATTAGTGCCTAAAAAATGCCCTTTTAGGAAATCGTGTTACTGTTACCCCTTCATTTTTTAAAGTTCCTTTTCTCTGTTCTCAAAGAAACCACCGGCAGCGGTTTCCGATGTGCACCAAATCCTAATTTGGCTGGGGGGGAAAAAAAAGAAAAAAAAAAAAGGCACTACTTCCAGTGCAATAAAATTGGATGATTACTAGTAGGTCGAAGGGGAGCTTGATGTCCGTCCGACAATTGAGAACAGAAGGGGAAAGAAGAGGCATTTAGCATTTGCAGGGGGTCGCGTATGTACCAAGTCAGCTGGCATCCACCAGTGAGGAGTATGCCTGAACAACAC
The DNA here is from genome assembly GCA_039090855.1 of Macrothele yani. Taxonomy (NCBI): domain Eukaryota; kingdom Metazoa; phylum Arthropoda; class Arachnida; order Araneae; family Macrothelidae; genus Macrothele; species Macrothele yani. The sequence goes on from CM077004.1 coordinate 139,344,572, forward strand.
ATTCATCTTCTTCTTGTTTATGTTCATGCCACCCTCCGTCCCCTCAAGAGACTTCCACTACTTATGATAAAAAATAAGAAAACTATCTTTGCGAATTTTTCACGAAAGTGGCTGAAATTTTTACATTCACTGTAATTGGATTACAGAAGCTCACTTCCAAAATTCCAGTTGAATCGGTTTAAAACTTTAAAAGTTAGCATTGGTAATTTTTATTATGGACAAGTATGTGTGCCTCTTTGGACAGAGTGAGCCTCCAGCAGAAAGGGTGTTACCATAGCAACGGTTGATTGACAGCTGGGAGCGCTGATCTGAAGCCCTTGGTTGGGAAGAAAGCAAACACCTGTTTATCACTTCCACAGCACAAAAGGACTAGGAGAATATTTTCAGAAATCCATTTTTCTGAATTTTGAAAATAACACAGTAAAATTTTTACAGTAGTTAAGATACATCACAATAAAGTTCTAGTGCAAATTTCGCCAAATTCCGTTAGGAACTTTAGCAGATGCAAAAAAAAAAAAAAAAAACGTTGCATAATCGGATTGAAAAAAAGAAACTAATTATAAATTACGGGAAAAGCAAGTGAATTATTTTTTTTAGATGCCATGGTTTATTTAAACAGAGTGATCCTTAAATTTTTTTTCTGTGATGATATGGACTCTATTTGAATTACAAACACGTTTTTATTCAGACGTCTGAGTTACTGTTTTAATAAAAAAAATCATCTATAATTAAAAAGTTTTCAATGGATTTAAGCAATATTCAGCAGATAAACAAACGTATTTTTTAGTAAATTGCAACATCATGACGTAAATTTGGTAATTTAATTTTGTCGAAAATTGGGGAGCATTTTTTTTTTTTTATAGTTTCTATTATAGTTCAAGTGAAGGAGGAAGGATGCGACTTGACAGTTCAGTGAGCTGCAGGTGGTGATTTATGGCGATGTGCCAAATGAAAAGAAGCCATTCCATCAGGTAATTCCAAAGGTTGTGTTGTGTGGACGCGTCCTCCTGCTGTTTGATCTTAATTGGAATGTTTTTGTGCATGGGGGGGTTTCGAGAGAAATATCCGTTTTAGCTTTACAGCTTTCACGGCTCTTTTTTTTTTTTTTTTCTTGGTAATAAATAAAAATCATAGTTGCTGCATTCACCATTGATCCATGTTTGCATTTCTTGAATATAAACAGCAGACAATCAGAAACATAGTGTTGGGCGGGTCTTGATGATCTTCATTTTGCATATGCTGAATTCAGTTCTGTGGGAATAAGGAATGACTTATACTGTGAATATATACAAAACTACATATTTTTGAGCTGAAAAAATAGGTCTACTTGTACACAGTAGCTAAAGTGTGAACTCAGATGAAGACAATCAGACATACGGACGTCTGATTCCATAAAAAAAAATCAACATAGTTTTTTTATTTACACTACAGGTAAAAAAGCAAAAACATGTTTTTAAACGTTATAAAGGAAAACGGATTTTTGAAACGCATGACTTGATGATCTTAATTTCTGAAAGTTTCTTTTTTTCCACATCCTTTTTTTTCAATTACAATACACTGTAACAGGATACTGTGTGTTATATCACTTAGAGATATGGCAGATTTTCGGTTGCTGATATCCGCGATCGTAAGCGGTAGTTGCATTGCGATTGTTGATGATGACAAGATAAATACTGGAGTGATGTAAAATGTTGCATAAACTAAAAAATAAAAAAAATAAAGCCCTCCCCCCCCACCCCGAACTTTTATGCGGTCATCATAGCTGATCAACCATTTCATTCCATGAACATCACATTTCAATCATTTGAACATTGGGGGTATCTGAAGGAATTCAGCCGTGCTTAAGCGCCCTAGCGCAACGAAAACATGCTAATTTTGGACAGTTCTATTCCCTTCCCCTCTACCATCCCTAATAATTGAGAATGTTTCAAATATTCTATTTATGAGCTAGTTTTCGCGCTGTTTGTTATGCTTTTATTTTCGAAGAAAGAGAGGGAAAATAAGGAAAAGCAGCTAGAGAAAAAAAAGAAAAGCTGAGTTTGATGACAAAATAAAAGAAAATGATGCAGAAATAAATAGGCTTAAAAAAATAAAGAAGCCTCCCTAGCAGTAATTCAAGAGGGAACAGAAAGAATGAGAAAAGCTGTAGAAAAACAAAATACTGTTGAAATAGCAGTTGCCTCTAACTTGATCATACAAGGTTCAGCTGAAATAAAGAAAACTGAAAGTAAATTAGTTGTGGTGGAAGCAGAAAATGATAGGCTAATCAGGAAAAGGTTAAAACAATTATATGAAAAAAAAGTAATTCAGTGAACAATTGTACATAGTTCTTGGTTTTCAATTACCTTTTTAGGATATTATAGTTTAATGTGAAACCTGAAAACTTTACTGTGAAAATCGTGAATTGCTTCTGGTTCAACAGCATATTAATGTTCAAAGTGAAACTTGAATGTGGTAAATATACTTGAATATGATAATAACACGTGAAAAGATAAGAACTGAACATTAGAAGTAAATCATACTTAAACTTTAGACATTAGACGTTATGCAAAAAATTTGGGTGTGAACTTTGACCATATATACTAATAGACTGCGCATTGGCAATAGCTGCATCAAAGCCGCCATGGCTCAAACATTGGGCACGTCATCATCAGACTCCAAATTTCGTGTACAAAAGGCTGTTATGATTACTAATTTACGCTGCAGAACTTCAGTGTTTTCGGTGTATTATGTGAATGCACCTCATATATAATGAAAACTCTTCAGGTAAGTTTACTTATGAGCTATATACATGCATGATCGTGTTGTTTACATTTTGTGATTTATAATGTGATGAACATTTGCGAAGAATTTGGAACATGCATTCCATTTTTTTTTCTTAAGTTACTATATTTTTATATCGATAGCTGCAAGTTTCTGGTTAAGTAATTGAACTTTATTGACTTAGGTATTTAATTTTGTTTCTTACCCATGAAAAATCATAGAACTTTCTTTACTATATCGGTCAGAGCAACCATAAGCACAGCAGGTGTAACCCATCTTTGACTGTTGTCATGTGATTTTATGTTGGAGCCAGAAATTTTGATGTCATGCGCAGTCTATCAGTATATATGGTTGAAGGGTGTGAAGCAAACTCTTTTACAATGTATACAAAGTTGTTTTACTAGATGTATACAAATATACATCTAGTTTTTATTGAAATACACTCCTAAAATTTTCCTAAAATTTTTCTAAAAATTCCTAAAATTCCTAAAATTCTTACCTAAAATTTTCCAGAAGTATGCTATGATCCCTGATCTTGTGATCTGACCAACGCGTGCAATGGTATCTTGATCTGCAGCCCGTCCGAAGGCAAACATCCACTCCCGCTGCCATTTGGCTGGCAGCGGGAGTGGATGTTTGCCTTCGGGACGGGCTCGTATTTTGCGGTTTCACAGTGGCAAAATACGAGCCGTGCACCATATTTAAAAATTCTTTTCTCAGCACACACGCGAGAGCCCAAGGGTTTTTTTTTCTTTATTTGTTAGACTAAACTTTTCTTTAAAAACGAAAAACAATTGCGATCTTGTTTGATGATGGTTGAAAACAGTTATACAACAGATATGTTTCAGGTCCACAAATGGGCCAATTTGCATGTTTTTAACTATCACTTTGATAAGTGAAGAACTTAAGTAAAAAATAGTACTTTGTTTAGGAAGGAAGGTGTTCAAATACTTTTAATATGGTAGTAAACCTTGTTCTAACCCACTAGAACAATCGTTAATTTTGAAATGTCTAGTGAAATTGAACCTCAAAAATTTACAGTCTTTTATAAGTTGATCTTGCATTAAGTTAGACAAACTAACTCCTTTCTACACTGAAGGGCAATTGAATTAGAGATACCTGTCTAGTAACGTGTAGCACCACCTTTCGCCCCAGGTGATGACAGCGGCGATTCGTCTCAGCATGGACTCGACAAGACACCGGAAGTGTTGGGAAGCCATACAGATCCTTGACCCCTGAACAAGCTGCCACAGTTCACGAAGATTTGATGGAGGGGGGTCAGAGCCTCAAAAATCTCTCCTGATGACATCCCAGATGTGCTCGATGGGATTTAGGTCAGGTGACCTAGCTGGCCTGGAGTGTTCATCCAACCATTCGGATACAATTCGTGAGCAATGGCACGGTGCATTGTCTTGTTGCAGGATGAGGTCCCCAGTGGGATGTTGAAAACGCACAAACAGGAGCAAATGGTCGTCCATGATATCCTGGTAACGTTGACCTGTGAGGGACGATGTCATACGTACCAGGGGTCCCATTTTAGTCCACGTAAACAGTCCCCAGACCAGAATGCCACCCCCCACCCCCACCAGCTTGAAGAGCACCCTGCTGGCAAGAAGGATCCATCGCTTCATGTGGTTTGTGCCGTACTCGTATCCTGCCATCCGCATGTACCAACATGAATCTTGACTCATCAGTCCAGGCAACATTTTCCCACATGTCTAGTGTCCAGTGGCAATGTTCCCGCGCCCATGCTAATCTTTGCACCCTGTGATGTGCGGTCAGCAGCGGTACCCTTGTGGGAACGATGGCTTTTGTACCCCATAGCGAGGAGATGGTGTGGTTGCTTACACATTTTTGTGCACCTGCGTTAAATTGCTGAGTGATTTCTTGCACTGTGGCCGGTCTATCCGCTGTTACAATGGAAACTAGCTGACGATGACCCCACTCATCCACACGCTGTTGTTCACGACAATTGGCCCTTGCAGGGATGGTTTTACCGGATTCGATGTACTCACAGTGCACCAGTGACACAGTGGGTCGTGAAAATCCCAGTGCCTGCACAACTTCCGAGATGGAGTGAGCCATTCGTCGGGCCCCGACAATTTGCCCACGATCAAATGCGCTTAGATCCTTCGTCTTATCCATACTGCGTCCGACTCTTACTGATTCCTGTCGCATCACTTTTTATATTGTCGGATCGCTGCATACATCATATCGTTTCCGTTTACAGCGCCACATTTGCATAACGCCAGCTATCTCTAATTCAATTGCTCTTCAGTGTATGTATGGAACGGTGTGGATATGTATCTTGAAGAATTTGAAGATTCACTGAGTAAGTTGATTCTGAAATGATATTGTATTTTAATATATCTTGAAGGCTAATTTTCAAGTTCTTACCCATGGATTAAGTTTAATTGTAACTGATGCCACCCAATAACACGAACTTAAAGGTATGCCTTTTCTAAAACATTTAGATGAAAATTTATTTCCTGTCCAAGTACTAACAAAATTTGAGCTTCAAATTACCATTTTAAACAAGATTACTGGATTATTAGGTCAAAGAGAAAAATTATGGCCAGCATTCCAGTTGAATACATCTTAAGGGTTATTAAAATATGGAATTTTAAGTGAATTTTTAACTGGGGTTGTAAATTGCTTTGAATTGTGTTGGCTTCTATAATGAAAGCTGAGAAGACTTACACTAAGAGCTATTTGTTATATGTGAATGTGATAATTTCTTTGTCAAATTCTTTGATATGGTTCACAAAACCAAAAAATTGCTTGTGACTTTTAAAATAACTGTTTTATGAGGAATGTATTAATTTCTTTTTGTTTAAACTTATTATTTATTTCCATAGGTCGTGTTAAAAGGTCTTGTGATATTGCAGTTTATTCCCTTATGGCATCAACCCTTTGTTATTGGTGAGTTTCCATAAAATCTATGTATACACAGTAAACTTGATATTTTAACCATTTAATAATACCTAACTTTAATATTAGTATATCAATTTTGAAGATGACGATCCGATTTTTGGTGTAAATGTGACAAGGATGATAAGTCCAGGGATCATAGCATACTTCTGGAAAATTTTAGGTAGGAATTTTAGGACTTTTTAGAAAAATTTTAGGAGTGTATTTCATTAAAAACTAGATGTATATTTGTATACATCTAGTAAAACAACTTTGTATACATTGTAAAGAGTTTGCTTCACACCCTTCAACCATATATATAATATATACTGATAGACTGCGCATGACATCAAAATTTCTGGCTCCAACATAAAATCACACGACAACAGTCAAAGCCGCCCCGGTGGCGCAGTGGTCTAAGGCGCTGGCCTCTGATCATTCGTCCGTCTGGGGTCCGGATTCGAATCCCGGTGAGGCATGGATGTTGTGTTTGTCTTACGGCACTGGCTCTCTCCCTTCCCTGGAACCAGTGACCCTAAATTAGGGACGGGCGACTGCTTATAACCCATTGAGTTGCTCACGGTGGTCGTTAAACCTCCAATCAAAAAAAAAAAAAAAAAAAAAAAAAAACAGTCAAAAAGATGGGTTACACCTGCTGTGCTTATGGTTGCTCTGAGCGATATAGTAAAGAAAGTTCTATGATTTTTCATGGGTAAGAAACGAATTAAATACCTAAGTCAATAAAGTTCAATTACTTAACCAGAAACTTGCAGCTATTGATATAAAAATATAGTAACTTAAGAAAAAAATGGAATGCATGTTCCAAATTCTTCGCAAATGTTCATCACATTATAAATCACAAAATGTAAACAACCCGATCATGCATGTATATAGCTCATAAGTAAACTTACCTGAAGAGTTTTCATTATATATGAGGCGCATTCACATAATACACCGAAAACACTGAAGTTCTGCAGCGTAAATTAGTAATCATAACAGCATTTTTACACGAAATTTGGAGTCTGATGATGACGTGCCCAATGTTTGAGCCATGGCGGCTTTGATGCAGCTATTGCCAATGTGCAGTCCATTAGTATATATGGTCGAAGTTAACACCCAAATTTTTTGCATAACGTCTAATGTCTAAAGTTTAAGTATGATTTACTTCTAATGTTCAGTTCTTATCTTTTCACGTGTTATTATCATATTCAAGTATATTTACCACATTCAAGTTTCACTTTGAACATTAATATGCTGTTGAACCAGAAGCAATTCACGATTTTCACAGTAAAGTTTTCAGGTTTCACATTAAATTATAATATCCTAAAAAGGTAATTGAAAACCAAGAACTATGTACAATTGTTCACTGAATTACTTTTTTCATATTATTGTTTTAACCTTTTCCTGATTAGCCTATCTTTTTCTGCTTCCACCACAACTAATTTACTTTCAGTTTTCTTTATTTCAGCTGAACCTTGTATGATCAAGTTAGAGGCAACTGCTATTTCAACAGTATTTTGTTTTTCTACAGCTTTTCTCATTCTTTCTGTTCCCTCTTGAATTACTGCTAGGGAGGCTTCTTTATCTTTTTTAAGTCTATTTATTTCTGCATCATTTTCTTTTTATTTTGTCATCAAACTCAGCTTTTCTTTTTTTCTCTAGCTGCTTTTCCTTATTTTCCCTCTCTTTCTGCTTCCTTTCTTTTATCTTTTTTGATTCTTCTTCCTTCAGCTTATCAACATACTCTTTATAAAATTTATGTGAATCACGAACACTATTTAACAAATTTCTTGTTATGGGGACTTTACTTACACATCCATAGTGTTTAATGGCCCCTTTAACTATTCGTAATGATGTTATAGTTGAGTCTTTTAAGTTAGCCTTGTCCTTCCTTAACAGAGCAGTGTTAACCGAAAATCCCCTTTCTGCATCAGCATTACCATGAGGTAAAACTAAAATTGACTTTATGAGTTTAGCAAGATTTGAGTATTTTTCTTTTCCGCTAGAGTCTTTAATACTAAATATATTACGCCAGTAATGATCAATCCGCACTGGAATATGCCCTTCCTATGAAAATTTCACTAGTTCATCTAGAGTTGGCTTATCGCAACTTAAAAGTTTTCCACTCTTCTCTTACTCTATCAAATTTGTTCCTCAGAAAGATGCAAAACACTTGAAATTCTGGTTATTTCCGAAAGTCCTTCAGTGACTGAAAGTTGAGTTGACTCTTTCTTTGGTTCTTTTACCTTTAAAACTTCTATGTCTCTTAGCTTTTGATTGCAGAATGGCAAATTTGACTTTAAATATTTTGTGGTTGCAATTAGTGATGATCTTACATCTAAGAGAAATAATTTCTGCCTGGTCTCCTGAACATTCCTGAGGAGATTTTTTGTCTTCATACCAACTTCTAACTCCCCTAGTTTTTTCCATGAATTTTTGTTTTCAAAATCTACATTCTTTAGGTCTTCTCCAAATTTCCCTGCAATAACATCATCTTGGATAAACTGAGCCATAACATTCCTCATTAAAGTATTTAAATCAGAATATAACTGGTGTATTTTTGGTTCTTCACTCTGATAACATAATGAAAACTTTTCAAAATTTTGGTGTGAAAATGAAATTAATGCTAAATAGCAAGGAGTTAGCTCATTTTTCAAGAAACAGTGAATTCTTTTATACCTTGCCGAATTGCGTAGTTGTTTTTCAAATATTTTTTGAGATGGCAAGAAGTTTAAAAAATATTCTGTAATATTTAGCCATTGATCCAAGAGCCTCTGGGCTACAGAACCAACGGTTAACCATCTGTTGCTGACATGACGCAAAAGAAATTTGGCAGTGACCAATGTTATATCCTCGACAGATTTATAATCCTCTCGTCTTGCAGCACTACTCTTTAAACAGTAATGCATATCAGTAGCAAATTCGTCAAAATCTATATTTAAGCTTGTCAAAAAATTTTTAAATGCATTACTAACAACATGCAGGTTGCAAAAACCTAGTTCCAAAGATTTCTGGCCTGTTTCTTGTTTTACAACTTCATTGAATTTGCGTAAAAAGCACTTATTTACATTTGGGCTGTCCATGGATACACAAATAATTCTGTTCAACGAAATATTGAAGGATGATAACACATCAAGAATTTCTTTTAGCAAAATATCTGCTGTTGCATGACCCAGAAAAACGCTTGTTAGGTATAGGCAAGAAACTGAATTTATTTCTGAAGACCAAGTACCTGAGATACACATCCAACTGCCGTTTCACTTGTGTATTTGTAGTTTCATCAAATGCTATAGTAACCTTTCCTGGGCTACTAGATGCAATGTCTTTTTTCAAATCCTCTTCAAAATATTTTGACAATCCATGTGATATCACATAAGCAACTTTTTTCTTTAAGTTGCATTTTGGCTGCAATAGCAGAATCAGGAAACATTTCTTTGAAAAGTTCAACTGTTTTAGTGCATGAAACAAAAGACATATTGTCCTTAGCAACTTTCATGGCTCATAATGCTTCGGCTTTAGCCAACTGTAAATCATGACTCAGTACTTCACTAATATTTGTTTTGGGCTGAAGATCCCGTCCTGTAAAGGCTTTCAGGATGGACTTATTTTGAAATTTACTTTGAAATTTCTGCAAATGTTTTTTTCCTTTATGATGCGCTTTTACTTGTGAAAAGCCACTATTAGAAATGTTGAAAATTTCTGAACACAATATACACTTAGCAGAAAATATTGTTTCAGTTGCAGAACACCATTCTTTCAACTTCACTCCGTCCAATTCTTTGGCGAGCCACGCATCTTGAAATTTCGTTTTGGATTTAGGCATCTTAAACACTTGTATTACTAAACAGAAAATGAAAGGGAAGTACAAAAACACGTTCCAATATTGCAAAACCAGACAACTTCCCGAAATTTGGCTGCGAGGATGTCAGAAGATAGAAAAAAAAAAAAGCAGGTCACCACTAGAGAACTGAACCTGCACACAGCACAGAGAACACCATAAAAGACACAAAACCAGAAACTATCATACGCATCTCACGCAAGTTCAGTCAAAGCGAGTCGGAGCCGAGATATATTGCGCATCGAAGGTCGCTGTCGCCGACGCACGATCGAAGGTCAATGATCACATGCTCTACTGCCTGTCACGATAACACTCAGCTACCATCCCATCGTCATTACCGGAGGTTACGGAAGGAGATCACATGTTTCCTCTTTGCTTCCACCCACCTGCGGTTTACAATAACAAAACATCAGCAGAAAGAGGAGGTTACACGAGGCATGTCCAAAAATAAAGTACGATCTTCTGCGTGCCACGGAGTTCGTCTGCAAAGCGCAAACCAGGGGTGAAAATGACCCCTCCCCTTTTCCCTTAGATCTCTTGTTACTCTCGAAAACTGTCCGAAGGCAAAAAAGCGGAGCGCCCGCCCCGAAGCAAGTGCATCTCGATGGCGTCATTTTCCCTCCCTTCAGCAGCACAGCATATAGGCTGTGTTTCTACAATAACAGGTCTTTTACCTTACCGTAATGGTAAATTTATTGGCGTTAATAACGGTTGTGTTTTTAATAAATAAGCTTACGAAAATTTTAGGATGAATAGCAAATTTTAGGAATTTAAGGAGGGTCACAAAATATTAGGAATTTTAGGAGGAATGCGATCCCTGTAAGTCAGATTATATCCGAAAACTTGAAAATTTCATTGTCCTGGAGAGGGAATCGAACCTGCGTCTCCCAGATAGCACCCAGAACAACCAAGTCTCAAGTTTCTGATTAATTTGAATATAACCATCACAGGATTTGCTAGTCGAAGCAACCGGCATTCATGTTTAGCGAATCTGGAGGTTAAGAATTCTATCCCGTGATTGTCCGGAGGAGCTGATAAATCATGAAAGAAATACGGGATTATACCATATAATACAAATTTTGAAGATGACGATCGTTATATAAATTTGTACTATATGGTGTAATCCCGTATTTCTTTTATGATTAGTATATCATTTTTGGGCTCAGAAGTGCTGCATTCAGCTGTTACCATGAAGCCAAATCCTCAGAAAACTTGAAAATCCTATCACCATAGAGCAGAAATCAAACATGCATTTTCCAATTGCCATCCAAGTATGTCCAGTGTGACGTAGGGGTAACTAATTCAGATGAGAATAATAAAACACAAGTTCATTTTCTGATCCGGGGTTATTACAGTTTTCAAGTTTAATTTACTGATGAGTTAGATATTGGGTTGCAAAGAAAGTAATGTCTGCAAATGCAAGGTAACACAAAAGTGCTCATTACTGTATATACAAGTACAAATAAGTCCAAAGTGTAGTCACCATAATTTCCCATGTCTGGGCAGCTGTTGGATACTGTCCCTGTAGAATTGTGGAAGCTTGGATGCAAAGAAGTGCGTGCGTGTTTGACATTGTCCCGGTTGGTGAAATGCTGTTCACCCAGGAAATGCTGTAATGACTGGAAAAGGTGGCAGTCCCTTGGGACAATGTCCAGGAAATAAGGCTGGGTACAGCAGCAGCAGCTCCTAGCCCAGGGCCATGATCTTGTGACAGGGCTGTGTAAGTTCTCGCTCCACCTTCTATTAGAGAACACCCTTGTAGTTCAGCAGTGCTGGTCATTTTGATATGAGTTGCGTGTTCACATCATCGAGCAGACGGCAGTACTCGTCAGTGGTGATTGTGATGTCTGGCAGCAGCTCACAAAACATGACACCCTGCATATCCCACCAGACAGCGAAACCTACGTGGGTGTAAGCCATCTTTGGGGGTCGGCATGAGCTTCTGTTTTGGGTCCAGCCACTGTTTCCGGGCACTGACATTATTATACAGAACCCATTTCTCATCACCAATGTGGTCCAAGAACGGTTCAACTTGGTCACATGCGCTGATGTTGCTTTCTGCTCAACTGTGAGTAGATGGGGTACTCAAACTCCCCTCTTGAGCACCTTCCCAAGCTGACACAGGTGCATGATAATGCTCATGCTGGTAGTCCCGAGCTGTTCGGCCAACATACACTTGGTTACACACAAGTGCGCCTCCACTAAAGTCTTCAGCATGTCCATATCTACTTATTGCAAGTATTCCAGCTTTGGGACGGTCTGACAGGTCAAAATTTGCCTATTGAAAGCGTTCAAATCAATGACAGCACTGATGATGTGATATGGCATTGGGGTAACACTGGTAACGCTCCTTACAGCACTTGCTGGGGTGCTACTGCAATGAAACTCATACAGCATGCAATGGCAGATGTGCTCCTTGTCCAGTTCCATGTTGACTGGTGCTTACACTCTTCTCCTTCTGGCAGCTAATTGCCATCGACCTAACTGCTGATGTCATGCCGGTGTGCTGCACAATCTCGGTGGCCAATGTGCACTAGGGCTTCAACTTTGAGTACCTCTTCATCGAACATTACTTCCTTTCCAACCCAATACAAAGTAATAGCTGAATATGGCATTTCTATGCCAAAACCTATGTTAGTATGTCTGCCATTTATTTGCGAAGATTTAATTTTCAGCCTGCAGAATAACTTTTGGCTTACCTTTTAGAGCACTATCTCTTAAGCTGCCGAAACTAATCTTTTATAACAAAATTTAGCTTATCACTAAGATCATAAATAGTTGGATTTGTAAGTCACCAGTCTTTTACAATTTTCATAGGAGTGAAGCTTTTTTTATATTGTACTAACAGAGGCTGAAAAGTATTTTAAAACCAATTTTCCTAAAAGTCAGTTAATGTCACAGGCTACATGATAGATTTCATGCAAATCCAAATCATGTTGACATATTTGCGTGCGAATTAACATGAATTGTGGACAGAGTGTGCATACAGCCTTGAATTAAAAAAATATGTTTCAAGGCCTTGTAATATTCAAAAATATTTGCTGTTTTCTGTAAAAGTTGGAAAAATTCTTGAAATTAGAATCCACAAATTTTCAATTATTTCATACTATTAAAAAACAAAACCTCGATCATTTAAATTTTTCATATGCCGCAGAATGCTGATTGACAATGCCATATCACCCAAACAGTGAGAATGACCATCCAGGTATGTCCTGGATGGTCATCATCACCAACGACGATGACCATTGGCCGCATGATGGGCATTACATCACTATCTCCTCCTCTAGTGCATGCATGGCATTGCACAGTGCTAATTTTGCAAATCACAGAACAATTTCCCTGTAAGAAAAACTCACATTACTAACCTTAGGTGCCAGTTATTATCCAGATGAGGGTATAACTGACAAAAGGTCAGGAAACTATCGCAAACCACAAATATCTTAGATCAGTCTCTGGATGTTGATGCCAAAAGAAGCACAGTGATGTATAATGTAAAAAACTGAATGTGGGCCAACAGCCACTGTGAACAGAAGTATGCTTATTTACCTCTTATCATAAGAATGTGAGTTGACTGGATACAATTACACAATATATATAGTGATTCTAGGTTTTAATCACCTTCCATTGTACAAGCTCAAATTCAGATAGCCTGTGAGCCCTTGAGGCAACTATCATAACCTGTTAAAAAAATTATAAATTCAGGTTGTGTGGATAACACACACACCACTTTAAAAAATAAGTTTTTTTTGTGGCATTTTGATTTTTAAAAAATCCATTGTAATTTTCAGGAGGTTGTACATTAGGAAAATTACCAAATGTGCATCAACAATAGAAAAATGTAATGCAATACTAAGACAAGTCTGCAAACAGTTGGATAGAAGTTTTTTATTTAACCTACAAGCAGTTTTACAAAAAATGTGATGCAACAAAGGCAGTTATTAATTGCTTTTGCTGATGATCACATGCTCTGGGAAGCTCAGCATCACACACATTTGTGGGTGCTGCTTGAGTCTAATTGCAGCTATGCTGAAAAAATTCATGATTTTCCCTTTTTATTCATTTGAAAGTAACAACAAAGCAGTTAAAAAATGAGTTATATTTTGTAATAAGGTTACTTTTGCCTATTTCTTTGTACTGCTGGATGGTCCCCGGAATCGCAACTTTTCTACAGGAAATTACGGTTCAGAGTCAACATCGCCGGTGGGAATTATACAATGATTTTTTTCCTTTAAATTTCGTGGTTTGTGGATCATATGAAGGAAAACATTTTTTTCCTGAATGTCATGGTGTGCAGATTACACAAAGAAAAACACAATACTTTTTCTTCCTTTAGTCAATAGTCATATTGTCATTTATCAGCTGAAGAAACCAATTATTACAAATAAGTTGGAAATATTTTTAATGGTAGATATTTTGCTAAATATCCCATTTTATTTTTATTCTATTTAACACACCCCACACGTCATGTTTAACAAGCCCTGACTGTAATATTGAAAAGAAGGAACAAAATGTGCCAACTTATACAGATTTCTTATGTGGGCTTTGCTCGCAAGGACCTTAATTTTTTTACTTAAATGTTCTTGAAAATCCTTCAATGCGGATATGTACGAACCCTGGGTAGAAAACATGAACATCAATGTTCTTGAAAATCCAATTGTGTACGAACCTTAGGTGGACAACAATTTTGCTTCATAATGCACACGAAGTGACAATTTATTAGGTACATCTGCCCTCATCACATAAATGGCTTATGCATGCGAGTGTGATATACGGTATAAACAAGGTGGATCAGCTTTTTGAGCATCAATTAGTATTCGATTGAGGGTAAAACGAGTGATCTCAGAAAATTTGAACATGGCATTGGGGGACAAAGGAGACTGGCAGGAATTGTGCAAGCAAACAGATGAGCCACAACCTGGGAAATCACTGCAGCTCACCATTAGTGCACCAAGGGTCATCTCCAAACCACTGTTCCCTCTAAACTGCGTGCACAGCTACTTAACTTCCTCCATGCAGATGAAATATTTTTCCTGCAGCAGACCTGCCAATTTCTCAGGTAGAAAAATTGTAACACGACACATGCTGATAATTTTTGAAGCCTATTTCACCTATATAAATTATTGATAATGAGAATGTAGGGATTTTTTCCATACATCAAAATTTTATTGAGCAAACACTTTTATGTTGTTAATTAAGAAAAAAATATATGATTACGGGAGAAATCCTCACCTCGCCTAACTTCTGTTTTCGGAAATTTTCAGAGGCTGAAAACTTGCATCTTATGAGGTCTGCAAAATGTTTAAATAGGGTACTGGGGATGTTTTTGTCTGCAGGACCAAAATAAATATGCGATGTACTTCGGCCGTCGCCGCGATTCTGCTACGGGGACGAGTACAAAATAATTCTGCGACGTACATCGTCCTACGGAAGAAATCCTCACTTTGCTTAACTGGAAGTTAACGGAAATTTTGAAAGACGGAAAACTTGCATCTATGATAGGGAGTCTATGCTGCTTGTCAATGATCTGGTTTGCCTGGTTTATACCACAGACCGCATTCAAGTGCCATCGTATGTGTTGGAGTGAGCCATTTATGCAATGAGGGCAGTTGCACTTAATAAACTGCTCTCAGCGTATATTATACTGGATTTTGCAGGGTCTTAACAGCAAGCATGAACTTATTATATATATACATATACACGGTGGAGTCGCATTATTGTGAGCACCAGCTAATATCCAGAGTAAGCACCGTGTGCAGCACAGACAGCAGCTAGATGAGCTGGGAGCAACTCAATAAGGTGCTGGAAGGTGTTCACAGGTATGTGGAGCCATGCTGACTGCAGTGTGCATGGTGGAGGAGGCATAGAGTAAACAACATGATCGAGGTGGTCCCACAGATGCTCAGTTGGCTTAAAAGTCTAGGGAATTAGGGAGCCAGAAAAGTACTTTGAAGTCTTCATCGTGCTGTACCAACCACTCTCGGACATTTCTAGTTGTGCTGAAAGATCACATCTGTCCCAGGAAAGACAATCAGCATGTGTGGGTGTACGTGGTCTACAAGGATGGATTCATAACGAATTTGGTCCGTAGTGCCTTCCACAGGTATGAGTGAACCCAAAGAATGCCACGAAAACATTCCCCGGCCCATAACACTGCCCCCACCAGCTTGTGTTCTTCCAGCAATGGTTGAAGAGTGTTCTCAGAGGTTTCTTGCCCTATACACCAACATCCATCCATTCGATGAAGCAGAAAACATGACTCATCGGAGACGGCAATCCTTTGCCAATCAGCGGAAGTCCAATTCCAATGCTGCCGTGCAAATGTAAGCCTTTTCTGCCGATGCACCTTCGTTAGCATAGGTGTAGTGACAGTCCGTCTGCATCGGAGCCCCATACGCAGCAGGGTTCGCTGACCTGTCATTTTAGACACACTTCCGATAGTCCCCTGGTTCATTTGGCCAGTGAGTTGCTCCACTGTAGCATGTCAGTCGGCCCTCATACACCTTTGCAGCTGGCGTTCGCCTCTCGCATTAATGGCACGTAGTGCTAGGCAGTTTTCATGTCGCTTATTCGCAGACATACATGATGTTCATTTCTTCAATCACGGTACACTTGAACCACAGCAGCACTCGAATAGTTCGCAAACTGTGCAGTTTCAGAAATACTGCCACTCTTGGCCCAAACCCAATAATCATCCCTTTTTGCAAATCTGATAAATTGCTTCTTTCATCCATGACAGCAACGAGCAATATGTTTTCAGAATGCCTACAGCACACTTTATATACCTTCCAAGCCAGCTCACGGCACATGCCTTCTTTCATTGGCTACACGCTGTTGATGTCAAAAGTAGGAGGTGGTCACAATAATGTGACTTGACTGTGTAATATATATATATACTGTTGGTTTAATTAGATGCAAATTTTTCAAAGGTTCATGAAGTTAAATCAGCACTAAGATTTATTTCCACTGAATTTTATATTTGTTTCCTACTGTATTGATTTTAAAGAAGCCTTGCTTGCTACTGATAATCACCAACAATCTGCTATAGGTTAACAGAAAGAAAAAGTTTTCTTTTTTGTAGATGAAGTTTCATTAATTAGACCAGTGGTATCCTTTCAGGTGTTATAATACAAAAGAGGTCAAAAATTATTTTCTTAATATTACTAAGATATTATTTATCTTATTCATTCTCTCACAAAAGTACAGTGCTAATAAAGCAATAAAAAATATTAATTTCATTAAATTTCGACGCTCGAGTACTCGTCTTTTTGATATTAGCATCAGATTGAATGCAAAAGCAGATATGAGAATACAGCTGTCTTTTGTTAAGCCAGACACTAAAGAGATTTGGAAAAATGTAAAACTGTACCACTGTTCAAACTATTTTTTTGTTTTGGAAAACAGTTATTTTTTATAAAAATGTTATGTTAAATGTAATAGGTTTATTGTCATTTCAAATGACAATAAATATTGATATATCATCATCATCATCATCATTGTCAACCATTATCAATCCACTGCTGGACGAAGGTCTCCCCAAGTTTCCTCCACAACGGTCTGTCTTGTGCCAGTCTCCTCCATGTCACTCCCGCATATTTACGAATTTCATCCACCCATCTCCCATGTGGTCTTTTTCTGGGTCTTTTCCTGTCCCTTGGAGTCCAATCTAAAATTTCGGCTGTCCATCTATGGTCTGTCCTTCTGGCAGTATGTCCAGCCCATTGCCATTTCAGAGATTTAACTCTGATCATGATGTCTTCCACTCTCGTCATTTTTCGGATCCACGAGTTCCTCTTCTTATCTCTCCTGGTTATACCAAGCATGCACCTCTCCATGCTTCTTTGAGTTGTCTGCAGCTTTTGTATGTCTCTTTTAGTTAAGGTCCACGTCTCTGCACCATACGTAAGCACTGGAAGGATGCATTGATCAAACACTTTTCTTTTAAGACATAATGGCATATTGCTCTTGAAAATTATGCTGTTTCTTCCAAAAGCTCTCCAGGCAAGTTTTGTACGCCGATTAATTTCTTCATCAATGTGACCCTCACTTGATATCTGCTGTCCAAGATAAACATACGTATCTGTTATCTCCAGTTTTTCTCCATCAATCGATAAATCTTCATTTCTTGTAAAAGCACTGAACATCACTTTTGTCTTCTGAAAGTTCATTTTTAATCCCACTTCTTTACTCTTGTCAGCAAGTTCCTGGATCATACTCTGCAGCTCTGATGGGGTAGTTGCAAAAATGACTATGTCATCAGCAAAACGAAGGTGGGTTAGATAATCTCCATTAATCTTTATCCCTTTGTTTTCCCAGTTCAGTGATTGAAAGACATTTTCCAATGTGGCATTAAAGAGCTTCGGAGATATGGTGTCACCTTGTCTCACTCCCTTTCCAATTTTTATGTGTGTTGTATTTTCAAACAGCCGAATCTTTGCACTTGCATTTTCATAGATGTTATTAATAATATTAATGTATGCATCTTCAATACCGCAGGATTTCAGAGCCGTGGTAACTGCTGATGGTTTCACCGAATCAAAGGCTTTTTCATAATCGATAAAAGCCATGCACAATGGAAGTTCATATTCCCTCGCTCTTTCAATCAGTTCTCTCAGTACGTGGATATGATCTATTGTGCTGTAGCCACTCCTGAATCCAGCTTGTTCTCTCGGTTGAGCCATGTCCAGTGTTACCTTCAAGCGGTGTGAAAGAACTTTAGTGAAGATTTTATAAACCACTGATAGGAGGCTGATAGGTCTGTAGTTCCTGAGATCCTCAATGTCACCTTTTTTATGTAGCAGGATCATTGTAGCATTGTTCCAATCCTCAGGAATCTTCCCTTCATTAAGGCATCGAGTGAAAATTTGGGCGAGTACTGTTTCAATTTCTCCACTTGCTTCTTGTATGATGTCTATAGTAATTCCATCTTCTCCTGGAGCTTTCCCTCGCTTCATGTTCTTGATTGCATGAGCAACTTCTGCTGGGAGGACTGGAAGAACTCTGGTACCTTTCATGATGTCTGGAGTACATGTATCATCCCTTTCATATAATTTGGAGTAGAAATCTTTCACTCTTGTCAAAATTTCACCTCTATTTCTTGTTATAGAACCATCTTCTTTTCTCAGAGCCATAATCTGTTTTCTTCCCTTACTGAGATGTCCCTTTGCTATCTTAAGGCTTTGGTTGTTTTCAATTGCTTTCCTCACTAGCTCACAGTTGAATTTCCTTACGTCTTCAGTGATACTTTTTCGTGTTGTCTTGCATAGCTCTATATATTCCACTTTGGAAGTCACATCTACTTTAGTTGTCCTCATCTCTCTTCTTTTTTGCATCAACATTTTGGTTTTTCGTGATAATTTGTTCACATGCAACTTGTTCTTAGACCCAGCTAATTTTGTTGCTGTTTCCATTAGAGCTTTGGTTACTTTTCTGTTAACTTCCGAAATATCCACTTCTTCCGATGTTAGGCCTTCTAAAGCAGAGAATCTGTTCTTCAGTTCCAACTTGAAAGTATTATGGTGTTTTTTAAGGTTGGTTATGTCAATACATTTTGTTTGTCTTATGAGCTTGCCACGTTCCAGTTTAGTGTTGAGGTGCATCTTACATCTCACCAATCTATGGTCACTACCTGTGTTGAACTTGTTCAGCACACTGCAGTCTTCGATGACGAATTTTTTGTTACACATAATAAAATCAATTTCACTTGTCGTCCCAATTGGATGTCTCCATGTCCATTTCCTGTGTGGCTTTTTCTTGAAAAAGGAGTTCAAGATGAAAAATCCTTCTGCCTCTGCAAACTCAACGAGAGTATTTCCACGCTGGTTTCTGTTGCCGTGACCGAATTTACCTACTGAAGTTTCATTCTGTTGCCGTTGCCCTATTTTTGCATTGAAATCTCCCATAATTATCTTCAAGTGCTGCTTACCTTATTATTTAGATGACGAATTTCCTCATAAAATTCTTCAATTTCTTCTTCAGGATGACTTGTGGTGGGTGCATAAGTTTGAATAATCTGAGCCTGGTATCTTCTCGATAGTTGGATAACGAGTCGTGCAGCTCTGTCAGAGGAACTTTCAACTTCTACCACTTTATCCTTCAGTTTCTTGTTTATTATAAATCCAACACCACTAGTTCTGCCAGTATCTGTCCCACGATAATAGAAGAGATGTCCACTTTTCAGTTCAATGAGATCTTCTCCTTTTCTCCTTACCTCACTTAGCCCGACGATGTCCCACTTGATCCTTTGTAGTTCCTCTTCCAATTCAAGAAGCCTTGAATCAGAAGATAGGGAGCGTCCGTTATAGGTAGCCAAGGTCAGCATCAAATGGCAGCCTAGTCCGGTCCTCCGGGGATTCTTAGCACCCTCTGCCTTCATGTCGCACTGGCCGCTGCCTTGGCCAGGTACATTCCAGCTGCCGGAGACTGAGGGCCAAGATTTAAGTTGTAGAGTCATTTTGGAGGTGTTTGGCCATAACTCACCACGCTGGCCAAGCGGGTTGGATATATATATATATATAACCCACATGAAAAAAGCTTTTGTGGTCCTCAATCATTTCTAATAGTGTAAAGGAGGTCCTGAGACCCAAAAGTTTTTAGAACCACTAAGTTAGATGTTGCATTAAAAAATTTTAAGCTCACACTTTAATGCTATATAGTTGTGTGCTACACGAGATTGGGTCACAACTATGGCTACAGTTCGGTTGTTTCTGGTGTATCAAAATTTGTCTAATCTATTTTCAGCATGTAAATGTAAAACACAGACATACATGATGTTCATTTTTAACTATCTTTTTGGAAATATCAGTGACTTTTCTTTAAATTTTGATCTTTAACCACGGTTAAAAATATTCTCTGTCGTTTTTGAATACACAAACAACAAAATATCTTCCATGTGCAGTAACAAGATCGTTTAACAGACAACAACCATAACATTTGCATAAATTTGCTTTCAAATTTTCTCACACTGACCGTTGTAAGCTGTGGGCGGTCTTAGTGAGAGATGGGTTTGCCTCCGTGGGCAACAATGGCCTCTGTGAATCTTGGAGAAGTACCAGCTAGTTCTGTGTGACATTAGCAGAAAGACCCCAACTCACTGGGTTTTGTTCCAGAATCCTTAGGTTGAATAACCAACTGGTCAACTGTGAGCTAATCCCCCACACTGATGTACCGGGTGATCCAAAAGTCTTGCACATTTTGAAAACGTAATAACTCGCAGAGTTTTGAGAGTAGGGCAACACTGTTTGCGTAGAAATGATCAGGATGACATCGGGTTTTTTATGAAATCACATACATTTTTACTCATTTTACTTACATTTTTCATCGCCAGATGGCGCAGCAACCACAGGTTGGAAATGTCGAGAAAAATATACACCTGATTGTACCAGGTGTTCAATGTGATGGCCGTCCTGTTCCAGCACTGCCTGCAGACGAGAGAAAATACCATGGACGGCATTGAAGAGCATGTCTGGTGGTATAGCTGCCACATGGTGTCGAATGGCATCTTTCATTCAGCATGGCCAATGAAATGGGGCAACATCTGTACACTTGTGATTTTAGGTAACCCTAGAACCATAAATCGCAGGGTGTCAGGTCTGGTGACCGAGGAGACTAGGCCTTCATACAGTGTCGGCTGAACACATGATTTGCGCCAAACATCTCTTGCAACAGTTGCTTAACTGAATGTGCGATGCTCCATCCTAGCTTGCAAGAGCGGGATTACTACATCCCACTCTTGCAAGCTAGGGATAACGTACGTTCATAACATGTTCGCATAATGTGCACCTGTAACTGAAACGGTTTCGGAGGAGGTGCCGTGGACCTCTTAAAAAAAAAAAAAAAAAAAAAAAAAAAGAGGGCCGATAATGAAGGAAGCCATGAATCCACACCACACTGTCAGCTGATGAAGTGGCGCTTCAACGACGGCTTGGAGATGTTCCGTTGCCCCGACGCGGCAGTTGTGTGTGTCTACCACTCCGTTTAGGGAAAAGTGTGCCTCGTCAGTCCATAAAACGTTCATCAGCCAGTTCTCGTCGACATCCATTTGTTGAAAAAACTATGCTGCGAACTCCTGATGTTGCACGTAATCACCAGCATACAGTTTGTACGGGTATCTGTGCAGAATCAGTCATAGTGTTCGCCATACAGTACCGTATGGAATGCCTGTTTGCCGAGAAACATGGCGAGCACTGGAGTCACCATGTGCGGATGACATTGCAATCACATCCATTTCCTGTGTAATTAAGTTTCTTAACATTAAGTGTCATTGAAAATTTTTACCCTTATTTATAGGTAGTGTAATATACACTGTATTGCAATTGACCTTTCTTTAAATATTTTTTGAATTTGTAATTATATCATACATAATAGGAAGGATATACTATACATAAAGAAATTATTCTTACATACTTTTGTGATATCTTACACTTTTCCAAAAAACATGTTAATTGTTGTTTGCTTTACTGGCGCTAGTTTTTTTCCGATAAAGTTTTGCAGATGGTAAAAATCTTCATAATTTTCAGTTGTTGCACCATTATGTTCTAAACCCGGACGTATAACGCTAAAAGCCTCACGAGTTTCATTTGTCGTTGGTGTATCAGGTTGCATCTGAACATCTTCCACCAGATCATTCATGATCTCATGAACAATATCATCATCAGTGAAGGGTGCAGATGTGGATAAATTTTCATCAGTGTTTATCCACTGCTGAAATTCCTTGCTATCTTCTTCATCACCGCTTTTTTCCGTGATTTCATTTTCTCATTCGTCTCACAATCCTGCTTTAGCAAAACAGTCAACTATAATGTTTGCGGTCACACATTTCCAGGTGCTTGCCAATATATATATATATATATATATATATATACTTTTTTTTTTTTGATTGGAGGTTTAACGACCACCGTGTGCAACTCAATGGCCTGTAAGCAGTCATCTGTCTCTAATTTAGGGCCACTGACTTCAGGGAAGGGAGAGAGCCAGTGCCGTAAGACAAACACAACATCCATGCCTCACCGGGATTCGAACCCGGACCCCTTTCGGACGAATGATGAGGCCATCGCTTAGACAACTGCCCCACCGGGGCGGCCTTGCCAATATAAGCAACACATCTAGTACTAATATTTTTTTTTTTTTTGTAATTTTTGCCGCCATAACTTGATTGCTAGAATCAATCACTGCAATGATTTCCCTCTTCATTTCTTGCCTGTATAGGGTTTTCACTTTTAATTACACCTTGATCTAGAGATGTCGTGTTTGATTGCAAGAAAACCATTTTAATGTTCCTTGGCTGAAGATCACTAGAATGCGCTGTGCAATTATCGAGAATCAACGCGATCTTTTTCATTCTACATCCCACCCTCGGATGAACTTTGAGAATATCGCCGAAGTCATCCATGCATTGGAATTCGCTTCATAGTCTACTGGTAAATGCTCAACTCCTCAAAAACATGTTGGCTTCTTGCTCTTTCCAATAACAAGTGGTTTCCGCTTGTCCGTACCTGCCATGTTGCAGGTTAACAGAACAGTTAATGTCTCCTATGTTGCCATTGCGTCAGCCAACCCTCTGAAAACATAAAATCGGAGAAATTCATTGTTTTCTCTTTCAAAAGACCCCGACTAATTGCCACATTTTTCAGTCTGGCTTGTTTAAACCAACACAGAATGTGCTTCTCCACATTTTCACTTTTGCCACATCGCTTTCTCTGCAATTACTTATTCTCTATCTCGCCTGATTCAATTTCCTTCCTTGACTTCAGAATTTTACACAACAACGGCTGGGAAATTCCGAGTGTAGCTGCGGCAGTTCATTAGAGGCATTTTCCCATAGCATCAAACTTCTGCAAAATTTCTTTCTTTGACTTATTGTCAAATCTTTTCATGTCGAAGACATCAAAACGAAAAAAATGTGCCATTTGAAGACGAAAAAATTGTCCTTAACAATTTAAGTGCCAGCATATTTTATCGCAGCAGAGAGAACACAGGTGAATGCAGACAGGACATGCAACCCTCCTCAGATGGCCAACCCATCTCACTGTGGAAACTGGGGAAGGTCAGACGAGGGGGAATCGCTTGCACATGCTTCGAATCCTTTTGTTCCCAAAATGCCCGATGTGCTGGATGTGTGTGTGGAGGGGGGCGCAGCTTCCTTATCAGAGTTGCTTTTCTATAAACATCCTGTCCGTAGAGTGCTCTAGAGAAAAGCATTTTTGTTTCGCAAATGATGAAGCCTTTAAGGGAAGTTTTGACAAGGAACGTGAGATAAACGTATGAGTCAAATTTCTGATAACATTAAGCGGTGCTTTGATAACAATAACCCGTGATTTCAACATGGTTGTAAATACGTTCGTTTGGGTTTTCGTGATTCAATAACATTAACCGTGATCACGTTAAGCTGTGCCCACTGTATATATATATATATACAGTATATCAGGGGTGAAATATTTGGGGGGTGTGGTGCACACCCACACAGAGGCGCAATTTAAGCTATATTATCAATATTATTTTTTCGGATTTATTTCTAAGAAAACTCTCCAGAGTTTGTCCTAAGGCTTTGAGTGGTGGTTAAAATTGATTTCCCTAAATAATGTTTTCATTAAGAAAAGGTTCATTCAGCAAGCACGTCGTATTTGTGCTAGAATTGTCGGGTGTGCGGTTTCGCGACTGCACATCTGACAATCTTTATCAGCTGTGGTACAAGCGCTCCCCAGATTGTGCTTCAAGTCACTGCGGTTTCAAATGTAACAGCGGAACTCTCAGGGTGTGCTAGCCAAAATGATGAGCACCGGTCGAGTCCCACAGAGCAGTGCAATTCAATGTTGTGGTAAGAGTTGCTCTCTTTTTTTTTATGCGTTTCTAATAAGCCAAAGTTTGTTCTAAGGCTTTTGCATGTGTGGCTAAACTTAATTTTCTTGTGCAGTATTTTCGTGCAGGAGTGTTATTTTACCAGTGGACACCCCAAGTCATTAAAGCAACTGCAATTCAATGCTCTCCAGATGGGGCTATAAGTCATGTTTTTTACTTCCTTGTGGTTTCAACACAGAGGTTTAAATTCTCAGGGTGTGCATGCTTAAAAAGCACCATGGGTCATACTTGTTTGAGTTTTGAATAGCAACGTTCTGCTATGAGTTACTGTTTTTCTGTGTTTTCGTAGCTGTGTGAACTGGCGTGTTTATGAGCACAGATTTAAATATACAATTTGAATTTTGACATTCATTTAGGTTGACAATTTACTGAGTGTCCCATTTTCTGCCATAGCTTTTGCAGATTGTGTAAAGCGGGTCAAAGAAGATTAAGCCTCATGCTGTATTTTAAAGCTCATAAAAAAAATACTGTAAATTTGTTCATCATCACCCTAGTATTTTGCACAGAAAATCCAGATTTTTCTTACAATGGAGTGTATGTAAAGATCTTTACCATAAGTTATTAGATGATAGCTAAATAAAAGAAATGCATGAATTTTGCAGCTCAGTATACATATTTTTGTGTGTTATTTCATATAACTGTGCACACCCAACCTAAATGGGCATGTAATGCTACTGATATATCTATATACATACATTTTATATTTTTTCATTTATTTAACAGACACTGATAAAACATCATTATGAATACTTGCATTTTTGTTAATATGTGTCCTGTATATCACAGGGTTTATTGCCGATATCAGTGGGCAAACCGGCAGTTCGTGAAAGTAAGGCTACAAGATGCAGTTCACCGGAAAAATGTTTTTGAAGGACTTGACAGGCCTGTTAACATGGACTAAAACAAGTGTTGTAAAATATTTTCATGCACAGTTAGTAAGAAGCATACATATGTTTTAGAAATTTGTAGATTTGTAAAAATAAAATAAAATCTTTACAACTATTCTGTGTTCCATATCTCTTACACAGGGCTTAAAATTCAAATTTGAAATGGGAGGGAGATTGAAAATTTCTGGTGGGGAGTTTTGAAAATGTGACTTAATAATAATAAAAGACTGGGAAAATCAAACAATACAAGCTATACTTGGTTTTTTAACAAACAGGTGAATTAGATCAAAAATTAACTTTTTATCATTAAAATTTACTACATTCGGTCTCACACAAATTACGATTCATTTTACAAACACAGAGTTGTCTGTTTTGTAGAACGTTATCATAAATTACGCCTAAATTATTTGCACGCTTTTTATTCCTTGCCACAGTTAGCAAGCTTTGATCAACTTTTTTGTGTGTGTGTGTGGGTTTATCTGGCCCAATTTCGGAAATATGCATTTTAGTTGCTCAATGAGTCTCGAAATTTTGACTTAATTCTGCTTTGTGTGCTAAAGCCATGTTCACGTGGTACATTTGTTAAATGTAACACAAGACCTACTTGCAGAAGAACCTTTGACACTAATGGAAATGTGTGCAGATGGTTGCTTACAAAACTTCGTAATTTTGAACATATACTCTTCATTTACAGCTATGTTTGAATAAGTGAATATTCCATAACTGCATCTTCATTAATTTTTGAAAAAAAAAAAAAAAAAAACTGGTCTGTAAGGCTCTTGAAAAATTGTACTGAAGCTTGTGTTGTCTGTATTGTTTTACACATGCGAACTTCAAAAAGAGTTACATTGTGAAGGAAAGAAATCTGCAGTCCATCTCATTCACAAAAGATGAAATAAACTGTGACATTACCATGTGCAAGTTTTGGCATTACAAATGTCAACTAATTTATTTTTCAGAACATGTTTCTCTTCAGCTCTGAAAAAAAAAAAAAAAACTCTCTTCTTGAATACTTCAAGATGCTTGCAGTTCACATAATCAAGAGTTGGTTGCTTCAACAATTCTCCTGATATGAGAAATGTCCAGTTTTGCACTTTGCAACTATTTATGGGGGAAACAACATTTAACAATAATACAGGCAGTGGGAACATAGCAGAAAAAAATTATGAAAAAAAAAAAACTGCTCCATCGGACTTCCGTTTTTAGTAATTTTTCCACTAGTCCTAAGCTGAAACGTTTAAATCTGCAGTTCATCTAACTTCCGTTTTTGTAAGTTTTGAAAGACGAAATTCGTTCCCCAGCCGGAAAATGTCCCTCCCCCTCTCTACCACCACCACCGCTGCACACAAAAATCACCCCCCCCCCGAAAAAATTATTTAGTTTTGCATCATTCTGGAGAATGACACAAATGGTGACAACAAAGGCAAAATTCCTGGAATCTGCAGAAGAAACTCGTGCCTAAAGTTTTACAAGGAAATTTTTGTTCTGTCGAACTTCTATTATCGGAAATTGTTGTCTACACCTTTCAAGCTGAAATACAAACATTTATTCAATAATTTGATATTTAGTAACAATACTGGACAGACAACCTCGCGGCTCGCGAGAAGAAAATATGATTGTGGTAAAAATTTTCACTCTGTACCTCTGTTTAACTTTCATTTTCAGAAGTTGTGAAAAATGGAATACCCTTCCCAAACGAAAAACGACCCCCCTCTCCCCCCCTCACACACACACTAATCCTCCAAAAACATACCTGCTAACATCAGAGCATATTTAAGGAGACGGGGCCAGATAGCATTTTGGAGCCCCAGTATTAGTGGCACATATAGGATTTCACTATGGGTATTAAAAATACCCAGGAGAAAACATTCCCAAAATGTGATGATGAAGCCAGTGTGTATCCTGTGATTCATGGATGAATCAGTGGTAGCAAGAAAATGTATGGTTGAAAAATGGATACCAGTTCTCTTTTGCTTTAATCCCGCCCCCCAGGGTTGGGTTCAGCTTGTTGAAATTATATTGAAGTAGCTAGAAAAATAATATGATCCAAATATCATGATTCAAACAAATTCTTAATGTATGAAAATTTCCTCCAATTACAGATGGGTACAAAAAAACTTCTGTGATGCTTTCGAAAGATTTGATGATAGACTGGGGGCGACTATATTATTTATGGAGTCCTCCTAAAAAAGTGGAAAGAAAAAGAAAAAAATTCACAAGGCAGTTTCACATAATTTTTGCTGTGCTACCTGCAAAAAGACATAAAAAATGCACAATTCTGGGGCCCCTTGAAAATGTGGGGCCCAAGGCTGCAGTCCCTCAGCCCCCCTCTGAAGTGGGCTGTGGCCAACATTGGCGAGAGACTTTGTCAGTAGTAACTAGCATTATTGCACGGCATACATAGATGCTGTTTTACGAAAGGATCCATCTCTTTGTGAAACCGAAATACTCACCACAACGAGTCATTGCAACAAAAAAGGACACTAATGAAACAAACTTAACACATGCAAAAAACTCAAAAGTTAATTTCCCTAGCGAGGGCACGATAGGTAACAACTGCAAGATCGAAACTTCCACCAGTAAAAATCAGTCAGATGCATTTCGAATTCCACATTTGACAGATGGGAAATCCTAGCAAGTAAACATGCAATGCACAAACATCCACTTACCTTATGATCATACTGTCTCTAACATTGCAGTTTATGACAAGATGAGACCAAAGAAGGAAAAAAAGCTGAACATTTTAACTATGTGAAAAATCAAAACACAGCAAGAATGTGGACTACTGTCAATTTGTCTTTTGTTGACTCTACAGCTGCACAGCATTCATTACTTAATTTTTCTTTCTGCTGACATCTTTCTCTCCCTGTTTCTCCATTGTTGCAATTTTCTTTTCCTTTTTTTTTTTTTTTTTTCATGGCTCCTGATAATAATTTCATCCATCATACTGAAAGAACTCTCAGCCGGAGGGCCATGAGTGCATGGTATCAAAGCTTTAACCTATATTTTAGATAAATGGGGTGTAACTTTGAGAATATTTATACTTTTGAACACCACACATAAAATTTTTCAGATTTTCCAACTTAGCCACTTCTGTTTTCGGGAATTTTTCTATCCCTTATCAAGCTTAAATGCAAAACTGGCTCCAGGTGAATTCATCGCAAACGAATTAATCTAAAATGGATTCATAGAACGGAGAATTCATCGAAAAGCAAATTCTTCGAAAATTGGGGCTTCAAGGTGAAGTCATCAAAAGCGAAATCACCAAAAGATACAAAATCGCAGGGTAAGCTTTTGTCGAAAACTTTTATTATAATTGGAATATGGCTGAGTGGCCACAAAAGCGTTTGGGGAACGTATAAAAATTGCATTTTTTAATTTCTTAGATCACACTTTCATGTAGGATGACCACAAAACCATTAGGGAGTCTAACAAGAATCAGACTTGATTTCATTGTGTCTACTTTCCCCATAGACTGCCTCTTAAGATAGGCCTCTGCTTAGACCTTTTAACAGTTTTTATTCCATCGTGCTCATATTCACAACGTTTAGACATCGTGTCAAGTTAGTATTACTGCGCTTTTACTTAAGTATTAAATATTACCTTGGCCTAGGCCTTTTTAACAATTTTTCTTCCATCATGTTCATATTTATAAAGTTTAGACACCAAGTTAAGTTAGTATTATTGCGCTTTTACTTAGGCATTAAATATTAATGCCTAGGCCTTTTAACAGTTTTTATTCCATCATATTCATAAGGTTTAGATACCAGTAATCTCTAAGTAATATTGCGGGGGCAGTAAATATTCACAAATAGGCCTTAGGCCTTTTTAACAGTTTTATTCCATTGTGCTGGTATCATAAGGCTTGAATACCAAGTCAAGTTAGTATTATTGCACTTTTACTCAGGCATTAAATATTAATCAATAGGCCTTTGGTCCAGGCCTGTCTGACAGATTTTGTTCAAGCGTATGAAATATTTATTCTTAAGTAAAAGTGCAGTATTACTAACTTGACTTGATGCAAAGCTTATAAATATAAGCAGAATGGAATAAAACTGCTAAAAAGGCCTAAGCCTAGGCCAAGGTATTCATTCATATTTAATGCCTAAGTAAAAGCACAATAATACTAACTTGACTTGGTGTCTAAACCTTATGAATATGAACAAGATGGAATAAAAACTGTCAAGAAGGCCTAGAGACCA
The DNA here is from genome assembly GCA_039090855.1 of Macrothele yani. Classification (NCBI taxonomy): domain Eukaryota; kingdom Metazoa; phylum Arthropoda; class Arachnida; order Araneae; family Macrothelidae; genus Macrothele; species Macrothele yani. The sequence continues at coordinate 139,374,025 of CM077004.1, forward strand.
AGGTATTAAAATTTAATGCCTAAAAGTGCAATATACTAACTTGAGCTTGGTTTTTTTTTTGGTTGGAGGTTTTAACGACCACCGTGAGCAACTCAATGGGCTATAAGCAGTCGCCCGTCCCTAATTTAGGGTCACTGGTTCCAGGGGAGAGAGCCAGTGCCATAAGACAAACACAACATCCATGCCTAACCGGGATTCGAACCCGAACCCCTTCCGGACGAGTGATCAGAGGCCATCGCTTAGACCACTGCGCCACCGGGACGGCAACTTGACCTTGTGTCTAAACCTTATGAATATGAGCACAATCAAATGAAAACTGTGTAAAAGGCATAGACTTAGGCCAAGGTATTAATATCTAATGCCTAAGTAAAAGCTCATTAATTCTAACTTGACTTGGTACCTAAATCTTATGAATATGAGCACAATCGAATAAAAACTGTTTAAAATGCCAAGGCATTCATATTTAATGCCTAAGTAAAAGCACAATAATACTAACTTGATGTTGTGTCTTAACCTTATGCATATGAGCACAATCAAATAAAAACTGTAAAAAAGGCCTAACCTAAGGTATTCATATTTAATGCCTAAGCAAAAGTGCAATGATACTAACTTGACCTTGTGTTTAAACCTTATGGATATTAGCACAATCAAATAAAAACTGTTAAAAAGGCCTAGGCCTATTTGTTAATATTTAAAGCCTAAGTAAAAGCACAATAATACTTTGACTTGGTACTTAAATCTTATGAATATGAGCACGACCGGAGAAAAACTGTTAAAAAAGCCTGGGCCTGTTTATTAATATTTGATGCTTAAGTAAAAGTGCAGCATTATTAATTTGATTTATTATGTAAACGTTATGAATATATTGCTTCGCGCTCAGATTCATAAGGTTTAGACACAAAGACTGGTATTATTGCCCTTTCACTAAGGTATTAAATATTAATCCCAAGGCCTTTGCGCTCATCAGAAACCAAGAAACTTACAATTTTTATACGGCCCCTAAAGTGGGTGTCTGCAGTTGGCCAAGTACTGTAAGTTTAGTGGCCAGTTTTCTTAAACTCCATTTCAATTAATTCGTTTCACTTTTTTCGATAAAGTTGTCTTTCGGTAAATTGTTCGTTTGATGAATTCACCTACTCCCAAACCTTATGGGAAGAGGGGGGTGGGGGTATTTAACAACGCAAGAGAGTCGGAATGGAACATTGCGGGGGCGATTACGGGAGAAATCTTTGCTCCATCCGACTTCCGGTTTTGGAAATTTTTCCTCTATTTTCCAGCTGAAATACATATATTTATGCAGTAAAATGATACTTAACAATAGTAATGGACAGAGGAAACATTGCAAGAAAAAAGAAATTATGATTACGAAAAATATCTGAACTCCGTTGACCTTCCATTTTCGAAAGTTTCGTAAAGACGGAATTCTGCCCCCCCCCCCACATTATGTTCACTTGTGCACTGACATCGTGAATGATCAAAATAATAACGAAAAAGTCAGAATACCTCGAATTCGCGGAAGAATCGCATGTCTGAAGATTACGGAAAAATTATAGCGTCTTAACTTCAGTTTTCGCATATTGTTGCCTACAGTTTCAAAAATATAAACATTTATGCAATAAAATTATATTTAACAAGAATACTGCACACAAAGGCAACATCGGAAAAATCAATTACGATTACGGCAAATTTTTTTACTCCTTTTAACTACCAATTTTGAAAGTTTGGAATTTTGAAACACGAACTACCATCACCTAACACCTTCCTACCCACAAATTCTCTTCAGTTTTACATTGATTGTAAGAATGATCTAAATAATGATTAAAAAAAAAAAAAAGCGGAATTCTGTGAATTCGCTTAAGAATCTCATGTACATCATAAAATAATTGCAAAATGAAAATTCGTAGAAACCGTAGTTTCGACAGTGAGTTCCGTAGTCAGACAACTAAATCCATAGAAACTATGGACATTCCCGTGGTACTTCGTAGATATGCAAAAATAAAACATTCCCTTCATTTTTGCATCAATCTCAAATATAATCGAAATGACGGCGAAAAAAATGGAACTCCGAGAAAGAATCTCATGCCTGATTCATAACAGTACATGATATGCAAAATGAACAGCTCATGTAGCTACATATGGAAGCTGATTCAAGAGTCCATAAACTGATTATATTCCGGACATGAACAATGTATTCAATTGCAATTTCTGGAACTCTGAAGGGTCAGTTTCTAATGCTCGAATTTTGTGAGTGGTCCAAAAACGGACCCAATATTTTATATTTATATATATATTTTTTCTTAAAATTTCGTAAGGCAGATGACTCCCTCTTAACAACTTTATTCTAGCGGGAACCCTGCATCCTGCCCTGAATTTTAAGCTGTTGCGTTAAATGTGCACTCTTCATCGCCTATTTGCAATCCTGGAATCTAACGTAAAGAGACATCATGGCATCATCATGCCAGGTGATTCACGTGAATATGTGAAAGGTCACAGTCATGGCAACCAAACCAAATTCATTCAAAAAAACATATTTTTTCGCATTTTTAATCATCACTCCAGCATTTTTATGGGCGAATTATGCGGCATTCCAGGAGCGGTCACAAATTTTCCTTTTTTTTTTTTGGCTACCAGATAGCTTTCTTTCAGTTAGATTAATGAGGTGTTTTATTTTTTTAGCATTTGCAATGTTTCATTATTCTCCGTTTTCATGGCATTCTGGAAGTTGATGGTCGCAAGTTTTTTTTCTTCCAGATAGCTTCATCTTAGATTGAGGGGTTTTTGGGTTTTTTTTTTACTAAAATTATATTTCTACACATTTTTAATGTCTCCTGTTGAATTTCCACAGCCATGCTACATAGCATTCCAGTTAGTAGCTGACAGTCACATTATTTACTTTCAGATAAATTCATTTCAGATTGAGGGCAATTTTTTCTTTTTTCTTTACAAGAACCCTTGCCTTGTTTCTCACTTTAAGTTTATAATATTTTGGGATTTAATTATATCAGTGTAAATGCTCCCACCACATTTTAACAAATTCACTATATTATACATATGCAGTTTTGATTGTGGTGAAACCCTATCATTTATTAATCATTGAGATAATTTGTGGAAGACAAAACTGCAACAGGTAAGAACATTTTCACAATTTTTGACTGGAACAAATTGGCCAAATACAATCCGAAAAATGTGAAATACTATCATTTCCAAAGTTGACATAATCATTATTCTTACACAGCTGTCTAGATCATCAGCAGATGAGGCCCCCAATACAACATAATTGCTGCAGGAAATAATAACAGCACATTGTGTATCAGGTAGAACAATCTTTACAGGAGGGAGTTGAAAGTTACTATCATTTATACTTCCTGATCATTTTTTAAATAAAATTCAAAAGCGTTTAAAGAACAATGTTTAAATTCTGAATAAAATATTTTTTTTTTTTTTGTCAGGGAAAAACTAGGTTGACTATTGTGACTAAATACCACCTGCAAGCTTTAAAGCTGATTTTAAATGCACTTGATTTGGGGACTTTTTGCTCACAGTAATGCACTACTACACAAATTTAACACACCTGACTTCAGAATCACGTGGCGATAATACGCTGGTTGCAGAAAGCTATTAAACGGAACAATTTAAACACTTATTGCATCACATTATTTAAAATTATCAACACTACACACTCCAAAAAATTTTACAGAAACCATAAAATCTTTCACAAAATAAAAATATAGGACAATCCACAGAATACAGGACAAAAAAGCAGGATATATAGGATGGCTGCGACCCCTCTTACAGTGAATAACAGATACAATACAAGGGATTATAAACACATTTAATTACTTTTGTGTAACAACTCATTGAGACTGACCATAAATACATTCTTGCTTGAATTTACCATATGCTGAGCTTTTTTAAGTCCCACAACATGCTTTAGCTGCTGGCAATCAAATTTGCTGAAGATAACAGTGCAACTGTGATCAGCAAGAAGATTCTTTCTTTTGGAATTGGCAGCAAGTAGGAAGTTACAAATTTCATGATAAAAAGATGGATACGATGGTAACTGGTAAAAAACAATATGCTGAATACCTTTGATGGTATATCTATTGTAAAAATGAAATCGTTCTGTGTATAACATGAAATGACGATGCCCGTGACAAAATAAATGCCTTCCCTGTGCCACTTTTCCGGGATCAGAGTATTCACAAATCATTGTGCAGCTGATTTCTTGATCGCGGAAGTGGTTTCGCAGTCGCACGAAGTCATAATATAATGGCACAAAAATAAATGTTTGTGCCATCTGGCTATCCTGAAAGCTCGGTAGGATTTTTGAGGTAAAGAATTCAAACCTTTCATCACGATCAGATGCAATGTCTTTCGGCACAAATCGCTGGAATACCTGGAAAAATAAAAGTTAAGAATTATGAAATCATAGTTTTGTTTGTGTCATTTAATGCATCACGATTTTTACAAAAATACTTAAATGAGAACTGCAGTAATAAATTTATGTAAGAATACACGCACGCACACACACGGGGCAGATTTTGTTTTTGTCTTTTAGCAGTAGCAACACTTGCTAGTGGCCTTATTTTTTACGTAAGCAAATTGCATTATCTACTAGTAAAAGTTTATTAACATTATACAAAAGAAACTTTAACGTGTCCCCTTCCATTAGTCAATTATGACAAATTTTGATTTCACCCCTGTAACTGTCACGTAGTAATGCTGAAAAGATTACAAATATTCAGATATAACTCACCTCTTCATGACTTGACAGATTAATTCGAATGCAAATATTTAAAAAAATATATATATTATTTAACTTCTGTCACAAAATTCAAGAACACTATTCAAAATCTATTTGAAAAGTTATTTTCCGTGTGATTTATGATCTGGGTTTCTAGTCTTTTCATCATACACTTTAAAATAGCAGGCCTGGGGTCAAACTTGTCTTCGGACAGACCTTCAACCTGAATATTCATGAGAGCATTCAATGTTTGTAAGTTTAAACTGCCCCTCCAATCACCATGGATTTTCTTCAGGAAACTGAACCCAACCTCACATGCAGAAGAAGTAGATAAGGGAAATATACTGGATATTTCTACTAGTGCCAAAATGTTTTTATAATGTTTGTACTTTTCAAGAAATATTCATTTCCAGAAAGCAGTTGTTCCTTTTTGTATGTGTCTAAAAATATTCCACATGTGCATAGCAGTGGCGGTTTACAGTTCACACTAAAGCATTCAAAGTTTTTCCACTAGCAACTTTTGCTAGAATAACTTTTTATCACTAGCAAAATGCATTTGCTTGCAAGCAATTCGCTACTAACTACCGGTCGAAATCTAGCCCTGACTCTGAGATAGAAAAATATTCTAAAATCTGGTGGCCACCTAAATTTTTTAGTGGCCAGGCATTGGACTGACGAGGGAGGCGGGAGGGGGGGGTATAAGAGGGGGGTATAATATCAAAGCTATGTACACTTCTGTCCAGAAAAAAATAATGATTTACCCTCAGTCTTTAGCTTATCTCTTCCTGAAAAAATTGAACTCATTTTTTTTTTTTTCTGTGGCTCGCAAATTCTTTAATTACCATAATTTTCGTTGTATTATCCGCAGACCCTGGAATTCGAACAATTCTTTTTTTTTTTTTTTTTACCTGCGTGTAATCTGTACACTGTGACACTCAGGAAAAATAAAATTTAAAAAAATCATCGTATAATCCACACATTATAAATGTTGATCCAGAAACGGAATTTCCTACAGAAAAGTTGGTCACGTTAAGAACCCGGAGTCCAAAGAAGTAAGAAAAACTCTTATTAAATAAATTCATTTTTAAAGGTAACTTTTTTCAATATATTTTTATCTCCGGACACAAAGCTCAGTGGTGTCGTATCCATAAAGCACAAAATTTAATCATGCCGATGCAGCTCCAGAGTACTTGCATTACACACTTTCAAGAACCAAACACTGATACAGAACAATTCATAGAAATACTGCATATACTAGTGTCCAAGTTAAAAGTTTTTGGAAGAAATCCTGCTTTCAACGTAGGGGAGTCTGCTTACACACAGGTCAGTAAAAAAACGAGGGCTGGACTTCCATGAATTTTCCTGCAGATTTTACAGACAGGTTTGTTTATGTTTTAGACCTTGGCTTTCCGCGTGTCACAGTGCTCTAGTATCTGACCTTTTGAAAACTATAGCATAGTGACATGATCATATCCTCAGCTGTGCTCTCCACTTTTAAGTTTAACTTTGGCAGTGTAACTGAAACGTTTCCTTTTCGAAGACTTCATAATAGCAATGAAGGAAAATATCAGCAGCAAAGACTGGCCAAAATAGCGAAGGATGAACTAAACACAAGGCACAGCACACACGAAAGCATTGAACTTTGGAAGGAGGCATGCATATGTAGGTTCATGCAGCAAGGCGCTGTGAGTACATTTTCATTGGCTAGTTGACAACGAGAGGCCACAAGCAGCCAGGATTTTATCTTTCTCAACAATATAAAGACAAAATGACTCCCGCCATCCCCCCACCCCTACAACTTTCTTGATCTTTCATTATGACACCCCTTTCCCCTCCCCTTCGCTTTGTAGAAACTCCTGAACTGAAAAAAAATTTTCGGAGTTCCTTTTCCAATTATACCTCCTCTCTTGCACAATTATCCTGCAAAATTTTTTTTAAAATCAAAGGGCCGCAAAAATGTGTTGGTTGTTTTTTTTTTTTAAATCAGGGTTTACCCAGAACCTAAATTTTTAACTTTTTTTTGCAGATAATCCGCAGATTATACAACGAAAATTAAGGTACACGTTTTCCAGTGATGTTTTCTCCATGGTGGCCCGGATAATTTTTTTATCACCCTGAGCAACCAGGGGACTGCATTTTTCAACCCCTGCATATACCTGTCACCTTTCAGAAACTGAAATCTGTAAAAAAAAAGAAAAATCGATGTATTTTATGTAAAATTTAAACAATATATTAATTTAAATTACTTACCACACATATTGATTAAATGTAGTGAACATACTGATTAAACACGATGCTACCCAAATCAAGAATCAACTTTTAATTGATATGAATGACTACAGATGTTTGAATTTATCGGCCTATTTATATTGATTAAAATAGAATCTATACTAATTTCACATTACTATGCTATCTTTATGATCTATAACAGGGATGGCCAAATGATCAATCGCAAGAACTCGTACTGGCAATCGTTTGTTTTATTGCGCTGGCGTGTGCAGCCCTTGCAAAACTGCTGAAATTTCTACTAGCCAATGTGGCTAGTGGGATAAAAATTTTACTAGCCACACGACAAAATCTACTGAACATGCAAAGTTAAAAAAAATAATAATAATAATTCAGTATCTTCTCTACTTACGTTTCTATGAAATGAAATAGGTGAATGTTTTTTTTGTTTTTCTTTCTAATGAGAAATTCCTCTCCCATTAACTTCATAAAAACAAATGCAGAGCAGTTACTGCATAAGAACATTAGATTGACTGCAAATATTGCATATGCTTTTGTTCCAAAATGATTGATTTTTTGACAGTTTATTTTCAGTGCTGTAATATCATTACTTTTACTATCTTAATTTAGATACAGATACATAATTTATTTTCAAGGCCGTTGAAGTTAGATGTCTAATTTCTTTAATAATATTTAAAACAAAGGGACAAAAGCTAGGATAAACATATATACATAAAATTGCACTAATAATGTTGATACAGTTTACCACTGATATGTGTAGTGTCTGATCTTCCCATAAGAGGTATCTGCCCAGCACAATTGAATAGCATTGTGAGGATCAAACTCTTCAATTGAAGGGCCATTGCATCCAATCATTTAAAGTGTCACTATTCAGACATGCCCAAATATTCGTTTTTATGAGGTTCATAGCTGAAAAGCCAAGCTTACAAAGAGCAGTACTACATGGCATTAGATGCAGCAGCTGCATCATTTTAAAAACATTGTCATAACAGTTTGTTCCTTTTTGTTCAGCATTATATGCAGCTAAACAGCGGTTCAAAGATTTTACCTGTAAATAACGTTATACTTAGTGCAAAGTATACCATCCAGCGTTTGAATTACCCAGTGGACTGCTGGCCATTGGCCAGTAAGTTTTTATTCTAATTTGTCACAAGTTAAAAAATGAATTTCTGTTTCTTTTACCTTGCTGTATGGTTTTCTTTTTAGACTGCAAACTAATGATAGGTTTAAAAACAAACATTGGAGACAATTCCACTGAAATGATACACTATTTTCTACATATACTGTAAATGTCTTTAATTTCTTTTCATTATTTTTTTTACAGACCAGTGGGCATTTTGGTGGACCAGTGGTTTGCAAATTCTGGTGGTCTGCCGAGCAGGCCAGTAGAAGATTTATTTCTAATTCTAACACTGCCATGGGAAAGGTTGGCATGGCAAAGGTTGCTTTAGTAACATTGACCCTTTGATCACTCCAGGCTGATCTATCAGCAGATTAAGTATCATGAAGCCCACTTTCACTTCCATTAATTTTCGAAGCAGCTGTAAGAACACGGGCGAGAAAACTGAGTTCGATATTCATTTACAAGTGGGGGGAAAAGTTGGACAAAATAGTAGCTCACTTGGGGAAAAAAATCTACTGACCATCTTTGGCTACTATATTAAAAAATTTACTAGCCACTGCAAAATATCTGGTAGCCATTTGGCGACTGGCTACCGACTTTCTCAATGGCTGGGTATGTGTTATTCCATACGAACTGCCCGAGACCAGATGATATGAATCAATCAGACTCCCCTCCCCTACCCTAACTGCTGCTCATGGTCATCGCACATCTACAGTCTGTCGCATGAAGCATGTTGTTATCTCCTGCTCTGCTAGTCGTCAATTGCAATACCTACTCTTACAGGAAGGCCAATCTGTCAACATTCGTATTTGTACATAAAAATTAGTTAACTTATTGAGTGCAGATATCAGTTAAGTTATTAAGCTTTGTTTACATCACTGCTCTCCCACAGCCTCGTGCCAACCCCACGGCACAGCCAGCCCGGTTCGTGGGTTCGGTTCCCTACGTTCCTAGGCTAACGTACTTCCTGAAGAATGCTCTCCGAAGGCTAGGTTGTGATATCGGCGTGACGGCTCCTAGACCTTTGTCAGATATTCTCTCAGCAGACCAACGCGCATCGCCTTCTACGCTCACTGAAGCCGGAGTCTATGCTATTCCTTTGGATTATCCTGACGCATCCGTTAAGTCCTACATCGGGATGACAAAAAGATCCTTCCAGATCCGTTTTTCTGAACACCAAAGGGACGTTAAGGCCAGAAAGCTTACGACGGCACTAGCCCGTGATGTTGCATCTGAAAGGGCAGTTCCCAGATGGGGAGATTTTAAGAAACTAGCACCGTACGTCAGCGCAAGAGCTACTGCGCTTCGCGAAACCATCGAGATCATCACGCGACGGAATGTGTGTAACAAAGATGTAACCACGAGCCTTCCTTTCATATGGCACCGGCTCCTAGAAGTTACACGTGACCACCCGGCCCTGGGATCAAACAACCCGTGACATCGTGCAAGTGTTTTACTTATTTTGAATTTAATTGTATTCTCAGAAATACATTTGTTCCAGTTGCTTCTGCGATCTTTAACTACTAAATGCCTGATGAAGCTACCCGGAGGTAGTGAAAGCTAGCATCTTTTGTTTCCCTTATTTTCTACGCCTAATAAACGGAGTTCACTTTTTATTTTTATTTTTATTCTTTTTATTTTTATTTTTATTGTGTTTCACCTTATTAAGCTTTGTTTACATATTAAAAATCAATGGAGCTAAGAAACTGAAAACGTATAATTTCCACACTGAATGGGAGGAAGCTTATTTCTTCACAATGTTTCATGACAACTGTTTGTGTTTAATATGTCGGGCTTCAGTTGCCATTCCTAAAAAAGAAATCTAGAAAGGCATTTTTTGAGTGTGCATAAGTCATACCAAAGTGATTATCTTGCTAACAGTGAACTGAGAAAAATTAAACTTAAGGAATTGAAAGCTCAATTAGGAGCGCAACAGTTACTTTTTGCTACACCTATGCAACAATCGAAAGCAGCTGCCAAGGCTTTGCTTCGAATTACTTGTATTTTGATCAAACATAAAAAACCTTTCCAGGAAGGAGAAATGATAAGAAGCTTTTCTAGAGGCTACTGCAATTTTATTTGTCAAATTTAAAAATAAAAGTGATGTAATAAGTTCAATTAAGGAGCTGCCACTTTCACATCAAACCGTCATGAAATGCGTTGAAACAATGAATGAGGATGTGAATCAACAACTGGACAAAGACTTGCAAATCTGTTCATTCTTCTCTTTACAATTTGATGAATTAACAGATGTAGTTGACACAGCTCAATTGTATTTATACGAATGGTATTCCCGGACATGACTTCAAAAGAAGAGTTTCTCACCATCCTTGCTATCAAAGGAACAACTTGGGGTAAAGAGAAATTTTTAACATATTTACAGAATCTGCCCAAAAATTAAATCTGCCATTGTGAAAGCTTGTTTGTATCACTACTGACGGGGCACCTTCAACGGTAAGCCGAACCAATGGGTTCATTGCACTTTGTATGAAAACCGACGATTTTCAGAGTTTACTTCTTTTCACTGCATGATCCACTAAAACGCACTATGCATCAAAGTTTTAAATGTGAAAGACATTATCGACATAATTGCTAAAATAGCTAATTCTAAGATTCGGGCACGAAGTTTACATAGGAGGCTTTTTTTGAAGCCGACTAGGAGAAAATAAAGGTGAATACAAAGACCTGCTGTTTTTCACGAATGTTAGGTGGCTTAGTAAAGGAAAGTTTCTTAAAAGATTTTTGAATCTGTTGCCAAAAATAATCAAATTCCTAGACACAATGGGAGAAAATTATGCTCAGCTGCAAGACATTACAAGTTTGGCTACAACATTTAGCATTTGTAACTGATCTCACAGGCCACTACAACATGTTCAGCCTGGAGCGGAAAGAGAAAAGTGTTATTGATTTAGTGAGCTCGCTGAATGCTTTCGAATCAAAACTACGCCTGCTAAAATTTAAATTTGGTAAAGGAAATTTGAAAAACTTTTCCAATCTTTAAAAACACACAACACATCAAAATGACTGCAATTTGACGAATACATGACCGAGATAGAAGTTCTTATAACAGGATTTAGCAGACAATTCACAGATCTGAAAAACTTTCAACCCATTTTGAGCTTTATGACTATGTCATACCCTTTTAGCAAAAGTTTCAAACATTTCCTCCACTTTCCTCTTTGATTTTGCAGATTTGGAATCAGAAATTGTGAAACTTCAAACGGACATAGTACTGAAGGCAAAAGCATCAGATAACACATTTTGGACTCCATTGTCTGAAGAAAAATATCCCTGCTTGAGATCTGTTGCTTTGCAGCTGACTGCTTTCTTTAGATCCACATATCTCTGTGAAGCAACTTTTTCAGAAATGAAAATAATGATAAGTCGAAATACAGGAGCTGCCTGACTGATGCTCATTTAGAAGCATATCTCCGAATGTGCCTTATTATTCTAAACTTTGTAAGGTCATGCAGTGTCATGCATCAACGTCGAAGAATTAAAATACTATAAATAAGGAATCTATAAGTAAAATTATATAATTTGTTTGAAAAATAGTGTTTCAGAAAAATAAAAAATGGTTTAAATATTATTTTTCTGTATTTGTTTCCAAACTTACAAAACCACACACAGACACACCAACAAAACACTCGTGATATAAGCTTATTCCTATTTAAATATGACTATATCATTGCAATAAACCATGGTAGATCACAGTAGGAAATGATAGCTTAAGGTAGATCTTGGTTTCTCAAAGTTTGGCCCCCACCATTAATCCCTAAAGTGATAAAATATTATTTTTATTGAAGTTTGCATCTAAAGGGATGTTCCACCCTTTGACTCTCAATCCAATAGGGTTGTATCCCTCGTCATCATGAAACATACTAAAATGTTTTTGAAAACGAAAACCATTTTTATGCTAGGAGGTATCTTAAGGAGAGATGGATGATGAGACAGTCAAATAAAAAAACGAAATAAAGTTAATTTCGTATATATATATATATATATATATATATATATATATATATATATATATATATCATCATTGTCAACCATTATCAATTCACTGCTGGACGAAGGTCTCCCCAAGTTTCCTCCACAACGGTCTGTCTTGTGCCAGTCTCCTCCATGTCACTCCCGATTAGGTTGGTACGAATGAAATGTCCGGCACGAACAAGCAGTAGAGACAGCCCCCACCACCACCACAGCGGAATAGAACCACCCACAGGTGTTGCGGGTATTACATCACAGAGTTACTATTGGGTTGTCGAAAAAGTCATGACGTATTTTGGCACCCGATGGCGGTTTTGGAAGTACTAGAGGCATGCGCAGCTCTGTTATCACGATGGCATTCGACAGGTGCCAGTTCTAGCTGCAGTCTAAAAGGAATAGTGAGCAATTTGGTTGATTTGCAGAGATTTGACATCAAGTTGAAGATGGAAGACCAAACTGTGCATTTTCACCATATTTTACTGTTTTACTTCCGTAAAGGGAAGAACGCGTGTCAAGCTTGTGAAAAGTTGCGTAAAGTTACAGTGATAATGCTCTACAAAAACGTCTGTGCCAGCTGTGGTTCGCAAAATTCCGGGCTGGTGATTTTGACCTCAACGATGCTCCTCGGTCCGGGAGGCCCACCGAGAATGACGACCAAATCAAGGCATTGATTGAGTCAAACCCACGTTACACGACACGAGAGATTGCAGACACATTGCACATCCATCATTCAAGCGTTCATGACCACCTGAAGAAGCTGGGATACGTAAGCAAGGTCGATGTGTGGGTTCCTCATGAACTCAAAGAAGCTCAATTGACAGTGCGTATAAACATCTGCGACATGCTCATTAAACGTGAGGAAAACGATCCTCTTTTGAAGCGACTGATAACTGGTGACAAAAAGTGGATTGTGTACAACAATGTGCTGCACAAACGGTCTTGGTCCCAACATGCTGCTTTGCCTCAAACGACATTCATCAGTGGAAAGTTCTGGTCTCAGTGTGGTAGGATTTTAAAGGTGTTGTGTTTTTCGAGCTCCTACCATGGAACCAAACAATCAATTCGAATGTGTACTGTTGGCAATTGGACAGTTTGAATGAATCCATCATCCAGAAACGTCCAGAGCTCGTTCATCATAAAGGTGTTGTGTTCCATCACGACAACGCGAGACCACACACAAGTTTGATCACCTGCCAAAAATTATTGGAGCTTGGGTGGGATGTGTTGCCACACCCAGCATACTCACCTGACCTTGCGCATCATACTTCCACTTGTTTCTCTCTCTCTTCAACAGTCCTTGCGTGGTATAACGTTCAATTCAGATGAGGCTGTAAATTAGCAACTTGTACAGTTTTTCGCCACGAAAGACAGGTCCTTCTATGAACGAGGCATTCTGCAGCTCACTGAAAGATGGCAAAAGGTTATCGAACAAAACAGGCATTATATCATTGATTGATCTTTGTTCTTTCTATCAATAAATGACCTTTGCAAAACATGGCTAAAATACATCATGACTTTTCCGACAACCCAATATAAATAGCTAGCAGGTGTGTGAAGAACAAGGTTCAGGCATGGTTTGTTTGGACATAACATGGCTTGCAAAGGAAACCTGCAAATGTCGGATTTGAGAGTTATCTTCGTGTATGAATTTAAACTGGGCCATTCTGCAGGAACTGCTGCTCGAAACATTAACAAGGCATTTGGGGAGAATACAGTCAATAAACAAACCATTTGGCAATGGTTTGTGAAGTTTCGAAGCAGAGATACGGACCTGCAAAACGAAGCACGTGGTCACCCACCTGTTGCTGTTTATGACGATGTTCTGTTAGATGTGGTTGAAGCAGGGCCCCCTAAAAACGTGTTGTGAGATAGCGGCAGAGGTAAGTGTCCACCACATGACAGTTGTTCGGCGTCTGGCTGCGCTGGTAAAAGTCAAAAAGCTGGACTTGTGGCTTCCACATGAGTTGACAACTGCCAACAAGACTAGGCATTTGGAAGTCTGCACATCACTGCTTGCCAGGAATAAACAGGAATCTCTACTGCATCGAATCGCCCCCTGCAACGAGAAGGGGTCCTTTATGATAATCGGAAATGATCTGCACAATGGTTAAGAAAGGCACAGCCTGCTGGACAGCATCCTAAGCAACCCCTACACACCAAGAAGATGATGCTCCTTGTCTGATGGTCCATAGCCAGGATAATTCATTGGAGTTTCTTGGCAAGAAGCCAAACCATCACTGCAGATCATTATTGAGCTGAATTAAACCAGATGTACCGGAAATTGCTGCAGAAACAACCGGCTTTCAACAGACATGGTGTTCTGCTCCAGGACAACGCTCGCCCTCGTGTCGCACAACGAACAATGCTGACACAAAGTGCCTTAGGCTATGAAGCACTGCTTCATCCTGCCTATTCCCCGGACTTGTCTCCAACAGACTATCGTCTGTTTCGTCGCCTGGATCACTCACTTCCTGTCCAGGAAAGAATTGATGACTGACGAGGTTCAACGTGCAGTTGATAACTTATTCAGGTCCCAGCCACAAGACTTTTTTCGTTCCTGGATCATCGTCTTCCCGGACAGATGGCAACTACGTGTCGATGCCCTAGGAGATTATTTTGCCTGAGTAAGTTGTCCTACTTTTCCGTTCTTACCATCCACATGTGCGGGCCCTTTGCCGGACATTTCATTCGCACAAACCCAATATATATATATTTTTACTAGCAAAATAAGTCATTGACAAAACAATTTTTTAAAATTGTTTTGTACCTTTGAAGTATAGGGGTATAATATATATTTATTTCCTATGTTGTAAAAATGGTGATGCAACTTTTTTTTTTCAAATTGGGTGATTCTTGATGGAATGATCCTGCTGAAGAAGCACTGGGTTGAATGAACATCAGACTTTTCTTTTTTTAACTTCCTGTTTACTGCATTCTCACAAAACTGGCAGCTTTTGTTTAATTTCATCACGTTGGGTATTGATTTGGGGCTCAAAAATTCCACAGATTTGAAATCTGTTTGAATTTTTTCTACGATAATTACGTTTTGAGATAGCATTTCAAACTGGAAGTAATAAAGACAGGTGCTCCAATGCAGACATCCCATGCCGGCCAACTGAGAAGTTGCAACTTCAGGGATGAACAATTCATTATCTGAAAAGGGAAGGAGGGG
The DNA here is from genome assembly GCA_039090855.1 of Macrothele yani. Taxonomy (NCBI): domain Eukaryota; kingdom Metazoa; phylum Arthropoda; class Arachnida; order Araneae; family Macrothelidae; genus Macrothele; species Macrothele yani. The sequence goes on from CM077004.1 coordinate 139,389,301, forward strand.
GTAAATATAGCGAGAGATAGGCAGGCCCAGCCGGGACAGTTCAGTTTACTGGCCCAAGCTTTAGTGTTTGAAATAACGCAAAACAATAAACCTAAAACATGTGGGTAAACTTACACATCGGCACTTTATTTTAAATGGGTAAATGGATTAAGTTAAATAAAAAAGTTCTAATGGTAGGTGCAAAATCATCAGCAAAAAAATAAATATCTGGGAGAACCACCAAATCCATAAAATTAACCATTTTCCCATAAAACCTGGCAGGTCTGTATATATACTAGTGGCTTGGTGGGACAGAAACCCATTCTGAAAAAACAGCAGTAATTTTTCAAACAATATAAGCTATATATATATGCATGGTTGTATCAGAATAATATGACCACCTACCTAATAATGGGTTTCACCACCCTTGGCCTGGATGACAGCGGTGAGACAGCATGGTATGGATGCAATGAGGCCCTGGAAGGGTGCCTGAGGCACATGGGCCTCAGACAACTTTCCAAACTAAAGCAGAGCATGAAGGTCCCGAAGATAACATGGTTGTGGGTCGACACGTCGAACCTGTCGATGAATAGACCCACAAGTGCTCTAAGGGATTGAGGTCAGGTGATTTTGCCGGCCAAGAGAGAACAGAGACATTGCTGTCATGTTCCTGGAACCAGTAACACACACCCTTAGCAACGTGGCAGAGCGCATTGTCCTGTTGGTAGACACCATCACCGACACCATCACCACTAGGGTAAACATCCACCACCAAAGGATGCATGTGATCAGTGAGAATGGATAGATAGCCATTGGCACTCAGGGACCCATCCACTGGTACCAGCAGTCCTAGGTCATACCAGGAATACATCCCCCAGACATGCACACTGTCACCGCTAGCCTGTACTTCACTGGCAATCATGTCTTGATGTTGGTTCTTGTGTCTGGAGTAGAAACCTCAATTTGTCAGAGAAGGCAACATTTTTCCAATCTTCAACTGTCCAATGACGGTAGTAGGCATCATTGCCGATGGACCTGGGTTAAAATGGGTGCCTTGAAGCAGCGTAGACTCCAGAGACCCATGTGTAACAGGGTTCACTCTACTGTTATCGGGGACATGTACCTGGGTGCCCAAGTGTTCATTTGCATGTCGATTGCCCTTCATCAGTTGACAGAGGTGACGTTCTCCTCTGAGGTTGATGGACTTTGGGGCTCCACAGTTATGATTTCAGAAGGTATTCTGTGTGCAAGCGATCTTTTCTTGGTGCACCCTTACTACAGCACCTCAGAAACAGCCCACAAAGTCTGCTGTTTCTGAGGCACTTCCATCCTTGGCACTTTAGCCAATGATATTCCTTTCTGAACGCCTGTCAAATCGCTACCTCTACCCATTGTGCTCACGTTATACACTATGGCTCATCTGTCTTGGACGACTGCTTATTTCTCTGAGTGGTCGACTTTATCACATGCACTCTGACACACCTGGGCAGGGTACGCTGCCATTCCATACGATTCTGATGTGACTGTGTATATATACTGTACAGTGTATATATATATATATATATATATATATATATATACTGGGATGTAAGGTCAGGTGATGCGTAACATCACAGCCTCTCCTTGACAAATGTCAACCCCGCCTTCTCATGGTGAATCCTGTTCCCACTAAAGGGGCTCTGACGACCGCCAATAGCGGTATAACTATACCATCGGGATTAGAAGAAATGCTATCCCACACTCACCAACCCGCTTGGCCAGCGTGGTGAGTTATGGCCAAACCCCTCCAAAATGATTCCACAACTTAAATCTTGGCCCTCAGTCTCCGGCAGCTGGAATGTACCTGGCCAAGGTAGCGGCCAGTGCGACATGAAGGCAGAGGGTGCTAAGAATCCCCGGAGGACCGGACTAGGCTGCCATCTGATGCTGACCTAGGCTACGTATAATGGATGCTCCCCATCTTCTGATTCAAGGCTTCTTGAATTGGAAGAGGAACTACAAAGGATCAAGTGGGACATCGTCGGGCTAAGTGAGGTAAGGAGAAAAGGAGAAGATCTCATTGAACTGAAAAGTGGACATCTCTTCTACTATCGTGGGACAGATACTGGCAGAACTAGTGGTGTTGGATTTATAATAAACAAGAAACTGAAAGATAAAGTTGTAGAAGTTGAAAGTTCCTCTGATAGAGCTGCACGACTCGTTATCCAACTCTCGAGAAGATACCAGGCTCAGATTATTCAAACTTATGCATCCACCACAAATCATCCTGAAGAAGAAATTGAAGAATTTTATGAGGAAATTTGTCATCTAAATAATAAAGGTAAGCAGCACTTGAAGATAATTATGGGAGATTTCAATGCAAAAATAGGGCAACAACAACAGAATGAAACTTCAGTAGGTAAATTCGGTCACTGCAACAGAAACCAGCATGGAAATACTCTCGTTGAGTTTGCAGAGGCAGAAGGGTTTTTCATCTTGAACTCCTTTTTCAAGAAAAAGCCACACAGGAAATGGACATGGAGACATCCAAATGGGATGACAAGTGAAATTAATTTTATTATGTGTAACAAAAAATTCGTCATAAAAGACTGCAGTGTGCTAAACAAGTTCAACACAGGTAGCGATCATAGATTGGTGAGATGTAAGATGCACCTCAACACTAAACTTGAACGTGGCAAGCTCATAAGACAAACAAAATCTATTGACATAACCAACCTTAAAAAACACCATAATACCTTCAAGTTGGAACTGAAGAACAGATTCTCTGCTTTAGAAGGCCTAACATCGGAAGAAGTGGATATTTCTGAAGTTAACAGAAAAGTAACCAAAGCTCTTATGGAAACAGCAACAAAATTAGTTGGGTCTAAGAACAAGTTGCATGTGAACAAATTATCAGAAAAAACCAAAATGTTGATGCAAAAAAGAAGAGAGATGAGGACAACTAAAGAAGATGTTACTTCCAAAGTGGAATATATAGAGCTATGCAAGACAGTACGAAAAAGTATCACTGAAGACGTAAGAAATTTCAACTGTGAACTAGTGAGGAAAGCAATTGAAAACAACCAAAGCCTAAAGATAGCAAAGGGACATCTCAGTAAGGGAAGAAAACAGATTATGGCACTGAGAAAAGAAGATGGTTCTGTAACAAGAAATAGAGGCGAAATTTTGACAAGAATGAAAGATTTCTACTCCAAATTATATGAAAGGGATGATAAATGTACTCCAGACATCATGAAAGGTCCCAGTACCAGAGTTCTTCCAGTCCTCCCAGCAGAAGTTGCACATGCAATCAAGAACATGAAGCAGGGAAAAGCTCCAGGAGAAGATGGAATTACTGTAGACATCATACAAGAAGCAAGTGGAGAAATCGAAACAGTACTCGCCCAAATTTTCACTCAATGCCTTAATGAAGGGAAGATTCCTGAGGATTGGAACACCGCTACAATGATCCTGCTACATAAAAAAGGTGACATTGAGGAGCTCAGGAACTACAAACCTATCAGCCTCCTATCAGTGGTATATAAAATCTTCACTAAAGTTCTTTTACACCGCGTGAAGGTAACACTGGACATGGCTCAACCAAGAGAACAAGCTGGATTCAGGAGTGGCTACAGCACAATAGATCATATCTACGTACTGAGAGAACTAATTGAAAGAGCGAGGGAATATGAACTTCCATTGTGCATGGCTTTTATCGATTATGAAAAAGCCTTTGATTCGGTGAAACCATCAGCAGTTACGATGGCTCTGAAATCCTGCGGTATTGAAGATGCATACATAAATATTGTTAGTAACATCTATGAAAATGCAAGTGCAAAGTTTGGCTGTTTGAAAATACAACACACATAAAAATTGGAAAGGGAGTGATACAAGGTGACACCATATCTCCAAAGCTCTTTAATGCCACATTGTAGGGTGTCTTTCACTCGCTGAGCTAAGAAAACAAGGGGATAAAGATTAATGGAGATTATCTAACCCACCTTCGTTTTGCTGATGACGTAGTCATTTTTGCAACTACCCCATCAGAGCTGCAGAGTATGATCCAGGAACTTGCTGACAAGAGTAAAGAAGTGGGATTAAAAATGAACTTTCAGAAGACAAAAATGATGTTCAATGCTTTTACAAGAAATGAAGATTTATCGATTGATGGAGAAAAGCTGGAGACAACAGGCACGTACGTTTATCTTGGACAGCAGATATCAAGTGAGGGTCACATTGATGAAGAAATTAATCGGCGTACAAAACTTGCCTGGAGAGCTTTGGAAGAAACAGCATAATTTTCAAGAGCAATATGCCATTATGTCTTAAAAGAAAAGTGTTTGATCAATGCATCCTTCCAGTGCTTACGTATGGTGCAGAGACGTGGACCTTAACTAAAAGAGACATACAAAGGCTGCAGACAACTCAAAGTAGCATGGAGAGGTGCATGCTTGGTGTAACCAGGAGAGATAAGAAGAGAAACTCGTGGATCCGAAAAATGACAAGAGTGGAAGACATCATGATCAGAGTTAAATCCCTGAAATGGCAATGGGCTGGACATACTGCCAGAAGGACAGATCATCGATGGACAGCCGAAATTTTAGATTGGATTCCAAGGGACAGGAAAAGACCCAGAAGAAGACCACATGGGAGATGGGTGGATGAAATTCGAAAGTATGCAGGAGTGACGTGGAGGAGACTGGCACAAGACACAGCAGTGGATTGATAATGGTTGACGATGATGATAATGATATCATCATCATCATCATTGTCAACCATTATCAATCCACTGCTGGACGAAGGTCTCCCCAAGTTTCCTCCACAACGGTCTGTCTTGTGCCAGTCTCCTCCACGTCACCCCTGCATACTTTCGAATTTCATCCACCCATCTAACATGTGGTCTTCTTCTGGGTCTTTTCCTGTCCCTTGGAATCCAATCTAAAATTTCGGCTGTCCATCGATGATCTGTCCTTCTGGCAGTATGTCCAGCCCATTGCCATTTCAGGGATTTAACTCTGATCATGATGTCTTCCACTCTTGTCATTTTTCGGATCCACGAGTTCCTCTTCTTATCTCTCCTGGTTACACCAAGTATGCACCTCTCCATGCTTCTTTGAGTTGTCTGCAGCCTTTGTATGTCTCTTTTAGTTAAGGTCCACGTCTCTGCACCATACGTAAGCACTGGAAGGATGCATTGATCAAACACTTTTCTTTTAAGACATAATGGCATATTGCTCTTGAAAATTATGCTGTTTCTTCCAAAAGCTCTCCAGGCAAGTTTTGTACGCCGATTAATTTCTTCATCAATGTGACCATCACTTGATATCTGCTGTCCAAGATAAACGTATGTGTCTGTTATCTCCAGCTTTTCTCCATCAATCGTTAAATCTTCATTTCTTGTAAAAGCATTGAACATCACTTTTGTCTTCTGAAAGTTCATTTTTAATCCCACTTCTTTACTCTTGTCAGCAAGTTCCTGGATCATACTCTGCAGCTCTGATGGGGTAGTTGCAAAAATGACTATGTCATCAGCAAAACGAAGGTGGGTTAGATAATCTCCATTAATCTTTATCCCCTTGTTTTCCCAGCTCAGCGATTGAAAAACACCCTCCAATGTGGCATTAAAGAGCTTCGGAGATATGGTGTCACCTTGTCTCACTCCCTTTCCAATTTTTATGTGTGTTGTATTTTCAAACAGCCTAATCTTTGCACTTGCATTTTCATAGATGTTATTAATAATATTAATGTATGCATCTTCAATACCGCAGGTTTTCAGAGCCATTGTAACTGCTGATGGTTTCACCGAATCAAAGGCTTTTTCATAATCGATAAAAGCCATGCATAATGGAAGTTCATATTCCCTCGCTCTTTCAATTAGTTCTCTCAGCACATGGATATGATCTATTGTGCTGTAGCCACTCCTGAATCCAGCTTGTTCTCTTGGTTGAGCCATGTCCAGTGTTACCTTCAAGCGGTGTGAAAGAACTTTAGTGAAGATTTTATAAACTACTGATAGGAGGCTGATAGGTCTGTAGTTTCCGAGATCCTCAATGTCACCTTTCTTATGTAGCAGGATCATTGTAGCGGTGTTCCAATCCTCAGGAATCTTTCCTTCATTAAGGCATCGAGTGAAAATTTGGGCGAGTACTGTTTCGATTTCTCCACTTGCTTCTTGTATGATGTCTACAGTAACTGCATCTTCTCCTGGAGCTTTTCCCCGCTTCATGTTCTTGATTGCATGTGCAACTTCTGCTGGAAGGACTGGAGGAACTTTGGTACTGGTATCTTTCATGATGTCTGGAGTGCATGTATCCTCCCTTTCATATAATTTGGAGTAGAAATCTTTCACTCTTGTCAAAATTTCGCCTCTATTTCTTGTTACAGAACCATCTTCTTTTCTCAGTGCCATAATCTGTTTTCTTCCCTTACTGAGATGTCCCTTTGCTATCTTTAGGCTTTGGTTGTTTTCAATTGCTTTCCTCACTAGTTCACAGTTGAATTTTCTTACGTCTTCAGTGATACTTTTTCGTACTGTCTTGCATAGCTCTATATATTCCACTTTGGAAGTCACATCTTCTTTAGTTGTTCTCATCTCTCTTCTTTTTTGCATCAACATTTTCGTTTTTCCTGATAATTTATTTACATGCAACTTGTTCTTAGACACAGCTAATTTTGTTGCTGTTTCCATAAGAGCTTTGGTTATTTTTCTGTTAACTTCAGAGATGTCCACTTCTTCCGATGTTAGGCCTTCTAAAGCAGAGAACCTGTTCTTCAGTTCCAACTTGAAGGTATTATGGTGTTTTTTAAGGTTGATTATGTCAATAGATTTTGTTTGTCTTATGAGCTTGCCACGTTCAAGTTTAGTGTTGAGGTGCATCTTACATCTCACCAATCTATGGTCACTACCTGTGTTGAACTTGTTTAGCACACTGCAGTCTTCTATGACGAATTTTTTGTTACACATAATAAAATCAATTTCACTTGTCGTCCCATTTGGATGTCTCCATGTCCATTTCCTGTGTGGCTTTTTCTTGAAAAAGGAGTTCAAGATGAAAAACCCTTCTGCCTCTGCAAACTCAACGAGAGTATTTCCACGCTGGTTTCTGTTGCCGTGACCGAATTTACCTACTGAAGTTTCATTCTGTTGCCGTTGCCCTATTTTTGCATTGAAATCTCCCATAATTATTTTCAAGTGCTGCTTACCTTTATTATTTAGATGACAAATTTCCTCATAAAATTCTTCAATTTCTTCTTCAGGATGGCTTGTGGTGGGTGCATAAGTTTGAATAATCTGAGCCTGGTATCTTCTCGATAGTTGGATAACGAGTCGTGCAGCTCTGTCAAAGGAACTTTCAACTTCTACCACTTTATCCTTCAGTTTCTTGTTTATTATAAATCCAACACCACTAGTTCTGCCAGTATCTGTCCCACGATAGTAGAAGAGATGTCCACTTTTCAGTTCGATGAGATCTTCTCCTTTTCTCCTTACCTCACTTAGCCCCACGATGTCCCACTTGATCCTTTGTAGTTCCTCTTCCAATTCAAGAAGCCTTGAATCAGAAGATAGGGAGCGTCCATTATATATATATATATATATATATAATATATTCTATAAAGAAGATACCTAAGCAAAAAAATGCAAATATAATTTTGACTCACACCTAGTACAACATAGAAAAGGTTATGTATCTACCTGTGTGAGTAAAAGGAGAAAAAGACAAAAAAATAAAATAAAACAACTGAATGTAGAAGGTGTCGAGAATACTGAGCCTTGGCTTTATCAAGGACCAGCAAAAACTCTGCATTTTCTCACTTCCACAAAGACCTAGTTGGAAATGGGTTTCTGCAAGGCCATAGATGCAAGTCATGGCCCGACCCATGCTCTTCATCTGTTACTATTCAAAACATACAAATTCTGAGCAAACCAACTAGGAAAAACTTTTTAGAAATAAGCAGTCCAAGAAAAGACCATACTCGAGTATAAACTACACTCCAAAAAGCTGCATCCAAAACATACTAAAAATAAAAATTAGAAAATGAAAAAAAAACCCAAATAAAAAATAGCAATTAAAAAAAAATAATAAAACATTTCAACTAGAATTTGCGCATGAGCTGCTAAATAATAAATTGAAATTAGTTACTTAAGAGCAAAACTGAAGACTAAGGAAAAACTTTAGAATTTAAAACGAAGGTTGCAAAAAAACCTGAAAATCAAAACGCGCAACGCAGCAGTTTTGAAAATTCAGAATCCACATTCTATAAAGAAGATACCTAAGCAAAAAAATGCAAATATAATTTTGACTCACACCTAGTACAACATAGAAAAGGTTATGTATCTACCTGTGTGAGTAAAAGGAGAAAAGACAAAAAAATAAAATAAAACAACTGAATGTAGAAGGTGTCGAGAATACTGAGCCTTGGCTTTATCAAGGACCAGCAAAAACTCTGCATTTTCTCACTTCCACAAAGACCTAGTTGGAAATGGGTTTCTGCAAGGCCATAGATGCAAGTCATGGCCCGACCCATGCTCTTCATCTGTTACTATTCAAAACATACAAATTCTGAGCAAACCAACTAGGAAAAACTTTTTAGAAATAAGCAGTCCAAGAAAAGACCATACTCGAGTATAAACTACACTCCAAAAAGCTGCATCCAAAACATACTAAAAATAAAAATTAGAAAATGAAAAAAAAACCCCAAATAAAAAATAGCAATAAAAAAAAAATAATAAAACATTTCAACTAGAATTTGCGCATGAGCTGCTAAATAATAAATTGAAATTAGTTACTTAAGAGCAAAACTGAAGACTAAGGAAAAACTTTAGAATTTAAAACGAAGGTTGCAAAAAAACCTGAAAATCAAAACGCGCAACGCAGCAGTTTTGAAAATTCAGAATTCACATTCTATAAAGAAGATACCTAAGCAAAAAAATGCAAATATAATTTTGACTCACACCTAGTACAACATAGAAAAGGTTATGTATCTACCTGTGTGAGTAAAAGGAGAAAAGACAAAAAAATAAAATAAAACAACTGAATGTAGAAGGTGTCGAGAATACTGAGCCTTGGCTTTATCAAGGACCAGCAAAAACTCTGCATTTTCTCACTTCCACAAAGACCTAGTTGGAAATGGGTTTCTGCAAGGCCATAGATGCAAGTCATGGCCCGACCCATGCTCTTCATCTGTTACTATTCAAAACATACAAATTCTGAGCAAACCAACTAGGAAAAACTTTTAGAAATAAGCAGTCCAAGAAAAGACCATACTCGAGTATAAACTACACTCCAAAAAGCTGCATCCAAAACATACTAAAAATAAAAATTAGAAAATGAAAAAAAACCCCAAATAAAAAATAGCAATAAAAAAAAATAATAAAACAAAAAAATAATAAAACATTTCAACTAGAATTTGCGCATGAGCTGCTAAATAATCAGCTCATGCGCAAATTCTAGTTGAAATGTTTTATTATTTTTTATTGCTATTTTTTATTTGGGGTTTTTTTTTCATTTTCTAATTTTTATTTTTAGTATGTTTTGGATGCAGCTTTTTGGAGTGTAGTTTATACTCGAGTATGGTCTTTTCTTGGACTGCTTATTTCTAAAAGTTTTTCCTAGTTGGTTTGCTCAGAATTTGTATGTTTTGAATAGTAACAGATGAAGAGCATGGGTCGGGCCATGACTTGCATCTATGGCCTTGCAGAAACCCATTTCCAACTAGGTCTTTGTGGAAGTGAGAAAATGCAGAGTTTTTGCTGGTCCTTGATAAAGCCAAGGCTCAGTATTCTCGACACCTTCTACATTCAGTTGTTTTATTTTATTTTTTTGTCTTTTCTCCTTTTACTCACACAGGTAGATACATAACCTTTTCTATGTTGTACTAGGTGTGAGTCAAAATTATATTTGCATTTTTTTGCTTAGGTATCTTCTTTATAGAATGTGTATTCTGAATTTTCAAAACTGCTGCATTGCGCGTTTTGATTTTCAGGTTTTTGCAACCTTCGTTTTAAATTCTAAAGTTTTTCCTTAGTCTTCAGTTTTGCTCTTAAGTATATATATAATATATATATATTTTGGCGATGGAAAAAAAGTTTTGGCCATTACCTTTTTGTACTGTTATAACACTCTGGCAAAAAAAAAAATTATTTGGTGAAAACTTTGAAAAAGCTATATATACATACTGTTGTTCTTAAAACCAACAAAGAGAATTACATTTTAAAAATTCACTGTCATTCAATCTAATACAAGTTAACATGATTCATTTTACAAAAACAAAGAATTGTTTGTATTTTAACTGATATAAAATTGACCCCAAATTACTTGTGTCTGTCTTTGATTCCTTTTGCTGATCAAAGCTTGTCAACTGTGGCAAAGCTTTGATTTGCTGAATGTTTTTTAGTTCATTTGGCCCGATTTCAGAAATTTGCATTAAGTTTTTGGTTGTTCAATGAATTTCTAAATTTTGACTGAATTCTATTTTGAATAAAATCATATTTTTTGTTAATACTGAACATCACCAGAAAAATATTACTATTACGGGAGAAATCTTCACTCTGTCTAACATCCGTTTCAAAAGTTTTGAAAAACAGAATAGTATCATCTCCTGACAGAAAACAATCCCCACACTAATTCCCCCAAAACAAAAACTCTCTTTTTTGAACTGTTCCCAAACGATGAAGAAAAAAGTGGAATTCTGCAAATTCAAGGAAGAATCTCATGCCTGATTAATAACAGTCAACAATATGCAAAATAAACAATTCATACCACTACATGTGGAAGCTGATTCAAGGGTCCATAAACTGATCACATTCTGACATGAACGCTGTACTCAACTGCAATTTTTGTCACTCTGTGAAGGGCTTGTTTCTAACGCATGGAATTTTACGAAGGATACATTTCTAACAATCAAATTTCATTCGAAGTCCAAAAAAGGGACCCAGAAGCAGGGCCGATTTAAGCAACAGGCCTGGGGCGCCACATTTAAGGGGGCGCCAAGCTGTAAGAGGTTTTTTGTTGTTTTTTTCATGAATATTTTAGCACTACCACCCAAGAAAAATTTTACTTAAATAATTTCACAAACTTTATTAATTTTTAAAACTAACATTATTTGCAGTCAGCACTCCATATTCATGGACAGAGCATTAACTGAGCAAGAGTAAACATGTTTTTTAAGATTATGGATTCTTTAATCAGTAATTTAGCAAACAGGAGGAAATCATACGAAGTTGTTCTTGAAACAGGCCAGTGCTCGTGACATAGAGGCTAAATCAAATAAACTTGCTCATAGGTACCAACCAAGGAGATTTCTCAGCAACAGATTTCTACATTTCCAGTCATATATGAATGCCGAAGACTTGAACACACCACGGGATATGTATACTTTTATCATTGATAACAATTTTCAGAGTAAAGATTAAAATTGGTGATTTTTTCGAGTGGCCATTGGCCAGTGGGTGGGCAAAATCTAGTGGGCACTTTCCTTACGGCTATTTCGTGTTGCATACACATTTTATCACTGCACTGTATACTTTTCATTTATTTAGACATAGTTCAATTTAAGCTTAGTAGTTACAAGGGCCCACTGTCTATTGTCCAGTGCAATTAAATGAATAAATATAATCTCAAAAGTTATATTTTTCTTCAACCACATCAACTAAATTTTCTAGACAGTTTTTTTTTTTTTTTTGAAAGATAACATTGATCTGCAATTTTTCAACTTTTTTCTGTTGTTTTCAAATGAATAGGTGTATCTGAATGGATTTTTTGTGCAGATTCCGAAAATGACCTTCAAAATTCCATATCACATCAGGTTTTTTCACAAATGATGGAAATACGAAAATTTAAAAAACAGTTATTTTTTAATGACATTGCTATATGGTAATGTGTGAAAATGTTCTCTGGAGGGGCGGAATGATTGTTTAAGGAATAGATAAACATAAATAAATATTCAAAAGCAAACATACCTAACATTCGCCACTGGGCTCCCCTTCAAACTTCCTCTTTTTGGATTGTCTTCGGTGTGCGTTCGTACAGTCTCTGTTCAACATCCAACAATAGTCGGCCATCATATGTACAAGTCCACTTTCCTTGGTATCTCTTTTCCATCACTTTAATATCCTGATGGAAGCGCTCGCCATTTTCTTCCAAAAAATCACCAAGATTGTTAAGAAAGTAATTTAGATGAGCATGAAGAAAGTGAACTTTGACGCTCATGTTGCAACCAAGCAGTTCATAGGATTCCAGCATGTCCTCGACTAAAGTGGTGTAATGAAGCTTTCGTGTTCCCCAAAAAGTTGTGTACCACATTTCTGAATGCAGTCCATGCTCGCAATTCGCACCCACTCATGGTTTCCTCAAATATGTTGTCTGCCATTAATTTTCGTATTTGAGGGCCTATGAAAATGCCAGCTTTAATTTTTTCAGACGTGATTGATGGAAACTTACCACCAAGATACTGAAAGCATTTACTGTCCCAGCTTAAAGCTGTCACGAATTGCTTCATTAAGCCAAGTTTGATGTGTAAAGGTGGCAACAGTATTTTTGAGGGATCAACCAATGGAAGTGAAACAATGTTTTTTTCGCCAGGTGTGAATGTACTTCTGACTGACCACTGCTGCCGAACCCAATGTTCCATCCTTGCTCTGGAGTCCCATTCACACAAAAAGCAAGGAAATTTGGTGTAGCCTGCTTGTTGGCCGAGCAATATTCCAATCACCTTGAAATCCCCGCACAAAGACCATTCATGAAGCTTGTACTGCACACTTTCCAGCAGTAATTTAAGGTTCTCGTATGTCTCTTTCAAAGTCACAGAATGTGCTACTGTGTAATAAAACACCTTTTAAACTGGGTTTGCTGGCATCTATGAATAACCTCCACTGTCCTGAATTGTAATTAATGTTGAAGTATTTCATGACTGCCGGAATGTCTTGACAATATACCAAACCGCCTTCCTCAGCAAAAAACGGAACCAATTCTGCTTCTCGGTGTCTGTACCAGGAGAATCTTGTATTAGGACATAGTAAATTCTTTTCCTGAAATAGTGATCCTAAAAGCTCTGCTGCGTCTTTAGGTAAATTCAGATCACGAACCAAATCATTCAGTTCATGCTGGGTAAATGGAACTGGGGTTTCATCCTCCATGCTGTCCGGTTGGTACATCTCATCACTTGTATCACCATCTGAATCGGTGTCTGTTGGGGGCTTGATATTAGACGGGGATGGCACAGGGATGGATTCACAATGGGGCATTGGTCTTATGGCAGATGGGATATTGGGATACACAATGTTACGCTTACTGGTTCTGGTATGGCCCACGATATTCACTGTGCAGAAGTAGCAGTCGTCACTGTGATTTTTTGGCTCACGCCACACCATGGTTACACCGAACGGCATTGATGCCCTTTTTCTACTTCCTCAACCCCTCCACACATGCATGGCACACATTGTGAGGAGACCAAACTTTATCCTGATCTTCTAGTTTAATGCCGAAATATTGAAAATAAGCATTTTTCACGAAAGGCGTAATATTTTGCCTCTGTTTTTTTCCTGTCGTATAACAGCCACATATGTAGCAAAATATGTCTGGATGATTTACACAACCACGTGAAGCCATTGCACACGCCACAAAGAAACAACCAAATGGGACCAGTCCCTTCTTTGCACCGACTAGTGTAACACGATCTGCCCCGAATGGCGCCACATGTGACCAATAGAAAGAAGGGAGCAGTGGCATGAGGTATGAGTCATACTGCCGTGCCAAGATAACATTCTCTCATGTTCCGCCTTTGTGAGTGGCGCAAATCGTGACGTCATACAGATAAAACAGTTGCATTTCCATTATTAGCTATATACACTGCCGGACAATTGCTAAGGACGGATGACAATAGCAACGATAGCAACCATAAAATGGAAGGCAGGAAAATGTGGAAATTAGCATAAGTGTGGGATACAGTAAGACGTGTTGTGCGTATGCAAATTTTGGATTGCCGAACTTGTTTGTGACGTCATAGCGCTGATAAGAGATATAAAGGATTTGACGCGTATTGACCGTTGTTGTTCAAACGCAAAGTTGAAAGGGAAAGAATCAATTGACGAACTTGCAATTTTCAGTATGTCTTCCCGACATCACCTAGATGATTTTACGCGTGGCCGTATTATTGGCAAGATTGAAGAAGGGCGAAAAATAACAGATGTTGTCAGGGAGTTCGACGTCAGCCACAGTGTTGTTTCAAGGCTTTGGAAATCATTTCAAACAAATGGAGAGTGTAGCAAACGTCGCGGGGAGGTCGTGTTCGCAGTACGACACTTGCAGAAGATCGGTACATAGTGCTATCAACAAAAAGACACCGGCACAGCACAGCTAGTAAGGTAGCAAATCAGTTTATGGCTGCTACTGGCAAGCGGATCTCCCGAAAAACTGTCGCCAGACGTTTGCATGAAGGAGGACTATACGCCCGCCGTCCTGTTGTGTGCATCCCATTGTCCAGACGTCACCGTACCGCCCGTTTGCAATGGTGCCATCAACATCACAATTGGACTGATAACGACTGGTCTGCTGTCCTCCTCTCAGATGAGAGTAGATACAGTCTATCGTCTGATTGTCGACGACAACTGATCTGGCGTGATAGTGGTACTGCATATTGTCCAGCAAACATACAGGAAAGGGACCGATATCCGACATGTAGTGTCATGGTATGGGCTGGCATCATGATCAATGGCCGTACGTCCCTCTATGTGCTTCCAACTGGGACTATGACTGGCCAACGATACATTAATGATGTTCTGCTACCTCATGTTCGCATGTTCCGTGGTGCTGTCGGTGATAGATTCACTTTTCATGGACGACAACGCAACATGTCATCGAACAGTCGCTGTCCAGGAGTGTCTTGAGAGCGAGGATATTCAACGCCTCGTATGGCCAGCACGTTCTCCTGATCTGAATCCCATTGAAAATGTGTGGGATGCTTTGGAGAGGAGTCTTGCTGGTCGCCAATGCCCTCCAATAAACAAGGACACCCTCATCCGTGCACTGACAGAGGAATGGGATAAATTACCCCAACAGCTGCTAGATAATGTTGTGCAAAGCATGACACGACGTGTGGAATCTTGCACCGCCCTCCATGGTGGCCATATCCCGTATTGACATCTTACGCCGGAACGCCTGCGGACAGTAATTGCATTTTTTTCCCGTTTACGTATTCAGCACAAAATGGCCTGTTTGTCCCTTGAACACGTTCCAAAACCTTCTGGATTTCAGAGCACAATAAATTGTCTTTCTTGTAATGTCCTGGCATTCAGACATTATTTTATTTCACTTGGCATCCAACCACACTTACTTTTTTATGCGCTATATAGCCGTTTATGATCCGTCCTTAGCAATTGTCCAGCAGTGTATTTATGTTTATCTATTCCTTAAACAATCATTCCGCCCCTCCAGAGAACATTTTCACACGTTACAAATGTTGCCATATAACAATATCATTAAAAAAAAATGTTTTTTTTTTAATTTTCACATTTCCGTCATTTGTGAAAAAACTTGACGTGATATGGAATTTTGAAGGTCCTTTTCAGAATCTGCGCAAGAAATCCATTCAGATACACCTATTCATTTCAAAACAACAAAACCTTGCATATTAGTGTAATTTAATCATTTTTATATGGTCTCTCGCTATGTTCACAAAAAAAATATCTCAATCTCTCCACCATAAATTGATAGCTGTGGATGGGTCAAAATTTTCAAGCAGTACTTACTTTTGCTTACTTTATTTAATTTGCTGTATTTTCTAAAGTAATTTTTTGCATGAGCATTGTCTTGTCATCAAGAACATTGCCCACAATGCTTGCATTCTCTTAACTTCTGCATTGCTTGGCGTAACAGTCAACAGTGGTGAGTATTTCAGCAATTTGTGTTATGACTTTCATGTACTAAAAATTTCTTGTTTTTAGTTTCTCTAGCAGTTTTTAGTGAGTTATTGATGGTTAAAATGTCAAACATTATGTTTCGAAGCTGCTTCCATTCTGCTAAATTTTTCTTTTCATTCCATTTATTTTTGGTTAGGTTCTTCTTGGTCTCAAAATGAAAACTGGCTGTATAGCTTTCAAAAATGAATTTCATATCTTATAGCAGAATCATTTTGTGGTACAGCTGAGATTGGGAGAAATGATTCCTGACCACTAACAAAATATTCAGTAATTTCCTGGGTTGTTCTAATAAATATTACATTAAAAACGTTAATAAACCTTCACAGGTGTTGAAAAAATAGTCATGATGAAATAAGAACACTTGCAGAGTATCCTGATTCCATCGGATTCTGTCTGGTTTTCGAACCCAGTGTCAGTTTCCTTGGGGGGGGGGGGGGGTATTTTTTCAGAAAACGTTCAGTTTTGGTCGATCGCAACGGAATACGGGAAACATCAAATATACTACGGAAATAAAAAATCTATGAAATAATTTTATTCAATCATTTGTTCAAAGTTTATTTACATGTTTTCAAAATTCTAACATTCATCAAACATCACGATATTTTTGTTCGATATAATTTGAACATCTTCATGCCGTTCGTCGCCTGAAAATGATTGTTTTAGCACGGATGAAAATGTTCCGTAGTTTTCTAAATTTCGAATTTTTCTTACCCCAAGATGCACTTCTTTTTCACTTTCTGGCTGTATTCTTATGTTACATTTTTTCTGATTATTATGTTTCTCGTTCTTATAGCTTCAGTAATAGTGAAAAAGAACGACTTCGTATTTTAAAAGTATTTTCCAGTGAAGTGCAGTTTTTGTTATTTCTAACAGCCTTTTCTTCAAAACCGATCAATACGAAAAGTGTTTTTTTCTTTTCTGCTTTTTTAAAGCTAAATTAAATTTCAAAATCGATACTTATTCCGCTTTGATGGAATCGGCCTTTTCCGTGACCCGTAAAATGATTATATCACAGCAGAGTGAACAACAAACAGTACAGTACTGATTTTTTATACATAATTTCGCTGAAAAACTTGTGTTTACCCATTCCTTAGTAACATTTTACTGTATTAAGGGGAACACAAGAGGTTTCTTTATTTTGTTTAAAGCCAACTTCACACACGTGCAAAGGAAACGCGACTCTGCGTGGAATGAAAGACTGTGCGCGGCGGTGGAAAGTGAAGTCCTAATTTTCTACCTCTGATTTCTTTTTGTAAACAAAAGGGAAAATGATTGCCCATTTTGTTTGATGATAAGCAAGAAGTGCCTAAGCAATGGAAAATTGTGCATTTTCAGAGAAACCAAACTTTAAAAAACTAACTGCTGAAGACAAGTTGTGATGCCACAGGTGTCCATTCCCGATATATGGTTACTTTGTGCACCAATTTAAGTGGAAAAACAAACAGCTGCCCCCGTTCTTGAAGAGTGAATCTATAAATAAATCATACCCACTTATTTGTGGAGGAAAGGGCTGTGTTTCACTGCGCCTGAGTTGGATGATTTGAAAATGCATTTCCTATAACAGGAGCGTTTTAAAAATGCAAATTAATTCTTTAGCAATGAAAAAAGGCAAATTTTCGAGCGTGGCAACTAAAGTTACTTTTTCCACTGGGCATTTTATTTTATCCAGTCGCCATGTGGCGAGTGGCGACCGCTAATTTTAATCTTTACTTCAGAGTACTTTTTATCATTGATAACATTTCCAAATTCAGAAATAGCTTTGAGAATGTTTTTAATCTTGCCAGTCGCGAATTCTGCTGAAATATCATTTTCAGCAGTCTCAAGAATAAAAAATGAAAAAAGTACATTATTGGGAGAAATTTTTTTTAACTCACTTGTGATAATGTGTGTAGAAAAGGAAAAAAAAAAAAACTCTTTTTTGAACTGTCCTTAAACGATGAAGAAAAAAGTGGAATTCTGAAAATTCAAGGAAGAATCTCATGCCTGATTAGTAACAGTTGACAATATGCAAAATAAACAGCTCATGCCGCTACATGTGGAAGCTGATTCTATGGGTATAGACTATTTTTCAGTAATTGACAATTTTGCCCATGCAGAGACCCGTCCAAAACCGATGACTATGCCATAATTATGATGCAGTCAGACATCGGATGGAAAAGTGGGAAATTACGTAAGTGTTAATCAAATTTTCATTTGCATCGCAAGTGTTCATTAAGATCGTTATACTTATAATATTTACTTCTTTTTCCACATTATTATTTCTTTTTAGGTGCATTAGTTATATTGTTTTATAATAAATGCTATTACAGTATCACAATGTATTTATTTTTCCCAAATTCCTGAAGGTCAATAATAATTAATTTGAAATGTACACTGGTACATTATAAAACAGACCTACTATATTTTCCATTAATAATAAATATCATTGCAAAATAACTTAACATAAACATAACACAATAAAACACACTCCAGACAGACAGCCACACGTCATGAGCCCACACTGTTTAGCAAAAGAACAATATTGGTGTGTGTGTGGGGAGGGCCCCACTGATGGCAAAATTTTGCATGATTTTAGGAAGAAAATACACACGGAGTTTTCATAGTTAGTATCAGATCTAAAAAAAAAAATTCAATTGGATTTTTAGCCCCGCAGATATTACTATAAATGGAAACATGAGCTTATGCCTTATAGTAGCACACTTGTGCGTTAAGAAAAATTTGAAATTATATGAGGAACATTTTGCACTGAAAATGCTCTCCAACAAGGATTTTTTAACTGTACTCATAGAAGCAGGGATATCGACAAAAATAAGATATGCATCTATGCCCCCCCCCCCTGGTGGAAAAATTACACATTATTTTAAGCAGGTAATTATACGAGGTGAGCGGTATTGGTTCACGAAATAATTTTTTCAATCGAGTCTCCAAAAGCTCAGATTCTGTTCCGAATACATCAGAAACCAAAACAAATGCTTATACTCCCTGGTGGCTAAACCATTTTTTTACCAAAAATGACAAATTATATGCAAAACATTTCTTATCAGGAACTGTATCCGAGGCAGGAAGAATTTTTTAAATCGGACTTTCAGAAGTGGAGATAGATAACAGGAAAACCACATGATTTACCTTTATGCCCCCTAGCGGAAAATTGATGCATTACTTGAAAATGAGACTGTTAAATAGTCTTCGATATAAATGGCATCTAAAGGAAAAAGATTTTTTTCAATCAGATATTTAGAAGCAAATACGTGAAATAAATTGTATTTTGAATTCGATAGGATCTGTATTTTGAATTCGATAGGATCTGTATTTATGCCCTCTAATGGCAAAGTTGTACATTGGGGGGGGGGACAAAAAGGGAGTTAAAGGATCTTCATTCTCACATTTCAAGTTTCCCAGTTTCCCAATTTTACAAATTGAACTAATAGCTGTCCCCGGCCAGATAGACAAAGTGATAACACACGCATGATCTTTTTTTTTTTTTTTTTTACAAAGGATGTGCTAATAATGCAGCTTCAGTATACTGCTAACAGACAAAAAAACTAAGTCTCCTGCATTTTGCAGGACATGTAACAGATTTTTAGGACATTTCCAGGACAACATGGAATTCCAAGATGCATACGAACCATGTTAAAAGAAAATTCACTGACCCAAGAGCAATTACTAATCATTAAAAATTTCTTCATCAACTGTAAACAAGGTAAAAAACAAAGATCTGAATCTGAAAAAAAAAAAAAAAAAACAATGTTCACCACCTTTTTTTTTTTTTTGCCTAGGCATGTGGCTGAGCATAAAACATGGTGTAGACTTCTTTATGAAAATCCCTTAGCTGGAGAAAGATGGAATTTATCGACTATAATTGATGACAAATGGATCTGCCTAAATCACCGTAACAAAAAAGAGGTCAATTTACTATTGAAAAACAAAGACCAGAAAAAGATTTACAAACTTGGTAAATAATCCAGAGAAAGTTTCAGCAAAGGATTCACGATTACTGTTGGTTTCTCATACAATGGGAAATTAAAGTTACTTGAAAAGTTGAAAAGAATGTTAAAATCAATTCTACATATTACAAAAATAATGCTTTAATTTCTATATTTAAAGAGGAAATAAAATTCCTTTATCCACAAAGAATCCAAAAAGTATAACTCCATCAGGATAAGGCTACCAGTCATACATCCAGATCTACCCTTCTATTTCTTGAAAAAACGAAGAGAGACAGGTATCAAGTCTATAACTTCTGCTCATATTCCTTCAAGTCCCCTGGTGTGTCACCAATGGACTATTGTGCCTTCAGACTCAGAGATGCCAACATCTGAAGGAAGTCATCAGTAGTCCATATGCGCGGCGCCCATAGTTCTTCTGTAGTGACGTCAAGTCAAGTCAAGTTCCCACATTAAAATTTGCAGGGTAGCATGCGTATTTCCCAGAATATACTGCTACATTTTTAGCAATATATTAATCTCGATCGGGGACAATACTTGGATAAATTTTGCAACATACCTAAGTGCCCTTAAAATGGGGGGAAAAAACTTGAGTAAATACACAAAAAATACATACAATTTCAACTCCCCCTTTTAATAAATATGTTATGTCATAAATGTGTGATGCCACACACTTATGGTTATTCCTCCTGTTTTTTAGAGTGAAAATGCCGACCGCAATCGTCTTTTCCAACGTGTGCGATTGAAAAATCAACAGCACGCGGGGAACAAAACCCATGGTTTTCGGATACCCGAGACGATTTTAGACACGGAAATTTTTGCAAATAACTCTCCTTGAATTTTTGACAACTTTTTTGCGTTTTAGATCCAAGAATATTAGTAGAGACAGGTGGCCCTTTACCCGACGCTATTGCAAGTAAATCCGTACACGACAAACACAATGGGAGCAAAGAAAGAACAATTAACTTTGACAGATTTCATAGCTTTATTATGCGGATAAATAGAAAATTAGCATTAAATGCTTATGATACGAAAAAACTAATCAAAAAGGTATTTTAAATTGCATAAATCAATCGATTCTGGAAAAAAAAAGGATAAAATAAAGCATCCCTTTGTTTAGCAGAACATTTTTACAAGAGAAAAAAAAAAAGAACTGCACTTCGCAAATCTGTCAAAGTAACATAAACAATTAAGCTCTCTACGGACAGCGAGGAGCGTGGGAAAATAGGTCCGACTGTGCGCACACACCCAGCAGCTAAGAAACGTCTCATCGCAACTGCTGCTAGACGTTTTCTTTGGCTGGTTGCCAAAGACACATGGAGAGACTTTCTCTTGCTCTGGGCAGAACATACTGCGCGCGAAGAACAAACTCCCGGGGAGGTAACATAAAAACAGGCAATAACAGCGTCCACACATCCAGGTAGCTTAGTTATGTGCTCTGCTAGAGCATTTTTTTCTTTTTTCTGATACCCCGCCCGCTCCTTACTTCGGTGAAACAAATATGCAATAGCAATTAACTATTTAAATTACATTTTAGCAAAAAAAAAAAAAAAAAAAAAAAACATAATTCACGGAAACACGCGACCGCTGCAAACATGGAAATTCCAAGGAATAACATTCCTTGTACTGCTGCGAATTTTTTTTTTTTTTCATCTCTCAGTGGTTCTGCCTTTGATACGCTTATAGCAGTTGTTTCCGAAAAACCAGCGCTGTGATGAATTTGTTGTTTTATGATTTTGCTTTTGATGAATTTACCTGGAGACCAAGTTTTGAGGGCGAAGTAGTTATCCTTGGCTGGAATACTTTTGCACATGCAATAAAGTAGCCATCGTGGCATAGGATACGCTTATATATATATATATAACCTTCCAAATACTGAACATGTTTATTTAAAAATAAACAAACAGAAACTGTACTGTTACCTGTGGCACTTGAGGGAGTACTTGGCAGGCTGAGGGCACTTTGACATCCTGCAACGTTTGCACATATCCTGAGTGATTGAAGCAATGTACTGAAAACAAAGCCTTATGATACGGGTGGTCAATAGCACTGAAAAGTAGAGTCTGCCGGTAGAATTTTGACCATCCTTCTAGGGCGTACAGTCGAACCCTAAAGAAATTGCATCCATGCGGTTCTTTTGGCTGCAGGTTCAAATGTCTGGCCAAATGTGTGACATGCATCCAGTTCTGCATCATCAACACATCTGCTTCATCAAGAATTAACATTTCAATTGAGGACAAGAAGTCAAAATCTCTACTCTTATCGCCTTCTCCACCCACAATAGTACGTAAACCTAGAGGTGATGCAATGATCATGTCAGCAGCATAAAAGTCAACATACAAACTCATACTTCTGTTTTTAATTCTCAGTCCTATCTTGAAGTCCTCTTCAACATTGCCTGCAAAAGTAGCTTCATAATCAGCTGGTCTGGGCTTCTTGCGAGGAGGCCTTTTTTCTGAACCATATTCTTTCTGGAAACGCTTCTTCTTCAGGATCTCACAATTCTGTAACAGTGAAGATAACACATTGACAATCTTAAGACAAGACTCCTTGAATGGCACAAGAATTAAGACTGTGGGACGAGTATAACCTTGATCCCGATATTCTTCATCAGGGTTTTTAGCCTGTTTTGAGTTGTGATGGATTATTTTAGCTCTTGCTTTGAGAATATGATTCAGAGCGTGAAGACAGTACACTAGACGGACATCTTCATGATTCAAATGATTCTGTCCAGTAAAATGAAAATCCTTGTAACTCGATATGATGCTGAACACCTCGCTCTGTAAGGGTGACAATTTATCTGGATGTTTGAAAAGTTTTGAAGTTTCACATGCAATTTTTATGTTGTTTTTCAAAAAAAATTCTGAAAGTTTTGTCTTTTTAGTAACAGGCGTAGAAGGACCTACTGTGGAAGGCTCATTCACAATAAGTTCACCAAGTGCTGGCCACTGAAGTTTGGCTTCTTTATGTGCTATTTTGTTGAAGTTTGAGACAAAAGTTGAAGAGATCTCACACTGAAAATGTGTTACAGTGGGATCACTCTGATCATCTTCCTCGTCATCATCATCTTCCTGTAAAGAAGCAGCATTATCCACATCTACATCTTCTTGTAAAGAGGCAGGCTTATTCACATCTACGTCACTATCTTCCTGTAAAGAGGCATGGGTCTTCACACCTACATCACCATCTTCTTGTGAAGAGGCATGGGTCTTCACACCTACATCACCATCTTCTTGTGAAGAGGCAGGCTTATTCATATCTACATCACTATCTTCCTGTAAAGAGGCATGAGTCTTCACACCTACATCACCATCTTCCTGTGAAGAGGCAGGCTTATTCATATCTATATCACTATCTTCCTGTAAAGAGGCATGGGTCTTCACACCTACATCACCATCTTCTTGTGAAGAGGCAGGCTTATTCACATCTACATCACTATCTTCCTGTAAAGAGGCATGGGTCTTCACACCTACATCACTATCCTCCTGTGAAAAGGCAGGGTTATCCATATCATCACCACGGGATGACAGTGGGGTGTTTTCAACATCACCATCCTGAAAAAAAGAGAAGGTAAAGGTTAAAAAACTCTTTAACAAAAAATTTTTTTTTTCATTAAAGAAAATCTATACTATAATAACAACATGAGACGGGGCTAATGCCTAATAAAATACACTTTGAAAATATAGAAGACTTTAAATCCAAAGTTAGCATTCCAATCTGAGAACAGTTTATGTAGTGAAAACATCTGTACCTATTTGCTAGTGGCCTTATTTTTTACTAGAAAAGTTTTAATTATCTACTAGCAAAAGTTTATTAACATTATACAAAAGAATCTTGAACATGCCCCCCCTCCATTAGTCAATCATGACAAATTTTGATTTCACCCCTGTAATTCTGTAATTGCCACATTGTAATGCTAAAAAGAATACAAATATTTAGATATAACCAGGGGTAGAAAAATATTCTGAAATCTGGTGGCCAGCTAATTTTTTAGTGGCAGACATTGGACAGTGGTTGGGTGGGAGGGGTATATAATATCAAAGTCATGTACACTTCTGTACAAAAAATAATGTTTTAGCTCAGTCTTCAGCGTATCTCTCCCTGGGGAAAAAAATGGTACCCACTCACTCTTTTTTTTTTTTTTTTTTCTGAGGGTCGCAAATTCTTGAGTAATCGTAATTTTCGTCGTATTACCTGCAGACCCTGGAATTCGCACAACTTTCTTTTACCTTCGTATAATCTGCAGACCATGACATTCCGGAAAAAAGAAAGGAAGAAAAAAATCATCATTTAATCTGCACAACACAAACGTTGATCCGGAAGCGGAATTTCCGACAGAAAAGTTGGTCACATGAAGACCTTGGAGTCCAAAGAAAGTAGAAAAATATGATCTTATTAAATAAAAAAAAATTCATGTTGCTGTGTGTTGCTAAAACGTGGAAAGAGCGATGTATTTGTTTATTCACTGACACCACATATTTGGAGGATTTTCACAAAGAAATTCATTTTTAAAGGTAACTTTTTAAAATATATTTTTGTCTCCTGACACAAATAAAGCTTAGTGGCGTAACATCCATAGAGAACAAAATTTAATCACACGGATGCAGCTCTAGAGTATTGCATTACACACTCCCATGAACAAAATGCTGATACAGAACAATTCATAGAAATAACTGTATATACTAGAGTGTAAGTTGAAAGTTTTAGGAAGAAATCCTGCTTTCAAAAATAGGGGAGTCTGCTTACACACAGGCCAGTAAAAAAAAAAAAGAGGGCTGGACTTGCGTGAATTCTCCCATGGAGTTTACCAACGAGTTTGTTTACGTACTCACTTCTCATAATTTTGTGTATAAATCTGTCATTCTGTGTACAAGTCTGAATATCATTAAAATTTTGAAAAATTTCTTTGTAGGTTTACTCTGTAGAGTTGTCAGTTTTAGCCTCTATCTCATTAACTTCATCTTTGATTTGATCCCCTGAATCCTTTGCACTAATCATTTCTTCTACAGGAGATCACTGATTTGCATACTTCCACAACTATAACATTAAACTAAGTGGTGACCACTTATTCCTTTTTTCACTCTCTTCAATATCTCTTTCACCTTTTCTGCTAATGTCAGAAACTTTCTCTTTCGTTTTTCATTCATGTTCACAAAAGTGCAGGAACTCACGTGTTTAAACTGCAGAAAAATGTGCTTTTTGCGAATGTCAAAAAGTCATCCTGAATACTGATCTTCCGTTTCGTGTATGTGAAACCAGCTTTCTGTGAAATGAGGAGAAAAGAGCCACATCCATGGGAAAATAATTTCTGTATGCCAAAAAATTCAATCAGCTGGGTTGGTCATATCCTGAAAGTTAATATGGAAACAGAGATAAATATGTTCTGAGCCTCTATTATAATGTGGAGATCAAAATGCAAACACAATTGTTGCTACAAAAAAACTGAACATAGTTCAAGAGTGCCATTTGTCCAGATTCAGAACAGTAAAACAACTGACTGTTTGCAGCTGAATTTTTTTAAGCACGGAAGGGAATAATGAGTATGACTTGCAATTTAAATGCACAATCGTTTCACGTTATCTTCTCTTATTATTGGTCAGTAAAATTGGATAGCCCTAGCAAATGCTTTTATAACCAATCAATCATGTTGAATTCTAACAGAAAAATGTCACAGACAGTGAAATGTAACTGCAGAGTTTGCCTGCCTCAAGCGGAAAGCAAGATAGGACCCACTGGGACAAAACCAATCGGCATAGCGCCAATGGGCAACATTTAAGGCAGTATCCCACCCCACTTAACGCAAGGATAGGGAGATATGGAGCACATACACAGGACATGGAACTCACCTTAAGTAATTATTGCCACACGTTGAATTAAGCTTTAACCCCTTTATTTTTGCTTAAGCAATCCATTGTACTCACTGTAATGTGTGTATAGCAACATTCTTTGTCCTCGCTTATTCCTCTAGCAGAAATACCGAAGGAACTGTGTAAAATCCTTACTGGCAAAGTGATCATTTGACCTCCTTCAAGGGTGTCTGACCGTTGTTGGAAGGTCATCGCTAATGTTAGTCCTACCACAGCTGTTCTGAACTGTCCAAAACTTGCCGTTGTTTGGAGGTGTCTGTTAACAGAGGTTTTACTGTATTAAGTACGAAGTTATCATACATGAGACCGACCGATGACAAAAAAAGCTGAACTTTTTAACTGGGTGGAAAATTGGGACACGCGAACGCGCGGTGAGCAAATTCAAATACAGCATATATACAATATTGAAGAGTATGCTAGCCATATGGAATTATTTTCTGTAAATTATGTAAGTAAATATTAAAGTGAAGCACATTATTATATTCACAATAGAAAAGTAGGGATTTAAGAACAAAATAAAATGAAATATTTTAAAAAATCAGATTTAAAACTTACATGTGAATCTTTACTAGCTAAATCCTGAGGTGAAAAGTATTTGTCTCGGAAAGTTTGTGAATTTAGTCAAGCAATTAGAAACTTGCAAGAATTAGAAACATATATTCACAGCTTAGTTTTTAGTCATTGAAGAAGTCAATAAAGTATTTCTCAATGTAACCTTATAAAATGGCTTGCAAAATTTTTTGCTTGCATTGTGAATATGGTGACATGAATCTCCATCAACGTCAAGCAAGTGGGGAGATTTTCTCTGCCGAATTCTTGTTTTTCACCCTGTTTTTGAGCCTCCCATGACACCTTCTTTCCACTTAGCTTTCAAACAAGCAAAACAAATTCCTTCTTAGAAAGAAAGAATAAAATAAAAAGCAAAAAAAAAACGGAAAGCTGCGTCACGAACTTTTTAGAGGCTTCGGCCCGACGCAATAACGGCCCGAAGCCCCCCCCCCCCCTCTAGCTTTCAAACATGCAAAACACATTCTTCCTTAGAAAAAAAAAGAAAGGAAAGAAACAGAGTTGCGTCACGAACTTTGTTCAGCGGCTTCGGGCCGACGTTATCCTAGCCGGGCGCCGTACTTTCTTTCCACTAAGTTTTCAAACAAGCAGAACACATTCCTCCTCCTCCTTAGAAAAAAACAAAAAGGTTCGTCACGAACATGGTTCAGAGGCATCGGGCAGACGCAATTCTGGGCAACAGCGAAAGCACGTCCGAACCAACGTAATTCCGGATCACGGAAAAAGAAGCCCGCCAGGCCTCATAATTCCGGCGTGGCGCCATTCTTCCTTTCCACTTAGCTTTCAAACAAGCAAAACAAATTCTTTCTCTTCGGGGGGGGGGGGGGGTAGAACGAAATTAAAAAAGAAAGCTGCGTTACGAACTTTATTCAGATGCTTCAGGTCGACGTAATCCTGAGCCACGGCGAAAGAAGCACGACGGGCATTTTTTTTTTGTTCACACTTTGAAACAAGCAAAACAAATTCCACCACCTGAGAAAGAAAAAAAAAAAAAAAGACAAAGGGCTGTGTTACGAACTTTGTTCAGAGGCTTTTACGTCGATTATTTACAAAATCAGTAAAACTTTCTTAATAACAGCGAAAATCTGAATATCCATAATTTTTTTGTTAGTCACCCGTAATCCCGGGGAAATCCGTAATAATTACGGAGATTCCGTATTTTTTGGCATACTCCGTAGGAAGAGGATTCACGAGTGCTTCGATTCTTGAACGATCTCAGAAAAGCGGGAACGCATTCGGGTACTTTTGCAAATTACAAGAGAGAGTTTCTGGCGATGACGTCACGGATAGAATTAAGCAGATAGTTTGGCCCTGATAGAATGCAGAGTGGCGATTTCCCGCAAGACACGGAAAGGGCTGCGGTAGTTTCCCTAACGCACGAAGTAGGCGGAGCTTCCACCCTTTGCGCTGCAATGCTCAAGTGACTGACATCCCATCCATTGTTGACAGCAGTAAACGAATTGAGCTCCTGACTCCACCCTCCAACATTTCTTCTTGCCCCCCACGTCTGCTCCAAAAACAACGCTTTAAGCTAGAAAGCGCTTATTTCTTTTACTCCACAAAAAAGCGGAATCGCGGAATTCCGCTTTTTTTTTCTATAGAACGACGACCCCCCCCCCCCCTAAAAAATCCTGAAAAATGTCTCTTCATTTTTGCAATGACCTCGAGAATGACCAAAATGATGCCGAAAAAAGCGGAATTCGCGGAAGAATCTCATGTATGAGTTATACAGTCAACCCTTGATGTGCCACAACCCCTTGGGTCTGAACAGATGCACTCTATATAAAACATCCCTTGCTATACCCACCACACACCTGACATCAGCCAACATATATTACTGCCTCAACCTGTCATTCCCCACACAAAACATACTTAATGCACTGCCACTTGCACGCTGTGTAAGAATTCTCTTTTCCCTTCCCATTTTTTTCTTTTGGAACCATGATTCAATTGCACCAAATCCTAATATTAACAGACACTGATTCAATCAGTGTCTTTTAACATTAGTTATTATGTGGAAATTTACAAAAAAAAAAGTTTCAATTTACGAAAAAGTGGTTGCTGACACATTTTTAAAAAATTAAATTTTTTGTCCATCTGGGAAGTCATATTAGAGTTCAAATCTGGGTTTTTTGGGGTTTTTTAACATCCGATTATTTTGGATATACAGTACTAAGCCAAAACGGCCACTGTGGCGTGTGAAAATTACACCCAGACAGCCGCTTAGCTTTTTTTAACTGTATAAAAACCATAAATGACAGAGAGCTCCAACTGGTCTGATTTTAAAAAGAATACAGTAAAACCTCGAAAATCTGGCAACTTCAGAAATCCGGCAGTTTTTTTATTTCGTTTTCGTGAGAACATCCAATGTTTCACCAATAACCATGGAAATCTCTTGATGTACCATCTGAACAACACATCGCGGGATCATCCGATCTCAGTGTGCAAATTGCCGATAGCCGCGTACGTGTAACATCAGGGTTCTCAAATTCGTCATCGCATTGGGCTGCGCTGAAAGACGTGGACCAATGAGGCGACGAAATGGGTTTCAAACGTGTGAAGATGATCTTGCGCTTGGTGGTGGCAGTATGTGGATTCGATCATATAATAACATCTATATCGGCCTTCATGATGCATCACAGTAATCACCTTCGCAATGTATCATAGTTTCGTCAGTCGAAAAACTGTAACATCGATGTAAAATTAACATCAGGTTTTGAAATATTGCCCAGCCCTAGTGTTTGCTCTGGCTTTTTTCAAGTTTCTGCATAACCATTCGCCAAATAAAAAAATTTCGACAGAGTTTTATGATAAATAGTACAAACTTTAGGGCAATTGCCAATATTTCCGTTAAAAAAAATTTTCTATCGCCAAAAGGAATTTTTTTTGCAAATTGTGAAGAATGCGATCGGCAGCGTGAACCCTGCATATTTATAAGGTGTAGACGCGCAAATTTTCTTTAAAGTGGCCTGTTATGTGTAAGTATGCTTTACGTAACGTCCATTACGCAAATTTTGGATAGCTTCAGAAATCAGGAATTTTCATAAATTCGGCACTCGTCTTGTCTCGTCGATGCCAGATTTTTGAGGTTTCACTGTAGTTCCATTTATAAAGATTAAAGACAATATATAAATATTTACTAAAAATTAATATAATTTGAAGAAATCATTAACTGAAATTCCAGATTGAAATTTATTTATTTATTTATTTTAGTTTTTGATCCATTACATTTCTTATAGGTGCTAAAAAAACCAAAATGGTATCAGGCTTTTTTAGAGGTCTTAATTTGGAGGTCATGTTCCTATTAACGACAAGGAGTGCTTTAAGGTCAAACAAATAAACATTTGCTTATATAATTCCTTTCATGCTAAAAGAGCGACCTGAAGTTGCTGATTTTTCAAAAGTCACAAAATTTGAAGCTCTGTTTCTAAAACGGGAAAAGTATAAAAAATCTGAAAATTTCACAAAATACTCTTCTGTGTATCTACAGAGAGATGTAAAAATCCCTACTTGTTTTTTAAAGTATTTTGTTAGTTAAAGAGACAAAGTCGCAAATTTTTGCAAATTAGATAAACTTTGCTAATTCACTTAAAAGAGGTGTACTGATGGTACGTTTTTCAATTAAAAACCAATAATTATGGTTTATGAAGTAAGTAGGCCCTAAGTAAAAACCAGAATAAAATAAAGTGGACAACAAATGTATTTTCAGGTTAAAATGACTGCACACAAATTTTGTTTCAGCAACTAAACTGCAAATGCTTGGGCAAAGATGTTGATAAAAGTGAAAAATCAATATGTATTTTCTTTCTTTGACTGGGGGTTTAACGACCATGGTGAGCAACTCAATGGGTTATAAATACGTATCTGATATTTTGTATCGATATAGCATCTGCAATCTTATATATAAAACACAAAACATCTGTTTCTCTGAAGCAGCAAAAACTCTCGAATGCAGGTACTGTGGCATCGTGAAATTTGCATAGCTTTATTAATACTGGAATTTCTAGGTGAACGAAACTATTTTAAGACCTCTAAGTTGTTCTGTTCACGAGTTATGAATTAATTAATAAGCTAACCAATAAAGTCAGCGTCGTTTGCTACGTCACCTGTTCCAAATCTGAAAGCATGTGACTGTTCATCCACAGGCGTTTCTATTCTTTGAGAACTAACTGCGCATAAAAAAATGCAAAAACGAACTTTGCGAAATCTTAACGAAACAGCTGAAATTTTTGTCAACACCATGAATTGGTAATAAGAGGAGTCCCTCAAATTTTCGCCGGAATCCGGTCAAAACTTTTTAAAATAGGCATGGAATTTTTAATTCATTGGTAAACAGAAATATATACGCAGAAATGGCTAATAAAATTTTGACGGCTAATTTAAAAAGTTATTTACTGAATCTGATGAAATTTGGAGGTTATGTTCCTATTAACGATTTATGGTGTTCATTAAAATTTCAGCCAGTTTCATAAAATATTCGTAAAGATACGTTTTTAACCCAGAGATTCACCCTTCAAAGACGTCTAAAACTGAAAGGACGTGATGCATTTGATCGTAGATAACAAATTGTTAACAAATTTTGTTCAGTTAGTGTTATGGTCTCCTGGACGTGTGTTAAATAATTCATAACGCTTTTGGCCCGTTTGATTCTACAGCTGTAAGAGCAAAAGATCCAACAAAATTACATATCGTCACCGACGAAGGAGAAACCAAAAATGTTGTGTATGGCTAAGTGCTATAATACTCAGACTATGAATAAAAAATTTGTAATGACCGAATTTGTAAAATCAGCTTTTTTCTTTCTTGCAAGCATCAATTTTTTTCCTGACTTTTTCAGTGACATAGGGAATGTGAAATTAATAAGCCTAAATCCCGGGCAAAGCCGAGTAGTAAAGCTAGTATATCATAAAGAGTACTACTAAAATGCAATATATGTTCAAAGATACTAAAAATCAAGTGAAAATACCACAAACTTGAAAACATATGGTCTACAATCATATCATCATCATCATCATTGTCAACCATTATCAATCCACTGCTGGACGAAGGTCTCCCCAAGTTTCCTCCACAACGGTCTGTCTTGTGCCAGTCTCCTCCATGTCACTCCCGCATATTTACGAATTTCATCCACCCATCTCCCATGTGGTCTTTTTCTGGGTCTTTTCCTGTCCCTTGGAATCCAATCTAAAATTTCGGCTGTCCATCTATGGTCTGTCCTTCTGGCAGTATGTCCAGCCCATTGCCATTTCAGGGATTTAACTCTGATCATGATGTCTTCCACTCTCGTCATTTTTCGGATCCACGAAGTTCCTCTTCTTATCTCTCCTGGTTATACCAAGCATGCACCTCTCCATACTTCTTTGAGTTGTCTGCAGCCTTTGTATGTCTCTTTTAGTTAAGGTCCACGTCTCTGCACCATACGTAAGCACTGGAAGGATGCATTGATCAAACATTTTTCTTTTAAGACATAATGGCATATTGCTCTTGAAAATTATGCTGTTTCTTCCAAAAGCTCTCCAGGCAAGTTTTGTACGCCGATTAATTTCTTCATCAATGTGACCCTCACTTGATATCTGCTGTCCAAGATAAACATACGTATCTGTTATCTCCAGTTTTTCTCCATCAATCGATAAATCTTCATTTCTTGTAAAAGCATTGAACATCACTTTCGTCTTCTGAAAGTTCATTTTTAATCCCACTTCTTTACTCTTGTCAGCAAGTTCCTGGATCATACTCTGCAGCTCTGATGGGGTAGTTGCAAAAATGACTACGCCATCAGCAAAACGAAGGTGGGTTAGATAATCTCCATTAATCTTTATCCCTTTGTTTTCCCAATTCAGTGATTGAAAGACATTTTCCAATGTGGCATTAAAGAGCTTCGGAGATATGGTGTCACCTTGTCTCACTCCCTTTCCAATTTTTATGTGTGTTGTATTTTCAAACAGCCGAATCTTTGCACTTGCACTTTCATAGATGTTATTAATAATATTAATGTATGCATCTTCAATACCGCAGGATTTCAGAGCCGTGGTAACTGCTGATGGTTTCACCGAATCAAAGGCTTTTTCATAATCAATAAAAGCCATGCACAATGGAAGTTCATATTCCCTCGCTCTTTCAATTAGTTCTCTCAGTACATGGATATGATCTATTGTGCTGTAGCCACTCCTGAATCCAGCTTGTTCTCTCGGTTGAGCCATGTCCAGTGTTACCTTCAAGCGGTGTGAAAGAACTTTAGTGAAGATTTTATAAACCACTGATAGGAGGCTGATAGGTCTGTAGTTCCTGAGATCCTCAATGTCACCTTTTTTATGTAGCAGGATCATTGTAGCATTGTTCCAATCCTCAGGAATCTTCCCTTCATTAAGGCATCGAGTGAAAATTTGGGCGAGTACTGTTTCAATTTCTCCACTTGCTTCTTGTATGATGTCTATAGTAATTCCATCTTCTCCTGGAGCTTTCCCCCGCTTCATGTTCTTGATTGCATGAGCAACTTCTGCTGGGAAGACTGGAAGAACTCTGGTACCTTTCATGATGTCTGGAGTACATGTATCATCCCTTTCATATAATTTGGAGTAGAAATCTTTCACTCTTGTCAAAATTTCGCCTCTATTTCTTGTTATAGAACCATCTTCTTTTCTCAGAGCCATAATCTGTTTTCTTCCCTTACTGAGATGTCCCTTTGCTATCTTTAGGCTTTGGTTGTTTTCAATTGCTTTCCTCACTAGCTCACAGTTGAATTTCCTTACGTCTTCAGTGATACTTTTTCGTGCTGTCTTGCATAGCTCTATATATTCCACTTTGGAAGTCACATCTTCTTTAGTTGTCCTCATCTGTCTTCTTTTTTGCATCAACATTTTGGTTTTTCCTGATAATTTGTTTACATGCAACTTGTTCTTAGACCCAGCTAATTTTGTTGCTGTTTCCATAAGAGCTTTGGTTACTTTTCTGTTAACTTCCGAAATATCCACTTCTTCCGATGTTAGGCCTTCTAAAGCAGAGAATCTGTTCTTCAGTTCCAACTTGAAAGTATTATGGTGTTTTTTAAGGTTGGTTATGTCAATACATTTTGTTTGTCTTATGAGCTTGCCACGTTCCAGTTTAGTGTTGAGGTGCATCTTACATCTCACCAATCTATGGTCACTACCTGTGTTGAACTTGTTTAGCACACTGCAGTCTTCGATGACGAATTTTTTGTTACACATAATAAAATCAATTTCACTTGTCGTCCCAATTGGATGTCTCCATGTCCATTTCCTGTGTGGCTTTTTCTTGAAAAAGGAATTCAAGATGAAAAATCCTTCTGCCTCTGCAAACTCAACGAGAGTATTTCCACGCTGGTTTCTGTTGCCGTGACTTGATTTACCTACTGAAGTTTCATTCTGTTGCCGTTGCCCTATTTTTGCATTGAAATCTCCCATAATTATCTTCAAGTGCTGCTTACCTTTATTATTTAGATGACGAATTTCCCTCATAAAAATTCTTCAATTTCTTCTTCAGGATGACTTGTGGTGGGTGCATAAGTTTGAATAATCTGAGCCTGGTATCTTCTCGATAGTTGGATAACGAGTCGTGCAGCTCTGTCAGAGGAACTTTCAACTTCTACCACTTTATCCTTCAGTTTCTTGTTTATTATAAATCCAACACCACTAGTTCTGCCAGTATCTGTCCCACGATAATAGAAGAGATGTCCACTTTTCAGTTCAATGAGATCTTCTCCTTTTCTCCTTACCTCACTCAGCCCGACGATGTCCCACTTGATCCTTTGTAGTTCCTCTTCCAATTCAAGAAGCCTTGAATCAGAAGATAGGGAGCGTCCGTTGTAGGTAGCCAAGGTCAGCATCAAATGGCAGCCTAGTCCGGTCCTCCGGGGATTCTTAGCACCCTCTGCCTTCATGTCGCACTGGCCGCTGCCTTGGCCAGGTACATTCCAGCTGCCGGAAACTGAGGGCCAAGATTTAAGTTGTAGAGTCATTTTGGAGGTGTTTGGCCATAACTCACCACGCTGGCCAAGCGGGTTGGTGAGTGTGGGATAGCATTTCCTCTGATCCCGATGGTATAGTTATACCGCTATTTGCGGTCGTCAGAGCCCCTTTAGTGGGAACAGGATGCACCACGAGAAGGCGGGGTTGACATTTGTCAAGGAGAGGCTGTGATGTTACGCATCACCTGACCTTCAATTAATGATTTCTTCTCATTATATTAATTTTGAGTACATATATACTTCTTATTTAATCTAATTCTACTATTTTCATATACCATGATTCTTGTTTTTTAATTGAAAAACACATAATCCTTAAGTCCTTAACTTTCTTTTGAGTCAATAATGATTTGCAAATTACTCTCTATAACTAACCATGTACTTGAATACACACACACACACACACACACACACACACACACACACACACACACACACACACACACACACACACAGGGATTTTTACATCTCTATGTAAACATGTAGAAGAGTGTTTTGTGAAAGTTTCAGATTTTTTATACTTTCCCTTTTTAGATACAATGCTTCAAATTTTGCAATTTTTGAAATATCAGCAGCTTCAGACCCCTCTTCTAGCATGAAGGGATTGTATAAGCAATTAGTTATTTGTTTCAGCTTAAAGTACTCCTTGTAGGCTAAAAATAAGTCAAATATTTAATTTTTTGATATCCCAAAAATTAAAAAAAATTAAAAAAAGTTCAATCTTGAATTTCAATTAATGATTTCTTCTCATTATATTAATTTTGAGTACATATTTATATATTCCCTTTATAGATGGATCTATTATTCTCTTTAAAATGAGACCAGCTGGAGCTCTCTGTCATTTATGGTTTTTGCACAGTCAAAAAAAAAAAGAAAAGCAAAACAGCTGTCAGCTTGTGATTTTCCCACTCTGCACAGCCATTTTTTGCTTGTAAATCCAAAATAGCGGATGTTAAAAAAATAAACCCCAGATTTGAACTTTCAAAATATGATTTTCCAGTTGGACAAAAAAGAAAAAAAAATTAAAAATGTGTCAGCAACCACTCCTGGGTGATTTTCCATGGAATCCCATTAGCATTCTTTTTCGAAGCAAACTTGCAGGATGGTGATATTTCAAATGCATTTGTTGAATCAGATTGTCAGAGCTGCCAACTTTTCAAAATCAAAAACCAAGACATCAACACGAGTTCAGCGGTGCCCGCATTCACAATTTATAAATAATGAAATTATACGCTATATAGGTTCACGACCCCCCCCCCCGAAAAAAACATCTTCTCTTTAGTTATGCATCGATCTCGAGAATGACCCAGATTATGACAGGAAAAGTGAAATTTCGTGAATCTATGAAGGAATCGTATGAGAAAAAAATGACTACAAAATTAAAAACACGAATTTTATAGAAAATTAAATATGAAAAACTCTGCCATGAAACAATTTTACGTGGCAAGGTAACGTTGCGGATTCCACCACGAACAGATTAAATACCAATCTAGGAGTTTAAAAAACAAACAGATTAAATACCAATCTAGGAGTTTAAAAGAGAAAGGGGTGAAAACGATTGCTCTCTATTGATTAGTTTTGAAGAAGTGTGTATTAGAAAATAGGGAAACATGAAAAAAATTCTTAAGAAATATGAAATCGCTCCTTTTCACTATTACCGAAGATATTAAAATAGAGGAACATGATCACACAGAGAGAGAGAGAGAAAACATCAAAAAATAAAAATATAATCAGGCAGAGAAAAAAAAAGGAAAGGGAATGTGACGTGACGTGACATGACATTTTCATTGCATCTACAGCAGTCATTTTCAGTGTGATTACGAACATTTACGAGATTAGCCGACTTTTTTCCCGTTCTGTTTTTTTCAATTGAAACATCTTGAAAATGCAAAAATATATATTTTTTTAATTCGAGGTTTAATGACTACCATGAACAACTCATTGGGCTATAAGGAGTTGCCCATCCCTAATTTAGGGCTACTGGTTCCAGCGAACAGAAAGAGCCAGTGCCGTAAGACAAACACGACATCCATGCCTCACCGGGATTCGAACCCGGACCCATCTCGGAAGAATGATCAGAAGCCATCGTTCAGACCACTGCACCACTGAGGCGACAAAAATAAACTTTACACAGATGTTTAATACTGATATTTCACTGAGATTTTCGATTTTCATAGCATACTTGGAAGTTTTCCGTAGTCCATAGCGGACCAACAATTGTTGGTCCTACAAAAAATCCGGTTTTGTGGTTTTATCATTTTTTTCTTTTATTTATTTATTATGCATGGTATTTATTAATGATATCAGTGATAATTTTTTCTCCAGCGTCAACACTGGCTGTGGGAGTTGGGAATGAATGGAGGACTTATCTGGCCCAATTTTAGAATTAATATGCATTAAGATTTTTGCTGCTCAGTGAATCTCTAAATTTTTACTGAATTCTGTTTTCTGTGCTAAAGCCACGTTCACATGGCACGCTTCTTAAACGCAACATAAGACATTTTTTTTTTTTTTTTTTTTTTTTGGAGGTTTAACGACCACCGTGAGCAACTCAAACGGGCTATAAGCAGTCGCCCGTCCCTAATTTAGGGTCACTGGTTCCAGGGAAGGGAGAGAGTCAGTG
This sequence comes from Macrothele yani, assembly GCA_039090855.1. Lineage (NCBI taxonomy): Eukaryota > Metazoa > Arthropoda > Arachnida > Araneae > Macrothelidae > Macrothele > Macrothele yani. The sequence continues at coordinate 139,426,157 of CM077004.1, forward strand.
CCGTAAGACAAACACAACATCCATGCCTGACCGGGATTCGAACCCGGACCCCTTACGGACGAATGATCAGAGGCCAACGCCTTAGACCACTGCGCCACCGGGGCGGCCATAAGACATTTAAAGCAGAACCTCTTGACACTAATGGAAATGTGTGCTTATAAAACTCTTAGGAAACTTTGGACATTTGCACCTATACTCTTCATTTTTTTCAGCTATGTTTTAATAGTGAATATTCCATAACTGCATCTTCATTCATTTGGGGGGGGAAGAAAAAAACTGGTCTGCCAAGCTTTTTGTCTACCAAAACTTTTTTTTTTTTTTTTTAATTGGAGGTTTAACAACCATTGTGAGCAACTCAATGGGCTATAAGCAGTCGCCCGTCCCTAATTTAAAGTCACTGGTTCCAGGGAAGGGAGAGAGCCAGTGCCGTAAGACAAACACAACATCCATGCCTCACCGGGATTCGAACCCGGACCCCTCACGGACGAATGATCAGAGGCCAGCGTCTTAGACCACTGCGCCACCGGGCGGCAAACTTGTGCGTGTGCGTTGCTTCAGAGATTCAAGCTCTACACACTCAAACTTCAAAAAGAGTTCTATTGTGGAGGAAGGAAACCTGCAATCTATCTCAATCACAAAAGATAAAATAAGGACATTGTGATGTGCAAGTTTAGTACTACAAGGGTCAAATACTTAATTATTTTTGAACATGTTTCCCTTCAGCTCTGAAAAAAATAATTCTTGAATTCTATGTATGAGATGTTTGCAGTTCACATAATTGAGACTTGGTTGATTCAACCATTCTTCTGATATGATGAATGTGCAGTTTTTCCATTTGCAACTATTTATGGAGGGAAAATGATATTTGATTCAGGACACTGGGAACATCGCAAAAAAAATAAAAAATATTAAGATTACGGAAAAATCTTTCCTTCGTCCGCCTTCCGTTTTTGGAAATTTTCCCTCCATTTTCAAGCTGAAACACAATCAGTTATTGAACAAAATTATTTTAAAACAACACTCAGCAGAGGGAATATCGCGAGAGAGAAAAATTACAATTACAAATTAAATCTGCAGTCTAACTTCACTTTTCGAAAGTAATTATCTTTAGTCGAGAACGATGCGAATGATGTCAACAAAGTCAGAGTTTCTCGAATCTACGGAAGAAACTTGTGCCTAAAAATTACATGGAAACTTTTGCTCCGTCGAACTGCCGATATCGAAAATTGTTGTCTACACTTTCAAGATGAAATACAAACATTTATGCAATAAATTGATATTTAGTAACAATACTAGACAGAGGAAACTTTGCAAGAAAAAGAAATTACGATTGCGGGAAAAATTTTCACTCCATTTAACTTTCGTTTTCGGAAGTACTGAAAAGCGGAATACCTTTCCCCAGACGGAAAACAACCCCCCCCCCCCCCCCACACACACACACACACACTAATCCTCCAAAAAGAAAGCATTCTCAGTTTGTTTGTTTTTTTCATTAATTCCTAACAGTCAGCGATATGCAAAGCGAACTGCTCATGCGGCTACATATGGAAGCCGATTCATGTGTCCATAAACTGATTATGTTCCCAACATGAACGATGTATTATTCAATTGCGTATTCCGAACTCTGAACGGTCGTTTTCTAGCGCACGTATTGTTACAAAGGATACGTTTTTAATGCGCGAATTTTGCGAGTGGTCCAAAAATGGACCCAAGATTATATATATATATTTCCTCTTAAAATTTCTTCAGGCGGAAAGCGGGTAACAACTATATTTCGGTGGGAATTTAAATTTTTCTGCAGGAATCCTGCCTTGAATTTTAACCCCTGATACATAATCAGGAAGTTTCTTCTAAAGAAAAAAAATCCTTTTTAGAAATAAAATATTTCAGAAAAGACTTCCTGATTACAGTATTGTATTTATACTATGCTGTAATCAGGAAGTTTCAGGGCACAAAATTTTCTGTCACCCACTTGCCACTGCTGCTCGAAAATTAATTTTTGGCGAGGAAAAATAAATTTCAGGTGTTTTCCATTCAACTTCGTTAAAAATATGTTGCCGATGTCTGGCGGGTCCCATTTGTTTATGCTTGTACGACTATCGAATCCACCTGCTGTCACAGGTGAGAGTTATTACCCATATCTATGCCCCGCCCAATACGGGAGAGCGCGCAGTTGAGGACACAATTGGAAAAATGGAAGAACAGTATCCTATAGTTTATTTGCATTTTGACTGAAGCGCGAACTCAATCCATCAGTTCCTGTCGCATCGGTAACGATAAAAGATGTTAGGCTTAGATAGTCGTGACGCATTTTGTAAAAAAAAATATGGTACCTGGGCTTTGTTATGCAAAATATGAAAGTTTTGTTACTTTTCTCCTGTTATATGTTGGACAGGGAAAGCTATGAATAAATAACAGCCATACAAGATAGCTGCAAAAATGTAAATAAACTGGAAGTGGCTTTCCCACCGAACCTCGGCCACATATTTTTGACAAAGTTGTATGAATAAAGAAAAAAAGAATGTGAAAAAATATAATTTCCGCTAAAATTACACTCTTAGAAATGCTTAAGCAGCGGTGTGAGGAAGCTATGGATACTAACAGTCGCACACGAGAGCCGTGAAAGCGTAAACAAACAGGAAGGCACTTTCGCGCCGAACAGCGGACACATATTTTTGACGAAATTACGTGACTGAAAAAACACGTGAATTACAATTTCTGCCATCAGAAATGTTTTATTAAGCAGCAGAACAAAATAAAATTAGAAAACAGATTCACTCATTTGCTTAAAAATTCATAAAACTAGCCCGTTGATCTGGTTGATTTATCATGAAATAAGAATTGAGGGGTGTATACGGACTGGAGAAATATTTTTCTTTTTGCGAGTGAACAATTCTGAGGGAGCAGTCTCCTGCTCCCTCAGAAATTGTGACTTCGCTCTTTCCGGGTTACCTGATAGCTGCGCGTCGCGGTACCCTCGGGAGCCAACATTAAGCCCAGCAACATTCCACCCTCGAGAACGGAGTCCCCTTGTAATCCCCCCGCTGTGGTTATGGCTGTGCCGAGATGTGTCTTGACCACCCACCCACACGGCACTGACATTTCGTCTACAGGAAGAAGGCGGGGGTGGGAGAAATGGAAACGGTAATTCGATCCATTTATTTGTCCGCAGATTTGTTAAGACCTTTTTTTTTTTTTTTTTTTTTTTTTTGGTGCAAATTATATTGGAAAATAAAAGAGTAAATTGATCTGCAAGATTTGTTGAGCGACCCCCGTCGCCGCATCACACTGTTTCTGCGACCGAGCTTGATAAAGTTTGAGTAACATAAAATGTTTTTTTATTCATTTCCTAATAGCTAAAATGTTAGCTTTGTCAGAGATTAAATCTGTAAGATGACGTCTATGCAAATTTCGCGCTCGAGCGCATACGTGTGGCGCTGGTAGCGCCTCGGAACATGCAAAGCAGGTTTGCTATAAATACGCGCTGTAACGTTCGTGAGTGTTAGTTATCGTTGAGATTCGACGTAGGGTGTTGATGTTAGTCAAGAATGCCTTTAAGAAGACGAAGAAGCCATTATCAACAGCTCACGGAGTTTGAACGAGGTCGTGTAATAGGGCTACAAGGAGGTGGATTTCCTTTCAGCAATGTTGCAGAACGACTTGGCAGGAATGTAGCCACTGTTCATAATTGTTGGCAGCGGTGGTCAAGGGAACGTGCTGCCTCAAGAAGACCGGGTTCCGGCCAGCCACGTGGCACTACTGAGAGGGAAGACCGCCGTGTACGGCGTATGGCCGTGGCGCATTGTACCGCGTCTGTGGCAGCAATTCGAGCTGCAGTTGCTACCACAGTGACACAACGAACTGTTACAAATCGGTTACTTGAAGGACAGCTCCAAACCAGACGCCCTGTAGCGTGCATTCCACTTACTCCAAACCACTGCCGTTTGCGACGTCAGTGGTGTCAAGCTAGAGCTCATTGGAGGACGGAGTGGAGATCTGTTGTGTTTTCTGATGAAAGCCGGTTCTGCTTGGGTGCCAGTGATGGCCGTGTGTTGGTTAGAAGAAGACCAGGTGAGCGCCTGCGGCCGAGACACACTGGACCTACACCTGGAGTTATGTGGGGAGCAATTTCCTATGACAGCAGGAGCACTCTCGTGGTTATCCCACACACCCTGACGGCACAGTTGTACGTCGGTCTGGTGATTCAACCTGTTGTGCTGCCATTCACGAACAGCATTCCAGGGGGTGTTTTTCAACAGGATAACGCTCGTCCGCATACCGCTGTTGTAACCCAACATGCTCTACAGAGTGTCGACATGTTGCCGTGGCCTCCTAGATCACCAGATCTTTCACCAATCGAGCACGTATGAGACATCATTGGACGACAACTCCAGCGTCACCCCCAACCAGCATTAACCGTCCCTGTATTGACCGACCAAGTGCAACAGGAATGGAACTCCATCCCACAAACTGACATCCAGCACCTGTGCGACACAATGCATGAACGTTTGCGTGCTTGCATTCAACATTCTGGCGGTTACACCGGTTATTAATGTACCAGCATTTCACATTTAAAATGGCTCTTCTCGCGCTTACAATAAGCTGTGATCTTAAAACCTTAATCGATTAAATATGTTACCTATAGAAATGTATTGCCGCCATTTCATTCCTCTACAACTATTTTTTCGTGGTGATGGGATTTTTTTCCCCCGTCAGTGTATATATATATATATACAATCTTGGGTCCGTTTTTGGACCACTCACAAAATTCGCACATGAAAAACGTATCTTTCGTAAAAAAAATTGCATTAGAAATGGACCGTTCAGAGTTCCAAAAATTGCAATCGAATACATCGTTCATGTCGGGAACATAATCAGTTTATGGACACATGAATTGGCTTCCATATGCAGCCGCACGAGTAGTTCAATTTGCATGTCGTGGTCTGTTATGAATCAGCACGAGATTCTTCTTCGCATTTGCGGAATTCTGCTTTTTTTGCCACATTTTAGTTATACTCAAGATTCATGCAAAAAAAAACTGAAGACAATGTTTTATTTTTGGAAGATTCCTGTGTGTGTAGGGGGGTCATTTTCCATCTGGGGAACGGTATTTCAGTTTTCAGAATTTTCGTAAACGAAAGTTAAACGGACGGAGTGAAAAATTTTCCCACAATCGTAATTTCTTTTTCTCACGAAGTTTCCTCTATCCAGTATTGTTATTAAATATCAATTTATTGCATAAATGTTTGTATTTCAGCTTCTGATAATGGAAGTTTGATGGAGCAAAAATTTCCTTGTAAACTTTAGGCACGAGTTTCTTCCGCAGATTCACGGAACTCCTTTGTTGTCATCATTTGTGTCATTCTCGAGAACAATGCAAAACTGAAGATAATTTTTTGGGGGTGGGGGTTTGGTGTGTGTTTGCAGTGGGAGTGGGGGCATTTTCCGGCTGGGGACAGAATTTCGTCTTTCAAAACTTTCAAAAACAGAAGTTAGACGAACTGCAGATTAATCTGTAATCATAATTTCTTTTCTCGCAATATTCCCTCTGCTCAGTATTATTGTAAAATATAATTCTGTTCGATAACTGATTGTGTTTCAGCTTGAAAATGCAGGAAAAAGTTTCCGAAAATGGAAGTTGGACGGAGCAAAGATTTTTTCATAATCGTAATTTTTTTCCCGCAATGTTCTCACTGTCCTGAATTATTGTTAAATGAATTTCCCTCCATTAAAAGTTTCAAAGGGAAAAACTGGACACTCATATCAGAAGAATGGTTGAATTAACCAAGTCTCAATTATGTGAACATCTCATACATATTATTCAAGATATTTTTTTTGCAGAGCTATAGGGAAACTTGTTCAAAAATAATACACTAGTTGACCCTTGTAATACTAAACTTGCACATCACAATGTCAAGTGAAGGTTTATCTTTTGTGATTGCAATAGACTGCAGATTTCCTTCTGCCACAATAGAACTCTTTTGAAGTTTTAGTGTGTAGAATCTGAATCTGTGATGCAATACACACGGTCCAGTCTTTCAAAAGCCTGGCAGACCAGTTTTGTTTTTCTGTTTTTTCTCGAAAATTAATGAAGATGCAGTTATGGAATATTCACTATTCAAACACAGCTGTAAAAAATGAAAAGTATATGTGCCAATGTCCAAAGTTTTCTAAGAGTTTTATAAGCAACCATCTGCACACATTTCCATTAGTGTCAAAAGTTTTTTGTTTTTTTTGCAAGTAAGTCTTCTGTTACGTTTAACAAATGTACCATGTGAATGTGGCTTTAGCACACAAAACAGAATTCAGTCAAAATTTAGATTCACTAAGCAACAAAAAATCTTAATTCATATTACTGAAATTGGGCCAGATAAACTTTCAGAAATAAAACAACAGCTGATCAAAGCTTACTAACTTTGGCAAGGAATGAAAGACAGACATAAGTACTTCAGATGCAATTTTATGAGTACTGCAAAATGCACAACTCTAATTTTGTAAAATGAATCATGGTAATTTGCATTAGATTGGATGTAGTAATTTTTTTATTTGATTCACCTCTTATATAGTTTGAAAAATTACTACTGTTTTCCCAGTCTTTTACTAAGTCACATATTCAGAACTCCCCACCTGAAATTTTCAATCCCCTCCATTTACAAACACAAGTGGTGAGACTCCCTTCCATTTCAAATTTGAATTTTAAGCCATGTTTGTCTTCCTATTATGCAAAACAGATTCCCGCACATACTGCTAAACATGTCGAACTACAGTGTGCATAAGTACACAACTGCATATTTTTTCTAATTAACATGCATTTAATCTAATGCTAATTATGATTATCAATGAACCTTATTTAAAAAAATCCGGTTACTTAAAAACAGATGGCAAACTTCATAGAATGCTCCGATGTGCTGTAATAGATGGTGGTAGTAGGTACATCAATGGTTGACTACCATTTGTTGTGCTGGCAAGTTGAACTGACATCATTTCAAATTATTAAAGATAGAGAACTACAATTTGGTTCATGACACAACACACATATCAAACTTATAGTAGAAAAGTGTGAAACTAAATGGAGCAAGCTACAACATTCACTGAGGAAAATGTGCACTGAGGTGCCAAAAGAATTGGGAAGGGTCCTACCATTTCTATTACATGCCACCACACCTACGTGGTAAATGGTAAATCAAATATATAGAGAAGCAGATACCTACGCAAGCTTAAGTAGTAGCATTCACAGTTGACATGGATGCTTATCAGGATTTAAGCATTTTCAAATGTGGTATGTTTGTTTTTTTTTTTTTTTTTTTGATTGGAGGTTTAACGACCACCGTGAGCAACTCAATGGGCTATAAGCAGTCGCCCGTCCCTAATTTTAGGGTCACTGGTTCCAGGGAAGGGAGAGAGCCAGTGCCGTAAGACAAACACAACATCCATGCCTGACCGGGATTCGAACCCGGACCCCTTACGGACGAATGATCAGAGGCCAACGCCTTAGACCACTGCGCCACCGGGGCGGCCAAATGTGGTATGATAGTATATCGTTGTTCAAATTTCACTAATTTGCGATGAACATATTTTTACGTGGCCAAGATAATGTACTTAATTGACATTAAATGTCAGTCATTATTGTTTCACACATTATATAAGTTCTGCAAGTCCATGAGATGGGTCACTCCATCTCGGAAATTACCACAAAATTTGGATTTTAACAATTTCAAAGGTGTACCTGGACTACACAAGCTCAGGAAAGAAATCCAGAGTGAATGACTGGTGTGGCTGTAGAAAGGCTTTGGACTGTCGTGAACAGCCGAGTGTGGCACGCATCGTACATTCACGTGGCATCCAACATTGCTACCAGAGTAGCAGAATGTAGGTGTAGTGGGTAGTTTCCAAATTATTAGCAGGTTTTGCTTGTAGATTTAAAAAAAATGTTATTTACAGCAATTATAATACTTACTGAAAGCTTTACTCAGATTAACATACTTAATTCAATTTCAGCTTGAAGAACTTTTAAATTATTTTTCACATCTTACGAGTTATTTTGTTTTTAAAGGTGTTTCTGGCCTATAGATTTTATCAAGGCCTGCTCTTAATGTATATAAATGGTATCAAAAGTTTCGTTTACAGAAAAGGAATTTAAATTTTATCGCCAGGTTCCTTTATATTATTTTCCTTGAAATTAAATAGTTTCCTTGTGTATTTTATAAGTTCACAATTTTTGAATTTAAGCTTTTGAAAATGCTATTTATAAATTTTGAAGGTTCATTAATGGAACTGTTTTTCAGGATACAAAAACTTTAGTCTCTTGCTTTTATGAGGTTTATAGCCTAATATTTTGTCGTAAAGGTCCGTTTCACACACACTGCTGCACATGCAGTTGTGATGTACTTATTTTGTCCTCATTGGAATCTGCAATGTTCTAATAATTATTTTATTATTTTTTTTTATAAATTATCTTATTGTTATTGTGATTCACGGTTCGCAGCAAGTTTTCTGTTTCAATGGTTGCGTATGCAGATACATTTTATTTTTCACATAACTGATTGCTACAAATCACCGCACAATTCAATTACGGGGACAGTAATAGCATCAGTGTTCAGGCAGTGTAACATTTGTTGTACTCTATGGGGTTCAACAGCTGACGGCCCAGCTGGGGGTGCCATCACTGACCTGACGACACAAGGCTGTACATCTCGCCTGGGCACACAGGCACTGGACACGAGATGACTGGAAATGTATAGCATACAAATTAAGAAAAAGGTAGTACAAAACACGCTAAGTTACGTACAAAAATTCTTTTATACAAAACTTAGCGTGTTCTATACTACCTTCTTCTTAATTTGTTTGTTAGTTACGTGCATTGCCTACCACTATTTATGTGTAGCATAGTCTGATGAATCATGGTACCAACTGTTTCTGGGAGATGGCCAACAATCCCACAAACAATTGATCCCACATTCCTACACAGGACAGTGCAGGCTGGCGGTGGCTCTGTTATGGTGTGGGGTGTTTTCCGCTGGTGCACATTAGGACCCCTCATATGTTTACAGACAGTGCTGAGCACTGGAAGGTACCCAAGCATCCTTGGGGATAATTTGCACATGTACATGTCAAGCAACTACTTCAACGGGTGCGATCTCTTTCAACAAGACAATGCGCCACACCCCACTGCACATGTCTACAATCACCCGAATTATGGCTGGAGGAACATTTCAAGGAGTTTGCCATCTTGACATGGTCCACCCCCCCACCCCCCCACCTTTGTTTGACGGATTTAATGCCATCAAACACATTTAGGATGCTGTTTAACGTGCCATCAATGCCAAGAATCCTCCACTAATATTACGGAATTTGAGTGAGCTCTTCAGGATGCATGATGCACACTGTCTCCACAGTACAGTACTACAGACGGCTCATGGAGTCATCATGCCCCTCTGTATTGCTGCCGTTATCTGCTCGCGAGGGGGACCAATGAGGAATCATTGCCGTAAGACAAACACAACATCCATGCCTCGCCGGGATTAGACCCCGGACCCTTCTCGGATGAATGGTCAGAAGCCAGCGCTTAGACCACTGCAACACTGAGGCTGCCAGCTTAAGTTCTCTCAAAACTAGCGAGTGGTATTGGAAAAACACAAAAATTCTATTTTATTTGCGAAACACAAAGCTTTTACCTAATGAACGTTAACTTTAGTGCGTAAAGGAATAAAATCTAGAAGGAAGCATAAACAAAAACCACCAGACACCTGCTAGAAACCAAAAATTTGCTGTAACAGTTGTTTATCATATCAAGTGAACCCATGTAATGGAAAAGGGTGCTTTTGGCAAATGAAATAATACTTTAAATCTCATTGAGTTTCTCACGGTGGTCGGAAGTTAAACTTCAAGCAAAAATAAAATAAAACAGTTATCTTTACTATTACACACATATGCACAAAATTTCAAACAGCGAACACAACAAAATAAAACAAACCTGATCCACATCTTCATAGCACCTTTTAATTAACGGTGTAGACATCATTTCAGAATTAGTAATATATACAATGAAACACTACATTAAAACGAAAACCCCACACATAATACAATCAAAATATGACGCAAACCAACGCTGACAAAACACATGGGCTTAAGTGGATGCGGCTGAGGTTAACGAATTAACGTTCCTATAGAGAGTGCCAAAGCCGAGTGGGACGTAGGTTCACGTAAAGCCTTTTTTTTTTTTTTTTTTTTGTTGGAGGTTTAACGACCACCGTGAGCAACTCAATGGTATATCAATGGGCTATAAGCAGTCACCCGTCCCAAATTTAAGATCACTGATTCCAGGGAAGGGAAAGAGCCAGTGCCGTAAGACAAACACAACATCCATGCCTCACCAGGATTCGAACCCAGACCCCTTTCGGACGAATGATCAGATGCCATCGCTTAGACCACTGCGCCACCGGGGCGGCCTTATGGAGATAGTGAAGGTGGATCCACCTAAAATCTTTGCCTTCTATTTCCAATAGGCAAATTTCTGTAACCATTTTCTTCACAATTAAGGCGTTCCCAAAGATGAAAATTAGCACATCCATAAAATTGGCTGAATTATAACCTAATATACTTCATCATCATCATCATCATCATCATTGTCAACCATTATCAATCCACTGCTGGACGAAGGTCTCCCCAAGTTTCCTCCACAACGGTCTGTCTTGGACCAGTCTCCTCCATGTCACTCCCGCATACTTTCGAATTTCATCCACCCATCTCACACGTGGTCTTCTTCTGGGTCTTTTCCTGTCCCTTGGAATCCAATCTAAAATTTCGGCTGTCCATCGATGGTCTGTCCTTCTGGCAGTATGTCCAGCCCATTGCCAATTCAGGGATTTAACTCTGATCATGATGTCTTCCACTCTTGTCATTTTTCGGATCCACGAGTTCCTCTTCTTATCTCTCCTGGTTACACCAAGCGTGCAACACTCCATGCCGCTTTGAATTGTCTGCAGCCTTTGTATGTCTCTTTTAGTTAAGGTCCACGTCTCTGCACCATACGTAAGCACTGGAAGGATGCATTGATCAAACACTTTTCTTTTAAGACATAATGGCATATTGCTCTTGAAAATTATGCTGTTTCTTCCAAAAGCTCTCCAGGCAAGTTTTGTACGCCGATTAATTTCTTCATCAATGTGACCCTCACTTGATATCTGCTGTCCAAGATAAACGTACGTGTCTGTTATCTCCAGCTTTTCTCCATCAATCGATAAATCTTCATTTCTTATAAAAGCATTGTACATCACTTTTGTCTTCTGAAAGTTCATTTTTAATCCCACTTAATTCTTTACTCTTGTCAGCAAGTTCCTGGATCATACTCTGCAGCTCTGATGGGGTAGTTGCGAAAATGACTCTGTCATCAGCAAAACGAAGGTGAGTTAGATAATATCCATTAATCTTTATCCCCTTGTTTTCCCAGCTCAGCGACTGAAAGACACCCACCAATGTAGCATTAAAGAGCTTCGGAGATATGGTGTCACCTTGTCTCACTCCCTTTCCTACTTTTATGTGCGCTGTATTCTTAAACAGCCGAATCTTTGCACTTGCATTTTCATAGATGTTATTAATAATATTAATGTACGCATCTTCAATACCACAGGATTTCAGAGCCATTGTAACTGCTGATGGTTTCACCGAATCAAAGGCTTTTTCATAATCGATAAAAGCCATGCACAATGGAAGTTCATATTCCCTCGCTCTTTCAATTAGTTCTCTCAGTACGTGGATATGATCTATTGTGCTGTAGCCACTCCTGATTCCACCATGTTCTCTCGGTTAAGCCATGTCCAGTGTCACCTTCAAGCGGTGGGAAAGAACTTTAGGCCGCCCCGGTGGCGCAGTGGTCTAAGGCGATGGCCTCTGATCATTCGTCCGAAAGGGGTCCGGGTTCGAATCCCGGTGAGGCATGGATGTTGTGTTTGTCTTACGGCACTGTCTCTCTTCCTTCCCTGGAACCAGTGGCCCTAAATTAGGGACGGGCGACTGCTAATAGCCCATTGAGTTGCTCACGGTGGTCGTTAAACCTCGAACCAAAAAAAAAAAAAAAAAAAAAAAAAAGAACTTTAGTGAAGATTTTTTAAACCACTTGATAGAAGGCTGATAGGTCTGCAGTTCCTGAGTTCCTCAATGTCACCTTTTTTATGTAGCAGGATCATTGTAGCGGTGTGCCAATCCTCAGGAATCTTCCCTTCATTAAGGCATCGAGTGAAAATTTGGGTGAGTACTGTTTTGATTTCTCCACTTGTTTCTTGTATGATGTCTACAGTAATTCCATCTTCTCCTGGAGATTTTCCCCGCTTCATGTTCTTGATTGCATGTGCAACTTCTGCTGGGAGGACTGGAAGAACTCTGATAATTTTCATGATGTCTGGAGTACACGTATCATCCCCCTTTTTTTTTTTTTTTTTTGATTGGAGGTTTAACGACCACCGTGAGCAACTCAATGGGCTATAAGCAGTCGCCCGTCCCCAATTTAGGGTCACTGGTTCCAGGGAAGGGAGAGAGCCAGTGCCGCAAGACAAACACAACATCCATGCCCGACCGGGATTCGAACCCGGACCCCTCACGAACGAATGTACAGAGGCCAGCGCCTTAGACCACTGCGCCACCGGGGCGGCTATCATCCCTTTCATATAATTTGGAGTAGAAATCTTTCACTCTCGTCAAAATTTCACCTCTATTTCTTCTTACAAAACCATCTTCTTTTCTCAGTGCCATAAACTTTTTCTTCCCTTACCGAGATGTCCCTTTGCTATCCTTAGGCTTTGGTTGTTTTCAATTGCTTTCCTCACTAGTTCACCGTTCAATTTCTTTTTTTTTTTTTTTGATTGGAGGTTTAACGACCACCGTGAGCAACTCAATAGGCTATAAGCGCGATGGGCTCATCGCCCATCCCGCTTTAAATTAGGGATGGGCTAATCGCCCGTCCCTAATTTAGGGTCACTGGTTCCAGGGAAGGAGCCAGCTGTGCCGTAAGACAAACACAACATCCATGCCTGACCGGGATTCGAACCCGGACCCCTTACGTACGAATGATCAGAGGCCAGCGCCTTAGACCACTACGCCACCGGGGCGGCCAGTTGAATTTGCTTATGTCTTCAGTGATACTTTTTCGTACTGTCTTGTATAGCTCAATATATTCCACTTTGGAAGTCACATCTTCGTTAGTTGTCCTCATCTCTTCTTTTTTGCATCAACATTTTGGTTTTTCCTGATAATTTGTTCACATGCAACGTGTTCTTAGACCCAGCTAAATTTGTTGCTGTTTCCATAAGAGCTTTGGTTACTTTTCTGTTAACTTCAGAAGTATCCACTTCTTCCGATGTTAGACCTTCTAAAGCGGAAAATCTGTTCTTCAGTTCCAAATTGAAGGTATTATGGTGTTTTTTAAGGTTGGTTATGTCAATACATTTTGTTTGTCTTATGAGCTTGTCGCGTTCAAGTTGCATCTTAGATCTCGCCAATCTATCGTCACTACCTGTGTTGAACTTGTTTAGCGCCGCCCCGGTGGCGCAGTGGTCTAAGGCGATGGCCTCTGATCATTCGTCCGGGAGGGGTCCGGGTTCGAATCCCGGTCGGGCATGGATGTTGTGTTTGTCTTGCGGCACTGGCTCTCTCCCTTCCCTGGGACCAGTGACCCTAAATTAGGGACGGGCGACTGCTTATAGCCCATTTGAGTTGCTCACGGTGGTCGTTAAACCTCCAATCAAGAACAAGAAAAGAAGAACAAATTCAACGAGAGTATTTCCACGCTGGTTTCTGTTGACGTGACCGAATTTACCTATTGAAGTTTCATTCTGTTGCCGTTGCCCTATTTTTGTATTGAAATCTCCCATAAATATCTTCAAATGATGTTTACCTTTATTATTTAGATGACGAATTTCCTCATAAAATTCTTCAATTTCTTCTTCCGGATGACTTGTGGTGGGTGCATAAGTTTGAATAATCTGAGCCTGGTATCTTCTCGAGAGTTGGATAACGAGTCGTGCAACTCTGTCAGAGGAACTTCAACTTCTACAACTTTATCCTTCAGTTTCTTGTTTATTATAAATCCAACACCACTAGTTCTGCCAGTATCTGTCTTACGATAGTAGAAGAGATGTCCACTTTTCAGTTCAGTGAGATCTTCTCCTTTTCCCCTTACCTCACTTAGCCCGACGATGTCCCACTTGTCCTTTGTAGTTCCTCTTCCAATTCAAGATGCCTTGAATCAGAAGATAGGGAGCGTCCATCATACGTATCCAAGGTCAACATCAGTTGGCAGCCTAGTCCGGTCCGCGTATTTCACAAGTGAATGTACGGGATTGCGATTAGGGTCATTTTCGCCACGCGATTGGTTCAGAACTACTTTGGTGATTGCAAGTAGGCGTGGCTTATGAGGAGAGTCATGTGACTGAGATATGTAAGCTTGGCTATACACGCAATAAAATGTTCCTGTGTTTTCATTACGACAGTGGTTACCTTCATTTGTTTTACCCGTACAGTCGGAATACGACAGGAGGTAAATAGCGAGTGTAATTTTTTGGTAGGGGAACTTTTGGGTTTTTATCAACATGACTGTTTTTTTTTTGTTTTGTTTTTTTCTTTGATTGGAGGTTTAACGACCACCGTGAGCAACTCAAAGGGCTATAAGCAGTCTCCCGTCCCTAATTTAGGGTCACTGGTTCCAGGGAAGGGAGAGAGCCAGTGCCGTAAGACAAACACAACATCCATGCCTGACCGGGATTCGAACCCGGACCCCTTACGGACGAATGATCAGAGGCCAGCGCCTTAGACCACTGCGCCACCGGGGCGGCCAACATGACTGTATGGACTTGTGACTTTTCTTCCGAACTACCTTCAATCTATATAATTCGGACCACACCGTGGTTCTGACAGAGCCGATAGATGTCAGCACCTCAGCACTCACTGTTTTAGCTCAGGTCTAGTACTGATGTGTTTTGTATGGAGAACCAATGAGCTGTTTAACGTTGTTGTTTTTTTTTTCGGGGAGAAGGGGGGTTGAAATGTGGAATTGAAGGCATGTTTGATGAAGTTAGGAGGGACAAAAATATGAAGGATTTCCTAAATATTAGAAAAATATATATATGACAGATCACTTATTATTTTCTCAGACACAATTTATAGCAAACAACATTCTGGAGTATTTATTCCAACGGAAGTGTCTTACTTCAACAGAACACTGTTTTGAGGTCTTACTTCTTATCATTAGGTAGTTCTTTGCCAATACAAAATCACTCTATTTGATTATTTTTTTTACTAGCTAGACTTTCTCGCATTCATGAGGGGAAAACTTTAATCTTCAGAATAAGTATTTCGGTGTGGAGGCATGCTTTTTATTGTTAAAGGTAAGGGGAACAGAAAGGACCTTTAAAAGGGTATTTTTTAGTAATCTTATATACACACTTTCACAACAGCACGAATCTGATGGGTAGTTGACGTGCAGCCATCTATTGGGCGATACGGAGTATGGTATACAGTTAGTTACTTATTGAAGTTGTCCTCAATTTTTATATTAAGATAGATTTCGACTTGTAATCGTCTGAGAAACTGCAGATATTCCTTAAGATAGCGTGCACGAAATTACTTTACCGTATTATTCAATATGATCATTTGTCACATATATTAAGTAACCTCACAGTGAATTTCTTAGGAAGCGGAACTTCCCACGATAAAACTTTCCACAATATAATTCAATATGGTCATTTCTCACATATGTTAAATAACCTCACAGGGAATTTCTTAGGAAGCAGAACTTTCCACGATATAATTCAATATGATCATTTGTCACATATGCCTCACAATGAATTTCTTAGCAAGCAGAACTTTCCCCGATAAAAGAGTGTTCCTTTCACATGACTCTCCTCATAGGCCCCGCCTACTCGCAATATCAAGTAGCTCTGAATCAATTGTGTGGCGGAAATGCCCTGAATTGCAATTTCCTACATTCACTTGTAAAATACGCGTCCGGTCCGCGTATTTCACAAGTGAACGTACGGCATGCGATTAGGGTCATTTTCGCCACGCGATTGGTTCAGAGCTACTTTGGAGATTGCGAGTAGGCGGGGCTTATGAGGAGAGTCATGTGACTGAGACATTTTTTTTTTATTGGAGGTTTAACGACCACCGTGAGCAACTCAATGGGCTATAAGCAGTCGCCCGTCCCTAATTTTGGGTCACTGGTTCCAGGGAAGGGAGAGAGCCAGTGCCGTAAGACAAACACAACATCCATGCCTCACCGGGATTCGAACCCGGACATCTCACGCACGAATGATCAGAGGCCAGCGCTTTAGACCACTGCGCCACCCGGGCGGCCATGTGACTGAGACATGTAAGCTGGGCTCCACACGCAATTAAATGTTCGTGTGTTTTCATTGCGACAGTGGTTAACTTTCTTTTTTTTAACCGTACAGTCGGAATGCGACAGGAGGTAAATAGCGAGTGTAATTTTTTGGTAGGGGAACTTTTGGGTTTTTATATAAACATGACTGCATGGACTTGTGACTTTTCTTCCGAACTACCTTCAATCTATATAATTTTGACCACACCGTGGTTCTGACACAGCCGACATATGTCAGCACGTCAGCGCTCACTGCTCTAGCACAGGACTAGTACTGATGTGTTTTGTATGGAGAACAAATGAGCTGTTTAACGGTTGTTGTTTTTTTTTTCGGGGAGAAGAGGGTTGAAATGTGGAACTGAAGGCATGTTTGATGAAGTTAGGAGGGACAAAAATATGAAGGATTTCCTAAATATTAGAAAAATATATATATGACAGATCACTTACTATTTTCTCAGACACAATATATGGCAAATAACATTCTGGAGTATTTATTCCAACGGAAGTGTTTTACTTCAACAGAACACCGTTTTGAGGTCTTACTTCTTTTCATTAGGTGATTCTTTGCCAATACAAAATCACTCTATTTAATTATTTTTTTACTAGCTAGACTTTCTCGCGTTCATGAGGGAAAAACTTTAATCTTCAGAATAAATATTTTGATATGGAGGCATGCTTTTCATTGTTAAAGGTCCTTTTAAGGGGTATAGAAAGGACCTTTAAAAGGATATTTTTTAGTATACTTATATACACACTTTTACAACAGCACGAATTTGATGGGTAGTTGACGTGCTACCATCTATTGGGCAAGACGGAGTATGGTTACAATGCCTAGAAGAATTAGTGTGCCGTGTTCGCAGAAAAGCTTGCTGCCCGCCATCATGAAAGCGGTAGATGGCGCTGCCATCTGATGTCACGTCGCTTTTCAGGGAGGAAGGACGACCAAAACGCACATCTTTCTATGACACACACTCAGCTCGTCAGTATTATGTGTACTCCTCGAACGATATTTTATAAACAGATAACTTAAGTATATACGAAATAATCGACACACCTCTTTCACCCCGTTCAAAAAAGAACGAACGGGGTGCTCAAGATTCATTAATAAGGGTATCGTAGTTTAAGTTAAGCTTTGCATTGTGCTAACGTCCACATTAATGTTAGATATTTCGGAAGTTTTAGAGTCATACATGGATTACATTATGCAAAAACACTGGAAACCAATATGCAGTTTACAATCACTGAAACATCAACTTACAGTATAAAGTAAAAATTAAAAAAAAAAAAAGAAAATGTTTTGCTCCTCAAAAGCTTACCGGAAAAAAAAGGGGGAAATATTTTCTCAATGAGACATCGGCTTTATAATTTGCATTCCAATAATCCAATTAGGTCTTGAAATTCAGTAACCTAAAAACTTTATAATTTTTTTTTTTTATTAGAGGTTTAACGACCACCGTGAGCAACTCATTGGGCTATAAGCAGTCGCCCGTCCCTAATTTAGGGTCACTGGTTCCAGGGAAGGGAGAGAGCCTGTCCCGTAAGACAAACACAACATCCATGCCTGACCGGGATTCGAACCCGGACCCCTCCCGGACGAATGATCTAGGCCAGCGCCTTAGACCACTGCGCCACCGGGGTGGCTTATAAATTATTTTATTTAATAATGTACTTCATTTTTCAGGAATGAGTGACTAAATTTCTTGGTAAGAACATGGGATCAAAATAAATATTGAAACTTAATGTTTTCCATATAGTTGGCTTTGAAAAGAAGCCTTTTAATGATTTGAAAATAGAATACAACAAATGCGATTACTATTTTCAAAATTGGTCTGTTTTCTAATAATATACCAACTGTAATCCATTTATAAAAATCATTCCTAAAACATTTTTGCCTGTGATACGATAAACAAAAACTGAATGTATATGATGACATTCTTTTAAAGAAAAATAATTATGACATTTTTTCTGTACTTTTCTTCACCTTATAATAATTATGTGATTAAATTTGCTATTCAAATGGTTTGCAGTGAAGAGAGGAAAATTCTTTCGCACCTTAAGTAAAAAGTTTAATAAGGTAAAAATTAAGAAGTGGGTGTTCATGGAGTTTGTCTAAATGGGATAATTCTATGCAGTTCCTGTAAACTATTTTTACCCTTAAAAAAAGTGAAATTATTAATGTAGCATACACACAGGCGTAACGTGGGGAAGGCACAGTAGGGCATGTGCCCCCCCCTTAAAAATTGGAAAAACTAATTAGTCGTTCGCCTTTTAAATGTCTTTTAAATTTGAGAAAATTGTAGGTATGGCGTCAGGCATGAGTAATGGTTTGTCTCGGCATGTTAGAACTTCCTTACCTTGAATAGTGGAACGATAATGCATCTCCATTAATTTAGATTCAAAGTGCAAGGCACATACAACACAACTTTCATCAAGTTTCTTATCAGCTCTGGGAATTGCCTTATCCCATTTGCTCAACATATCAGGAATTTTGGGGACAGCAAAGAGTGATATTTTGTTTTTGCAGTATTTATAGCCAGTATTACATCCTGGCACAAACAGCTGCTTTGCCTTTTTCATTTTCTATGTTTTTTATTATTTGCTAATGCAGAATTTCCCAGTCCTTTCACAGCTGACATTATTTCCCTATGATCTTATAACTGTTGCTGTCGATTTCATTACTGCACTTCAGTTTAACCACACAGTAGGTTTAACGCGTGACAGCCAATAGTTGATCAACTTCTACATCTTCATGAATAAAAAGTTACTAATTTCGGAAATAAATTTCGTTATAAACAATCCACAGTTGAATAAAACTAGCACACTAACACCCGAATAACCCTATTGCGTTTTGGTGATCAACTGTTAAATTACCTAGTGTATTACTGTTATGATCGAGCTACAACGAATTAGCAAAGATACTGCCAAAAAGATTTCCCTCCACTAACCTTTGTTTTGTGAAAATTTGAAGTTTCGTAAGGCAGCAAATTCTTGGTCAAAACCGTGAGGGACATCTTAGGGAGTACGTCATACTAATTCTTCTAGGCACTGTAGTATGGTATACAACTAGCTACTTATTGAAGTTGTCCTCAATTTTAATATTAAGATAGATTTCGACTTGTATTCGTCTGAGAAACTGCAGATATTCCTTATGATAGCGTGCACAAAATTACTTTACCGTATTATTCAATATGATCATTTGTCACATATATTAAGTAACCTCACAGTGAATTTCTTAGGAAGCAGAACTTTCCACGATAAAACTTTCCACGATATAGTTCAATATGGTCATTTCTCACATATGTTAAATAACCTCACAGTGAATTTCTTAGGAAGCAGAACTTTCCACGATATAATTCAATATGATCATTTGTCACATATGCCTCACAATGAATTTCTTAGCAAGCAGAACTTTCCCGATAAAAGAGTGTTCCTTTCAGATGACTCTCCTCATAGGCCCCGCCTACTCGCAATATCCAAAGTAGCTCTGAACCAATCGTGTGGCGGAAATGCCCTTAATCGCAATTTCCTATATTCACTTGTGAAATACGCGTCCGGTCCTCCGGTGATTCTTAGCGCCCTCTGCCGTCATGTCGCACTGGCCGCTGCCTTGGCCAGGTATATTCCAGCTGCCGGAGACTGAGGGCCAAGATTTAAGTTGTGGATTCATTTGGGAGGGGTTTGGCCATAACTCACTACGCTGGCCAAGCGGGTTGGTGAGTGTGGGATAGCATTTCCTCTAATCCCGATGGTATAGTTATACAGCTATATATATAAACCTTTAAAAGATAATTTTCCAGGACAGTAGACGGCCTACTACTCAGTTAAAAATGCGATCAACACTTTCCAGGAAATGCTTTGTGCCAAATTTTCAAAGTGGTTACAAAAATTCTGCCAAAACATCGTCATTTAAGGCACCTATTGATGTGCTTTTACTGTCTCAATGGGAGAAAAATATTTCGCGTTCTGATCGTAAGCTTGATAGCCATTGTTGTGTGAGTTGCACTCTGAAAAACAGTTTATAGAAAAAAACAGTTTATATAAAATTAATGGGGTTATTATAAATTAATAGTTATAAATTTCTGCACTATTTTCACCACATATCAATGATTCCTATCCAGCTGTGAGGGAGCAAAGCCTGTAACAGAGTATATATACTCTTACATTTTTCAATGCAACCCTGAATATTTAATTCTAGCTATGTCCCTGATGGGGCTTGGGATATATTTCTAATGAAATATAATTCAAAAACATCTTATCTGACAAATTTTGAACCTTGGTATAAACTGGGCCTCTGTTTTTTAGCCTAATCTTTTTCTGAACAAACTCGAGCTCAGTGTGGGCGTGGAGCCATGCCGTTATGAACTGGAGCCTGGGCTTATTTTCTAATATTAATGCATAAATAATGTAACAAAGAAAGTAAATTTCCAAGAAAAAACCATGTGTTCTCCGAGTAAAATCCCTAGACATTCTGGCAGAATATTAAAATATTCTTACATTTAATTTGAGTAATAAAAAATTATGCTTAAATTAAAAAAAATAGAAAAAAAAATAGGTAGAATATATAAATTAAATAACTTAACAAATGATTTGTCCTATAGACCGTATGCATTGACATCACGAAACAGCGGTTCGCATCACTTTTTTGTCTGCTGTTTTCGTGCAGAACAACTGGTGTACAAGTGAGATCAAAGATGCAGTACATCGGCTATGTAAATGGGTTATCTGGAGATCAAAAATAGCTTTATTCTGATGAATTAAAGTTATTGGGCAATTGTAGTGACCCATATTTAATTCCATACTTATTTTCCTGAACAATATTGAGGTCTTGCCATGAATAGAACACGGCGATATTGTTAATTATTTCGTTTTTTGCACTAACGCCTTCACTCCCGAGCAAATGAAATCGTGCAAGTCATTCATAAAGAAAGGTTAATTCCAGTCTAAAGATCTTCATAGAGTTTTTGTAGATAACGCATCAATAAATTTATGAACATACCTGTTACAAAATGTAAACTACACACTGAAATGTTCCTTCGTTTCCAGTCATCAATGTCAACTCTGCTGATAAGTGATAACCACAAATTTTGGCGCTTCTCAATAAATTTTTTTAATGATTTTGATCCCACTTCGTTCAGTCAGATGGTAATATATAATAGGACACATCATTATCTCTCCCACTTCGGTTACCGCAGCCGAAAACAGCACATAACACCATCTTCCTTAACGCTCCACAATGCAAATTCAAGCAGTGTTTGTACACCAGTTGATATATACGGTCTATATCAGAAAAAAAAATTAAAAAATACAAAAAAATTCTAAAAATTTGTATGACGTTTGGTTTTCAACTCCAATGATAATTTGCTTCACCACATTGCTTGCATTTATAACAATATTTTCAAAACGTTTGTATTTTTTTATGTGTTTCAATAATATGAACATGCTTTCTGAAGAAAAATTCGTCGAATAAAATTCTTAGGGCCGCCCTCGGTGGCCTAAGCGAAGGCTTCTGATGATTCGTCCGGCGCTCTGGGTTCGAATCCCGGCGAGGTATGGATGTTGTGTTTTTTAACGGCACTGGCTCTCTGCTTTTCCTGGAACCAATGGCCCTAAATTAGGGATGGTCGCTTGCTTACAGTCCATTGA
The DNA here is from genome assembly GCA_039090855.1 of Macrothele yani. Taxonomy (NCBI): domain Eukaryota; kingdom Metazoa; phylum Arthropoda; class Arachnida; order Araneae; family Macrothelidae; genus Macrothele; species Macrothele yani. The sequence continues at coordinate 139,448,169 of CM077004.1, forward strand.
GTTGCTCACGGTGGTCGTTAAACCTCCAATAAAAAAAGTAGTTCTTAGGCACTGACAATATATTAAAATAAAAAAACTACGCTGACGTTAACAATTTTCTTTTTTATTAGTAAAAAAAAAAGGGAGGGGTACATACATTCTATAACAGAAATAAAATGTTCTTGTAGTATTCCTACACATTCTATCGTAAATTTTTTAACAACGATATTTGTCACTGAGTCCTGGTTATTCTTTGTTATTTTATATTGCTTGTGTTTATAACAAGGTTTTCACAACGTTATTTATTTATTTTATTTTATGGTCTTTTAATAGGGTTTTTTTTCAAATAGATGTAAGGTCCACCATAGTAGGTGTATGAACTTTCGTTCTCGAGCAAGGTTCGTAGATTCGAGTTCTTGCAAAATTTCAAAAGAACTATTAATAATGGAAAAAGTGTAAAAAATAATGCTTTACGTAAATAAAAGATACTATTCTGAAAACGTGATTTTTGTTAGTCATCTTTAATTTAAAAATACATAAATCTTGAAGACTGAAAACACCAGTGCTCCGTACATTTCTCTATCAGGAGTAGGGGACTTTTGCTTTAGGACGACAGAATCGTGAGAGCGAGGCACATAAATCCGTCGCTTTCGGTACCAGTCATTCTAGTCATGGCTTTCTGCGATTAATCGCAGAAAGCCATGTTCTAGTTCACCATATCCAGGCATCGTGAAGTCACATCATTCGTTCTGTTCGGCGCTCGGGAAACACTCGAAGTCAGGAGACTCCCAGACAACGTGACCGAGACATCAGAACCCGGAATCTTCGTGGATGATTGGCTTTGCCATTATGGATTGGTCGACACTAAAGTGGATGGATCCATAATGGCTAAGCTAATCATCCACAAAGATTCCGGGTTCTGATGTCTCGGTCACGTTGTCTTTTTTTCTTTTTTTATTTTTTTTGATTGGATTTTTAACGACTACCGTGAGCAACTCAATGGGCTATAAGCAGTCGCCTGTCCCTAATTTAGGGTCACTGGTTCCAGGGAAAGGAGAGAGCCAGTGCTGTAAGACAAACACAACATCCATGCCTCACCGGGATTCGAACTCGGACCCCGTTCGGACGAATGATCAGAGGCCACCGGGGTGGCTCACGTTGTCTGGGTGTCGCCTGACTTCGAATGTTTCCGGAGCGCCGACCGAATGAATGATGTGACGTCACGATGCCTGGACGCCATCCACTTTAACGTCCACCTGGTATATCCTGGCCTTGTGAATTTAGCATTTTCTCTCCCCACCTGTATCACCCAATGGTTGGTAGGAAACTACTACATGCCTTAGAATCCTTACGAGTGACTGCCTCAAACACAAACTTCTTCTTATTCTAGGGAGCAAAATGCAATGGAAAGCCAGATAGGCACCTAAAATGTCAGTAGCTTTTTATAAAGGGGACACTATCATGTCTTTTGCCTTAGTTTTAGCTAGAAAGTTAATTTAGAGGTTTTGTTGGATCTCCATATACCTTTTCAGGGTTTGAAAAATATCATGCGCTAGATGCCCGGGGCATGTAAGTTATTGGCCTGGGCAGGTAAAAAAAAACAACAACCTAGTTGCCCAGGCCTGGGTAACTTAATTTAATAATAAAGTTAAGAACAGAATTTCCTACTACAAGAAATAAGACATTCGTATGTCGAGTTTCATTTCACTGCTAATCACTGGAAGTTGATTGTTACGAAGTGTCAAGGACAGAATAATATCACTTCTTTAATTATATTATGCTCTACGTCCAAAATTTAGAACCATATGTAGTTTTGCTCCAAATGTTGTTTATCGGCAGCGACGAGATGCATGCCTCTGATGGACCCAGCCTCTAGTGACAAAGGGCAAAAACTTCAACGAAAGGAACATAGCAGAATCGTCAAATTTCTCAAATACCAATTTCCTCATCATCACACCATTTCAGCATCATCTTAAAACTTGAGATACATGCTTTTGTGCATTTAACATTTTGAATGCAGACCCTTAAAATGGAAACGCAAAATATCTAAAAAAAGGTTCTATATTTTAACTAAAAAAAATGAGCATCCCGATTCTTTATCTTAAAAGAAAATATTTTTCTCTGGGCATGTATGCAACTTTTCAGATATTTTTTCAAGCCCTGCCTTTTGTTTTGTTGAAGGACAGCAGCACTCAGTGGGATCATGCACTTTTTGGCAGAGCATGACAATGAAGTAATGCAATTTAACAAAAGGCGAGGAGTTTCCAGCACTTCCCCCGCATCTCCAGTTTTCCTGTATCACGTCACGTTTTGCACGTTGAACAAACCTTTCTGATGTTATGGGATTTTCACCCATCTACATAACCGCTGCAATATCTTGAAAATTAAGTTGAATGTAGGTACTGTTGTATATGGCGGCTTGCCAAGTAAACTGGATGGAAACATTTCGCAATAATGGCTGGAGTTGTTGATCTTGCGTTTTGACACCACTGACTTCAAGAGGGAGACAGCGGAGAGAAAAAAAGAAAAGAAAGGAGTTTGTTTTGTTGTTGTTGAAGCTTCGTGGGAAAGAAGGGGGATTATGGCAGTGATTTTGTAAAACTTCGGTGTGTATTGTGATAAAACCAAGTGTGTGTATCTTAGTGCTGTATTAAATAAACGGGATTTTTTTGTGAACTTACAGTGCTTGATTATCTCGGAATACATAACAGTTCTTTGACGGTTTTAATGTGGAAGATTTCTTCTTTGGATAACTACTTGCAGCGGCCTGAACGAGATACGTAAGTACAGGTTTATCGTTTCGAAATCTTGTCTTTCGTAACAAAATGGCGTCCGCGACAGGACACGCTGAGTAGGGATTAGTTAAGAAGACGGGCTGTTATGACAAGGAATATCTATTACCCGCAGGAAAGTTGCTTTGAAAATCCGAGATATTGAATGTTGGTTGTTTCATTATAAGTACGATATTTCTGGAACATTATTTTGAGATTCTGGGTAGAACAGTTTCGATTTCGACATGGAACAGCTTACACGGAAGAGAGGCCAGTTAAGAACAAGTTTCACTATGGTAACAAATAATTTAGACGAACATTTAAAGGCAGAAAGTTTGGATTTGGATGACATCACAGCTTTATTAGCACAATTGGAAAAGAGATGGGACGAAATTAGTGTACTAGATAGGCAAATTTTAGAAAGCTTAGAAACAGGATATACAGCAGGTAATGATGAGGAATATGAACAGGAAATCGAAGCTGCGGAATCGTATAGTGATCGACTCATATTCTTGAAGACGAAGGTAAATCATATTAGTCACTCTGAAGATAGTGGTACTGCTTCCAATAGAGCTGAGGATGTTTCTTCAAAACGGAAGTTTAAGCTACCTAAGATAGAAATAAAGAAATTCACTGGAGATGTTAAAGAATGGTTAGGGTTTTGTGGGCAGTTCAGGAAGATACATGAAGATGAGGAAATTGTTCCTGAAGACAAGTAACAGTATTTACTACAAGCTACCGGGACTGGATTCAAAAGCTAGACATTTTGTAGAAAGTTTTCCCCCTAGTTCTAAAATTATTATAAGGCTATCGAATATTTGAAAGAACGTTTTGGAAGGGAGGATGTTTTGGTTGAAGTCCATGTAAACGAGTTACTGTGTTTAGTGATGACAAATTCTAATAATCCCTCATGTAGGATTTCAATATTGAAGCTTTATGATAGAATTGAAACCCATTTGAGAGCATTAGAAAGTTTAAAAGTAACGACCGACAAATATGCCGCCATGCTCTATCCACTTGTGGAGGCGTGTTTGCCCGAGTACATTTTAAGAATATGGGAACGAAATTTAGCATCTAAGGATCAAAGAGAAATTAATAAATTAGAACAATTGATGAAATTTCTAAGAAAGCAAGTAGAAGGGGAAGAAAGGATACCAATGGTGAAACAAGGTTTCAATAGTGAAACCCAAAGTAAAACTGAATGTATTCCAAAGCCAAGAGCTGGCACACAGAATGTGATTCCCACTGCTGCAGGATTGTTAAATAAAGAGGCAACAAAGACAAAATCCAGAAGGGATGACTGTTGTACATTTTGTGAAGATCATCATGAATCTGCCAGTTGTAGAACTGGAAAAATCATGCCGTTAGAACAGAAGAAGCAAATTGTATCTAGAAAAGGAGAATGCTTCGCCTGTTTGATTCCAGGGCATCGTGCGAAATTTTGTAGAAGATTTGTAAAATGCACTAAATATTTTAGAAAACATTATGTAGTGATGTGCCCAAATGGAGATGATGATAAACAAGGAAAAAGGGAGGTGCAAGAAGCAGATGTAACTGACAAGGGACAGTCACTTGCAAGCCAAACTTGTACACCATAAGTGTTGCTGCAGACTTTAATCGTGCGAATACATGGCAATGGAAAAACCCAACTAATTCGTGCTCTTATTAATTCGGGATCACAGAAATCTTACATTAAAGAAAGAATTGTTTCAAAGATTGGATACGAGGCAATGGGTGTGGAGAAGATGAAACATAGACTTTTTGGAGGTGCTGAAGTAGTTGAAGAGCATCGAAAATTCCGAGTAGTAGTCAATAATTTGCAAGGAACTTATAAATGCAATTTTGAGGTGTATGATCAAAAACAGATTTGTAGTTCAGTAGCAAATTTAAAAGGAGGACCATGGATAAATGAACTTAAACGACAAGGTGTTGCCCTGAATGATTATGCAACCGAAGGCCATACCTTGAACAAATCCTCCGAAATAGAGCTTTTAATAGGAGCGGACGTAGCAGGAAAGCTCTAATTGGAGGGATGAGACAATTGAAAATTGGGCTGACTGCTATCGAAACTTAACTGGGTTGGACTGTAATGGGGAAAGTATCACAGGATTCTAGCACTTGTGAAGATACTTCGTCTGTTTTGTCACTGTTTAACAGAGAACGAAATAGCTGATCTCTGGAAATTTGGAGAACATCGGGATTACAGATCCTCCTGAAAGTGTGTTAAAACAGGATACCAAATGGCCGCATTAAGTAAATTCAAAGAAACCATAAAACAAGAAGATGATGGTAGATATGTAGTTTTTTTTTTTTTTGATTGGAGATTTAACGACCACCGTGAGCAACTCAATGGGCTATAAGCAGTCGCCCGTCCCTAATTTAGGATCACTGGTTCCAGGGAAGGGAGAGAGCCAGTGCCGTAAGACAAATACAACATCCATGCCTGACCGGGATTCGAACCCGGACCCCTTACGGACGAATGATCAGAGGCCAACGCCTTAGACCACTGCGCCACCGGGGCGGCATATGTAGTTTCATTGCTCTGGTTAGACACGGATACACCAGTTTGCCGCCCCGGTGGCGCAGTGGTCTAAGGCGTTGGCCTCTGATCATTCGTCCGTAAGGGGTCCGGGTTCGAATCCCGGTTAGGCATGGATGTTGTGTTTGTCTTACGGCACTGGCTCTCTCCTTTCCCTGGAACCAGTGATCCGAAATTAGGGACGGGCGACTGCTTATAGCCCATTGAGTTGCTCACGGTGGTCGTTAAATCTCCAATCAAAAAAAAAAATACACCAGTTTCAAATTGTCAAGAACTTGCAAGAAGGAGGCTCGCCAATACTCTGAATAAATTGAAGAAGAGTGATATTTGGACTTGTTTCAGGACGTTTTGGATGATTGGCTTCAGCAGGGTATAATTGAAGAAGTTTCTCCGGAGGAAGAAGGAGTTGGGTTTTATTTACCTCACCGCCAGGTGATAAAGGAATCGGCTAACACGAAAATTAAACCAGTATTTGACGCCTCTGCACACGAGAAAAATCATGTACCTCTAAATTCATGCCTAGAAGAGGGACCTAATATGTTAGAGCTAATACCTACAATACTTACACACTTTCGTATGAGGAGATGGGGTATGACAGCAGATATACGTCAAGCTTTTCTACAAAATGAGTTTAAATGTGCAGGATCGAGATTTTTTGAGGTTTTATTGGGCAAGAGATGGGGATCTGGATCAGATGAAGATCTACAGGTATTACATAGTACCATTTGGAGTTACGTCTGGTCCATTTTTATTAAGTGCAACTATAGCGCATCACTTGGAAAACGTACAGGGAGATTTTCGTGAAACGGCAAACCGACTGGGAGAATCACTTTACGTGGATAATTGTGTGACCAGTTTGGATAGCTTGGTTGAAGTTGAGAAATTTTGGAAGGAAGCACGAGTGATAATGACGAAGGCGAAATTTGAACTTCGAGATTGGAGATGCACTGAAATTGACAAAGAGAAGCAAGTCGTTGAATCACCGTGATTTGAATTATCAGAATTTTTGTAGAACACTGACCAGTCAGGTTCTAGAAGCTGTATTCCAGTATTGGGATTGATATGGAACGTGAGACAAGATACACTGAGTTGTAATGTACACGGCTTCCCCGTATGTAAGGGAGGTATAGTGACGAAGCGAGTGGTTTTGTACCAGACTCAGATGATTGAGGGCAAATTGTTGAGCTGAAGCACTTTAAGTTTCCTCGTTGGGTATCCAGAGATTTCCCTGTGAAAAGACCTGAATAATGGAGTCTGCATGTTTTTTTGTGACGCCAGAAAAACGGCTAATGCTACCTGCATATTTCTGCGGGAAGATACTAATGAAGGTTCATGTTGCCAATTCATACGGGCGAAATCGAGAGTGGCGCCATTGAAGATTATATCTATACCGCGTCTTGAACTGTTGGCATGCCTTATAAGGGCTAGATTGGCTGCGGCTGTAAGAAGAGATATGAACCTACCGAATATTGCTATGTTTTTCTGGACGCATTCAAGTAATGCTCTTAGTTGATCAAAAGGAACGAGGTGTGGGCCACTTTTGTAGGAAATCGCGTCAACGAAATACAAAAATTGAGCAGCCCAAACGACTGGCATCACGTTCCAGGCGACCTGAACCCTGCAGATGTGGCCTCAAGAGGATGCAATGTAAAGAATTTGACTGCAACTGATTCGTAGAATAATTCGAAATGGCTATCATCGATTCCGAATCTTTCCCTATGTGATGAAGAAATACAGTCGGATGAAGCTGTGCTAGATGAGAAAAAGAGAAGAACAGTCGTAACCGCTTTGAATGCTGAGAGCAAAGTAATCTTGCCGTTTGAGGGATTTTCTTCATTAAAAAAACAGTAAGAGTAATTGCTTGGATGAAACGTTTCTGTAGAAATTCTAGACAACAAGGACACGAACGTTTGGCTGGAGAACTTACTTCCGAGGAATATAACGAAGCGGAAGAAATCCTATGGAAAGCAGTGCAGAAAGAAAATGTTGGCACCTATAGAAATAAAGACATAGTTTTTTTTTTTGCAGCATTTTATGGATGAGAGGGGATTAATTAGAACAAGATCTAGGATTTCAGAAAGGAGACAAGGTAGTGTGAATTTTAGATTTCCCTTGATTCTTCCCTGCAATCATCCGATTTCAAAGTTGCTTATAAGAGACAAACATCAGGAAAATTGCCATGCTGGAGTTCAAATTTTAATGTCGATACTGAGAGAAGACTTCTGGATCTTAAAATGTAGACGTCCAATACGTCAAGAGATCACAAACTGTAAAAGATGTCAACGTTTTAATGCAGATAATTTCTAAGTTTCACCAGCACCATTGCCAGAGGAAAGAGTGCAAGATTGTGCAGTGTTTCAAATCACAGGTGTTGACCTCGCTGGACCGTTGTTTATTCGAGGTAAAAAGAAAGTTTGGATAGTACTGTATACTTGTGCGGTCTACAGGGCTATGCATTTGGAAATTATTACATCCTTATCGACCGAGGCATGGATAGAAAATCTAAGAAGATTCATTGCAAGGCGAGGAAGACCCGAAGTGATATATTCGGACAAAAGAAGCAATTTCACAGGAACTGAGAATTTGTTCAGGAAAATAAATTGGGAAGAAGTACATAAGAGAACAACGAATAACAAGATAAAGTGGAAATTCAACCCTCCCACTGCTCCATGGTGGGGAGGATTTTGGGAAAGACTAATTAGGACAACGAAATACTTGTTAAAGAGAATCCTTGGTAAAACCAGCCTAAGTTATGAAGAACTAAGTACTGTTTTGTGTGAAATTGAGAATGTCATAAACTCCCGGCCTTTGACATATATTTAGGAAGATATAAACGACTTTATTCCTCTGACTCCGAATATGTTTATGAGAAACAATGTAGGAGGTTCTATAGCTGATCTCGATTATGCTGAACAAGTGGAGTTCGATAAGCGGTGGCAATATCGACAAAAACTGAAAGAAGATCTTAAGAAAAGATTCAGAATAGAATACTTAGCCCAACTTAAACATTCTAAGAAAAGTTGCGGAAATAAAGACACCATAAAAGTAGGACAGATGGTTTTGCTAGGGAGTGATAAGAGCAAGCGAACGGACTGGTCACTTGGTAAAATAGTGGAACTCTATCCAGGGAAGGATGGAAGGGTACGGGTGGTTAAGGTGAAGACGAACACAGGAGAAATTATCCGGCCCACACAGCGTCTCTTTTCAATGGAGGCCAGCGATGAGAAGGAAAGCCTACGGAAAAGAAGTGTGATTCCATCATTTAAACAGGAGCTCCCGAAGGGAAGATCGTCGAGGATTTCTTCACGAGTCTTAACAAGAAGTGGACGAGTGAAAAATCGCCCCAAGAAACTCGGTTTGTGATTTTGTTGAGTACAATTAGTGATACTAAAGGTGGGGAGTATGTTGCATTTGGCGGCTTGCCAAGTAAGCTGGATGGAAACATTTTGCAATAACAGCTGGAGTTGTTGATCTTGTGTTTTGACACGACTGACCGCAAGAGGGAGACAGCGGAGAGAAAAAAGAAAAGAAAGGAGTTTGTTTTGTTGTTGTTGAAGCTTCGTGGGAAAAAAGGGGGATTATGGCGGTGATTTTTGTAAAACGTCGGTGTTTATTGTGATAAGACCAAATGTGTGTATCTTAGTGCTGTATTAAATAAACGGGATTTTTTTGTGAACTTACAGTGCTTGATTATCTCGGAATACATAACAGTTCTTCGACGGTTTTAAGGTGGAAGATTTCTTCTTTGGATAACTACTTGCAGCGGCCTGAACGAGATACGTAAGTACAGGTTTATCGTTTCGAAATCTTGTCTTTCGTAATAGGTACTTCTGTTTGCTTTAGACAAAGTTACAACTACAAACTGCATTCTATCAGACAGATTCTTAACTGAAAATGAATGTGATGCACACTGATCAGGTGCATAGAACACTTTTATATTTGATTTTGGGGTACATGTGATGAAACTCAATGTTGAACTGTTGGAATGGAAGTGAACTTCTTAGAAATTGCATGTGTGCGAGCATCTAATTATGACAAAAACATATCACGGCCTAATTTTACAACAGGTTCAAGAAACAAAATTTGAGAGGTGTTTTTGTTATAAATTCCATTTGAACTATTCAAAGCTGGAATTAAGTCCACAAGACCATACATTTCTAGGATCAAATCTGATTGCCAAACGAGAGTTCCGGTTAAGCCAATAAAGGAAAAGAAGCGATTACGTGAGACAGGAGACATCTCAATTGTAACTAGGTGGAAAGATCTTGAAACCTCACAAACCACTGTTTAGTTGTGATAAGGAATTTGGTCTTTCCTATTGCTGATTAACCCATAACTACACACACATGGAGGGGATGAACGTTTAAAAACATTTTTCGTCGTCTGCCTTAAACTGCAAATGGGTAGTTAAGGTTTCATTCTAAGGCCGCACCAAAATTGGAGTCCAGAATACCAGTTGTGTGTAGGTGGCTTCATCTAAGTCAGACTGTCAGTAGCTTCGACTTGTTGAAAATTTTCATTTAGACAGCAAGATGGTACCTCTTCATAACCCTCCTTGACCAAAAAAAAGTTTTCTTTGAGATTGTCATAAAGGAGAATCCACCAAAGGTGTATTTTGAAATGAGTAAGAGATTAAATTATACTTGTGCTAGTTTTGTCAGTAAAATTATTCTGGTTACTCAGGTGTTATAATGAACTCTTGCCATCAGTCAAAACACAAAATGTTAGGGTTTTTGTTTATTCTATGGCAGTGACAATCGCAGAAATATCTTGATCGGTCCACGGCACTCTAACGACTAAATATATCCACCGTGCGTCGGATGGGCACATTAAGCTGTCAGACTCTGGGTACTGACCCCGCGGTTATCAAAAAAGGAATCTCTCTCCCCCTTTTTACATCACTTCTGTGTGACTCTCCTGTTAGGCACTCTAGTCCAAATCTCTTAGCCTCCTACATCTAAGGTTTGTTTAAGATTCTAGGGTCAGACACTCTAAAATCATCAACCTAAATCTCTCAGAATCTAATTTCATGTAACTTAAAGCCAGGCCTGACGAGAGGGTTCGTTTCTAAAGTAATTTTTTTCTAATTATTATTTTATGACGTCCGAATATTTTTCAAGCTATACCGTCACCAAAGTTGAGAAGTTACGCGTAAAAAAGTAGACGTGACGCGTAAAAATGCGTAATTTATGTCACAAATGTAAAAATGTAATAAATTCAAAACTGGCTTTAAATACAATAAAAAAAACCTCTAAATGTTACAATATTACTCAAGTACCCAGCCTAACTGCAACATGTGCGTGGGTTACCTGCGGCAAATCAAACGAGCTCTCCATATTACGTTTTTAATTTTTTGTTTCCTTTCCAACGACATGCCGACACCACGCATTTGGTTCCCTGTGTTGCTTTGCTACTAACCGACACAAACCATTGTGTATGATCATGGACATTATGTATGAGAGAACCAGTGCCGTAAGAAAAACACAACATCCATGCCTCACCGGGATTCGAACCCGGACCCTTTTCGGACGAATGATCAAAAGCCAATCGCTTAGACCACTGCGCCAGCAGAGCAGCTAAATATTTATATGATGCAGACTTGATACGGTATGATTTTCAACATCTGCATTTTCCCAAGCATAACGTATTCATGTAGCGCTGCTTCTTATTACGAGAATTAATCCTAATTTATGTATTCACAATCGAATTAAATTTTGAATGTCAATTAGAAAAACACACCTAAATATGGTACGAAAGTGAAACGTAAATTTTGAAGTTGTCATGTTTAAAGGGATTTGTGTATGTATAATATGACTTCCATTTTCAAACTATGTTCCATCTATTTCGTCATATTCACGTAACTTAATTATATGGTTATGAATGTTTTTTATACAATAATGACACTTCTCATGATTTTTATTAAGTGGGTTAGAGTAAGAATGGGTCACACACAGTTTTCGTATACGTCATCTGAGAATGTGACGGGGGAAATCCAAGTATTGTGTGAATACGTATTTTAAACGGCTGTATATTGGTTCTAACATGTTCCATGAGGGTTTTGTTTTAAGGTAGTAGAAAGAAACTAACTAAAGTACAAACAGTAGTAACTGCTTCAAAATATATACAGACTTATGCAGGAAAGTAAAATAGTAAGTCACACAGTTTGTGTCATACCGTGAATTTGTCAGAATGTAGCATAAAATAGTTTTCGGAATTTTTACTGTACAGATTATTGCATTACATGTATCTCACTGAAAACAAATTCTGACAAGATAGAAGCGATGCAAAACAGGTAAACAAAAGGAGAGACAGGAAATAATTTGATCTTTGCAATACTTATATGTATATCGAGTAAATGCATCGACGAAAGCTTTTCCGAAATGCTTTACTTATTTTTTCCCTAACTTTCGTAAAAGCGATCCGTATAATAATGATATATATATATTTTCCAGTTCCGAAATTATTTTTTACTACCCCGTCACATTTGAAGTGTAATGAAATAGTCGAAAATAATGAAATGAAAAGTCGAGTCAGATAACTTGGTCTTATTATCATTTCTGATATTAAAATTGCATACTGAAAACCAATTGCTCAGTCTGCTGATGTTTCTCATTAAAAAACAACAACGGATGATATGATTACTTACGTCATTTCATCTGTTTAATTATATTTTCTAGTTTTTATGTGTGCGTGCAGTAAGCATTCGTGACTGTACAAACGATGCAAAAATTACTTCCATTACTTACGCTGATATGCATATATTCAAAGTGTAGTAGGTAAGAAAATACATCGACAATATCACGTTATTCGGAGGAAGAAATCGTAAGAACTGAAGATTTTTTTTATTAAGCGACGATGCAAATCACGCGTTTAGTGGTGAAACTATAGACCGTATGCATATGACGTCACAGCAAGGTAAAACACCGTAGCAGACGTCCTGGTGATCAACTGGTGTACAAGCACTGCTTGGATTTGCATTGTGGAACGTTAGAGAAAATGGTGTTATGTGCTTTTTTCAGCTGAAGTAACCGAAGTGGGAGAGATAATCATGTGTTCTATTATAGATTACCGTCTGGACGAACGAAGTGGGATCAGAATTGTGAAAATTTAATTCAGAAGCGCCAAAATTTGTGGTTATCACGTATGTTGACATTGATGACAAGAAACGAAGGAACACTAGAGTGTGTAGTTTACATTTTGTAACAGGTATGTTCATAAATTTACTAATACATTATCTGAAAAAATCTATGAAGATCTTTAGACTAGAATTTACCTTTCTTATGCGTAAAATTATGCTATTTTTTTTATCGTGAATGTATCCACTGCTGTAGGGGAGTGAATATCTTATGAAGCCTTCATATGTTGGGTTCCCAAGCCGATTTTGGAAAAATGATCTCATGATAACATTCACCAGTTTATTATTATTGTCATTATTATATATAAGGTACTGAGACTTAGTGCTACTTGCCAGAATTATTATTATTATAGCCTTGCCTGTGTAAAGCTAAGGATTTTTACCTTATCTTAAGTTTCAGGTTGGGGAATATCCAAATTATTGAAAGGTAAGCTTTTAAATTAAATAATTAGCCAAAGATGAAAGGATTTTTATTTTAATTAACTGTGTGAATATGCTGCTAGCAACGAAGTTGGTGGCTGTGCGGGAATGCAGAATTTCGAGTTCCTTTCAAGCAAATATATAGCAAAAACATTCCCCTTCAGGGAAGGCGCCAGAAAATTTTCAACGGGGTGGCTCTAGGGTGGGTGCTCCAAAATCTGGTGGGGGGCGAATTATGCTTCATATACATATATATATATATATATATGAAGCATGGTTTCATTGAATTTAACATCAGTTACCTGCTTGAGGTACTTCAGAGCACTTTGTAATTAAGAAATAATTTAAAAACCAGCCTGGCAACCGATGCAAAATTACCTTCTAACCATCAAAGCAGAGGCGGCAAGAAGCGAAAATACCAAAAGAGAGGGAGAGAGGAAATAAATAAATACACAAGAAGCCGCGAACCCCTTTAATTAGTGAAATTCTCAATAATAAAACTAGATGTGAAATTATTGCCAAAACTAATAGATATGAAATAAGTGCCAAAAATATTTACATGTTATAACCGAAGGGATGAGATGAACTATGATATATTACTATACCGGCCCCTGAAGGCTAGTCTCTTTCTACGCATATGAGGAATAGGCGAGGAATGAAGCTCTGGTTTGGGCAAATGCATTTACTGGTCCCTGTAACTGCATCTGCTACAACATAAAAAGAAACTACTAAATGCATCTACTACAAAAAATCATCTACTACAATAAACTACTAAATGCATCTACTACACTCACCTTGCTTCAAAATTAGATATTCTTCTAATTATATATTTACATATATATGCGCGCGTGTGTGTAATAGCATTACTTAGTTTTTAAGTAAATACATTTCTCTGGCAATAAAGACTAGAATTAAAATTATTAGTAAATTACAAGAAAATTACTTTTAAATTACCTCAGAGAATAAAATATGCCCTGCAAGACTACTAAGGTTTTGATTGGAATACATATAGTCAGCCTTTTCGTTCTCTATTAATATTAAGAGAGGATTTCTGAAATTATGTGTAATATAAAATATTTACCTTCAACAAATGAGCATCCGATTTCATTCACAATATATTTTCGAAATGTCTCAGTGCATTGGCATATCTAGCAGCAATAATAAAGGATAATAAAGGCAGAGAATCTCATTTGTAAAGTCTATAGCCGGGTATCCACATTGCGCCACAAAATGTGACTGAAATCCAAAAATCAACTAATATTATTTCATGCCAAGGTGAAACGAATATAAGAATTTTCTTTCAGTGCAGATTAATACGTCGATTTTTATGGGTTGCGTCAAATGGATCACCGACCTCACTTAAATGAATTTTTTTGCAATTGTCGACTCTACAGCTAAGACAGCGAGATTATGTAGACGAATGTTTGCCATTCGATTTCTGAGATAGGTTTTCAACCTTCTCATGCATGACAATGTTCTTTCGCAGGATGCACTAGTCACTGGTACGGTTAGCGTAATGACTGCAAGCTTATACAACTCATGAAAAGCTAATTTGTATTCTTCCAAAACTTCAGCTAACTTACTGAGAGTTCCCACAACGCATTTTCTTTCTTTTTCATAACGCTTTATCATTCTGGGTAACAAGGTGACCTCCGATTTCACACTACCTCTATGTCGCATTTATAGTGCTCGGCAAGAGGCCTTAGATCGTCGATAAATAAAAATTCCTCATTTCTGGGGTCCAAAGAGCTGAAGCCACGAATGAGTGTAGTATGGGTTGTAAAAGTCGTTTGAGTTCCTCACTGATTGTGTCCCAAACAAGGATATAGAAATGCAATCGAAAATCTTCTTTAGTTAACAGGATATCCTGAGTCGAAACTTCAGTAACATACTTCGCCAGGTGAGGTGGGAGTTTTCTTTTCCTTGATTTATGTTCACTGAACTGTTCCAAACCGTTTGCGCCTGCGATATTCGTTGCCTCATCAAAAAGTGTAGGCCGCCCCGGTGGCGCAGTGGTCTAAGGCGTTGGCCTCTGATCATTCGTCCGAACGGGGTCCGGGTTCGAATCCCGGTGAGGTATGGATGTTGTGTTTGTCTTACGGCACTGGCTCTCTCCCTTCCCTGGAACCAGTGACCCTAAATTAGGGACGGGCGACTGCTTATAGCCCATTGAGTTGCTCACGGTGGTCGTTAAACCTCCAATCAAAAAAAAAAAAAGTGTAGCAAACTCTGCCTCCGAATCACGCATGGTAGAAAAAAGATGCACTGTTTTTTTAATTGTCTCAAAGGCTTTATTTATTTCACAAGCTTTGTTTTGCAGATAATTCGAAACTAATGCCAGTTTATTCAAAATGCACGAGAAAATACAAAGTTGGATAACAAAATCTCTACTCAGTTGCCCCAAACGACCGCGAGCTTCAGCTGCCCGATCAGTACAGCCTTCCCACAGCGTTCATAACAAAACGATAATTGCCGGAAATGTTTTCTTAACTGCTGACCAGGCTGATAAGTGGCATGTCCATCTGGTATCATTAAGGTGTTACAATTCCACAACAGTCAACCCCATTTCACGCTACAGCGGAACAAATTTAGCATGTATTGCCAAACCAGAGAGGAAAACATACAACTTTTCTAATATTGCAAAGAAACCTCTAGCTGCTTTAATGTTTTAGCATGAATCTACAATAACCAAATTCAGTCTATGATTCATTCAGTGAACATACACCGCTTATAGCGCTTCTTCCCGGAAGAGAGCTTGAACTCCATTCCACCGCCCACTCATGACATTTGCACCATTATATGTCTGCGCAATGAGGATGGCCGCCCCGGTGGCGCAGTGGTCTAAGGCGCTGGCCTCTGATCATTCGTCCACAAGGGATCCGGGTTCGAATCCCGGTCAGGCATGGATGTTGTGTGTGTCTTACGGCACTGGCTCTCTCCCTTCCCTGGAACCAGTGACCCTAAATTAGGGACGGGCGACTGCTTATAGCCCATTGAGTTGCTCACGGTGGTCGTTAAACCTCCAATAAAAAAAAAAATGAGGATGTAGCACGTGACGTCATAGAGAAGTTTCAGTGCAGTGGCAACAGTCTCTGCAAGTTCCTGAAGGACAAGCATAGCTGGCTGTCGTGCACTTAGTGTATAAAATGCAATCATTAGCTTTTTCGGGCTACTAGCTGCTGTTCCTAAAGGCAGTACCGAAAAAATTAGCTTATATCCCAAACGAAGGGAAACCACTTCCCAGAGCTTAGAAAACACTTTTTTTTGAAGAGTTAGATTCTTCTAATGCAGAGAATCTGATAAATGTTATTTTTATCTAGAAATCAGTGATTTCTGGTAAAGCAGAGAATCCATCTTTTACTTGTTCAAACGCTGTTGGAGTGCAGTGCTTGCACTTATTGGGCCACGCGTTTCATTCGCTGATTCAAAGTTTTCAAGTTGAATTTAAAAGGTGTTGGCTGTTTTTTTGCGTAGGTTTTATTACTACTGACTATTTTCTTATAGAGCATCTTTTAAAGTTTGTCTGTTAGTCAAAATATTTTTTAAATGAACGCTTCGGTCCCCAATCAGAACTTCTGCGCACGTGGTTTTTTTTCTCCAAAGACTTCTTTTCAGAAGGTTCCTGGTTAATCTACGGAGTATTGAAACTTTTATAGGACTAAAAGCTAATTTGTTAGCAAACTTGACTTTTAGTCAGATTCAAATCTCTGGCTCTTCTGTATTTTTTAGATCTCGATCACACCGTTAACCTGACTCACTTTTTTTTTGCGAGTTTTCGACTTTTCACTTTTAAGGTAATTTGGCTGTCGGTGTTGGGGGTTTTTAGTTTGCTACTTTGTTCTATATGATACCTCCCCCCCCCCAATCTACCGTTGATTTTTTTTTAGTACACCTGGATTTTTACCTGGAGCTGAAGCACACTTTTGCAGAAAAATGCAGATAATGGCTAAAATTATTGTCCAAATAAAATCCTTTTTGGTATCCAGGTCTGTTTACAGGTCGGTGTTATGCTGCTAAATTTATTGACAGATAACTTGATCATAGGGCACAAATCCCAGCAAAGTTATTTTGTTTTTTCACCATGATTTTACGTAAAAAAAAAAAAAAAAAAAAAGATAGATTTTGCTCATTGTTCTAAGGCTTGGAAATCGTTTCCCAGAGCTTATAAAGGCACTTTTTGTTGAAAAGTTAAACTGTCAAAAAGGCATAGAACCTTTCAAAGGTGAGTTTTAGAAAACTGTTTTTTTTACTCAGATCTCCGCACCTGGGAGGGAAGAGAACCTTAATTATTAAGGCAGCGTACCTATTTTCTCCATAAATTACTGATTACGTACGAATTCGTGATCGTTCTAAATTACCCTGTAAAAGAATACCGACGACGAGAAATTGTTATATGCTTCGAAACTTTTATATGGCTTGAATTGTTCTGCAGCAAAGGCGCGCTTCGACCAAAGACGGAGTAGTCGGAAATATTTACTATTTGCACTTTCGAAAAACTTTTCGCATCACCTTCGAAGATACTTGCATTCAGCACATAAGGATCTTTTCCTTCAATCTCTTTAATTTTTTCCAAATACCGCATTTTGTACTCGGAAGTTAAAGTTTCAAGGTAAGAAGCCATCATTTCAACGGGGTTGGTTGTCCTTCAGTTACGTTACTAAGGCTCGTTGCCATGCTGAGAGTCACGTGTCTGCTACATTCTCATAAGCCATTTTAATCTTCAGTTGTTTTACCCATACAGCCGAAATGCGACAGGAGGTAAATAGAGAGTGTACTTTATTGGTAGGGGAACTTTTGAGTTTTTATATCAACATGACTTCATGGACTTGTGACTTATCTTCCGAAGTACTTTCAATCTATATAGTTCTCACAGAGCCGACAGTTGTCAGCACGTCAGCGCTCACTGCTCTAGCACAGGTTAAGTACTGATGTGTTTTGTATGGATCCACATGAGCTGTTTAACATTTTTTTTATTTTCCGGGAGAAGAGGGGTTGAAATGTGGAATTGAAGGCATTTTTGATGAAGTTTGGAGGGACATAAATATGAGGAATTTTCTGAATATTACAAAAATATATATATATCCGATCACTTACAATTTTATCATACACAATATATGGCAAAAAACATTCTGAAATATTTATTCCAACGGAAGTGTCTTATTTCAACAGGACACTGTTTTGAGGTCTTACATCGTGTCATTAAGTAGTTCTTTGCTAATACGAAATCACTCTATTTAATTTATTTTTTCTAGCTAGACCTCTTCACATTCATGAGGAAAAAAACTTGATCGTCAGAATAAATATTTCGGTGTGGAGACATACTTTTCATTGTTAAAGTTCCTTTTAAGGGTAATAGAAAGGACCTTTCAAAGTGTACTTTTTCGTATCCTCATAAAGGCACTTGCACAACAAGACGAATCGTCGGTACTAGATTGACGTGCTGCCATTTATTGGCCAATACGGAGTATGGTATTCTACTAGCTACTTATTGAAGTCGTCCTCAATTTTATTATTAAGACATATTTCGACTTGTATTCATCTGCGAAACTGCAGATATTCCTTATGATGTCGTGCACAAAATTACTTTACCGTATTATTCAATATGATCATTTGTCACATATGTTAAGTAACCTCACAAAGAATTTCTTAGTAAAAAGAACCTCCCCCTATAAAGAAGTGTTCCTGTCACATGACTCTCCTCATAGGCCCCGTTTACTAGCAATCTCCATAGTAGCTCTGAACCAATGGCGTGGCGGAAATGGTCTTAATCGCAATTTCCTACATTCACTTGTGAAATACGCCACCCGCGTGACCCACAAACTAGGAATTAGAGACCGACGGGTGCTGGCGAGAGAAATTCGGAAGAACCGCACCAAATCGATGGGCCATATCCGCGAGGAGCTTCAACAGGCATCCGGGAGTGTTTTTTCGAGGAAAACCATCCGTAAGGAAGCCCATCTGCTCGGTTATCATGGACGTGCTGCCGCCCACAAGCCTTTGATCACAAAGTCCAATAACGCTGCTCGGCTAACGTGGTGCAAAGAACGTCGACAGTGGACCGTTGAACAGTGGAAACAGGTTCTCTGGAGCGACGAATCAAGGTTCACCCTCTACCGTTCGGATGGCAGGGTCTGGGTTTGGCGTTTGTCTGGAGAACGCCTCCTGCCGGAATGTATTGTGCCAACAGTGAAGTTTGGCGGCGGTGGAATTATGCTATGGGGGTGTTTCTCCTGGTATCGCGCAAGATCCTTGGTCGCAATTCCTGGTAGACTCAACGCCGAGACTTACTGCACCATTTTGGATGACAATGCGCTTCCTACGTTGCGTTTACGGGATGGACCCATGTTACTTTCAGGATGACAATGCCACCTGTCATGTTGCGAGGTCCACCATGGCTTGGTATGGTGTCAGCCCGGACCTTAACCCTATCGAGCACCTCTGGGACGAGTTGGAGCGTAGACTTAAGGGGTGCCCCCACCGTCCGAAAACGGTGAAGGAACTGACCTGTCTTCTCCAAGCCGAGTGGAAGAAAATACCGCTAGCCGTCGTACAACGCCTGGTTGAAAGTATGCCCCGGAGGGTCGCAGCTGTAATCGCCGCTTGTGGAGGCTCCACCAACTATTGAAGGTGAATAAACTTCGTTTTCCTTTGCTATCACAGGTGTCCAATTACTTGTTGGTAGATAGTGTATGTTCTCGCCATCATAATCTACTTTGTCAATAGAAATTACCAACATTCTAGAAGATATATCTTTTTAAGGCACAAATTTTCGTATGTAATAACACACTTATTGAAGCAATGCAGTTTTGCGACAAAATGATTTGCATATTTATTTTGAATAGGTATATGTCCCCAAATGAACTGCCGATTTGGGCGGCCACGCCCTTTTGTCCTCAAATCAGTGTTGCAATATCTGGTCACTTTAATGTACACAGATATAGACAGTGTTGATCAAGTAGGATTTAATCAGAAGATATTAGGAGATAAAACACTGAAACGAGGGTCTCGCACTGAATAAAGCTGTAAAATTGTCAACAAACGACCTCTTTCTTGTCAGCATACAATGCCGCCCCGGTGGCGCAGTGGTCTAAGCGATGGCCTCTGATCATTCGTTCGAACGGGGTCCGGGTTCGAATCCCGGTGAGGCATGGATGTTGTGTTTGTCTTATGGCACTGGTTCTCTCTCCCTTCCCTGGAACCAGTGGCTCTAAATTAGGGACGGGTGACTGCTTATAGCCCATTGAGTTGCTCACGGCGGTCGATAAACCTTCAAAAAAAAATAAAAAAAAATCAATGAATCACTGTGAAGCAGATACCTTTTCTAACAACGCTTCTCATTGGTCGAATGGGAGACATCATATAAGGGACCGTCGAGGCTTCGTCAGCCACGAGGGACTGTATGGGATTACCAAGTAGTGTCCCACAATAGCAAAATATTATACATGACGAGATATTTTTTGCAAAAATAGATTACGTAATACGTATACAAACTGCAAACAAGTCATTTCCCGCCGTATACAAACTGCAAACAAATGCTGCAAACAAGTCATTTCCCGCACGTTTTGATCTCGTTTTGTTGCACTTGGATTAAGCTCATGAGTTTCAAATCATTTTTGATTGCTTTTTACTTCAATTAAGTACTTGGCGTTTGTTTGATTTTCAGCTCAGTTGCTACGCTGCGTTACAATGGTGCTGTGCTGTGTACCTTTCTGTTCGTCAAACTCCTTACGTGACGCTGTGAGTTTTCATCAGATCCCTAGCAGAGCTGAATTGAGGGGAAAATGGCTGAGAATTATTTCAAGACAGGGTAAGTGATATTATTACATAATTATAGTTAAGCCAGGTTTAATTATAAAGCGGCTTGTGCTCAAATATAAGGTATTTAGTGTCGAGATTGTCAATTAAATATATATAATGCGTAGAATGCAAATAGAATTTTCCTAAAACATGTAGCTCCTTTGATATAGTTGCATATTTTAAAAATTTTATTTATAGAGTAAAATTAATTGGGCCCGGTGGCGCAGTGGGCTAAGGCAATGGCCTCTGATCATTCGTCCGAAAGGGGTCCGGGTTCGAATCCCGTGAGGCATGGATGTTGTGTTTGTCTTACGGCACTGGCTCTCTCCCTTCCCTGGAACCAGTGACCCTAAATTAGGGACGGGCGACTGCTTATAGCCCATTGAGTTACTCACGGTGGTCGTTAAACCTCCAATCAAAAAAAAAAAAAAAAAAAAATTGGAGTCATGGTAATAGACGCATAGGGGATCCGAACTTCCATGAAGCATTTGAATAGCCACATTTGATGCATGTTGTATTTAAAATTGAGTTATAGTAATGAAATGTATTCCAGCATAGCCTAAGGAAAAGCAGTACGTCAAATAGTAAGTGATGCCTTATGATAATCAGGTTGTAGTAGATTAAAATATACACAAAACATTTTGCACTCTCTTAATTTTAAAGATAACACTATTTATATTGAAGCGTTGCAAAAAAAAAAAAAAAAGGTGTCAAATCAAAATTTCATTACCTTGCACTAACTAGTGTGTGTGTGTGTGTGTGTGTGTGTGTGTGTGTGTGTCGGCACTTCCATAGATCCCAGTTTTGAGTTGCTTTTGGATTAATGCATTGCAGCATAGCTGAGGCCATAGTTTCCCACACAATAATATCCATATAAAGTTATTTAACAACACTGACTGAAATAAATGTTGCCGCCCCGGTGGCGCAGTGGTCTAAGGCGTTGGCCTCTGATCATTCGTCCGTAAGGGGTCCGGGTTCGAATCCCGGTCAGGCATGAATGTTGTGTTTGTCTTACGGCACTGGCTCTCTCCCTTCCCTGGAACCAGTGACCCTAAATTAGGGACGGGCGACTGCTTATAGCCCATTGAGTTGCTCACAGTGGTCGTTAAACCTCCAATCAAAAAAAAAAAAAAAAAAAAAGAAATAAATGTTGGAACATAGTTTAGGGTATTCAACCATCAGAATGACTTTAGTACACAATTAACATAAGCTCAAACTGGTATATACACTATATTGACAAAAGTTGCCAGACACCTAGAAGAGAAACACAAATAGCATTTTTGACATACATTAGTACAGTGTCAGTCCACCTTTGGCCTTAATGCATGCACTGACCCTTAGAGACATGCTTTCGACAAGGTTTTGCAACACAGCTATAAGTATGCCCTAACATTCAGTACATAATGCTGCCGCTAACTGTTGCCTAGTAGTAGGCCTCTGTTCCAAACTTGTTATGTGGCGCTCTAATTTATCCCATAGGTGCTTTATGGTATTAAGGTCAGGGCTCTGTGCTGGCCAGTCCACACACTATATGGAATTTTTGCCAAACCATGCCATAACAGTTCTTGCTTTATGGCTCTGTGTATTATCCTGCTGGTGCCAACAATGCTCGTTTCCATACAGGGGCAGATTGGCGGCTGCAAAAGAGCCTGGGAATTTTTTTGCAAATGGGCTCGTTCAGTTGTAGTTCTGCGGTACTATGGTATCGCAACTGAAAATCACTTTTTTCGTTTAAGAAACAAAAAAAGTACAGTTGCTGTGGAAACAGTGGTAAGCATAGTACTTGGGGGGGGGGGGGGGTGTTGAAAAAGTACACCCGTCATCGTTAAATTAAAGTGGGCGTTACGGAAAAATTTTCATTGCCCCATGCCAAGATTTTACTGCAGAAAAATTGTACTGCAATTTTTCTGTTGTGGACAATCACAGTTAGAAATTTCAAGATATTTAAATATCGCAAACTCGCTTAATTGATGTGGAAAAAGCGAATAACCAGGTTTAAATCACTAGTTTAGTTATGTATGTAATTGTGCTGGAGAAGCTTCTAATTTTGAACACACTCAATATTTAACATTAAAAATTAAAAAAAAATGTTTATATAGCCTTTTCATGTTTGACAGATCGTAAAATAATCTTGATTTTAATATCTTTGAGCTTTCAGTTCTTAAATTTTCATCAAGTGGGCAGAAATTCCAGCAAATATTTGAGAGAGAGAGAGCGAACTGCTACTACCAAAATTATGTTGGAGTTGTACCAAAAATCCTTTCGCATAAGACATGATTTTTAAATTTAAATAAATGAAAAAAAAAATACAGAACTTTTACACTGTAAAATTTTCTATTTGTACTGTAATTTTATTATTGTGGACAATGACAGTTAGAAATTTCAAGATTTTTGAATATCGTGGCGAACAGATTCTTCATTTAGTGATCATATATTCGTATGTGTTTCAATTACAAAACGTGCTTTTATGCTGCGGTTATGTATTGTAAAGACACCTTACTAAATAACGTAAGCAAAACATTTTGCAACTTCATGTTGAAATGATATCTCCGTAAATGCTTTCATCTGTAGCATTTGTCAGATATCACAAGGAGATATCACAGGGCTGCATAGGTAGAACATTTTGGGGGGAAGGGATCGTATATGAACACCCTCTAAATTCTGTGTTGTCATATATTGTGGATAGTACATTCCATAATGACCCAGAGGTCATGCTTACTCTCAATTGCTGCGTAAATCAACCATTTTTTAGGCATTTTCACTCGCTGTTCAAACATGACGATTATGGGCAAAACACGTAACAATATTAACAAAGAAAGGTAACTTGATCACGCTAGTTACGTTAACTGAAAACTTTTACAAAAAAGTTCGTAAGTTGGAAGCTTTCGACCTTATCTTAGGTCTTCATCACGCCAGTGGAGGGACTAAGATTGTTGCCAGATTCTACATTTGAATTTTTCCTATTTTTGTTGCCAAAACTTAGAATTGATCTCCAGATCAACGGAATGTAGAGAGGAGATTCAGAGTTGCAAGTCATTGAGTTGAAAATAATTTCTATGCTTTCACGGTAACGGAGGGCAAAACGATTGTCAAAAGAAGCAATTCGTTTTGCTTCGTTCCAGTGGGGAACTGCAGATGTGTCTTCCATTGTCAAAATAGACAAGGCAGTATTGGGATTGGCTTTCGAAACATCTTTTCTATGTTCTAAAATTCTATGGCTAATGCTCCTGTATGTGCTTCCAATGTATAAGTTATCCCCAGTAGAAAAAGATCTTAGTCCTCCATTGGCGTGATGAAGACCTAAGATAAGGTCAAAAGCTTCCAACTTACGAACTTTTTGTAAAAGTTTTCAGTTAACGTAACTAGCGTGATCAAGTTACCTTTCTTCGCTGTTCAAAATTTGCAAGTCACTTGTGACTCGTAAAAAAGAAATAAAAAAACTCTTGCAGATCTCAGTTTTTTTTTGTACATAAAGCATTTGTGGCCCATGGAAATTTCTGTTTCGCGTAGAAATTGGCATTCATTCTGCATTTTTGCTAGTTTTCTCGTTTTAGTGGATTACCTACCTAAATCGACGAACGTTTTAATCACTCCCGCCAAAGGCATTTTCCCCTTCAGAAGATCGAAATACAAAAACGTGTTCTGCACACCGTGATGTTTCCCGCTGTGGGAGTGCCCTTGACCTTTGGAATATGCCATGTGACAAAGGTTGGCAGTGAGAGTGACCATGACCTTCGATACAGAAACGTTATGACAAGCATCATGGTGTGCAGAACACGTTTTGACTTTTCGTAGAAGAGCGATGTAAATGAAGTTGTGATATATATAATTCTTAATGTTTGATATTATTTTTGTTTCCTTTTATATATTTTATGTTTATATTATTTATTTGTAAGAATATAAAAATTAATGCAAGACACTGATAATAGTTACTTTCTGGTTTGGATTTATTAAGAACGAAAGTGAGTCCGCCAGGGAAAAAAATATTTTGACTCTCAAATTTCAGTATTTGACTTATGTTTGAGAATAAAGAGTCACACTGACTCAGAGTTTTACAAGGCAAGAGCGAGCTCTGATGACCATTATATAGCATGTTCTGCAACTTTATCAATGGGTGAGTATTTTCACTACTTTAACTAAAGTAGGGAATTTTTAGCGCTGTTCAGCCCCCACCCCAATGCTGTTAACATACTTAGATTGTTGTGCCTCCCGATTTTTCCTGATGTTAAGCCCCTCGAAACATTTCAAGATGAAATGAATGGTCAAAGAAATAAAAGAAATAGACATCCTTTCCCCACTCTGCAGTTGAGAAAGACATCAATTAATTGCACAGGGAGGAAGGAGTGGAAGTTTGGAAGAGGAAATTTTTTTTGCCTAAACAGATTAATCATAGTTTTCGAGCCCGGGCTCTATCTTGCAATAAAACATTTGGGCTTGGGCTCTAAAAATTGTGCCTGAACTCAGCTCTTATGAGCACAGCACTAATGCCTCCTACAATCAATGGGAGTAAAATCAACTACCCCCCTTCCTTGGGGAATATATAGAATATCTTGTACACATCCCCGCCCTCTCAAAACATACAGTACTTACATTCTCGTTCCTCAGCTACTAAGTGAACCCAGAAGTTCACAAACACACATGGCCCATCTATTGTAGTTGGGATTCTAGCAGTCGCCTGGTGAGGGGATTTTCCCCCTAATTCAAAAGAGTTTTTTTTGCCCTGCTTGTTATAATTACATTATGTGTATTTAAAACAACTGAACTGAAAACATTTTTAGAAAGTAAGAAAAAAGAGACAAAATATACGGAAGTGGCCCACCGGGACATTTCCCGGTGGGCCAATCTGCCCATGTTTCCATAGCATTGCCACAGAGTTGGCAGGGCATAATTGTCCAGAATATCAAGGTACACGTGCTGGTTAACAGGTTTGTTCACGATAACCAATGGGCCGGGACCATACCACAAAAAACACCCCCACATGAGTATACTGCCAGCTCCAAACTTGACCATAGGAACAGTAAACTGTGGTAAATAGCATTTCCCCGGCTGCCGCCATACAAACACACGGCCATCAGACTGATGAATCGTGTATCTGGATTCATCAGTCTATAGAACCCGTTTCCATTGATCTATGGTCCACGATAAATATTTTTTGCACCACGCTAAACAACGAGTAGCATTCCAAGTGGAGATGAAAGGCTTATGAGCAGCAGCACGACCACAGTAACCCATGGAATGGAGTTTTCTGCGAATGATATGTGTACATACTGAATTACTGAGGCTCCAGCATTTTTACTCACCTGTACACTGAGGTCTTGTGCAGTACTCCGTCGATTATCTGCAACAACTTTCCTGGGGCTTCGACGTCCTCTATCACTGATTTCCTTTGGTCTGCCGGTATGTTTTGCTGCTTCAGGCACGCCATGTGTCTTCCACTCACTTATTCAGTACATCCAAAACAGTTGACTTTGATATGTTTAAAAGACTCTCCGTTTCTCTTATGGACAACCCACTAATGTAACACCGAACAATCTTTCCTTTCTCAAAGTCAGTTCTTTCCTGCCGCGACATTTTCACTCAACCTCACAGTGCGATATGATCGCGGCCAGCTGCAGGCTTATTTTTGAACCGTTTGCAGCTGTACAGCGCATCTTAACAACACGGCGGATCCGTTCATTTGCTTTTGAAGGTGTGTTCGGTGACTTTTGTCAATGCAATGTATATGAATCACTAATTAGTTTTTCACATTGTAGCAGAGGTAACTACAAATTTCATCATTAGATGCTATATGTTTATAAATTTACTTCCAGTTTCTATTTGCATGTGTGTGCGATATGATCCGGCCAGCTGCAGGCTTATTTTTAAACCATTTGCAGCTGTACAGCACATCTTAACAACACGGAGGATCCGTTCATTTGCTTTTGAAGGTGTGTCCGGTGACTTTTGTCAATATAATGTATATGAATCACTAATTACGAGGATAGATCCAAAGAAAAGGTTACAAGCAGCAACATTGGAAAAGTAATTAGTGTGGAGGGTACATTTGTTGCCCAGAGTGGAGACAGATGGCGCTAGTTGTCTGACAGCTTTTGTTTGGGAAGTTGGTGCAAGTTCGCAGATGCGCGAGAGCGATTGAAATGGCAAGACGTTTAGAAAAGTGGTCCCGCTTGGAGGTGCGAGCCGTAATTCGGTTCTTATGGGCAAAGAATGTGTCTGCATCTGCAATTCACAGTCAAATAGTGGAAGTTTATGGTGAAGAAGCAATCAGCCGACAACATGTAGCGAAATGGTGTCGCTCTTTTCAATCGGGCAGAGAGGATGTGGAAAACCGCAACAGGGCAGCGAGCTGCCGTCCAAGTTCGTCAACGACAGAAATCAACACGGCACGAGTTGACAAAATGATTCAAAATGATCGACAAGTAACTGTGCGTGCAATGGTGTCAGAGCTGGGACTCAGCTATGGTACCGTTCAGCGTATCGTTTCTGATGTTTTGGGATATTCCAAGGTTTGTGCCCACTAAGTACCACGTGCGTTATCCGAGGAGCAGAAAGCCACACGAATAATGTGCAGCCTCACGTTTCTGCAGCGTTACCATGCCGACGCCCAGCAGTTCATTGATCACATCGTTACTGGGGACGAAACTTGGCTTCATCACTTCGTCCCCACAACCAAAAGAGCCAGTATGGAGTGGAAACATGCTGGATCACCAACAAAAAAGAAGTTTAAGGTTACACCCTCTGCCGGTAAAGTTATGGCAACCATATTTTGGGATGCATGCGGTGTTACCCTTATCGAGTATCTGGAGCATGTCCATACCGTTTATGCCGATCATTATTGTGCCACTTTGACAAGGCTACGTGAAGCCATCCGACGCAAACGGCCTGGCATGTTGAGTGATGGTGTCATCTTCCTGCATGACAATGACAGGCCCCATACTGCACACAAAACTCAAGAATTGCTGCAAAAGTTCAAGTGGGAAGTTTGGAGCCACCCCCCATGCAGCCCAGATTTGGCACCCAGTGACTACTTCCTTTTTCCGAAATTGAAGGAACACTTATCCGGAAGAAGGTTCTCTTCCGACAGTGATGTGAAAACAGCTGCCGAGAACTGGATCAATGGGCAGGGATGTGGTTTCTACCGAGCCGGGTTAAACAAGTTGGTCATGCGTTCCGATAAATGCCTGAACAGATTTGGTGATTATGTCGAAAAGTAATTGGCAAGTATGCCTCATAATTCCTTTTTGAATTTTCTGTCTATTGTTAATCAATTATTTTTTATGACCCTTGTAACCTTTTTTTTTTTGGATCTATCCTCATAGTTTTTCACATTGTAGCAGTGGTAACTACAAACCTCATCATTAGATGCTATATGTTTATAAATTTACTTCCAGTTTCTATTTGCATGTGTCAAACATACCTCGGACTTTAAAAATCTGTAAGAAAATAAAAATATTTTTTGTGTACTTACCTACAAAATGGTATACTGTTTTACAGTGCAAGCTATTTTATTTACTCTGTAGGCCCAACCAAGGGATCCCCATGGCAGCCAAATCAGTACTCCTGTGTTTGCGGTAAACATTTTCTGCCGGAGGATTTTAGAGGAGGATTTAAAAAGAAATTGTTAAAACCTGATGTCGTGCCTTCAGTATTCCCGGATTATCCAGAAAGTCTGCAACCGAAACAAACTACCACAAGGAGGCCACTGGTAAAACATGTAAAAGCATCAGTTACTGCTGCCAGTACCTATGATATATCACAGCTTGCCACTGCCAGTACCTATGATATACCACAGCTTGCCACTGCCAGTACATCACTTGTATCACAACCTGATGTTCTGAACAGAGTTTTTGAAGAAAGTCTTGAATCTTCAACACTTATTGAATCTCAACATCCAACGTTTATTGGATCTCAGACTCAAGATTTAGAAATTGTTCCAAATTAGTTTGGTGTCAAAGCAGCCACTGCTGTGTCCAAATGTACCGATGAAACTGCAGTTGCTAAAGTTATGCATTCAAAGCCACTTTCACGGAAGATTCACAAGGTATGATATCAAATATCATAGGAAACTACATGTTATCAGGGTGTGATGGGATTGCTCTTGGAAAGGCAATTTCTAAAAGATATCACTAAAACCCAGTGATGACATTGTAGTATGGCAGATGCATGTTGCCAGAAAAGCATGCTGCCAACTTTGTGGGGAACTAACTCCTAGCCCCAGTCTACGGACTAAAAATAGGGCATGGGCAGGGCCTCAGGGGCAGTTCCTGAGTGCGCTCAACCATGAGTTCATTGGACTTTGGTACTACGTATCAATATGGACTAAACACTGTCACTATTTCTAAAAGGAAACTCTACTGAAGAAAAGAGGAACTGCAGATAGTAACATCATGTGAATCCTTAACTGGGCTGCACATAAGATGTACCAGTGTCTTTTAACCAGCCCTTGTGAATGTCAGTGGCTAAATGATGACCAGATATTTTGTAGTGGCTAGTAAATTTTTTAATATAGTAGCCAATGATGACCAGTAGATTTTTTTTTTCCGAAGTGAGCAATTATTTTGTCCAACTTTTCCTCCCACTCGTGAATGAGTATCAAGTTCAGTTTTCTCCCCGTGTTCCTGCAGCTGCTTCAAAAATGAATGGAAGTGAAAGTGAGCTTCCAGAGAAACTTAATCTGCTGATGGATCAGCCTGGAGCGACCAAAGGGTCAAGGTTACTCGTAGACTACGGGTTACTAAAGAAACCTTTGCCGTGGTATACCTTGCAAAAAGTATAAGGTCATCTACAGGTAAAATAATTATCTTTGAATCTCTGTTTAGCCACATATATGCTGAACAAAAAAGAAACAAATTGTGCCAATGTTTTTAAGATGACTCAGCAGCTACATCTAATGTCATGTACAGTGAAGAGCAATTGAATTAGAGACAGCTGGCGTTATGCAAATGTGGCGCTGCGGGCGGCCCTGTAAACGGAAACGACATGCCGTATGCAGCGATCCGACAATATAAGGAGTGATGCGACGGGAATCGGTAAGAGTCGGATGCAGTATGGGTAAGACAAAGGATCTAAGTGCATTTGATCGTGGGCAAATTGTCGGGGCCCGACGAATGGGTCACTCCATCTCGGAAGTCGTGCAGGCACTGGGATTTTCAGGAGCCACTGTCACGGGTGCACTGTGAGTACATCGAATCCGGTAAAACCATCCCTGCAAGGGCCAACTGCCGTGGACAACAGCGTGTGGATGAGCGGGGTCATCGTCTGCTAGCTCGCGTTGCAACAGCGGATAGACGGGCCACAGTGCAAGAAATCACTCGGCAATTTAACGCTGGTGCACAAAAACGTGTAAGCAGCCACACCATCCATAACCATCTCCTCGCTATGGGGTACAGAAGCCATCGTCCCACGAGGGTACCGCTGCTGACCGCACATCACAGGGTGCAAAGATTAGCATGGGCGCGGGAACATCGCCACTGGACCCTAGACATGTGGAAAAATGTTGCCTGGACATGAGTCGCGATTCACGTTGGTACATGCAGATGGCAGGATACGAGTATGGCGCAAACCACATGAAGCGATGGATCCTTCTTGCCAGCTGGGTACTCTTTAAGCTGGTGGGGGTGGCATTCTCGTCTTGGGACTGTTTACGTGGACTGAATTGGGAGCCCTGGTATGTGTGACATCGTCCCTCACAGGTCAACGTTACCGGGATATCCTGGATGACCATTTGCTCCCGTTTGTGCGTCTTCAACATCCCACTGGGGACCTCATCCTGCAACTAGTCAATGCAGCTCCCGAATTGTATCCGAATGGTTGGATGAACACTCCACCAACGTGACCTCGCTTCCTTGGCCAGCTAGGTCACCTGACCTCAATCCCATTGAGCACATCTGGGATGTCATCGAGAGAGATGTTTGAGGCTCTGAATCCCCTCCATCAAATCTTCGTGAACTCTGGGAGCTTGTTCGGGGGTCGTGGATCCGTATGGCTTCCTGACGCTTCCGGAGTCTTGTCGAGTCCATGCCGAGACGAATCGCCGCCGTCATCAGGGCGAAAGGTGGTGCTACACGTTACTAGACAGGTATCTCTAATTCAATTGCTCTTCAGTGTAGTACTGCTCCTTGTGAGCATGGCTTTTCAGCAATGAACCTCATGAAAACGAGTAATGGGGCATGTCTGAATACTGACACTTTAAATGATTAGATGCAATGACCCATCAATTGAACATTTTGATCCTCAAAATGCTATTCAATTGTGGTGGGCAGATATCTCTGATGGGAAGATCAGACACAGTACATATCAGTGGTAAACTGTATCAACATTATTAGTGCCACTTTATGTATATATATCCTAGCTTTTGTTCCTTTGTACTAAATATTATTAAAGAAGTTAGACATCTTAACTTTCATGGCCTCTTGAAAATAAATTATGTATGTACAAATTAAGATAGTAAGAGTTATGATTTTTTTTTAAATAGTGTAACTATACTAGATATCCGAAATTTCATGGTGTAGAATAGAAATCAAAATTTCCAAGCTTTCGCACGTCAAACAGATGGCTTTTTCAAGGAAGGTAGACAACAAACTGAATAATAGAGCACTTCAACAATTTGAATGCGGTGACTTGACAATAATGAAGAGATGCAATCGTAATTAGGTATTCAAAGACACGAGGCGTTATGCTCGTTTACACGCGGAATCACGGAAGGAAAATAAAGAGGTAATCACTATTTGAAGAAATGGTTCCAAATTCGTCGGAACTCCAGTGAAATGCTATCATTGCACGACTCACTGTTTGTTATGATCTCCAAAGTTTTGGGAATGGCAGCAGATTTTGGGGTGGAGTAGGAAGCTAATTTCTTTATGTCATCCCACATAGGAGCAGCGGGATTGAACTTGACTTCTCTGGATAGGACCATGGTTTCTTTGCTGTTCTTTGTCTCTTTTATGTTTGTTGACTGTAATTCTAAATGAACGTTTAGTCATTTCATTCTAGCATCGCTTGGAGCCGTCCGGATATAGTAGAGGAATGGCACAAACACCTGCTTCATTGGAAGGTGGGTTCTTGTCAGTGTTTCCCTTAAGCATGGCATATAAAGACGTTGAAGACCTGATGCCAACACCGAGGTTCATTTTCTTCAGCGAGTTCTTGAGCTGATAGGAAACATTTAGTATACAGGGAATTGAGCCTGACTTGACATCTCTTAGTTATTGTCAAGTCACTGCATTCAAATTATTATTGAAATGTTCTATTATTCAGGTTGCAGTTTGCTGTCTACCTTCCTTGAAAAAGCCATCTGGTTGATGTGTGGAAATTTTTATTTCTATTCTACACCAAGAAATTTTGGATATCTAGTATAGTCATGCTATTTAAGTACAGTTGGTGTATAATTCCTTTTTATTTAATAAGAGTAATGATATTACAGCACTGAAAATAAATTGTCAAAAAATCAACCATTTTGGAACAAAAGAATATGCAGTATTTGTAATCAATCTAATGATCCTATGAAATAACTGCTCTGCATCTGTTTTTATGAAGTTAATGGGGGATGGGGCTTTCATTAGAAAGAAAAAGAAAACCTTCACCCATTTAATTTCATAGAAATGTAAGTAGAGAAGGAACTGAATTATTATTTTTTACTTTGCATGGCCAGTTGATTTTGTCATTTGAATGGGGGGGGGATTGAATGAGAAGGTGTGGTCAACATTTGGGAACCACCATAATGTGTTAATATTTCACAAATGCTGAAATGTTGCTCCTAGTGTAATTTTTCACAAATCTATGTAATGACACAATTTTATGTTAGGAATTTCTTAGTTTTGCTCCAGGAATTCAGATGCTTAAAAAGGGGTGCAATTACGTAATCAAACCTTTTGTAAGGAAAGTATTTTCTTTGTAGTGTACAGTATAGATTGTTTAATAATGATTCCGTAAGAATTTGTCAGAATTCTGATTTCCCCAACAAACACTAGAATTAAAAGAGCACCATACAATTTTCCATGTAATATGCACAATTAATACCCATTTTAGCTCACTTTGAAGGTGTTCTTATTTTTATAGATATTTTTCAGCCGCTAAATTCACACCTCGGTGGTTTATTAGACACAATTTTACTTTGGTGCTGCATTTTCAAATATCAGCTCCATAGCTTCAAGGCATCTCTCTTGGACGCGTGTTGACTGACACAGGCTACATCTTTACTATGCAAAATCCAGTGTAGTAAATAGGGTTCACCACAATCTTTTCATATTTAGCTATAAAATATCATTTGAAAAAAGTTTCCCTTTTAGAAATATTTTTAAAATGCATTTAACTAATGTAAAATAAAAAATTTTGGTAATCCCATTTACAGAATGAATTTCTCCTGCTGCCATGTTTACTGCAAATGGCTACCCCCCTCCCCAAAAGTATTACAAAAATGTCAAATTTTGAATTTTCTTGTAAAATACTTCTTTGCCGTTATTTTTATTTTGAACCATTTTTATCGTGAAATTTCAAAATCGGTTTTATTTATTTTGATTTCTTAATGCTCAGGTATTTTCAATGACGTCGCTATTGTGTATGGAGGCTGTAATTACGTCCCAAAGGCATCCCAAATAAAAATAACAATGAAAAATAAATCAAAAGGAAAAGAAAGCATCCCCTAAATCCTTCTATATAATTAAAAAAAAAAAATTGAATAAAAAAGTCTTGAGCAGCAACTGGATGTTATATATATATTCCACTTCAATAAAACATCATATAAAAAACACTTTAAAGCATGGCCATTTTAATAGGTTTAACTCAATCGCCGGTGATGCCCACCCCTGTCGTTTTAAGAAATAGTTTTTTAATGATGATCGTATCTCAACCCGCAGTCAATTTCATTTTTATTTCGAAAATTAACTCTTTCAGTTTTGTTTGTCGATCGACACCCCAAGAAAATGTGCACGAAATTTTTTCTTCTCGAATATTTTAAAATAGCCTACGTTTTCAGTAACGTAACCTAAAAGCGTTAAGTTTACCATTCTCTGCTGCGACCGTCGATTCTGTTTGTGTGGATCAGTACTGTATCTGGCGTCCGTTTTCGTGGAGTTTTGTCCCACGCCTGGACAAAAGGAAATTCGGGAAAACGACAGGCATCCTTCTATTACGTAGGCTATGGTCAGACAAGTTTTTCAAAAAAACAACAGGCATCTTCTATTACATAGGCTACGATCGGAAACAACCCGAAGCAACATACTCTCGAAAGCAGAGACGTAATTGTGTACTACAGCAGTGGTGGATCATTCCGTGTCAAATCAACAAATGGTCTGAACCTTGACGTCTCAGAAATTGATCATTTTTGGTACAGTGGTAGTACCAGTAAAGTTGACAAAAACTGAAATTTCAGATTTTTTGGGCTCTTAGTTTTTGAGCTATTGACTTAAAAAAAGGCAAAAATTGCACAAATTTGACGACATTTTGAGATCTTTAAAAAGATGTAGATAAAAACTATTTGACCTAGAGAACTCAAATTGGTGTCATTTGCATTTGTTTTTAATGAGCTTTAATTTGATATGCAATATGACCATGATATTTGAATTTTGTAATTTTTGAAAATCTCAAAAATACCTCTTTTAATTTTTGAAAAAAAAAAAAAAGTATGTTTCAAAGACATTAATTGACTATTTGTGTGCCAAATTTCATAATGGGATGCCAATGGGTTCCTATGAAAATAATTTTTTTTTGTATTATAATGTACGTGAAATTTGCTAAATTTGTTGACTTCCATGTTAATACTGCAACTATAAACTTAGTGGTTGAGGTTTGAAAGTTGCTAATAATCTATTTTATAATTTTTGTAGTACAAATAATATAAAAATGCTTAATATTTATCAATTTTAATAATAAAGTAATAATATATAGGTTGTAAAAAAAAATTATTATGGTATATAAATACCTTATATATAAATGCATAATATTGTTTTGGGATGTAAGGTCAGGTGATGCGTAACATCACGCCTCTCCTTGACAAATGTCAACCCCGCCTTCTCGTGGTACATCCTGTTCCCACTAAAGGGGCTCTGACGACCGCCAATAGCGGTATAACTATACCATCGGGATTAGAGGAAATGCTATCCCACACTCACCAACCCGCTTGGCCAGCGTGGTGAGTTATGGCCAAACCCCTCCAAAATGACTCCACAACTTAAATCTTGGCCCTCAGTCTCCGGCAGCTGGAATGTACCTGGCCAAGGCAGCGGCCAGTGCGACATGAAGGCAGAGGGTGCTAAGAATCCCCGGAGGACCGGACTAGGCTGCCATCTGATGCTGACCATGGCTACGTATAATGGACGCTCCCTATCTTCTGATTTAAGGCTTCTTGAATTGGAAGAGGAACTACAAAGGATCAAATGGGACATCGTCGGGCTAAGTGAGGTAAGGAGAAAAGGAGAAGATCTCATTGAACTGAAAAGTGGACATCTCTTCTACTATCGTGGGACTGATACTGGCAGAAATAGTGGTGTTGGATTTATAATAAACAAGAAACTGAATGATAAAGTTGTAGAAGTTGAAAGTTCCTCTGATAGAGCTGCACGACTCGTTATCCAACTCTCGAGAAGATACCAGGCTCAGATTATTCAAACTTATGCACCCACCACAAGTCATCCTAAAGAAGAAATTGAAGAATTTTATCAAGAAATTCGTGATCTAAATAATAAAGGTAAGCAGCACTTAAAGATAATTATGGGAGATTTCAATGCAAAAATAGGGCAACGACAACAGAATGAAACTTCAGTAGGTAAATTCGGTCACGGCAACAGAAACCAGCATGGAAATACTCTCGTAGAGTTTGCAGAGGCAGAAGGGTTTTTCATCTTGAACTCCTTTTTCAAGAAAAAGCCACACAGGAAATGGACATGGAGACATCCAAATGGGACGACAAGTGAAATTGATTTTATTATGTGTAACAAAAAATTTGTCATAGAAGACTGCAGTGTGCTAAACAAGTTCAACACAGGTAGTGACCATAGATTGGTGAGATGTAAGATGCACCTCAACACTAAACTGGAACGTGGCAAGCTCATAAGACAAATAAAATGTTTTGACATAACCAACCTTAAAAAACACCATAAAACCTTCAAGTTGGAACTGAAGAACAGATTCTCTGCTTTAGAAGGCCTAACATCGGAAGAAGTGGATATTTCTGAAGTTAACAGAAAAGTAACCCTCTTATGGAAACAGCAACAAAATTAGCTGGGTCTAAGAACAAGTTGCATGTGAACAAATTATCAGGAAAAACCAAAATGTTGATACAAAAAAGAAGAGAGATGAGGACAACTAAAGAAGATGTGACTTCCAAAGTGAAATATATAGAGCTATGCAAGACAGTACAAAAAAGTATCACTGAAGACGTAAGGAAATTCAACTGTGAACTAGTAAGGAAAGCAATTGAAAACAACCAAAGCCTAAAGATAGAAAAGGGACATCTCAGTAAGGGAAGAAAACAGATTATGGCACTCAGAAAAGAAGATGGTTCTGTAACATGAAATAGAGGCAGAAATTTTGACAAGAGTAAAAGATTTCTACTCCAAATTATATGAAAGGGATGATACATGTACTCCAGACATCATGAAAGGTACCAGTACCAGAGTTCTTCCAGTCCTCCCAGCAGAAGTTACACATGCAATCAAGAACATGAAGCGGGGAAAAGCTCCAGGAGAAGATGGAATTACTGTAGACATCATACAAGAAGCAAGTGGAGAAATTGAAACAGTACTCTCCCAAATTTTCACTCGATGCCTTAATGAAGGGAAGATTTTTGAGGATTGGAACAACGCTACAATGATCTTGCTACATAAAAAAGGTGACATTCAGGATCTCAGGAACTACAGACCTATCAGCCTCCTATCAGTGGTTTATAAAATCTTCACTAAAGTTCTTTCACACCGCTTAAAGGTGATACTGGACATGGCTCAACCGAGAGAACAAGCTGGATTCAGGAGTGGCTACAGAACAATAGATTATATCCACGTACTGAGAGAACTAATTGAAAGAGCGAGGGAATATGAACTTCCATTGTGCATGGCTTTTATCGATTATGAAAAAGCCTTTGATTCGGTGAAACCATCAGCAGTTACAATGGCCCTGAAATCCTGCGGTATTGAAGATGCGTACGTTAATATTATTAATAACATCTATGAAAATGCAAGTGCAAAGATTCTGCTGTTTGAAAATACAACGCACATAAAAATTGGAAAAGGAGTGAGACAAGGTGACACCATATCTCCGAAGCTCTTTAATGCGACATTGGAAAATGTCTTTCAATCACTGATCTGGGAAAACAAAAGGATAAAGATTAATGGAGATTATCTAACCCACCTTCGTTTTGCTGATGACAGTCATTTTTGCAACTACCCCATCAGAGCTGCAGAGTATGATCCAGGAACTTGCTGACAAGAGTAAAGAAGTGGGATTAAAAGTGAACTTTCAGAAGACAAAAGTGATGTTCAATGCTTTTACAAGAAATGAAGATTTATCGATTGATGGAGAAAAGCTGGAGATAACAGATACGTACGTTTATCTTGGACAGCAGATATCAAGTGAGGGTCACATTGATGAAGAAATTAATCGGCGTACAAAACTTGCCTGGGGAGCTTTTGGAAGAAACAGCATAAATTTCAAGAGCAATATGCCATTATGTCTTAAAAAAAAGTGTTTGATCAATGCATCCTTCCAGTGCTTACGTATGGTGCAGAGACGTGGACCTTAACTAAAAGAGACATACAAAGGCTGCAGACAACTCACAGAAGTATGGAGAGGTGCATGCTTGGTGTAACCAGGAGAGATAAGAAGAGGAACTCGTGGATCCGAAAAATGACAAGAGTGGAAGACATCATGATCAGAGTCAAATCCCTGAAATGGCAATGGGCTGGACATACTGCCAGAAGGACAGACCATTGATGGACAGCCAAAATTTTAGATTGGATTCCAAGGGACAGGAAAAGACCCAGAAGAAGACCACATGGAAGATGGGTGGATGAAAATCGAAAGTATGCGGGAGTGACATGGAGGAGACTAGCACAAGACAGACCGTTGTGGAGACTTTCGTCCAGCAGTGGATTGATAATGGTTGACGATGATGATGATGATGATGAATATTTTTTATATTTTGACATCTATTTTAGGAATAATAAAATGATTATTTAAATCATGCCTCATAATACAACAGAATATCACTGGACCAGTACCTAAGCCACATTGCATCTTTAATTGTATATTATAAGTGGAAGGGAAAAATCAAACATCTACAATATGTTTTCATCTTAGACTGTTTGAAGCATAATACATTTGCCTTTAATGTTTTCCAAAGAAAGTTGATTTCAGTCCTAAAACAAACTTTACCTTTCAACCTTGAGAAAATTATATACTTTTCTGATGGCAGCTTATCAGTCTTCACAATATAAGAATAGGAAAAACTTCCACA